>FR990096.1:53641753-56141753 GCA_905404275.2 Hedya salicella | reverse complement strand
CAAAATCACACCGTTACGGTTAAATCGTATTTACAACTGTCGTGAACACGTGGGTAACGTCGACCCGAAATCTTGCTTGTTCTAAGTAATTCTAAGTCACTGTCATTCTTAAATTGTATTTTTTGACTACGAGTATATACATGAATAATATTCTTTTCTTCGAAAATAATAGAACAAATGAATTAAAAAAAATTATATCATTTTAAATTAGCTTTCAAGGTTTCAAATTTTAAATTTCGAACTCAGCGGCGAGAGAGTAACATCGCAGCGTTGAGAGAAATATACGATCGGTAAGCGACATGTAAACGACACGCGGCGCGCGCATTTTGAATTTTGCAAAACCATCTCTTTAAAGTTTTAATAAATTGCATAATATAAATCATTCCGTTTCTTGTGTGTGGTAGTTGAGTATGTTGATGAGACCATATAAGACCAAACTCATGAACATCAATATAGTAACACCAACGCTATAAAGGAAAAAACTAAATATATTTTTTTTGCCTAAGGTATCTTTTTCTAAAGTTTTGACTAAATATACTGTTATTTTTTAAACGGTTACAGAAAGTAATTTTACTCACATCCAATTTATCTTGAAGAATTTATAACTGTTTTGCGATGACGCCACTTTTTCTCGTAGATCCACACCGCATTTTTGAATTCTAAGTTCAAGAAAGTTGTAATTGTGAACATCAACTTTATATCCATTAAATAACATGCAAAGATTTGAAATACCTAAATCATACCAAACGCACAACTTTATAACTTCTAACATTTTAAAAATAACTCTCAATTGACATAATCTATTCACTCAGCAAAAATGAAAGACATCCGAATTATCAAAGGTTGCAAATCTAAAATGACAGGACTATACGTATATATATAGTATACGTAAGAAGGATTGCTAGTCTACATGATGTTATACTTGGATATTTCTACCATAGCTCTTTTAACACATGACAGATGATGTAAATAGTGGTGAGGCAAAAGCGTTTAGATTGTTATAATAACCGATAATCAATGGTTTCCACGGGTAGTCTGAATCGATTTATGCCATTGCTTATTCTATTTTGCGTATAATGGTTTTATTACACGAATGTGCTAGAAAAAAATATAATATTGTGTTAGTTGGGGCTGAAATGAGCATATATATTATTTTTCAGTGATTGTGAAACTTGAAAACTATTGGATATTTTAATTAAAGCTTCGATCAAACGTGCAAATTTGCAGTTATGGGCGCTGTCATGTGTCCAAAGACACATGGTAGAAATCTCCAACGATCAGAAGTTTAAAAGTAATCGCGGATAGCTTTCTTATAGCCCTCCCGACAGCTGAAGTCAATGACAGCAAGTAAAATAGCGACCTTGCTGATAGGTATGACGAAGTTGAGGTCATAGGACAGGATGACGCGCGTAAGCAGGACGACGAAGCACACATAGGCGGCGTTCTCGAAGTCCGTGAGCTGCGCCTCGCAAGGGCGGAACTCCACACGCCAGCCGATGGCCGAGTTTGGCGGCGGTGGCTTAAAGCGCATCGTTTGCCAGTTCGTCGATTGGATATTCTGGAAAATAACATGATTATTAGATAGGGCTAGTAGCTGGAAACATTACGTTGGACTTGGGCCCGGGGGCAGGACAATAAGACCTTGGAGTATTTAGTAATGGAGTACGCATCGATACAAATTTCCTACCAAAAAATTCTGCCGTTTTTCGAGGGGGGCAAAGTAGCACACATAAAAACAATCTAACTACAAATGCATTTTTTCCTCTCGTTACTACGCACCCACCCTAAAACAATACCACAACACTAAGTTAAATTATCACACGAATGCAGTAAAAACTATGTGCGGACACAATTTCGAACTATCGGTGTAGGCGTAATCGAACTGATTAATTGGGCTTGCAAGTGTCTGGACAATATCGTATCGGTATATTTTTCTAGACGTCATAGATAGCGCAACTTGGTACTCGTGGAATACTTCACAAATATATCAAAATATCCACATGTAAATGTAATATTGTCTTTGGTTATCGCGAAAGTTCACACTCATAAAATAAAACAAATAAGAATAAAATTTGAAATAGGTAATTTTTTTCCTCTGTTACTCGTTGATCACGAACGCTGAAAAATGTTTATAAATTATGTCGTAATAGGAATAAATATCGCAAATAATATTTCATTTCACATCGATATTGTATCGTAAAGAATAACATTCACATCACTAGTTTAGTTTAACGCACAGTGCAGCATGTAAACAGGAGCAATAAATATTCAACCTTAATTACTTATAAATAAGATTAATTATGAGACAAATGTAGATCCTTCTCCCATACTAAATTCGCTAAAACTGATATTTGCTTGTAATTTCGTACAAAATTTAAAGGCTAGTAGACCTTATTAACCTTACATACGGGGAGTTATAATACGTCAACTTGCTCGTATCTGTCAAAATGAAATTCGAATTATATGCGATATTTTTCAAACTGTTTTTGTAATCGATTCCAAGATGCCTGATTTTCTTGAAAACGTTTTATGTATTAATATGTTGTAATATGATATAATAAAAGCAAAAATGTGAAATGATATTCCTTCCTTTTATGCTTCATGTATTTGAACGCTTTTTGCACCCATAACACAGCACATGCAGGCATTTTGAAGGAGCTTGTCACGCGTAAATAACGATTACAAGACTGCCAATAATCGATGAATGAAGTAGTTTTTATAAAACGGTTGGAACATTATACCAACGTCTTTGGCAGAGGGGAAATGACACGAAGCCGTCTCCATTTACTAAATACTCCAAAAATAAGACCGATTGGATCTTGGTTCATTCTCGCGAAATGTTCCCACAGTACGAATGTTATTTACTGCAAAAATATGCAAACGTTAAGAACAGCTCCTTAGTATACGGAGACCTCCTCACGGGGCTCGGGTTTTTGCAATATCCGAAAAAAATGGCCAAAACCGAGACTGACTCGCGCACCGAGGGTTCCAAACAAAATTTCAATTGACGTAAGCTAATTGGGCGGTTAAGTTTGCGAGTGGTATCTATAGCGTCGTATACAAATGAGGTGAATGCAAACTTAACGCAACCGGAGCTCAAAACATTTTATGATATAAAAAAACAATAGCTAGTGGATATTATGCATGGGTATAATTTCAACATTGATATCTAATTATATAATTAGAGAAAATTACATAATATTCGCTTGAATAATTTCGTGAGGTCCCTACCCCCTTACCCCCTATCACACTGGGTCACATTTTCCACCTTAAATCAAAATTAAATCAAAATTAAAAAAAACTGAAAAGTGCAAATCAAGCCCTTTCATATGATATACATACCACTTGACCTAGTAGCTGGACTTTGAATTTTTGCGCCCCCCTTATGTCAGTTCATTTTCCGTCTATACTAGTATATAAAGTTGTAATAATTAAATGTCTGTACATTGAAGATATTTAAAAAAAAACTATTGTAAGGCACTATTTGGAGTTACTGAAGAGATTTTTTTTGGGTTTTTTACATGTTTGTATGTGTCGTTGCGGCTTCATCACGCAAAATAGGCTAAACGGATTGCAACTATTTTTGGTACACGGGTAGCTGGATATCTCCAGATGGTTATAGGCTACTTTTTACCCATATGATAGAGAGATGTTGCCATAGTCACGGTATAAAAATGATCGCTAAGTTTCGGTTGCTAGATCTGTTATTGGTCGTTGTGTTATCTCGGCATCCCCGACAACACCAGAATGTTTTTAATGTTCAATCGAGGATGTTGCCATAGTCGCGGTATAACAATGATCGCTAGGTTTCAGTTGCTAGATCTGTTATAGGTCGTTGTGTTATCTCGGCATCCCCGACAACACCCGAATGTTTGTAATGTTCAATCGAGGATGTTGCCATAGTCGCGGTATAACAATGATCGCTAGGTTTCGGTTGCTAGATCTGTTATTGGTCGTTGTGTTATCTCGGCATCCCCGACAACACCCGAATGTTTGTAATGTTCAATCGAGGATGTTGCCATAGTCGCGGTATAACAATGATCGCTAGGTTTCGGTTGCTAGATCTGTCCCATATCCCAACACCAGGGAGGAAGCAAATACGCATCCAGAATTATTTACGGTGTAGTGCTGCCCTCCATAAAGTCTTAGTGTCCAGGCTTCTCAGCAAGAATACAAAAATACGGATATATAAAACTGTCATAAGACCCCTCCTCATGTTTGGATGTGAAGCTTGGACACTGACCCTCAAAGAGGAAAGTCAGCTCCTGCTAGCGGAACGGAAAGTGCTTCGGAAGATCCTGGGACCGACCAAGAGGACCGATGGCACTTGGCGGATCCGTACCAACGCGGAGATTGCGGAGCAGGTAGTCGAGCCTAACATTATTGGCGAGGCAAAGTCCTATAGACTTCGCTGGCTTGGTCACCTTCAAAGAATGGAGGAGGATCGCACAACGAAAAGAGCATAGAATAATTCGCCGACCGGCTGGCCGCCCCAGGTACCGCTGGGGAGACGCGGTGGAGGCGGATCTGCGTAAGCTTCAAGCCGAAAACTGGCGGGAACTATGAATAAAACTATGAATTTTAAATTCATCGTGCCCGTTGAATCTGGAATTCGTTGTTGAACTTTGCCAAAATATTAAGGATCATTGCTATTTCCGAATTTGCTATTTTCTGATAAAAATACAGGTATATGTTAAATAGAATTTCCTGCACTAAGAGTTTTGTTTTATTTTTCTAAATATCACCAAAATTACAGCGAATATATGACTTGCGTAATATCCACTCTATATATATATATGTATATATATCGTGGTATGATGGGTACTGAAGCTAATAGAGAGAGCACGATAAATACGAGCTTTTCCGATAAAACACGAAGGAAACTAATGGGGAACATGCATGAATTTTTTTTATCGCTTTTGTCAACTAAATAACTAAATACCGTAAAAACTATTTCAAAATTTAAAATTTAAATTAAAATCGGCCATGCTAATTAGACAGAGAGGTCCGATATGCACTGTTACGTCATCGTGCACTCCGGCCATATAAACTCCATATTAAATTTCGTTTTGCAAGAAAGAAATGAAATCTTTGATGGCTTACATCTTGGTAATTTTTATAGTTATTCGAAAATTATTTTTGTCTGTTGTTTTTAACATGAATGAGCTTTTAATAAAGCAAAATATAAATTCATGAATATTCCCTATTATGCACTACAACTATACAATGTGCCCATGAGGAAGGGGAAAAATTAAAACGGCTTATTCCTGACCATGTCTAGAGTTAAAAATTCCTTATAATGTACGCTGAATTCGGGTTAGGTTTTAAGAAATTTCCACTTTTGTGTAAAACAGTAGTTATTAAATCTCCAGTACAAAACACCTTTATGATTGCGACGTCTAAGTTGACTGCAAAAATCAAACCCAGTTATGTCACTATCATTGTTTACGTGTCAACCGTCAAAACATTTGTAAAAGTGTAGAAAATCAATAAATATGAAGCATTGAACAGTTAATCAATTTAAACATTAACCCATAAGCCCTCGGGTACTAAGTGAATCGATCGTTCGTGTATTGACTAGTAAATGTGGAAAACACATACGACAATGTGGTATCTAAATGGAAGCGATATTTGTTTACTTACGAAAAATTTTCTTTTTGTTGAATGAATACAGATGCCAAGAGGACAAGGATTAGACAACACGTGGTTTTAGGTGTAGTGTTAGTCGAGGTCAACGTTCCTTTTGTAATATTAATTCATTCATTCATTAATTACAAGTTAAATTTAATTTTATTAAAAGTTTTTATTTCGTACACACAATGCTTTCAATACTCATTTGTTGGACAACAATTAGTAAAATCCTACAGTAATATTATTTTCACTAACTCTGATATGTATCGGCGCTTTGCACGAGTTATTTAATTTAATCCTTGGCCGAGTTGAAATCTGTTACTCCCAACTGCAGGATTTTAGATGCACCACGGAACACTTAATATGGCGGTTTTTTGCTAAACTGGTAGAAATAAATGCACATACTTAGTACGACTATTATTCATAGATTTCAGTAGAATTTGTAACACTTTAGGGTGTGCATCTTGCTTAGAATATGCCTGGTATTTAGAGCGTTTAGTGAACTCTTACCTTGAATGAAGACCTAGTTGTTGAACAATATATTTACTCTTTCCGTATATTTCTGAGGTTCCGATACTTTTTACTACCTAGCCTATACCCGTTAATTGCTCTAATTAGCCAGCTGTTTGTCGCTAAAGAGATGTATCTAATGATATTTAGTCTTGAAAATACACTTGTAGTCTATACCCGTGTCGATCTATATTTAACGTATTTATTTTTCATCATCATCATCACTGCATATGTACGGATAACATTCACTGTTCTGGACGCCCCTGACTTACTTGACTTAATGTCCTATGTCCCCTGGATGGGGCAGAGGGCGTCCACAGTACGTCGCCATCCCGAACGGTCTTGAGCTTCGCGTTTTACTTCGCTCCAGGTCATTCCTATCGCCTTCGCTTCTGCAGTGATCGTCCGCCGCCAGGATTGCTTAGGGCGACCACGTTTCCGCTTTCGTTGGGGATTCCAATCTAGGGCTTGCCTCGGTATGTGATCGGGGTCCCTTCGGAGTGTGTGGCCGATCCAGTTCCACTTGCGACGTTTGATCTGCTGGTCGATCGGGGTCTCACCACAGCGGTCCCATAGGTCTACGTTGGGAGATTTTCTCGGGCCAGTATACACCGAGATTGCGGCGAAGACAGCGGTTGACGAAGACTTGGAGCCGGCGCGAGATGTCTTTAGTGACGTCTCACATCCGTACAGCAACACGGTTTTTACGTTGGACCGGAATATTTTGAGCTTAACTCTCCTAGACAGCTTCCGCGATTGCCATACAGGACGGAGCTGTGCGAAGGTTGCCTTCCCCTTGGCCATTCTTGAAGCTCTTCAGTCCTCTTCAGTCCCACCTGTTTCCGACACTACACTACCGAGGTAGGTAAATTTGTGGACTCTCTCCACCCCCTCTGTGCCGATGAGCAACGGCAAAGAGCTTGTCGCTCCGCAACTCATCTCCTAGGTCTTCTAGGTGTGAATTTTAAGTCCCGTCTCCAAAGCCTCTCGCCGTAGGTCGTCCAGTTTGGTTTGCATGTCGGCGCGTGTGTGGCTGAATAGTCATAGGTCATCAGCATAGTCCAAATCTTCCAACACGTTCGACAGTCCCCACTCTATGCCACGGCGCTTGCTGTTGGTGGTATTATGCATGATGCCATCCAGAACGACAAGGAAGAGAAGAGGTGAAAGAAGACTAGCGTACACCCGCATGGACCGGTATGTCCTCCGAGACGAGGCCGTCGTGAGTCACTCTACAAGAATACTTCCTTCACGGGAACTCCAATTTCGCATAGCCGATCCCAGATACAGCTCCATCTCAGCGTGTCGAAGGCTTTTTCGAAGTCCATAAAGGTGAAGTAGATTTCCCTCTGCCATTTGCCGATGACGATTTGCCATGCTCTTTGCCGAGAAGAGGTTCAACGGCCCTCGACAGTCTGTCCAGGATGATCCTGCAGAGCACCTTAGATGGAATCGAGAGCAAACTCAGGGGTTCTCCGCAAGACCTGAATCGCGTCCATCGGCCTGTAAGCAGTACACGACGTGAAACGTGTTCCTGCTTACAGTGGAACTGTCCGGAATACTGCAATCTGAGTCTTGGTTGGAGAATTTGCTGGCTAGGTGCCGCTGTCTGTTTCACGGTAACCATGGCGTATTGACACCTTACCTAAGGTATTCCAATTCCATTTTAAAAAGTTAATTAAGTCCGACTACGACGTTAGAACATCCATCTTGAACACAAGTACCCTCGCTAGTGTAAATTAAGTGTACATCATCAAAATTGGACTATAGCTACTAGTGTAAACTGAACCTTTGTATTTAGAGATAGAAAGGTATAATAAATACCTGTTTAATCAAATTTGATGTGGTTTCAATTCAGGTACCGCCCATAACGTTTGACGGAGATAAAGTAGTTGGTCCTCAGGATTCTTAATATACATTCTACTCTTTTAATTTAAATTCTTAAAATATTACCTATAAATTTATTACTTTATTTCTGCTCCGGTCTGGCCGATCTACGTCCCTGAGTCTATCATTTCTCAAATTTTTCAACAACTTCCGACAAGCTAGTTCCTTTTTTTATATGGTACACACCCTTCAGGTGTTATCCCGGGCATAACCTAAACCGTTACAAATTCAACAACAACATCAGTGACGTTTATAAGTAAGTCATTCTGAAGGTGGGATGAAGTAGTAAAATTTCTAAGTGGACAGTCATTCATCGTATCTAATCTAAAAAGTATGGATGATAGCGGAACTAATTCCTTGTTGACAAATACTATTCTTAGGAGTGTCAATTCGTGTCGTGTTTTCCTATCGTTGTTTCATACGACAAAAAACATAATTTGCTCAAAGAAAACTACCACGTGCATTTCCATCGGAGCACGTCGGAGATATATTTTTTACGTATGGTTTGTGCACCGGCAACTCCTTGCAAGCTGTTGAGGAGTACCGACAAAGATTTCCGAATCGACCTGTGCCCAAACATCATTCATTTTTGAGTCTGTATCGGCAGCTACGTGAACGAGGTATTCCTCGTTCACGTAGCTGCCGATACAGACTATGGTGTTATTACACCGCACAACTCCGAGCGAGGTATAAGAATGAATGCTGAGACCGAAAACTTAATCTAATCGCTGAAGACCATAACTTGTCAACTCGAGGTGTGGGCACTATTTGCGGCGTTGACAGTAAAGCTGTTTGGAGGTGTTGGAAAAGATATCACATTCATCCTTTCCACTATAGGAAGGTTCAGGGGCTCATGGATAATGACTTGTTTTCTGGAGTTTTATTCGCTATTAATGAAAAACTGAACCATTTCATTTTTCATTTTTTCGCTTCAATTTAAACAGACGTTGTAGGCGTTAGCAGCCATTACTGCTTTAATAAAAAGGTTTGTTTAATTGTATTCACTTTTGGCAATGCTTATTCATATCTTACAAAACGGGAGCAAAAGAGATGGCACAATTTGTAATTGTATGAAATGTGTATTCACCAGCCTAACTTCTGACGTTTCATTTCACAGAAGGATTTAGTCTAGACTTTGAATAATCTATGCCCAAAAAATCTTCATGACAATCATGACCTCTTCATTGTGAAAATAAAAAGAAATAGCAATAACAAACGTTGCGAGCTCGTCCTAAGGCACCGGTTGTACTGGAGAAGCAGACATAACGTATTTATTATGTATGAAAAAAAAAACAATTAAAAAGCATAATTCGACCTAGGTTCATGTAACATTAAGTACTCCTTATGATATAACCTCAGGAATACGTGGTTAAATTTATTCCTCTTCCTCATGGGCACCGTGTATATTGACTTGTGAATATAAATCATAGGAATAAATTACAAACAAATAAATTATTAGCGAAGTTTAGCATAATTAGACATATACTTCAGTAAAAATATATTTTTTTAAGTGACAACCAGTTTTGTTCTTGAATTAAAAATCGAAGTTTGGTTCAACATCAGATCGTAAAAAATTGACTTACATTGTGTACCCTTCTATTTTTTACTTTTTTATAGTCTAAGGCTAGGTTTTTTAAACAACAGGAAGCAATGGCCATTGCTTGCTGGAGGCCAAGAAACTGACAGGGGAGGGTTCCTCCACGAGCTGTCTGGAAACAGAGTAGATTAGTGGGGAAGGCGGACAGGAGGAGGTGTTGGATGTAGAGACGCGGATAGGCAGAGGGCCGACGACCCGCTACTGGAAGCAAACCCTCCACCTGAGAGGGTCCTTCCACGAGCTCTCTGGTAACAGAGTAGATTAGTGGAGGATACTGTGCGAGGGGGAGGGGGTGTGGATAGGCAGAGGGCCGGTGACCTGCTCCTGGAGGCTATTCCCTTCCACCCGGAGGGACCCTCGTAGCGTATTTCTCTTCACTGCTGATCTGGAACGGTGGTGTAATGGGGTTTGCTTGAAGGGACATTTTCCCGGAAGGCATGTCCCCATAACACCGACGACCTGAGAGGGCTATCACGGGGTCGTCCGCCGCTCTCCCGTAGTGGAGGTCCGCGGGTGAAGGTACGTCGCGTCGAATGCGTGAGGTGTCGCCCCGCTCGTGTCTGAAGCGGTGGGGCCTTCAGGCCATCCACCAAAGCAGATGCGTGCCTAGGGTTGTAGACAAGGGCAGGTCGAAAGATATGTTTTTGTAATTAATTCATAATACTGCCAGCCATTTGTCAAATAATTGTCGAGATAGATATTCCTTGTTAACCAAAATTATTTAAAAAAAGTCCACACTATCCATGTGTGTTTCGGGAGTTGATATACATTTTAAGGATTTTAATGGCACATTTGTGCACACTTTAACTTTAACACAACTCTCACAAGGAAACTACTTTCACCATAACATTGTCATTAATCCAATAAATATATTTAATATAAATTCATAATCACGATAAACAAAACAATACCTACGCTACAAGTAATCTATAAAACTAAATATAAGTGAAGTTGGTACGTATCATCCGGATTGTCAACAATAGCACATGAGTGCAATGTCATTGCGAAAGCCCAGCTTAAAATTTCGTACTAATTGCTATATGAACCTGCAAATAGTTATGTCGCATTATTAGTCGGAATCAAAGCCCGCTTGCAAACCAGCACGTGCGAGCAAGATAGCACACAGTGTCTCTGGTCTCAATATGGTTTGAGGCTAGGCTAGGGAATGAGAAGCGATGGTGGCGCCGCTTGCCGCTCAAGGCGGTGTGCGATTGATTTTCGAACCGGGTTATTATTTCTTATTTTAAATAAAAAGCGCGAATAAACGATAACTATTAGTGATCGATTTTAATAGGATATGCCCGGTTTTAGGGCTTGTATGACAGTACCGCTACTGCACCAAAAACGGAACGGCTTCGGCTGTCAGCAGCAGGGGGTGATCGCGGTGACATGTTCGCGATCCCGTGTCACCCCTACCAATGCTGCAGAGGAGTTTTAGCCCGCAGGCCACTGCTTCACAGTCACATGGTGGACATTAGGAAGTCGTAAAATATGTGTGTCCCGTTTCATCAAATGTAAAACACAAATCTGCTATTCCTTTCTAACGGAATCACGTGAAGTGCCGAAGTTATTTCGGTGTGTATAGAATAAAATAATACAGAAAGGGATTGCGACACAAGGAAGTATTATGAAGTTTCTTTTTTGAATTTTTATTTTTAGAGTAGTTATGTCTTAGAATAAATGTTTAGGTAGGTTTTTAGTTGGTAGTTACTTTTAGTTTAATTTATTTAGTGAATATATGATGATTATAACTGATTTAAATAAACGTCAATATCTACACTTCTGACATTAATTGCGACAGAAAGATGGTCCTATGTCTATAGTATAAACAGACAGACTGACACGACCTGATGATGGATTTGGGAGCAGTATGAGGGATCTCGAAGTTGGTTTGAGATAAGAGTAATGTTGTTTGGGCTCTTTCGAATCCTCAAGTGTCGCAAGATGGACCTGATTATGAAGTTGGGGGAAGTACGAGGGATCTCGGTGTTGGTTTAATGTAGAGTTATGCTGTTTGGACTTTTTGAATTCTCTTAGAGAGCAGTTAGCACCAGAGTCGGAAGATGGACCTGATGATGGACTCAGAAGAAGTATAAGGAAGGGTTCTTGGAGTTGGTTTGAAATAGAGTTATGTTAATATTTTCTTCTGCTTCCGCGATTATTACTCATTGAAATAAAACATATTATATTTATAGAGTTATGTTGTTTTGATCTCTTTCGAATCCTCTTTTCAAGCAGCTTTTATTTTGATTAAAAGTCATACTTTGTACAATTTTCCACTTGTAACATATAATTTCCATTGGCACTAATCTTCAAGTTGGCTGGTGCACATAAAACACCGAGAATAGTCAGGACGTCACCAACATTACAATACGCATCATGTTTTAAAATGTCATCAAAAAAGGGTTAGTATGAAACCTCTACATATGTGCAGCCTGCTGTATTTAACTGTTATAATAATCAAAGACATTGATAATCGATCATAGATTAGATAATAGTATTACCTGCTGTTTTTTTTGTCATGTTAATCTCAAATTTAATTTTATTTTATTCCGAGCGTCCTTGAAACAGCCAATGGCAGCGCTCAAACCGCACCTCATTCATGCTCCTTAACGCGGTGCGTCGTGTCACGAACAAAATGTTAAATATTAGCTATCTAGTGGGGATGATCTGTGTTCTCAGTGGAGTCCGACATGCCCACTCTCTTCCCCGTGGAGAGGATTTCTCATTATAAAAAAAGTCAAGTAAATACCTTTGGTCAAAATACTACTGCACACAACGCGTCGCAACGTATACGCAGCGTCAAGCTACGTTTCTTTGTTTTGGTACCGTAATACAAACATGGCATAGGAACGGCCAATAATTGCGAACCTCAAAGTGATCTGTGTCGTTCTTGTCGTCCTGGTTGACCTTCTCCGAGAAGAGCGAGACTGTGTCGCGTATAAAGAGATGGGCCACGTGGAGAGCCAGCGGATGGTCGATGCCACCCTCGCGCAGGCGCCGGTATATCGCCTGGTCGTGTACTATCGGTATGTCGTTGTACCTGCAATATATATCGGAAAGTCGGTTAGTGTATTAAAAAAACTATTTGTTAGACCAACAAACAATCCAACATAGCATTTTCGTGTTCCAGGTTAGATCGGAATCAACCGTAGGTTATTATTATTAGTTTGATTCTATCTTAATTTGTTATTGATTATTATTATGAGAGAAACCAAGCAGAGTAGGTACCTACTGTGTAAATTATATTTTCTCAAACATGCAATGAAATGTCATCATTACTCGCGTCAACACAGGCTTCAAATTATCATGTTTCGGGCGGAACAACGTGAGAGAACTGTAAAGGAACTTCAAACAAAATTGAAGACCTAGGCGGGGAAGTACTTTTTTTAAATTTATAATGTAAATAATATAAAAATGTGGCTGAATGGTTAAGTATCTGGCTATCCGCGTTAATGCCTATTACACATGAACTGATATTAAGAACACAAATCTGTATGATTTGTATGTTGATGGATAAATTTAAAATATTGTCTATACGCACGTCACCGAGACCATAGCCAATATTCAAAATCCTCTGCATTTATTTTATTTATTATAGAAATTAAGATTCTTATTGTCAGGTTGTGTATAACAGCCCTAACAGGGTCTACTCGAACGAAATACGGACGACTTCTGTAAAAAAAAAAACAATATGGAGGGCTTGGGTAAAAAAAATAAAAAAAAATTGTCATGTAGTTTTTTGAGTGGTGTATTATTTTATTTCATTGCATACGTTTGAGAAAAGCACTATAAAAGTGAAAAGTGCTTGCCGGCTTCGTATCACTATCCAACCTCACTGCGGTCGGCCGCTACATACACTCATCCGGCAAGCCCTTCTTTCCCGGCGTCTGCAGTAATGTATTATTTTTCAAACATGCAATGAAATGTCGTCATTACGTGCGTTAAAACAGGCTTTAAAGCATCACGTTTCGGGCGGAAAAACTTGAGAGATCTGTAAAGGAATTTCATACAAAATTGAAGGCCTAGGCCGGGAAGCAATTTTTTTAATGTAAACATGGCGTCTGTGTTCATGAACAGGCTAATCAGCTGATTTTTATTTCTAGTGGCTGTATGGTTATCGGACGAAAAATATCCGCGTTAATGCCTATTACACACGAACTGATATTAGGAACACAAATGTGTATGGTTCATATGTTGATGAATAAATTTAAAATATTGTCTATAAATATGTCAGCAGAGACCATAGACTATATTTTAAATCCTCTGCATTTATTTTATTTATTATATAAATTAAGATTTTATCAGGTTGTGTATAACGGCCTTAATAGGGTCTACTCGAACACTACACACGCGAAATACAGACGACTTCCTTAAAAAAAACATTATGGAGGGATTGGAGGGAAATTTTGAAAACCTTTTGTCGTGTAGTTCTTTGAGTGGTACATTTTTTTTATTTCATTGCATATGTTTGAGAAAAGCATTATTCATGCTTCTGGCCGTGAAGAGTGCTTGCCGGATTTGTATCACTATCCGGCAAGCCTACTCACCCGGCAAGCCCTTCTTTCCCGGAGTCTGCAGTAATGTACTATTGTTAAGTTTATTTTATTAATAGTGACTATAACGTGTAGTCCAGTTTCGCTCAATTTGTGGATCCACGTAATACCAGAGTCAAATCACTCTTTGTGGTTTGGCATTATGCTGGACTCTTTTTTCGTACAACATTTTTTTTCGTCTCTTATATTATATTTCATGTATACATTGTATACACCTATTATCACTGCGATATAAATTATCTTTCTTTTTTTTCGTTAGACATCATGTCGAATAATACGACATTACTGCTTAGCTCACAAAAACGGGGATTATTCATAAACATATCAAGGTGTCACAAAAAAAAGCCTAGACCCGCCTATCCCGTTACTTCGAGACCACGTCCGAAACGTCGAGCCAGTTCAATAATTCATATTTTAAGGTGGTTACATCTCGTTTTAAAGTTAGTCCATCTTGTCGCAAAGCTAGAGTTGCTGACAAGTCAGGTAATAACTCGATTCCGCCGAGTTAAATATAGTTCTCCAACAATAGGAAGAATAATGTAAAATAGGTTACAACTTTCCATTCACTTAGAAAGAAAGAAGATATAGAAAATTCTACTCACATAGAGTCTGGCTATAATATCTTTACCGCACCAATTTTATTTGTTTTATCTGTGCACTGGTATATGACAGCACTAAATATAGGGTACTAAATAGTCTTGATACTTGTGTATTATCATCAACCTTTAAACAAAGTGCAAATAACATTTTAGTATTATATTTAGCAAATATATTATAACATTACCCACTGCTACCTCTGCAGTAATATACTATTATTCACCTCCACCAAGAAATTGCTATCTAATAATGTGGTACCTACATGTAACACGACTACTTATTTCTTCCATTCTAATATTATAAAATCATCAATTTCTACCACTCATAACAGAAATTCTCTTCAGATATTGTCTTTTGCTAGTGACATTAACGTCTTCAATTTTTTAAGTTTATTTAGAACGAGTTTCATAATAGGACATAATAGAGAGTGGTTACAACCGGATAAATATAATATTTTAATTGGATTCCGGGTATTCGATATTCATCCGGGCATTGCGAGTCCTAGCCGTAATGATGAAAAATGCTTACATTCCAGCCATAAAGTTAGTATGAGATCCAGGTGAACGAATATATGAAACGCAGCAAATCGTAATCCTTAAATTCAGGCCAAGGTCATCATTTGAAGAATATCCAGTATACCATATATAGTATAGTATATAAAACAAGCCAAAGTCAAAAAGGAATCGTTACGATAAATCCGATAAACCACACTCGCACTAATTCAACTAACCAGGGTTCAGGAGCAAATGAGTCCATCTACCTACCTGAGTATGTACTTGACCTACTACTACTACTTTTACTATCTCCCTTATCTTTTGAGCACTAATTGTTTACACCGCTTGGCTCTAACACGGCCCTAAAAACTAACATTAAACATGCTGCAATGTAAACAAAACATGTCACGTTCAATGTTATGACAAGTACCCGAATAAATATCGAATACCCGGAATCCAAATAAAATATTATATTTATCCGGTTGTAACCACTCTCTATTATGTCCACTCGCGAACTTTAGGTATTTTAGCTCACCTAATTCCGGTCACTGTAAATAAGTCACTAACACCACATAATATATTCTCAGTGCACTTAAGAGGCTACTAAAAGCTAAATGGCTTCACGTGAACATTATTTGAACAAAAACCATATTGGTGTTATTCAAAAGTACTAAGATTGCTTAATCTTACCAGACAAAGACTTATAATGCAATGTAGTCAGCGATAATCGCTTCTTGCTGTTGCTTTACAGCATCGATTAACTAATGATCATGCGGAAAAGTAGTTCCCGCTGACGACTTTTATATGGTTTTCCAATGTTAAACCTTTATTTTTTTTTAAACCAACGCAAATAGTTTCTTAAGACACATAAACATTTTGCCGTCTGTGACAGACACAAAACATTGTCATATTCAGTTTTTATATATTTGGCAGTTCATTCGCTCGGAAGAGATAAAATGGTCCGACTCTAACTCATTAAAGCGCCATAGCATGTATCTTTATCTTAATGCTTGCATCTCTCTCCTGATTCAATGGTTCCGGGATGAAGTTATTTAGTTCTGGGAAGACTAGCCTGAGCAGGACATCTGTTTAATTGCCGTGTTTGACCCTATCCTCCTTGAATGAAAAATGACTCACTTCTCATGCTCCGGCGACAAGTAGGAGTCGATCGAGTCGTATCTCGACTTGTTGATTAGGAACTTGTCGTTGTGGAGCGGGTCCAGACCGCGCTCCTCGCGGGTGCGGCAGTCCACGGAGCCGGCGATCACATTCCAGCGGCAGTCGACGTCGGTGAGGTAGCCGCGGAACACCGGCGACGCCGCTGACAGCGCCAGCTGCACCCACATATAATCGATCTAAATAATGCATTCATTTCGCCAAACTGCTTATCCTAAACTGCCTGATTTCACAAGTCTACTCTCCGAAACAGATAGAACAGGCTGGGCTTGCAATAAAACTTGTGAAAAGTTTATGCTTACTACAGAAAAAAAATGCTAGAGAAATGAAACAGTTTAGCAAACATGATTTTTCATTAGTAACCCGATTAAAATGTCTTATGAATTTCTATTTTAAGCCCTCTATTTAAGCTGGATTAATCAAAGGTGCCCCCGCAACATCGTCAGCGGAGGGGAAAGAAAAAAAATATAACCCTATTTTTTTCTGCGTAGCCAGTTAAAAGTATCCTATCTTGTGAATGAAGAACACACATGACCTAGTGTTTCATTTTTTTAGGGCTCCGTCAAATATTTCGTCATTCATAAGGGGTCCGTCGTCAAAAAGTTTGAGATCCGCTGGGCTAGAAGGTACCAACTTTGTCAGCGGTGGAGAAAAATAATCATAACCCTGCTATCCGTATTCCAAAAACGTTTTTAATCCATTCAGCCGTTTTGACGCGGTGGTGCCGCAAAAACACGTAAAAACATACAAAAAAAAAACGATTCAGCCTACAAATAATAACACTTATTATTTTTTACTTATATCCATGTACAGACATTTTAATGTACAACTTTAATAATATGTAGTTTAGACTAGAAGGGGCCCGCCACTTATTAGGTATCAATCATACATTATCATATGCCATTGGTTATTATTAGGGTCTATTCATGCCGATCACAACCACGCCACAACCCAACGGCAACAAGTTGTTACGTATAAGTAGTTTCGATGCAGCTAGCTTTTTGCAGTTGCTTTGATGTGGACGGACCGACCACACGGTTGCATTTGACGGCGAAATGTGGTCCAAGTGAGTTAAACTATTTATTTTCATATAAACCATCGCCCTACCACGTACTTGTTGCGGTGTGATTGTGGTACGATGTAAATAGAGCCTTAAGATTAAACAAATAAAATTACAACATCGATGGCAAAAGAAAAGACTGTCGCAATCAAAATAGTGTTAGAAACATTTTTTTATCGATATCGATAGTTGTGTAATATGAGAAAAAAACCGCCCACCAAATGAAAAAATATATTTAATACAAAATTTCACATAGGTTTGTATAAATTATACAGATACAGATGCAATTTGTTCCTCGAAATCCACGTCAGTACACACCGCAGCACATGACATCTTATTGGGTTTGTTATAGTGATAGGAGTAGATAATCATTAATTTTTCAACATTCTCTGGGAGAAGACGGTTTTGTTTATCACTATAAAGCCATATATGTACTAAATGAACGTTCGACTTCACTCGACCTTAAGGGAGCAAATTTATAAAACTCATTGTAATTGGTAGTAACAATAACGTCCGTTTTAAACCGTTTTAAGATACAAATAATTATTGTCTATAGAGACCCAACTTATATTTTATCGCTGTCATACGCAATTAAATGCCAATAATGACATTCAGTGTCTTATGGATTACTAATTTTCTGAAGTGTATATTATTTTCAATGAGGTTGATTACCTCTTTGTCAGACTACGGCCAAGCCAAAAGGGAAGGGTTATTGCTTAATACGAAATATAAGTAACGTTGATAATATAAGTTACGTTGCGTTTTAGATCGAATAACACATATAAAACAAACCCTTAACTTACCACTTCTTTTGCGTTTGGCGTGAATGATTATAAAATAATGTACCTGAACATATCAGTATGTTTTTTTTGACACATCTTACTCGATATGGATAAAAAAATGTTTCTAACACTAGTTTGATTGCGAAAGTCTTTTGTTTTACTATGGATTTTCCGGGCTCTGATGATGACATATATTGAGGATTTCAGACTGAGCCTTTTTGACGGTATTGTAATTTTGGGAAAAATCCTGTCAATTTTTGGTGTTTTTATGTACACTAAACAACATTTTATTTTGTATATTGATGTTAGTAGGTAATGATACCTCATCGTAATATTGACTAAATAAACGAAACTTAAAGTAGCTAACCAATATACAAACTTAAAACTACAAAATACTGTAATAGGCCAATCATACTAAAATTTTTGGAATAATTAATTTCCAGCCTGCTGGGTATTAAATCCTCAGAACGCTTTTTTGGATCTAATATGATTAGCCTATACATGTAAAATTACAAATAAAAAATCAGCATACAGCTTACTGCTATTTTCCTTCCTTATTTTATAATTCGGTATAAGTACAACCGAAAGAGCACCAAGACTGTCTGACGCTTCACTAGCGCTACACTTTCTTTAGAAGGGAACAGGATTTTTAGGGTTCCGTAGCCAAAATGGCAAAAACGGAACCCTTATAGATTCGTCATGTCTGTCTGTCCGTCCGTATGTCACAGGCATTTTACTCAAAAACTATAAGCTGTACATTAATTAAATTTGGAGCATAGGTGTCGTGTGTTAACCGCTACTTAGTTTGATAGTTAAATAAAAAATATATATATTTCTTACCGGGGGGGGGGGGGGGGGGGGGGGGGGGAAGCTCCATACGTGTAACCGAAACAGAAAAAAATGTTTTTTTACCAAATATGAATGAGTAGCACATATTTCGATAGTTCTTCTTAAAACACTTTGAGGTTCCTTAATTTTTTTTTGATTACGTGAATATTTTCCAAATTATTCGCTCCGAAAGTAGCAAAAATTGTGTCCCCCCTCTATTTTTTAAACAGTATGTCAAAAAAATATGAAAAAAATTATAAATATAAAGCTTAATAAATACTTCCAACGAAAATTTATTTTCAACACGATCGAACATACCGTTTTTAAGTTATTACCAAAAAACTGCGCTTCTCAGCAACAGGAGCGTATGTCCTCAGCAAGGACATACGCTCTTTCATTAGTGTTTTTTTTTTGCTATCGTATTTCTTTTTATATGTTGTGCATTTTTTGTATAAAAGACTGCGGAACCCTTCATGGGCGAGTCCGACTCGCACTTGGCCGCTTTTTCTCTTATTCTATACGCTCTAAACTAACTCTATTTTACCAGCTATTTGTTAAAATTAAAATTTCTTTTGACGTTTTCGGATACATTCCTATACAGCAGATATTAAATGTAGCATCTGGGCGCCACCACTTTGGCTATGCAAAAATCCATGATAACTATATTTCTGAACTGAGTATCTTGTACAACTTAGTTGGTTAATAAGTTCTCTTACTAAGTTTTTTGCAAATAAAATAAAATTACGGTATTATTTATAATATTACCGTACATGAATTTAAAGCCTAGTTTTGAATTTCTCTTCGATAACCTGGACCATGTCACCCAGGTTGATGTATGCTATACGGACTTTCGTAAGGCATTCGACAGAGTCGATCACAGACGTCTTCTCGATAAAATAGCATTTAATGGTATTCGCGGAAACTTGATTCAATGGTTTTTGTCCTATATCACGAGAAGAAACCAAAAAGTGGTGATAAATGGATTCCAATCAGATGTTATTGAGGTCAATTCCGGGGTACCGCAGGGATACGTATTAGGACCCTTGTTATTTATTTATTATCTTTATTAATGACATACAAACTTGCTTCCGAAATACTAACATACTCCCATATGCGGTTGATCTAAAAATTAAAAAAATTGTATGTCTAACTGATTGTAGTCATCTCCAAGAAGATCTTAACCGATTAAGTAATTTTTGCACAGAAAATAATTTGGAGTTAAGATTATCAAAATGTAGCATTTTACCTTCACTAAAAACGAAAGTAAATTTTATCACAATTATATGCTGTGTAATGAACAGCTGCAACGGGTAGATCTCGTGCGGGACCTCGGAGTACTTCTTGATTAAGCTACATCTAGACCAACATGTTAATAAGATTGTCGCAAAGGGTTACCAGATGTACAATTTTGTTACCAGAGCTGCAACCGATTTCAAAAGAAGTAACACTTACATTTATTTATACAATAGCCCAGTCCGCCCTCAAGTCGAATATGCATAATTCGTTCATTTATTTACGTTAAACATGATAACCACTAATGCGTCATGAAAAAAAAAACTTAACTAAGCACAGATCTGATTACATATAGGTACAGCCGATTGGCTAGCAGAATCTCAGACATTCACAGTACACATCTAACCGTCGATACGGAAGTAACTTCCGACTTCGGAGTGTGGCTTACTCCCGTAACGGGAGTAAGCCACAATCTGGTGCTGATGCCAGAAGCGCATTGAGTTGTGAGAGAGCGCGGAGTAGCGGCGAGTTCCTGCGTGACACAGTACGCGCTACCGGCACCGCCAACAAGTCGCTCCGCAGTGCCCTGAGGATCATCCTAGGGATATCCGGAGTCGCAGTAGTCAACAAATTGTAGCTACGCCTCACCTCCAACGAATTATAACCTAAGGTTCCTAACAGGTATTAAGTAAGATACAAGAATGAATAGTATCCGAAAGTTTTCTTATATAGATAACGTAAGAACGTTTTCTGACCCTTCTCCAACAATAGGGCGTAAGTTTATTCGTAAGGGTGCCATACGATCGACGGCGTCTCAAGCTGCGTGCTTTTAACGAGGCCATTATAAACTAGCCTAAGGGTCGCGGGACCATGAAAATCGCGAAGGGTGCGTTGCGAGTAGCGATGGGCGACTTTGAATGATTTTAGAAATTGAATAACTAGTTACTATTTATTTTACCATTCGAATAACAAAATAGGACTGAACTAATCATCTTAGTCGAATGAATGTTCGACTTTCGACTTCGACTGCTGTGTGACTGTGTGTGATGTGGCGACTTTGAATGATACAACTACAATTATTCGATTTTTAAGTTCTTTAACTGGCGGCGCTGGCGATGGCGTGGCGTGTGACCTCGACTTCGACTTGAGTCGTTTCGGGCGAGATCGACCATCTTCGGCCGACCGCGGCCGCCGCCCGTTGAGCTCTCACTCTCTCTAAGTTCTCTGACTTTCGACTTCATTCGATTGAATCTCAACTATTCGAATAATTCGAATGAACTTGAATCATTCCAAGTTGCCCATCGCTAGTTGCGAGTCACAAAACCCTATTCTCCAATAGCAGCTATTAGCAAGTGATAATATATGCTCATGGAAAGTAAGCCGCATATCGAAGACCTCGCCAAGATCCTTAACACTGGAGACACGGTTGATACTCTGCTCGGAGCATGAACTGAACATGTATCGGCGTACATACACGGCAAGGTGCAGACACAACACTTGGCAGAGTTGAAAAGAAGTTTGCTATCCATACACCGGAGGACCAAATTGATGTCCCTTTGTAATTACTCACAATCAGCAAATTGTTCCACACCGTAAACTTATTTTAAATCATCGCCATAAAGGAGACGTTGGCATGTTGAAAGGTAATTGATCATTATTCCGAATATTTTATTAATCATCTGGAACCCTATTACAATAAATACATAGATACTATAGAGAAAATAAAATATAAATTCTTAAAATCTGTAAGTTACAAAATATATAAAAAAGGTCGATCAACATATACACACTTATTAAATAAGTATACATTATCCTCTCATCAGAATATTCCCATACCCAGATACACATTTTTCATCTATCAGCTACTAGAATAGACACGCCATTATGAATGCTCTAAATATATATATATATATATATTGTTTATTTATACGCCTTAAATTTTACTATTTTTTGATCCTAAATGTTATACTGCTCATCTATACTATTATGAAGTTGTAAAAATGAAATGACAATGAACATTGAAGATATAAAAAAAAGAGTGTTATGGACTATTTGGAGGTCATTAAAACGATTTTTTTATTTTATTTTATTTTATGTATGTTTGTATGTGTCGTTGTGGCTTCATCACGCAAAATCGGCTTAACGGATTTCAACTATTTTTGGTACACGGGTAGCTGTGTATCTCCAAATGGTTATAGGATACTTATTATCCGACTGAAGAAAAAATGAAGGGTTATGAGTTTTTCTCCTTCGCGAACAAAGTTGCGGGCGCCTTCTAGTAGTTTAATATGCGTTTAATAACTGCTGTACTTGATCACTTCGTGCCGACAACTGATGCCTATTATACGTTTAATAACTGCTGTACTCGATCACTTCGTGCCGACAACTGATGCCTATTATACGTTTAATAACTTCTGTACTTGATCACTTCGTGCCGACAACTGATGCCTATTATACGTTTAATAACTGCTGTACTTGATCACTTCGTGCCGACAACTGATGCCTATTATACGTTTAATAACTGCTGTACTTGATCACTTCGTGCCGACAACTGATGCCTATTATACGTTTAATAACTGCTGTACTTGATCACTTCGTGCCGACAACTGATGCCTATTATACGTTTAATAACTGCTGTACTTGATCACTTCGTGCCGACAACTGATGCCTATTATACGTTTAATAACTGCTGTACTTGATCACTTCGTGCCGACAACTGATGCCTATTACTTGACAAATCAACATGATAAAAAATGAGACGCGCGTTTTAGTGGAGTGAAAATAAGTCTCACATAAAAGAACCAAGTACATTTTGTACTTACTTTTCTCCATGAAGTGGAGTTATATGTATTTAACTATTAATCTGTACAACAGTTCCACTTTGGCAACCTCAGCTCATGTAGAAAGTAATCCGTGGATAATGCTGTTGGCTATGCATATTGTAACACATATAATATAACTCTTATTGTTTCGCATTTGATCAAAAGGGACAGAAGCATTTTACTGTTTCCCAGTGACCAGTTTGCTGTGACTGTACCTACTTCTGCTGGGACTCGCTTATTATTATTATTATATTATTTCATTAACGTACATCATACTTGAATATAGAATTCATTTGTAAGCAAACTTGATCAGTTTAGGTTCAATGCGATCAACATGGAATAAGTTTTTATCCTAAAATAAGGTAATTTGTCTACTTATGTCATTTAAACACATAATCTCCGAATAAGGCCCAATACGGTTGAATCCAGCCTTAAGGTGTTGTTACCATAATGGGACAGAGCGGCGCCAGCTGGTCGTAGAGCGTTCGCGCCTCGATGATGCAGCACGCCTGGAAGGTGAGCTGGAGGCAGCAGCAGCCCATGCCGAAGCCCATGGCGTCCATGTACACGCAGTCCGGCCGCGCCGCCCTCGGCTCCAGCTCGTGTGACTTGTCCACAGGGATCTTTGTATTCACGTCCCGGAATACTGCACACATTTGTAATACATTGCTTTATTATTAATAAAACCCCGTTATCTAATGCTCGCTTTGGGGGCAAGTAATGGGGCATCTTCGATACTCTGAATCGATAAAAAATGAAGTTGATTTACTCACTCAATAACATATCAAAAGATCTGATTCATACTAAACAGAGCTCTGCTAAAGTGCTTATTTAAAATTATTATGAAATGAAAGATATTTTTATTATTTATTATTATTGATTGTATTATAATAAATTATCAATATGTTTTCCAAATTATATGAAGTCAAACTTCATTGCCTGCTTGTAAAAATCCATTTTAAAAATGATAATGATCTTTCGACCTCTACAGATGCAACTGGCAGAGATAGTAGTTTTTTGTAATGCTCGATGCAGCGTTTGTTTTTAAGACTGTTATCAATTTGAACTTCCTTAATTTTCTAATTGAATAACATTTTTTACAGATTTAAAGGCTGGATTTTTATTTAATAATAGGTAGTATGAATGATGGATAGAAAAATAATTTATGTCAAAGAAACTAATAAATTTTAAAAAATATTGGAAGTCATGAAAAAGGTTTTATAATTTTAAAGAAAATAATACTTCTTATTTTTTCACAAAATTATAGAAACTTAAACTACTCGTTATTAGTAACAAAACGGGACATGATGTACTAAATAATTAATATTTACCCCCGACGTTAAACTGCTCATACTAAATTAGGCGCCTACCTAAAGTCCGAGATCGAATTGGAGATCAAAAATGTAAACATACAACTGTCAACGTCAAAGTGACGTGCCAGGGGTAGATCATCTTTTTTATCTTATTTTTTTATATCCCAACTTTATTGACCAAATATATGTTTTCATTAACACAATGGCTTAAGTAAGACTTCTACATCGAATAGTTAGTCAATTATTCTTGAGGCTAATTTTGTGCCAATATTTATAGATATTCATCACCATAAGTTTTTCATTAGCGGACATTGAACTGCGTGGCCTTTTCTTCAGCGGTGAAAGATTGTCCTTTTTATTTGAAGGGCCGGGCTGAGGTTCCATAGTTCTTTTTTGGATCTTGATTTCAAAATAACACGCACAAATGGAAATTGTACAACAAAATACAACCATTACATAAAGTATAATAATCTCCCACTGACATAAAAGTTTGAAACGAGACAGCAGTCGTTCTTAATTTAAAGAAATTAAAAGACATACTACTTTTAAATACGGCCTGTCTGTCCCGTATACCATCGTGAAGGATTAATACCTTCACAGTATGTATGTCACAAATAGTCACAATAAATAATAATAATTTTCCAATATTAAAACACAGAATTACAAAAAAAAATATGTTTCATATTAAAAAATACAAAGAAACTGGTTAAGTATAACTTTTATTTACATTACTACTTATTTCTAACCAAATCTTCAAAACTTCTGATCTTTACCAGTGGTATAAATAAAATCTCCGTATATTTTATTTGAAATATGTAATTAAAAAAAAAATTTGCTGTGTAACTTAGTAAAATATTTTCTACTACTCTTACAGAGTACTATTTAACTTTGAATATGGTAGTTTTTATGAGTATTTCAATGATTGTATTAACCACCGTTTGCGTAATTTTTTTTATGGTGGCAACCCATTTGTTTACATTTTTGATCTCGAATTTGATCTCCGATTATAGTAAGTCGTCTCTGTACTATTCAATAATTGTCGCCTTCCTAATTCCTATCCGATCACATTGATGCAATGAATGAGTTATCTCAAGAACATTCACTATTTTAGCTTGCCCCCAAACTGAGCGTCATATAACGGAATTTATTTATTACTAGCTTCTGCCCGCGACTTCGTCCGCCTTAAACTCGTTTATCGCGGATAAGGGTATTTTTCCGGGATAAAAAGTAGCCTATGTCCATCCCCGAGACTCAAACTATCTCCATACCAAATTTCATCCAAATGGGTTCAGCGGTTTAAGCGTGAAGAGCTAACAGACAGACAGACAGACACACTTTCGCATTTATAATATTAGTATACGCATTTATAATATTAATATGGATGAATCTAATTGGCATATGCAGAAATTGTTACTATACGTCAGCCGACATTAGTCAGGCGTCAGGCTTATCATATACCTGTGTATTACACTCATATTTCAATTAAATAGACATATTTCTTTACACATACTTTACTACAATCTGTGCAATGCAGTTTAATCATCCGAAAGAAACGTTTATTACCTACATTTGTCAGTTATATTTTCAGTTAGGCGTTTCCGTCGAACGATAGTACTGCACTGTACAACTTTAGCTGTTCGTTGTTAAGAGTTTTTAGTTTCAGTGTGCCCGTATCGCAGCTCCGCAACAAGTACTTGTAAAAAGCTCACATTTATTTAATTACTAATACATCTTTCCACAATTAAGAAGAAATGTCAAGTGCAATCGCTTGAGCATTGTTGCCCGGTACCTATGGGAGCGTTCAAGTATTACGTAACTCAATTTTTGGAGATTATTGACCCTCCCTCCCCCCCATGTAACGCGCCATAACGTTTTTCTGTACCCCCTCTCCCCACTCGTAAAATATTACGTAACCACCAAGTGACCTTTTTTACCCAAAAATGGTCATCCCATTTGAAATTTTGAAAAGAAAAGGTTACGAGATGCTTGTGAGAATCTCTGTACGCGACCGTTCTGAAAGGTTAAAAAAAGACAATGTTGAGTAACGCGTAGTTCAAACCACCATTTTTTCTTTGAAAGAAGGGTCATTCAGTTTGGTGCCATATAATTTTAGGGAATATCTGATGATGGGATAAATGAGAAATTGAAGGAACTCCTCAAAAATTGTAAGCATACATATGACGTCTTTCGTATTTTAAAAAACAAGCTAAGCATTTGCATCCAAAAAGTGTAAATTGGTGCAGTGGAACTGATGAAGAAGACCACAGAAGGATACTGGAACTCCTCGACGATAAGTGATTTACGCGGGGCAACGAGATACTCGTAACTGGATTAAAATAGCTCAACTACTTCATAGTCACAAATTGAAATGCTCGTGATGAAAATGGTACCATCGAATTGATTTGATAATGGAGCCGCAAGGTAGGCACCGAATCTCTTCAGTAAAATAATTTATGCTAACCGTGTAACAGAACGCAACGATCACCTGTCTACTATGCTCTGTGGCGCCTCCCCCGCGACTCTCTTGCCTAGCTGTCAGAGAACTGGACACTGTATCTTTATCTTGATTGTTATATTATAAAACTAAGTGGTACAATAAATACAATAATTCTTTAAAAAAACATCACATCTTTCATTAATAATAATGCATGGCGCAGTCGTCGTGAAAGAACTGTCATAGATACAAGCGGATTAAAAATAACAAGGTACGAGTAACACTAATGGCCGCCGGCCCGCTGAACGTTGAAGAATGCTGGAGGAAGCTAACGAAAATAACACAGAGGTAGAAAAGATGTGTGCAATAGAGTATAAAATGCCCCAAGGGCTCAATCTTGAAGATGTTGGCAATTGCTGGCCACAGTGGCAACGTTTTAAACAGTTTCAAGATCTTTTTACTGGCGGCCGGTTTTGACCGGTTGGTAGAAACAAGAAAAGCGGCAATATTATTGAATTGCATCGGCCAGCAGGCTCAAGAATTATACTTCAACGTGTTAAAACAAGATGAAGAAAAAAACAAATTGGACGATATTATTAAATTGTTCGACGAACATTTCAAACCCAAACAGAATGAAGTAATCAACAGTTATCACTTCAACAAGCGCAGTCAAGAACTTGGGGAATCCTTCGATGCGTTCTATTCAGACCTGAGAAAAATAGCGGAAAATTGTAATTATACGGAGAAGGATAGAATGCTCAGAGACCGCATAGTAATTGGTGTTCGAGAGCAGCGAGTGCAACAGAAACTTTTAGAAATTAAAGATCTCACCCTGGAAAAAGCTGTGGAAATATGCCACTCTGCTGAACTTTCTTAAGAACATATAAAGACTCTGAATAAAATGGAAGTACATGCAGTACACACACGAGGCGCATCACATCAACCTGGCTCTTGGGGTCCACTGCAGCGGCATCATGACTCCTCAGATATTAAAGATAAGTACAATAGCAATGCTAGGTTCGTACATAGAAATAACATTGAAAGCAGATATAGCAAGAATTATTATTTGTGTAGAAAGTGTAAGACTGAACATGGCCCGAGGAACTGCCCGGCCTATGGAAAAATTTACAGTAAATGTAAAAATTGAATCATTTCAGTGTTGGATGTCCAGGGACAAATAGAAAAGTTCATGAAGTCAATAATGATAACATTAATGACAGTATTAACATTGTGCATGATTTGTGACTAGTATATTCTATAGATTTAAATAAGAATGAGTGGACTGAGCAACTTAGGGTTGAAAATAAAAGAGTATGTTTTAAATGTGACACCAGTGCTCAAATTAATGTGCTTTCATTAAAAGATCTCAAATTAATTGTCAATGATGATAATAAAATAAAATTATCTGAGACTAGGAGTTTAATCGAAATATTTGGAGGCGGCAAGTTAATGCCACTAAGAAAAATTTCATTAAAAACATATTCTAAAAATGATGAAGAAATGTGTGAAACAGAATATATAATTGTCAATGAAAATGTGCGACCTATTTTAGGATTAAAGTCTTTAATAAAGCACAGAGTTTTAACTAATAATAATATTAATATATTAATGAAGAAAACTTTAAGCACCAGTAAAGACACAATTGTTAATGGTAATTCTGCATTATTCCAGGGTGTTGGAGAATTTGAGCAGCCATTGGAGTTGCGCATTCAGCCAGGGGTGCAGCCAGTAGTAAGACGCCTCGCAGAGAAGCTTAAGGTTCTGGTGGAGCACAAAGTAATAGCCGAGGTCGACCATCCTAAAAAAATTGTAAGCAATCTTGTCATAATAGAGAAAAAAGATCATTCACTAAGAATATGTCTTGATCCAAAAGACCTTAACAAAGTATTAATAAGAGAGCATCACTTAATCCCGACTTTGGATGAAATTATCCCAAAATTATGTAACAAAAAATTCTTTTCAGTACTCGATTTGTCTGATGGGTTTTACAATATTAAATTAACAGAGGACTCCAGTCATCTGTGCACTTTTAACAGCCCATATGGGTGCTAAAGATTTTTAAGATGTCCGTTTGGGATTTCAGTAGCTCCAGAAGTTTTCCAAAGATACAGTGAAACTGCCTTTGGGGACATTCCAGGGGTAATAGTGTACTGTGATGATTTATTAATATGTGGTGAGACTGAACTAGAGCATGATGCAATATTAAAGAAAGTTTTTGAGCGTGCTAATGAACATAATGTTCGATTTAATAAAAATAAATTTCAGTATAAGTTACATGAAGTTAAATACTTTGGACACATTTTCTCAGAAGAAGGCATGAAAATTGATCCTGAAAGGGTAAATGCCATTATTAACATGAAAAGCCCGGGTAATAAAAAAGAGTTACAAATCTTTCTTGGAATGATAAATTATTTGAGAAAATTCATACCTAATTTGGCTGATATTGCATCATCGCTACAGTTATTATTAAAAAAGGATGTAAACTGGCTATGGACGGAAACTCATGAACAAGTTTATAATAATATTAAGAAAAAGTTAACTGAAGCCCCCACTTTACAGAATTTTAATCATAAACTTCCAATAATAATTCAATCAGATGCATCAAAAGATGGCTTGGGATGTTGCCTGTTACAAAACGGAAAGCCTGTTAGTTTTGCCTCAAGAAGTTTAACAGCAGCTGAACAAAATTTCTCCCAAATAGAAAAAGAACTGCTGAGTATTGTCTGGGCTACACATAAATTTCATTATTATATTTATGGACAGAAATGTATAGTTGTAAATGACCACAAACCATTAGTCTTTGTTAAAAAAACATATTCATGAAGTTCCTTCTCCAAGGCTACAACGGATGAAACTAAAACTTTTAAAATATGAGATAGAATTTAAATATTTAAAAGGAAAATACATGTACATTGCTGATCTGCTCTCACGTGCATATATTAAAGGTGATGAGATTGATGAACCATATTTAAATGACATGATACATTGTGTAGGACTTGCGAGTCACCTACAATGCACGCAGGAGCAGAAACAAGAGCTAATAAATGAAACTATTCATGATTCGGAATTATCAATATTATTAGAATACACCAAAAATGGGTGGCCAGATAAGAAATATGTGGCAGATAATTTGCAATATTATTATAAATTTAGAGCTGAAATACATACAGATAAAGATTTAATATTTTTGAATCACAGGTTGATAATACCGACGTCATTACGTTTGAAAATCATGAAACTGTTACATGAAGGACATCTTGGGACAACTAAAATGAAGCAACTAGCGAGAAATTTGTACTATTGGCCAAAAATTGACAAGCATTTAGAGACTTTTGTAAAACGATGTTTCATTTGTCAAACTTATCAAAATAACAATGTGAAAGAACCCCTGCTACCGCATGAAGTTCCGGGCCTGCCATTTTTAAAAATTGGAACTGACATAATGGATTTTAAAACAAAAAGTTATCTTGTAATATATGACTACTTTTCTAAATGGCTAGAGATTAAATTAATTTCAAACAAGAGTGCAAAATGTATAATTAATAGTCTGATTGATGTTTTTAGTAACTTTGGTATTCCTAATGAAGTAGTATCTGATCATGTACCTTTTGACTCTAGGGAGTGCCAACAATTTGCTCATGAATGGGGCTTTAAATTTACTTACACAAGTCCAAGATATCCACAGTCCAATGGAGTGGCGGAAAGGGGTGTCCAAATAGCTAAGAAAATTTTAGTTAATGCAACGAAGACAAGACTGACTTTAGATTAGCTCTACTACAATATAGGGCTTCACCCACTTGTGGAACAAATTTTTCACCAGGCCAATTAATGATGAATAGGAATATAAAAACCAAAGGTATAGTTAATTATGAATATTTAAAACCCAAAATGAATGTTAATGTTAAACAGCAATTTGATAAAGGATGACAGCGAAATGTGATATATTATAATACAGTTAGAAGTAAGAATGTATTTTATAACGGGCAACAGGTCTGGTTCAAGAAAGATGTGAATAAAAACAAATGGCTAGAAGGAAAAATTGTTAAAAATAACGGGTTTAGATCATATAATTTAGTTGATAAAGACAATGTAGAGTACACTAGAACCTCCTTCCATATTCGACCGGCTTAATACTTTGTGGTCCAGCGGAGTCACAGCACCTGGCTGATGCCTGACTTCTGTGGCTGCTCATAAATTATTTGTGAAAGGGGGGAGAAAATGTAAGAGTTTAAGTTGTATACTTTAGTTAAAATAAGGTATAACCTAAGTATCACTATATAGATAAGTAAAAGTTTAATTTGTATTGTTTGTTAAGTTTATAAATAATGTAAAACAAAAAAACAAACTGTAGGAAAAGTTGTATGATTTTGCTTAAAAGGGGAAGATGTAACAGAACGCAACGATCACCTGTCTACTATGCTCTGTGGCGCCTCCCCCGCGACTCTCTTGCCTAGCTGTCAGAGAACTGGACACTGTATCTTTATCTTGATTGTTATATTATAAAACTAAGTGATACAATAAATAAAATAATTCTTTAAACAAACATCACATCTTTCATTAATAATAATACAAACCGTGTTTGAGCTTATTCGTATCACGAGAAATACTTATTAAGTAATGATTAAGAAAAAGTGCAAAATAAATGATTTTTTACAAAAGATCTATTACAGTGCTCCCGTAGAAATATTTATTTTTGTTATTTAAATAAAAACTGGTTTCTGGTATTTAAACACCAGAAACCAGTTCATACAAGACCCTATGTAGGTATAATCCAAATTTCAACAATATTACGGATTTTATTAACGGATGCTGCCCAGCCGAGTTGAATTCGACGATTAACCTCCTTCTCGAAGTTGAACTTACCTAGCTGGACGATATGTCCCAGGTATACATACTCGTCAACAACTTCGAGAGCAGAGCTTCCGACAGCTATCGGGTGAAGGTGGGTCCACACTTGTGACATGACGAAGGACCGGACTACGTGGCATCGCTCGGCACAGGACATGTTACGCTAAATGTGGACGATCTAGGTTCTGCTGACACGGTCACAAACCATGTACGATGAAATGTAACTTGTAAGTGTAGACGCATGGTGTCGAACTAGATTGCGTGGCATGGCATCGCTACAGGAGTCGGTCGGTGGTGTCATTTAAGCTCCGACACCACTCCATGCCTAAATAATTAATCGTCACGAAACAAAACTAATGTAAACAACACAATATTTATAATTATGCATGCGCTGCGTAAATGAGCGAACAGCGAGGCGGCGAGGTGCGGGCGGGGGATGTACCGACCGGGACATGTCACGACGTGATCCACTCCTACCCCGTGTCTGTATTTGTGTCATCTGGCGTACTTCGATGCGTGTCATAAATACAAGTGTGGACGTCTCCTGGTCATGCGAACAATACCGAACATCCTTTGAAAAAACCGACTTTCGATGGATGGGCTCGTAACACGTGGCTTAAATGCGTGACAGTACACAGACCAGCGTCAACACTGGGCCCGGCTAGTAGATCGTAACTCCATACATTGTCCTGCCGTTTATTCTGTGTTCGGCAGTTTCTTTCAGTGTTCGGAATGGATTGAAGCGTACTGGAGCTTGTGACAATTATTCGCGTTACAAAAATACGTCCACATTAACGGTACTGACATGTGTGTCTGATACTGTCACGGGATAATGTTCGATAAATTGTCACAAGTGTGGACCCACCTTTAGGTGTGACATGGTCATTCTACATGATTTTTGTCTTGTCCATGTTTATTTTCAGACCTACCTGCTGGGTGACTCTGCCGAGGCCTTCGAGCATAGCACTTATTTCCTCCAACGACTCTGCCAAGATCACGATATCATCTAAAAATCGAAGGTGAGTGAGGTACTCGCCGTTGATGTTGATGTCAAGTCCGTTCCAATCCAGTAGCTTGAAGGCATCTTCCGACGCAACAGTAAACAGTTTCGGAGAAATGACGTCTCCCTGTCTTACTCCTCGCTGCAGTTGAATTGGCTCCGAGCTCCGGTCTTGGATGCGGACTGACATAGTGGCGTTTCTGTACAAACACTTCAGCACTTCGAAGTATCGATAGTCAATACGGCAACGCTAGTGGGATTGAAGCACAGCCCATGTCTCGATCGAATCGAAGGCTTTTTCATAGTCCACAAACGCTATGCATAGAGGCCGGTTATACTTCTCGGTTTTCTGTATAACCTGCCGCAGCGTATGGATGTGGTCTATACCTTTTCGGAATGCGGCTTGTTCGGGAGGCTGGAAGTCGTCAAACCTGTGCGCGAGACGACTCGTAATGACTGGAGAACAGCTTATAGAGCTGAGCCTGTAGTTTTTCAATAGGGTTTTGTCACATTTCTTGAAGAACAATGTCACCACGCTCCTATTCCATGCTTCAGGCGTCGTGCCCTCGAGTATAACGGAAGCTAACAACAGCTGAAGGACATTATCGAGTTGAAGATTATGCCTTAATGCGTATTCATGAACGTCATACCACAAAATTAGGATCAAAATTCGCGGGCCCCATGGAAATATTAGAAATTCTACCTAACGATCGTATTGTAACATATTAATTTACGCGGATGCTCTGAAATGATTGCCAGCCATGATAATTTGACACCCCTTTCGACAAGCAGATCCATTCGATGATTGTGATGAATCTCCCGATTGGCGGATGTTGTGTTAGATGAAAACTGAGATAATTGAATTTATCATTACTATGTACTGAACTGTACATACAATTTTTGTAAGTCTATTGATGATTGGTACGACGATAAGTTGTTTAGATTATTTAATTCCTATCCACACATTTCCTTCCTTGGCGCTGGCTGGCCACCAAGGGTTTCCTTTCCCGGTCTTGGAGGCTAGTCCCCAGGATGGGTGATGCCTGAATTGTGTGGCTAGATCCCAGGATGAGTGATGCCTTATTTGTGCGCTTATTTTTTGTGTATTTTACGTTATGATATAGCTGTATGTAGAGAGCGCGCTGGATCAGTATGGCCGTATGGGCGGCGTACCTTCAACATTTATCATTATACAGTTGATACATATTTTCTCTAATTTTCCTTATTGAATATATAACATTCCATTGCAGTTCAAGTGGGTTAGTCATGTTAATAACTATTCGGGATTTGAAATAGATAGCTTGGTTCCTGAGATATAGCGCTATGCCAGGCGGACAAACTGACGTATAAGGGTTGCCATTTTTAGTTTGAAACCTCGAAAAACGGGAGCAAGTTGTACGAAATCTCTATACAAATGTATAATTATACTCGTACTCGTATATATAGGTATTTCTATTAAATTTCCTTTGCTCTCTCTGAATGTATGTCGGTAGGTTTGGCATATATAGTCTTGGACATTTGGCTTCTGCGTAATGTTTCCCCACAACGTTATCTCTGCATGTTAATCTCCACTTGAGTGTAGAATAGAATGCGCTGAGTCGCAATCGAAATACGATGCATTCATCAGTTGTACTTCTCCTTATCGGCATACGGACAGTGAGCCACTTACTTGGTATGTTGATGGCGACTTTTTCACCTCGTCTTTGTCTAATATTTGCAGTTAATGTTTTAAACCGTGGATGTCCCGGGAATATGGCGTCATCCGGGAAAAAATGAGATTTTGTTACTTCACCGTTTGGATTTGGTGGTATCGGTGGGCTAGTGAAATTTGGGCATCCTAATCTGCAATTTAGAATAACACGATAGTTACCGCAGTCTCGTCAACATTGAATCTAATAGGTAATAGTCATGCCACAACTTCTGTCGTAAGTATTTTGAACAGTGAACGAAAAAAACATAGAACGCGAGCTTCATACAAAATTTCAGTACAAAACGGGGTAAATATTCTAAATCCGCATGCGCGTTGTGACCAATAAGAGTTGGCCAAAATATCAGTCTACTTTCTATTACCCAAAACAAATAATAGGCATGTTGACAAATTGTTGAACCGGCTTTTATATTATAAATAAACCCTTAATGTATGCGACAAAATTGTTTAAAAAATCTAGAGACTTAATTTTATACAAAAAACAACATTTTAAAATCATTTTTAAATTTTGGCGGTAAAACACCGAAAGCTGTCATGTGATTTGACGTGACGTCACAAGCCTGGAAACAAATACCGCGTCCTGTCAATTTGTGTCGGCCAATGTTTTTTATATACCAAATGAGCGTATCGAATTTTCTTGTTTTGTTAGTAATGATTAAAAAACTATATATAACAGTACTGACTAGACATATGTGCGCCGATCTAAGATCGAGCGGCGGCGGCGTCTGTCAAAAAAATCGTCGGCGGCGGCGTATTTTCGGCGTCAAGGTCAGGTAAATGAAAAAGCATATTGATTCGTATTTTTATTGAATTTGTGATCAGTTTCATGGCTGATATAGTATCATGAAAGATAAAATAATAATGGAGTATATAATCAACAGTTGTGGGCAAAAAACTAATTATGCAATTCCTTCTTTCTAATACAACATAATAAAGATTAAATTACACATGAAACATTAAAACAAAATAAATCATGTATGTTTTTTCTAAAATAATAACAATTTACGTTAAAAATCAACAATTTTTATATGGACCATGATTTATAAAATAATTAATTTCTTAAAATCAAACTCAACTTGCAAATAAGAACATAGTAAAAAAATAAGTATAGATATGGTAAAATCGAAATGTTTTTCATTATTACAAAACAGTAAAATCAACATTTTTATATAAACATAGTCTTCAGAATAATTATTTTTTCTTAATGTAAAACTCGACTTAAAAATCAACACATTCATTATGAAGCTGTATTTGAGCAAACATTTTCTTGATGGTTGCCCATTTTGCATGTAGTTTTTCACTATATGGACATATTATCTTGATAAAAAAATGTTGACATATTTCATCAGCCAATATGGCGATCATTGGATGGTCTTTACTAACTTTGAAAGCTATAAAATTAACGTCACTAATGCACTATCACTAGTCTGACATCAACTCATTTAATTTGCTTTCGAAGTTGTTACTCATGCAAATCTTAACTCATGCCACAACTAGTTTTTGAACTGGTCCAGAGTATTTTCTTCTACTTTTTCTAAAATATCTTCAGTGAACTCTGGCAATATTTTTCCTATAAATTAATCACTAGAGCACCCTATATTTTATTGCTAGCTGGTATATTGACATCTCTTCCAGCTCTTTCGTGGTGTTTTGTATGTATCTTGTCAGCTCACAGTTCTTCATTCCTTCGGCAGTAGCTTGTTTTAAAAATTTGTTAAGTACACTTACTTGTATCTGATATATTGGAGGCATTTCCTCTCGCCAAATCTATAGCTGTAAGAAATTTAAGACTAGTTCCAATTTTGGAAAGTTGTGACTTTTTCCAATAGCATTCATTTTGTGTGCATGATGGCTCTTCACTCCTTCTATGCAACCACATCAAAAAAGCCACAGCATGCTTGCACCCTCCTGCAGAAGCAGCGCAATCATGGCATTGAGAGTTTATAACAACACCTTTCTTTTTCATCTATAACGACGGTGACGGTATAGGGTTTGACGCGAACTATGTGCGCCGGACAAACGCGACACTTAATTGTACACAAATTTTGCAAATCTTTTAAGCTGCACATATCCAACTGCGTCGTCACCGTAAGATTCTCGTGATGATCTGAAAAACACAAAGAAAATAATGCATATAATGACGCGCTTTCATTCAAATTCATCAAAAATATCGGCACATAACCTAACTTTGTAAGTCGATGTTAAAAATGATATGAACTCTTAAATTCAGTTAAATATTATAGAAAGTCTCTAAATTGTTTGTTTTCTTTTGAGATTAAGTCTTATTACAATGAAAACCTCTACTTACAAAGACGCTTTCACATTTCGGAACTCCGCTTCACAAAAAACCTTGTTGTTTGCGAAGAAATCTGCTACCATCATGGAATCTACTTTCGGCAAGTTACCACTCTTTATAAATTCTGGCTCCATTTTAAAGATAAAATTACATCAAAATTGCAAAAGAATTGAAAGATTATCAACAGCTTGTTGATGCGCTATACTTTATGACAGATCGATTGGATGGATTGTTTCATTTCAAGGCCCGTTACGTCGTGCGCTCTGATTGGTGTTCGTAGTCACGTGAATATGGGCCTAAATTATCGCTTTTTAAAATAATTTAATTTAATTTAATTTGTATATTTATGATTATAGGATATGATTTTAGGTATTTAAATATTACCATGAATCAATTTAACATAACTTTTCATACAATTATGATTTGTGTCAACATGCCAATTGTGATTGGCCAATTTCATAATAACTGGCTGTGATTGGCTTCTAGCGCTGACGTTTTATAGTATCAACATGACGGCGACTATGAAAACGCATACGTAGTAGATTGTCACATGCAATAAAGAGTAATTTTGTAGGCAGAATTGTCGTATTATTTAAATTGAATTTTCGGTTTTATTTTGTATTTAAATAATCATAGAATAACCTTACGCAAATAAAACTAGTCTCCAATTAAGATGTAGCATACTTAAACTGTGAATACTAGACGACCATACGAGTATGCATATATTATAGCTTGCTAAATACTTAAATACAAACAGACAATCAGCCACTAGAGTCTGGCAAATGAAAGATGAGAATAAAATCAACCGCGAAATTTAAAAATGTAGCTGCAGTGCGCCTGTATAAGCTAGATATAAACAAATTTAAATGCTTTTCTCAGTAACTAATAACTTAATAATTAATGACAAAAGCAATGAATTTGTGTGACTAGCTCATACAGGCACACTGCAGCTACATTTTTTAATTTCGCGTTTGATTTCATTCTCATCTTTCATTTGCCAGACTAGCAATCATAACTTTTGTTGTACTTTAAGACAACGCAAAAATGGAGCTTGCGTACTTTTATTGTTGCCGTGTTAGTATGTTTGTATGGGTCAAATCTTTGAAGCTAAATTAAAACCACTTGCCGGTTTCTGATTGTACTAAATTTTTGCATACTTTTGTAAGTTTGGTGACAATGCAATATTATGATAATATCGAGCTGATATGATGATGGAGACGGAAGGTGGGCTTAGGAACTGTTATAAGTTACCGTAATCCTACCGAGTTTGAGCTCTTTAGTGTATGATAACTTTTAAATCAAATTGTCCCTTTTTCGAACACTGTAAATAAAATAGCTATGTGCATGAAAACATGTATCTCAACACATAATATATCAAATGTTCAATAGGTATCATAATACCTTTTCATTTACTTAACATTTTGATGGTGTAAGGTGGCATAACATCATCCCTATACAAAATCTGTTCCGACAAAAAAAAAAATTAGGTATGTTTACGGTATTTTTTACATGTGAAAAGTAATTCCATCTTTATTTTTATATTTTGTAGAATGATTAATACACTATTTTACAAATCAATAAGCCGTATTATTTCACTTTGGGAATTGAAATAATACGACAGTCATGCAGCGCCGCCATATGCAACTGACAGCCCGTTTGACCCAGTTCATACGCCCCGCCTTTTTCGACACAGTTTTCGTGGGGTCATTTTGCGACGCTAGTTATGCTTCTACATATTTTTCGTTCGGTGATTTAGAGTAATAAAAAAATCATCGAACTATTTTTCAATTAATGAAGTATATGGTTTGTAAGCTTATTTAATGGTTAATTCATTAAAACAAAATAAACTCGTCTCCGTTAGTTATAATTATCGTACAAATCCGTCAAAATCACGAATCACAGTAAAGTCTCCATTTTATTACAAGATACTTCAAAATTAGAAAATATTTTGATAATTGAAGTGAATCTGAAAGACATGACTCCACAGTTCATGTTTTACGTTATCTATTTTATTTCCTGCAAGAGAAATGTTTTCGTGAAAAGTGACAAATTATTAAGGCTCATAAGTGAAATAGCTGGAGAAGAAACTTGCTCATTGAAATAAAACAATTTAACGGATTATATCGCGTATATTATCTCATTTTAGTTCCCGACGTTTCGGAAGCTTTCCAGCTTTCCATGGTCACGGGAGGACTGAGAAAAGATGTATTTTCCTCTGTCAAAGTTACAATTAGTGCAAACTACCCATTTTTTGAAAAAACACAAATAAAGGTGTACATACATGCCAGATGGGCCTAAGCTGTAAAGACAGTTACACATGTGCCAGAAGGGCTTAATTATTTTATTCTCATAATTTACCAAGCAGTATTTCACAAATGAGGCGTACTGAGGAGAAAAGAAACGCTGCAAAGAAAAACTCCCAGGCTACCTCATTACTAATTATAATATTTAAAAAACAGAGACTATTAAACTACTTTTAAACAGATAAGATATTTTACACCATTCGGAAATTAAGGTTTTGCAGTCCTGTGTCTCGCTTGTTCCTTGATGAGATGTATTACAGGATCCCAAGCTGTGGTGGTAGTGACAATCCATCTTCTCTATTGAAATTAGGATGCTTTTTAATCTCAATAGCCTCGCGTAGCATCCTGGGAAAATATCTTTTTTCTTTGGCAAGGATAGAAGGTTTATCAAACTTAATTGAGTGGTTTGGTTTGTCAATGACATGTTCACAGACTGCAGACCTATTACACCGACGGTGCTTGACATCTGCTATGTGCTCCTTCACCCGGGTTGATACACTGCGTTTCGTTTGACCAATGTATGAAAGACCACACTCGCAGTCCAGCTTATAAATGCCTGCACTTGTTTTATTTCAATGAGTAATAATCGCGGAAACAGAAGAAAATATTAAGAAACTTGCTGTTAACTCAAATGTTGATTGCAAAACATGCACTGAAACAGAGGTTTAAAGAGTTTATATTGCATAACTAACTCAAACACTGTTTTTACCAACTCACAAATTGCTCGCGTCTTTTACCGTAGCCAAATATCAAATCAAACACGGAATTTCATATAATCTGCGTTAAATACTAAGTACATACCTAATAACGTTGTAGTATTAATTTTTTTAAATTAAATTAAATTAAATTATTTATTGCTGTTACAAAGAGTAAGTACAATTATTACAAATGGCCGGCGTCTCCTTGTAAGTTATGGTAAAAAGTATTCTATACCCAGCTACCCGTACCTACAAATCGTTGAAATCCTTTTAACCGATTTGGCGTGATGTAGCCGCAACGACACATACAAACATTAAAAAAAATACACGGGAGAGCAAACATAGCGGTCAACCTAATTTAAATACACGCAATATACTTTTATTATTATTAAGCACTAGTCTTATTTACATAATATACTATTCTTTGCAATATTCATTGCATTAGCAATTTTCGCGATTTTATCAAGGTTGTAACCGTGCACTATTTTACGAAATATGACGGTATTTTACCGCCCGAAAGTTTTGCTCTCGAGTGTATTTTTCGATTCTGTGACCTCCAAATAGTTAGTTGCAATAGTTTTCTGAAAATATCTTCAATGTACAGACATTTCATTTTTACTACTTTATAATGGTATAAAGGATTTGAAAACTTCTTTACATATCAATTCAAGGTTTTTACATTATATTACTTATCAAAATACTTGTGACAGAACTTATGGCACGACTAAGTAACTGTAATAATAACAATAATTAAATAATAGAAGATTGCGGCATAGAACGAGTCAAAACGAACCTCGGAAAATTGGTGATGCTCATTATGACTTCTCCGTCTTTGAGCAAATTGCTGGCCTCGGCACGCCGATACTGCATATTGGCTTCCACGATGTTGAAGTGAGCCAAGAGGCCACCGTAGGGCTTCCCCGGCGTACCCTCCACCATGTACGCGCCATACTCGGGTCTCCATAAAGATTTCACGTCTAAAACAAGAAAAGCGACACTTTACTACGAGTACATGTCTCTGCGACGTTTAGGACGTCGCGTTACGTTCATGGTCTCGAATGAACTGGTAATTAAATAAAATCAGATTCATACGCGATTAAGCCCCGTTTGTTGTGTTGTGATAATGAGTGAAAATCGTGTTAGTTTAAATCAATGTTTTACATGTCACTGGCTGACTAAAGGCCGAAACACACCGGATGCGTGCGCAGGACGTGCACCTGCGCGTGGCGTGCGCGTTGTATCGTATGAAATGTCGTAGTAGATGGCACACCGCTTGCGTGGCGCAAAATAAGTAGAACAAATTTTAATGCGTCAACTAAATAACGACTACGTTTCAATAATGAAATAAAGCTCGTAGAAGCGCGTAGTCAACGCGGCGGAGATCAATTTTTTTTTTTACAATAATAAACAAGAAATATTTTTAGAATTATACTTCCAAGTCGGAGTCACACACAGGTTTACGCGTAGTGTGCATTTTTTAGTTAGCTGACTTATTAAGCCTCAAAATGGTTTCAAGGATATCCTTCTAAATATTCTATTTGACAGAAGACAAGCGATAAAATCCATAAACCAATTTCTCCTTAGAAACTGTTTCATCTATCTTCTATTACATATAAAAAATAAAAGTCCTGACTGACTCATCAACGCACAGCCGAAACTACTACCGCTAGAGAATTTATATTTGGACAGTCGGTTACAAAGAAGGCAAGGGATAAGAAAGCATTTTTCGAAATTCATCAAGGGATGGGAGTTTAGTCTATAATGTGGAAGGTAAAATCTTTGGACTTAGAAACATGACTTTTGTAAAAAGATTGTTGTTTGAAAGGGATGAATTTTGAAAAATCAAGAAACATATTTTCTTGATGTTTTGAAATTCATCCCTTAAGGGGATAAAACAAGGGATAGAACTTTGTATGTGAATCGTACAATCTTTGGACTTGGAAAATTGAAATATCGCAATTAGATTGTATCTTTAACATAAAGAAACTTATATTCTTGATGTTTCAAAATTCACCTACTAAAGGGGGTAAAACAAGGGATGGAAGTTTGTATGTCAGAGGTGAAATCTTTGGATTTAGAATCTTAAAATTACGCAAAAAGATTGTATGTTTAAAATCAAGAAACATATATTCTTGATTTTTCGAAATTCATCCCCTAAGGGAGTCAAACAAGGGATGGAAGTTTGTATTTCAAAGGTGAAATCTTTGGTTTTAAAAACTTGAAATTTCGCTAAAAAAAGATTGTGTATTGTGTCTTAATTATGTCGTCAACACGTAAAATTATGGTTATTAAACCGACTTTACAACCATTTTTTGCTATGCCTTAATATACCATCCTTTTGAAACGAGGTACCTTCTAGAACATTTTATTTTCGGCAGTGTCGGGAACTTGGCCTATCTCTTCTTCTCACAGTCTAGCAGGCGTTGAAATTAAAAATGCCAGAGTTGCCTTCTTATGAAATAATTTTCAATATCCCCATTTTTTCACTCTTAATCCGTTGGTGAAAGCTGAAAATCTTCTGAGTATTTTTTTACAAAGATTAACAAGTAAGTATTAGATAATTGACAGAAAAAAGTTGTACTCATTTATATTTCTGTTTTTACCAAAAATCTAAGCGGACGAAATCGCGGGCGGCCGCTAGTACAATATAAAATAAGGGCAACAGAAAATATTTTTTAAAGAGATGTAAATGATAAGTGCAAACTTAAATTATTAAAACACATGATAGTTTTATCTATTGCTAATAAGGAAGATTTTCTTATATATAAGTTTTTATCGTATACCTTTGACGTAAGTATCACTGCACCGACGTACACTACACTTATTTATTACACTATGGCGTGGTTAACAGTCGAGGCACACAGTATCGATGACGGCGCGGCTATAGCGGCGTTGCTGGGCGGGTGCACAGTGCACACAGCAACGGGTGCGCTCCGTTGTACCACGCTTCTCGGAATGCGACTATCCACTGATCATTTTATGCATCGCTTGCAGTAACGCCAACCGACATACAGAGTGGTGACCGAAACTGCTGCGCTCACTAGTATTAAGGCAATCAATGACCTTTTGGTCGAAGTAGTCTGAGGGGCTACTCCGAAGCTCGAATTTCGAAGTTCGTATGGCGCCGTGCTACTCACTCAGACACTATACACGAGAGCATCATGGCTGCCACGATACAAGCTTCGTTTTTCGGAGTAGCCCCTCTGCAAGGTACTGCGGCTGAGTAGGTACGAGGGCTGCTATTTATATATCCGGAAACCGGGATTACAATCTTCTTAAATAGCATATTTGACCGCCATGGTAAAATTTGAACTTTTTTAAGTATATAAGGTATATTTTTTCTTCCTTATTAACGCTCGTGTTTTGTTTTTGACGGGTTTTAAATGTCATCTCGCAGCAAGAATGGAACTCACTCGTGAAAATATTCGTGCTATGATTTATTATGATTTTCGGCGTGGTTTAACGCAACAACAGTGCATAGATCAACTAACTTCAACTTTTGGTGATGAAGCCCCATCTAAAACTACTGTGTATCACTGGTTTAGTGAGTTCAATCGTGGACGTAGTATGCTTACGGACGAAGTTAAGGCAGGTCGCCCGAAATCGGTCGTTGTACAACAAAATATCGAGGCTGTGCGAAAACTTATAATGGACGACCGACATGTTACGTACCGCGAGATAGAGGCGACTCTGGGTATTTCTATGACCAGCATTAATAGCATATTACATAATTATTTGGCTGTAAAAAAAATTTGTTCGCGTTGGATACCCCACAACTTAACAAATGAGCAAAAACATGCTCGCGTCGAATGGTGCAATAAAATGTTAAAAAAATATAACCGTGGTGACTCAAAAGCCGTTTATAACATCTATACAGGTGACGAATCCTGGATCTATGCATACGATCCCGAAACGAAGCAACAATCAACGGTATGGGTGTTTCAAAATGAGCCGAACCCTACGAAAGTTACTCGTGCAAAAAGTACATTGAAACAAATGGTGGCCTGCTTCTTCGGTATTAATGGCCATGTAGCTACAGTGCCACTAGAAAACCGTAGAACGGTTAATTCAGAGTGGTACACGACCATTTGCTTACCGGAAGTATTTGAACAAATTCGTAAAACTAACCAGTGACGAAGAATCATTCTTCATCATGACAATGCCAGCTGTCATACGTCACGCGAAACAACTCTATTTTTGGAGGGTCAAAATGTGGAATTAACGGGTCATCCGCCGTACAGCCCTGACTTGGCACCCAACGATTTTTATTTATTTCCAAATATAAAGAATAAATTACGCGGTCAACGATTTTCGACCGCTGAAGATGCTGTCGACGCATTCAAACAACACGTTATGGAGGTACCTCAGGCGGAGTGGCAGAAGTGCTTTAAAAATTGGTTCACGCGAATGCAAAAGTGCATAGATCATCAAGGGGAATACTTTGAAAAACAATAAAACTATTTTCAGCCGTGTACGTTTGTTTGTTTTTTTGTTTCCGGATATATAAGTAGCAACCCTCGTATGCATGCTGTCGACTTGAGCTGGCGTGATGTTTATGTGGAGTCGGAATAATGTGTCACTGTTCTCTTAGCCGTGCGGCCGGATTGTTGAAGTGGTTTCGTGCTGCTGTTGTTTTGAGAATAACGGCGTTATGTTTATTGCATCCTCTGGTCCGGCCTTGTCATATTCGTTTGTGTGAACTTGATTTGGGACCCACATTTCGTCAGCCCTTAAAAGATGAGCAGATTTAAGGCGGCCGACACTGTGACATGTTTACCTTTGGATTCTTTGACAGAACTTAGAGTGCTGCGATATAACTTTGAATGGCCCTTAGTATGGCGGCACTAAAGACTTCCGTGCCTCATTTGTTCGAAACACGTTAGAAATTTCACTTAAGCCCTTGTGCACGAAAACATTAAGATTATTGTTATGAGAACTTTTGTTTGTCATACTTGGGATAGATGATAGGTACCTATTTGAGGTTTGTTAGGTACTCAGAAGTATTCACACTAGTAACGGGTTTGGTAAACAAGTCGCCGGGTAACCTAAGGTTTCAGACGTATAGGAATTGGAATGGGCTATAATATAACCTACGTCTTGTTTTATGGCTGTTCGTGAGCCGAATAAAACTAGAGGTGATTCTCACGACCATTATGTTGTTGTTACACATGGCCATTATAACAGTTTTTTACGTACGGTGGAATCGTTCAATCATGCAGTCAGCTTTTGGATTAATATGCTGTCGTACGAACACTTGCAATGCCGAGTCTTTTTAAGGCCATTTCGTTACTCTGTCTATAATAGTAAAGTAGTATTTAAAATCGTCACAGTATGGTAAAGGTGCTGTTATATCTACATATATGTACATCTTCTTATTGTGAAGCATCATCGAACTCACCTAAAGGGGTAATAGTGTGTCGTTGAATTTCTAATTTTTGGAATCACGGAATGCAACATTTGACGAAGTTTTTTATATCGTGGTTCATGGGTGTGGCCAAAATATGTATTTTAAACCACGTATTCAAGAGTGGCGGCTACGCCAGGGTGTTTAATGTTATGTTGTTTTGATACCTAATTCACTGAATGGTAAAGGTAGGCATGGACGGGTGTTATCAGTTTATGTTTCGCAGGTTATTTTTATTCCGGAGTCTGGCATAGTAATTAAATTAAATTGCAAATAGTTTTGTGGTCTTGTAACTCTGGATCGTTCTTTTGTGATTCAGCTAGTAATCTATACATATAAAAGACGAAGTCCTAACTGACTCATCAACGCACAGCCGAAACTACTAACAGAGAATTGTTTTTTTCAGTCGGTTACGTTTATAACGTAGGCTAGGGATAAGAAAAAAATGTTCAAAATTCATCCCCTACGGCTACGTGGGTAAAACAAGGGATTAAAGTTTGTATGGGAAACGGACAATCTTTGGACTTAGAAACTTGAAATTTCGTGAATACATTGTATGTTTAAAATCAAGGATATATTCTTGATTTTTCGAAACTCATCTCCTGACGGGGTTAAACAAGGGATGAACGTTTGTATGGGAAACGTAAAATCTTTAGACTTACAAACTTGAAGTTTTGTGAATAGTTAGTGTGTTTAAAATCAAGAAATTTATAATCTTGATTTTTTTAAAATTCTTTCCTAAAGGGGTAAAACAAATGATGAATGTTTGTATGTGCAACGTAAAATCTTTGGACTTAGGAACTTTAAATTGCAAAAAGATTGAAGGTTATGGGTTAATTTATGAATTATTAGAGTGAAACACGAAGAGGGAAGTAGGGGGAGAGGGAGGTAGGGATGGAGGGAGAGAAGGAGACAGAGGAAAAGAGGGAGAGCAAGAGAGGGAGGGAGAGAAGGAGACAGGAAAAGAGGGAGAGCAAGAGAGAGGGAGGGAGAGAGAAATAGATGGAGAGATGGAGGGAGAGAAATAGAGGAAGAGAAGGAGGGAGGGCGGGATGGAGAGAGGGAGAGGAAGGAAGAGAGGAAGATAGGGAAGAAGAGAGATAGAGCGAGAGAGAGGGAGGGAGGGAGAGACAAAAAATAGGTGTCGTAGTAAAATTATGACGCCGGTTTTCTTGTGACGCTTACAAGTAAAATTATCGTTCGTAAACCGACTTTACAGACCACCATTTTTTGCTACGCCTTAAAATATTATTTTTGAAACGCTGAGGTACCTTCTAGGACATTTCATTTAGGCCAGTGTCGGGAACTTCACCGGTCTCTTCTTTTCATAGTCAGCGGGCGTTAAAATTAAAAGTGCTAGTGTTGCCTTCTTATAGAATAATGTTCAATATCCCCATTTGCTTAAATCCGTTGGTCGCTGAATATCTTCTGAGTCTTTTTTTTTTCAAACATTAACAGCATCGGACAACTGACAGAAAAAAGTTTTCCTCAATAATATCTCTGATTTTACTAAAATCTACGCGGACGAAGTCGCGGGCGGCCGCTACTTATAATTGAACAAAGTAGGCATCGTGATTTCGTCGATTCTTGATAAAGCGTCGGCAACTGTATTTTTGTCGCCTTCTATTTATGTATTCAATTTTGTCACAATATTGGCATGAGAAGTCCAACTGTCTTAAGCGTCGGGGAGAATCTGAAGGTCAGACCTTTTGTGTATAAGTGCGAAAGTCAAAAGTTTGTGGTCTGTTACAATACAATCTTTACCTTCTACCATGTAAGGAAAATATTTTATAGCCATTTTCCATATATATAGCTCATAGCTCCCTGCTATATGCACTGTATATGGTTTGTGTTTCCGTGAGGAAACTTATTTAGCCTAGTTCATGGTGTAGGGCTGCACTTACTTACTGAAGCGTCGGTCGTTAAGACGAGTGGCACAGAAGGATCCAGGTGTTGCAATATTAATGCGCTATTTATGCAATGTTTACATTGACTGAATGCTTTTAATGCATTCTCAGTCCATGATTTTTTGTGTTGTAGCGTTTTTTTTTTTAATACGCGTTTAGTGGTGCTTGAATTTCAGTGGCTCTCGGGGATGCTTTGTCTAAGACTCGGATTTATAATTCAAGGCCAAAAAACTACGACATATAGTGCATCCGGCTTGTCCGGGTCAGGCCCCGTCCTGGCTGGGTGTGGTACCAATGTTCATGTTCATGTACACCACAGAAATTCACTTTAAAAACATGATTAGCATGGTAAGAACTCATCAATATTCCGACTTGTACGAGTAGTCAGTGAAGGTCCTAATTTGTTTAATAGTTTTAGTAATCCCTTCTTTATTATTTTGAACTCAGTCTGAAACATGAATCGCTCTGATGGCTCGGATCTCTGTCCACGTGTATATTTTCCTGATGGTTAATGTTCTTGACACTTCTTCCTTATGCATAAAGTGACCTACAGATTTTCATGGTAATAAATAATAAATGTAGATAATACATACTTGTAAGAACAAAAGGAAACAAGTTACAAAAATGACACCGACAGTAGAATAGTTATTGGTAGTAGCGTGAACATTGAGAGTTTCTCATAACAAGCTTGATCGCTCTGGCATCCTGTTTTGTTTGTTCAGTCACGATTTTCTCGGGCAAAGTTATTTTCTTAGGCAGTCAAAATGGATTTTATTTTGTACTTACATGGACGTGGGTATACTCTTACTTGACAAAATTTCATTTGCCCCAATTGCAGCTGCCATAAATTTCAAGTGCCATAATTTTATAATTTCGTATGCCATACTCATTGTTTACCATATTAATCACATGCCAGAATCTTGTTTCCCATAATATCAATTCCAATAATCTCAATTTTCATAATAAATCATTGTAATTCATAATTATCACATGACATAATGTCATTTGCCATTCATCTTAGCTGTTCGAATGACGAGTCGGATAAGTAGGTTTGGTTAAAAGACTGACCTCAGTCAACCTATACTATATCTACCTACTAGTGCTGCTCTGAGTGAGAACTAGCGGGGAAAGAAGAGGAATTTTCGAGCGCCAACAGAAATTCAATAAGGAAATAAAGAGCCGAGATGGATTCGGAAGGAAACAGCATTAAGTACGGCATTTACATATTCTATGAAATAATATTATACCACTTGATAATACGGAAAACAATACGTATGGCATTCGTATCATTATGACATCTAATGTTCGGGGATACAAGAGTATGTCATATGACTTTTCTAGTAAACGAAACATTCGTGCAAATGAATATTATTGCATATTAGAAGGCGCCCGCAACTTCGTTCGCGGAGGAGAAAAAGTCACAACCCTTAATTTTTTCTTCAGCGTAGTCGGATAAAAGTATCCTATAACCATCTGGAGATACCCAGCTACCCGTGTACCAAAAATAGTTGAAATCCGTTTAGCCGATTTTCCGCGATGAAGCCACAACGACACATACAAACATTCATAAAATCCAAAAAAAAATATTTTTCGTTTTCATGACCTCCAAATAGTCCATAATAATATTTTTTTGAAAATATCTTCAATGTACAGACATTTCATTTTTACAACTTTATAATAGTAAAGATGAATGTCGGGCAAACAATAGATAACCATGGATGTACTATGATCTGTATAATAAAGATGTCGACATAAATAAGTAATAACCTGGTAACAATATTATTACTTTTCATTGTTTTGGTGGCATGAGTAAATTGTTTAGTTCCGTCTCCGATAAACCCACAACAATAAAGTTATAAAAATAATCTCCGTTCGTAATGGCTAAAAAATCACATTAGGTACATCAGCTTTTACTCGTGGCAAAATATTGTATAATAGATAGGTATAAACTATTCCGTAGCATGACATTTCAGAACAACGCGCTCTTAGAATAATAACGCCTAGAAACGCAGTTCACGCGCAACGGTGAGGCCACCAAAACTTGGCCATAAATGGCTAAGTACGCCGATCGGCTTGTCAGTTGCAAGGACGCTTGTCAGGTGTAAACAGCTCCCACATTTTCAATTAATATGACGGTTTGTGCAGTGAAAGGGTGTCACAATGCATCGGATAAGAAGTATAAACATTCTAAGATAACATTTCACTCGTAAATATTATTATTTAACTCGTATTTTTACGTAAAACAGTAATCTAAATTGCATATTCTCTGTAAAGAGCATGACAACGTAATGTTGCCAATGTAACGGATTTATTTACTCATAATTCTGTCCTGATAATATACTAACTATTAATATTACCTGACTTAATAATTTAATAAAATATTCCTACGTTTAATGTATTTAATAATTTTTGAAGTCATGAATGATTCCTTTTTTTATTATTTTACTAGTCATCAAGAATATACCCCCATTTTCAGGTGTGATACGTTGCGTACCTTTATTATTGAGATATTTTTTTACATATGAATGTAATCAAAATGTCCACATGAAGAAATTGTACCCAAAATGAACTACACTACAATGAATACATTTTCTTCGTTTATTATATGTATATTGTACAGTGCAACATTGTCCCCAATATCTATATAATTTTTGATTTTGTGAGGTTTTTGCTTGATAAGATTACAAACAACATAGTAAACGTTAAACTGACAATGGGGTACTTAACTTTGAAAGCAGTACTTATTATTGGCAGTTATAAAGTGAACCCGCTAAAATAAAATGCTGTTAATAATAATAAAAATCAGTGAAATACATTTATAAGTTAAAATTACTTTATCGTTTTGGGTTCTTTTTAGCCAAATAGAATTTAGTTACTTTAACGTCTTATACATGTTGTCAATAATGTAAAAAAAACTACTAAGGCTTTTTTAAGCTCTTTAAAACATACACTTTGGTAGCGAGCAAAAATTGTTATCAAAATCTACCTGCAAATCAAAATATCTCCGGATTACGGTAACCCGCAGCTTAACTTTGATGTATCATAATTTTGCAATAAGTCAGTATAGATATAGGTGAAGTACATTTGGGGTACAAAAGGTTTTTAATACCGATTTTTTTAACCGACTTCCAAAAAAGGAGGAGGTTATATGTTCGATAGTTTGTATTCTTTTTTTTATGTATGTTCACCGATTATTCCGCCAATTGTGGACCGATTTTAAAAAATATTTTTTATTTGAAAGGATATACTCCCGAGGTGGTCCCATTGCCACCAAGTTGGGATCTGATGATGGGATCCCAGGGAAATCGGATCAATCCTCAAATTTTATAGGCACTTGTTTTTCATATATTTTCTTAAGCTATTTAAGTATTTGCATACGGTAGTCATCATCTCATCATGCTGAGCTGATGACGGAAGGTACAACTCCTTAACAGTTACGAGTTAGTGAAAATTCTTAAAAAAATCATCTATTATATGTAAATATGTTAAGACTGTCATATTCTTTTTAGTGTGTCCCTGAAGTAGTCTCCTTATCACCAAGTCAGTATTAGATGATGGAATACCAGGGAAATCGAGAGAAACCATCAAATATTATAGGCACTAACAATGTTTTGTATATATTTTTCTAAAGTTATCAGTTGTTTTCCTCTGGTTATCATCATTTCATGCTGAGCTGATGATGGAAGGTACCATTTCTTACTTCCAAAGACTCGAGATGCGTGCAAAGTGCCTCCTCAATCTTCCCATTCTGGGCTCTAAAAAATACTTTATATCAATATTATAAAAATATTACCGACTTTAAGAAGAACTGTGATATACATAATAAAATAAATAAATAATATTAATACTAGAAATAAGCGTAAGCTCGCAGTACCTGCTACTAGGCTCCATAAAATAAGGAGATCATTCATGGGTAACTGTGTGAGATTTTATAATAAAGTTCCTAGCAGCATAACTGAGTTGTCTATTGGTAAATTCAAAAATATTGAGAAACGAAAATTATTTTCTAAAGCTTATTATAGCACACAAGACTACATGAATGAAGAAGCCGCGTGGGATTAATGTAAATTATAGCGTCATGTAGGTATATGAATAATTATTTTAACGAATACCTAAGGTATTATTATTATATTAATCTTAATTGTTTTATATACTCTGACATTTAGAATTTTATTCTAGACACATTCTAGATTATTTATTTTTTATTGACAATCCTTTTGGGATTTATCTTATTGATTATTTTAATTTTAAAAATGATGATTTTATCAATAATATTACACTTAAGTTAAATGATCTGATACATGTAACCGAACGCACTCCATACATGTAACCGAAACTCAAAAAAGCTTTTTCAGCAAATATCAATATTTTCGGAAATATTCGGTCCGAAAGTAGCAAAAACTGTGTGTTCAAAATATATGAAAGAATTTACAAATATAAAGCTTAATAAATACTTCGAACGAAAATTGTTTTCAACATGATCGGACCGTTTTAAAGTTATTGCCAAAAAACTGCGCTTCTCAGCAAAAGGACGTAAGTGCCGGGGAGATACGCCTTTTTGTTAGTGTTTATTTTTCAATCTTATTTTTTTCATCTATAGTGCATTTTTTTGTATAAACGGCTGCGGAACCCTACATTGAGCAATTGAGCATGATCTGACATGCTCTCGACGGGTTTTTTGTTTATAAATAGAATCTATACTTACCTGTGCCATGCCCCTATGTTTTATTTTCCTTAATAATTTGTTTATTTTAAGCATTAGAGGCTTTCTAAAACTGCAGAAAATGCCACCATCCGTCGCCATAAGCACACGTTCAGTAAACAAATTTTACGAATATAAAAGAAAATCAGAAAACATAGAAGCATAGCCGAAGCCCTCGTTATAATATATGTGAAGTCCAGTTTTGGAAGAGGAAATAGGGGACTACGAAACCCTGTTTTCGCCAATTTCTGTAGGTCAGATCGTTCCGAGCTGTAGTTGTCCCTTTTGCACTGTAATACGGGGGATTTGAGGCGATGCGATAGCAATAGTTTTTAAAAGTACCGATTTCCAAAAGGCCTTTTGCTAGTATATCCTCTTATTGGTGAAAAAACTACTTCAATATCATGTCAAATGTCAAACCACCAGTTTGAAGTATATCACACTGAGATGTTAAAAGCACCACGATACAATCATATAAAGAATTCGTTAGATACACAGAGATCAAACCTAGTTACCGACGATATTTTAGTCATACATTAGTATCAATAGCATGAAATTTGTATATCTATACAAAATAAAATAATATTATGTTGCTAACATGACTATTAAAAAGGACTTAATACTAACTTAAGTAAATCCTGTAGTATTAACAACGCTATCTCGATACTTCGTTTCGCAATGCAACCGTCCCCTACGTTGTCTTAACGGGTACTGAGTTTGAATGAAGTAGTAAGATGAATACGAACATTTCCGAGAAAATACGATGGGAAATGATTATTCACTACATCTGTAAATGTGACGTCACACCTTGCCTCCTTGTATAGGGAAATAAGATGTTTGTTCTGCAGCTATGTTAAAACTTGCGTTTATCGATACGGTTTGATAACAAAAGTTACTATACATTTCATGGGTTATTCAATAGTATGATTAGTTAGTCATGTTTTCATACTTTAAAAATGGACTTTCCCACCCACCTTTTTTAGGATTTCTATTTTAACCCACTCAATTTTTTTTAGGATTTCTATCATAGAAACTACTTTACAGTCAATATCCCAATTGTAGTGAACATACCCATTGAAAACTCTTTTCATTCCCTGGCCAACGATGACAACTTTAACTTAGTCCCCCTTTCAATCGTCTCTCAGAGTCGATTTCAATAGTACTTCTTATGAGACAAGGTTAAAAAGGCTGGCTCCATTACATTAGATACGAAAGAACCAGAAAACACCATAAGCTCGAAGTCTTCCATCGATCACAGTAATTTTTCCTCTGTGGACCTACAGCATAAAGGTGCGTGAAGCATTTCTATAACGTACAACACAACGAGAGCTTCCATCTGACAGCAGAGCCTGAGAATGTGTGTGTTTCTGTGCTGACCACACACAACTACAAATGACTATTTCTCCTCCGCGAACAATGTTGCCTTACCTTTTAGTATAAGATAAAAAACAAAATAAAAAAACATAGTAGATAGTTCTTGCACAACGATTTCAATTGTCAGTAACTAGGTCTCTCATGCTTATCACAAAAGCAAGTGACTGGCACTAATGAAGCCGTGAATCCGACGTCATTATTTATTCTACTCATTCATACCAACCGAAAAATGCTGAATCATGCTAAGCCCATTAAACAATGCATGTGTACAAATATTATTATTCTATATACGAATGTCCTTCGTTTTATCTGGTTATAATACACTGTATATACCTAATATTTACATGTAACAAGTAGCTTTTTCCCGCGGCTTCGCTCGTTTTAGTAGATTGTTAACCAAGGGATGTGGGTGGAGCACTCCGCTAATAGTTCGAGGCTGAAATGGGTGCATAACACCGGAGTAAAACGGTTTACATTTCATTTCTATTTTTTTCATATTACTTTCCCGACTTTTTAGCGTTCAAAAGGAAAAAACGAATCCCTTATAGGATCACTTTATTATCCGTCCGTAAGTCAAGATTCTTTTCATCACACTTGTTCGTAAACGGTGTCATTACTCGCAGGCAAAACGGGCGAAAAGGTATTAGTTAAGAGCGTTTATACCCGCTTGGCTGGCAACGTCGCATATTTTGTCTTCTTACTTCATTACTTTGTGGTATTTGAATGAAATTTAAAGATATGTTCAATACATACCCTAGATTTTTAGGATTTATATTGTGTTTAATTCATGTACTACTCATCGCTTTTGCCTTAATTTTCTTACAAAACAAGATATAGACTTAAATTCATTTTTAGAGCTTTGGTTGTGGCAATATCATGAAATTTTGCACTGTACCAGCTTATCTACCGAAAACGTAATGAATGAATTGAAAACATGTTCAAGTTACATACACATTTCTCAAAATAATCAAGAAAAACCAAAAAATATGCGACGTTGCCAGTTAAGCAGGTATACACCCTCTTAAAACCGTGGTTTTTTTAATAATTCCATTAACGCCATTGGCGTAATGACTTTTTTTCTGACTGCATTCACTCATCATTCACTACTCTAATATGCCAGGTTTAGAACGCAACCGAACAGAATTAGTCAAAATCAACAAATTTGAATTATACATAATGTAATATCAATAAATACACGTCGACGCCATAGTTAAATGCGATAAAATAGCTTGTTTATACTATTTTACATTTATTAACTTACATAAAAGATGGTATGCAACAAAACTGAAAAATTGTTTCGGGACAAAACCTATGTTAGTGTCAAGCTGGAATTAATATCACATACATACTCATGTTTGCCGGCACTTGAAGGCCTTGAAGCTGTGAAAATAATGAACTTCGAAGTAAATTTAAGCAAAAAATAGTCATATTAGTCATTTAAAAAATGTGCTTCGGTACAAATTACCGTGAACGTTAAATAGACAGAATCAGAATCTTTTTTATTTGTTAAACATAGGTATAACACATGTTGGTGAGTATACAATTTTGACCTCTATGTTTTACCAATAAAAATAGGTGTACAAAAATTTGCCTAACATGCTACATGCATTTAATTGATTCGTGAGCGTACAATGTAGACGACATATTACAAAATATTAATCTGTTACGATATTATTTACTATTATTGATTACTTTTATCAAATTTTAAAATAATTGTCTATAAACAGCCATCATCATGTCATCATATTATGTCATTGTGTCGTTTAAGTAATCCTTGATTGAGTAGTAGCATCCTTCTGTAGGAATCGATGTTAATTCTGTCTTAAACTAGCGAATATCAAGGATTTTAGGTGAATCTGGAATTTTATTGTATATTTTTGAATTTGAATTTTATTGTTACTTCCGTTTAAGCCTCTTAGTTTTCTTTCGTACTGTGAACGTGTTGGGAAACTGCGACCTTCTACTACTTTATTAAATAAACCAGGGTTAGCCTTAACAAATATGCCCACTTCAAGAATATACAGAGTGTCCCAAGAAGTAGTGATATACTGACGCTGGGAGGTAGAGGACCTAGAGGGCTAAGCTGATAGATAGATGGCCTATCTATCAGCTTAGCACACAAAAAAAATCAAGCATCTACCGCAATAATTCACGTCACCATAAATAAAAATCTCATCGTACTAGGCGATATGTGAAGAATTAAAAAAAAAGTCATAACTCCGAAAATACGAAAAATCGCGGAACATACATGGGGGTGATTTAGATAGCCCTCTAGGTCCTCTACCTCCCAGCTTCAGTATATCACTACTTCTTGAGACACCCTGCATAATGAAGGTAGCGTTAAAATCTTGAGTGATTTGAAATAAGGTACACAGCTCTCTCTTACGGACAGCCCACACATAGATCGTATACAGCGTTTTTATGCTTTTAACACAATTTCTTTACGAGCTGAGTTTCCCCAGAAGATTACACGATATCTCAATATTGAGGCTACAAGTCCGTGATATGCCATTAAAACTGCCTCACGGTTTACAATTTTGGATAATGTAAACAGTGCATATGCTGATTTACACAATCTTTTACACAAACTATCCATATGGAGTTTCCAGTTAAGCTGGTTATCAATAATCAGTCCCAAGAACTTTGTTTCTTCAACTTCATCTATTTTATTTCCTTCATAGTTAATTTCTAAATTAGGTATTTGTGTTCGCTGATGAAAGTGCATCAAGTTCGTTTTACTCAATTTAATTAGTAGATTATTATTATTTAGCCATTTGATTAGATCTCTTAATACATTATTAGTCGTCAATATTATTGTTAGATTTAATAATTGATGTGCTATCATGAGCGAAAAGCACCATAGGGTGATAAATATCATACGGTTAGTCATTAATATTTACAAGGAACAGGAGCGGACCCAACACACTTCAGGGACACCAAACTGAATAAAATGTCTGTCTGATAAGTATTTGTATTCATTTTTCTTCATAGGACACATTCTTGATATTTCTGTGTATTGTTGCCGTCCACTTAGATAAGATTTTATAAGATTAAATATATTACCTCCAATGCCATATCGACTTAATTTACATAAGAGTTTATTGTGATCTACATAATCAAATGCTTTGGTCATGTCAGTGAACAGAGCACAGACTGGAATTCTCTTATCAACATTTTCTATAGTGAGATTAAGCAGATCAAAAGTAGCCATATTGATGGTGACATTCTTTCTAAACCCCTTTTGTGCCCTACAAAGCAAGTTAGATATCATCAGCGAAAAGCACCATGGGGTGATAAATATTATTCGGTTAGTCATTAATATTTACAAGGAACAGGAGCGGACCCAACACACTTCCTTGAGGGACACCAAACTGAATAAAATGTCTGTCTGATAAGTATTTGTATTCCTTTTTCTTCATAGGACATATTCTTGATATTTCTGTGTATTGTTGCCGTCCACTTAGATAAGATTTTATAAGATTAAATATATTACCTCCAATGCCATATCGACTTAATTTACATAAGAGTTTATTGTGATCTACATAATCAAACGCTTTGGTCATGTCAGTGAACAGAGCACAGACTGGAATTCTCTTATCAACATTTTCTATAGTGAGATTAAGCAGATCAAAAGTAGCCATATTGATGGTGACATTCTTTCTAAACCCCTTTTGTGCCCTACAAAGCAAGTTAGATTTTGTTAAGTAATTATATATCCTTTTGTATATTGCCTTTTCAAATATTTTAGAGATAATTGAGATCAGAGCTATTGGTCAATAATTTTGTGGGCATTCTCTATCTCCTTTTTTGTATAAAGGTTTGATTACAGTTGTTTTTAGGCCGTCTGGGTAAATACCAGCGTTAATGCACAGGTTCATGATGTGGCTTAGAGGTTTATCCAGAATATCACTGACGAATTTAACACATTGAGTGCTTATATTGTCATATTCTAACCCTTTTTTTTTAATGTCCGTATAATGGTTTTTATCTCTTTCGGTGTAGTTAGTGACATATACATTGATTTTTCATTATTTTGAATATTTGTTTCAAAGGTATTATCGCACGATGCGGTTTCTCTATGTATAAAGTGAAAATTAAAAACACTGGCTATGTTTTTGGGATCCGTAACAATTTTACCAGAGCTGTCTTTTAATTTTTGAATAGGCTCCTTCGGACAATTTTCCTTGCAACTATTAATAATATTCCAAGCAGCTTTTGATTTATTATCAGAAGTTTTAATCCTATAATTATTTTTTGCTTTTTGCGTTAGTTTTTTTTTTTTGTATTTTTTTTAATATTTTATAAAATTAATTTGTTAGCTACAGTTTTCGACCTTCTATACTGCCAGAGCAATTTTCTTTGATTTTTGCTACATATCTATTATGCCTTTAGATATCCATTTAATATTATTTTTTGTTCTCATTGTCACTAACTTCACGGGAAAACACAAGTCATATACCTCGTGTGTTCATAAGTTTTGAGACAAAATGAATACTCGAATTATAATTAGTTAAGATAATTTATTTTTATGACACAGTTATAGGGTTAATAAAAGACAATGTCTTAGTAAAATAAAAATATAATTTACTCGAAATGTCCACCCTTATTTTTTATACAGGCTCTTAAACGTGGTTTCCACTCATCAATAGCTTCACGTACTTTTTCAATAGGAATACGCTTCGCTTCTCTCACTAAGGCTCGTTTCAGGGCCTGAAGGTTTGGATGCGGCTTTCGGCATGCCCTTAGCTCTAATTCCGTCCACAAAGAGTAATCTAAAGGATTTAAGTCTGGGCTTGAAGAAGGCCATTCCTCAGTACTAATAAACCCAGGCAAATTTTCTTTTAGCCACTTTTGTGTAGATTTCGCTTTATGCGATGGTGCTGAATCTTGTTGGAAAATCCAGTCCTTTCCAGCGAATAGAGTGGTAGATAGGGGTTTTACAACGTTCTTGAGAATGTCACTCTGATAATTTTGTGCTTTAACTTTGACCCCATGTTGGCAAAAATGCAATTTCGTAACGCCTTCATATGAAACTCCCCACCATACCATGACGCTAGCCGGATGATGTGTGCGTTGGACATGTCGCACGTTAGACGGAATCTCCTTTGAGCTTTTGGCGTAGATTTTATCATTCTGCCTGTTAAATTTTTCTTCGACAGTAAATATCTTCTCATCCGTGAACAATATTTTTGTAGGGTCGTGTCGCCTAAGTAGGGTCCGACAACGTTTGAGTCGCATTTTCCGTAGACGATCATTTAGATAATGCACTTTTCTCTTACTATACGCTTTTAATTTAAGATCATATTTAAGTATTCTATTTACCGATATACGTGAAATACCCGTCTGTAGAGCCATTTTCTTCTGGGTGCGGCACGGATTTCGACGAATTCGTTCTTTGATAATCTTTATGTTCGCAGGGGTCCTTACAGAACGCGGGCGGCCAGTTCTTGGACGATCATCAATCTTTTGGGTCTCCTTATACCGCTTTATAGTATAGTATACAAAATTGCGGCTAGCTCCAATATTTTTTAATTCGTTAAAAATTTCCATTGGTTTTTTTCCCGCCTCATACAACGAAACTACAGTACACCGAAGTTGTTTCTTAGCCGCCATTTTGACAAACAATGACAATAAAAAGAAAAAAATTATATATTCTTAATTAAAACGTTCCAATTTCAAATTCTGAAACAGCCACGACAAGCTGCCAGCACGTTTTTATTTTAAATTTGAGGTTTGAAATTCGTCTCAAAACTTATGAACACACGAGGTAATAAACGAAAATCTTCAATAAAAGCATTATGTGCTATTTCGGATCAATAGCATTATACATCTCGGAGAAAGACAGGCAATGAAGATAAGATCGGAATTTAACGAGATTTTCATATGAATAGTCACGTTTCTCTATTCGCCAGAGTTTTAATGTATTTGTCCTTTTTATCGGGACTTTCAATATTTGAGCTGTGTGGTCAGATAAACCAAAATCAGTGACTTGGTGTTTTTGACCTCGTTTTAGATTGTGAGCAAAATTATCTAAACATGATTTGCTTACAGGTCTTGTCGGCTTTCTTACTTCTAAGACTAAGCCGTAACTTCGTAAAAAATATTCAAAATCTAGTGTGATTTTATTGCTTTTATAATGTCAAAATTAAAATCGCCACATATTATTATTTGACAAGATCATAGATAAGATATGTATATACGTTACACTAGATCCGCAGTAAGGAGCCACACGCGTGTAACTTGATAGAAGCCTGCAGGCTTCTGACAGGCATACCTCAAGTCAGTTGACAATTTGACACTAACCGTGAAACTAGACCGTAAAAATTTAGAAATGCAGCGTAAAATCATGCACATCGCAAAGCGAAGATCACAAAAAAACACATGGAATTACTTTTCCCATGAGAATTTACTGTTTCTACACGCAAATTCATGCAAATATCACAAAAAAAAATATTAAATAAGTTGGCGGCATTTTGTAGTTTTAGTGTAGCTAGTAAAACATTATTTCAATTACCCATATTTTTTGGAGATTCTACCTTGTTTGAACCCATGACCTTCTGATTAAAACTAATACTGATTACTGATTACTTTCATAATTGGTAAATGAGGGTCTGTATAGGTATCCAACATGGAAATGTTATCATAAGATTTATTTCAAACTCCTACGATAAGTTCGTTAAAATATTTTCATAAAATCTTTTTGCCGATGATACATCGGTTATATTTAAAGTTAAAAGAAAGCAAGACAATTTTAATGAAGTAAATAATGTATTGTCTTCAATAGTTCACTGGTTTACTACAAATAATTTGCTCCTCAATGCAAAGAAAACTAAATGTATACGATTCTCATTGCCTAATGTCCAGCATGTAAGTAACGCGCATATTATTCTTAAGGGCGAAATTCTTCAATTTGAAAATAAAACCGTTTTTCTTGGCATAACTTTAGATTCAAAATTACAATTCAGCTGCTTACGCAATAAAAAAAATTCGACAGCTCGCAAACGTTGAAACAGCACGACTGGTGTATTTTGGCTACTTTCATAGCGTTATGTGTTATGGTATTTTGCTGTGGGGCAAAGCCGCTGACATAAATGCAATTTTTGTTTTACAAAAACGTGCTATACGTAATATTTACAACTTAGGGTCACGTGACCCTCTGTTTCTCTTAGAGATAGATTTAAAGAAATCGGCTTCCTTACTGTTGCCTCACAGTATATATACGAAAATATTATGTACATCCGTAAAAATCTGAACTGAAATATTTTTAAAGAAGTGGCACCATCTCTGTTCCTAAGGGGTGAAACTTCCGCTGCTACGGGTCAAATCACTCAGTTTGGTTTCTACTATCACTGTGCAAAGCGGCTTGCTTTCATCATAAAGTGCAGCATTTTGTCCATAACAAGTATGACTAATGGAGATTGAACGTTTTATAATCGAGGTTGGTGGTCCTGAAAGCGACACAACATTTGATGAAATTCAGACATCGTCAGAGTCAGAAAACGAAGAATATATAAATACTAGCTTCTGCCCGCGACTTCGTCCGCCTTAAATTTGTTTATCGCAGATAAGGGTATTTTTTCGGGATAAAAAGTAGCCTATGTCCATTCCCGGGACTCAAACTATCTCCATACCAAATTTCATCCAAATCGGTTCAGCGGTTTAAGCGTGAAGAGGTAACAGACAGACAGACAGACAGACAGACAGACAGACAGACACACTTTCGCATTTATAATATTAGTATGGATTGAATATTTAGAATCAGATTTTGACGAACAGGTAAATTATAAGAACCGAATTCTCTGTAAGCAATGTTTCTACATTATACGAGTATCAACATAAAGCCAATGCCCACTATCCCGTCTATACATGACGTACGCACATTATTGCCATACTTAAGCTGTTTGCAGCGACACTATTTCAGGGTTAAATAAACTGTTGTCAGGCTTTACCACCTACTTGACCTAGTGGCTATACTTTTAATTTTAGCCCCCCTTAACTTAGTCGTTATTTTAGAAATAAAAAATTGTTTCCTTTGCAATACCGTGGGTTGACCATGTTTATAAGTATTCCAAATAGATAGTATTAGTAGTTTTTCAGATAAAAGCGCTCTAATAGTCGGACAGACAAACAGACAGAGTCGCACCATAAGGGTTCCTTTTTAACCTTTATCATACGCAACCCTTTTTTTTATGTCATAGGGGGCAAACAAGCAGACGGGTCGCCTGATGGTAAGCGATCACCGTCGCCCATACACTTGCATCACTAGAGGAGTCACAAGTGCGTTGCCGGCCTTTCAGGTAGGAGTAGAGGGATTCTCCAGCGCTAGCGCAGCTGGTACCCTCCTGGGGTATTCTATTTTTATCATTAGGGGGTGGTGGGGAGGTTGGGCCTCCGATACCCTCACTCACTTGGCGAAACACAAGTTTTGCTTCACGCCCTTCTGTGAGGCCGTGGTATCTCTCCGGTCGAGCCGGCCCATTCGTGCCGAAGCTTGACTCTCCCACGGTAAAACCCTAAAACCCAGTTGTTTAAATGTTGTTTCACAAACGAAAGATTAACTCAAAACTACGCAATAGTACATTATTGTAGACTGGATATTTTTCATTTCATTTTCATTTATTCATTTTAAAACAATTTTTATTGTGTGTCTCATGTCTCACTTCTCGCGATTTCCGAAAAAAAGCAGCAAAGAGCATGTCGGACCATGCTCAGTGTAGGATTCCGCAGCCGTTCACGAAAAATTAGTTGAAAGTATTTATTAAGTTTTATCTTTGTGATTTTTATCACTTTTTTTGGACATCAGGTTTGGAACACAATTTATGCTGCTTCCGGACCTATTATTTCCGAAAAAATTAAAAAAATCTTTCTTTTTTATTTTAGGAACCTCAGTCTTTTTAACCGACTATATGCTGAATATTTTTTTTAGTTTCAATTACATGTATCGAGTGCCCCCCTGGAAATATATTTGACGGACGGACGGAAGGACAGATGAACTGACGTCAGATGGGACGGATTGACATGACGAAACTATAAGGGTTCCTTTTTTGCCATTTTGGCTACGGAAACCTAAAAAGTGACTTTATATTGCTGACTGCCATATTGGAACCCAAAAGGGATGCCATTTTCGAAATCTATGCTTACCCCAAAAAACTTTAAACGACATCCAGGACGCTTTCTAAGAATATGTGACGTTAGCCATCTTGAATATCAAAATGGATGCCATTTTTGGAATATTCACCGCTAAAACGTAGAAAACGCCACCAATGACGATCTTTTGAAAAAAAATATGTCCGCCAGCTGGTAAACTAAACCGAACGAATAAACGAATTAAGAAATCTTCACTTCCAAAAACGTACTTAACGAAACCCATGGCAACAATTTAAAAAGTGATTTTCAAAATTTACGAAATTTCTGAAATCTGTTTCGTCAACACCCTTTAATACCACACCCAGGATAAACAAGGGATGTCAGTCAACCTGAAATACGAAATATGTAGATGGCATTTTTGAAATATACACACCAAAAAAAGAAAACAACACGATAAAAAAAAGTGCAATCTTCAAAAAAGCCTGTTAAGAAATCTGTCTGAACTACACACTTATCGGCAACCTTGTATCGTTGTGGCAAATGTAAGACTATAACAAAAAGCAGCTCGTGCACGACTCACCACACCCAAGAACTTGAACGAAGAAATAAGAATCGAGTCTTAATGTGAAAGTTCGCTGAGCTTATGCGACTTACTTGTTTAGACGACTCGTTTAAAACAGAGTTCTAATAAATGAGTCCAGTCTTGTAGTTAGTGAGCAGAGTCGTAATAAAAGGACTCGAGGAACTGGAATCTTTTACAACACTAGCATGTAGATACTGTCAGGCGAATCGTGTCCACGACCATTTCGCAGATTTTTTATAATGGCAACATTATTATCTGTCAAACAAATTGTCACAACTATCTATTCTAACCTTGTAGCATCACGGTATTTGTTAGACAATTTGATTTTATAATGGCAAAACCAATAAAAACCAGTGTCAGGAGTAGGTATGTTGTTTACTATGATTAATAAATATAATTATGTAAAGATTGAATCAGACAACGTGACACAGGAAAAAGGGTAGTCAGGTAGGTCGATTGAAAATTCTTGATACTCAACTTTTAGCTCAATCAATTTATCATCTTTTATTTGTTTTATATTTGGTGCAATTAACCAAGGTGTGTGGAACACACGGGAGAAAAAGCGTCTGCGGCAGCCAACTGTAACCAAATTCGACGATTTCAATTTATCAGTAATCCATACTAATATGTATTATAAATGAAAGATCAATTCATGTTAAAAAGTTTAAACTATCAGCATGGCGGCATAGGTATCTCAGACCTTTTGATGAAAAGCGAATGGTTACGAAAAATATCTACTAGCTACCATGTAACGCAAATAAATAAACCACCAACTATGAATAATTTGACTTATTAAAGAACACCAGTTCATTATGCAAAAATCCTTCATAAAGTCCGAACTTATGTGCCTTGCTAATGAGCATAACATAGCTCCAATTTTAGAAGCTGAAGAATTATTGAAAGAATTAGGCCATGTGGTTTTGAAAATTCCATCCTATCATTGTGACTTGAACGCATTTGAACTCATATGTGCTTGGCTAAAAAAAAAATTGCAAGCAAAAACTTAGGGATCCCAGGTACACAAATGGAGAACCTTATCAAGCAATGTTTTAATACTGTCACATACAGTCACTGATGATTGGAAAAAATGCATCGATCACACTATTAACAACACATTGAAAACAAATATAAAATCAAGGACAGGATAACGGAAACAGAATTTGAACGTAATAATGATATAATACTGATTTTCGTTCTGATTCTTTGAGTAATAAAGATCTAAATTGAAATGTACTTTTTTAATTTACCCACTTTATTTTTAGTACACAATTGGTTATTTTATAAATATCGATACAAAGATATTATTATAAAGTTGTAAAAATCTTATGTCGATACATTGAAGATATTTCCAAAAAAAATATTGTATCGGACTATTTGGAGATCACTAAAAATATTTTATTTTTATTTTTGTATGTTTGTATGTGTCGTTGTGGCTTCATCACGTTAAATCGGCTTAACTGATTTCAATAATTTTTGGTACACGGGTAGCTGGGTATCTCCAGATGGTTATAGGATACTATTTACCCGACTACGCTGAAGAAAAATAGAGGAGTTATGAGGTTTTCTCCGCGGACGAAGTTGCGGGCGCCTTCTAGTCTACTATAAAAGTCAAAAGTAACAATAGTGCTGTACCACAGTGCTGTAGACTACGATTTTCTTACTCTATTATAATCGATTTTGTAAGCAGAGTAAATGATAATTACGTTTTTATATTATTACTAGCTTCTGCCCGCGACTTTGTCCGCCTTAAATTCGTTTATCGCGGATAAGGGTATTTTTCCAGGATAAAAACAAGTGCGCTTTCAAAAAATCTTTGCGCGAACTCTTTGTTAGCAGAACTGCAAAATCTTAGCTTCTCAGATTAGCTTGTTTTGTCTGAATTTATTTATATATATAGGTATATATTATATGAATATGTATGTATGTAAGTATTTATCTTCCTAAATTATGTCTGTAAATTAGTTGCACCGCCCACAATTTATCTGCTTTGCCTCAAGGTTGACTGGTAGAGAATGCCCTATGGGATTAAGTCCGCCTTTTGTACGATAAGTTTTTTCTTTTGTGCAATAAAGATTAATTAAATAAATAAATAAAAAGTAGCATATGTCCTTCTCCGGGTAACTCAAACTATCTCCATACCAAATTTCATCCAAATAGGTTTAGCGGTGTAAGCGTGAAGAGGTAACAGACAGACAGACAGACACACTTTCGCATTTATAATATTAATATGGATGTAGCTATATAATGTATGCATCTTGGGAATGACCCCTCCCCCCTCCTTCGTCATGCTACCATCATCCGATGAACTGTCCCCCCCCCCCCCCTTATTTGAAATGACGTAATTTATGAATAGCCCCTAAGTAGCAGTACATACTGAGAGTAAAATGACAGAATAGGCAAATAGCCAGATATTTATAAAGTCTCAGTTGCAAAACGCCTACATAGTCGAATGAGAAGGACATCACAGAGAGGTTCTTTTAATAGATAAGAAACTTCAAACGTGAGTATCAGGCCACTTATTATAAGTTACAGCCAAAGATAATGCTGGTAATGGTGATTATGATAATTTTTGAGTTATTTATTTTCTTGCCGAAAAATTGCGCTCCTCGTAAAAAAGACGTAAGTGCCATGAAGATACTCTATTCTCCTGGTGCACTTTTTCACATCGTGTTTTTTCATATGTGATGGATTTCTTTGTAGTAACGGCTACGGGACCCTACACTGAGCATGCGATATTGGTCCGACTGCTATGCTCTTGTTCAGACATTCAATTCATCGTCCATCAGTTATATTATAACTTGGTTGTTATGAGATCACGACGTTTTGCTACCTAGACATTTTGAATCCACCACGTTGTAATATCTGGACAAAATACATAATGTGTCATTTTACAACCAAGGCATAATATAATATGGCCCCAAATCTACCTAGTAATTCTGCAACTATGGTGTTCTGCTTTAATTGACGATCGTGCAACCAAGACATACTGCTTACTGGTCATTGTTCAAAAAATGCATGTGTTTACTGAGGAATTATACAATTATGACGTTTTGCGGACATAGTCATTTTTCAAACTAGTCCTTACGACCCTAACCCGTTGATTCCGATACCAAGTGTCAAAAATTTCGTTAGGCAATAACCCCCCTGGTTATGTTTATTTTACGATTGTCTATCAATGTCAAAGTTACCACAGATTAGATATGTTTTTTTTTTCTTTTTTTGTGTCGGATTTAGGAAACTCCTGATACTGCTGACATAGCCCTGTGATGGCGAATAAATAAACTTTTTATTTATTTAAATGATTATTTGACTGGACCGTATAATCTGTAACTTTTTTCTGTGGATAAGAAGGCTTCCTACCCATCAAAAAATAGTCAAGCACTTTTAAAAATATCATCCATATCCATCCTTGTCTTTATAACGTCTAGACATTATGTTTCCTGGGACATTCAGAGATTTGTCCATGTTGACTAACGGTCGTTTATATTTACTTTTTTAGTTGGTACTTTTCCCGGTTCAGGTAGGCCTTTCATAAAATCAGTGAAAGCGGTTAACGATGTTAGGCAAATTAAAACAATGTTTCTTGTGTGTAAAATTTGCTATCTTAAGTTAAGGGTTTAAGGTAGTTTCCCTCCGGACTCCGGAGTCGATAGATTTAAGCTAGTTTCCCTTTAGGTTCCATACATTTTATCCACCTTTATAAACATTACGCTTATGTACTAAGTAATACTTAAATAATCCAATTGAATCAAAAAAAAATGAGATAAAAGGCAGTATTACCTTAGCAGCAAGTACAAATTCCATTTGTTACTTGAAAATCTTAATTGAAACGAAAACGACAATATAGTGAAATTCTCCTTGAAAACAATATTAATATGTGATTTATGAATACTCACTCTGTGGGTCTGATAGTTCTTTTTCCTGTAGCTGAGGTAGTATCTCATCGGCTCTTAGACTAACAGTAGCACGCTGATTTTCGTCATCGAATTTTACTATTATGTACTCAACCTAAAAATAACATATTCATCAAATTAAAATATTCATATATATATATCGACAGTGGAAAGATAAAACGGGATAACCGACATTTTCGAGACATTTAATTATTCACGTTATAAAATCCGTCAAATACTAAACGCCACCAAGCTCGCACTTATCCCATTTCTCCTTTCCATCGTCGATATGTATAAGTATACAAATAACAACACCTGCACACACACACAATATCACCAGGGGCACGTTTCAAAAAAGCCTGTAACCTCTATTACAAGGGGGAATCTCTTTCCAACAATATGTATTAAGAGACTTCCACTTGTAATACAAAAACGCATACTAGAAGGTACCAATATTTTTTTCATCACACTTGTTCGTAAAGGGTGTCATTACACGCAGGCAAAACGAGCGACAAGGTCTTAATTAAAACCGTGGGCTTTTTATAATTCCATTAACGCCATGGGCGTCATGACTTCTTTTTTATTTTTCTTTACTGCAATCACTACTCTAATATGCCAGGTTTAGAACGGAACCGAACGGAATTAGTCAAAATCAACAAATTTGAATTATACATATTGTAATATCAATAAATACACGTCAACGCCATAGTTAAATACGTTAAAATAGCTTAATTCTACTATTTTACGATTATTAATTTACGTAAAAGATTCTAAGCAACAAATTTAAAAAATTGTTTTGGAACGAAACCTTTGTTGGACGAACAAAAAAAACGAAAGCTTTCTTTATGTTATCTATGGAATGAGATTCTACCAATCACGACATGACATTTTATGACACAATGTTGCGACTTGTGACACTTGAAAGTAACAAGCTTTTTCTGACTTAATAAATTATTAGTTTCCTCACAAGTGTGATGAAAAACATTGTGTTACTCGGGCGGTACCGGAATTACAAACTCGAGTCATTAAAGCCCTCAGGCTGCGGCTTCGGGCGTCAATGTGCTCTCGTTTGTAATTCCTTCTCTACCGCCCACGGTGCACAATGCACTATTAATCACAAGGTCGAACTTGCAATAACCGTGCTCATTCGAATGATAATTTGACATAGAAAACAGAAATGGACAAAATATTAATAAATCCTTTGAAATAGGTACACAATTTAAAAGGTTTAGACTATACAGGCAGACAGACAGACGGACGAACTGACGGACATACGGACAGACGGGAAAACTAACTAATACTGGCGGACACATGCGGATAAATACAAGAACTCTCGTAGGCAAATTTTACCATTTAAGCTTCAAAGTTCAAATAATATATTAAAACGCCTATTATACTTTGCAATAGTAAATTCTATATTGGAATATGCCCTTGATTGATATGGACTTACTCGTACATTTAAAACTTACATTGATATATTACAGGCATTGCAAATAAGATTCTTAAAATTACTTGCGAATAAAAAATAAACAAAAAATAATTGCAATGGCGACTATTTACTCAAAATATTGAAATATATGTAAAATACTCCCAGTTAGTACATATAAAACGTCAATACCTTCTGGCAGTGAATAACCATATCACCCAGGAGCATAACCCAATATTAATAGGGCACAAGCATGGCTCACGATCGGTTTCCGCAGGCAAGTTCGAAGTACCACTTGTTAAGAACTACTTCGACCATAGAACATGAAACAACATATTTTCGTACTTCCTAAATAGTCTGCCCGACAACATCCATCATGCATGAGCCAAGCAATCCCAAATTTAAAAAGGGCCCCGAAAAATTAACTGCAGGCGCTTGTGTAACATAATTTAATTTGAAGTTAGCATCAAATATACTCGTTTATCTTGTAACGCTGGGCTGAGATATTAACAGACTCACAAGTGTCAAAAAAAAGGTTTGATATATAATAAAACATCAAAAATCACCAAGTTAATGTTCATCTAGAGACGTCTAGTTTTTTGCAAAATTATTCCTCTTCAAACCATTAACAACATACGTTAATCACAAAATAAACGGAACAGTAGTTTTTAAGATATTTAGAATAGTAAAAAAAAAACACATGTAAAGTGACATTTCGAGGAAACTGACAAAAATTATAAGATAGAACTTGGCAGATTAATAACTAGCTCTATGACCAATACATAGGATATATCCATTGTCTAATACCGTCGGTTAAAGCCTTTATTTCCTTGCGAGAAAACAAATGGTATGGGCATGAAATGGATATATAGGTTAGAGTGTGGTGTGCTATTTAGGACAAGTAAGGATGAATAGAGTAGTAATACAAATATACATAAATTAGCTATTCGAAGTTTAGAAATAGAATATATTTATCGTCACATAACAAAGAACTTACATGAAAAAAAGTATGCTAACAAAACTTAACTACTAACTTACGGGTAAGAGCAGAGAAACAGAATAGACCGTGCGACAATAGGTGTGGACTCAGCGTTTGCTGCGGCGCGGCGCAGGGCAACCGTCCTGAACTGCGCACGCAGGGCTTGCAGTGGGCGGGGCGCCCCGGGATATATTTACCTTCTCGCCGGCTAGACCGGGTTATTGCGATCAGTCCGGGGATGGGGCCGAGCGAGTAAGCACGCTACGATCTGCCGTCTGGATCGATCGGTCTCGGAGCGTGTCGTATTGATAGATATACTTACCTCAACAATCCATACTAATATTATAAATGCGAAAGTGTGTCAGTGTGTCTGTCTGTCTGTCTGTCTGTTACCTCTTCACGCTTAAACCGCTGAACCGATTTAGATGAAATTTGGTATGAAGATAGTTTGAGTCCCGGGAAAGGACATAGGCTACTTTTTATCCCGGAAAAATACCCTTATCCGCGATAAACGAATTTTAGGCGGACAGAGTCGCGGGCAGAAGCTAGTTAATTATAAAAGCGATATGAAATGCACTTTGAAAAGAGGTTACGTGAATTGTTCTGTAAATGGATGTTTAAATACATATTATAAGGACGGAAAGTACTCTTTTTTTGTCAAATTGTGAACAGTAAGTTATTTTTTTTATTACTTACGAAGTAGGTACGTGTTTAGTATTAATCTGTGTTTTACGTGACATAAACCGTTAATTAATAAGATTTAAGCATCTACAGAAGTACACAGTAGGTACTGTGTGTGTACAAAAGATAAAACACTTTACCTTTACTTACATTGTTTTAAACTACCGCGGTTATTAGGTAGGTATGAGGAGGTGAATTTTTCGCGTCATATATAATAATAATAATAAATAGATTCATTATTACATTAAAGTTACACAATTGTAAATACATATCACATATATTTGTTTCGGATTATAAAATTTGTGTCTTTTTTGTGGAACCCATAGTAAGCTCTCACAACATCCTATCCTATCCTTTCCTATCCTGTTATCTTTATTTCCTTTTAAGGATGACATAAGAATTTGTTAATTAAATAAATGTAAATTAAATTTGTCTTTTTAGCACTATGTTATGTGCTACGCGATAGCTACGAAACGGCTGAGTTGTCGATTTAATTGACATATGTGAAGTAGCTTGTACAGTCAGCGTCAGTTTGACATATCCCAGTAGTAAAATCGTCAGCTACTTTTGATGCTGACTGTACTTAATGTAGGCTCACTTTACCCAAACGACATCTGGTAAGCTACAACACTTTTGCCCTCATTGATGTATTCCTGGCGTGACAACCCTAGCACTACACGTGCCGCGTGCGAATGAATACAAGTTATACGATAATCAGAGAGGCATATTGTAGGCACGTTTCTCATGCGTAAACAGCGTTTTTATGAGGGAGTGAAATTTCTGAACTTGTACTATTACTTATTGTGACGCAGCGCTGGTTTTCAGACCACCCCTAATGACTACTGGAAAAATTACTAGTTCCTTTGCGGGTACTATGCTTACAATAAAACTAAAAACTCCTAATACCTATTAAACATTCAAGTATCAAAAAAAAATGAAAATGAACATTTTAAAATTAAAGCTAATATAATACATATTAAAATTAAAGCTAATATATTTGTTCCTGAGTCTTGGATGTTTTCTATGTATATAAGTAATATATCTATTAAATATATCGTCGTCTAGTACCCATAACACAAGCCTTATTGAGCTTACCATGGGGCTAGTTCGATTTGTGTAAAATTGTCCAGTAATATTTATTTATTTATTTATTTATTTATACATATCATAAATTAGTATTAGGTTCTAACACAGTTATTTAGAATTTAAAGAACTAGCAAAGAATAAGATCCTTGTTTTCTGGTTGAAATAAAAATGGTTATGATTTAAAATAATGTTTATAACTATTATAAGAAAAATGAAGCAAAACAAAAAATAATATAACCAAGACTACAATAAGGTACATGCCGCATATGCGAAAGTCGCAGTTTATTTAATTGTGTTTAATTGTATTTAAAAAAAATACATTACGAGCAGGTCATTACGAGCAAAAATGTTATATGCACCCCAGTCAAATCCGGCTTAGTTTTGAACATATTATCTATTTTTAACGGACTACCAAAAAAGGAGGAGGTTCTCAATTCGTCGGGACCTTTTTTTTTCTTTATGTACGTTCACCGATTATTCGGAGACTATTTGACCGTTTTTTAGTTCTTTTATAGGAGATATCTTCAAGTCAGGAACATTTAAGTTTGTAACAATGAAGTTGCTTAAGATCGTTTATACCTGCTTCACTGGCAACGTCGCATATTTTTTCATTTTGCTTCATTATTTTGTGGTACTTGAATGAAACCTAAAGATTTGTTCAATTCATACCCTACATCTTTAGTGTGTTTAATTCACCTAGCACCTGCTATTGCCTTTATTTAATTACAAAACAAGATATAGACATGAATTAATTTTTAGAGCCTTTGTTGTGGCAATTAACATGAAATTGTGAATTTTTCCCGCTTAACTACCGAAAACCTAATGAATGTATTGAAAACATGTTCAAGTTACATTCATATTTCTACTAATTACTATCGATTAGCTTGGCACTTAGCAGGTGTGCTTTCTTTACTGCGAGGGAAAACGGAAGCATACACAAGGGACTCATACCATTTTGTCAGTGAGATTAAGGATTTGAGACTAACTGATGATGAAGTCATGGTCAGTTTTGATGTCCAGTCTCTCTTCACATGCCTACCAGTTCAAGAATGTATCGAAATTGTGAAAAGACGATTGGGTGAACAACAGATGGCAATAGAATATGCTGAGTTATTACAACACTGCCTTACATCTGGCTATATGCTATGGAATGGTGAAGTCTACGGGCTAGTTGATGGTGTGGCAATGGGGGTCTCCGGTGTCTCCTGTCGTCGTCGATATTTTCATGGAAGACTTCGAGGAGAGAGCGCTTTCATTGGCACCTGTCAAGCCAAGGATCTTTAAAAGATACGTAGATGATACCTTTACTATTTTACCTAGATCTAGTGTTTCAGCTTTCTTAGACCATCTGAACTCCATGCATAGTAAAATTAAATTCACTATGGAGTTGGAAAATCAAAATTCACTTGCATTCTTAGATGTGCTAGTAACAATGACATAGGTCATACTGTATATGGGAAACCTACGCATACAGATAGGTATTTGAAAGGCAAATCTCACCACCATCCCTGTCAACTTGCTACAGTGGGTAAATCTTTGTTTCAGAGAGCCAGGGGTATCTGCGACGATCAACATCTGACTGCTGAGTTGCAGAATGTCAAACGTGCGCTTCGAGCCAACGAGCTCCAGATACCACCTTCCAAGCAGAATCCCAGTATGAAGAAACCAACAGTCGAGCGTAAACCTGCCGTATTACCATATGTGAAAGGGGTCACAGACAAGATCGGAAACATCTTGAAGCGTGCTTTTATATAAACATATTTCAAGCCGTTGAAGAAGGTGTCTGAGAATACCTTAGACCCGTGTATATAAATATTACATACAATTTTACACAAATCGAACTAGCCCCATCGCAAGCTCAATAAGGCTTGTGTTATGGGTACTAGACGACAATTTATTTAATAGATATATTACTTATATACATAGAAAACATCCAAGACTCAGGAACAAATATTTATGGTCATCACACAAATATTTGCCCTTACCGAGTTTTGAACCCAGGACCTCAGCTTCGCAGGCAATGTTACTCCCACTGAGCCAAACTGGTCGTCATAATTCATTCTATAGATTAAGCGAAGAACAAAAACTTCTGGGAAGGAACTGAGTTTATGTTGTTGTTTTTAAGATAGTTAAAGTTATGCTCAGATGTCGGCAAAAGCTGAATTTATTTGTACATTTAAAAATAATTGTATGATTTACGTATAAGATTGTTTTTTAATAGCAACAATATAGTAACTAAACCCTTAAAAAATTTAGGCTTTGTATCTACTATATACAAAGAGAAATAACCTTTTTTTGGATTTTCACCAAATTGCAATTTTCTGTGTATTCTTATCGATTCCACATCTGATTTTAATACAAAACATGCATAATATAGTTAACAATAACACAAAATAAAAAACACATGTAGAAATATTGGGAATTCGGAAATATAACGTTTCTATAGTTAAATAGATTTTCTATGAGGATAGGGTTGTCAGATTCAAAAATTTATTTCAGTTAATTTAATGCAAACGGAATAATGTTTTCTTTAATCTACGACATCCGAAGATTAATCAAGGAAACCAAAACAAAAAAGTCAAGAGCTTCACACATAAGTAAATTTCTAGTGTTAATGAATAACATGCACACCAATTTAATGCAGCTGTAGATGCTTGGTTATAAGCAGGTATCTTACCTCATCGCCCCATTTGAGCACATCACCGGTTCTGTCCCTCAGCTTGCTGTACAAATTGATAAACTGTTCAATACCATGCTGCCGAACATGCTCAGCCAGTGCCTTGGTCTCTTCCCAAGACAGTGGACTTCCTTCAGAAAGTAATCCCATGTTGACCACTTGAGTATGCCGAAAATATACAGGTAGAGGTGGCAATGTTTTTCTAAGTTGAATAAATGAGCCAAACTTAGTAACTTTCGCAACAATGTTCATTGAAAACCATCTAGGTAAATATAATAAGAAACTTCACAAAAATACACTACGCACGAATTCAATCACGTTTCACTGAAACTAGATAAACGTAAGTTGTCTTATATGTAAATAGAACAGGCCTTATATTAGATTTTAAAACGAATTTTATATAAATTCTAAACCAAATTTTAGAACAACTTTACACGCCTTTGTAAAAAGAAAATGAATATGAATGAACGGAGAAGTCAGACGACACTTATGTCAGACCTGCACCAATGGCCAAAGAAGAGTAGACAGTGTGTTAGTGAAGTGTCATATTCATATACACTCAAGTGACTCAACGACGTTTGTATAAGAGAGTATACTCACTATGCTCGTTTTTTCGATTAATCTGTTTTTGTGTTATTACGTTTATACGTATAAAATAGCTATATATATTATCCAGAGGCACGATCTATTTATTCAATTGTTATTATATAATTTTGAGTCAAATATACATAAACGTCTTAATAACTACATACATTGTTATGTTATCTATGGCAACGGCAAATGGCAGACATGGACTAGTGATGCGCGACTTCGAATGATTTGCTAAGTTGAATAATTAGCGATTACTAATGCCAATATTCGAATTGAAAATTGGTAATCCCATCAAAAACAATACTTGTAAAAAAAAATATTGTGAGATGCAAGTAATACCAAGTCGGTTAATTTATTCAGTCCTACTAAAGGGTCCATCTGTCTTAAGTTATTACGTAATTAGCCAACCTAATAACATCTTATTGTGACCATTTCAATATTGAAAATCTTTAATGTATTAAATAAATACATTGACTGTGCTCCTTTTTTTCTGAAACTACTTCTTAAGCTTCACCTACTGTTATTCTGAAAGTCCACTTCCTGTCTCTATGGGGTTTTCTTGGAGGCTTTGATGTTAAAAATTTTGACAAGTTTGGACGGTAAATGCTCCTTAGTCTATTGTATTGATGATGATGATGATGATGATTCCGTTTACCATTTTACTAGTTATCTTTGAATATACTTGTATATCTAGGTACCTATCTACACCTATTATTCCGTTATATTATATTTATATATATTTTACATGTTCACTGCAAATGTAACTTTGTAATCCTATATTAACTATATTATATGGTTGTTTACGCAGTTGGTGTCTAGAAAACCGAAATTGCAAAAATTTTGATTTTTTGTTCATTTATACGCTAAACACTAATTGTATTCTAAATTTCAAGCTTTTATGTCTGCTAGAAGTGCCTTAGACTTTTTATGATCGATTAGTCAGTGAGTGAGTGACAAAATTAAGAAACTTTGACTCCTTATAATTCTTAAACTACTGCTTTGAATTTAATGAAATTTAAAATATCTCGTCTTAATACAATTTCTGCGTGGTTACTGAAAATTCAAGCCTCTAGTTCTATCCACAAAGAAGTTATAGAGGGGTGAAAATGGCCTGAACTGCTTCGAGAAAAGGATGGTACGGCAGTGCCGCTTTTTTTTTGCTCGACTTGGTGGGGGCACGGATACCAATCCTGATAATCTAATCGCCACTACAAGTAGCGAGCGAATACCACTGTAAGCTCCTCTTTAATATGACGGACGGGTTCCAGTCACGCTGGTTAAGGGGCTCCCATACGCGAATGACTTGCGATCCATAGTTCATCACTCTCCTGTACCAATATACTGTTTCAGTTTTCTTCACGAGTCACCGAAACCAAAATAAACGTCATCAATATTTGTAATTTTTGTGACATTATAACCAGTTTTTGTCAATTTTTCAAGCCTATTGAAAAAGCAGTTGGCAATTATAAAGTGAACATCATTACGCACTTATTGGTTTTAGTCCCATGTCTCGGCATCGCTTGACGAGGGAGCCTGTACCAATTTAAAATAGAGAAAGGACTATGATTTTTTTTCTCTTTATTAATTAAGTATTATACATTCCAGTTGTAGAAATATAGGCCAAATACCAAGCTACAATATATATATATTTACGTGGCTTGCACCTAGTGGAATAATTTAATATCACTTTAAAAACAGTGAAATATACCGAAATTTTCTGAGGGGTTACTCTGAAGTTCTTATCACGCCATCTCGCTCACTCAAATACAGTTTAACATGAGAGTGAGAGGGATGGCGCGATACGAACTTCGAATATCGAATTTCAGAGAAGCCCCTCTGGGTAGCCCCTTAATCGGTTGGACAGAATTAGGCGTGCCGACTCGTTTTGCATTCTCTGCTTTTCTGGGTAGGAATGGTAAGTACAATGGCATTAGGTAAATAATTCATGATACAAATATTACAGTATACAGTTTGAATAGGTATTTAAAGGAATGTGTCTTATTTTTATCCGGCTGCCCGAAACATAAAATGATCATTGATGCTTTTGATTACATAGCTTGTTTTTTGCTTTTCAGTTTATATTTTTAGATGCAATCAAATCGTGGATAAATTAAATGAGCTGTCAATAACGGCTGTTGGATCTACAAATTAAATAGACAGTATGTTTGTTTTTAAAACAAAAAGTGCAGTCTTGATAATAGCGCCACCTCTCGCCGAGCCATGGTAGCTGTAAAGGTATCTGCTCGGGGTGAAAGTTACTAGGCGGTGCTAACGGCTAAAGAGTCGGATGCACCATACAGAGATCCATAAGCAAGAATAGATGACAAAATTCGTCGACTACTGGTATGGACGATTAGCTCAGTTGGTTAGAGTGTGCTGCCCCGGTCTGGCACAAGGCACTGGTTCAAGTCCAGTATCGTCGAAAAACTCAAGAGCTCAGTGAGATGTGCAACATCAAAAACAGAGGCGGATGTTAAGGAGTATACCTCCTTTCATATCCTTCTTGATGTCTATGATATTCATATTATATGAGTCGATTGTTTTTTTACTGACAATAAAGATATTAAACACGTAAAACTTTATTACCTTCTTAGTGCATTGTTCGGAGAAACAGTCCAAACGAATGACAACTTTATAGCGGTCATAGGCTTAGGATTCCCAGAAGCGGCTTTATCTCGAGTGACCAGTTTTAGCGTTGCACACTCCACTGGTTGTTTATTATAACGAATCAAATGGCAACTGTAATTGAAACTCTGGCTGGCGTCATATAGTTTAATAATGAGATAGTTTTGATCACACTGGTGGACTAAAATAAATGTAGTTTAATAGGGAACATGCAATTACAATATTCATGAACATTTTGTGATCTAAGTGATAAAAAATATAAAACAAAGGCGACTGTAACGTGTTTATTTTAGTAAATTATGAGATTTTTCAAATTGAGAACGTATTTGAATACACCAATCAGCGTCTAGTGAAGTCACTTCTGTTATGACAACTAATTTGATGGTCTTTGTGGTCTTTGTAACCCAGTAACAACTTTTCTTCGAATGTTACGTCTCTGGATCTAATCAGCTTGTGATTGACTTTGTCCCAGATCCTGTATCCTTCATCTCCATCATAGCCAATCAAAAGCCGTTTTGAGCTTCCTTGTTCAACTTCTTGCGGTTAGATTTAGGAATATGAGCGTAGCAATAGCAACCAATGATTCTTAGGTGCTTAATACCAGGTTTCTTTCCGTACCATAGTTCATAAGGAGATGTTCCAGGTATGCTCGATAAACCAGTTCGGTTTAAGATATACGTCGCTGTGTTAATGAGTTCTGCCCATAAACCTTGCGGTATCTCCTGACGTGCATGCATCATTGCTCTGGCTGCTTCTACTATAGTCCTATTTTCTCTTTCCACGCATCCAGTTTGTTCATGAGTGTGAGGCATCGTCAGTCTCTGTTTTATTCCATGCTCGTTTAAGATCTTCCGAAATTGCTCGTTATCGAACTCTCCTCCGTTATCGGTCAAAATTTCTTTAACAGTGTGTCTTGCAATCCGAGCTTCAGTTAACATTTTTTTAAGCTTATGATACGCTTCGGACTTCTGCTTTAGAAAATATATGCATCGATAGTGACTAAAGTCGTCTTTAAACAACAGAAAGTATCGAAATTTCTGGATCGAGTATGTGAAAGGTACACATGGATGAGTTCTCCAGGTTGAGTTGCTCTTACCCTTGTGCCAAACGTCTTCCTGTGAGCCTTTCCATATAGACATCCTTCACACAGATCTGTTTGATTGTCCTTCACTTTCATACCGAATTCTCTTTCAATGAGTGGTTTCACATGCCTCTTACTTTGGTGAGCGAGCCTTTCATGGTACACTTGCAATGGATTTGTTAGTGCCACATTAACTTCTGATTTTGGTATCAGAGAAGCTTAAAAAGTCCACCATTTCTCTGCCTTTTTCCTACTAACTTAATGGATCCAGCTACCTTCAAAGTGCACGTATCTGGCGTCGACTCAAAGACGGTGTTGTACTCATGGTTGTGTGCAGCAAGAACAGAAAAAGATTCATCTTAATGTTTAGGACATACCAGACATCTTTGAGCGTTAGTTGCTCCCGTCTTCCACTCACTTCAGCTTCTGCACGGATGGTCCCCTTCCCTAGTGCCTTTATGGTGTGACCATTCGCTGCTGTCACATTATGTTGGCTTTTGAATTCTTCAAAAGTTACAAAGAAATCAGCTCTATTTGTAACATGGCTGGTCGCGCCATTATCTACAAACCAGTTATCTTTATCTGTGACTAAATCGTTGAGGGCCAAGACTAGTAGCGTTAGGTTTAGTGATGTTGCCTCTTTAGATGGCCTACCATCAGATATCCATTTTTTACACTGTCTAAGTCTATGTCCGGTCATTCCACAATATTTACATTTAATTTCCTTTTCTTGCTTCCTTTTGACTTTTGTAGTTCTTACATAAAGTGCTTCTGACGTGCTCGCATTCTCAGTTTCGCTCTTGTTCATTAACGTTTTTTCATGGGTACATAGTTGGGTAGTGAGATTTTCAACGGTCCGACCTTTCTTTGTCATTAGTAGCCAACTTGATTTAAAGGCGAAGAATTCTGACGGTAAAGTGTCCAAAATCTTGCAGATCAGTAACATGTCTAATAAACTAATAAACTATTCAGTTCATGCCAGATATTCTTCAGCGCAGAAATGTGAGTTGCCATCCCGTTTCCTTTTTGTAACTAAAGAAACGTAGACATAGGTCGTAACTTTTGTCTTCACTACTTTCTCCATATAAACGATTCAGTTCTTCCCATACTTCATTAGAACTTGTTAACCGCATAACATGATTCAGAATTTCATCCGTCATGTTTGTTGTGATGAGAACTAAGACGGCACTATTAATGTTCACAAATTCTTGTAGATCTTTTTCGTATTTTGCTTTGAAACCAACATCTGCTTCTGCGGGTGGTTGACGAGGTCTACACCGCTTACCTTCAACAATGTCTAAGGCGCCAGGGATGGCCTTCATAACAACCTTTATTCTGTACTTCCATGATTTGAAGTTTTTGGTATCCAGGTGTCCTATCTGCACCCTAGATGCATCCATGATTGCTCTATCCATAGCGGTAGTGGTAGTCACCCGGCACAGATCTGCGCGTCATCAAAATACTTAAAATATTACGCATCTGCTACCATAATAAAGTTTTACGTGTTTAATATCTTTATTGACAGTAAAAAAAAACAATCGACTCATACAATATGAATGTCATAGACATCAAGAAGGATATGAAAGGAGGTATACTCCTTAACAGAAGGGAGAGCTTCAGCTACAGTTTCCAATTGTTCGGGACGAATCGGGATTCATCGTGTCCACTTTGGGTTATTCGGCTCGTTGTCAGGGAACCGGGAGTTAAGTCATTCAACTAACGTCAACTCGACTCGAGCGGGCATGAAATGGCTGGAATGTTCATCACTAGTATTCGAATGATTTTCGAATATTAGTATCATGCATTGAGTCACGGGCTCGTACGTCCCGGATTTTTGAGAGGCTTGCCTGGGGATATGGATCCAACACGTAGAGGCCCTTTCAAGAAGTTTGCTGTGTCTGTACTTCTTCTGGGACTCGCTCCTGATCATATCAATAAGAAAATGAGAAAGGTCCATATTATAGAGCAATAAAAATATACAATAAAATTCCTGTACATATAAAAACTATAGAATCAGACTCGGCCTTTAAAAACCAACTGAATATTGTACTTCTTGATAAATGTTATTACTCTGTCACGGAATTCATGGGTGATTGAAATATCTACGACGTTTTTATTTACATAAACAAGTAAAACTATACCTAAGACATAGTGTATGTACAGATTTAAGTTAATTTTGTATCTAATAAAAATGTTTGCTACACCTGACAAGGGTCCTTGTAACTAGACTTAAGTCTGTAACTTGGTTGCAATAAATATCTTATCTTATCTTATCTTAAAATACGTCCATGAGCAGCAGCAGCACCCAGCCGATGTTGGAACTATTGCATTTGTTGGAAAGAGATATCGGGCTAAGAGATTGTAGTTTGGATGGATTTATTTTTGGGCTATTGCAATAGGAATATGTCACCCGCCATAACTACCAATCGATCGTTATCTAGTATAATTATTAATAATCATTCAACTAACGTCAACTCGACTCAGACGGGCGTCGATTAGTATCAATACTAGTAATCGAATGATTTTCGAATAGTAACATCATTATGTACTATAATCATTCAACTAACGTCAACTCGACTCGGACGGGCGTCGATTAGACTAGTATCATATTCGATTATTAGTATCACTGTACTAATTATCGAATGATGTTCGAATCAGTCGACTTATTCAAATGATTATAATAATCGACTAATCGAATTGGTATCATTCAAAGTCGCGCATCACTCACTAACATGGACATAATGCTTGGTGGCAGTGAATAGGGGTTGTGCTGGATTTTGTATTGAGAGAAAAACATGAAAAGATAACATAAAGGAAGCGTTTTAGAATAGATATGATTAAAATAATTGTTCATTCTGTTAAAGCAAAAAATTGCTAGCGTTTGTGTGTATTTTTTTTGAATAAGATAACAGTATTTTTATGTTCAAAGTAATAGGTGGTGCGGTATAACAATTTGATTCACAACAGGTGAATCAAACAAGCTCTAAATGATCATGGTACCTGTAGCTATTGAGGGGTGTAACCAACTTGCAGAAGGTGGTGGAGCTAGGGGTGGCTCCATATCATTGGCCTTATTGATAGATTTCATAGTACAAAGAACTTATGATGAACTTACTGTTCTGGCTGAATTGTAAGTTTTTTCAACATTATTGATATTTTAGACTTTTTAGTAATATATGTCTTACACATGTTTTTCTTTGTTCTTTAGGTTGCCTCGGAAAACTGACATGGAACGCAAAATCGAGATTTATAAATTTAGTGCCCGGACAAGACAATTATTTGTACGTTTGCTTGCTCTTGTCAAGTGGGCTAGCAGTGCGACGAAAGTAGACCGCTCAGCTCATATCATGGCCTTTCTGGACAAGCAAGCTCTTCTCTTTGTAGAGACTGCAGATGTTCTGGCAAGAGTTGCCAGGGAAACCCTTGTCCATGCACGGTACTAGTCATTTTAGTCAGTGTTTCAGCCATTCCTGTGCACTATGATTCATAATTAAACTCCAAAATCTGATGTGAATTTCACTGCTTACATTAAATCTCATTCATATTTTTGCATAAAACTATCAAAGAACTCGATAACCAAAATAGGAACTGTCATCTTTTTGGAATTCGGCTATGAATCAGAATGTAGAACTAATAAAAATATTTTATATTTGTCCCATAAATTGCAGGATTCAATTAATATTAAAATGTTGCATAATTTTGTTCACTATATAACATGACCTGTGCAGATGCTAACTTATGTAAACATACACTTTAAGCAGGCTCTACAGAATTCATGTTATGTGCTATGCATTATAACCAATTGATTTAATTCAATTTGGGGCAAAGCGGCTGATATACAGACTATATTTTATGTTACAGATAAGAGCCATTTGTTCTATATATAACCTTAATTCCCGTAGAATTCCATAAGAGATTTTTTAAAGACATCAATTTTTTTACCATAGTGTTCCAGAATATTTAGAGAATATGATTTTTGTTATCAAGAATCTAGACTCATTTACTGAGAATTCAGATATCCACAATTTTAGTACTAGAATAAAAATAAAATTACCATGTTAAAAAGATCCACATTCAGAAATTAGCTACATCATTTGTAGGCCAAGTACTTATTAATTTTATAATAAGTTACCAGATGATGCATTAGAATTATGCAGATGCATTTCCAGCTCTCAAACCATACTTAAAAAGTCTGTAATGGCAAAGGCATATTATCGGGTAGTCGGTAGAGGACTATTTAACAGACTAAAATGCATGACTTTAGAGTCATGTATAACCTGAAACGGAATAATTTACTTTTACTGGTTCACAGTTCTTATAAGAAGTATGTAAGCTGTTTCAAAAACATTTTTCTTTTATAAGTTACTAGCTTCTGCCCGCGACTTCGTCCGCCTTAAATTCGTTTATCGCGGATAAGGGTATTTTTCCGGTATAAAAAGTAGCCTATGTCCTTCCCCGGGACTCAAACTATCTCCATACCAAATTTCATCCAAATCGGTTCAGTGGTTTAAGCGTGAAGAGGTAACAGACAGACAGATATACAGACACACTTTCGCATTTATAATATTAGTATGGATTGATTTGTTTTCTTGAAAAACTATGCTTATACATAAAAAGGTACATTTAAGATAGGCTAAGTAGGTACTAATATTGTAATAGTTGAGAATTGTTTAGAAAAAAAGGTAAAAACTGGCCAAGAGCATGTTGGACCATAATCAGTGCAGGGTTCCACAGCCATTTTATTTTTGTTTATTAAAATTAAGTACCAGCCATAATTTGAAAAGCTTCCATAAGAAAAAGTGTTATTGCTTTGCACCTCATTGTCATATAAGTATCTGCATTAAAGGGTTAGGACTTACTGTTTTCACTAAGAAACACCCTAGTCCAATACATGTGTTTGGACCAATATGAAAGCCATTGTTGAGGCATAGAATTATTGGACCCGTTGCTTTACTTTAAATTTAATAGGAAACATTACAAATGACCGTGTGCATTGCAGCCTTCCCACATTCCACATGGCGGCGGCGGTGGAGGTGCTCACTATCGGCACGTACAGCCGCCTGCCGGCGGTGATCCGCGAGCGCCTCGTGCCGCCACCCGCGCTCACGCCGGCCGAGCGCCGCTCCACGCTGCGTGCGCTCGCGCACATCGTGCGCCAGAGGCTCACCACGGCCTCACTCCCCAATGACGTTAGGAATCTAAAGGTATAATCATCTATCTGTATCTATTATAAAGTTGTAAAAATAAAATGTCTGTACATTGAAGATATTTAAAAAAAAAGATGGTTATAGACTATTTGGAGGTCACTAAAACGAAAAATATTTTTTTTTGGATTTTTTGTATGTTTGCATGTGTCGTTGTGGCTTCATCACGCAAAATCGGCTGAACAGATTTCAACTATTTTTGGTACACTTTCAACTATTTTTAGTATATTTTTTACCCAACTACGCTCAAGAAAAAACGATGGGTTATGACTTTCTCCTCCGCGAACGAAGTTGCGGGCTCCTTCTAGTGTTATATATACTTTTGACTGATTTCGGTCACAGCAACTGCTTCAATTTAGATCATTTACAGTGAGAGAACCGGGCTGCCGACCGCCCAAAATGGAGATCTTTTGTTAAAAATTTAACGGATAACTTTGAATCCTGTAGACATATTGAATAAGACTTTAATGTATTTTGCTATTACAACAATTGCATTTAGATATAATCAGTTAGTTTTGCTAACCCTCCACTGCCTTTCTTTGTTTATATATCTCATCCACTTGTTTAGAGTGTATTTAAAATCATCTCTGCATTGGTAGGTATGTATTTAATGATATTATATAAGGATCTGACCTCACCACTCATCCATTCAGGTGGACAACGGTCGAGCTACTTTCACAGTTGGCCAAGAATTCAGTGTTTCTCTGACAGTGATGGGTGACGCACCCAATCTCCCATGGCGTTTGCTAGACATTGCAATACTCATTCAAGACAATGAAACCGGCGGTAAGTTATGCGAATATTATTGATTAGTATTGCGAAGCTGCGAAGTAGCATAATTGTATTGTTCATGGACTAATTACCTATGCTTGTAAGACAGAGGGCAAGGCGCTAGTCCACACTTCGCAACTGGCTTGGCTGCGAGGCGTCGCCCAGGCGCGGTTGGCTGCCGCCGGCCTAGGTGGGGCCCTTACCGCACTGAGATATTTTTGCCGTTCCTTATCACTGGAGCTGCTGTACACACAAACACTCAGACTGTGTCGCGATAGGCTATCGAAACACCTTCAAGTCGATAGATACACACCCGGACAGAAACTACAAATCTCCTATTGGAAGTGAGTGAATGTCTTTAACAGTTAGTATCAATATAAATAACTGTTTAAAAAATGGAATGTCAATCGTTAGTGTTGCTTCAACTTATTTTCGTTTGTGTGTCGCAGAGAGCTGGGTTGCGAACTAGGATATCGGCTGATCATCGGCGCCGAGGGCGAGTCGCTGTGCGTGTGGCACGTCCCGGCGCTGGCGGGCAGCGAGCGCGTGGCCGCAGCGCTCACGCCGCACGCGCCATCCATGGAGCGCCTGCTGGCGCACACGGTTCACGTGCGCTCCCGACAAAGACTTAACGATCTCAAAGTGCTGCTCAACGATCTCGGGGTGACTACCAACTCACTTTACCAAAAATATCTGGTGATGCATAATGTCAATCCGGGTCAAAGTGGTGCTCTACGATTTCGGGATTTAGCATATTACTGCAGAGGCCGGGAAAAGTCATTTCGTGGATGAGTACGGTTTTTCTTTTTTTTTTCTTCAATAGATACGAATCCACGAAATGACATTCCTGCCGAGGCCCTGCCGAAATATGCGAGGAAATTTGATACATGTTTATGTAACTTATTTTTGTAAAAATAACAAGACAGACAATCTTTGGCAAAATGAAATTCACGTTCCTGCCTTGTTTTTTTTTTAAGGATATTAGAGTTAAAAGTTTTGGGTCGGAATTGTATATTTGGTTCCACATGAAATATAGTAATGAAAATAAATAAAAAGAAAACCCATAGCCATAGTTAAAATAAATATATGCATTATTATTATTACTTTTAGTTGAATTGGCAATTCCTAAACGCACAACATTGAAAAAACATACCTTTGCTACAAAATTTTTACCAGTCCCAGAAGATCATTAAGACTAAATAAACTGTATTATGATTTGGGCACAATAATGATTGTTTTTTTTTCTATTATTATTGGCATCAACCATGCAGTAACTAAACGCAGAAAACAATTAGTTTTTTTTTAAATCTCGGTTTGTGTACGTTACTATTGGCTGTATGTTGAATTTTCAGTCTTGGATGCAATTCAAAGTAAAAACCTGCACAATAATGTTCACTTCCCAGGCCTGTCCGGGAAGTAAAGCCACTTTTTTTTAATTGATTATCGTATCAACGTATATAACGATGGACTTCGCGGTGTGTTTTTACCACATTAATGGGAACATTTCCGAGCAAGTTGGAGAAAAGATAATTAATTGATTAAGGAATATCGGATGTGTGTGATGTGATTAATTGACTAAGGAATGTCTGAGTACATGTGGTGAGTAATGTAAAATGGTCGTATTGCGTAGGTGGAGTGCACCGTGGGCGGTTGGCCGTGCGTTCTGGCGTGCTCGGCGCTGTGGCCGTGCCTGCGCGCTGAACAGCTGCTGGTGTCGGTGGGCGCGCACGGCGGCCGGCTGCGAGCGCGCGTGCCCGCGTACCCCGCTACGCCCAAGATGCCCGAGCTGGCTGCGGCGCTCGCTACCACCAACTTGCCGCAGATCAAGACCATGCTCACGCAGCTGAGGTATTTCGTCACAATCATAACTGACAAAATCCTAATATCCTATTTATATAATAAATGCGAAAGTTAGCTAAGCTTTTTGGGGAATATTCTTTCACTTTGTATAGCAACTTTAGACCGCCATCCCGCGACAGCCATATAAAATAAAATAAAAAGTGCAAAACATCCATCTTCACACTACACAGGGTGGAACGAAACGAGGAACTTTCCTGCAAATGTGGCATTGCTAAGCCTCAGAAAATTATTTTCTCCAAATAAAGTATGTTAACATTTGTCATCGTTTCCATGTTATAGCTTGTTAAACTTTCATGCACAAAACTGAGTGTTTTAACCCTATTTTGAGGTCAATGACGTCTATAAGAAATGATCAATAACGCTTTTGTAAACAAACTTTACAAACATGACGTAGATTTAATATAACACAACACATTGACAATCGCGGAGATTGTCGTTACAAACAAAGAGGTTCCAAACAGCAAATTATAATAATTATTTTCCAATTCCTAATTTTTTTGCCGAATTATTTCATTATTTTGTATGCCATAGCCATTCCTTATCAGTTTAATGTTTTTTTTATTACCTTTGAAAATACCCCCTCGATACATTAAACACTATTGTATGAGTAATAAGTAATAAAAAACCTATATACTTTGTGAAAACAGTAGGTAAGTTAGCATGGACTTAATAACTAGAACTGGACTGAGAGAAAGCAAACCAGAGAATTTCATCTCGTTTTAATTAGGTTGACCAAGAACATCTATATGGTTATTGGGATTATTTTGAAATATGTCGTGTAAATTTATATTCATTAAGACATAATCGAAATTAGTAAATTAAATATTTCAGTTGTAATATCATATTTTTTATTTATTTTACATTTTAAGCTGTTTTTTTTACAAAATGATTATAAAAAGTAAAATACAAAAACCGGCCAAGAGCATGCCGGACCATGCTCAATGTGGGGTTCCGCAGCTGTTGATACAAAAAATTGCACTATAGGTGAAAAAAATACGATATGAAAAAAAAAACACCATCAAAAGAGCGTATCTCCCCGGCACTTACGTCCGTTTGCTAATAACTTAAAAATGGAATGTCTGATCATGTTGAAAATAATTTTCGTTGGAAATATTTATTAAGCTTCATATTTGTATTTTTTTTTATATTTATTGAACATACCGTTTAGAAAATAGAGGGGGAGGGATACACAATTTTTGCTACTTTCGAAATGAATATTTCCGAAAATATTCACTAAATCAAAAAAATGTCTTAGAAACATTAAAGTATTTTTAGAAGATCTGTCGAATGATGTGCCGCACATTGATATTTGCCTGTTATTATTCAGTTTTGTACATACATATATATATATATTATTTAACTATAAAACTAAGTAGCGGCTTACACAAAACATCTATGTTCTAAATTTCATCAGTATACGTCTTACAGTTTTTGAGTAAAATGCCTGTGACATAAGGACGGACATGACGAAACTATAAGGGTTATTTGCGATTTTGGCTACTGAACTCTAAAAAGCAAATACAAAAGGCTGCACAGAGAGGAACCTCCTAACGATGCGGACCGTGTCCAGGATTACTGCCTTCTGTACATGACCCTTGATCCAGCCATCTAGCAAGAGTCTCTTAAGATGTCGGTTACAATAAGGGTTCCTTACCTACCATTTTTTACTTTTTGCCAGAACCATTTTCGAGTTTTTGCGAGATTAAAGCGCGGCAATATATTTTTATTTATGTAGATAAATAATAGATATTACGCGCTTATTACATCTTCAGAACACTGTTCAGCTGACAAAAAGACAATTCAATATAAAGAGTTTAGTAAGTTTTTAGTCCGAAATTAATTAATAATTATTATTAACAATACGAGTTATGATTTTGAAACCGGCCTAAATCATAGCCAGCCTAATAAGTTTGACATATGGTCTTGTTGTTTTATCGTAAAATAAAAACCAATTGGGAACATTAAGTTTCCCAAACGTGTTCATCAAACGTGTTCAAACTCCAGAAAACCGCAGACACAAAAGCAAACGTAACTAACAAACAAATCCGTTAATTCATTTGACAATGACAGTGTCACAATTTTTTTTTTTCTTTTTAATCTATAACCCAAAGTAAATATGTATAAGTTCGACTGGATTGAACAAATGTCACATCGAGGACTTTAAAAACATATCTAAAAACCATCACGGCATAAAAATAAACCGTCTGTAGATTTTGAGTCTACATATTCTATCGGGAAAAAATATTATATGAACACGTTTGGGAAACTTAATGTTCCCTATTGTTCGTTACCTGTGAAATGATATTCTGTAATTAGTGAAGCTTTCGCTTTTACAATATCTTCATACTACATATTTTGACCATATTTAGCTTATTTCAAGCACATTGATGCCATGAGACAATAATTTTGTCTAAATTGACATACTATGTCAAAGTTATATTATAAACTTTCAACCCCATTTTGACCTTATGAGATGAGTTTTGAAATATCCATTCTTATTCTTTGCCTGCGTCATATCCATATATAGGTATTTTGACCCCAAACATCAAGCGTAAACATTTCAATTTTCTAAGTTCAGTAGTTTCGGTTCCGCGTTGATATTATAATAGTGGGCACAGCGAAAAAAGTTACTTTTAAAGAATCCCGGATCCCGGGATTTTTCAAGGTCACTTTTCTCGCTGTGGCCGCTTCATACGAACGTATTGTTTTTTTAATTTGAGGCGTGCTTTTACGCTTCCAATTAATGCAAGTTGCAAATCCCCAAACCAATAAATGAAATCAAAAATCATTTAATCGCGATTTATTTGACATCTAGAATTCGTAGAACAACCAGAAATGGCTTGAAACATGGCTTGTATTTAGGGCTTTCAATGTTAAAAAGAAAAAAAAAAGGATTTACGTGTAAAACTTTCGAGTTATATTTATATTTTTATTTTTGAGAGTTCCGAGACTTTAATATTCAGATGGAGTTTATTAAAAAAACTATACAAGATGGACCCACAGGAGCTTTCGTCATGCATTTGTTGTATAATATTCTATAATAAATCACAATAAAATTGACGTGTCTGTATTTTGGCAAAAAAAACACTGTGCTACGGGACCCTACACTGAGCATGCGATATGGTCCGACTGCTATGCTCTTGTACAGACATTCAATTCGTCACCCATCAGTTATAACTTGGTTGTTATGCGATCACGCCGTTTTGCTACCTACACATTTTAAATCCACGACGTTGTAATTATCTGGACAAAATACATAATGTGTCATTTTACATTTATTTATTCATTCATTTAATCCTTTATAAAACATGGTTTTACACGTCAACTTATAAATCATGAATCATTAAATTATACATGAGTCGCAATATTATGTAATACAATATAGTTACTAATTATTATCTATTTATTTGTTGGGGCAGCGAACCAGTTAGAGAAGCGCACTCAGTTACACTCGGTTGCGTAAGAATTCATCGACGGAGTAGATCGCGTCCTTTCTTAGTTTAGTTTTAAGTTTATTAAAAAAACACCTCGTTCTTGGAGCATTTTTTTATCTCATGGGGTATATTGTTATATATGGAAGGTCCAGTAGTATGAAGACACTTTTTCGACTTGGTAAGACGTGTGCAGGGTGGACGCAGTCGCCTCGCCGTCTAGTGTTATAATTGTGTGCATCACTACGCGACGGGAACTGTTTTACTTTCACGTATTTGGCCACCTCAAGTATATACCGGCTCGGCAGAGTGAGAATTTTGGTTACCTTGAACAGCTCACGGGCGGGGCGATCCCATGGTACTCCACATATGATACGTATTGCACGTTTTTGAAGCCTAAACTGTCTGTTCCAGTCTGCAGCGTTAGCCCAGAGATCTATGCCATATGTTAAGAGAGAATGGAAGTAGCCGAAATATGCTTTCCTTAAGTTGGAGGGATGTAGACTATACTATCCTCAAACCAAACAGACGACTGAGGCAATAAACGCCGGCGGCCGTAGGGATGGCGGCATGTCGATACTGGATTTATTTAAATGTCGATAAGATTGATTATATTTTTTGCATAGCTTAATACTGTAACTTATTTTTATGGTTTTACGCAGTGGATCACCTCGCCAACCAATACGGCCACGAAGTTATCCGCTTACCGCCATACCACTGCCATTATAACCCAATAGAATTAATATGGGCTCAGATTAAAGGTGAAGTAGCGGCGAAAAATAAAACTTTTAAAATGGTTGATGTTGAAAAGTTATTAGATGAAGCCATCATGAATGTAACTACTGAAAATTGGATTAAATGTGTTCGTCATGCCGAAAACCTTCAAAACGAAGACTTAGAAAAAGCATATTTAAAAGATGCTCATCCTCTTATAATCAATCTTCAACAGGATAGTGACAGTGATGAAGAATATTTTTAATTTTAATACTATTAATATAATATTTATTTATTTATTTAGTCTTACTATGTTTTAGTTCTAAAGTACCTAATTGTAGTTTTAAAAGTATTTATTTCATAATATAAAATATTGTATGCATTACTTTGTTTTCATTTTTGCATGTTATCTTATCGACATGCCTTGTACCGTGTGCTTTCTACCTGCCCTATGCGGCCAGGCTGATAACAGGCATGCTGCATAAGGGCGTACGGGTGCGAAAGAGACAATACGATGCTAATTGTTTTACGATCCCAGTCGTCTATTTGGTTTGAGTATAGTATAGCATGCAACCTACTGAGTGCAAAACAAGCGGACGACAAACGATCGCAAAGTGAGTCAATATGCGGGCTCCATGTTAAACCAGAATCTATAACAAGACCTAGGTATTTTACAGTGTCGACCTGTGGTACGATTTGGTTATTACAGGATATATTTAAGTCGTGCGTCTTCTTACCCCGCAGGCTGAATTGCATAATGTGCGTTTTATCAACATTCACTGAGAACCAAGCTGCAACGTCATTCATTACTTTTTCAAGTTTATTTTCAGTTCATGCTGATTAGAAGCCGAAATAATTACACAACCATTGTCGGCGAACATCACAAACTCAGCCTTGTCAGTGGCGGTCGTCAAATCATTCATTAGTATTAAAAACAGGTTATTACCTATGACGGAATCTTCAGGTACCGCAGTCACCTAGCTCCAACAGGTCAGATCTCACACCGCAGACTGAAGTTAGTTACTTACGGTCCTTGAGGAGGGAAGAAATTATATCCTGGAAGGTACCAGTAATGGCATAGTAATCCAATTTCGCTAAAATGAGAGGATGGGTGATGGGCTCGAAGGCGCGCGACTTGTCGCAGAATATGGCTGCCACCTGTCGCGCGGCGGCGAGGTGACCGGTCACCCTGGCCACGACGTCCCGCGCCGCGTCGACGGTCGACCTGCCGGGTTGGTAGGCCTATTTTTGCCTATTTATCTAATTGTTTGCATCAAAGTGAGACTTATCACTTAAGACTTTCAAAAACTTTAGAAAATAGCGGTATTAATGATATTGGTCGGTAGTTTTTTAACGTGTTTAAATTTCCATTTCCTTTAAAAATCGGTTGAATTGGTTAATGTCTTTCGAGTCTTTACGTTTTATTTTGTATACTTTTTTCAACTGATAACAAGTCGAATGGTTCAGTCTTAATGGATTTGCGTCTTTGTTTACATACCTACTAAGGTAGTGTAATGCAGTCGGGATATCAGCGCGGGCTCCGGTGTTGTTGTTCGCGTCTACGTAGAACCGGTGCAGTGCGGCGGCGGTGGCGGCCGCGCGGAGCTCTGACGTCGGGCCAGCTGATCCGCTCATTAGCACATCCAGCGCATCGCGCTTGGTGTTAACCCTACCCGTTTCGGATGCTATCACACACCATGATGTTTGACAGATATTTGTGCTATTTGATATTAAGTTATTGATGTACTGTTTACGAGTGGCGCTTAGTTCTGATTGGTACTCAGTTTCGAGCGCCAACAAATCATGTCACGGCTGCAACTTGGGGGCTATACTGGCTGCTACTATTTTTGATTTGTGCAACTGGCTACGCATACATTTAACTGGTTCGCTTACCCAACCGTTTGACATGCTACGCGCTGGATATTTTTTTAATGGAAAATTAATGTCATAAACATATATTAAAATATCAACGATGTAATTAAACAATTGGTCAGGACATGTTTGCATAAGTAATAAGGAATCTCAGTCGTGGTTATATAGTGAAAGTAAGAAATTATGTTTGTTTACTTCTGGAAAAATACGTTTCCAAATTACACTATTCTGTTCGTATTCTGTGCGTTCTTGTTACTGATAAACATACATTTACACATTTATGGTCGGACACAAACATTTCGTGTGGTTCTACAGATAGTAAGTACATCTCCTTTCGGGATGTTGGTGTAGGCATGATCGATGCATGTTTTAGTTGTTTTGCAGACCCTAGTCGGGAATAAGACAAGAGATCGCATGCCGACTGTTTTTAACGTGTCTAATAAAACTTTGGAACGTCGATTTGTTTTAGTGTCGTCCATTTTGTTAGTGCTTTTGCTTGGTTGTGTCTCGCGAGGCAGTGTCGGACTCGCAGTATGCGTGTGGCATTTTTGATCCTGGGTGTCGTGTCTTACTTGTGAGTGTGATGTTTCCTCATTTTTATTTTGACCCCAAATCTACCTTGTCATTCTGCAACTACGGCGTTCTGCTTTAATTGACGATCGTGCAACCAAGACATACTGCTTACTGGTCATTGTTCAAAAAAGTCATTGTGTTTACTCAGGAATTATACAATTACGACGTTTTGCGGACACAGTCATTCTTCAACGACCCTAACCAGTTTGATGGCTTATATATTTGAAATAAAACAATTTAACGGATTATATCGCGTATATTATCTCGTTTTAGTTCCCGGAGTTTCGGAGGCTTATATCTTGTTTATTTTTACAGCTATTCGAAAAATTATTATTGTCTACTGTTTGTTACATGAATGAGCTTTTAATAAAGCAACAATAAAAATTCATGCATATTCCCTATTGTTGCAGATTTGGGCCCGTTAAAGCACAATGCCGATCTAAATCGCGATGTTATAAGTGCGGGGAAAACCATGAAGGTTTTTCGTGTATGGTGACAGCATTTTCCTGCCTGTTTTGCTCAGGAAATCATTGTGCCAATAATCAGGCTTGCCTTGAGCATCACAGACAGCGAAATATATAATTGGTTGTCTTAGGACAATTTACATGGAAGCTGCAGCTCCCTATCCCGGTTTCAGAAGGTCGTTTCCGGAAACTACATACGCTTCTTCGCGCATTCAATTGTCTGGATCTTCACCTCCTTCGTTCCGTATCTCATCCTCCGTCGCAATATAGCTCTCAATCCTTCCGCAGGACTATGCCTACGCCTCGTAGATCTCCTCCTTCTTCTCAGAACAATGGCTATGATAGGTTGGCTCATGTCAATATTGTTCAGGACCCGAAATTCATGTTTCCTAATTGTTGTGCTCTCCAAAATCAAGATAATCGAATTACTCAAGTCTCTCATCCAGCGAACGAAAAAAACATTGAACGCGAGCTTCATAAAAAAATGCAGTACAAAATGGGGTAAATATTCTAAATCCGCATGCGCGTTATAAGTCTATATGGAATAAGTTTTTTTCTGACAATAAGGAGTTATTGTCAGAAAAAAATTACAGACTTTTCTGTAGCTTAGAAAAAAATAAAAAGATGAAAAGGTGTTGGTGGGCCTATATGACTGCTTATACGGTTTTTTCTAAGCTACAGAAAAATCTGTAATTTTTTTCTGACGATAAGGAGACTTATTCTTACCTATAAACAAAATTTCAAGATTTTTGAAAATTTTCATCCATTCCACTGTGGTTTTTCTTCTATGGAGACAATGACAAAAGTCGATATCTCCGAAAGTATTAAAGATATTGAAAAACTAAAAATATGTTCGTGTTTGTTATTAAAAGATTTATTAAATAAAAGATAAGAAATAATAAAACTAAATATTTTTAATGCAATAAAAAAATAAAACAAATTAATTAAATTTATGTCGAAATTACTTCATTTCAATGGTTTCTTTATTATGCTTATAATTAATAAGTAACACTATTTAATCAATCATGCATAAATTTACACAAATAAATTATTTTATCAATAACAATAAAGTCATATTTCTATACAAATATCTGCTTGTTACGAGCAGGTACTCACTATACTTAAGTCATTATAAAAAATTAAATCTTTTACATATGTACAGGTATCTAAAACTTATTAAAACTAACATTGATTATAAAATTATAACCTAATCTACTTTATACATCTAATATACTAATTACAGATTGAGACAAAACAGTTTTTTTTTTAGGAGGTAACTTTCTGAGGCTTGAGATCAATGGATCTGAATTTAATAAAAGGCGATTCAAAAGATCCTGGTTGGTCAACTCGCGTGACATTTTTCTAATATTTCTAAGCCTGAATGCCTTTATATTTTTATTTGTCGACTCGGCAGCTTCTTCTGAGAGCTCTCCTATGGAAACCAAGATGTTGTCTATCACTTCAGCACCGTGAATAAGCGCTTTATGTACGGAAGCTGGCAAATTGTACCATGGAAATTCCTGAACAAGCTGCCGAGCCGTGTCTAAACAAAATTCCTTAAATTTATCAACTTTAATTTTATACCCAGAATTAATACAGTTGAGAATTGTAGCGCACCTAACAATAAGATCTTGCCTAATTCCGGTAATTTCAGCTGCAACATCAGATTTGTCAAAAAACCTTCTTGCTGTGTTCCCGTCATTTGAATTGCCACTTCCTCCACTGCGTGGTTTGTTAACTACCAACCCTAACTTCTTTTTAAATTCACTTTGGATGGTCTTCTTTCTTTCTGCTAATTTTTCCTTTTCTTCAGTCGTCCGAACTTGCCACTTTTTCACCTCGCGCCGATACGACACATGAAGCAAATATTCGAACAATCTTATACGAGCATGCAGAGGTGATAACCCAAACTCTAACGTAGTTGTGTCAACGTCTTTGTCCAGACTCATGTCAATCTGATTCATGTCCTTGGGTGTAGCTTTGCACATATAACACCTGGTAGCAGATGCCGTATCACTTAACGCATTACATATCTTGCCGTCCACCATAGTCAGTTGAAGTTGATGATGAACTGCAAGTTCTTCGCCACAAGGCAACATACACATCGTAGGCAGTAGCTTATCTATTTGGTTCTTAAAATAAGTTTCTTCACTTTTTGACAACTCTTTAGTCTCTTTTACGAATTGGAAGCGGATAGGGCGGCAGTATCTGGTTGATGAGGGGCGAGGATTCTTCCATAAAAGGGTTTCTTCTCCTGTTGTGGCCACTATAGAAACAAGACGTAATGGAACATATGATGTCACAAATAAACTTCCATCTTCTAAAGTTGGGTCAGTCGTAAAGCACTGTTTATATTCACTGTGACCATCCATTCCATTAAAACCCCACTTTCCAATCAACGTAACCTCGCCTAATGACTCAGGGTCAACACTTGACATTACTGAATTTTGTGACTCGAGTAGTCTATTTGCTGTATGGTCCAATAAACTTTGTAAATCAACTTCCGCACAGGATTCTTTTATTGATATTTTATCAGGGTACGAGGGTTGCTACTTATATATCCGGAAACAAAAAAACAAACAAACGTACACGGCTGAAAATAGTTTTATTGTTTTTCAAAGTATTCCCCTTGATGATCTATGCACTTTTGCATTCGCGTGAACCAATTTTTAAAGCACTTCTGCCACTCCGCCTGAGGTACCTCCATAACGTGTTGTTTGAATGCGTCGACAGCATCTTCAGCGGTCGAAAATCGTTGACCGCGTAATTTATTCTTTATATTTGGAAATAAATAAAAATCGTTGGGTGCCAAGTCAGGGCTGTACGGCGGATGACCCGTTAATTCCACATTTTGACCCTCCAAAAATAGAGTTGTTTCGCGTGACGTATGACAGCTGGCATTGTCATGATGAAGAATGATTCTTCGTCGCTGGTTAGTTTTACGAATTTGTTCAAATACTTCCGGTAAGCAAATGGTCGTGTACCACTCTGAATTAACCGTTCTACGGTTTTCTAGTGGCACTGTAGCTACATGGCCATTAATACCGAAGAAGCAGGCCACCATTTGTTTCAATGTACTTTTTGCACGAGTAACTTTCGTAGGGTTCGGCTCATTTTGAAACACCCATACCGTTGATTGTTGCTTTGTTTCGGGATCGTATGCATAGATCCAGGATTCGTCACCTGTATAGATGTTATAAACGGCTTTTGAGTCACCACGGTTATATTTTTTTAACATTTTATTGCACCATTCGACGCGAGCATGTTTTTGCTCATTTGTTAAGTTGTGGGGTATCCAACGCGAACAAATTTTTTTTACAGCCAAATAATTATGTAATATGCTATTAATGCTGGTCATAGAAATACCCAGAGTCGCCTCTATCTCGCGGTACGTAACATGTCGGTCGTCCATTATAAGTTTTCGCACAGCCTCGATATTTTGTTGTACAACGACCGATTTCGGGCGACCTGCCTTAACTTCGTCCGTAAGCATACTACGTCCACGATTGAACTCACTAAACCAGTGATACACAGTAGTTTTAGATGGGGCTTCATCACCAAAAGTTGAAGTTAGTTGATCTATGCACTGTTGTTGCGTTAAACCACGCCGAAAATCATAATAAATCATAGCACGAATATTTTCACGAGTGAGTTCCATTCTTGCTGCGAGATGACATTTAAAACCCGTCAAAAACAAAACACGAGCGTTAATAAGGAAGAAAAAATATACCTTATATACTTAAAAAAGTTCAAATTTTACCATGGCGGTCAAATATGCTATTTAAGAAGATTGTAATCCCGGTTTCCGGATATATAAATAGCAGCCCTCGTAGCACTGTTTTTTGGCCTCTAAAATTTTGCTATATGAAGGTAAAACTGGGTTTGGTTTGCTGTTAATGAACTTCATCGTGTTTAGATACTGTTGTTTTGTTAATTTGTTTTGAGTTATAAACGATAGAGTCTCGTTCGGATCCACTTCACATCTATCACTACCTGGTACTGATGAAGTACCCATTAACGCACTGACAGCTGATTCATCAATTTTTGAGAGCTCCGCCAATCGTCTTTGTTGTTGTCGCTTACTGCAAGTACCATAATCCTTTAGTGGGCGGCCGATGTTCGAAGTACAATTTTCTCGTTCGGGCAACGCCTCCGAAATCTGCACTAGTTCAATTGTTTCAAGCAAAGTCAGCCATTTTGCGTTGATTCTAATTAAATTCTCTCGAGTCCTGTTTGATTTTTTCCAGAAAGCGATCAGCGTTGTGGTTAAGTATGTAATACGATTAATTAATGTCTCAGTATTAAAACTTTTATTTTCCGGCACATATTTAAAAAAATCCTCTAATACTTGTTGAGGTTTTTCCTTGTTTGATCCTTTAAAATTACTCCATAATTCAAATATATGCATTCTTGTAAACTGCACCTGCAAAAAAGAACCTGAAAGAAAACAAACAAATGTTATGAGAATTCGATATTTTTCGTAGCTCCCTCTACGAAAAGCGTAGAGGCCATATTATCAGAGAACGGGCAAAATCGGGCAGTAGGTCTGAAACCTTTTGTCGACTAAGGACTATCAGAAAAAAGTATAAAAATGACGAATTTATAAAATTTAATTGTCGAAGTCTGTTTATGCCGAGATATAAAAATGTCGATATTTAAAAATGTCAAGATGTAAAAAGTCTATGAACCAGAAAGTCTAAGTATAAAAATGTCAACTATCCCTTTCCGAACGTTCTAAATGTTATTGATGATTTTCTTTTTGGTACTTATTTCTTCCGAGTCGTGGACGCTGCTGTGTTTAGAAAACTCATTTCTAACATGGGTTACTAGTATGGCCGATTTTTTCCCAAACTAGGACACGTCGCGAAGGTTTACTTTCATAATTGAAATAAAACTGCGTTGTATCATAAAACATGTTTTTATTATGATTAGAACGAAATTAGTGTTAACTTAACTTTAATTCTATTTGCTGAACTAATAATAAAAAATCTCAAAACTTTACGAATAAGCTGCAGTGATGACATTTCCATTCGCTGTAATTATTGATATAAATATTTTTATACGTCTTATCAAAAAGGATGTCGCTATTCCTTCTCGTTTTATTTGACGTATAATACAAGCTATTCTTCATTTTGTAATCGTAATGTATAGCTTCTTTTTTATTATTTTTTGATTAAACGAAACAGAGTCGGCCGCTTAGGAATTTTCTGTCTGTCTGTCACCAGGCTGTATCTCATTAACCGTGATAGCTAGACAGTTGAAATTTTGAATAGATGATGTATTTTTGTTATCGTTATAACAACAAATACTAAAAGCAGTATAATTTAATATCTGTCTGTCTATATCAAAAACCAATATAATATGATCGAACACCGCGTACATTTTGCTTAGGAGTAGGGATCTGCTAGCACTGGATTGTCATAGATACTACGGCCGTTTGTAGCGTATATTTTTTACGGAACCCCCGGTGTGCGAGTCCGACTCGAACTTGGCCGGTTTTTTTTATTTTTAGTCAATACTCATCTTAGACTTTTTAAATGTCGGCAATGTTATACTTAGTCAATAATCATTTCAGATATTTTCAAATATCTTCATTTCTATACTTAGGCAATGCTCATCTTAGACTTTTTTAAATGTCGGCATTTTTGTACTTCGTTAATAATCCTTCTCTCCAAATTTCCTTCTTGACAATATCACTTTATAGTCATTTTTATACTTAGTCATTTTTTCTGATAGTCCTTAGTCGACAAAAGGGCCTGAAATGAGTCAGATACTACATAATTCAAGGTTTATTTCAAATATAATATTATTTCTATGAAAGGATCTGAACTACGTTGAATCTCAATTTGAAAACACAGGTAAGTAATGTTTTTGTGTAAAATTAAGTGATTCGTAGCAGGTATACAATTACAAAATTATGAAGAGAATGACTGTAAATAATAATAAAAATTAGAAAACATACCTTTATCATTAATTTCCATAATAAGTCACAAGGATAAAACCAAAATTTTTGTAGAAATTCGTCAACAAACAACTTTCACTTTAATGACTCACTGATAAAGTTAATCACGAGGTGTAAGTGTGTTCACTCCAGAGGGTCAAAAAATAATGATGGTCTTCAATTACTTCAAAACTATTTATAGTTTTTGGTAGGCTGGCTTAAATTACAGTTTGAATGTTGTGGATTTTCAGAGATATGTCGTATGAACACGACCACAGTGCATTCCCCATTAGAAACATTTGCCGGTTTCTGATTGTACTAAATTTTTGCACACTTTTGTAAGTTTGATGACAATGCAATATTATGATAATATCGAGCTGATATGATGATGGAGGCGGAGGATGGGCATAGGAACTCTGTATTATATTACTCTGATGAGTAACTGATGGATGTTTAAAGAAAAGTTCCGTCCCAAATAAAAGCTAGTCACAAAAATATTTTATGAAGAACCTTATGAACGATAAATAGGTCCATCGAGATAACTCGCCCTATAGGTATAGCAATAAATATTTGTAATTATACATTATTTTAGTACGCAGATCAGGTGCCTACCGTCCGGCTTCATCATCAAATCCAATCGATGGTACCATTCTCATCAGGACCATTTAAATTTTTGACTATGAAGACGCTTAACTATCTTAATCGAGATATCTTACCATCACCTACAAATCACTTATCTGATCATTAAGGAGTTTTGGTGGCCTTCTGTGGTCTTCTTCACCACTTTACTTTACCAATGCATATTTTTGAAAGCTAATGCTCGACTTGTCTCTTTAAATACCAAAATCGCTTCAAAAACTATATGATGACCTCAATACTTGTGAAGTTCTGTCGATTCCTCATGGATCTAATCATCAGATCTTTACTAAAATTATATGAGACTAAGTGATTAAAAGATACCACTTTTTAAGCAATAAAAAAAAGACTAAAGTCGATCAAAGCCACAGAAATATATCAAGATAGAAGGAAAGAGTGTATGTACCACCCTCGAAAACTCGCCCCGATTGCGGACTTGGTCGCCGCGAACATCAGTGTGCTCTCGACCGCGGTCTGCGTGCGACGTCAGGTTTAAAAAACAAAATGACTTGTTCTTCAATGATTAACTGTTCAAATACTAACAATAAAGTTGGAGCTGTTAATCGTGGTATTTCGTTTCATCGGTGAGTACTATTTGTCCCAAAATATGTGTGATTAATTAAAAAACAATTTATTTTATTATTTTCGTCAAAACAGTAGCGGGCGATTGTATGTCCAACGCTAGTTTTCTATTGCGGCTTTAATTTGACGAGCTGGACTTGGCGTGCGTACAAAAGCAACGATGTAAAAATATGCTATTCAAATTGTCGAGTTACGTTCAAGGTCGATTTCTTATTTTTTCTGTCATAAGTAAGAATAGTGCTGTACCCCAGTGCTGTACTCTGCGATTTTCTTACTCGGTTAAAAAGCTTTTGAAAGCAGAGAAAAGGATAATTACGTTTTTATATTATTATGTAGCTATATAATGTAGGTACGCAGTGCAAAGCAAATATTATTATCAAGCAGGTTATGGTTACTTCTATATTGCAATTTTATTTCAGTTTTCCGAATGATCCTCGTATAAAAATTGAAGTGAAGCAACTGGTCGTAAAAAATGATTTCCTACAAAAAAGAGCCGGTTTTTTTCTATATATTTCCACAGACACCTTTACTGGCCCATCAAAGTACCGACGAGTAATCAGTGCAGCTAATTCGACTATTGATGTAGTGATGATGTCAAATGATGAAAAGGTACACATTTACATTAGGCTAAATATTATTTAAAAAAATGTGCGTGCGTGCGTGCGTGGTATATTTTATCTTATAATATTACAATTTATGCAACAGATAATGCAAAAAATAGAGTAGATAGTAGGTACTGACAAATGTAACGCAATTGATTGGTTAGGTAGGTACCTACCTACATTTATATTTTTCGATTTGAAATTCTGAGGTTTCTTTTTTTTCCTCTGTCAAAAATAATTATCATTTCCTCAGTCGGTTCTTATCGATATTTTAAATCGATAAAAATGCACCATACAATAACTTGAGTAATATAATTGAATGACAATTATGTACGAGTAAATTGTTTGTCATCACACGAATAAAGGTATATATTTACTTCTTTTCACAACGAAGACGAACATCAGATGCACAAAAATATATTTCAGTGGTCCGATGTTTTGGACTTCGCCGCGCAGCGCGCGAATTATGCAAGCTGCAGCCGGATAGCTCATAAAAAAAAGCCGAAATTACTTATAAAAATTTATTTAAGGAAATGTTACAATTAAATTAATAATTAAAATGAGTTGACTCGATCGATGTTAGAAACGAAGTGGCGTCGCCGCGTCCTCGCTGGCGCCGCCGGGGCCGGGCTGCTACACGTGCCGCTGCATCAGCATTTCCGTCATCGTGTTGAAATTGGTGCCGTGTGCAATGCTTGCCTGGTCAGCACTCTGCCTACAGTAGGTATATGTAACACCTCCCTCCTGAAGTTCAGCAACTATTTTTCAGGTTTACGAAGAATGTTGCTGGTATGTTTGTCACGCTGCGGGGACTCGGGGTCGTTGGGCTTATTGGTTGGTTATCCTGGGCGGTTGCAACATTAGCGTTCGCCGGCAGAGTTTCATGTTGCCTGCGTTTCCTCAAATATTGGCGGCACGCAAGTGCAAGTATAAGAGCACTCAAGCTTGAGATTACTGTGTAAAATGGTATGGTGGTGTGGTATATTGTATTATCTCCTTGCCTTTCTAATGTTATCAGCTTCTGAGATGCGATCTTCTCGTGTATTATGTTTAGTCCTTTGAGGTTTATAGAGTTGAGTGAAACAGTTGTACGGGGTGCGATTGCGGCATGCTCCATTTTGGTCTGAAGATTTAATATTCGTACCGGTTGTCCTTCGACGCGATCGTTTGAGTTTACTATGGTGAATTCCTTCGTGCGTAGTTTGCAGTTGTGTGGGATAGTTATAAGATAGCTCCCGTTTAGTGTGTCGTAGTCATCTCGCTCGCATGTCAGCTGGACCTTTGTTGGCTCGGGGAAGGTTACTCCATAGTGTCTATGATCCAGTCGTTGCAGGGTCTCCTTGGTTAGGGTCACCGTGACAGGGGAGCAGGCCTCGTCCAGTGCTTGGTCGGTGACGAGTCTGTGGATACAGTCAGGTTCTGTCTTCATCCGCTGATGCAGTTTGTCGTCGCAGAGGTACCAGGTGGTGAACTTCGGGCATTCTGCCTCTATGTACACGTAAGACCTACCGTGTGTTGCTATTATAAGGGCTTGGTTGAATTTATTGGGTAGTATGGGGAGTTTAAACAGCTGATAAGTCTGGGAAAATACGATAGGAAACTTAAGAATAAAAACAATCCTATTCCCGGCGTAATACGAGCCTGGGACTATTATATCATAATATTCTCTTAGGTCTAGATCTAATATTTTATCTTTACTATATATATCTCTAAGCGCTTTCAGCATACTGTTAAGAGGTTTGATTCCTAACGACATATGGTGTACGCTCGAAGCGCGAGTGAAAGCTAAAATAATCTCTATTCTACTTAGTTCGAGAGCCAGCTCATCTATGTTATTACTAATTATAGTTAAGAGTTGGTAGATTTTGGCGACCTTGAGTAATATTTTTCCGGTGTAAAAAGGTGACGTCAGCACTAAGTTTAAAGTTTCATTTAGCTTAGCCTGGTTTTCTACAATTTGAGACACTACTCGGTCATGACAGGACATCAATTCTTTATGTAAACTTATGTGGTTATTTGACTCTATCGCGATTTTATTTTAGTTTTCTTGCAAAACTTTGATATCGTTATTATAATTGATTGCGTCAGTTTGATCTAAATTTCCTGTAATACTTTTTATTATAGATCCGAGTCCATCGATGAGGCCTCTCTTTGTGCGTGTAAGTTCAAGGCTTTTTAACTGATCTAGGGTTCTGTCTAACTTATAATTTAAATATTCTACTTGCGTTTCGAATAGCCAAATGGTTTCGTTTTTCAATCGTTCGGCGGTCTCTGTAATCTGTGTCTTTACTAAGTAAATGTTATTTTCTATTACGGATAGGTCGGTGAACTGTAGGAAACTGTGATAGTGGGATATTAGTCTCATTGGTCCAAGTCGGAAGGGTAATAGTCCCGGTCCTTCAGAAAGGCTCTCAATCTTGAGCCTGGGTGGTCGTGAAGGCGAATGTCAGCGTCAGCATGGTCGTGTAACAATTCCTTTGTTTTAGGGGTGCGTTTAATCCTACATTTTGCTATAGGGTTACGTTTTTTTGATGTATAAATGTGGATGGGTAGGTCCGCTAGAACCCTATCATGTGTGTACCGAGGGGCTATTTTTATGCGGCTGGCTATGGGATTTTTGATAAAAAACCTGTTGCTGGGGTTGGTATTCAACTTCTGGTTCCCTAGTTTTATGTCTATTTTCTATTAGGGCTGTTCGGTCTGTCAACGAGCGTTCGTTGATGACGCCATATACCTTTCTCATCTGCTCACGATGGGATTGAACATATTCTTGCAGTAAATGTTCAGTTAAACCTATGTCTAAGGGGTCCCTAGGGTCAAAGTGTCCTGTTATAATATCAATTAGTCGGCATTTCGTAAAACTATGTACAGAGCTATTGTATGCTATAATTGCGTATGGCATTGGGTTTACTACGAGTTCGTTTTTCTTTTGCAAATGTAAGATCCTAATATGCTCTAAGAGGGAGGGAGAGGGAGAATGGAATATCTCGATTATTCCGTTATCGTTTAGGGAATGCGGCAGTGTTTTATGGTGTCTAATTTTGTAAATTCTGGTGAATTCGGCAAACATTTGATTTATGAACTCTGTTCCGTTGTCAGTTATGATGATAAGTGGTAATCCATGAAGAGTGCTAAAGGTAAGTAAAGCCTGCAGGATACTTAATGCCGTAGCGTCTCTTAGTAGATACGCTTGCCCATATTTAGAGAAAGCGTCCAAAAAGGTAACGTATTTTTCCTTTTCACAGGTGAAAAGGTCCATATGAACTATTTCAAATGGTTTCGTAGCTGGCGGTACTATAATGAACTGTTGGCGAATCGGATTTCGCTCGTATTTTGCTTGGCCACACACTATGCATTCATTAATGAATTTCGATATGTGTTCTCGCATTTTTGGCCAGTAATACTTGCGGGAAAGGGATAAATAGCACTCATTGATACCACGATGGTTGGTTTTACCCTCGTGATAACAACGTATTAAATCCTGCTGTCTTAAGTATTCTTTAACGTTTTCCATTTCCACTTTGGCGAGTACAAGGTTCATGGTGGAGCTTGCAAATGTTTTTTGTAAGATAGGAATTATTTTGTACATAGCTAAGGTGGGAGTTATCAGTAACCCGGTCTTTATTTTAGGAACTACATTTTCTTTAATTGCCTTAATAAGGTCTTCCTCGAGGGTGGATTCTGAAAGCTGTACTGAAGTTCTAATGTGGGTCTCAAATGGTTTGGTTACTGCAGGTTTTCTTTTCAGGTCACCAGTCAGGGTCAAGCATAATTGTCGGTGGAATTTGTTCAGAGGTTCGTCAGTAATCGGTATTTCGAGTATTGGGTTTTCTTTGTCGGTGTGAACAGTATCAGTTTTGGAGTCATCCAAAAGTGACGGGTGGTCGGTAGCATTTGCTACTACAGAACTGACTTCCTCGTTATGTAACTCTACTCGCGACAGGGCGTCGGCGTTTGTATTGAACTTACCTTTTTTATATTCGATTGTGAAGGCGTACTCACTAAGTTTCAACCTCCACCTAGTGAGTCTCGAGCTGGGGTCCTTTATGTTCATAACCCATTTTAATGGGTTATGGTCGGTTAGAATTTTGAATTTTCTACCAAATAGGTAGGGCCGGAAGTACTTGGTTGCCCACACGATTGCGAGGAGTTCTTTTTCTATTGTGCTATAGTGTAATTCACTGTCGTTAAGGGTTCGGGTTGCATAGGCGATGGGCTTGTCTGAACCTATAGGACCTTGAGAGAGTACAGCTCCCACGGCTACATTGGAGGCATCTGTGGTTAGGAGGAAGTCACGTTTGAAGTCAGGATATTGTAGTATAGGATCGTTAGTCAGTAGTCGCTTACATTTTTCGAACGCTGTTATGTAGGTCGAGTCCAAAGTAACTTTATGTCCTTTTTTTAAGCATTGTGTCATGGGTAGAGATGGGTCGTGGGTATTTACCCAATCTACCCACCCAGGTAAATACCCGGTAAATAGGTATTTACCGGGTATTTACCCGTATCTACCCAAATGCTCGGGTAGATACTTTTTACTTTAGGCATGCCGATTCACGGATTCAGGTTTGCAATAAAAGTCTACAGACGTTGTTTACTACTTCTTTTAATCAACAAAATTAAAAATGAGCAAGTGTAATGTAAAAGGTAAATAAAATCAACAATAGATCACAAATTTTGTAGACGAAAATTAAATGTTATTATAAAAATATGTTCATATTCCTTATTTATTGCGACTAGGGCATACAAATACAGAAAAAAATCGATATCGGTATTGCAAATCGGTATTCAGACTCAATACCGAGATTTCGGTATCAGTAGTATTGGGAAGTTTTGCAAAAAAGAAACGATTTTAATGGAAATTATGATAAATGATAATATTTTCCTCTGTTTCCGCAATGATTACTCATTGAAATAAAACAATTTAACGGATTATATCGCGTATATTATCTCATTTGTGTTCCCGACGTTTCGGAAGCCTTGCATGGTCACGGGTGGACCCGTAACTGAAATGAAGATTTGGCGTGGTTGTATAACATCACAGTAATAATCAGCCCTAAAGTAGCATAGGAACAAAATTGACTAGTTCCAACTCCGACAACTAAATTAAACACATGAAGTATATAACATTTTCACTTCCCTGCTCAAAAAGTACGCCATATTTAATTCGCGTAGCGAGACTAAAATAGTACATCTAACCCCTAGGGTTTAAAAGAAAGCCATATAATTCCATACAAATTTCTATGAAACTAAAAGAAAACATGCGGCCGGCTACATACTTCTTACGAATAATTAAAAACAAACAAACCAACCTGATCAGATTGGCCAAAATTTCTGGTAGAATTGTTCAAACTGTACTTTTACTTTTTCATAAAATATACAATTTTAATGTTAAGTCTTTTTTATTTTCTCGCAGTCGAAGTGAAAAGCAGAGTGCTTGAGACGTGGCTGAATGCCATTATGACACTCAGATATATTTGTCCTCGCTCACTTCGCGAGCTCGTCCAAATAATCACTTCGTGTCATAATGACTTATTTTAGGCCCTTGTCAAACAATCTACTATTACTGACGTTAAGGGTGGAGGTGATCTGTGCGTTAAGGCAAGTGAAATAAAATTTATATATTCGGCGAGAGTCGGTTGGTATTAAATATTATAATGACACCAAGGATTAGACCATTTTCCATTATAAGTTAAAAAAAATTTTTTTTACTTTTTTAAGTAAATATTAGTGTACAATCATATATTCACTCTTAAATGCTGGGCTTTTTAATGATTACCAATGACAATCAAAACTCATAATCAAAATATTATTTAAATTACTGTCTAAATGTATGCATTTTTTTAAAATTAAATATTACAATAAATAATCAATTTAGCATTAGCTTTAAGCCCAGATATGGTAAATACCCAACATTGGGTATTTACCTGGGTAGTTACCCATCTGTAGTCATGGGTTTCGTTATGCGCGCGAAGTCTGGTATAAATTTACGGTAGTAGCCTATGAGTCCTAAAAATTGTTTTATTTCCTTGGGTGTCTTAGGCAACGGGTAGCCCTCTATTGCTTTAATTTTGTCCGGGTTAGGCTTAACACCATCTTTACTTATGACATGTCCTAAGTAGGCCGTCTCCAACTTCAGGAATTCAGACTTATCCATCTGGATCTTGAAGTTGGATTCCCTGAGTCGTTCGAAGACCCGTTCCAAGTTCACCATGTGCTCCTGGAGGCTAGTACTGAAAACGATGATATCATCGAGATAGACTAGGCAGATGGAATTTTGCAGCCCTCAGGACGTTGTCCATAACCCTCTGAAATGAGGAGGGTGAGTTTTTCAACCCCATGGGCATACGGACGAGCTCAAAATGTCCATTTTCGACGTTGAAGGCCGTCTTCGGAATATCTTCTGGGTTCATCTCAACTTGGTAGAATCCACTAGCCAGGTCGAGGGTGGTAAAATAGTTACAACTTGTCCAGTACGTCGGTAATATTGGGAATGGGGTATTTATCGTCGACGGTCTTGTCATTGAGTTTCCGAAAATCTACAACTATACGCCATTTCTTTTTGCCTGATGCGTCTAACTTTTTAGGGACAACCCAAATGGGTGAACTCCAAGCTGAGTCCGAAGGTCTAATTATTCCCTGTTGTAAAATTTTGGAAATCTGGTCACGTGCCTCGTCTCTATGAATAAACGGATACCGATAACTTCTTGTATATACTGGAATTTCGTCAGTTGTCCGAATGCAGTGTTTAATTTTATTTGTAAAGGATAAAGGTTCGCCTTCTAAATAAAATACATCCGCGTACCTAGAGCAAAGCGTAGTTAAATTCGCTGTCTCCTCGGCGTTTAAATGTTCCGTACGTAAGCGCGGTATTATTTCCTTTGCGCGTTCCTGTAATGTAATAGGATACCCAGTGCGCGTGCACTTAATATTGAACATCTCCGCTTGCGCGGGGCGATCTAATGATATAATTAAATCGTTATCCGTCTGATTTTCTATTTCTAATATTCCACGGCCATTTGTGACTGTTGTTATGCATTCGTGAATAAGGCAGTTACTGACCATTTGTTTCTAAACCAAAGCATCGCCATCCGGGGCGCTAATAGGTATTCTTATTAATTTGGAGGACCGTGCCGGTAAGATGTCCTCGTATAGATTTACGTTTCTCGAATTATACATTTGAATTTTATTTGATGCTGATCGGGTAATTAGTTTTTCGTTTTTTAAGTCGATTTTTGCCTCCCATTTGCTTAATAAATCAAGGCCTAAAAGTCCATCGAAGTGGTTGTAAAATCGGTACACAAATAACTTAATTTCATCTAATTCATTAAATTCATTAAAACATGGTACGGTAATTGAATGCTTATTTCTCGATGTGCCGTGTACGTTTGTGACCTCGAATGGGTCGTAATTCAAAGGAATATGCGGATAATATTTCTGCGCTGCTTCGGGGCTTAAAAATGATTGGTTCGCACCTATGTCGAAGTTTAAGGGAGGATTATGTATGCGTACGTAAGGAAGCTGTCTCTGGGTCTGCATATTAATTTCTATTTTGGTTCGCGTGTATTCTTGACATTCGGAAAATCCTCAGTTTCGTTATTAGGTTGTTGGGGGTGAGGGTCCATTTCCAGTTGGGGTACGTCAGGGATAGCGGAGGCAATACACGTCGGTTGCTGGGGATTCTCATGATAAAAGTCTTAGTTATATCCGTCGTGGTAGTTCTCATGAGTTTCGGGGCTCCAGTATTCTGGTTCTTGGTCAGTATAGTAGCTGTTGTCGTATTCTGAATAGTAATTATAATTGAAGTTAAGTTGTGAAATAGTTATAATTAGTCGATGATGATTGTCCTGGGTTACGCCAACCCTGGTTCAGCTGCAAAGTGGGACACTCCACTCATGGGTTGGGGCCCTGCCTGAGGTCTGGGAGGAAGCTTAAAGACGTTACTCCTTGGGTTATAATTGGGTGGTAAGGCTTTGAACATCTGTTGAGTGCGGGACGGCATTCTATAAGAGGGTTGCTGTTGATGCGGGGCATTCTGAGCATTAAATCTGAATTGAGGCGCCGTGGAAGGGCGTTGTTGGGATTGATTTAATATTTGATAAAGTAAAGTTTGATTAACTTTTTGTATAATTCTCTTTTAGCCGCTATTGTGGTAGCGACGGTTTCGTGTAAGGTGACATAGGTCATAATAGTACTAAAAAGCGTTTGGCATCTGTCATAAAACTCTTGAGGAGAGCTTTGACCTTGAACTTGCACGGATAAATCATTATAGAGAGCGGTCTCGTCTCTCTGGTCGGAAAAATTATTAACTAATACACTTCTAACGCCAGCCCAGTTTTTAGGAATTCCATTAGCGTTAATAGTACGGGCAGCAGGTCCTGTGATTTTGTTTAAAATGCCATTCATTAAACACAAATTTCCGAGGTGGTTGCCCTCCTGGGTATAGGCTTCATCTAACTGATCGCAGATTCTAATAAATCTAGTTAATACGTTTGGGTTCCCGTCAAAATCAGGGACAAGGCGTAGGGCCTTGAAAATAACATCGGGATCGGTAGCCATAATTTCTAATTCGCAACTCTCGGCTGTATCGGAAATACTAGAGTCTATACTAACGTTTAAATCCCTATTTCTATCTACTAAGGTTTCCCTAGACTCTCGTGGTTGAGCAATCTTGGACTATGAACTAAGTTATGGGAAGGAAAATAGCAACACTACGTATAAATCTCAGTGGTGCACTTACATGAACATCTCGGCGTCTTGAGCGGCTATCGATTTTCGGATACTCCGGCGCTGCTCCGTAGGTTCAGGTACTCGCTGAAGGCTTCAAGGTCTCCACCGGTGCTGGGGTGCAAGGATTTCGGTAATCCTCTTTCGCGACTCGCGGACCGGCTCGCGAATATTCGTAAGACTGCGCCAATTATGGAAGCTGCAGCCGGATAGCTCAAAAAAAGAACGAAATTACTTATAAAAAAATATTTAAGGAAATGTTACAATAAATTAATAATTAAAATGAGTTGACTCGATCGATGTTAGAAACGAAGTGGCGTCGCCGCGTCCTCGCTGGCGCCGCCGGGGCCGGGCTGTTACACGCGCCGCTGCATCAGCATTTCCGTCATCGTGTTGAAATTGGTGCCGTGTGCAATGCTTGCCTGGTCAGCACTCTGCCTACAGTAGGTATATGTAACACGCGCGCATCCTCCCGATTCTAATGTTGTTATCTACTGTTTTTATTTGTGACTGACAGCGGCGGGGCCGCGGCGCAGTGTGGTGGGGGTAGCTGTGTATAGAATCAGTGCCGTGTTCTAATCGATCTGAGAATCGATGCTTTTGAATTGTTTTCGCGCGGCTTATGTTTCCCATCACTGAATTACAGAGGAAGACGTCAAAGTGTTACACGCTCGGTTCTCATATAAATCGGCGAACTCTTTCCTTCTATCTTGATATAGTTCTGTGGTCAATGCCGTTTTCAAGCCGTTTTTTTTTGGAGTCGGTTAAAAACAGTGTATTAATCATTCTAGAAAAGACCAAAATAAAGATGGAATCAATTTTCACATGTAAAAAATATTATTCACATGTATATGTAGTGCAGGAGCAAAAAAAATCTGCAACATTTCAACATAACGCACTGTATTTACAGTTATCGAACGTTGTCGCCAATCTACATAAAAATAATGACCTGGCAGATAATGCCGCCCATACAGTGACATTGGGCGAGTGCAATGGCTTTGATTTAGTTGCGGGTTAGTGTCACTCCAGTAACTGCAATTTTGCCTGTTATCGTGTTTTAATTGGGGTGAAAATGTCTCTTATCTGAGAAAAAAATGTTGTTAAAGTTCCAAAACCTCCCAAGCATTTCGTCGGCAAAAGCGAATCTTTTAGCAGAATCATCCGGCTTCAATTCAATTTTATAACTATACAGGTGTAGATCATCATGCAGAATTCTGTTTAAAGTCGATCATATTATATCATATCATATCATTTATTTCTATAACAATACAAGCATTGTGTTTGAAAATTACAATAATAATCCTAATTTCAATTAACATTCAATAATAAAAACAAATCATAAAAAATAATCACAAACATTTAACAATAATATTTAAATTTATATTAAACAATATTTAGTGTGCGTTTCCTTAAAATTCGTCAATAGTGTAGCACGCTTTTTTTTCAATAGATACATTTTTAGTGTGTTCTTAAAAGCTTTGTGGCATTTTATTGTTTTGAACTCGATAGGCATCCTGTTATACAATTTCACCGCTTGAACTCTAGCAGTATGCCCCGCCACTGCTAATTTTGGAACCACAACGAAAGGAAGAATCTTTGTCCTTGAGCTTTCATCATGCGTCTCATAGCGATCCCGATGTTTCACAACATCCGTTAAAAGGACTAAAATATAAAGAGACGGCACCGTAAGTATTTTTAGGCTTTTGAAATGGTCTCCGCAAGACTCCCATGAGGGAATTCGCACTATGGTACGGATTGCTTTTTTCTGCGCAGAAAAAGCGCGTTTAATTTAAAGCTATTACCCCAGTACTTAATGCTATAACGAAGTTTGGACTCTATGAGGGCATAATAAACTAACTTCAACTGTTCAATACTTAACTCGTCCCTAAGACTACGCAGAGCATAACAAGCAGAAGCAATTGTACTTTCGATAGCATTTAGTTCTTCCAATTTAATCTGTCATCTATGTACATTCCTAATATTTTAATGTTAGCTGCGGATTTAATTTTGTCATCTTTAATTCGAATGTCTAGAACATCATTATTCCTTGCAGTCGTCTTAAATAACGTGGCGTACGTTTTGTTGCTATTTAGAAGCAAACTGTTGGCTGAGAACTAGTAATTACATGCCTTCATGACTAGGCATCCTGTTGCATTTAAATCTTCGATGTTTTTACTAGAAACTATTGCACTAGTATCATCTGCAAATAATACCAAATTTGTGTTAGGTACTTCGTTTTCTAAATAAAATAACAGATCATTTATATAAATAATGAAGAAAATTGGCTCTAAGATCTGCCCATTGGCCCTGAGGAACGCTTAGTTATTTTTACTAATTTGGATCTATGTACTACTCCAACTTCGCTGTAGTCAATTTCTTTCACTTCCACGAACTGCTTTCTGTTGCACAAATAAGACTTACACAAATTTAAGACGAGTCCCCTTACACCATGAAACTCTAACTTACTAATCAGAATGTCATGGTCAATCTGCTGATCTCGATACCTTTAAAACAGCAGACCGCTACCGAGTTGAGAGACCAGGTTGACCTCGAACAGACGCTCGAATCCATTTTTTTTTATATGAACAGACGGGGCAAAGTTATCGTTGTTTATGTTGTAGTGATAGCAAAATTTTCTCTTGGCTTCGGTTGCAGAATCGTGGTTTCGGTAATATTCACGTACACAACTCACACACAACACCCCTCCCCCCCCCCCACCGCTCAAATAGAAGTAGCAGCTAATTCAAATGTTAACTTACTTATGGTCCACCCTGTACTTCTAGTTACTGATTTCACAAAAATAGCCCGTCTTGTAAAAAGTTACCTTAAATTTACTCGGCTCCCATGCCCGGTATATCAATTTAGGCTTAATCCCATATTTGAGACTTCATATGAGGCAATTATCGTTCGTCCTGGTGTTCTTACTGATTTAGGAATTGATAAAGATTCTATTTGTGCGATTTCTATTTTAAATAAAGCTATTGATAATCATTGGTCTAATTGGATTTGTATTTATACGGATGTTTCGCAGTTGTCTGAAGAGGGCCCGGTGGGGTAACGGTGGTAATCGGTGGAATAACATTACATCTAGGAATCCTCAGGGCGGAGCCTAGATGTAATGTTATTCTTAGTTTACTAGTTATTCTTAGTTTGTAATTTAAAATTTCTTATTCGTCTATTTTTATGGGAGAGGCGCTAGCAATTTTGGAATCACTTAAATATATAGATTCACATAACGTAAATAACTGTGTGATCTTTTCTGATTCGGAGAGTTCTCTTCGGGCTATTTTAGAGAATCAATTGCGATCTAAGGTAAAATTTCTACTTGTTCTAGAAATAAAACGAGTTCTTTAATGTCTTTCTAACAAAAGTGTTAGGGTCTCATTGGCCTGGATACCTAGTCACGTGGGAATTCGTGGTAATAAGATTGCGGACCAGTGTGTTAAGGATGCAGTCGTCAGTGGTTGTCTATCAGCATATAGATGTTATGCTTACGATTTGGTTTCTCTAGCCAAGACTTGCCTCGACGATGAATGGTTTACAGAATGGGCTCGATCTAGACAGACTAAAGGCTTTCATTACTCTGATGTCCAGGATTATATTCCAGTAAGGCCTTGGTTTTTTCGGTATCGCGAGGCCAATAAAAAAGTGACTTCCTCCATTCGCAGATTACGATTGGGCCACTCGTGTTCCCCTGTTTTCCTGTTCAAAATACATGTTAAAGACAATTCGTTGTGTATTTGGATGAGGGTACTTTGGAACATATATTTTTCGAGTGCAATAGATTATCTTCATCTCTCTATGATCTTCTTCCTTCATTCATCCCTCGTCCTGTAAATTTCAAGTCATTACTTCGTTTCGTTTTCACTCCATTCATCTCCATTTTATCAGATTTTATCAGAAATAATAATATTAGAGTTTAGTTTTTTCTGTCGCGTATCTTTCCATTAATAGCGTTTTGTTTTAGCGGTTTTCTTAGATGCTATAATTATTTATATCCGTAAAATGTATATCCGTAAAATATATATCTTGTTGTTTTCAATAGTTGACTCCGAGCAGTATCAAAACATAAACAACCTACTCCCTAAAAACTGAACTGAATTCGGCAAAACTGACTTTGGCACAAGCTGCGGGCTGCCATACTTGAAAATAATAAGTAATATTTTAATTTGCTTTTTTATACGCGGATCGGCGGTATCCTTCACCTTTCCTCCAACAGGCCATAGGACGATATGTGACTAACGCGGACGACGCGTTCCCAACATGCTGCTAGATTCGAGGAGAGAGTGCTGCAATACTTCGAATGGTATCCAGGAGCAAGTTCGGGACAGGCTGGCCGACATTTCCATACAACTCATACCAAGATACTCAAAATTCTAAACCGTGCCGGCCGACATCCTTACAAAATACCTTCAGGTTCAGGTTCATTGCTACCTAGAGACTGCCCTGTCCGTGAAGCACACTGCCGGTGGCTGTTGCAAAATGTGTTGGAAGACCGCTACTTCATTAAACACATTATTTGCAGTGATGAAAGTTTGTTCCCGCGTAATGGCATGTGGAATAGGCGTTCGCTTACCGTTACACGGGACATCAGTATCGTGGGTCGGTTAATATTTGGGCGGTGATTCATGGAGAAACAATTATAGGACCTGTATTTCTGCCTCCGACTCTCAACAGAGACGGATACATGACCCTCTTGAATACCGAGCTCGACGACTATCTCGATGATTTGCCACTGGCTGAAAGACGACGCATTTGGTTTCAACAAGACGGAGCACTAGCTCATTCCGTAGTTGAAGTGCGCGAAAAGTTGAATATTTGTGTTTGAGGGTCGTTTGATAGGCCGATTTGGGCCACACCGTTGGCTCCTAGGTCTCCAGACCCCACGCCCTTAGATTTTTTCTGTGGGGACTATAAAGGACATGGTGTATAAGACTGATTACCTTCGAACATCGGACGTAAAATGTCAATATTGTAAATACATGTCATCTGTCATTTTGAAACGTAAACAATAGTAGGGTTATATACATATTAAAAAAATAGTATTTTGATAGTTTTGGTTTTCGTTATTATTACAAGCATTTAACTATTGCAGGTAGATTCTATATCAAATAAAAGACCCAATATTTGCAGGAAAGTTCCTCATTCCATTCCACCCGGCTACAAAAAGCTGCAGAAAGTTTTGAGCACATTACTGCAGGTGAAGAGGCTGCGAAATAGGAGAGTGCCGGCCGAGTAGTTAGTTATAGATCTAGAGATACCAGGCCGACAATCTCTATTCGCACCTAGGCTTGTATAATGCTCTTCTCAAATAAATGCAAGGAAATAATACTTGTATTTTAATTAAAAACCACTCGTTTTAGTTTTTATGAGTATAAATATTTGTTTATTTTCTATTTCCGCCAAAATACTTTTTTTTCAACTATTTTTTGTCAGCTGTTCGGGTTAATGTTTTTACAACCAAATCTAAATATGATTTTATTGTAAAAAAATGAGAAAACCGTATTAATGGGTTATTTTAATAAATTATTAACAATAAACGTCATTCCTTGTTTATTTTATTGAACAGGTACCTGATTCAATCGAATTAAATAATCTAGTTAAATAAGAAATTAAAATGTAATTCCACATTCTCATTTTTTTTTATCGGCGGTAATGCATAGATAGTGGATTAAAATAATGTTGATGTTTGACAGGTTTTGGCTGGTGGCGCGTCGTTGCGAGAAGACGCTACAGCATCTCCCGGCGAGCGTGTGCGAGCACCTGCCGTTCCTGCACGGCCCCGCCCACCCGCTCAGCAGGCTGGCTCCTGATAGGCTCTACGTCACTTTGCATCGGCACACAGATCACATTCTTGTAAGTTTCCCCGCAACTCTATAACCAAAGCTCAGATCAGACTGATGAAAAACTAATAAGCAGATTTTAATTTTGAAAGTCTGGCGTTTTTCTGGTGAAAATAATGTTTGAGGTGAAAATGTATATGGCTATAGCATATACATTTTCACCTCAGCAGCTCATACACGCAGAGGGTCTATTACAAAACCACACATTTGAACTTTAAAGCACTCATATTTGAACTTTAAACATTTTTACTTCCTTATAAAGAAAGCGTCCGGCAGGTATAAGTCAATTCCAATTTCGATTTTCAAAATAGCTCCAAAAAAAAAGAACTTAACCATAACCAATCGGATAGCAAAAAAAATTTGGATGTCTGTAAAGTTGGTTTACGGATGATAATTTCGTCTGTTGACAAGCAAAAGTCACTAAGTAACAAATAACCACTTAAAGCAAAGATCGTGTCTCAGTACTGATTTACTAATTAGATGGGTCGTATCTAATTAGTAAATCAGTACTGAGACACGACCTTTGGGTAAAAGCCTCCTCCAAGGTACACTCGCTTCTATCGTTGGCTGTGTTTAGCCAATCCTGGCCTGCTATTGCCGCTATTTCGTCTGCCCATATGGCGTGCGGGTGGCCTCTCGCTCTTTTTCCTGGCGGTCCAGGCCATTCTTCCGATCTCTGAGTCCATCGGTTATCTGCGAACCTATCTGGGTGCACGGCAGTGCCCCCGCCAAGTCGAGCAAAACAAAGGCACGCCGAAGCCATTCACGACATTTTCGACCCCCTGTAATTCGTTTGCTGATGAAGCTAGAAGCCTGAGTTTTCAGTGACCAAGAGGGCGTAATACACCTTAGGTATATTCCAAATTACAGTCAATTATAAGTTGTAGTTAAAGATTTATTATTGCAAGTCAAAGTTCCTTAATTTTGTATCTCACTCACTCACCGATCATAGAAATTCTAAGGTACTTCCAGCAGATTTACAAGGTTCAAATTTTGAACCCTATTAGTGTTTAGTCTGTAAAGCACCAGAAAACTTAAACATTCTGCTAATTCAGTCTAGTATTCCAAATTTAACAGGTGTATAAATAAATTTGTAATTCTATAGAAATGTATGCGATTACAAAGTTACGTTTGCACCTCAGATAAACAATACAATTTTTCGTTACTTAAAAGCGAAGCCTACAAGGAGTGGGAAAGGAAGAGGATAAGGAAGGGGGGAAAGAGAAGGATAAGGAGGGGGAAAGCAGAGGGAGAGGATGGTTGAAAGAAGGGGGAAATGGGGAGGTATTGATACGGTCACTATAACGGTCACAATAACATGTTCCTAGTTAACTAATTTGATGAACATTTATGAATGACAAAGGTGTTGGATAGATGCTCACATGGATAGGTATTACTGAACTAATTAAACGTCACAATAACATGTTGTTAGTTCGGTGAACATTTATGAATGACAAAGGTATGGGGTAGATCCTTCCCTCAATAGGTACTACTGAATAAATTAACCGACTTGGTTATTATATCTCACAACTTTTTGTGGTAGAAAAGGTTGCGAGACTTGGCAATCTTTTTACATGTTATGTTTTTGATGGGATTCCATTTACTCGTTAGCACGAAAGTTAAGGCGTCAGTAACTTTAGTTTTCTTGCAGATGTCAGTATTTCTTACCTTATCTTTAAGTTCTAGTCCCATGCTGCTTCTTTTCATTCGTTTTTGAGTGGTCTGGATTTTATTTCTAGTTCTGCGTCGATCGTCCATGTTTGGCACCCATAAGTTAGACATGGAAGTATAGCCGTGTCCGTGAACATTTTCTTAGCTGATAGCGGCAGTTGTGACTTGAAGATTTCTTTATGAGCCCAATATTTCTTCCACATGATTGAAACTCTCCTTTCCACTTCTTCTAAGTTTCTATTTTTAGTAAATGATATCATTTATTATTCTTTACCCAAATATATATATTTACCTACAAATTCAAGAGGCATGATCGAAATTGGTGACGTATCGTGGTTAGTCATCACTTTAGTTTTTTCTAGGTTCATCTCCAGGCCGACTTTTGAACTTGCCTGGTTGAATTCATTTATCATTTTGTTTAGTTGTAGTGGACACTCTGAGAACAGGATGATGTTGTCAGCGACCCTCAGGAGCAAAATGTACAATACGCAAAATATCTAAGATGGCTCAAAAAACTTCCATTAATATTAATGCCTCGTTTGTACCGTGGTAGACATCCCACTACGTATTGTAGAATGGCTATAAACAATTTTGGAGAGATTGGGTCACCTTGTCTAACTCCTCGCTTGATGTTGATTGCTGTGCCAACTCTATCCAGTTTGACTCTACTTGTACTGTTGCCGTAAATATTCCCCAAGATATTAATGTACTTTTCTTTTATGCTTAGTGATTCCAAAGCTTCCCAGATGCTTTCATGTGATATAGAGTACACACACCATTTAATTATGGGCGATTTCAACACCGACCTGTTAAAAATGAACCCCAGGTCAAGCAAATTTATAGAGAGCATTGAGTCTGTCGACCTTGCTGTGCTTCCGCTTAAACCTACACATCATGACGTTGACACGTCGGACTTTTGGTTGGATCTTATGCTTGTCTCCTCCGTAGACCGTGTTGGTAAAGTAGGTCAGTTTCCGGCACCAGGTTTTTCACACCACGACCTAGTGTTTTTGAGTTACGATATTCGGCCTCCCAAAACACAACCAGATTCAATACAGATCCGAAGTTTTGCTAGATTGGATATCGAAGCACTGAAGCAGGATGCGCTTGCACAGCACTGGTCAACAACTTTGGAGGTGCCGTCAGTAAACGAAGCGGTTGACTCGTTGAACGCGACGATTCTAAAGTTGTTTGACAAGCATGCACCTTTTCGGACTGTGATATTGAAGCGACCTCCTGCGCCGTGGATAACTAGAGCAGTCCGCATTGCAATGGCAAGACGGGATCGGGCATTTCGCAAATTCAAGCGGGACCGATGCGACGTGAACTGGGCGTTGTTCAAATCAGCCAGGAACCGGTGTAATCAGATGGTAAGAGCCGTTAAGCGTAAATATATACACGAAAACATTATTTCCTCCTTCCCAGCTGATACCTGGAAATTCCTAAAAAGCCTTGGTATTTTTTTAAAAATTTATTTATACTTTTCGCACATATTTAACAATATATTTACAGTACGCCAAACTGTAAAACAGTTTGTTGGCGTCGCGTTCTGACAATACAATTCTTTTGCAACGTGATGCTTACTAGTACTAACTACATACATAACTAAAGATACAAACAATGTACAAATGAGGACTCAGTCACCATCCAGTGTTATTTTATTACCTACTTCGCTAAAGTAAAGTTTACATCCGTTTACAAATGGATAGTAATTGACGTCCTCGTTGGTTCGACACAAGGTATTACAGGTGCATAGGGCCATTGTACCTACGAATCCTGAGTAAGTATAAGTACATTTAGTCATCAGTATCATTTAGTATCTCTTTCAATTTGATTTTTAAACTGCCTATTTTTAATTTTTCCTCCTCAAGCAGTAAAGGGTACTTATTATATATTTTAGGAACTAGGTACTCTTTGGTTCTTTTTGCGTAATAAATTTTGGCAACCGGCTGTAACAATAATTTCCTTTTAGTGGTATATAGTCTTACAATGTACAGGGAGAATTTTGCAAACCGAGAACAGTGCATCATAGTTATTTCTATATTTACTCTTTACTTTGCCTACTAGGTATTTCATTAGTCTTATCTGTAGCTGTTTTATCCTATCTAAATATGTCTTAAAAGTAAGTCCATAGCAACTCAGTCCATAACTCAGCAGTGAGTCAGCGAGCGCATGGTAAACAATGTGCAGGGTGCGTTTATTTACTTTTCTACTTAGATGATAAAATTGACCTAAAATTGTCCTTAATTTATTGCAGACTTGATTAACATGTAATTTCCAGTTAAAATATTTGTCAATTGTCAAACCCAGATATCTAAAACTATCAACAACCTCTAGTCTACTACAAGTACAGTTCTGATTATTTTGGTGCAGACAGTTGTACGTGTGTCCTATGATATTAATATCGCTTAAGTTTACATTTTTTGCTTTTTTATTGTATGGCGAAAATAAATGCATACTTAGTTTTACTGATGTTTAAGATAATTCCATTGTCATGCGCCCACTTCGTTATGTTTACAAAATCCTCCTGCACCTTGCTTACCATGGCGGGCACATCCTCGCCGGCGAGCAGCAGGCACATATCGTCAGCATACATATAAACTTGGCAGTTTTGGACAACATTCGACACACCGTTCACATGCATGATATAACCAACAGGCCCGTACACTGATCCGGTTGGCACGCCAAGATTCACCTCTGCTTCGGAACCTGTCGTCCCATTTATAACGGTTCTTAAGGTTCGGTTCGTTAAATATTCACGAAACCACTGGTTCATGGGGCCCCTGATGCCACACTCATCCATGGCCTGAAGCAGTAGATCATGGTCCAGTGTGTCGAATGCTTTTTTGAAGTCTATAAATACCACGAGAACCTGCCGCCCGCCGCCGAGACTAGTGTTTACATAGTTCGAAAACCGAGTCAAGGCCGTTGTAGTACTGCGCCCCTTTCGGAAGCCGTGCTGCGCCTGCGACAATACATTATGATATTCCAAAAATGATCTTATTAGTCCTACTACAATTTTTTCCACAATCTTATTTATAACAGGTAGTATAGCATTGAAATAAAACAATTCAACGGATAATATACGCGATATAATCCGTTAAATTGTTTTATTTCAATGAGTAATAATCGCGGAAACAGAAGAAAATATTAGGTAGTATAGCAATTGGTCTATAATTTGTGTTTTTCAAATGACTGCCTTGTTTGTATATAGGTCTAATAAGGGATTTTTTCAATTGGTCGGGGTATAAAACTTTATTCATACACATGTTAGTGAAGTTTGCTAAAATTATACTCATGTCCGTTTTAACATATTTTATATCCTGGATTCTGATCTCATCAATGCCAGGTGCTTTTCGGCAACTCAAGCTGTCAATAATTTTCTCAACATAACTAGCAGTAACTTTCCTGTACCTAAAAGAAACATCGGCCCTTTTCACATAAGAATCACGGTCTAAAAATTTTTGATTACAGTTATGTTTTATATCTAATACTTCCTGTGTGAACGTTTGCGAAAAATTATTACATATGTTTTGCACGCTATCTGTTTTCCCGAGATATTTCATCATCGTGCTATCAACATTGCCCTTAATTCTACCCAGCCACCCATTAATGTTATTCCATATTTTTCTAAAGTCGCCCTCACACTTATTTATTTCATTTTGCCTATACTTATTTTTGGCAGCATTTATAATTTTATTTACTCTATTTCTAAACCGAGTACCTATATTCTAATCTAGAGGTCATACTTTTAGGATTAGATTTCCACGCTCTAAACAACTCATCTCTGCGCTCAATTATGTTTTCTAGCGGTTTATTTACCCACGGTTGCGATTTTCTCCGAGTTATTTGTTTAACTTTAATTAATGCCTCATTATAAATACTGCCAAAAACCAGACACAGTTTATCATATAACAGTAATGGACATTCCATAGTTGATAACTCCCAATAAATTAGTTCTAATTTTTCCGATACCAGCTTGTCACACAATGCATACCGCACCGAAGGCACATTCGGGTCACAATCGCTTGTCTTGAGGTCTAAACGCATTCCTATCATATGGTGATCGGACAGCGTGCAGGTTAGCATATGCGCAGTGACGCGCGTTACACTGCTCCGGCGCAACCACGCGTGATCGATGCACGACGACTGCAGCCTTCCATCTACAATCGCTTCGCGTGTTATCTCGGTCGCCGGTATTGCACATTGGAGGCCGTGTTCACACAACATGGTTTTATATTTAGAAATAGTCGTATCCAAGTTTTCGCATAGTAGATCCAAATTCATATCACCTATTATAATAACACTACTAGTGGGCAGAACTTATTTTAAAATAGAATTAATTTCTTGCACAAATTTTAACTTGTTAGTTTTGGGTGGCCTATAAATGGATATAATATGCATTTCTTTGTCTCCTATATTTAGCTTCCCATGCAGTATTTCCGATGCCGTAGTATCACTAATGCCCGCACTAAAGTCCAAGCTATCTCTGGCAGATATAAGAATACCACCTCCCCTACTTTCTTCTCTTGTATTCGAAAACATATTGTACCCAGTTATTGAATAAAATGATAACTCTTTTTGCTTAACATTCACTTCAGATAAAATGAGGATGTCTATATTTTCATCACATTGTTTTAATAGAACAATCAGCTCGCTATATTGTTTTCTTAAAGACCTAATATTTAAATGCACTACGTCTAATTGCTGGTTTTTATTTTTAATATTCTTACTCCATTCATTGGTGTTGTCGTATCTAGTATATTCAATATCATCATCTATAAAATCAAACATACTTTCCATATTCTTAACTTAAATTAGAAATCAAGTAGTGTGTATTCACGATAAGTTGCAGTTGTCGTTTGTTGTTTACTCTGATTTTTCTACTAATTCGATCAGAGATTTAATATCCTCCTCGTTTTTGATGGTGTAAATTGTGTCCTCTATCTCACTTTTCTTTACCAATACATTAGAGTTCTGGAACCAAATGTACTTATAAATGTTTTTCAATTGGTTATTGGCAGACCAAAATAAATGCCGTTTATACTTGGTCATTTCCTCGTTGATGTAAATCTTTTGTGTGCTGTCAGTCTTGTAGATAGTGCCATTTGTAATCCGCGTTTCTGAATCCAATGATCCCGGGCTTTCTTAGTGCGCATTTTAATAACATTAGGCCGCGGGCGCTTGCGCTTATCGCCGGAGTTTGCATCCACCTTATTTTTTCGCGGGGCACCTACCCTCTTCACTGACTTGATCTCATCAATTTTTAGAGCAAGCTCTTTCGCGATATTTGCCACCACTTCATCCTATTTTTCATTTTCATATTCTTCTACGAAGGCTAGCTCGACGTTCTTCTCTTTCTCTTTTTGCTCAAGCATTTCTATTCTTTCTTCCAGCGCAGTGTTACATTTTTGTAGATACACATTATTTCTCTCCAGTGCAATCAATTTGGCTTCTGTTTTTTCTTTGAAATCTGCCAATTCCGCATACTTTTCAGAGTAAAATCCACTAAGGTGGTTAGCTCCTCCAGTTTGTTCTCAATTTTAAACACTACCTCTAACTTCCGATTTACTTCCTTCAGTAGGTTTTCGACAGTAAGTTTTTCCGATTCCACTGATACTTTTGGTGTTATAGGTGATCCTTTTTTCCCACATTCGTCGCAGAGTTCGTTTTGTTCCATGATGTGTGCGCATTTTTTATCGAACATTCCGGCACAAGCACCTTTGCACTTTATAATATCATCCTTCGTAACTGATATAAACAATTTACACTTTTTACACTGCACCATTGTAATAACGTAGCCTTTACCTACATACAGTGATTTTACGTAAGCAAGCACCGCTAATTATCGTCTCCTTCTTTAAATGATCTTAACTCACCCTTCGCTAAACCTTCCAACTTAGACCCTACCACTAAAGCTCAAAGCATTTCTTACATTAATGCCTTGCCCTGTCCTCAAAATTCCTTTTCACTCACTCCTGTCACTGATGACGAGATCCGTAAAGTGATTTTATCGATTAAATCCAATGCAGTTGGTCATGATCAAATAAGTAGGTCAATGATTATCAGCATCCTGGAATGTATTATCCCAGTTATCTCTCATATTGTTAACTTTTCGATGTATTCTGGGGTTTTTCCTTCGTTGTGGCGTAATGCCCATGTCATTCCCCTACCAAAACTGTCTAATCCCTGTTTACCTAATGATTTTCGTCCTATCTCCATACTTCATTTTCTTCCTAAGGTTTTGGAAGCCGCTGTACATAAACAATTATCTTGTTGAGTGTACTCTAATTAATTACTCTCCCCTTTTCAATCTGGCTTTCGTTCCGGGCACAGTACGACTACTGCGTTACTGAAGGTTATTGAGGATGTGAGGAAAAGCATGGATTGTTCTCAACTTACTGTGTTGGTTTTAATCGACTTCTCCGACGCGTTTAATGCTGTCGACCATGACCTTTTACTTGCCACTCTAGACCACATGAACGTCTCGTCATTGTCGGCTGAGTGGTTTTCCACCTATCTTCAGGATCGCCGGCAGATGATCCGTGCCGACAAAACTTTTTCGGACTGGTGTGAACTTGCTTCCGGGGTTCCACAGGGAGGTATTCTCTCTCCTCTTCTTTTTACCATTTTTATCAACCTAATTACTTCTAGGATTAAATGCTCTTACCATCTTTATGCTGATCTACAAATATACATCCAAGCAAGTCCTGGCGATTTAGATACTTTGGGATCTCCGTAAACCCAACCAAGTGTCAAGCCATTATACTCGGAAGCTCTCGGCTTCTCTCTCTGTTGGACACCACGCGCTTGGCATCGATATTGTTCGAGGACATTGCAGTTCCCTTAGCATCAAAAGTTAAGAACCTGGGATTGGTCATAGACAGCGGTCTAACCTGGGCTCCCCAGGTGTCTGAGGTATGTCGTAAAGTGACTAATACTTTAAGAGCGGTTTACAGGTTTAAGCATTTTCTTCCGATTAGCACAAAAACTGTCCTTCTTCAAACATTACTGTTGCCCATAGTTGATTATGCTGATGTGTGCTACTCCAATATTGCCCAGGCGTCTGAGAAAGCTGAATCGGCTAATCAACAACTGCATTCGATTTATTTTCAACCTCCGGAAATATGACCACGGATCTGAGTATTGCCGTCAGCTAAAATGGCTTCCCATTCGCGAACGCAGGTCCTTAAAAATTCTTTGTACCCTTTTCAACATTTTATTTAATCCAACCACACCGGATTATCTTAAATCTATGTTTACATTTGTAACTGCCCGTCCTGGGTGTAAGCTGCGCTCTGCTCGCAGTCTCAAACTCTCTCTTCTTTCTCTCACCACTAGTTTTATGTCCAAATCCTTCTCTCTCCAAGCAATTCGTTTATGGAACGATCTTCCTCTCTCTATAAGGCAAGCTCAGAGCATTTTCTTTTTCAAGCGCATGTTGCGCAATCATCTCTTCAATAAATATCAAGATTGATTGTCTGTGTGATGTTTTGCAGGTGTAAGGGTACATATATATATTTTATAATTGTATTGTATTTATCTCTTTGTATTTTAATATAATATGTGTGTATGTATATAAATATATATAAGTATATATCCCCATATTGACTTATTGATTTATGTCTCTTTTCTTTACTTTTTTTTGTTTTCTCAACGTTAATGATCCTGCACTAACTACTAGTTTCTGTTTGGCCCTATGGTTGACTGGTAGAGAATGCCGTAAGGCATTAAGTCCGCCATTTGTAACAGTTCGTATTGTGCAATAAATAAAATAAATAGAGTCAAAAGCTTTTTTATAATCTATAAAAGCTATGTATAAATATTTATTCTTTATTTTTATTTATGTATAGGGGCCTGTGGAATTCTAAATACTTTTCTATCACCTGGTCAACTACTTGGATGTGGTCCACTGTACTTACTAAAGCGCTTCTAAATCCGGCCTGCTCTATCGGCTGATGTACATTAATGTTTGGTGATATTCTTTCTAGCAGAGAGGAGGTGAACAGTTTATAAAGGCAGGACATAAGACTTATAGGGCGGTAATTCCCTATGTCCGCTGCATCCTGTGTCGCCTTTCTTATATATGTCATACTTGTTATGAACAAAATGCTGCAATTTATGATGAAAGCAAGCCGCTTTGCACAGTGATAGTAGGGACCAAACTGAGTGATTTGACCCGCAGCAGCGGAAGTTTCACGCATAAGGAACAGAGATGGAAGTTGACAGTATACTTTTTTCAATATTTTTTTATAAGTAACTTATAGAATTAGCTTTCATCTGAGATATTAAACATTGATATCGGTTCATACCTTTAGCTTGTAGAATTTTTTGACATATATTTTAAAGAAGTGGCGCCATCTCTGTTCTTAAGGGGTGAAACTTCCGCTGCTGCGGGTCAAATCACTCAGTTTGGTCCCTACGATTACTGTGCAAAGCGGCTTGCTTTCATCACAAACTGCAGCATCCGTCCAAAAAATGGCCATAACAAGTATGACTAATACAGGGTGAAACATGGGTCGTGAACAGAAATTTCCGTTTCTATTGCAGTATTTTAAGGCAAATTCATTGCATTAACTCTTAAAGCAAGCAATAAAACTTATTTGATATTAATTTAAAATAGGAAAAATACCAAGCTTATGGTCACCCTATCCGGGACTTGACTGTAGCTTTAAGTACAGTCGCGAACCGGGATTGTTGAGCCACTTGTCATAGTTCGTAAGTTAGCCGGTTGACAGTGCTCTTTTGTCGAACTCTGTTCACCAATGACGCGGACGTTGCTATGGTTTGATTACAACAAAGCTCGGTTAGCCAATGACCGATTCCGCGAGTTTCACGGATGCTGACGTTGCTGTGGTTACATTTTAACAAGGCTTGATTAACCAACGACCGATCACGGTTTTACCGGAAACTGATGCTGCTATGGTTACCTTATAACAGTCCCGAACCGGGATTGTTGAGCCACTTGTCATAGTTCGTAAATTAGCCGGTTGACAGTGCTCTAATCGGGGTCGATTCGTTATTAACGACTTTTGCCTGGGGGTACCTACTGGAACTCAGGATAGGATGATCATTAGTGGATGGTAGTAGTGATGGTGGTGATGGTGGTAGTGGTGGTGTTGGTGATAGTGGTAGTGGTGGTGGTGATGGTGGTGATGATGGTGGATGGTGTTGGTGATGGTTATGGTGGTGGTGGTGGTGAAGGTGGATGGTGGTGGTGATGATGGTGGTGATAGTGATGATGGTGGTAATAGTGTTGGTGATGATGGTGGTGATGGTGGTGAGGTGATGGTGGTGGTGGGCGGTGGTGGTGGTGGTGGAGATGTGGTGGTGATAGTGATGATCGTGATGGACCATCACTACCACCATCACCTCACCACCATCCACCACCATCACCTTATCACTATCACCATCATCAACATGATCTACCACCATCAACCACCGTAACCAACATCACGTTCTCTTCATCATCCATCCACCACAATCACCACCATCATTACCATCATCACCATCACCACCATCACCTACATCATCACCATCAACACCACCATCCATTACCATCCACCACCATCACAATCACCATCATCATCAGCACCTACCGTTGGGCGTCACTGTTCCTCGCATAATACCGGTTAAACACAGCCGCCGCCGGCTACTAATTCAACCTACACATAATACTTAAGTCACATTTGCCCTGGAACAATAAACCCGTCCATACCCAGACTACAATCTTATTCATGAAATTTTATTCAAAAATATAATCGTATATAAAAGTTGATTAAGAATAAAGTTATCGTTATTCCACTATCTTTCATACGAATTATTGACGACGAAATTATTTTAACAATGTTGACGGAAATAAAATCAAAATGATTTTGTGAATTACGATTTTTATTCTTGCTACGTACAGGAGAAAAAGGAACACCAAACGGATTGGGGAAAGAGACGCAAACACATAACGCTCAAATCCGACAAACATTCAATCTACGTCGCAATTTTTTTTTTTAAATATTTTTTTATTCATATCATTAAAATAATAAAATAACACAGTGTTATTTTATTATTTTAATGATATTTTAAATGTATTTCTCATTAAAATATGCAATGTAACATTCGGTAAGGTTTGTTTTATGCAATATGCCTCACTGACACAGACAATCTTTTTCATTAGTTGAATATTAATGAAAAAATATAAGGAACTGTTAGATAGAATAATTAATAACGTTTTTTTTCGTTTTTAAACATGTGATTTCTACCCAATATGAAGTTATTTCATATTTTATTTACTTTGTTATACTATTTGTAATGTTCCCCAGTTTGGAAGGAAATTCCCTCGGCACATCACTAGTGCTGTGATAAGCGTAAACAGTCTCGTTTTGCTTGTTTATATCTGGTTGACTGTGTAGCTTAGAGTAAAAGTTAGTAGCTATGTTTATCATCTCTGTACGTGATTTACACCAGATAGTACCGGGCTGAAGTGCTGGAATCCATGTAATTGATTTATTCAATTCTTTATGAGCTTTTTTAGTTGACCTGGATTTTTCAAGGTTTCGTTGTATTATGTTAGTTGAATAAATTTCGTAGCAATGTCTTATTTCTCTCTTGGTAAGCTTATAAACATAGACAATAGAGTTTATTCATAGTCACTTATTCAATTGTTAAACTATTATTAAAAAAAAAAAAACCCAATAATCAGTTTATTTCGATGTTGATTTACTCTAATTAACATGCAACAAAGTTTATCTGCAACAAGCATCGTCAAATATAAAAAAAAAAACAAAAAAAAAATCTGCAACATGCTTCGTCATGAAAAACTTATGCTATCCAATTCTCCCTCAGCGCCATGCCCGGTCCAAAGGTCCCCATTATGCTAGCAGCATTGCCCCGCTGAATGGCAATGGAGACCTGCTGAACCAACCATGACCCTGAGCGAGGATCGTTGCACCTTTCTCTCAATCGCCGCCCTAACTGCTTGAAAAGCTCGCGAGCCTCATCACCCCAAGGTCCAGCCGTTTCCACAGCGACCGGCACGAAATCATAGATTGATTGCAAAGCAGAATACTTGGCGTGTTTCAACTTAGCGGCCGTTTCCGCCGCTGAACCCGCCGATCTTACGCTTTGCCTTAAATGGGAAGCAGCAAAAGTACTGACACATGTTGCATCCCATAAAAGACAACGCCCTCTCCGCCACGGAACCAATGTAAGTCCGTCCGGTCGCTTGCCATCCGTCCTAGATAAACCTGGCGGTTCCAAAACCCATGGGATATTCACTGACACCATGGCTCGACGGACAATCTCATTTATGGAATGGTGCCGCGTAAAACGCCCCGCACATCTCTGGCAGCTTAATCCATGATGTCCATTCTCCTCTACCACCACCCCACAAATGCGGCGATGTGCCTCACACCTTGCCCCCCAGTCTGAGGGCCACTGCTATTCTTAACGAGTCGTTATCAAGCAGTGTACCCAATTGAGGAGACGGTAAAGCATGGAGGCAAGCTCCTGACTCAGGCTTTGCAACCGCCTTAAGACGCGCTAAATCCGCTCCCGAAGCACCATGCAACAAACGCGAGTAAGAGAGCTTGCAAAGAATATCATCCCACCCTCTCTGAACCGTGAGGTTGTCTGGCCGGTCATCCCTGGGGCAGAGCAATGCCCACCTTTCGAAAGCCTCAGATACAAAAGGCAAGCGAATGTCGCTGCCATCCAGTGATAAAATGCGAGCAACAAGATCCGCCGAACCATATGCAGAGGCCAAAAAAGCGACCAGACCGATGTCTTGAACCCGACGAACTCCAAGACCGCCATGTCGAATAGGTAAGGCGGCTTGACGCCATTGTATTTCATCTAAATGAACATTGAGCATTGATTGCAAATCCTGTTCAAACATCCAAGTAGGTGACGTTCGCAAGAAATATACCATCCGGGGCAAAGAAAAACAATTTCGCAGCTAATAAACTACTTTTAAGTTATCTTTGTCGGTTTCGTTTAGTTTATGCTTATTTTGTAGTTTACTTCTTTCTTTCATGGGCTGTTAAGGTTTTCAAGGTACAGTTTTTGATCATCCACTGTTTTTAGTTTCCTTGATGAATTAGAAAAATGACATCTGCTCTTACGTGTTGATTTTAAGTGAATTGATTGTTATTAATCTGTGATTCCGATCCAAATGAGAATGACGATAGTACTTTATACTTAGAGATTATGTGAGATTTCGTGGTCATTGAAATAGACTATAGTCTATTTCGTTTCTTGTGTTTCTATCTGGAGAGATCCATGTCTATCGGTTCTTGGGTTTTAGTTTGAACATTGTGTTGATAATTTTTAGGTTATATTCTTGTGCATATTGTATGAGTCTCCGCGAACACTTTTTTTGCCATATCCGTATTTTCCAATAACTGAGCTTTCGCATGTGTTGGGAATTCCGATTTGTGCATTGAAAGCTCCCATAGAGATTGTGTACTTCATAGATGTAGAGTCGTGAGCTTTCACTAAGTCATTATAAAAATTATCTATTTCCTCCTGGGATGACTTTTCGGTAGGTGCATTTGCTGGATTATTGCAGTGTAGATTTTCTAGCTCGATTTCTAAAACGCACACTCTCGGATATTCCAGTGAATGTTATGATTTTTTCTTTGTGCATCTTCTTAACTAGGAAACCTACGCCGCACTATGGGGCGAAACGACGATAAAGTGGACATTCGTACTTTTTTGGGAAAAACGTAATAAAAAAAATACTAGTCGATAGAAAATTATGTGCAAAACAATAAATGTCGTATACAATTTTTCAAAATAAGGCACACTTAAAGCAGTAAAAAATAAAATGTGTTTTTTTTGTATTGGACCCAAATTTAGGTACCCCTTTTCAAGGAAACTAAGCGAGACCTAGAGTTGAAACCTTCAGAATAATATTCTGCTACCTTTTAAGAGTGCGAAACGATAAATAACCCAGTATAGTAGGTGCCCGTTTCTTGGCTTAGTCCAATCAAAAAATCATCAAAATTTGATATTTTTCTTATTTTTTTTTGTAAACTTATGATATATTTTCTCAATTTTTATTTTTTAGTTACTACTATTAATATAAACTCTCAAGTATGATGTTTTATTGACTTTTTTACTTACTTTTTATTAAAAACGTGTAAATAAATTAGCTACTAGGTTGCAACTTGCTTACCTATCACAATAAAATAGCATGCATTCTTTAAAACTATTTGACTAATTTGACTCATTAACAACAAGTGTAAAGTATCTTCGAATTTATATACCTACAATCTTCTAATGATGTCATTAATAAAGCATCCATGCTTATTGCTAAATGAGCACATTATTATCCTTTACTATCATTACTAAATAATACTCCATACAAAAAAAAAACACATTTTACTTTTTGCTGCTTTAAGTGTGCCTTATTTTGAAAAATTGTATACAAAATTTATTGTTCTCCACATAATTTTCTATCGACTATTTTTTTTTATTACGTTTTTCCCATAAAAGTACGAATGTCCACTTTTTGATCGTTTCGCCCCATAGTGCGCCGTGAAGTCCTTTAGTTTGACCTAGGTAGTACATGATGTATTTGTCGTCCTCTATTATTTTTTCTCCAAAACGGCGAACTTCGCACAATCCTACGACATCGTGGTTGATGCCTTGTAGCGCTGCCTTTTGCTCAATAAGTATTTAATCAGTAGATAGTGATCTTGCGTTGAAGGTACAAATATTGAAAGTGTTTTTCGTTTGAGTGGTTTTCCTTGGTGGGTTTTGGTCGAGCTCTCCCGCGGTGACCGACCGTACTGGGGTTGAGGGGTGGGTAGAGGGCCCGGTTTTGATTGCTATACTGCATTGTGCTGTGGAGTTTGGAGTGTCTTTTTGGTCAAACGTATTTTTCACTTACTATACAAATTTTATCACTTTACACTTTGTTCTTTATATTGTCCAAGTTAGTTAACACATTGATCACATGTATGGAGTGCCCCCCCAGCCCATCGACACCTCATAGTATGATAAATTATGTACGTACTTTGTACCAACGTTGCGGTACAAAAATAATATTATCGAATTAAAATGACTGCTGATGCATTTTGGTAACAAATACCATAATTGATTTCAAACATAGACGTATTATACTTTTTATTATGTTGGTATGATTGGTTAAACGTCTGATATGCGTCAGATTATTTCTCATGGATGCGGTGGGCCGAATTTGTTTTTTTATTGTGTTTTAGATAAAATAACCTTAGATTTTATTTGAATGGGGGTCAAATCTTTGAGATAATGTGAAGTTATGGTGTGAGGCGTGAGACGATCAACTTCTGACGTATTTTTGGCCAGATTTCCACTTGAACCGGACAGGTCGGTAAGCTAATGTGATATTTTCAATCATTCTTGACTTCGAGTCTTGAACAGTTACTAATTTAATTCATTCGAAGGAGATTTAATTAATTGTACAAACATTCTGTGACTAAAGTTACTCTTGTGAATAAAACCGGTAACCTAAAACACGAATGGTGTGCGAACACATATTGATAATCCTCTTATTTCAGATATTACATGAAGAAATTGTTGGCGAAAGTGTTGCACTTTTTGCGCGGTTAAATATTAACGTAAACTGGTGGAAATTCAAAAATCAAGAAGATATTATGACAAGACAATTATCTTGGCTCATGGCAAATATTTTTATAAGAAGGTTGTGCCAAGTACTAAATTCAGATATTATTAAAACAGGAAATTCCTGCGAATGCTTCCAAGGTAGCTCAACTGAGAAGTGCCGCAAAGTAATGTATGTGTTTGTACATACATACATACAATCACGCCTTTTTCCCATTACGGGGCAGGCAGAGACTACCTCCTTCCACTTGCTACGGTCCTGGCATACAACTGCCGCTTCATCAACATGTGTTTGTACAATATCTTTAATTTGTTATAAGTTGCATTCCTTGTACATTCATGGTGTTGATAGTTGTGAAAACGATTAATAAATTATTTTTATAGTTATTATTTTTATTAATACCCACTCGTAATACTCAAAACTTATTACTGTTATAGTACAGCAGCATGCAACGCACATTTATCGATATCGATACACAGTAGATACTGAAAGTGTCAAGCCCTAGCGTTGCATTTTTTGTGTTGGTAGTATTGGCAAGTATTGGTTGGGTTAGCACAAAGTCCGTTCATAATTCGATTCGGGGCTTCTTTGAAAGTGCCGACTCTTAGAACGTAGTGATTAAGTACACTGTGCAAGCAAATCAAACTAAGTAGCGGCTTACACAAGACACCTATGTTTCAAATTTCATCAATACACATCTTATAGTTTTTAGGGTTCCGTACCAAAAAGGTACAAAAGGAACCCTTATGGTGCGACTCTGTCTGTCTGTCTGTCCGACTATTAAAGCGCCATATCTCAAAGACTACTTATGGTAACTATTTGAAATTTGGAATATTTATAAACATAGTCAGCCCACACGTATTGCACAGGAAATATTTAAAAATATATTTTCATAATATTTTCTTCTGTTTCCGCGATTATTACTCATTGAAATAAAACAATTTAACGGATTATATCGCGTATATTATATAATTGTAACTTTGACAGAGGAAAATACATCTTTTCTCAGTCCTCCCGTGACCATGGAAAGCTGGAAAGCTTCCGAAATGTCGGGAACTAAAATGAGATAATATACGCGATATAATCCGTTAAATTGTTTTATTTCAATATATTTTCATTTTCTAAAAAAACGACGAATTGGACGGGGGTAAAGATTAGGTCTAGCTACTGTGTCAAATGGGGTATCATATGAAAGGGCTTGCACCTTTTCAAACAATTTTTTTTAATTTTTTTAATGTGATTAGTTTTTGTTATATTAACGAAAATGTGAAAAAAAAACCACTATTATCTCCCCCCCTTTATCTCCGAAGTTTACCAATCGAAAATTTTGAAAATTTCACAATTTGTATTAATAAACATAAATATTACACGAAAATTATAGCCATGTCTCTAACTAGCAAATCTTCTTTTTAATTTGTAAAAAACCTATTTGACAACCCATTGCGTTAAGTTTGCACCTGATTTGTATGCAATGCCATAGATATCAGGTGCAAACTTAACTCAACCGGTACCGTGTAATAAAGGTTATTGCAGGACCGAACTTACTCTCAGTGCCGCCCAGGAATACCAAGAAAAAAAAAACACTAACAAAAACAATGCCGAACCAACCATTACATTTTGCCGCCTTTAAAAATGTGACCTGGGCACTGGCCCCTGATGCCTCTAGGGTAAAGCCTGGGCTAGCTTGTTTTCAGTGATCTGAAAATTCGATGATGACATGTATCTGTCGATATCAAAAAACTGGATGACTAGTTTTTCAAACGTTACTTATAAAAGTTATTAAAAAGAGTATAGGTACATTTAAATCTTGTTCAGGAAGGAAAACCTCTCTTTTAACAATTTTTACGTGTTAGAAAAATGAAAAGTTGTCAATTAGTATACTTGCCTCGTGTTAAATGTACGGAAGGGTTTCGAGTTCGATTCGTGTCAAATTTGTCCTGATGGACAGTAGGCATTCAAATTATATACTAAAAACTGACTTTGATTCGGTCGCCTAATAATACCCGGAATGCTAAATGGGCTCTGCATTAATGTTTGGTAACTGCTCAGATAGTCGAGATGAAGGAGATAGCCGCTGGCAGCAGCGCTACCACGAGTAACAGCGCGAACAGCGGCAGCGCGTGCACGGTGGGGCTATCGTTCCACCTGGCGGGGGCCCGCCGGTGCACTCCCGACGAGTGCGAGGAGGACCCAGCCGCCTGTGCTGCCGCCGCCGTCGCCGTCACTGCGCGCTCCTTCCTCAAGCTCCACTCGCTCGTCGAGCTAGACACGTTCACACTCACTCACGGACCTTTCACACCACTCGACGCACAAGGTATTTATTAAAATTTTCTTCTTTTTCCGCGATTATTACTCATTTAAATAAAACAATTTAACGGATTATATCGCGTATATTATCTCAACCCGTGACCATGGAAAGCTGAAAAGCTTCCGAAACGTCGGGAACTCAAATGAGATAATACATGCGATATAATCCGTTAAATTATTTTATTTAAAAGGTATTTATTACTTTACTAAACGAGCATGTCCCTGCATCTAGTCTTGTATTTACAAATATCAGCTGTAGGTATTTACGCATACTATATATATGTAGGAAACGCTTGTATCATGAGCCTTGTACAATCCGTGAAATACGGCCATGTCATTGTTTTGTTCCCATTATGACTTTTTTAGGCTATTTTTATGTTCCATTGCTGGGCACAAGTGTTTAACCTAAAATTGTTATGTGGATAGTTATGATATGATACATCGAATTAATTTGTTCGTCTGCTAATGCTTCCTGATAAGCAAATTTTTTGTGCGTCTGCATAACTTTGCTTCTAAAATTTATATTTTTAATACACACCTACATAGATAGAATTGAGAGAGTTAAAAAAAAAGTTAAATTCTTAAATTATAAACTAAACTACCCTTACAGCTCATAATACTTTCTTGCTTAATATCACAACAGGCGGCATTGACTATCCTGAACTGCTACAGGAACTGTCATTTGTTGCTCCTTCTCGCCTTGAAAGGCACTTCATCCAAATACAGACGGATCAGTTCCTTAACCTTGCTAGTCGAAATTTGAATAATGCGACTAGAGAGCTTCATATTCATATATTTAATCGTGTCATTCCTTCTGTGAGGCCAAATTTAACTAGTGCGTTTTTAGAATGAGCGATTCTTATAACAATGTTTGTGTTATATTGTTATTGCCATGTTTGTGCTATATTGTTATTGTGTATTTGGAATTGACAATACTTCATATTTTTGAGTGATACTTTTTATTGTCCAACTCGAAGGAACGCACAATTTTAAGATACACGTATTTTTTTACTAGCTTCTGCCCGCGACTTCGTCCGCCTTAAATTCGTTTATCGCGGATAAGGGTATTTTTCTGGGATAAAAAGTAGCCTATGTCCTTCCCCGGGAGTCAAACTATCTCCATACCAAATTTCGTCCAAATCGGTTCAGCGGTTTAAGCGTGAAGAGGTAACAGACAGACAGACAGACAGACAGACAGACACACTTTCGCATTTATAATATTAGTATGGATATTTGCGGGATTCTTATTTTTTAATGCAAAAATCCATGAATGTTATTAGTTTCATGAAAAAGTGCGTATGTAACAAACGTCGTAACTATGAGCTAAATGACGTCACAGCTCTGTTTCACACTCGTAAAAAACGTTGGAAATAACAACAAAATGTAATGCGAACTTTGACATTTTAGTGCAATCAAACAGTTCTAAGGTGACCGCAGTTGTCACGGCGTCAAGATAAACGTCAAAACTTGAAAATGATACGCAGTGGTGTGATTAATTCAATAATTATGTATAAAATGCCACGCATAAAATATTGTTTTAAGAAAACTTGTATAAACAACACTCGTATATCGCCTATTCTCTTAGGTATATCTATTTGTGTAAATAGGTACTTCGTACATTTTGATGGGCACTCTGGTGCTCCGGCGTTATGCTCACATAAAATATATCATTTTAACGCTTTATTTCTACATAGCCCAAAGCATTTGCAAAGTAAGACGTCCGCGAAGACTGTGAAGTTCTGGCACCTCTGATGCCGGTCAAATTATACTTATCCGAGCTTTACATAAACTCCATTATCTTTACAGTCTCCACTCGCGGCAAATTATTAGTGTTATCAGTTTGTACAAATCCCCCCGCGTTCACATGTCCAGTATTAATAGCCGAGTCGTAGAAAATTAAAGGAACCGAGCAGTATACGAGTCAAATCAAAGTTGAGAAATAGAGTCGTTTTTAAAGATATTGTCCAACGGGATGCTAGTCGTCATTAGAGAGAGCAGGTGTCCGTCGGACCCGTGGCAATGCCGAGTCGTTGAAAAGCTCGAAATCAAAGGCAGGAAGCATACGAAAAGTACAAGACGATATTCGAGTGAAATTAACTGTCAATAGTGTCATTCACACGTTGAAAGATGTCAAACGGATAACTAGAAGTAGACTATTTTTATAGTGGCAATATTGGATCAGCTGTGTGAGGTCACTTTCCGTTTTAGCTATTTGGTAGTTTTTGGCAAAAAAAATGTAAAAAATCTACAAAAATATTTTTTGTCTTCTACAGGTGTTTTTCTCCAAATGGTTTTCGATTTATGGAAATGGGAAAAAATGAAATGTAGTCAATTGAGGTTACCTGTCTAGTAAGGTAAGGCTCTTAAATAGTAATGGGAAGCTACCGGTAATATAACCAAGGCGGGTATTTTCCCAGTAATGTTACTGGCAACATTACCGATTATCGGAAGTTTACGGAAAGATTGAAAAATTGAATAGTAAGTTAAGGTTTCCTGAAGTTAAAAATTTAAAATACTCACCATTGGCATCATTTATAATGAAAGGAAAGACATAGCTCCTTTCAAGAAGTAAATTCCCAATCTTACCACTAACTTTCCCAATTTTACCGGGTAACTTACCAATATTGCTGGAAATATTACCGTCTCGTTAATTACGGGTATTATATACGAATTTTTATCTCGTTACAAATGACGTTTACTCCGTGGAAAATTAAAGACAATAAATATAAATTTGGTCATTATAATAAAAAAAAACAACGATCACAGTTTAATTACAGTCACACTTACATACTTAGGTGCATACATTTTCCATTACCTATAATATTTTTTTTCCCGTAAATAATTGATTCATTTACGCTTACGTTAAATATAATTTTTAACAAATATAAATACACAGGTCATCAAAAAAATCGACCCATCCCTTTTTTGCAGACCATTTGAACTCATTTTATTTAATTCACAATTTCAATAAACGTTAGTCCCGGAAAAAGGGTGGGTCGATTTTTCTAATGACCAGTATATTTTTAGTAAATCAGTCTTACAATAAAATCTTAAAATATAAAATCACATTTATATTTCAATGGGGAATGGATGAAAATTTTCAAAAATCTTGAAATTTTGTTTATGGGTAGGAATAAGCCTCCTTATTGTCAGAAAAAAATACAGATTTTTTTGTGGCTTAAAAAAAAACATGAAACGTGTTGGTGGGCCTACCTGCCTTATACGGTACAACAAATGCAGCATTGATATTTTCTATTAAAATGCCAGTAAATGCACAGTTATTCTTTTGCGTGAAATGATAATACACTTTACTTTTTGGTTTCATCGTGACGCCTTAAATTCACCGGTCACATCGCGCTACATAAAAGGCGCGCACTCTGACTCATGGCAAGGCCCGAACTAAAGTCCTATTATATCGTTTAAGATAAGAAATTTGAGTGGAAGAGATAAAAAATAAAAAGATTTGCATATTGCGTATTAAACTAGCCAAATAACCATTAATTCGTTACTTTTGTATGTTACCGCTTTTTGGGAATATTACTGGTACGAGGGCTGCTATTTATATATCCGGAAACCGGGATTGCAATCTTCTTAAATAGCATATTTGACCGCCATGGTAAAATTTGAACTTTTTTAAGTATATAAGGTATATTTTTTCTTCCTTATTAACGCTCGTGTTTTGTTTTTGACGGGTTTTAAATGTCATCTCGCAGCAAGAATGGAACTCACTCGTGAAAATATTCGTGCTATGATTTATTATGATTTTCGGCGTGGTTTAACGCAACAACAGTGCATAGATCAACTAACTTCAACTTTTGGTGATGAAGCCCCATCTAAAACTACTGTGTATCACTGGTTTAGTGAGTTCAATCGTGGACGTAGTATGCTTACGGACGAAGTTAAGGCAGGTCGCCCGAAATCGGTCGTTGTACAACAAAATATCGAGGCTGTGCGAAAACTTATAATGGACGACCGACATGTTACGTACCGCGAGATAGAGGCGACTCTGGGTATTTCTATGACCAGCATTAATAGCATATTACATAATTATTTGGCTGTAAAAAAAATTTGTTCGCGTTGGATACCCCACAACTTAACAAATGAGCAAAAACATGCTCGCGTCGAATGGTGCAATAAAATGTTAAAAAAATATAACCGTGGTGACTCAAAAGCCGTTTATAACATCTATACAGGTGACGAATCCTGGATCTATGCATACGATCCCGAAACAAAGCAACAATCAACGGTATGGGTGTTTCAAAATGAGCCGAACCCTACGAAAGTTACTCGTGCAAAAAGTACATTGAAACAAATGGTGGCCTGCTTCTTCGGTATTAATGGCCATGTAGCTACAGTGCCACTAGAAAACCGTAGAACGGTTAATTCAGAGTGGTACACGACCATTTGCTTACCGGAAGTATTTGAACAAATTCGTAAAACTAACCAGCGACGAAGAATCATTCTTCATCATGACAATGCCAGCTGTCATACGTCACGCGAAACAACTCTATTTTTGGAGGGTCAAAATGTGGAATTAACGGGTCATCCGCCGTACAGCCCTGACTTGGCACCCAACGATTTTTATTTATTTCCAAATATAAAGAATAAATTACGCGGTCAACGATTTTCGACCGCTGAAGATGCTGTCGACGCATTCAAACAACACGTTATGGAGGTACCTCAGGCGGAGTGGCAGAAGTGCTTTAAAAATTGGTTCACGCGAATGCAAAAGTGCATAGATCATCAAGGGGAATACTTTGAAAAACAATAAAACTATTTTCAGCCGTGTACGTTTGTCTGTTTTTTTGTTTCCGGATATATAAGTAGCAACCCTCGTAAGATTGGAAAGTTACTAGTAATATTTCCAAACAGTAAGTTACTGGTAACGGGAATATTACCGCGGCACATTAGTACCTTAAAGCGTAGCTTACACTTGCTGTGTGTACGCGTCGTTATGCACGTTGTCACTTAACTGTTTCACGTGCAATCTCACAGAAATATATCAAGATAGAAGGAAAGAGTTCGTCGATTTATATGAGAACCGAGCGTGTAACATTTTGCGTAGGTACTTTGACGCCATGAATGTAATTTAGTGATGGGAAACATAAGCCGCGCGAAAACAATTCAAAAGCATCGATTCACAAAACGATTACAACAGGGCACTGATTCTATACACAGCTACCCCCACCACACCGCGCCGCGGCCCCACCGCTGTCAGTCACAAACAAAAACAGTCGGATAACAACATTAGAAGCGGGAGGTTGCGTGCGCGCTGCGCGGCGAAGTCCACAACATCGGACCACTGAAATATATTTTTGTGCACCTGATGTTCGTCTTCGTTGTGAAAAGCAGTAAATATATACCTTTATTCGTGTGATGACAAACAATTTACTCGTACATCATTGTCATTCAATTATATTACTCAAGTTATTGTAGGTGCATTTTTATCGATTTAAGATATCGATAAGAACCGACAGAAGAAATGATTATTATTTTCGACAGAGGAAAAGAAAGAAACCTCAGAATTTCAAATCGAAAAATATATATGTAGATTGTAGGTAGGTACCTCCCTAACCAATAATTTGCGTTACATTTGTCAGTACCTACTATTAACTCTACCTACTATTTGTTGCAAAAATTGTAATATTATTAAGATAAAATATACCACGCGCGCCCGCACGCACAAATTTTAAAATAATATTTAGCCTTATGTAAATGTGTACCTTTTCATCATTTGACATAATCACTACATCAATAGTCGAATTAGCTGCACTGATTACTCATGGGCTAGTAAGTGTCTTTGTGGAAATGTATAGAACAAATCCGGCTTATTTTTGTAGGAAATCATTTTTTACGACCAGTTCAGTCACTTCAATACATTAATTTTTAATACGAGGATCATTCGGAAAACTGAAATAAAATAGCAATATAGAAGTAACCATAAACTGCTTGTTAATAATATTTGCTTTGCACTGCGTACCTACATTATCCATACTAATATTATAAATGCGAAAGTGTGTCTGTCTGTCTGTCTGTCTGTTACCTCTTCACGCTTAAACCGCTGAACCGATTTGGATGAAATTTGGTATGTAGATAATTTGAGTCCCGGGGAAGGACTTAGGCTACTTTTTATCTCGGAAAAATACCCTTATCCGCGATAAACGAATTTAAGGCGGACGAAGTCGCGGGCAGAAGCTATATAAAATAAAAACGTAATAATATAAAAACGTAATTATCATTTTCTCTGCTTTCAAAATCGATTTTAACCGAGTAAGAAAATTGCAATCTACAGCACTAGGGTACAGCAATATTCTTACTATTGACAGACAAAATGAGACTCTTCTAACTTGTCTGTTACGTGCTGATGGTCTTTCGAACATAAATAATATAAAAATCACCTAAATGGGAGACTGACTTGCACATCGAGAGTTCCGTACAAACTATTATCCTAAATTAACGGCTTATTCATAAACGATTTAAAATAAAATAAAAATTAAAGCTAGAAACATGATTATAATTTTCCTTTAATATTTATTTTAATTTATATAATTAGAGAATTTTTTTTTTGCTTGATAATCTTTATAGATAAGAGGGGAAGGGGCAATAGTATTCTTTCACACTTTCCTTCATAAATCTTAGTTAATCCATAAAAAAATTTTTATCCCGTTCATATAATACCGCACTTGACCTAGTATCTACAATTAAAATTTTGAGCTTCCCCCATATTGCAAATTTTACATAGAAGATAAAAATATGTTTAACATTTATTTGCATTTTACTTTGGATAGCACTTTTTATAAGTTTTATAACTATTCAAAATTTCAAATAGATAGCATAAGCAGTTTCTGAGATATAGCGTTGTAACAGTCAGACAGACCGACAGACTCGCATCATCAAAACAAAAGTCATGAACTCCAGCCTCCTACCGTGCTTGACATATGGCTGCCAAACATGGAAATTCACGGTCAAAATTAAAAATAAAATTAACACTTGCCAACGGGGAATAGAGCGCAGTATGCTCAGCATAAAAAAAGTAGACAAAATACGACATACTAAAACAAGAGCAATGACAAAAGCAACAAATGCGCTCACACGCCCAAAAACTAAAGTGGAAATGGGCACAAAGACTTGCCCTGGCCGGGATTCGAACCCAGGACCGCCAGCTTCGTAGGCCGTTGTACAACCCACCGAGCCAAACGTGTCGTCACGACGAGTAGATATACTATAACGTACTCGTACTCTACGTTATAGTATTACTACGTGAGCGACTGACTGCGAGTGACGAGAAAGGGGGGGGCGTGATTTTTTTCGACAATTATCATTTTAGTGCCTTAGCCTGTTATTAATGATCATTTTTGTTTTTGTTTCGTGTCGATAGGCGGTGTAGTTGAAGAGCAGTAACGTTTTATTTTGCGTGTAGTATGGAATTGCTAAATAAAAAAAAACTAAAAAAAACATAAAAAGTTCATAATAGCCAAAATGATTTTTTTAAATTTTTTCGTTGGGACAAGTTTCTCCTATTTTGCTATGTGCACATTAAGAAGACTCACACTGTATATATTAAAACAGTATCTCAACATCAGTCGCTAAGCTTTTTTTTATTCGATCATTGTATAATTCCCCTTCATAAAATAATGTGTAGCGAATATATTTTCATGTGCTTAGCGGCTTTCTTATAAATAGCAAAATGTGTCAAGTGGTGACGATATGAAATGTTTCAAATGCTTACACAAACTAAAATTTAGCTTATCAATGTTCCTGGTGTAAATTTAACATTTATCAATATTCAATTCATAGTAAACGTATTGTTTGACATTTTTTTGCCTACTTGGCACAGTGTCGCACAATACGTTTAATATAAAATTATTCGTATATATTTCATGTCACGAATACAATTTTATTGTTATTTTTGAGAAAAGCACTATTTAAGCCTCGGCGGGAAACTCCTCCCTCGCTGTCGCTCGTCCTTGCACACTTATACTCGTACGGCAAACCCTCACTTGTCTCGCCAATAATGTACTATTGAAATGTGGCAGGCTCGCAACCGGGCAAGCGCAAGCTGGCAGCGAACAACAACCGCGCCGTGCGCGTGCGGCAGCCGGCCTACTTCCTGCCCGAGTTGGCACACGTCGTTGCCGCCGCCGACGAGCGCGTGCCCTTCGTCAATCTGGCACAAGAGGTACCACGACCCATCGCCACCATAGCTGCGCGAGTAGTGGGCTTTCTCCAAATAGTGCAGTACATCCTCACTCACACAAATTTCACACTTTGTGCTCCTCGCGCTAAATGTAAGATATTCCGAATTGCCATACAAAGAAATGAATGTTTCGTGTCAGTTGGCGTCGCGTGGCGTGACACATGGCGGCGTCCAACCGGAATGGAGCGGGTCCGCGCTGAGCATGCGCATCGTGGCGCTGCCGCTGCCCGAGGGCGCGTGCGAGCGAGCCACAGCGGCGCTCAGAGCGAGGCTACTGGCCGCCACACTGCGACTCACCACAAAGAATCAGGCGCGCGTGTGGACCGCCGAGCTCGTGTTCCACGGCTCCCCCGCGCGCACGCCCACCCACAAGGAACAAGGTACTGCAAACTCGGTTAAACAAAAGGCAAACAATTACCGAGCTTGCTTACTCGTACATACTACGGTTTGCAGTACTACCTAACGTGCCGAATAATGTAAAATATGGTATTAACAGCTGCCATTACGGTGGTTCAATTTTTTTTTGTTTCTGGTTTGAATATCTATTTAATCTGTTGCTTATGGCTACTGATTTAACATCCTAAAAAATTGGCTCACTAATCGTAGTAGAAGTTAATGATAATAGGTTGTTAAATACAAAAAGTGTATGATTAATTTTTAGTAGAAATAAAATTGGTGAGGTGTTTTGATGAAATGTATGAAGTCGTTAAGTTGGCTGAAAATTGGTCTACCAGCCCTTTGAAAAGTAGTCTTCGAGGCCCTGTTATCTTTCTGCTAGATTTCAGAATCTGGAGCTGTTTTATTATTTGACTTATATTTGACGTCTAGACGAGACCTTTAGCCTTATTATTAGCAACTAAAAGTAACAAATAATGGGCCCAATTCATCTTGACATTGTAAAAACGTAGAGTAAGAAATCGATAAATTCGTTATTTCGAAGCCGATGAGCACCGCCTTCCAAAAGAGCTAGGCTAACCAAAATTTGCACAAGTAATTGCATATATATAAACAATAAAATGAAAGGGGGCCCAATAGATTTCCTAAAAAAAATTCTTCCATACGAGGGTCACACTGAAAGTATCTAGAACAGGCCACTTAGAGATTGTGCATAAAAAAAAAATTGTTGTTTCAAAATGGAACTCTATCTATGCATTGTGGTACTTTAAATTCAATTGTCACTTGTTTTTAAAAATTGGCGGCAATTTGAAAATTGTCTTCACAACGTCGATATGAAATTAACCAGTGAAAATTATCGAGTCATGATTTTCTACGACTTTCGCTGCGGTCTAAGTCAGCAACAAAGTTACGATAGGCTTCGATTGGCAATTAATGATAAAGCCCCGTCTCGTGCCACAATTTACAACTGGTTTAACGAATTTAAACGCGGTCGTCCTACTCTCACGGGCGATTGTCGCGGAGGCCGTCCTTCAACGGCTTATGATAGAGACTGACAAAAGAGTTACGTATCAGCAGATTAGGACAGCCTTAGGGATTGGTATGAGTCAAGTGCAAAAAATCGTGCATGAATTTTTAGATGGTTACCCCACGATTTGACCGAGGCCCAAAAACAGCTTCGATATGACTGGTGCAAAAATATTATAAAAAAATTCGACGGTGGAGACTCAAATGCTGTATTCGACATTATCACTGGGGATGAAAGCTGGATTTACAGTTACGATCCCGAAACAAAAAGACAGTCCGCTCAGTGGATGTTCCCGTTTGAAGAGTTGCCTACAAAAATGAAGAAGGGACGCAGCGTGGGAAAGAAAATGGTTGCCTCGTTCTTCGGTCGGACAGGACATTACGCTACAATTGTTCTCGAAAATAATAGAATAGTTACTGCAGAGTGGTACAGTATCACATGTTTGCCAATTGTCATTGGAAAAGTACGAGAACAGCGACCTCGCAGTAGGATCCTCCTCCACCACGACAACGCGTCGTCGCACACAGCTAAGCGAACGATCGCGTATTGGAGGCTTCAGGTGTTGAAATATTGGGTCATCCGCCATACGGTCCAGACCTCACACCGTGCGATTTTCATTTATTCCCTAAAATAAAAGAAAAACTACGAGGCATATAGTTTCCGGACGCTAAGGAGGTGGTGTCAGCGTACGAAAAGGCCGTGGCGGAGGTACCCAAGGGAGAATGGGCCTTGTGCTTTTCTAATTGCTTCCAACGCAGGGAAAAATGTGCACAGTGCGACGGAAACTATTTTGAGAAACAATAAAAAAAAATACCTAAGTTGGTCTGTTATTGATATTCTAAAAACTATCAGTGTGACCCGCGTACAAAATGTATGGGTCTAATTTTTTTTCGTCACTTATTGGTCGCGGCACCCCTTCATTTTTTTGTTCGTGTATATGCCGTTATTTTTGCAAATTTTTGTTAACTAGCTCTTTGGGAATGCGGTGCTCATCGGCTTCGAAATAACGATTTTATCGATTTCATACTCTAAGTTTTACAGTGTCAAGAAGGATTGATCCCATTATTTGTTACTTTTAGTTGCTAATAATAAGGTTCAAGGTCTTATCTAGACGTCAAATGTCAGTCAAATAATAGAAAAGCTCCAGATTCGAAAATCGAGCAGAAAGAAAACAGGGCTTTCCCTCCTTGAAGACTACTTTTCAAAGGGCTGGTAGACCAATTTTCAGCCAACTTAACAACTTTTCGTAAATTTTATCGAATAAACACCTCACCAATTTTATTTCTATGGGGCAAACATTACTAAAAGACGCGTTTTTTGTAAGAAAACAAATAATACAGTTTTTGTATTTAACAACCTATTATCACCAACTTCTACTACGATTAGTGAGCCAATATTATAGGATGTTAAATGAGTAGCCATAAGCAACAGATTAAATGATCGTTCAAACCAGAAATAAATAAAAAACAAATTTGTACCACCCTAACTGCCATCATAGTTTAACGTATTTGTTTACCATATAATACTATATTACCCGTAAGGCAAGTTATTCCACTTCAAATATAACAGTAAGTTACATACACTACCTCTCATAAGTCAAATCAAATCAAAATATCTTTTATTCAAGCACTTTCGAATTGTGAGTTACAATGAGAAGTTTTTGCTGGGAGACATACAATATGATCCAACATTTGTTGCAAGGATTAGGGAAAACCCAGAAAAACCTAATCAAATCATTTAACTTAAGTATGACATTATTGATAAAATCATCATTTAAAAAATTTAAATTATTAATAAGATAAATCCCAAAAGGACTGTCAATGAAAAAATATATAATCTAGAATGTGTCTAGAATAAAATTCTAAATGTCAGAGTATATAAAACAATAAATATTCGTGTACCAATTAACTATTACAATATCGTCTTAATTATACTAAAAACTTTTACAATTGTGTTATAACTAATTTATAATTGGTACACGCAGAGGAGATACAATGTACAGATTCTCCAGATCAATGTTAATATAAAATATAAACAATTTTATTTTTCGGAGATGTATAGGCGGCTAGGCGGCACGTCATGCGATAAAATTAAATATAATAATTTGATAGACTTCTACTGAGATGTATAAGGTCTCTTAGGGGTCAAAGTGAATAATACATTCAAACAAATAATTATTAACACTGGTAGGCAGTTACTAGGAATACAATTAATTTGGCCCTTGCTAGCATGAACAGACCGGACCCCACAAACGGCACCCGTTCACGAGCATGACGCATATCTCAGCCATCGCCTCTCTCAACCATATTTTAGGGAAGGTTGCGACCCGATCAACGACGCCACCGTAAGCAAAGACCTTTAAGCGAGCATGACATACTCACACTGCCGGGCATTAAACACTAACAGTATTGCCCGGTGAGAAACATCAAATGTGCTCTCATGTTACATTAAATGCGAACTATTATTACCTCTTAAAATAATGCTTACTTTATATACACAAGACTAAACTACTGGCTTAAAGACATCTTTATCGTCTAAAAAGTCATTTACAGTATAATACGCCTTGTTTAGTAGGTGACGTTTTATGTGGGACTTAAATTTGCTGCAAGGTAAATTCACTACATCGGTAGGTATTTTGTTAAAGAAGCGTACACAGTTCCCCACGAACCAAGTTCCGACCTTGCGGAGACGATGAGCAGGCATGGCAAGCTTGTTCTTATTTCTTGTATTGTAGTGGTGAATGTCACTGTTGTGTTTGAAATCATGTTGATATTTCCGAACATACATAATATTCTCGAGAATGTACTGAGATGCTACGGTGAGAATATAGGTTTCCCTGAATTTTTCTCTCAGTGATGCACGAGCTCCCAGTGCATAGATTGAGCGTACGGCCCGTTTTTGTAGTACGAAGATGGTTAGTATGTCCGCCGCCTTGCCCCACAACAGAATTACATATGACATTACACTATGAAAATAACACGAGCTTTGCCGTCTCGACGTTTGTGAACTGTCTGATTCGCCTCACTGCATAGGCTGCGGAGTTTAGTTTACCTGCAAGAGTGGCTATATGCGATTCCATTGCAGTTTTGAGTCCAAAGTAACACCCAGGAATACTGTTTAGTCTTCAAATTCTAGCACATCGCCTTTCGATGTCACCTTGGCGCAATCTACTTGTTTCACATTCGGTAATGTGAATTTGATGCACTTAGTTTTCTTGGCATTTAAAAGCAAGTTATTTGCAGTAAACCAATGTACAATAGTAGACAGCGCATCGTTTATAGTAACGATATTATTCTGTCTTCTTTTCACTTTAAAAAGAAGAGAAGTGTCATCTGCGAATAACACAATATCATGTTTATCTTGCACAAGGTTTGGAAGATCATTGATATACACTAGAAACAGAAAGGGGCAAAAAGCAAAAAGTATTTAGGCACCCCTTATTATTCCATACAACTGTATACAAAAAAATACTAATTTAGAATTGACAATGTTTAATTTTTCAGACCAATCCTTTTTATTATGTAGTTCGAAAGAGGGTATTTTTTCAAGTTATACGTATTTTTTATTTTCCTCGAAAGCCTCCATTTCGGAACAAAAAATCAAGTTTTAAAGTTACCCGTTCTAAAAAAGCGTAACCGCCATAATGACGTCATTTAGTGGATGTGTGTTGCCAACGAAGAAAAATCTTATGTTTATATAAAGACTGCATACACGCAAATGATTTTAATAACTATATCATGTCAGTAAACCTACTCAGATCTGGTTTCGTAAATTTAGTGAACGTATGTTCACACAAACTAAATATTTTTACGTAAAAACGTCTAAAATAACGGCTGTTTGGATTTGGAAAATAGTTATTTGTACTTCCTCTAGGAAATAAAGCGAGATATTTTATTTATTTAAACTTTATTGCTCGATACAAAATGGAAAAAAACGGTAATCCTTTACAATTTGTTTCATACGCGATGTTTTGGAGTCGTACGACATTGCACAAATCATATGTTGGAGACTTAGCGTATCTCCACGTACCCCACTGCTAGAACTGCATTATCGACTTAAGTCTTGCGTTGTGATTATGATACTTTTGGCACCTCTTAACTTAAGGCGGCCACGCAATACTCGTACTTATCACAGTTTTGAGTATATTCCATTCATGAGCATCTCTACTCGTGGCAAGTTTGTGCTATCAGCTTGAGTGAGTCAGTCGGAGTTCTTCATTTCTCAAATCCGTGGAAAAGTCGACTCTTCAAAGTGTAGAACCAATATCCGTGGAAAAGCCGAGTCGTAAAAAAGGTGCAAATCAGTGTCCGTGGAAAAGCAGAGTCACGATAGAACAACCGTTAACGGGAAAATAGTGCACAAACGAAATTTCAGCAAGACAAAGCAATGACATATTTGGATTTAACTGTCAAACGTGACTAAGTGACAACCGGAAAAGAGATTTTTTTTTTATCTATGGAACGCATAGGCCTTCCATCCTATAAATGACGTCATCTTCCGGTTTAGCTCTTTCAGCTAATTTTTTCGTAAAATAGGAGCAAAAAAAATCTTAACATATATTTTTTGGATTGTATAAGCATTTTTCTATACATTGTATATCAATTTAGGGCTATAGCCAAATATGAAATCTTGTCAATTATAATGCCAAGTCAGAGTCTCTTGACAGTTTGGAAAGCAGTTTGCATTAATTATTTACCAGCAGGCAAGCGTTTAAATTGCATGTTACGAGAAGCGTGTTCGGAAAGAAGAAAATAGATAAAATCAACCATAACACCAAGAGATCACTGTCGAACGCTCTACAACAAATTCACCATTCTTTTTCTATTTCCATTCTTCTATTCTTAAGTGAAATTACTCTACCTATCAGAACAAATCCCACGTTTTATGTCCTAAATGGTACTGATCCCCACGAGGTTGATAATATTTTAATGAGCCTTAAGTCTGAAAGTGCCCCAGGACCAGATAATATCCCTACCAAATTTCTGAAGAATATAAAACCACTTGTTGTCCCAGTAATTTGTCACCTATGCTTCTAAAAGGGAGTTTTTCCCTCCGTGCTTAAACAATCAATTGTCACGCCTGTGTACAAGAGTGGGAAAAGAGACGACCCTAATAATAACAGACCTATTTCCGTGTTTCCTGCTATTTCGAAAATTATTGAAAGTTTTATAAATATAAGTCTATCTACATAAATTTGAAATTCTCTCTAATTCACAGTTTGGCTTTAGGCAGGGAAAGTCTACAGAGGATACTGTACTGGCACTAAACTCTTTGATAACTGAAGAAGTGTATGGCAGACTTCTTGGACTTCAAAAAAGCTTTTGATACAGTTTTTCGTCCCAGTCTGGTGAGGTTCTGCACATTGATAAGTGTTAAAACCCGTTAATCCTATTCCTAATACAAAATTGCTGCATAACGGAAACAGGAAATGAAAAAAATCTCTGGTGTCGTTTTAAGATCAGTATATTACGTAAATAAAAAACAACCAGCATACAAAAGAGTTCATTGGTTATTTTTGCATTCAATTGTATGGGAGAAATAACGAGTGCCTCTATACTTATGATCGGTAGTGTAGGTTAAAATTCGTAGTGTGGAATATTTATCGTTTCTCGTTTTTAACGTAAATTGATCCGTTAAATTGATCGATGCAACTTGCTTTTGAGTTTCTGTACACATTTTTCATGTTCATATGAAAGAGTCAATTTGGAAGCTGCCGAGTTGTTTAAAGTGACCTGTACCATTGCTTCGCTCAGGCGAACGGCGCTGCGTGTACCTGCAGTACGACCTAGGCACGGACGCGGGCCGCACCGCGGACGCGTTTCTCGCCGACTGGGCGGCCATCGTTCACCTCCACACCTTGCTACATGACTTCATGCTGCGACCGCAACAGGGTATGTGCATTATTCCTCTTTTACAATCTGGCTGCTTACGCACCCTTATTAATTTAAATAATATGAATGCGATATAAACTAAAAGGCACCTGCAACTTCTTCGCACCGAGAAAAAATGTTATAGCCTGTTTTATATGTAGTTTAGTCAATAGTATGTAATGTGGATGTAATATTATAATTATAACTAGAATGCACCTGCAACTTCGTTCGCGCCGAGAAAAAATATCATAGTCTGATTTATTGGTCATACGCTGTCATACGAAACGACCGGTCTATTTATAAATGGAAAAGACTATGTCCGCATGCAACAGCCACAGGAGCATTCCACCGCGTCTTAAAGGAATACAAGTTCAACCTGTATACTTTTGCTACTCGTATGATTTTTCCGCTCTTTACTGGTAGGGTAACGTAAGTTGATTTTATAATAGTTATTTGTGCAGCAATACAGCAAAGTTCTTTTTTGCTGCGAGTGGCATAGTTTGAATCCCGAACAAGCAAAGGACTCTCTTATTGATTCTTCTCGCTACGCTCAGGATTCTAGGTTAGAATCCTGAGCGTAGCGTGTGATGCAACGACACGTGATGCAAATAACCTCGGTCGCGTGTGCCACACACAACTGTTCGCCTCAGCAGTGAGAACATCTTTATGACTGTCTGATTGACTGACTGACTGACTGACTGACTGACTGACATATCAACGCACAGCCCAAACAGCTGGTTCTAGGAATTTGCAAATTTGGCACGTAGGTTCTTTATAAGGTCAAGGGGTGCACTAAGAAATAATTTTTCAAAGTTCAGCCCCTAAGGGCGTGAAATGGGGGTCCAAAGTTTGTATGGGGAAACAAGATTATTTAAGACTATTGTATTCGAAACTTTACAGGAGTATTCCTAACAATAAATGAGTAAACACGTGTTTCAGGTTTTTTGAGAATTCAACCCCTAAAAGGGGGAAATGTGGTGACAAACTCTGAAAATCAACATGGGTATTGTTTTCATGGTTTATCGGGTCGCTGATTACGAAAACAACAATTATTTTAAAATCCAACGTGGCGGACGTAAAATATTATCTCCCCTGTCGGGGTGCGATGGGGTTGAAAGTTGGGGTGTCGTTTTTATGTTTTTTTGGGACGTAAATTACGAAAACGGTGTCGATTTTGAAATCCATTGTAGCGGACGTGAAATATCATCTCCCCGTTGGTGTGCGATGGGATCGAAATGTCAAAATATCAATATGGGTGTCATTTTATGGTTTTTTGGGACGTTAATTACGAAAACGGCATCGATTTTGTCGGGTGCGACGGGGTTGAAATATCTAAAGATCAAAATGGATGTCGTTTTTATGTATTTTTGGAACGTTGCATCGTGGCATCAATTTTGAAATTCAACGTAGCGGACGTGAAATATCATCTCCCTGTTGGTGCGCGATGGGGTTGAAATATCACAATATCAATATGGGTGTCGTTTTTATGGTTGTTTGGTACGTTAATTACGAAAATGAGCATCGATTTTGAAATCTGTCGGGTGCCACGGGGTTCAAATGTCTAAATATCAATATGGATGTCGTTTTTATGGTTTTTTGAGACTTTAATTACGAAAATGGCATTGATTTTAAAATCCAATGTAGTGGACGTGAAATATCATCTCCCTTTTGGTGTGCGATGAGGTTGAAATGTCAAAATATCAATATGGGTGTTGTTTTTATGGTATTTTTGGGATTTTATATTGTGGACATGAAAATTCTTGAGAGCTTTTGTGTCAAATTGCAATTCAATCGGTCCGGTAGTTTCGGTCGAAAATCGGTTTTAACAGTCGGACCACCCAAACTATGTAACGGCACTAGGTTGCAATTCAAGGCTTTTTTAGCGATGTTATGGCAATATTACATAGCATTGTTGAGAAAAACTTCTTACCGCCCTTGGATGCCCTTACAATGTACTACATGTTTCATGTTTGTCCTTTTCCGGTATCCGCAGTAATGAATTATTATTACACGTATATGCAGAGCGCGAGCAGCTGTGGCAGGGTGTGTGCATCCGCTCGTTCACATATCGATCGCTGGTGGTGGGGTGGGGCGCGGGCGCGCGTGCCACGGCCGTGCTGCAGTGGAGCGCGACCACCCAGCGGTACACCCTGGCCACGCCGGCGCACCAGCCCGCCGCCAACGCGCACCATCTGTTGCATCACCACCTTGATAACTACATCAACTGGTGAGTGTCACTTGCTTCTTGTCGCTTTTCCGTGGCCACATACAAGTGGGGATGCCCATCCCTACCTGTATGTGGCCACGGTGGGTAAATATCGGGTAGATTGGCAAAATACCCGGTATATACCCAAACTGGTGGGTATAAACTCTTTATATTGAAATAATTCAACAAATCATAGTACAACTCAAATAACTGGATTTTAATATAATTCTTTAATAGAATTTCTTTAATAGAATTCTTAGAAGGAATTGTTATAATTTTCTGAAACTTCTATGTTAGAGCTTCTATTGCAATAGCAATTTTTTTTTGTATCCATCCCTACACTGAATATTCCAATCAAGATGTTTAGGTCGTTTTTCTGTTTAGCACAGAATACAGTAATTTCGCTAGCGGGCAACTGAACAAAGTACGTAAAACACGAATACTGGCGATTTTGTCGCCTTGGCTTACATAAATTGCACCTTAAAATATAGATCAAGATTTGTTTAAAGTCTTTCATAACCATAAACTCTACAAAGAAACTGTATTTCAAATTACGGACTGATTATCCACTTGACTCTTGTGCGTATTTTTGTAGTATGTTTGTCTCAAGGTCTCAAGAGGCAGGTAATGAAAATTACGACGCAATTTTTTTTTATTCACTGTTTCCTAAATGGCAAAACTAGGCTTTAAATTGATATACGGTAATAATATAAAAAAACTACCGTAATTTTATTTTATTTGCAAACAACTTAGTTGCAGAACTTATAAACTAACTAAATAGTTTGAATCGTAAGATTGCGGGTCACTCCTGGATGAGAATGGCTCAGGACCGGGATAGGTGGCGTGCACGAAGAGAGGCCTATGCTCAGCAGTGGGCGATAAAGGGCTGATATGATGATGATGATGAAATAGTTTGATAATAAAATGGCAAATAAATAGTAGATTGTTTGACAAGGGGCTAAAATAAGCCATTACGTATGACACAAAGTGATGACGAGGACAAATATGTCTGAGTGTCATAATGGCTTTTAGCCACGTGATAAACACTGCTTTTCACTTTTTCGACAGCGAGAAAATAAAAAAGACTTAATATTGAAATCGTATATTTCATGAAAAACTCAAAGTACAGTTTGAGCAATTCTATCAGAAAGTTTGGCCAATCTGATCGGGTTGGTATGTTTGTTTTTTATTATTCGTAAGGAGTATGTAGCTGGCCGCAAGTTTTTTTAAAGTGTCATATATATTTGTATGGGATTATCTGGCTTTCTTTTAAACCCTAAGGGCTAAATGTACTATTTTACTCTCGCTTCGCGAAGCTAATATGACGTGCTTTTTGAGCAGGAGAAGTGAAAAAGATATTTTACTCTATACATGTAACCGAAACCATAAATTAAATAAAAGAAGATATGTCAACGCCATACATTCAAATGAAACCGCCTTAATTCCGCTGAGCACCAGGGGCGTTAATTAACTGTGTATGCTCAGCACTGGATGGCGCCAATATCAATACGCCTTTTACAAAAACCGATTACACCTACGACATCGATATGTAATGTTGAAAATAATCTGTCTATTCAGTCAATAAATGATAAAAAATTGGTATCTCGATTTTATACTTAGCAAAACATTTTGAATTTTGAAAAATGTCAATCACCTAGAAGAGTACCATACTGTCAAATGATACATTTGTCTCTCTCAAATCAAACTCAAACTGAAAGGGACAAATGTATATTATGACAGTACGGTACTATTCTTGGTGATTGTCATCTTTCCAAATTCCTGCCAAATTATAATTGTTTTGTTTATATAGATATTTGAGTTTCTATTTGTTCACATAAAATCGGAAATCGTTAGAACAAATATATTGGTGCCATTATCTGTTTACATTATTTAAAAAAAACCCTTGTGCATTAGGTATTTATGTACTTTAAAAAAAATGTCTACTTGTTTAAATAATATTTTTGAAGCCTTGGAATCAAGCGCATATTTATGAACTCGGCTGTACTTGATCCCTGGACACCTTTGAGCAGTGTAGTATTGTTCGAGACTTATGATTTATATTTGTTTGGATTGTGTATGGACCCCGAAAAAGTTGTAGTAACCGTCCGAAAAAGGTGTAGTAAACAAGTGGTAGTAACCGTCAATAGGAACAACTTTTCCTATGGGGAGACAGTTCGGAAACAAAGAAATAAATCTACCATTTCACATAGTATATGTTAAAAGTAACTCAACCAAATTGTAGCGACCGAAATTATTTTTTTCTTTTTTGTAATGTCTCCCAATAGGAAAAGTTTTTTGTATTGACGGATACCACGTGTCAAATTAAAGGAAATAAAAAAAACACAGTGTTTATGTTTTTGCGCAGGCATAAGGACCTGCTCTCGCTGGGCGTGGTGCTGCGCGAGACGTACGCTCCGCTGCTGGCGCTGAGCCGGCTGCCCACGCTGCCCCAGCTCGGCCTCCACCACGTGCGCACGCAGATGCCCACGCCCACCTTCACTCTACTCGCGCACTCCTGGCGGAAGGTTCCTTGTAAACATTACCTACTGAAGTAAGCCATCCTGGCCGGATAAAAAACGTAAAAAAGTATACACACCGACTACTCTATGTAACGTATTATGAACATACTCGGTGCTTATCCCGAAAATTGTATGTGGTCTCAGAAATCTCTTACGTTCTTTATCTCGTATCGAGGGCTTTACTCAATTGTAAATATAAGTATATCCCATTCGGCCGGCGCTCTTTGTATTTGATGTATTTGGAATGCCGGCTGTTTTGTTTTACAGCATCCTTAATATAGCTGGGCTTGTCAAAAGCTTGTAACTTGTATTACAAGCGGAAGTCTCTTTCCAACAATATGAATTAAAAAAATACTGCTCCATGAGGAGTAATGCTTGTTCAGTTTTTCAAAGTGAACGACCTGATCTCCTACGATCCAAGGAACTCAATCGGTTTTTATTACAAGCTTTTATTAAACTTGTAATGTATATACTGGTCTAATGTTTGTACTGGCCAAATTTTGCAAGTTCATTTTGACCCACTTCCCTGTTTCCAATTTGGCATACTTATGTAAGTTAGGTGACAATACAATGTTATGATACCATCGATCTGATTTGATGATGAAGCCGGATGGTCATAGGGAAACTCTGTAATGAAATAATGCAATCCAGCCGAGTTTGGGCTCTTTTAAATCGTCTCTATGAGTAGTTAACGGATGTTCAAACAAAAGTACAGTCGCCAATAAAAGCTTATCACATGCTATTTTTGACTGAAACTTATTTAACTCTTTAATTTAAGACTGCTTATTGAAATCAGGAAGCTGAGAACAAATAAGTCATATTCAGTGAACGGAAATAAAACATGGAAGTCGCCTTTGAGAACATTGCCGTTCAATTTATCGGGACAATTAGCACAGAAACAGAAATACATTTACATTTAAATATGAAGTTACGTATACAGAGCCTTTAACCGAAAATTATAAACAAAATAATAGTCATCTCTTTTACACTATTGTAAACACCTACGTGTAAGTGAAATAGATATATTGACAATACCTGCCAATGAGTAATATTATCCGCCAATGACCTATTGCTGCACGCACTAGCAGCAAAGCGTTTGCGTATCATATTTGATCAGATGACATGGATAGGTTTATGGCATAAATTAAAGAACCAGTCAAATAATAAACGTATATGAATATTGTGCGATATAGATAATAAGTGGTTTAGTATGTTAGACGAGTAATAAAATAAAATACTAAGTATACTCTGCTGATAATTTGTATTTTTTATACCTCGCTTTTTTGTCCGTTTGTTTTTCCGTTTAGTAGAAATTTTACTATCCATTTTTCAAGCACTTCTTGGCATCAGATTGAGGTGAAATTTGGCATCAATATGAATTCATCGAGCTGGTCTGACGATGGAAAAGGAATAATTATGACCTACATATATCTTCTATCAAAGAAAAACACTAAAATGTTTGATAGGGATAATTTTGTCATATCATTTACCCGTACATAAGTAGTATAAAACAAATAGGCATTAATACTAAGAACTAAGGTATAATTCAATTAAATAATTATTAGTATACAGTCAACCAATTTAGGGCCTGCAGTACCGGGTTTGGTTCCAAGAATTTCATTTCCCGGTTCTAGGCAGGATCGGAACCGGGATTCCCGGTTCTTCCCGGTTCCTCGGTACCAGGTACGTTTGTTTTAAGAAATTGCTCGTTACCTACATAATTTAATGACGCAGTACTTATATCACAAAAAATATGCAATATTTTTAGTATGTTTGTTCAACATATTAATTAAAAATTTATCGGAGTCGTTTCTTAAAACTGGGATCTTCTTTTTCGCTACACTCTTGCCACAGTGGTCGTGGTTATCATGTAACACCCTCGGCAGCTGACAGGACTCGTCGCAGCACTTCCCGCCACCTCTGCCTGCTTGCAATCATCCGGGTGCACTCATGTAGGGACCCACCAACAGCCGCCTTTATTTGGTCTGTCCATCTAAATTATTTCCTGGACGACAAGCCCATTCGCTGTATATTGCCTATATAACACATGCTTCTCTGAATTGTTTCGGTTAAGCTTGATTTAAGAGTCCCCCGCAAGCTCGGCCGAATTTCACCTTCCCAACAAAGAGAGTTTCGTTCTCATTTTAAAACTACGTGTTGGATTGAAACGAAACTTTGCATATACAATGACATGAGGTATATCTAGGCCTGTAATTACTTTGTATGGCTCCAGTTTATAAAATAAATGAAATACTGCAAAAACAAGTAATGTATGAAAAACTTAAATTCACTGTATTTTTTTTACTATGCACTATGGTATCTGAAGCTATATGAACTAATTACAGGCCTGCATATACCTAAGTTATTCTAAGTACAAAGTTTCAGAGCAAACTAGCTAGTCGTTTTAAAATGAGAGCGTAACTACGGAGAACCAAGCTTGCTAAGGACTCTTAATATTGGAAAATTACAGATTGGTATCATCTATGCTGGCGCATATTCCCTGGAAGTGAACATCCGCGGCGGGGGCGTGGTCACGATGCGCGACGGCTCCTACTCCAAGTTCGAGCGCACCTCTGTAGTCGATGAGTTCGCCGCTGCCCAAGGATTAAAGGTAATGCCAACCATCTCACGTGAGCGTTACAATTATAAACTTGCAAAAATTGTATGTGGGTACATTGAAGATATTCAAAAATAAGTGAAACGGGCTATTTGAAGAAAACCGAATCGAAAAATGTTTTATTTATATTTTTTATATGTTTGTATGTATGTATCTTGTATCAGCATCATGCCTAGGCGGCTGGACAGATTACAACTGTTTTTGGCTCACGGGTACCTACGCATTTACAGTTGGTTAAAGTATAATTTTATTCGATTACGCTGAAGCAAAATAGAGAACACCTATTAGTTGTTCTATGAGAGACACACAAATATATTATATTCAAGCAGCGTACATTTGATGCCGATGACAGACAAATGACGCCAAGCTATATACAGTATGATTAAGTCTAGGTTTTACATTTATTTATAGTACCATAATATTAAAAATCGAATCTAATCAACCTTTTCAGTTTACGTAGTATATTGTATATTGCGTACACTTGAGACGGAGAGTAGAAAACATTACTAACTTACATTGTCATACGTATATTATACGTGGTCATATTTATTTTGCGGAGATCGGTATGTTTTTCATAACTTCTGGAAGGGTATGCTCTTCTAATTATTGAGTTCAGGGACTGTTATTAAATGGATGTCATTTTCGGGTTTAGACATGTTCTATTCTTGGTCACGTTGGGCTGATATATTCCACCTTTGGTCTTCTCCGATTTGGTCATGTTTTTTTTTCTTTTACAGCGACAATCTTACACAAATCGACCTAGTCCCAAACTAAGCAAAGCTTGTACTATAGGTACTAGGCGACGATATACATAATGTATAGATATAAATGATAATACTTAAATACATAGAAAACATCCAAGACCCAAGAACAAACATTCGTGCTCATCACACAAAGACTTGCCCTGGCCGGGATTCGAACCCGGGACCGCCGCTTTGTAGGCCGTTGCACAACCCACTGAGCCAAACGTGTCGTCAAAAACGTGTTCTTTTTTAGCCACTCACTTGCTTTTGGATTTTAAAAATGGTGGCCTATATTGCTCTGTCTTTTTGTGCAAATTTCCGTGAGATGCCGTGTTTTATTGAAAAAATCATAACTTGGTTTCTACTAAATCATTTGCTATGTTTTTTTTACACAAAAAAGCCAATGAAACAAATAATCTGATGGTGTTACTTATTTTATGGATTATAATATTGAAAATAATTATAAAAATGCGTGAAACTGACACACTGATAAAGTTGACGAATTCAAGCAGAAATATATTTTTAGAAAAAAAACTAAAGGGATAACATCCTTTTTGTTTACATGCAAAAAAAAGTAGATTAGTTGTTCTTTTATTTAATGCCAAATATTGTTTAACTATTCAAATAAAATTGTATAGTAAACATCATTTCATTTTTAGATATCTGACGCAAGACGGGGCGATTTTTTTTCTTTGATTCGTGATTTATTTGTGGCTAATTTAAAAACTCAAGAACCAAAATATAGTTCTAATTAGAACAAGCAACTAGTAATCATAAATTAAAATGGATATATTTTGCAATAATAACGTTAATTACGGTTCTAGGAGTCTAAATAACAAAAATTATGTACGGACCAACGAAGTTTTGGTTTTCAGCCGAACTAAAAACCCTTAAAACCACAATATCACACGGCACAAACGCATTATAAATCACAGTCTGTATCTAGGAAACCACAATCACACAAAGAAAACTATTAATACATAGAATCACACTGATTTAAAGGTAAATAAACAAAGCCGTTACGCAAAAAACTAGTAACGTGCCATGTTACCGGGGCAACTGCCGAACATGGCGCCCCGTTAGGGTCGAACACAACGGGCGCCGCCAGGTCTATGCAGTGTTTTAGAAATTGAGCATACGTTATTTTAAGTGTTACGGTCCATAAATAGTTTAATATAAACAACGTTATATTTGCAAATGTTTTTAGCTACTTTTCATTTACTTTATGTTAGAGTCTTTACCTGTTATTAGGAACAAATTACAAAATGTACCAAACGCGATCGCAGCGCTTCAGGTGTGCTGCCATGCCTTACAACGTCAAAGCGAGTAATTGGCTAAATTGCTTTTGGTAGCTACAGCTACCACCACCTGTACCCGTATTTACATGGACCGTTACTTGTTTTATTCGCTAATCCTGGGTAAATAAGTCATAGATGTTAATGATTTAATGTTTATTTATGAAACTTAATACTTAAACTGTTCTAATGACTAGATAATTACGAGAAATATTCTTTTTTCTTAAAAATGTTGGCCATTTCAATCGCAAGTCACCGAAAAAAATCTCTGTCTTAACTACTTTGAAATGAGATTGTAATTCATAATTATTCATTGGGACCGAAATATAGCTATAATCTGATAGTTGGATAAACACTGAATCGTTTTATGACTATCTTTAATAGTAAAATATAAATTTGAATACTGACGGCATTTTTAAAACACTGTGCACTTTTACGCAACTTTACTTTTTCACAACGTTGAGAACGACAGCTATTTAAAAATATTTTTGTTCTATCATGTTGGCTGCCAATTTTTTTCTGCGTTGCCATCTTATTTGGGTATGTTTTGGTCATCGTTTAAACCGCTCCGAAACTGCCCTTCTCAGATTAAAAATCAAAAATTATATAAAGGTCATCTGGTAGCTCTGGCTACCGGAAGCAATTTGTAGGTTATCAAAGTTGGTAGCTCTAGTTACCGAAAGCAAGTGAGTGGTTAGACATGTTTTTGTTTGTCCATAACATAAAATTAGGATGTACAAAGAACAACAAAGTCAGAAATTACGCGCTACCACAAAATAAATGCACATGTGTGAGTGATAGTGTTGCACCATGTCAGCACTAAAGTTATCGAAATCGATAATTTTTGTCCAACATAGCCACGCCGTATATTGTACCTACTCCAAAATAACCTCAGAATTTCGGGGTGGGTATCAGGCAAGATTGGACTTAGACACCACAGAGAAAAAAATGTCTGCATGTCATTATTAGTAGACATGTAAATAAAACATGAAATACTTTTGTTGATTTCTTTATTGCCTTCGAAATATTAGTTTTGTTTTAAATGTGTGCGTAAAGTTTCCTTATAAATTTTTTACAATCTGCTCTTTTACTTTTATCCTATATCAAAATAAGTTTAAATAATGTTTTTCATAAGTAGACATCTATGATTATCTAAAGGGTCTTGATCTAAAATATTATATTTTAAATCGTTAAATATGGTCTGATTCTTTTGCAGAACTTTTAATACATTTTGAGGAAAAGTGAGTTCGCCTCTTAACTTTAAATTTGAATTTGATATTGTTATCTTAGTCGATTAAACATAGTCATTTGATAAAATACGGTATCAGAGATTTTAGTAACAATTATGTATTTACTTGCGAAACTTGTAATTATTTGGATTATTTCGTCTTGCCACATCACAACTACTTACGGAACAAGACACCATGACTACAAAACATATTTTTTACGTGAAAATTGGTACGATTCTTAATTGACAATGTTTCATTTTTCAGACCAATCCTTTTTATTATGCAGTTCGAAAGAGGGTATTCTTTCAAGATATACTTAATTTTTATTTTCCTCGAAAGCCTCCATTTCGAAGCAAAAAATCAAGTTTTAGAGTTACTCATTCTAAAAAAGTGTAACCGCCATAATGACGTCTTTTAGTGGATGATGTGTTACCAACGAAGAAAAATGTTATGTTTATCAAAAGACTTCCATACACGCAAACGATTTTAATAACTATATCATGTCGGTAAACCTACTCTATTTCGTAAATTTCAGCTATCAGTTTATTTATTGCTTTCATAGGTACATTGGAAGATGGAACATTTTATATTTTACCGCTACGAAACCCTGTAGGGCACTGCAACACTTAAAACAGGATATTATATGCTTAAGGACTCGTAAATCCTAAATATTATATAATCTTACTGACTAAATTAAAAGGTATATGTACTGCTTCACAGCCTATAGCAATTACTTATCGATGGCTGTGTGACTCAAACTCGTATATGAAATTTTGGCAAAAATGAGATAACTATACAAAACTATGTAAAATTTTACGATTTACGTTATGGCAAAAGCATACAGGATGAAACACATTTTTTACGTATAAATTTGTTCAAAACCCAAACACGTATTTGGTACTGAAACATTATTGTTATGACACAACCTCGTAAATAATTATACAAGTTTGCTGCAACACATTTTTAACGCAACCCAACCTACTACTATAATACTTGTGTAAAACTAATGTTACGAGTAATAAAGGCTGATACGTCAATGATAATGTTATGCAAAGATTAGAACACTCTTGATACAAATTGATTACATGAAAATAAAAATATATTTATTTATACACCCTTCATAGTTTGATATTAAATTGATATCTACTTGTATTCATTATTTTAAAAAGTTGTCTCTTGAATTAAGAACAGACGTCAATCGTAAGTCTTGTCATTTTGAGTAGCGGATTTTTTCAAGAAAGTATTGTGTTAATATCGCATTGAATGAGTTTCTGGAAAAAATTGTTGCAATGTCAGCAAGTTCAGTAGAAGGGCCATACCAGGTGATATTGGACGATAGATCGGGATATTTCACAAAAGGCCACTCTTTAATTGATGAAGATTTTCTGGGAGACGTATTTACAGATTATGTTTTGGATGAGAAAACGGGAAATATGGTTCCCAATATGGAAATTCTTGTTGAGTCTGATGGTGATGACTCCTTGGATCGTTTTATTCCTTTTCATGATGTTGAAGGTATACCAGGGACTGCGTGTCAACATTTAGACGAAGAATCGGGAATTACTTCAAGGAAACGTAAACGAAAAAGGTTAGGAGATAAAAATTAATGGAAACGAAATAAAGTGATTAAAGCAAGAGAGCAAGGAAAACCATATTACAGCATCTTGAGGAAGAAAAATCAAACATCGACAGATTTGGAGCTTCGGAGAGGAAGGAGTTTAAAGAAGGCTTGTACGTCTTTAAATTGTTTGAAAAATACTTCAAAGAACTGTGCCATAATTACAGAAGATGACAGAAAAGACATTTTCAACTCATTTTGGAGCAATATGTCATGGAAACAAAGAAAGGTTTATGTGTGTGCACTTGTAACAAAGGAAACTGTTAATGCCCATTCGAAAAAATCGCGTAGAGAACGTACGTTGAAATATTTCCTAAAAGTTAAGGACCAAAACGTGCAAGTATGTAAAACGATGTTCTTGAATAACTTGGACATTGGTGAATGGTGTGTATTAAATTGGGTAAAGAATGCTAATTGCCATGGTATAATAAATAAAACGATTGTAAAAAAAAGACACGAAGGCTGGACACAAAAAAACGTAACCATATTAAAAAGTTTTTAAACAACACTCCTAAAATGCCCTCCCATTACTGTCGAAATGACACGACCAAACAATATTTAGAAATGACATACTCATCAGGTCGAGACGTGTATCGTGCACTTCAAACTTATCTAAAAGACCAGCACGTGCCACGTAAAGAAATACATCGTTACGAACTCTTCATGAAGCTAATGCACGAGATGAACATTGGGTTATTTAAGCCCCGCAAAGATCAATGTGACTTGTGCTATTCATTTAAAAATGACAGTTTGTCACTGGAATCGTATAATTTGCATGTGATTCAAAAGGATAGGGCTCATTTAGAGAAAACTCAAGACAAAGTTCTGGCTATCGAAGGCAAATTAAAAGTTTACACAATGGACGTCCAAGCTGTGCAATTAATAATTACCCGCTGGATCTCTGTATTTCAAACAGAAACTGGCTTGTCATCAATTCACTATATATGAGTTAAGTACTAAAAAAGTATCATGTTATGTGTGGCACGAATGCGATGGAGCTATGGATGGCTAAGTATTTTCTTCCTGTATAATAGATTTTTTGGAAAATAACTGCTTACATGCGGACGTGCCTATTGTGCTTTATAACGATGGGTGTTGTGCTCAAAATCGGAACGCCACATTGTCCAATTCATTGTTACATTTTGCCAAATTACATGATGTGACAATCTTTCAAAAGTATCTCGTTAAAGGGCATACACAAATGGAAGCGGATTCTGTACACGCAAACATTGAAAGGCAAAAAAAGAACAAGGAAATCTACGTACCCGCTAACTACGTACAGATTATAAAAGAGTCCAGGAAAAGAGAATCTTATACTGTCAATTACATAGATTATACGTTTTTCAAAAAGTATTCAATGTTGAAGTACTATAAATCTATACGACCGGGCAATCGAACTGGTGACCCGTGTGTAAATGACCTGCGTGCCTTGAAATATACCGGAGAGGGTATTTTATACAAATTATCATTTGACGATGACTGGGAGGCTCTTCCCCGACGCATGATCCCAATCACTGTTTCGTCAGATAATGATGTCCCACGGTTGTATCAAGGACCACTACCTATCACGCGTCGAAAATATAACGACCTACAATCACTTAAAATGGTGATACAGAAAGATTACCACCCTTTTTTTGACAACCTTTCATATGAATAACTGCTGGCTGACTTAGATGAAAAAAAAAGATATCCTGCCATATTTAAGTCATTAACGTACATTTTATTTAAGCTCAATCATTTGTAAGAAATGGATGATACAAACGACATTTTCCATAAAATACACGTCAAAAAGGAAAAAGCACTCTATAATCTCGTTATGCTTCGAATAGTTAAAAACATAAATAAAAAAATCATAGCTCACTTTAAAAGTGGAAACGACTTCGATGGTGTAAGTGTACTTTATATGACAAACTTGCGTTATGCTTTGCATACGAACAAGTATTTTTGTTGCACCTTTTTTAAAACGTATTTTGTTATGTTACAGTTTTACCATATTATACAAGACATTCTAAAACTTTGTCTTCCGAAATCGATCAAAATGGAGATATTCCAAAATGCTATATTCAGATGGAGCATCAATTCTTCACATTTACTAAGAACGATAGCAGATAGTTGTACTGTTTGCAATAAGCCAAATACAAATCAGTATGATTTTCCAGACATCGATATCTCTAAAATGTACTGTTTAGCATGTGGAGGTATGTATGTATTGCTACACTAAGTACCTACTTTACAAAGTCGCTTAATCTCAAGTGTTACTGTAAGTCTACTTCTGTTAAGTTTTAATAATAACTCAGGTTGCTCCAAAAGCCTTGAGCGTAACATAAAACTCGAGCGGAATACAGAAGACTCGAGTCCCTATTAGATAACTTAAGCCCCCCCCCTCCCCCCCAAGTTCAAGAGCTGCAGAAAAGCGTTTTTTTTTTATCACCACAGTATTAGTACATCATTATTACATTACCTATGTTAATAATATAAAATGTGAACCTTACAAATTAATGTTTTATTTATCAAACGCTGAACATGATGGTAAAAGGTATCAAGTTTATGCTGTCAGTTGTCGTTTATTTCAACAAAATAAGTAAATCGAGCCCATGGCAGAAACACGTATAACATCTTATAGTGCCATACCTGTATAACTCAAATATGGACACATTCGTCTCACACGAAGAGCGTATTTAAAAATTAGCTATTATTGATTTGGATTATTTTAAAATGACAAATTAGCTGTCTAAATATTAAAAAACACTAAACATGTTCAGTACAATGAACACGAAAAAAAACGTTTTTACGTGTTTCCCTAAAGTGGTCATTTCTCATATACGAGTTTGAGTCACACAGCCATCGTTATGTCTATTCAGCTACATAAGAAACATAACATTCGTAAATTATTTTAAAACCGAAAAAATAAAATAAAAATAATAACAGAACTTTTATATTTTACGGGACGGATTCAATTTTAACATTATAAATTATAAATGTATATAAATAAGTCTCTACATATATCATTTGATATGGAATTTAGTGATCGAATGTTTGTAAAATAGAGCCTAATTAGCAAACAAAAGTCTAATAATCTGCTTAAATACACAAAACGGGCATCTGTCGTGTGTGTCAGCCGTAATATTACCTAGAGTACGAGTACTTATCTATGGAATTGATTATGGACGTTAAGTGATAGTTCAAATATTTGTTTACAAATTTGAGAAATTTCGGTGAATAAGTCTTCGGCAAAAACTAAATATTTTTACGTAAAAACTTTTTTAAATTACGGCTATACGGTACGTGTGCTGGAAAAAAGTTATTTGCACTTCCTCTAGAAAATAAAGCAGAATGGTGTCTTGCGGGCGGATGGGAGTGTGTGATGTGTTATGCTCAAAGCTACTTCTGTGACTGTTAGCTTTAAAATAAACGATTTATCTTACTAAATATATGTTTTATTGTTGACACCATACAATGTAATAGAAAATATGCAATCAGCTGTTCAAGTCTACTTATGGGGAGCCGATTTTTTTTCATATTTCGATCTATGTTACTTGGGGAAAGTTGTTTAGTATCATGTTCAAAATCATTTCGCTGCGGGAAAGCAACCACTAAAATTTCACATTGTTTAGTAATTTATTTCAGATATGTATCTGAGAGATATTCTATTTATTTAAACTTTATTGCACATTATAAAATAGTAGAAAACGGTAATCTTTTACAATTTGTTTCACACGCGATGCCCTGGAGTCATACGGCGTTGCATAAAACATATGTTGGAGACTCAGCGTACCTCCACGTACCCCACTGCATTGACTGCATTATCGACTTAAGTGTTGCGTTGTGATTATGATGCTTTTGGCACCTCTTAACTTAAGGCGGCCACGTAATACTTATCACAGCTTTGAGTATATTCCATTCATGAGCGTCGCTACTCGTGGCAAGTTTGTGCTATCAGCTTGAGTGAGTCAGTCGGAGTTCTTCATTTCTCAAATCCGTGGAAAAGTCGACTCTTTAAAGGGTTAGAACCAATATCCGTGGAAAAGCAGAGTCGCAATAGAACAATCGTAAACGGGAAAATAGTGCACGAACGAAATTTGAGCAAGACAAAACAATGACATATTTGGATTTAACTGTCAAACGTGACTTAGTGACAACCAGAAAAGAGATTTTTTTTTTCATCTATTGAAGGCACAGACGTTCCATCCTCTAAATGACGTCATTTTACGGTTTAGCACTACAGCTATTTTTTTCGAAAAATAGAAGAAAAAAAAATCTTAAAATATTTTTTTGGTTTGTATATGCATTTTTCTATACTTTGGATATCAATTTAGGGTTATAGCCAAATATGAAATCATGTCAATTATTTCGCCAAAACAATGTTGACAGAAAAGCAAGGCGGGACACGAGGGAGTTTCCTTCGAAAAAATAATGACATATCAGGATTCTGCTGTTTATCTCTTTCTCTCATGGGCAACTGCCCATAAGGTGATGATTTCTCCTTCTCTGGCTTTGTTGGTCTTCAGCCGTAAGGTGCGATTCAATGTCTTTGGTTCATAATTACAGTTTGTTTTAGTCATATTATGCTGTGGCCATGTTCCGATTTGGCCATGTTTTACTGTTTTCGTGTTCTTGTTTAGTCATAGGTACTACTAGTAACATCTGAGGCCCGTTTCATAAACGCTTGTAACTTGTAAAGATTACATTAGATTATTTTATTTCACGATAAAAATTACATTTCAAATTTGCTTAGTGTCAAAATCATACGAATTAATATCATGATCGTCAGAAATAATGCAAGAAATAATAATAATAATAAAATAATGTTTGCAACGTAAAATCAGGGAAGTCTACAGGCAAATAAAATATAAAATAAAAGGTAGATCGTCATCACATGCTAAAAATAAGATGAAGTAAAATTAAAATTAAAACAAAGATAATTAACACGATGTCATATCATATAGTCACAAGTATCTTTTTTAATTCATATTGTTAAAAAGAGGCTTCCGCATGTAATATAAGTTACAAGCTTTTAAGAATCGGGCCCCAGGACTAACTGAGAGGAGGGACTCATGTACATGAACATAGGTACCACATCCAGCCAGGACGGAGCCTAACCCGGACAAGCCGGATGCACCGGGGGCAGAGTATGTAGTGCAGGGGCAGAGATTTACACGCTCCGGAATGGGTGGGGAGGGGTCGACTACAATCAGCCGATTACGCAACCTTTAGCCAATATTGGAAGTTAGGAGAGTTGGGATGGAGCATCGCAGATGAGCGTTGACGCGTAGTCGCGTGCTCTCGTTGGCTTTTTTGCGTGTTGTATTCACCGGAGATCCGTAGGAGGAGATGACATTTCCTGTTCGTTGTTCCATGCACTTTGTGTATCTTCGTCCGTTTCTTCTAGTTGGTAGATTTTATGAGCTGCTGTGAACAAATGTTCCTGTCTGAAGCTAGTACTGACCACTAAGATGGGTTTTTGTCACAGTATTGCATATCCTGGAGCAAAGATGTAATGTATGGGGTAGTATAGTTATCTTTTTCATAAACATTGTGAAGGTAGTTGCTTTCGGCTGTCATCCATTAAAATAACGAATTGAACGGACGTGTTTTACTGCAGCTCCTGAATTCTGTGCCTGTCGAGGACCTTCCTTATACCTAGATGTATATTTAACAGTGGCGACGACTAAAAATAAACTTACTCGCGCGTGAAAACATTGGTTTTAAACATTTCAAGTGAGCTAAGTGAAAATGGCGGTGGGCAAAATCGGCCCATTTGATTTAACCAAGGACAGTTGGGATCATTACATTGACCGTTTGGAGCAATCTTTTATTGCGAATGCTGTGAAGGACGAGGTGAAAGTGGCAACTTTAATTACGGCTATTGGCGGAGATGCCTATGATTTGATGGCCAATTTGTGTATGCCAGCGAAACCGTCCACAAAGACATTTAAGGATTTGGTGTCAATTATGAAGGAACATTTACAGCCGAGGCCCAGCATATTGGCAGAACGTTTTAAATTCAGACAACGATTACAGGGTAGTGATGAAAGTGTGGTAGAATACGCGGCCGAACTTAAGAAATTATCAAGGGACTGTAAATTTGAGGGGGAAACCTTACAGGAAAACTTGCGAGATCGATTCGTATGTGGGTTAGCGCGGGACAGCATACGACAGCGATTATTTGCCGAGGATAGTATTAAGTTCGACCGAGCGTTCAAGTTAGCGGTAGCAATGGAGACGGCGGAGGCGAACGCGGCACTGGTGGAGTATCGCGGCAGTAACCGAGACGTTGCGATCGGAAATACTTCCACGTTATACCAAATGCGGAGTTTGGGCCAAGAACGATCAGGTGGCCGGACATCGAATAAAGTACAAGCTCGTGGTACGGCGCGCGATAACACGGCAAAACGCGTCGGCGGCGGCGGCAGCGGGTCGGGTTTGGTTGCCATGAGCGGAGCGGGCAGCGGAGGCAGCCGCCTCGGCGGACGAAGCACTCCGTTGTATTTTCCGAGCATTCGAAAGCAACTTGCAAAACTTGTGGGGGTCAGCATACAACGGAAAGTTGCAAGTTTAAAATGTATGTGTGTCGGGTCTGCAATAAAGAAGGCCATTTAAAACGGATGTGTCCGAAGCTTAAAAGCAGCGCAGCGTCTGCTATGCACAATATGGAAGAAAAGATATCGGATATGAATTCTTCCACAGATAGCGACGAGGTAAATAATTTTGCTATTAATTCTAAACAATTAAAACAATTTAAGCCATACACTTTAAACGTATGTATCAATGGAATAGGCCTAATGATGGAAATAGATACGGGAAGCACTGTATCTTGTATTAGCGTCGAGTGTTACAAGAAATTGTTTTCTAATTTGGAAATGGTTGACAGCGACTTAAATTTAAGGTATTATACGGGTGAATTGGTCAGGCCAGTTGGCAAAATTACGACAATGGTCACTTATAGACATAAAAGTAAATACTTGGATTTGTACATTGTAGATAGTGGTAAAACTAATTTATTGGGGCGTCAATGGCTGGGGGAACCAGGAATAGAAATACCAATCGTGTGTTGTAATAATGTTAAGAATGAGACTTTTAATTTAAGTATGTTTAGTTCTAGGTATCCCGATGTGTTCGGCGAGGGGTTGGGCCGGTTGACGGGGGGCACGGTGGGGTTCCGGCTGAAGGCGGACGCGACGCCGGTGTTCCTGCGCGCGCGCCCCTTGGCTTACGCGCTGCGCGAGCCTGTGGAGCGCGCGCTGGAGCAGCTGGTGCGCGACGGAGTGCTCGAGCCCGTCACTACCTCGGAGTAGGCCACTCCTATCGTGCCTGTTTTAAAAAAGATGGTACCATACGGGTATGCGGTGATTTCAAACTTATTTTAAATAAATGTCTCGAGGTGGATCGTTTCCCTTTGCCCAGAGTTGACGACTTGCTCACTAAGTTGCACGGGGGATATAAATTTACCAAATATGACTTGTCACAGGCGTACGCACAATTTGAGTTAGATGATGTTTCAAAAAAGTATGCAGTCATTAATACGCACAAGGGCTTATTTAGGCACAATAGATTAATTTATGGCCTTTCTTCTGCGCCGGGCATATTTCAGCGTAAATTGGAGCAGTTATTTGCCGACATGCCCCGAGTAGGAGTATTTTTGGATGACATCATCATCACAGGTGCTAATGACCGGGAACATTTAAATACACTCATAGAAGTTTTCAAGCGTTTTCAAAAGTATGGTCTAAAAATAAAAAGGAATAAATGTACTTTTTTTGCCGATTCTGTGACATACTTAGGTTTCGTAATTAGCAAGGAGGGCGTACATACGTGTCCCGAAAAACTGAAGGCGATTGAAAATGTAGCTATTCCACGTAATGGGACTGAGTTACGGTCATTTTTAGGTCTAGTCATGTATTACGCGAAATTCGTACCGAACATAAGTACGTTACTAGCGCCGTTATATAACCTACTTAGAAAAGATGTACGATATCTGTGGGATGAGTCTTGTGAAAATGCTTTTGACACCGTTAAAAGCATGCTGCTGTCGAGTGAGATACTAGCACACTATTCGCCAGAGTTACCACTCATTCTGACTACAGATGCAAGTAGTGTAGGGCTCGGCGCTGTAATATCCCACTTGATGGTGAGTGACAGTGCGCCGGGGGAGGGAGCGCGAGAACGGCCGATAGCATATGCATCGCGCTCACTGAACAAAGCGGAGCGCGGGTATTCGCAGATAGAAAAAGAAGCGTTATCGATAATTTTCGGGATTAAAAGATTTCATCAATATCTTTTTGGTAGGAAGTTTTCGTTACGCACCGATCACAAGCCGTTAGTTACTATTTTTGGAGATAAGGCGGGCATTCCAGTTATGGCAGCAAGTAGGATGCAAAGATGGGCCGTGTTACTAGCAGGGTACAATTATGACATCGAATATGTTCGTAGTGACCGTAATGCGGCAGATGCTTTGTCACGGTTACCGACCGGAGAAGAAGCCAAAAAAAGTAAAGAGGTGACATATGTCAATTTTATTCAAAACTTTCTCCCGGTTACAAAAAAGGTAGTGCGAGAATGTACGTTCAAAGATGATATACTGCAAAAAATTGTTTTATATTTACAATCCGGGTGGCCAAAACACGAACACGATAGTTGTTTACAATCTTATTTTAACCGTAAAACGGAGTTATATTTAGATAGGGGGTGTGTGGTTTGGGGTTATAGATTAGTGATACCTAAAGCCCTTCAAAATGCAGTTTTGAAGGAATTACATGTGGGTCACATGGGGATAGTGAAAATAAAAAGTATAGCACGTAGTTACGTATGGTGGCCAGGGATCGACACGGATATAGAACGCACTTGTCACGAGTGTGCAACTTGTGTGGCGGAGGGCGCAGCGCCTCCGCGCACTACGCCACATCCATGGCCATACATACCGGAGCCATGGTCTCGATTACATCCGACTTTCTAGGCCCTTTAGGTGGTAGTACGTATCTCATTTTAATAGATTCTAGTACTAAATGGATTGAAGCATTCGCGATGCAAAAGACAACAGCATCCGCAGTAATTAAGATTTTGGAGGAAACGTTCGCACGTTTTGGCTTACCACTAGAGGTGGTATCGGATAATGGCCCGCCGTTTACTAGTAAGGAGTACAGTAATTTCCTAGCTAATAATGGTATTAAAGCCATTTTTTCCCCGGTTTATCACCCGTCGTCAAATGGCGCGGCCGAAGCGGCTTCAATTATGCAAACGTGCGATTAAGAAAGCTTTAAGAGACGGTTATAATCCGAACTCCGCTTTACAGTCGTATCTTATGGTATACAGAAATGTTATACATAGCAGCACAGGGGTTTCACCCGCCATGCTGTTACAACATAGGATTTTGCGTACGAGGCTAGATTTATTGAAAGACTCCCGGGAAGTCGAAGTTCACGCTCATGGAGCACAGCAGCGCCAGGTACGTTATGCGGGCGGCGCAGCTAGAGAATTCGACGTCGGGGAGAGGGTATGGGCACGGGATTTTCGGGAAGGTAAGAAGTGGTTTAGTGGGCAAGTCGACAAGAAAGTAGGCTCGCGTAATTATATTATATCCAGAGAAGACGGTCCACCTATGAAACGGCATGTAGATCAAATAAAAAGTAGATGGGATAGTTATTTGGAATTACCGTTTCCGGATGGGCGATCTCCTGTTTCCACTCCGGGTCAGGACGCCGTCGCTGTACCAGCACCCGTGGCGACAGAACCGGCAGCGATTGCTGATGGGACCACTTCCGAAAATAGGTCACTGTTGATAACCGGACCGACCTTGAGACCGCGCCCGACCGTGCCTCCTATGCGTTACGGTTTCGAGTTTGATTAGCTTATAAGTTCCTACAAGATGTATTTCACATCATATACCCATTAATCTCAATTAAGTGAAAGGGTGTAATGTATGGGGTAGTATAGTTATCTTTTTCATAAACATTGTGAAGGTAGTTGCTTTCGGCTGTCATCCATTAAAATAACGAATTGAACGGACGTGTTTTACTGCAGCTCCTGAATCCTGTGCCTGTCGAGGACCTTCCTTATACCTGGATCTATATTTAACATGATATTAACAACTTTTTTCCATATTTAACAACTTTTTCTATATTTAACAACTTTTTCCATGTCAAGCTGGGCCTGCCAACTTTTGAGTATTAGTTCCCGGTGCCGATAAGCAGCGAGCAATATGTGTGGACTTAGGTGCAATATGGGCGTCAAAGGATGGTTCCGCAGTGATACAATCCAAGGCATTTCATTCTTTTTGTTACAGTTTTTTCCCTCCAAAAGGTCGTGTATTACCCCTTATCTTGCACAATCTCTATCATCCAAAATACATTTCGCATAACCGTTTTCGCACAATAATTTGTAGCCGAATGATACTATCGCATACTTATATACTTACCACAATTGTTATGTCGCATGGTATTCATTTGGCACAATTTTGAATAGCGCAATACTAATATGGCCGACTTTTATTTCACAGAATTTTATGTAGCACAATATAAGTTCCGCAGAATTTATTTCGGCATAATTGTACCACAGCATACCCACAGAATCGAATCGCTGCCAGAAAATTAGGTTAGGTTAGGTTGCAACTGCGTCCCTCACAGAAACGAAAGTAAGGTAGGTAAGTAAGGCAGGTCCGACTTGGCTTAGGTTAGGTACGACGACGAGCGAAGCGAGGAGGAGTGTTAGGTTGAACTGCGACCCTAACGAGCGAGCGAAGCGAGCGAGCCGCGCAGGTCCGACTTGGTTTACGATTCCTAACATTACCAATTTCACCTTAAGGCAGATCCGAGTTTGCTTAGGTTAGGTACAACGACGAGCGAAGCGAGGAGGAGTGTTAGGTTGAACTGCGACCCTAACGAGAGCGAAGCGAGCGAGCCGCGCAGGTCCGACTTGGCTTACGATTCCTAAAATTACCAATTTCACCTTAAGGCAGATCCGACTTGGCTTTGGTTAGGTACGACGACGAGCGAAGCGAGGAGGAGTGTTAGGTTGAACTGCGACCCTAACGAGCGAGCGAAGCGAGCGAGCCGCGCAGGTCCGACTTGGTTTACGATTCCTAACATTACCAATTTCACCTTAAGGCAGATCCGAGTTTGCTTAGGTTAGGTACAACGACGAGCGAAGCGAGGAGGAGTGTTAGGTTGAACTGCGACCCTAACGAGAGCGAAGCGAGCGAGCCGCGCAGGTCCGACTTGGCTTACGATTCCTAAAATTACCAATTTCACCTTAAGGCAGATCCGACTTGGCTTTGGTTAGGTACGACGACGAGCGAAGCGAGGAGGAGTGTTAGGTTGAACTGCGACCCTAACGAGCGAGCGAAGCGAGCGAGCCGCGCAGGTCCGACTTGGCTTACGAACTTGACTGCGTGCCTCACAGAAACGAATCGCTGCCAGAAAACTAAGTTAGGTTAGGTTGAATCTGCGTGCCTGACAGAAACGAATCGCTGCCAGAAAACTAGGTTAGGTTAGGTTGAAACTGCGTCCCCCACAAAAGCGAAAAGCTACCAGAAAACTGATGGAGTAGGACAGTTAAAAAAACACAGAACTTGTCATTTTTATTTTATACAAGTATAAGACATGTAAAATAGTAAAGAAAAAGGATTATTCCTTAAATAACTATGCTAATCTTAAATTAGCACCTATAGCCTTCAAAAATCCATTGTATGTATAATCAGCTTGATTATTTAGGATGACATTAATGCGAAGCGTTTTATCTAATACCTTCTTCTTTTTCGCAAGTGGAGGAGCACCAATGCTCAATGTCTCTATTTCCATCAAGGAAAAATTTTAATCTACATCATTACCATAACATAATTACACCCAAGGATGCAAACGGAATATTATGCCATATAAATTTCGGCGACACAATTATTCGACCATAGGAGTATTGTTCTAATCGACATTATGCCAATGTACTATTCTGCCAAAGAAACATGTGCGAAGTGATAGTATGCCAAGATATTTAGGCAAAAAGCAATTGTGCGATATGATGATTGTGCCAATGGTTGCTATGCGAAACGAAAATATGCCAAAAAATTTTGTGCAACACATTAGTAACCCGCCAGAAATGTCACCTAATATACTTCAGGCAAAACTGTGGCAGTAGGATTATCGGGTGAGATAATGAGTTATCATCATCATCAGTGTCAATGACAGTGTCACGGGTGAACTTTACTCAAGTGCAAGCCATTATATGTCATCAGAGTTCACTTTTAAACTATGGCTCATCAGTGGCTCGTGTTTAAAACTAACTCATCCCAGTCTGTTTGGTCAAAGACCATTAAATCATTTTCTGACGGTTTTTTTAACAGGGTGACAGCTGCTGATGTCAAAGGTACTTTTTGGCATTTCTTTCTCCTCTCTTCCATCCTTATGACGTTTCTAGAGCTCTATGGAACAGGTCGGTCATAGTGTTAACAAGGCTTATTTTGCGGGTGTGATGCTCTCGGTCATACCTCCAATATTTGTTTCGGGATTCCGCAGCTTGTTCAGAGAGCATTCCGAGTGGCACTTTGCTCGATTCGATTATGTCGGCACCATCTATCAATACTTTATCATGGTATACCGCTATTTTGTTGATTAGTTTTGTCTTTACCTTTAAAAACCTTCAATGCAGCCGATCTAGTCAGTATTTTTACTCCAGACCCGGATGGGCCACTTTGTGTATCATCTTCTCCTAACATATTTGCGCGCGCTCCCGGAGGTTGAAGAGTGGCATCTGTGGCGCTATCCGCAGCTTTGTTTGCCTGTCGCTGACCAACATGACGGTTTGCGCCCACCCCATGTCCCACTAGCACTAAATCTGCTTGTCGAGGCCCATGCAGACATCCCTTAACTGGATGGGTCAACAATCCCTGCTGAGGCAAAGTGGCATCATGAGTCTGGAACGGCTCCATGATACCTCACCGCCGGTCCTCCATGATACATGTATTAACATGGAGTTTTAGTCGACACCTAACGAGGCTGGACTCCTTACCATGTTACATTTATAATTTCATCAAACTTTTTGGTCCGGAGTTGACAATGACAACCCTAGAGCCGGATATGGAGCAAAATTATGTAAAAACAAATAACTTTTGAATAAAATGGTATTTGGAATCGGCAAACATTTCTAAAAGTCCGGAAGTGACAACCTTAGCGCCGGAAATGGAGCAAAGTTATATAAACACAAATAATTTATGCATAACAAGGCATTGGAATATGAATAAAATATCGTACATACGCGTTTTTATTAAAGTGTCATTCTATAGAACTTGCAAACAGTGTAAACAAAAGATGTAACTTTGTTTTGTCACTTCTCTTTGAATTCTCAAACCACCTCATCAAACACAGAGATGGACAAAATGTAATCTAACGATTAACGATTAAGATTAACATAATTAATTGCGACTAACGATTGAAAACGACGACTGATCAATCTTAGTTGCAACTAAATTAGTTGGCGATTGATTTTGGACAACTAAACTTTGTAATTGACTAATTAGTTAGACTGTTTTTCCGCGATTAATGTTAGAAGCAAATTGACCGGAAAACCTCGGTATGGCTATGTTGACAGACTGGATAAAAATAAAATAGTCATATATATTACTTACGATATTTTGATCATTTCTATGGATTGAGATCTCTGTGCTAAATATTATTCTCTTTTGATAATACCAACCGAATGATCTTAAATTGTGTATTACACGTTTAGTTTGGCAAAAATGAACCTTTTGTCAAAAACTTATTTTGCTACTAAAGTAGTGCATCTCTATGAAATTGGTTTAAATTTCTCTTGTCTAAGGGTAAGTAAGAACTGGGTACTGTGTGCATTAGAAAGTAACTTAAGAAAACTTTTTTCAGACAGTTGTCCGATGCTGTTAATTTTTGTCTTAAAGTACTACAAAAGTTATGATTGCTAGTAGCTGATTGTCTGTTTGTATTTAAGTATTTAGCAAGCTATAAAATATGCATACTCGTATGGTCGTCTAGTATTCACAGTATAAGTCTGCTACATGTTAATTGGAGACTAGTTTGATTTGCGTAAGGTTATTCTATGATTATTTTTTAAAAATAAAATTAAACTGATAATTAAATTTAAGCAACACGACAATTCTGCCTACAAAATTACTCTTTATTGCATGTGACCATCTACTAGGTGTGCCTTCTCATAGCCGCCGTCATGTTGATACTATAAAACGTCAGCGCTAGAAGCCAATCATAGCCAGTTATTATGAAATAGGAAAATCACAATTATTTGTTTTGGGTAATAGAAAGTAGACTTGAGGGTCACGGGGATCGTACGGGGCGTCTGAATACAGCAACTACAGCTTCGATCACAAGATTTATTGTCTTTTATCAATAAAAGAGTATAGGTGCACAAAAAGGGGCAACACTGTTCGTGTGCGATAAGGGACCCGCATGAGCAGGAGCAAAACTCGAAGCACGAGACAACCGCGGGTCAAGTAACTAAATTAGTCACCAAGTGTCCCACAATGGAAGCACTAGGAAAGCTAATCTAATAATTAGACCGTGTTAGCCTAGAAAAGTAATCATCGAACAAAAATCACTCGGAGGCTTTATACATTCTACGTTGAATAAACGCTTGCGTGTTCTATCTAGCCGACGGCGCCATCTCTGGGCGAACGGTGCAACGGGTGCCTTACGTATGATGTATGTACCATGAAAACAGTTAAAACAAACGCTTGCGCGTTGTATCTTGCCGACGGCGCCATCTCGGGGACGCTCGGGCAGTCTTTGTCATTGATTACTATTACAGACTGATATTCCGGGCAACTCTTATTGGTCACACAACGCGCATGCCGATTTACAATCTTTACCCCGCTTTGTACAGCAATTTTGTATGAAGCTCGCGTTCTATGTTTTTTTCGTTCGCTTGTGAACCGGCCTTATGAGATGGTTGATCGTTTTTGGATTTGCCATTTTTGTTAGTGGTCCCAGGCCGCGTGTGCTTTAAAATTTCGTGATCTAGTTCCTTCGTGTTCGCTTTGAAGAGCTCAGTCAACGTTTGGTCTATTCCAGAAGCCAGCGCGTTACGCATTTTCTGATTCCGTTTTTAATTACATCCAAAGTGACCTACTCGAATAGATTGGATCCATGTCTCCGGTAGCAGATGAGTTTTACAGGCCGCATGTGCTTTAAAATTTCGTGATCTAGTTCCTTCGTGTTCGCTTTAAAGAGCTCTGTCACCGTTTGGTCTATTCCAGAAGCCAGCGCGTTACGCATTTTCTGAATTCCGTTTTTAATTACATCCAAAGTGACCTACTCGAATAGATTGGGTCCATGTCTCCGGTAGCTGACGAGTTTTACAGGCCGCATGTGCTTTAAAATTTCGTGATCTAGCTTCTTCGTGTTCGCTTTGAAGAGCTCTGTCACCGTTTGGTCTATTCCAGAAGCCAGCGCGTTACGCATTTTCTGAATTATCTTTTTAATTACATCCAAAGTGGGCTCCGGGCCCAGGTCGCTGGGGTCTTCATCGCTTACTTCACCGATGCTTGGGACCTCTGATTTAGCAATTTCTCCTTCCCATTTAGACATAGAGTTAAAAGTATTTTTTAAACGACTTAAAAAAAGGAGGGGGTTCTCAATTCGGTTGTATGTTTTTTTTAATTTTTTTTCATGTTTGTTACCTCAGAACTCCGTCATTTACACGACGATTTGGAACATTATTTTTTTATTCATGAGTAGGTATATCCAAATTATGTAATCCGCAAACTGTATGCTAAGGTGATTATTGAAAGAGTTATAAAAGAAACAGATAAAAAGATTTGGGATATGCAAGTGGAATTTAGAAAGGGAATGGGATGTACGTGATCATCCACCTCTGTACGGTGCATAGCTGAAAAATGCTTGGCCAAAAGCCAAAAAGTCTATTGCGCGTTTTTAGATTTGGTCTTAGAAGGCCTATGACAAATTGGTGAGGAATGAGTGGGGTGAGCAGTGAACTGAAACGAGCATTGAAATATCTTTACGAGAATGCCAGTGGTTGTGTCAGAATCAATGGAGCATACACGGAATGGTTGGACATCCAAAAAGGTTTGAAGGTGTTCGACAGGCATGTGTAGCATCTCCATGGCTGTTCAACTGTTTCATGGATAACTGTCTGACGGATTTAAAAGACATTGACTGTTGTTTGAGATTGGATGAGTTACTTGTCAAATGTCTCCTCTATGCTGATGATCAAGTATTGCTTGCATCGTTGGCTGAAGAATTACAGGAGATGGTGACTTTTATGAATGAAGCTTTGGAAAGAAAAGGAATGAAAGTGAATTCTAAAAAGACGAAAGTCATGGTATTTGAAAAAGAAGATAGAGTAACGAAAGTGTGCTTGCAGATTGGGAATGAGATATTAGAAGAAGTGAATGGGTTTGTTTACCTTGGATCGATGCTTATGAGGGACAAAGTGGGAGAGTGACATTGCCAGGAAATCTCTAAGAAGGCGCGTCTGGCTGTGCATAGAGGTGTGTTGGTTCCAACACTTATGTACGGAAGTGAAAGTTGGGTGTGGCAGAAGAAGCAAGAAAGTAAAATAAATGCAGTAGAAATGAGAGCATTGAAAGGCATGATTGGTGTGAATTGGGTGACAGGACCAGAAATAGCGTGATAAGGGAGCGTTGTGGTGTGACAGATGGTGTAGTAACTAGAAAAGGTGGTTTGGGCATGTAGAGAGGATGCATGAAAGAAGATTGACTGGAAAAATCTACAAGGCGAATGTAAGTGGAAATGTTGGAAGAGGATGGCCTAGACGAACGTTTCGCGTTCAGATTGGAGACATTCTGAAAAAAAGGCAAGTGAAAAGTACTCTAAACCGACGAGCATGTTTGAAGAGATGAATGAATATTGATGAAGCGGCAGTTGTATGCCAGGGCCGTAGCAAGTGGAAGGAGGTAGTCTCTGCCTACCCCGTTGGGAAAAAGGCGTGATTGTATGTATGTATGTATGTATTCTGACAAAACATCATATTATGCCTAATGATAGTGAATAATAACCTCACTGCGAATTGTAAAGCATACTAGTACTTTGGGTTTAGTTGCGTTAATTTTTCAATCGTAAACTCCATGGAATATTATAACCTACACACAACATATTTAGCGAGCTCACTATTGAAAATACAAATCATACGCGTATGATTATTAGAGGTAAAAATGTACACAAAACTTCTTTTTAGCGAAACTAACATTGCTTTTGGTGCAATAAAACACCGAATCTCGAACCTCTGTGTCTGTATTGTATTTTATCCACGCCTGGACCAACTCGTAACGAGCTTTTTTTCTACGAGGCATGTTTGTACTGACTATTATGTAGTATTTTAAATATGCAGTTGTATATGTAAGTACAATTATTTACTACTTTATTGTTGATTACATAAGCCAAAAACAAGGTATGACAATAAATGTCAAATATCAATCGTGACGATCGATATCTGTGAACTATTTATAAATCAGTAGGGACGTAACTGGAGAGATTCATAATGACTTACCTTTTTCATTTATATTATATACAGGCTGTCCGAAAATGAATCTACGATCGGTTAGGAGGTAAATCGGTACCGGATACTGAGTACAAAAAACTACACTAGTACCGGGCCTGTATAATAAATAGACGTACTGCACGATTGTAATGAATGACCCGACCTGTTAACCGATATTTTGGGGGATACACTGGTTATCTTTCTGAACTGCTATTTTGAACCTTATGGCGGATGTTTGGACGAACACATGGCAGAACTCGCCGTGGTTGCTAGTGGGGCTATTGTTTTTAGGTAGAAATGAAAGGGCCTTTGGGACGTTTGGGATGGCCCGGGCAAAAAGCGACCGCTCCGTTTCGCGCCTCAGACAACACTCCGAGTAACTGACTGGAGGCACTCAAAACAATACAAAACATTGAATTCAACAATTCAGTCACCGAGTGAGAGTCCAAAATGACATCTCTGATGGCTCTTGTGGCAACAGCGCCGACAGTTAAAAGACGAGGGTCACCTCTATAACGTTTTCCTAATATTTATCTACGGGCACAATAGCCAAGATGGACAGGCCTTACTTTTTCTTGAAGCGTTGTTTTGATATCAAGCCATTGATTAGGTGCAGTGCAATGTATGTATACAAAAGATCGAAGATCGATCACACTGGGTCGAAGTGTATCCTAGACCGCTAGGTGTATGATAAGCCCCGTCGGTTAATTCAGTACTTACCTATCTATGGGAGCAGCTATCCAACTACTTTGTTATAATCAGTAACCTCATAAAAAAATCTATCATTAATAAATAGAGTGACCTGGCAAACTAATTAAATATGTAAATAGTTTATATACACCGCGGGCTCGAGTAACCCGACAAACTTTAACAATAGATTCTAATGACTATTTGGAGTAAAAAAAGTTTTATGATGGGTCCAATAACGAATAGTTTTTAAGATATTTATTATTTAAAAAAAAAATACACTTAGAAAAATCTCCAGTCTAACACACCCTAAGGATGTGACGTGGGGTTTAATCCACTTAATGTTTTTTATACGACGGAGTACTAACTGCACGCTATTTGGCCAATTAGAATTAGTTAAGTTTGGTACACTATTACAAAAAGGTTTCATTATCAAGGATATTTTTATCGTATAACGAAGATGTCTCTTAAAGCTAAGTGGCAGTGCAGTACTCCAAGCTGTACAATTTAATTATAATGTTATTTTCTTTACTTTATCATTTTCACAAATAGTACTCCTCACTTATCGTTAAGACTAGACTACAACAGAAACAATACTACTCAGTATTGTTTCTGTTCTTTTTGCGAGTCACGAGTGTGAAAACTATTTACTTATAGTATACCTAATAACTGGCCGTTAGTTTGAAATTGATGTCACTGAAATTTCAACGTTCAATATGATTACTGATTGTCACATAGGATCGAATCGCGGTCTAAATAAAGTGTAATAAATAAATAAAGCCATGCCGCATTATACTCCGGCTCACTTAGCGGGTATCCATTTTATTTACGGATTTTGTAACGGCAATTCGTACGAAGCAGTTGCTGAATACCGAAGAAGATTTCCCACTCGTCGCGTACCGCACCATTCCACTTTCGTGGACACACATAGACGGTTTCGTGAAGATGGTCTTGCACGAACTCGCAGGGAAAGGGTCCAGCATGACGGTTGCCGGGCCCACTTCGGCAATGAGGTTAAGGGATGGTTACGCCATAATTTCCCCGACAAGTGGATAGGTCGTGGAAGCAATGTTCTCGCGTGGCCTGCCAGGTCACCAGGCCTAACACTCAAAGTTTTTTTTTTCATGGGGGACATTGAAAGATATGATATATTCAAGACCAGTACACTCGAGAGAAGAACTAATGCCAAGGATTACGGCAGCCTCTGATGAAATACAATAATGAGATCCGTTTACGAACATATCTTTGTATTCAAAATAATGATTCACATTTTGAAAACCTAATTCACTAATAAAGATCCGTAATTGTATTGCATTGTGTTTTTTTCCACGTGAATACAAGTATGCTGTACTGTATTCTTTTGACATTCCTTGTCATGGAACTAGTAAACAATCACATGTCACATGACCGGCACTTCACTCGCCGTGCATCGTATGACGTCGGAGTGATTCGTGAAGTGTCATGTTCGCTTACTCTGTTTCTCTACTAGGGATTGGTTTTACTTACTCACTCTTTTAACTAAAGATTTGTTCACAAGGTAATGCTAAAGTAAATTGATTTACTTTGTTCTTAAAAGTAATTATTATTTAAGTACAGAATTGACCCTATGTTGATATAACATTTTTTACTTATAATACCATCCAAAATACGTGGTTAAAGTTTGTTGGGTTATTGAGGCCCTCGGTGTATATATATATATATATGCTACTGACTGTACTTGGGTCCTGTAACCTAAGAATATGTTATATAATAAATATATCTTTGGATGGTCTGACCTTGCATACATTTTATCAGCCGACTGTATTTAATGAGAATAAAATATGACGAAATCGGAATATGTCTTAACGGCAATATGACTGAAGCAAAATATGGCCTAAACAGAATATGACCTAAACAGAATATGACCTAAGCAGAATATAACGAAGACAAAATATAAGGAAAGCAGAATATGACAAAAAGGGACCGTGACTAATTCATGAGTCTTGACTAAAACACAACATGACGAAAGCAGAATATGACTATAGCCGAACATGACATCCATCTAATACAGCCGTCGATCGACTTTATCTGATATTAGGCATTTAAAAACATTCTGTGTGTATATTTACATCATTATGACGAAACCGGCATGAAGAATAGTGTATTGAATGTTCTGTTTTATTCCAGTCTTTCCTTTCACGATATGTGGAAGACAGCATGAGCGCACGACTGCTGGCAGAAGACGATAATCCACCATCGCCGATGTCTCCTATGCCGCCAGGTATCACAGTTCAAACCTAACTTAAGTTTGTATTTTAAGAGCATAACCTCGTTTTAGAGTTCATTTTGAACGGAGTTTGTACCAAAACAAACACATTAATCATCAGAGCCCGGAAAATTCATAGCAAAACAAAAGACTGTCGCAATCAAACTAGTGTTAGAAATATTTTTTTATCGATATAGAGTAAGTTATGTCTAAAAAAAATCATACCGATATGTTTAGGTACATTATTTTATCATCATTTACGCCAAACGCACAAGAAGTGGTAAATTAAGGGTTTGTTTTATATGTGTTTATCCATCTAATCCGCAACGTAACTTATACTTCATATTAAGTGATAAACCTTTTCTTTTGGCTTGGCCGTAGTCGGGTGACAAAGAGGTAATCAACCTCATTGAAAATAATAGACACCTCAGAAAACTAGTATTCCATAAGACATTAAATAGCATTATTGTCATTGCATTGCGTATGACAGCGATAAAATATAAGTTATTTCTCTATAGATAATAATTATTTGTATCTTAAAATGGTTAGAAACGGACGTGGTTGATATATAAGACCATTGGTTGATTTAATATAGTTTTCATATAAATTTAAAATGAGTAATTTGCAAGATCGTATTTAAACGTGGATAACCAATCACCCTGAACTAGTCTACAACGAAGTGACCTCCTCTATATACTGCTCCATGTGTGATGTAGGTACATCTAAAACTAAAGAACATTGATATTTATCTTAAAAGTGACCGACACTATAACCGTACTGAAGAACCAAATTCCAAACATCAATTTTTTTCTCATATTACACAACTATCGATATCGATAAGAAAATGTTTCTAACACTAGTTTGATTGCGACAGTCTTTTGTTTTGCTATGGATTTTCCGGGCTCTGTTAATCATAGACAATTGTAGAATTGAAAAGAAATATAAACGTCATTTCATCAGGTCTTAATAACGGAATTTAGAAAAATCATTTTTAACTTTTATTGAAATTTCCAAGATAAAGTTTGTACATTTTATAGTTTTGTATTTTAAGGTAACGACCGTTTCAATAGTGTATAGTTTCAATGGTGTTTCATGAGGTGGAGTGAAAAGTCAAGGAGAAATAGTGAGAAAAAAAGTTACGCTTTTTGTTTACATAGTTAGCAAGTTGAATAGAATTACACTTTATAAATATATGTACTTATTTTCTTTGTTGGGCTGGAAACTTTTGGACTGTAACTCGTATATATAGATATCTTTGAGACATAAAATAACCAGTTTAGTCCTGAATAGGTGTATTGACCGCGTGCAGGGGTCGTGTACGGAAAGCGAAAACGATCGCAGCGCTTGATGTGGCCAAAAGTGGCAACTTTCCCGGCTCTGCTTCTGTCAAACGTCATACTTTTCTCATCATTCTTATGTTTTCTGCTATAAAATAATAAACTGAAATAAAATGGGTTACGATAGCTGTTGTGTGGTAAACTGCAATAATACAGGACGAAACAGCAATTGCAAATATTATCGCTTTCTTACACCGAGTTGAAAACAAAACCAGAAAATGAAATTAAAGTTGCTGTTAGAAGAATAAAGTAAGTGTATTAAACTGAAACCTTGGTTAAATATTTTTATGCATGGAAATACAAGCTTCCAAATCTGAACTGTTTTAATTATGTTATCTAGCATATTTGGAGTCAAATACCAACGAAAACAGTGCGTGCCACGTGTGACGATGACTATTCACTCGGTGCTCACCTACGGTGTGGAATTGTGGGCTATGGCGGCAGACTGGTACCGTGTCTTCTCAATGCAAAAAAGAGCCATTCGAGCTATGGCAGGCAAGTCGAAGGACGCTCCAGCCCGACAACTGTTCCAGTAGTTCCACATCCTACCTCTACCGTGCCTACTCATCTATCAAGTAGCTGTTTTCACGCACGATAACCTAGACTTGTTTAAACGCAAGGGCATTAACTAGAGACCCGTTGTGCAGTAACAAAAACGCAAATAGGCTTGTAGCAGCGCCGCACAAATTAGCCAAAACTAAAAAATGCACGTATAGCCTGGGACCATTGGTGTATAATCGGCTACCTGAAAATATAGTAAATGCAAGTACCACCGCCAGTTTCAAGACACAATTAGAAACGTGGCTTCTAAAAAACAATTTCTGCCGTATGATGAATTCTTTAACCAGCTACAAATATTATAGTGAGTGCGTTTATTATATTTCATTATATTATATTTTATTTTTCTATTAAAATGATATGAAATTGGATATTATATACAATTAGCATTAATGTATTACAATATCAATAACCACCTCCTTTTTTGGGAGTCTGTTATAAACTGACCTGTAGCAATTGTTACCATAATAAATCATTTTCATTTTCATTTGAGCATTTGGGAAACGTTTGAAGCTAGGAAATAAAGTTACAGGTGGAGTAATTCCGAATCCTTTGTTGTAAATACTCTTTATGAGTATAGCTTCAATAAAATACGGGTTTTAAACTGCTAACTAATCGTACATTCTTTAAAAATGACTTTTAATTTGTATCCGAATTGATTGAACACGGTGTTCCACTTGCGTTGATGATTCAGTCAGTCAGCACTTCTTCTTTTATATACAGTCGAACCTGGATAAGTGATAGTTCAAGAGACCGCGATCTGTTTTTCTCTTATAGAGGTTTCTCACTAACCCGTGTTTCTAGCGTACATAGTTACAGATGGAATCTGTCTCACTTATAGAGGTCTATCAAAATACGTCAAATATGTAAGTCAGTACAAACAAAATATGTTCATGTATGCTTGTTTTAAATTTATACAAGGGACGTTCCCCGGCTGACGCAGCATCTGTACTCATAAAACATATTTACACCACCTGGGAGGAATCTTGTCATGCAATTGGAGTTCTTTGAAACCTTTCTAAGGCATTTGATTGCGTTGATCATGGAACACTCATTTTGAAATTAGAACATTGTGGCCTTTCTATAAATGCCTTCCTTCCTCAACCTTTTGTCTTCATATCTCAGCACTAAAACACAAACAGTTGTTGTAAATTGAACCCAATCTAGTGGAGCTGCAGTTAAGCTAGGAGTGCCACAGGGCTCTATCTTAGGTACATTTCTATTTTTGGTTTATATAAATGACTTAGTAGAAAATTAATTTTCAAAGTTGACCGCAAAGCAACAGACTATGCTGAAATTTATAGAATACTATTTCATCAGCTTACGCCATTAGAAAAATTAGACAATTGACCATTGTCGATACTGCTCCCTTAGTTTATCATAGTTATTTTCATAGTATAATGTCATACGGAATTCTGGTTTGGGGCAAAACAGTTGATATACAGACCATATTTGTGCTACAAAAGAGCGATTCGTCCTTTATATAACCTGAATTTCCGTGACTCTTTAAGATAACTTTTTAAAGACATCAACATATTAACCGCAACGACCCAATATATTTATGAGAGTATTATTCATATTATGGAAAACATAGACTCTTTTACTAAGAATTCAGATATCCACAATTTTAATACTAGAAATAAAAACAAAATCGCCATTAGAAAGTTCCGCGTTCGTAAAGTAGCCAAATCATTCGTAAGCCAATGGATACATTTTTATAGTAAATAAATTACCAGATGATGCTTTAAAACTACCTTTTCCAGCTCTCAAAAAGTACATCAAGAAGTTTCTAATAGCAAAGGCATATTATAGGGTAGAGGACTATTTAACAGTCAAAAATGCATGGCCCAAAACAGAAACCATATAATTTAGTTTTCCTTAAAAATGCTATGTAATACTGCCATAACATCTCTAAAAAGACTACTGTAAGTGGAACATACCGAAGACTTATTAGAAGTGTCCATTAAACCGCGAGATTTTTAATTTGGAATCAATATTTGTCCAGTAAGTAAGTATGTTATTCCTATTACGTATCAAGATACTTGAATTTCGAAACACGTTTTTAAATCGTCACCGACCTATAAAAAAACAAAGGATGTAATGGCGATGAGGTCGTATATGAATTTAAAAAGATAATCAATCATGTTGAACGGTATATTATTTTAAATATATTCTGTTTAATACGCATTGTTAATTGTTTAAATTATAAGTTAGGTACACTTGCAATTTACAATATGAACAAATTGAAATAAAGAATCGTTGGCAGTATAAAAATAGTACAGTCAAGGAATTTAATTTTAAAGTAAAACTCGAATCCGGATATCTCGCTAGTTCTGTTGTATGATGCAATCTAGGCTGAAAGCAACATTTATGCTTCCAAAAACTAGCTGACCCCACGAAAGCGATAGTTCAATAAAACCGCAATTCTCTAAACATTTCGTTTATATTACTTAAAAAAAAACCAACAACAAAACAAAAACATTATCTTTGATCTCAATCACCGAGTGAGGTCTTTTGTTACATAACAATACTATTTAACAGAACGAATAACATAAAATTCATCCTATTTAAACAAAAATAAGTTCTATTTAAAAACGCGTATATATCACACCCACTCGGCCACACGTAGAGCTATCTAGCCGTCGATTGCGATTGCAAGGAAAAGTCATTGAAATTTAAATTAACAATTACAGTTACAAAAAGTAATCTATACATATAATAAAGCTGAAGAGGGTCGAAAGTCTGTACATGGAAGATATTCGAAAAAAAATTGGCCGGGGTACTTAAAATCAATAACAGAACACGTTCCAACAGTTTTTAAAATTTTTGTCTGTTTGTCTGTTTATCTGTTTGTCTGTTTATTTGTACGCGCATCACGTCAAAACGGCTGAACAGATTTTGATGCAAACTTTAGTAATCGGTTTAAAAAAGCCCCGGCCAATTATAGAGGCTATAAAAATTCAACCCTTAAAAGGGGGGGTAGCCCACGATTATCGAGCCCACGAGTATCGAGTACTTCGCTAAACTAACAGGTGGCGATAAAATTAATACCTTTTTGCCAAATCCATACTGATATTATAAATGCGAAAGTGTGTCTGTCTATCTGTTACCTCTTCACGCTTAAACCGTTGAACCGATTTTGATGAAATTTGGTATGGACATAGTTTGAATCCCGGGTTTGAGGCTACTTTTTATCCCGGAAAAATACCCTTATCCGCGATAAACGAATTTAAGGCGGACGAAGTCGCGGGCAGAAGCTAGTTGTTAAATAAATTACTACATTATATACTGCTTAAAACAATATCGGGTCCACTAAAAATTTTGATCGTAACGTGAAAATAGATATTAGTTGGTAAAATTTATTTTACATACTCTCCAGCTAAAAAGGCTTTTGTGTTTCTTTAGCTAATAATCAATGGGTAGTATTTAAACGAACATAAAAAAAACCTTTTTTTATGCAAAAATAATCCAAATTTATATCAAAATTACTGATTGCACAGCAAATATTGTACTCAAAATGTTACTAAATATACTACAATTTATATTTGTGGTGTGCATCTATTTATTTAAAAGTAAAGCATATTTAAGTAATGCATAGCTAATAATGACTACCGCACATTATGTGTATTAAATCTTTTTTTTTTTATATAGCTTTTATTTTTATATAATGTACAGTAGGTTACCTGAATGAAACGGCATTTTATTTGACATATAATCATATTTTTTATTCATTGAAACATAATGAGATCAGCAAAAGAAAATAATAAATACACATCAAAACATCACTTTGATGTTTATTAGGTAAATAATGGATTACTAATGTTTGGCAAAAAACGTTCCCCGAAGCATCACATCGCATACTTTGTTTCCCAAATTTTCATTTGGCAAAAAACATTCAATTGTCAAAACTACTTATCGCAAATTTCACAGTCGGCCTCTTTTGGCAAATGATTGTTTAGCAAAAAATTACATGGTCAAGTTCTATTCTCCCAAAAAAATTTTTGGCAATAGGGTACTTGACTGACAGATCAAATCAGTTCCTTTTTATGAACTGTCAAAACGGTCAGAAAGTATGAAGTTTGAAAGGAAAAAAGGTTAATGACGTCATAATTCTATACGGTCAAATTGCCTCCTTATTTCTAGTTTTTGATCATTATAAAATAGCCAAAAGCTTAAGCATAAGTATTCAGTAATGTTTTCTACATATTTACAGAAATAGTCTTTAACTGCAAGTGTTACATCATTTATGTTGATTCTCACTTCCAAAAAAGTGTTTTTTTCAATAGCTTGTTGTTGATGCATCGCCTCCGGCGGGGTTATTGCCTAACGAAATTTTGACACTTTGTATCGGAATCAACTGTCATAGCCCATACAAAATCATGACACTTGATTCCGATTGCGAGCGTCAAACGCGTTAGGCAATACGGGGGCGGGTTTGCAAAAACACTCTAGGGTGCTCTGTGTCGGCACGCGTTCTAACTAGCGAGAGCCTATATTCGGACTTTCGGAGCCTAATATTTTTGCGCGAGCTGTACAGATAACTGCCGGCACGGTTTAGTGCTATCTCACTTGCTCGCGCCAACCTGCATAGATAGGTACAATTTACTCAATGGCAAAAAAGCGCGCCAAATCAGTTTTCAATGTATTGGCTGTGCTTTTAGATTTAATGCTATGTAAAAAATCTGCTGAGCATGAATTGTTTAAAATAAGACAAAAATGATAAACAAGTTTTGCGGTGCTTATTACGATATATGCTCCTAGAATAGTTTATTTGCTATGAGAATGAGTATTTTAAGTGCACTCTAGTTAATTTGCTGTGCAGTCAGTATTTATGATAAGACTGTCGTATTTTTGTCTTGCGTTCGACGAAAAAGTAATGTCGTGCTGATGTGTATTTTCAAATTATCTGCAGGACAATTTTTGCTAGTTATTTATTTTATTTGCTGTAAAATAATTAATTATGTAAAAAGTATATAATTGATGAAAATAAATCGATAGGCGATTATTTGTTTGCTGTGCCATTAATAATATCCCATATTCAATTAATTAAATAGTCAATTGTTTTATTAGTTTTAACTGAGATAAGATTAGTTTATTGTAACCACAAAAACTGAACAGAAATTCCCCGCGCAATAGTGGCCCCTTTATTGTTTTGAGTAGTATATTTTGTATTTTGATGATGGAAAACGAAACATGGGCCCGCCATGGTCTTGCATTGAAAATATGTGCACCTAGGGGCCATATTTTTGATTATCAGTCCGTTTTCGAAAGCCAAATTGTCATACGTGTAAGCAACTGCCGGATTCCAGATTCGAAGCCATAAGGTCTAGCAGGCAAAGCTGACAAGAGTGGCCCCCGGGAGGGATTTGGTTGTAATTTGAGGTGCAGTAGTTGCAGGACCTAAGAGCACTGTATGCGTAATATCAGCCTTCGATCTTCTTTTTTTTTAAACTTATTCACGAAAATGTCAAAAGATGAAGGTAATTTGTAAACTGGTATTTTAGCTAAACCAAGCAAGCGAGAGAAACCAAATAAATTCAGAATTAAGGAGCATAAAATGGGGTTCATAAAGCATATATTTTACAGACAATTGAAAAATATATAGTTATTTTTTTCGCTTATTTTTTTTGTCACTACTTGCGGAGACGCAACTATAAAAAAAATTACTTGATAAGCCACAATTGTCAACTACGTATACATTTATAAATTGGAAAATTATGGTACGTCATGTAAAAAAAAAAAAACATTTTATGGAGAGGGAACGCTGAGTTTTATCTTTTAAGGCTAATATATTTGCGCATAATATTATTAGTTTGATGAAAAAGGGCGTATGTAACAAACGTCTAACTATTAACTAAATGACGTCACAGCTCTGTTTCACACACTTAAAAAAAAACGTTGGAAATAACTACAAAATGTAATGCGAACTTTGACATTTTAGTGCACTCAAACAGTTCTACAGTGACCGCAGTTGTTACGGCAGCGTCAAGATAAACGTCAAAACTTGAAAACGATACGCAGCGGTGTGATTAATTCAATAATTATGTATAAAATGCCACTTCCACTTCCAGACTTCCAGAAGAAGGAGCAGGTTCTCAATTCGTCGGAATGATTTTTTTTAAGTAAGGTTGTTTTAAAATTTATCTTTCAAGCGTATTGTTACTATCGTAACAGAACAGATTCACACTTTGTTTCTTCATGAAACTACCAGATTTTTAAACATACTTAACTTCATCCACACTTGAATAACATACGTGATGACGTGAATATTACGGCACTATACTTTAATAAAAATAATATAATAAGTAAGGTGGAACTTTATAATACCCTCCTTTGGAAAGTACTCTACTTTGGATGCAAATTTCCGTAAAAACTTGCGTTGCTAGTTGTTTGAAAGTCATCAAGGATGAAAATCTATTATAATATTATATAATATGAAGAGATAGTCAATTGATACAGACTAGGCTGAAACAAAATAATCTTTGTTTGTACCTGGACCTTGCCTGAATATTGACTATGCACACACATAGACATAGACTATGTTTACACTTATAGCAATCGAAGTACTGATTCAATATTAGTATTATTAAATTATATAGTTATTACAAGAAAATTTACAATTGACTGTGTGTATTCATAAAAGGTAAGGTAAAAGAAAAATAGTCACAAGTTCTCTTATAATGACACTCGTCAAAAATAGGGTTTTTTATTTTTTTATTACAACCAATTAATAACTATCTATACTTTCAACTAGAAATAATACAACTTTGAAATGAAAAAAAAAAAACTTTGTTTCTTACACAATTTTTATTTATGATAAATAACACAATGTATTAATATATAATTTAAGTAAAATCTCTTCTTAAGATTTTGTTGAGGGTATAGCTTAAGTATTAATTTCCAAAATTCGAAAGAGGATTGAAGCTTCCCTTCAACAAAACAGCAATAAGCGAATACAATTAATTACAAATCTGAGACTGGTTAGGATTGTAGGCGAACGCACTCTAACATTACCTTTTACTGTTTTACTAACTTATCATTTCTTAACAATTCAAAGACTGAATGATGAATAAAATATCGTAAAATATTGTCACAAAATTGCGTATATGCAAAAAAAACAATACGTGATTGATTTCCGTTTAGTAGTATAAAAATGTATGTAGTAATTTACTATCATAGTATAGTAAAATATTAAAAAAATATATACTTAACGCAATGACGCCCTGTTTAACTACTAATAAACATCAGTGTAACCCTATCTCCACTTACTTCTGTCCTTAATTGGTATAGCCACAGGTTTTCAATGGGATTTAAATCTGGTGATCTAGCAGGCCACGAAATGATATTTATGTTATAACGCCGGCGAAAACACTCACTCACACTTTTGGAACGATGTATAAGACAATTATCCTGCACAAATGAAATTATGGGTAATTCTACCTCCGGATACACATTTCGAATCATGGTCTCCTCCAGCACATTGACGTAATCAGCAATTAGCCCGACTCGGCACTCTGACGAGTTCACCCGGGTCAGCCCCGCTCATCCAACCCGACATATTCACTGTAATGCGACCAGATTGCACATTCGGCACTACGTAATCTTTACTATAACGCGTATTATTTCGATGCCACAAGCTTAAACTTCCGTGTCGACTAGTGAAACGTTTTTTCGTCAGTTTAAATGACATTACTTCAATCGGCAGTTTAGTATTCTCGAGCAAACTTTAATCTCGCTTCTTTGTGCTGTGGAGTCAGTGAGGGTTTGACTGCATGCTTGCGAGGATGTAAACCCTCACTGTGTGGAGAACACGGCGAACAGTGTCCACGCCTATGTTAAATAAACGGGTGTAATGGGTTGTTGGTGAAAAACCATTTTCTTCATATTCCTGGACCATGCTTTGACGCCGCTGTGCGCTTATAAGTCGAGGTCTACCGGTCCTTTGGCGGTGCAGATCCTATATGATCCTTCCTCTGTGAATTGTCGCACCCATAACACAACTGTTTTCCTCTGTAACAATTTTCAGAAATGTATAATCATTATTAAATTAGCATACAGATAACACTAATATAAAAAATCTCGAAAGAAATGTAAACAATAATACTTACGCTTACACCGGTTTCTAGTGCAATTTCTGTCAAATTTTTGCCTTGACTATGCAGAGTAATTATTTGTATCATTGTGACTAAGTCAATGTTGCAACGAGAACCCTTTATTACAAAATAAATACTAAAACTCAATCAAAAATACAATCGAACGGACGGCAACCGCAAGGGCACGAACGAACAGTTTCTTTGTATAAAAACTATCACGGTATATTCATAATCTTAAGTCTACCCTCTAAGTATGTGCTTTTATACAATTGTTGCATCAACAACTATTTAACGTGTGACTTAATTATAAATATTTATTTGTTTAAATAATAATGTTTGGTTTAAGCCGCTGTTAATTAATCTCAGTATAAAAAAAAAAAAACTATTAACACTAAACGCATGCCTTGCAAACGTAGGTGATTAGTGATTACAAATACGGTTATAAATTTCATCCACGTTGAATATGGCTTAATGGCTAAGGGGTTTAATGAGTTGATCTATAAGACGAATGTTCCGGGTTCAAATCCTCTCGAGCGCGGTATAGGTAAAAAGCGTTTTTGTATTTTGTGTTTGAATTAGCAAAATCATCGATGGCTTTGGTTATGACGGGTGAATTTAAGTAATATTTAATTGAAGGTGCATTCAAAAATACTGGATTCTGATAATACGTTCCATATTGTAAATTGGATATATTTAATTGAAGGTGCATTCAAAAATACTGGATTCTGAAAATACGTTCCATATTGTAAATTGGATATGTGAGTGACTTGCCGTGTGTTGTTGGCAATCGTAAGTTCAGCCGAGATTTTTTTTTAATATTTTGATGTTATCAACGCCGTCCAGTAAGATCTTATACAACCAATGTAGTTACCGGATAGATGGCGTCTCGTTTCGCTGCAAAGCAAACTTTCTGACAAATGTTCATGCAATTATGCTGTCCAGTGTACAAACCATCCCGGCTGACCGTATCAAAGGCTTTATTAAGGTCAACGAAAGCCACAATCAAGGAAGTGTTTTGTTCTCTACTTTTCTCTTGTATTTGGCGAAGTGTGAAAACCATATCCACTGTGGAACGCTCAGAGCGGAAACCACACTGTGACTCAGGATAGACGCGTTCTGCAAGCTTTTGGAGTCTCGATAAAACGACTAAACCGAAAAGCTTGCCAACTATGCTCAATATACAGTAGTAAATATACAGTACTAGAAAAGAGACTGTTATCGAATATACACAAAAGCAAAATTACCAAAACTAAAGTACTAAACGGACCACGACAGGATTGGATAAATAAAGATATAATACGAGATATAAACCACAGAAACATCCTATGGCAAACATTTAAAAGAAAACCACAAGTGACAAGACAGCTGAAGAACAGTTTAAAACGGCTAGAAATTTGGTAACCGTTAATATTCAAAGGGCGAAAAACCTTTACTACAGTAGGAAGTTGATGGATTGCAAAGGTAAACCCTCAAAAATGTGGCCCCTAATTAATAGTCTTACCAATAAAAAAGTAAAGGAGGTCTTTGTCCCTATTAATCTAGAATCTAATAACAGAAGTGTAACCGACGAAAAGGAAATATGTGAAATTTACAACGATTTCTTTTCAACTATCGGATCAACGCTAACCCAGGAAATTAAAAACAAGCAGCAGATGACTCCCAGAACTGCTCCTGTACTCAAAGTGACGGACTCTGAGCTTACAGAGTTAACACCAACCACAGTAGACGAAGTAAGAAACATCATAGTCAATCTTAAACTAAATGTGAGTACCGGTTTGGATTGGATTAGTTCAAAATCAATTAGGTGCGTTAAAGATTTGATCAATGATGAACTTGTTAAATGCATAAATGAATGCTTCAGTACAGGAACCTTTCCGACTAGTCTAAAAATTGCAAAAGTCACACTACTCTACAAATTAGGAAACAAATCAGACCCCGGAAACTACAGGCCAACTTCGATACTCCCAGTAATTTCAAAAATTTACGAAAAAAATATTTACAATCAAATTTATGGTTTACCTATATTCAATAAATTTTCTTTATGAAAAACAATATGGTTTTAGAAATAAGTATTGTACGCTCTCTGCAACCATAGATCTTGTTACCAAAATAAAAGTTCATATCGATCAAAAACAAATAGCTCTCGGAGTTTTTATAGATCTAAAGAAAGCGTTCGATACAATTAGTCATGAACTACTACTGAACAAACTAAACGCTATAGGTATTACGAGTACTAAAATTGCACACAAAATAATTAAATCATACTTATCTGATCATTAACAAATTGTAAAAATAGGTGATCATAAAAGTAGTCCGAGAGAAATTACATTCGGAGTGCCCCAAGGATATTAGGCCCGTTATTACTTCTTATTTACATAAATAATACCAAACATAAACAATATAATAACACCAAGTAGGCCTAAGAGGAGATATCACGCTATACGCTGATGATACAAGCTCATTTTATTTTGTTAGCACAATCACAAACGTCATAACGGAAGCGCAAAGTGACCTCAATTTACTGAATGAGTGGTTTCAAAATAACTTACTTATAATGAATATAAACAAAACCATTACATTACATTTGTCGCAAAAACAAGAAAATAACAGAATATAATGCATTACAAATAGACAATCAGATAATCAAACAAGTAGATAAAGAAAAATACCTCGGCCTTATTTTAGATAAAAACCTAAATTGGAAACCACACATAAATAAAATAAAGACAAAAATAACCTCATTAATAGGAGCACTGCGTTGTATTGCTAGATTTCTTCCTCAACAAGTGCGGTACATTATATATAAAGCGTTGGTCAAACCCCACCTTGACTACTTAATTGAAGTTTGGGGCACAGCCGCTAAAACTTATCTTAAAGCAATACAAACAACTCAAAATAAATTAATCAAAACATTATTTCAATACAACTACCTAACATCATCGTACAAATATTTAAAGATACTAAATTACTAAATCTAACACAATCGTATATATATAACAACTGTATTTTAGTTCGTAAAATACTACATAAAAAATACTAACTCAAATAAATTTTACTAAAAAGAAATCCAAACATAAAATTCAGCTTCGAAACGCGAACGATTTAATTCTGCGTACACCACGAACAACCTATGGGAAAAAAAGCATCTTGTATGAAGGTGTCCAACTTTACAATAAAATCCCTAAGCATTTAAAGAATATTAAATCAGTATATCGTTTTAAAAAAAATGCTCAAAATACATATATTAAATATTAACACCGAAAAAAGCACATTTTAATTAATACGCACAAATAGACATAAATAAACAAATACAATATACTCACACAAAATATAGAACAAATTAATGCAACTACGCTATGCCACTTCCAGTCTGCGTAACTCGGTGATTTAGGTTATCTTGTTTACAACTCGGACCTGATCAGTACGTATGTCACTCGATAAGTTTTTGAGATGCTTGAAATTCTAAAATGGAACGCACCTGAATTATATGTTTTTAAAACGTAAATTTATTTCAAAATAGAACACAAGTTGCCGATTCGCTCCAATTTAAAAAATGAATATGTTACAGTCATTTTTCTAAAACGGTTCCCGCGTTTTTTCTTTGTAACGATGGAGCTTAACCGCGAACATTTGCGTGCTATGATATTTTATGATTTTAAATTGGTTTTATGTGAACAATTGTGTTTGCAACGATTGCAGTCAGCGTTAGGAGATTCTGCTCCTTCACGGGCAACAGTTTTTAGATGGTTCAACGAATTTAAAAGGGGTAAAACCAACCTCAAAGATGACCACCGAAGTGGTTGCCCGCAAACAGCAGTATCTGTAGAAAACGTGTGGACTACTGAAATGTTGGTGCAACTTCTTGCATACAAAGACATAGAGAATAACTTAGGCGTCAGTTCGGGGAGCGTTAGCATCATTCTACATCAACATCTTGGAGTAAGGAAGCTCTGTTGTCGTTGGATACCACGTTTGCTCTCCGATACTGAGAAACAGGCTCGTGTAGATTTGTGTCGTGAGATGCGTCTACGATTTGACAACGGGACATCGCGGCGTGCATCGGAAATAATTACAGGTGACGAAACATGGATTTACCAATATGACCCGGAAAACAAGCGGCAATCGTCAGTATGAGTCTTCTCAGAGGGAAAGTTACCAACAAAACGACAAAGACCTCGTAACGTCGGAAAAAAATGGTAGCAACATCAATGCTGGAAAATTATAGGTCAGTCAACTCTGATTGGTATACTACAGTAGCATTGCCGCAAGTTTTCAAAGCAGTGCGAGAGAGGAGACCAAAGACTGCACTTCGGGGAATCTTGCTGCATCACGATTCGCCTCTTCACATACGTCCCTCCGAACAAAGGCGTTTATTAAGAAAGCTGGGATAGAAACCTTACCACATCCACCCTACAGTCCTGACTTAGCTTCCTGCGATTTCTTTTTGTTCCCGGTGGTGAAAGAAAAAATAAAAGGGAAGTTTTTTTCGAGTGCTGAAGAAGCCGTGGCTGCATATGAAGAAGCAATTTCGGACCTATCTGATGAAGACTGGCAAAAGTGCGTCCAAAGTTGGTTCATACGAATGGAACTTTGTATAGAGAGTAATGAACAGTATTTTGAAAAAATGTAAAATAAATAATACTAATATCTTCAATAGTTTTTTTTTATCTCAAAATTTATCGAGTGACCTACGTATTATTGGGAATATGTATGTGATTGCTGTTGCGGTGTTATCTAGATTCACCCTCCTTTTATGTTCTCGCTCATTGTAAATACATTATGTTTAATTTTAAGTTCTCATAGTAAGTGAATTGTAAATTTTTAATGAGAATAAATGATCTATAAACCTAAACCTATGTATAATTATAATATTAGCTCCATGTACTCATTTACAGAGTACAGAGGGTTTTCCAACAAAACGTTTCTCAGTCGACGCTCAAATGTGTCGTCAGACGGCTCATTCCTTAAATCATCGGGTAAATGTTCATAGTAGGTCGGGCCGATGACACGCGGGTTCTTGCCTGAAAGTGCCTTGCGACGAGGAACCGTTCTGAGACGCCCGGTAGAACGGAGCTGTTTTCCCGCAATATCTACGCGCGCGAACTGGGAAATGTTACTTCTTACAAATGAAAGTATCTCAAACAAATATTGCGAGTAGTGCGTGAAGAGTTGTTTACAGGGTTGTTTAGGTGCGGCGCCCACAAGTGTACGGATAGCTCGTTCCTGAATTATTACAACTCTTTTTGCATCAGTGGAGTTACCCCAGATGAGTATTCCGTACGACATGAGGGAGTAAAAATGGGCAAAGTACACCTGTTTTAACGCATCTTTCGTAATAAGAGGTGCCAATTTTCGAAACGCGAAGGCCGCACTACTCAACCTATTGCATAGACTGACATTGCACTTAAAGTATATTATACAATTTCGTATAGTACAACCGACTTAGGTTCGTTCGTTACCTTTTGTCCCTCAGTGTTGGATAGATGCCTCGCGAGGCGAGGCTCCATCGATTTGCTTGCGGATCGAATTTTGTACCTATTATATTAAATGTTCAGTATAATACATGTAGAGTATACTAAATATGCGATATACCAACTGTTGTTATAATAAATGGAAATGATCATTATACTGATTCATTCCTTACATTTAATTTATAGGTACTACTATATGCTGTTGGATGCTGTGAACGTTATACGATTTGTTTTTCTAAAAAAATGTTACTCCCGAGCGGGAGCGCCATAGCCGGACCTTGTATAATTTTATTCTTTGCGCAGGCGGCCTCAGATTTTCGGCGCCTATGACTCCGCCGCAGCCGCACACTCCACACTCGGCTCCGGTGACGCCGCACCCCGCATCTCCCGCACAGCACCAGATGAACAACAACTCTTTCAACTTGACGTCCCCGCCGGGTGGCAATAGCGGCGGCAACTCCGGCGCAGCGGGCAGCGTGTCGGCGTCGCCGGCGTCGCCATTGGCGCCGTCGCCGCTACCCGCGCCGGTCGCCTCGCCGCACCCGCCACCGACGTCGCCGTTCACCACGTGGCCCGCCTCGCCCTCGTTGCCGCGGCCATCGCCTGGACACCATCCTTCACCAAGGCACAATCTGGAACATAAAGGTTAGTCTATTTTATCTTTATTGAACTGTTGAGATGCTTATCAGAAAATTTGCCCTCTGAGTTGGTTCGAGCTAGCTAGAGGTATTAATCTTAAGGATATTGCCCCTCTCCTTCGAAAATCAATTGTTTTGAACGGCATTATGCAGATTACCGCATTGTCCTATGCAGTCAGCATCAGATATATCGTAGCGGTCGAGGAAATCAAATATTTCTGGGCAGAAAGTCAGCACTAGATGTGACCAATAACATCTGAACACCCAGTTCGTTGGAAATATATGAGCAGCTGATTTCCAATAAATTCTGACCACAAAACGACCTCAAAATATCTGACTGCACAAAACGCGAAAGGTATCTACGCAGTCAGGGCGATCATAAAGATCTTAGCATTAATGGAAAAAAATATCCTACGTCGGTACAATAAAATAACCTATTTAATACTTGTAACTGAAATGAAGATTACCTTTATCGGCATACGGTCCAAAACAGTGCAGACGTGTCATTGCATATGTCTTGGCTCACGTTTTTTTCACACATTCGGCATTATGGCTCTCAATGGCTCCATTGATCGCGCATTAAGTGAGGCGGGAGGGGGCGAAGTTCGACTGCCGCGCTTTCATTGAAGCAACATTTTTCTAAAACTACGTACTATACTATACTCAAACCAAATAGACGACTGGGATCGTAAAACAATTAGCATCGTATTGTCTCTTTCGCACCCGTACGCCCTTATGCAGCATGCCTGTTATCAGCCGGGCCGCATAGGGCAGGTAGAAAGCACACGGTACAAGGCATGTCGATAAGATAACATGCAAAAATGAAAACAAAGTAATGCATACAATATTTTATATTATGAAATAAATACTTTTAAAACTACAATTAGGTACTTTAGAACTAAAACATAGTAAGACTAAATAAATAAATAAATATTATATTAATAGTATTAAAATTAAAAATATTCTTCATCACTGTCACTATCCTCTTGAAGATTGATTATAAGAGGATGAGCATCTTTTAAATATGCTTTTTCTAAGTCTTCGTTTTGAAGGTTTTCGGCATGACGAACACATTTAATCCAATTTTCAGTAGTTACATTCATGATGGCTTCATCTAATAACTTTTCAACATCAACCATTTTAAAAGTTTTATTTTTCGCCGCTACTTCACCTTTAATCTGAGCCCATATTAATTCTATTGGGTTGTAATGGCAGTGGTATGGCGGTAAGCGGATAACTTCGTGGCCGTATTGGTTGGCGAGGTGATCCACTGCGTATATTTTTTTTGGTTGGCTTTGTTGTACTTTTCGTATAAGTAAGTGTTATTATATGTAAAATAATTAGTGTGATAGTCTAATGACCTACGGTATCAGCACGATACTGAAAATAACATAAACGAATAAAACCATAAAAATAAGTTACAGTATTAAGCTATGCAAAAAATATAACCAATCTTATCGACATTTAAATAAATCCAGTATCGACATGCCGCCATCCCTACGGCCGCCGGCGTTTATTGCCTCAGTCGCCTGTTTGGTTTGAGGATAGTATAGGGCATGTGATATATCATTGTCGGATAAATTAAGGATGAGGAATTTATTTTTCGAACCAAACCAATTCACCAATACACTAACCAATACACTACAAAACCAATTACCTACAAAAAATTAACTAAGCAGAAAAAACGAAAAAACGTAATTTGTTTTATTTATTTTTTTAATTTATAATTACCATTCTTTTTTAGGTATAACAGAAATCTCAAATCTTAAAATATAGTCATAGCTACACTTATTAAGTTTTCAAAAATATATAGTATGTCATATAAATCTGTTGATACATGGCAGATAAAAAAAAATATTAAGCGTGGATCAGGGTGATCTCAATGCATGATCTTCCGTAAAGTAGGGTTTAGGTACTGTTTTAAACACACGAAAGATGCATATATTTTATTGTTGTAAGTCTCTTAGTATTTTATATGAAACAAGGCAATGTACATTTATTTTAAATATTAGAAGATCCACTGCATATGCAGAGAGGGGTCTGAACATTTAAGCGGCCTCTTTTTGCAATTGCACCAGCCGCGGCACTGTTTTTCGCATTTGCATCTGGCAATTTCTAGACATGCTTCTGCAGTAACAGGCAAGTCCGTCCATGCAGACTCCCATTTGTTGTTAACCCTTGTCCAACCCCAAGTAGACGGACAGAGTAGATTTCGAGCCGGTGCTAACTGACTGAACTGACCCCAAACATGCACCCCTTGATATGTGGCTCTTAAAGATGCTGATATAAAGCAGCTTTGGACGGTGGGATGTGTTCTATCTGCTGGTCTTTGTTGGTAAACAGATATTTACGGCACTCATTTACCGAAGCTGATCTGAAATAATAATTATGACTTACAATGTTACGACATATTTTTCGATGGAAGCCTCCTCAATGTGCCCCGCGATTGCTAACTCGAAACCTACAGTTAGGTCAGGAAAGGCTTTCCAAACTTCAATAGCACTTCTTTTTCCTACCATTAAACGAAGATACCGTGTCACATCCCGTGAATGCGTGAAAGACGGGTAATGCTCTTGCTTTCTGTGGCACCCAAAAACGAATAAAGCACCCGGCTTTTCTTAATTTACTATGACCAATTATATCATTTTTACCTAAGGCGGTAGCGACGTCATGATAGCACAGACACTGATTATGTTTTCCTGTTTCTATATGCACCCACAGTTCCTCAAACTGAGATAAAGTTCGCACATGTACAACTGCCGTTACCGGCACAAGCCTCGATCAACACAGCATCAAATGCATACGCCAAGATCATAGTGTCAGTCAGCCTCTTTATGATTGCTATTAGTTATAAGGTCAGGGTTTCACGGGGTGATGTTCGTTAAAACATTTTCACCATTGGTAATATAAACTTCCTTACCATCATTGAAGTTATAAGAATAGCAGAATGCAGATAGCAGTAAATAAGCTTCAATTCTGAAACCGATTTTTAAACACAGATCCAACGATATCTTGTATGGTTTTTATAATAGTATCGGGCGTCTTTATAATAGCTTTTTATTAAGAGAATTTATAATAGCACATCGCCGCGATTGCGGTTCTCGGTAATGGTAGTCGCACAACAAGTCCTGCATCACTAAGGTACGTACTTATATGGTCTTGGGTTGCCGTGTGTTGCTCCAAGTTGCAACTTAGTACGACGTTTAATGCTTTACTTAAAGCTGCAATATTATTTGATAGCTGTTTCTGTTTATTTTGGTTAATGTTATCTTTTCTAAGGGTATTTCGGTAAGTGCCGCCTTTATTTCCAAATTTAGTTTAGGCGCTTTCGTATGACTAAAATTTTCAGGAACCGGATAAAGTTTTATTGTTTCAGCTTTGGTGTCTTTTGAAAACCGTTTTTCTAGCCTGGTCAGAGTTGGCTACAATGTTGTGATTGAAAATAGCACTTGCTTACTTGCATATTGGCTACAGAAGCGACAGACGAGCACTGTAATATACAAGTATATATAACGTACACTATTTGTTGTATTAAATCTTAAATCGTAAAGTCATTTCTTTTTTTTTGACGCGGTTTACGCGAAGATAAACTTTGCATGGTAAGCATAACTATCCATTTAGGATGGGATGTTAGGTAAAATACTCAACACTAATGAATGGTTTAATTTAGACAGATAATGGCTTGGAACGTGTGTGTTTTAAGATTATCAAATTTATTACATCTCCTGTTAATCTTCTATACTATTATAAAGTTGTAAAAATGAATGTCGGTACATTGAAGATATTTTCAAAAAAATGATTGTTATGGACTATTTGGAGGTCACTCAAACGAAAAACACTCAAACTCTCCACTCCTCCTCGTCGCTCTGGTATGTCGAACTCCTTCACCGTACAGGCAATTAGTCTCTGGAATGCCCTTCCCCTCATTATACGACAAGCTCATAGTAAATTCTCCTTCAAGTGTAAGTTGCACAAGCATCTCTTGGGAAATCTTCAAGATTAAGAGTCTTCGTAGTAGTTTCGAAGCAGGTACCTGTATGTATTTATATATATATGTATATGTATATATGTATGTATGTATGTATATATGTGTCATGTTTATATATATTAAGTATTATGTATAGTTTGTATACTATGTAACTTGGGTGTCTCGCCCTTGTAATTATTATTTTGTACAAGTCTGATACCGATATTCCGCACCAATAATTTCTCTGTTTAGCCTAATGGTTGACTGGTAGAGAATGCCTTTATGGCATTAAGACCGCCATTTGTACTTTCTTGTATTGTGCAATACAGTTTAAATATTTTTTTTTTTTGGATTTTATGTATGTTTGTATGTGTCGTTGTGGCTTCATCACGCAAAATCGGCATAACAGATTTGAACTATTTTGGGTACACGGGTAGCTGGGTATCTCCAGATGGTTATAGGATACTTTTTACCCGACTACGCTGAAGAAAAAACGAAGGGTTATGACTTTCCTCCTCCGCGAACGAAGTTGCGGGCGCCTTCTAGTAAGTAATAAAGTTATTTCGCATTCAGGCAAATGCTTTACAGAAAGTGTCATATTTGTATTCTAGCAGATAAAAAATCCACTAGGGATGAACGGCTTGTCCAAGTACAATATATTTGTATTTATATTTGATTTAAATTGCGTTTATTATACTGATTGGACTATTATAAATGTTTTGATATTTTTTCTTATTTTGTATGTTATTGTTCTGCAAATATAGTTGATTATTTACAACTAATATTATTTTGAATGTTTTGTTTTCTATATGTTTGAATTATGATGATTATATTTTACCTATCTAAATTATACGTTTGTAATGTAAGCCAGGTCGATTATCTATGTAAAGGCCACAGCCGGGTTTCCATAGTAAGTCGGCCCTTACATCGAATGGGCTCGAGTCTTTTTGTGTGAGTACCTCTGTGTGAACAATATTTTTGGTGTGAATACCTCTGTGTGAACAATATTTTTTGTGTGAGTACCTCTGTGTGAACAATATTTTTGCCGAGTATAAATATTCTACTTGTTGTAGTTTTAGACTTGTTGATGATGATTTATTTAACTTTTTTTAATGTTTCCTTTTTAAGGATGTATTCAAACGATTTGCTTCATGTTTTAAAATGATGTTCTTTAGATAGATTTGCATCGACACCCAAAAAACGAATATACTAGTTATCATATAAAAAAAGAAAAATGAACCAATAAAAAAAAAACATTTTTTTACGCAGTTGTTGAGTAGCGCAGTTGAGACCTCTAGATTTTTTTTTCTCAAAATATTCCATACTTGGCCTACTACTTGCCTAAATATCAAAATTTTCCATGCGGTATTTCCTACCGAAAATCAGCATAATGTGTGGCCAAGTTATGTATTCAGTCGATGTTTTTCAATGTAGTATACTCAAATGAGATAATATATACGCGATATAATTTGTTTATATTGCTTTATTTAAATTAAAGAAAACTTTAAAAATCATAAGTCTAAAACTATAACAAGTAGAATATTCATACTCGGCAAAAATATTTTTCACTACAAGAGGTAGGTACTCACACAAAAAAACCCGAACCCAGTTTGATGTAGGGGCCGACTTACTATGGAAACCCGACTATAACCTTTTTAATTATTGTGCTGTTGATAATTGGATTTTATAATTCTTAAACTTCATTTAAGTTGCTTCAAACATTTTAAAAATATATTTTTTTGGTAAAAGATGTTTTTTTTAAATGTTCAGGTGTGATTTTTTATTTTTGCTTGTATATTGTGTCTACACAAATTGTGTACCATGTTGCAGAATACAATATTACTTTAGAAATCACGTAACCACATTAGATTTCACCTATTTTAATGAATACAGTACAATTTTTTCGTCAGAAATATACCTGAGAATTTCCCGGAGAATGTTGCGGAAAATTACGGCGGAAACTTACGGTAATTTTGGTAATATACTAGTTCCTTTGGTCTGGTTATTGTGAGTTTTTTCGTGATGATTATTATTACTGATTGAAATAGAATCACGTTAAAAAAATAGAAAACTTATACTATTTTCTACGGACTTATACTATTATATTTTTAGTTACGGAGAACGTTACCGAGAAGATTACCTCAAAATTCTCTCTAATCTCGTAATTTACGGTAACGGCACATCACTACGTATATCTACTTGATGTTAGGTAAAATAATCAACACTAATAAAAGTGGAGAATTAACATTCCATATGGGAAGTTAGCTTGTATTAAGCCACACAATATACCTACTTGATGTCAGGTAAAATACTCAACACTAATAAAAGTGGAGAATTAACATTCTATATAGGAAGTTCATTTGAATTAAGCCACACGATATACATGAGCCTATACGTATACCTACATATTAAAAAGTCCATAAAAATAAATAACAAAGACTTTAGACAGGTGCCTTCGCACGTTATGGATAAAAATCCTTAAGTAATTCTTGGTTTAGACATCATAATAATATAGCTGGCTAAACACGTTACGGTTACAATGTCTTGCATTTTTTGCGGTAGTTTACGAAACATATCCTACCTGTTTCATCTAATTCCATATTGCGCCCAACGGCGTCTGCATTCCTGATTGATGTACGTCTTTGATTGTTTTACTTACATCAATTTTCCGCCATATCTTCTATAGATGACGAGGATGACATACTTCGTTGACGATCTTAACGGTTTATCGAGTTCTCATGCAGGATATACACATATGCATGATATGAAGTCAGCACGGCTGATTGGCACACAAACTTTTGCAACATGTGTATCGCATAGGAAAAACTACTCAGCTGTTTACATACATTCTCCGTTTGATGTTTCCATGACAAGTTGTTATCTATGACTAAACCTAAGAACTGCGTATTTTTAGCTTCTGATATAGTACCCCACAACAAACACATTATAAATCTAACAATGAGGTTTGGGATTTTGAAGCTATTCCGTCTCTGACTAAAATTCATTATATGTGTCTTGGTCAAGTTAACTTTAAGTTTTACTTTTGTTAAGGTTATTTCTGTCAAGCCTTATAGATTGTAATATTTTAAAATGGTGGATCAGTAAATAAAATTGTACTATCGTCCGCGAACAAGACCATAGGATGTATAGTGGCTTTCAGGTGGTCATTAATATATAAATAAAAAAGGCCCAAAAAGGCTGTCCTGAGGGACACCGTACCTAATTTCTCTCAAATCTGATGAGTAGGTACCTTCTTCTTTGGATTTGGGGTTTACATATGATATTTGTACATTTTATAGTACAAAGATACGATCCAATCAAATTGTGGACATTTTCCCTTATCTCATACCTATATAGCTTATCCAATAGCATTTCATGCCTGACAAAGTCAAACGCCTTTGTCGTGTCCATGTAGATTGCCGATACTGATAGCCTTTTATTCATAGTTAGGCAAAAAATAGTTTGAATAAGACTAAGACTAAACGGCCAAACGTAATTCTCATTCAAAATAAATTCAAATAAGATTTAGTCTTGAGCGCGTCATTCTGAATGACGTGAAATACTAAATTCAAAAATTCCTCATTCTGATTGACGAATAACGTGTTGAATGGATTACTTTGAGAAACGTTTATTTAAACTAACGTGTTATTTGAATGACTGTTATTTTAATTCAAATTATTTTTAGTGATTATTTTATGTATGTTATTTTGACGGGTTTCTTATACTTAGAGTAAGATGCATACTTAAAAGTCATGAGTATTTTTGACAAAAAAAAAACCTAAATATGTAATTTGTAGTCGTAGTTATGATATATCAACAGATTATTAATGTACCTATGTCCATGTAAGATGGCGCGTCATTTATGGTTCGACTTTGACTATAGACGTGACGCTGAATGGATTAGTTGAATGTAGCTTACTTTACAAGTTTTATTTAAGAAATCATTTTATAAAATTGAGCACTTATAAATACATGTAAGAATTAACACGAGCAATTCAAAAAGAGAGGATTTTCAGTCACGGAATAATCCAGCGATATCGTTATCAGTAAATTCCTTAACCGATAACCGACGGTACTTGTGGCACAAAGCAGTGCCAATTTTGTTATTGTTACTACCATTATTCTCAAGCAGCTGCAGTTGACAAGATAATAATAATCCTAAACTACCAATAATAACGTGTTGATTATCCAGGTATGCTATGATGAAGCAGTCTTCAAAAAACCTCTAACTACTCGTACCTTTAACGACGAAGCATAAGTAACTCATTAATACCTACGTGTTTACTGGAAAAAAAAATCTAGTTAACCATAATCTTACGGTCCACATTATTTTACAAAGCTTGATTTCTAGAAAACATGCCTAATACTGTCCTTTGCCTTTGGTATCTTCGAAACAACCAATTAGGTACACTAACTTTCTGTGATTTGTGTTCTTGATTTAGAATTCGGAATTAACGAACATGATTTACTACTTTAGCACAAGGCGCAGTGGAATATATTTATTTACTTGGGGTAAATAAATATTACATATAATATTACACATAAGTATAAATCAAAACGAAAAAAAGGCTTTTACATGCTTAATATAAAACGGTATATAGTATATAAGGCATAACTCAAAAAATTAACATACTAAACATAACGATACTACAACTATTAAAAGTATACTTATTACAACAAAAAAATCATAAAATTAAACAATTTTATTTGAAATAATCAATCATAAATTGATTAATTTGAATGACGACTAAATTAGTGTCACTAATTTTTTCCTGCTGTGAATTATTCTTAAACAGGTTAGTAAGAATAAGCTATTCTTGAATGACGGCGCGCTGATTCATTCTTGCAGCGCGTTAGTTATAATGATGATTTAGTCTTGAATGCCCATCTTTGCTTTTATTAATGTTATCAAGTACTTTTTTATAACATTGAAAGTTGCCATGTTTATTGTTTTACTTTTCCGAAAGCCTTTTTTCTCTTTGGTAAATTAAATATGTTATCTTGTTCGAAGCAATCGTAGAGCCTTTTATAAATGTCATTTTCGAAATTTATGAGAATACGGAAATTAAAGCAATCGCCCCGTAATTTTTAGATCGTCCTTTTTATCTTTCTTATGAATGGGTTTAACGATAGAGACCTTTAACTTTTCGGGAAAGCTTCCATATTCAATTACCATATTCATTACATGGCTGAGAACTGGTGCAATTATATGAGATGATCTTTTTAGGATTAACTAGAAGGCGCCCGCAACTTCGTTCGCGGAGGAGAAAAAGTCATAACACCTCTTTTTTTCTTTAGCATAGCGGGTAAAAATTATCCTATAACCATCTGGAGGTATCCAGTTTACCAAAAATTTAAGTTATCCGTTAAGCTGATTTAGCGTGATGAAGCCACAAGAGGATGGTGAGGATGGAGTTCCAGTAGGTACCCCCAGGGTCCATCACAATCTGAAAAAGAAATAGTGGGCTGTTCGACAAAAGAGAATCTTTTAATTGCATTACAAAACTATTTTTTTCCAAATAACATTTTAGTTGATTAAAACGTTAGTTAAAATAATCCCATTTCTCGAATAATTATTCCTATTCTTATTCTTAATTTAAACTAAGAGTTTTATGATTTATTCACTTTCATGTTATTTCAAATAACGAGTACAGGAATTTATTCTTATTGAAATCGATTTGAATAAGAATAACTTTTCTGTTTTTATTCTTATTCAAGTTAATTTTTGTCCAACTCTGATTTTAACGCCATTATTATTTAATTCTGATTTATTTTCCTTTGGTATGTTCTGTTTGGCGCTCTAGTATCTGCCATGTAGTTTTTGTCTTATTAGATTATTAAGAACTCTGATTACTGAGCTTTTTGGGTTAGTTTATGGATCTTCTTAAGACGGTGCGAGTATGATTTAAGTGCTTGTTTATCTTACTTTTCCCTGACCTATCAATAGTTCCCAAGAAGTTGTCTTGTGTTTGCAACAGAGGGGTATTCCTTTAGTTATCCATTTCAATTTTTTGAGTACCAAGATTTTTATTTACTTAGGAAAGCATAGTTCATAGATATGTTTAAATTCTGCAATAAAATTGTCATATGCATCATTGGGATTATTTGCCATATATGTGCTATTAAAACTAAGTTATTTGATGGATTTGATACATTTATCAATGTTCTCATTGCTGTAAACCCTTTTTCTTACGAATCAATGTGTTGAAGTGCAAGTTTATTTGACCGGAAATCTCATTCTTTGACTTATAAGACCAGATAGGGCTAACTCAAGAATATCAAATTTACCTCCTCGAACATTATGGAAAATGTTGTCTATGCAGATTTTGCTAACAAGATGCGTTGGCTGTGCAAAGCCAATTTCTGTTAGGGTTCCGTAGCCAAACTGGCAAAAACGGAACCCTTATAGTTTCGTCATGTCCGACCGTCCGTCTGTCCGTATGTCACAGGCATTTTACTCAAAAACTACAAGATGCACATTGATGAAATTTGGAGTATAGGTGTCTTGTGTAAGCCGCTACTTAGTTTGATGGTTAAATAATAAAATAAAAAATCTAAGGGGGGCACTTCATACGTGTAACCATTTTCGGGAATAATCGCTCCGAAAGTAGCATAAATTGTGTCATCCCTTTTCTTTTTTCTAAACGGTATGTCTGAAAAATATGAAAAAAATATAAAGATAAGCTTAATAAATACTTTCCTCGAAAATTGTTTTCAACATGATTGGTTATACCGTTTTTGAGTTATTGCGGGAAAATAGCGCTTCTCAATAAAAGGACGTAAGTGTCATGGAGATACGCTCTTTTGCTAGTGCACTTCTTCATATTTTTGGAGTTAGTTTTATTTTTATTATTAGCTAAAAAGTTATATTACACGCAAAGCCAAAGCTAAATCCTATAACCATCTGTGGACACCTAGCTACCCGTGTACCAAAAATCATTGAAACCCGTTTAGCCGGTTGGGTGTGATCAGTGATGGACAAAATTTATTCGAATGACGAATAACGAATAAAAATAACAGAATCATTCGCGAATAAAGAATAAAATCTTCAAATAATTATTCGAATAAAAATTTATTCGAATAATGCCCAACTCTGGTTGTGATGAAGCCACAACGACACATACAAACATACAAAAAATAAAAAAATATATAGATTCAGGGACCTCCAAATACTACGTTAAAATATTTTTTGATTATTTTTTCAATGTACAGACATTTTTTACTACTTTCTTATACTTTGGAAGTAGCCTTTCACTTGAAAACTCATTCATTTACATCGTTTTTTTTTTCAACCCTCTTAGGGTACGAATTTCGAGAACATAAAGAAATGTTAGGGATTTTATTTTAGAAGCGAAGACGCGGGTAATAATAAATAGCTAGTTCCAAATAAAATACATACTAAGCCTAAGCCTCGCACAATGACCTTTCTCTCTGACCTCAAAACAGCTCCATGTGCTTACTACTCATTCGCCCATTCTTGGCTCCGGTACGGTATTGTGATGTGGGGCAATAGCACAAATGTACAAGACCTATTTGTCCTATAAAAGAAATGTATACGAATCCTCGCTAATATAAAACAAACCGAAAGCTGCAGACCTCAATTTCGTAAACTAAATATACTTACTTTGACCACCATTTATATATTTGAAGTATGCAAATTCCTTAGGAAATATTCTCACTTTTTCCCAACACCCAAGGACCCAACATCAACTAACTTGCGTCCTAGATACAATATTCACGTCCCATTTTCTAAATTAAAAATGCATAGCTCTAGCTAGTCCTTATGTTATGTGCATTAAGGTTTACAATAAATTCCCAAAGATTATTAGGAATCAAGCAAAATATAGCATATTTCAAGATCTCATCAAATATCTAATTGATAATAGTTTCTGTACCCTGCAAGAGTTCTTCGAAAATGACAATAAATAAACGTTAATGTATATTGTAGAGACAGTCGTATATTTAAGTTTATATAATGATGTTATAATTCATATAACTACAAGCAATATATATTTTTTGTATTTGTTATTATTTGATAACTCCAGATTTTATTATTTTAAGTACTTCAATAGTGTACCTACTCGTAAGTAAAGTTTGTAAATAATTAATTTGAAATATTTAAAATTAGTAAGTAAGTTCATATAATTAAATTCATCTAGGTGTAAGTTCGATAATGTTGCAGTGCCCTAAGTACAGGGTTTCATAGCGGTAAATGTGAATGTACCATCTTGAAATGTGCCTATGAAAGCAATAAATAAACTAATAACTGATAACAATTAGCCTGCGTTGCCCTAAGGTAGAGACTAGTCAAGTAGAGAATGCCTCATTGCATTAAGTTCGCCTCTTGTACGAAAAGTTTTCTTTTTTGCAAAAAGATTAAACATAAATACTACTTGCGACCTGGGAGTCTGTGATATCGCCGATAAGCTGCAGGAAAGCAGGATGAAGTGATATGGACATGTCAAGAGGAGGCCACTCAATTACGACGGTAACGTTGTGCTCGATTTGTTTGTCTCCGGAAAAAGACCTAGAGGGAGACCTAAGACCACCTGGACAAATGCGTTGCTGACAGATATGAGGGAATGAGATGTTTCCGAAGACGACGTGAGGGCTGATCCCACCACCATGTGGAATACATAGTCGGGAAGCGAGAGAGAGAGAGAGACTATGTACGTCATGCTCAAAATGAAAGAGATAGACTCCACAGTGTATGCATGATGTGATTAATGAATTTGTAATTTGTGACTATGGTAATATGCCTTGTGCCGGCACAAGGCATATTTTCTATGAATGTTCAGATTTTTAATGATCATCCTGGCTGCTTAGATACCATTGTCGTTTTGAGCTCGTTGTGTGTTCAAAATTTATTGGAAATCAGCTGCTCATATATTTCCGACAAACTGGGTGTTCAGATGTTATTGGTCACATCTAGTGCTAAGAATTTATTGACATTTAAGACTGCTCAGAAATATTTGAGTACCTCGACCGCTACGATATGTCTGATGCTGACTCTAGATGCTGCGGTCGAGTTACTCATGTACACTTTGACGGTAGACCTCACCAGTAAATCGTTGCTTGAGGATGTTTCGTACAGGTCCCCAGGCATCGTCGTGCTCGACGCGAGCGGGGTGCCGCGCTGGCGGCGGCGGGGCGGCGACGCCGCTGCCGGTGAGCAAGCTGGAAGCGCTGTGCGCGCCGTGCGAGCCGCCACCGGGCGCGCCGCCCGGCCCGGCGCTCGCGCCGCTGCAGCGGTTCCTCGCCTGCGTCTACATGAAGCGCACCCTGCAGCGGTTCGTCCAGCAGGAGGAATATGTCAGTTCACATTTCACATACCTATTAAATACAAAAGACAAGAATGGTTTCTTACGGCCTGTTATCAGTTTACGCTGATAATTATACCAACGCTGCATGATTTTCTTTCAATCACCATGATCTATCGCTGGTTTTACACCGTGTTGTTACTTTAATTTCCTTTAATTTTAACAGGTGGCAAAGGAATGATTGTTCGTATGGACGGGTATCGTCAATACGAACAACTGTTCCTATGAGGATACATTTCTGAAACGAGAATAAATCCGATCTGAAAAGCAAATCAAAGCAAGACGGTGTATTTACTAAATACCGCATTTACACAATTTGGTTATAGATTATGAAATGCGACACTGCAATTTCCTGGGGTTTAAATCCGTTATTTGAACATGGATATGTCATATGAATATGACTTACAATCGCGCGAGTCTTTTTGTTACCTACCTCTGTAAAATGGTCAATAATTACCACTTATGAACCTCTTTTATTTAATGATATGGCCACTTGAAATAGAAGTACTATAATGCCTTGTCTTGACTGACATTGACATGCAGATCGAGCCCTGCTTATCATATTCTTATTATTACTCATTAACGGCGAATAATAATAATTTCAGGTTAACAGGCTAAAACGTTGTTGATACTCTTTAACTCCTTGGTCAGGCCTATCCTTGAATACGCATCAGCTATATGGAACCCAAATTATAAATGTTACATCAATTCCATTGAAAACATACAAAAAAAGCTTATAAAACACTTGAATTATGAATCTTCAAAATTGAATCAAACACTAATTACATGTAAACTTGTTTTGCTCGAATGCCGACGCGCATTAAGAGATCAAATATTTCTGTATAAAGTCTTACGAATCCATATTGACTCCCCGTATTTAACAGGTTGATTTGGTTATAAATGTTCTCGTTTGAACACACGGCACATCAATACACTTTTTCATATACCATTTACTAGAAAAATATATAAATCGAACTCCTTCGATAGCGCATGTAAAACCCATAATTTAATTTTTCACACGTCGATGTTTTTAATTTATCTTTAACCAAATTTAAACACAGTGTATTTTGCCTCTTGAATACACAGTAACTCAATTAGAACATTATACCCTTAATTAATTATAATCTCTGGTAACTTAAGTTATTGCTGAAGCTTGTAAAATTGCAGATTTTATTGTTATCCCGTAACCTAGTTTTATGTGTATGTATTAGTAAGTAGTGGCAACTTCATTGGTTAATGTGCTATATAATTGGATTGTCTTTTAGAACAATGTGCCGTTTGTGCCCAAATAAACATTAAAATTAAAACAAAATTACCAACAGTCATCACTAATAGACAGTTTTAAGGTGCGTCCACACTTGTATCATTTTCTAGTATCCGATCACCGTGCACCGTAGCATGACATGCTAATCCCCCGTATTACAGTGCAAAAGGGACAACTGCAGTTCGGAACGATCTGACCTATAAAAAATTGGTGAAAACAGGGTTTCGTAGTCCCCTATTTCCTCTTCCAAAACTGGACTAATTTTAGTTTTTCTTTCACATATATTATAACGAGGGCTTCGGCTATGCTTCTATGTTATCTGTTTTTCTTTTATATTCGTTAAATTTGTTTACTGAACGTGAGCTTATGGCGCCGGATGGTGGGTCTTTTTTGCAGTTTTAGAGGGCCTCTAATTCTTAATACAAACAAGTTATTTGAAAAATAAAACATAGGCGAATGGCACAGGTACGTATAGATTATATTTATGAAAAAAAAAATGCTCTAAGACAATTATCCAGGAAGGAAACAGGGGATTACGTTTGTATGGAGCAACGGCCACTAGTATGTATCCTCTTAAGTGTACACATATTAAGTGACGTACTTTTTTTTATTTTGACGCCGTTTTGGATAGTGGTGGTTTCTTAGAAAAAAAGTACCTTGACAAGTAGAAATTAAAATATGGCGTGGCAACCTAAGGAAGAAACTATTCAAAGTTGGATTGAATCGTATCCTGCCTTAATGTTCGAATCAACTAAGTGGACACAATACTACAGAACAAGAGAATAAGGTTAGAACGGCGACGTGGGCGGAGTAGGCGCGCCACAAGTTTGTTCAAATGTTCTTAACTTGCGACAGGCACGCGGCCGCTCGCAGTTGCTCGCCGACCTTGCGCCAGAATGTATTAAAAATAAATATTAAAAAAGTGGTGGAAAATGCCGAGTTACGCTATTGTAACTTGCAGGGCAAGAAGTGGAGTGGCTACTTTAGCCAAAGGAGGAATAACATTCCATCGGTAAGCGTAAATATCTTCATTTTATTGAAATGTTTACGAAAAACGGTTTGGTACTAAAGGTTTTACAATAATAACGATACTTGTTCAATTTTGTATACATTGCTCGCATAGTATTACAGTGCCGACTTAACTTTGGCTGTTGAAAGAGCAATGAATTGCGCTCAATGCGACCATATCTTAATCGCTTGACATTCGTGGTGCGCAGGGTTCGATCACGTGTAGCGTAGTGTTAAATTCCGTTTGTGTGGGTGAGCGCGCATTAAATTCCGTTTGTGTGGGTGAGCCGTGACCGAATCATAGCGCTTCGAGTGACATTGTGCGTGTGTGTGTTTGACTGTATTTATTTTCTTTACGTGAGTAGTAGTAGACGTGGAAGGGATTTAGTGGCGCCATTGGTTCTGATACAAATTGTACTCGATAGCCTTTCTAACCTTATTCTCTTGTTCTGTGCACAATACCCTTGACAAAAGTTATTAATTATTAACAATAACCCATTTTCCAAAATCCCGGTAAACCCCAAGTGACATTCATGTTAAGCGTAACGTCTGAGGTCTTTCACCCCAAATTGCATCCTAGATCCGATGAGTGCTAATAAGGCATTTGTTTGCACCCCAGTTGAACCTGGTGGGCGCCGACGCGACCAGCCTGACGTTCCGATGCGAGGGCGCGGGGCTGGCGGCGCGTGTGGCGCTGCACCCACAACACATGCAGTCGCTGCACTTGCAGCTAACGCCGCTGCCCGATCTCAAAGACCAGTGGCCCGAGGAGGATCTCAAAGTAAATGTCATACCTAATAGGCTAATAGCACACTCTAATAATATCGCAGTTGAAGAGAGGCAAACGACACCACGCTTAACAACAATCTCCTCCAGACATCCGTGAAGTTGGGTACCAGAACAAGTAAGAAAATAAACTGAATTGAGTAACGGGTACCGACGATATGATTATTTTCTCAAACATCCGAGGAAATGTCGTTCTTTTCTTCGTCATAATAGAACGCGAAGTAAGTCTTGGTATACCAAGGGGTTCATTTCTTTGTCATAGCATCATTTATTCTTAAGTCTTTACGCATAATACTTTTGCCATAATGGTTTTAGTTATTATGTTAAATACCCATATTTTCTCTTTCCCGTGCTGTATCGATTGTCCTAAATCATTTTAGTCCGATATGTATTTGTCCTAATTGTAAAATTTCCTTTTTGTGTTTATAATAAACGTTATATCCTACTATCTGAAACAACACTTTAAATATTTTGATAATACTTAATATATAGTCATAGTCATAACTGCATGCATCCTAATTAATTATGCGGGGTTCATTTCTATGTCATAATATCACTGGTCTTAAAATTTTTGCTCGTAACTGTTTTGCTATAATGTACATATGTGTTAAATACTCATATTTTACATAAATCTACCAGAAAAGTAGGTTATTTTAACCCATGAGTGAGGGTTGCTAAAAAAAGAAATGAAAAATGTTTTTTAGTATTCCTTTAGGAAGAAGTGCGACAAAATGGAACATGAGTCAAAAACCGAAAACTAGGTTAGGATAGGTTTGTATTGTGACCATGTACAGCGGAGCGTCAAAATGTAGGTTAGATTAGGTTTGTATTGTGACCATGTAGAGCGGTGCGTCAAAATGGGTCAAAAACCGAAAAATGTAGATTAGGTAAGGTTTGTATTGTGATCATGCTGCTTATTTTAGGATGTTCTATACCATACAGTAATAAAAATGATATGTAATATAGACACAAATTTCACGATACCGAGTCCCAGACTGCTGGAGGTTCATTTAGTTTTCGGAATTATTATTATCCCTTTCGAATGTTCTTGAAGTGAAGTTGCTTGCTTATTTCGGATAATTTAGATGCTGTTAATAGTAAAGTTATGACTTTACTATTAACAGCATCCCAACTTTATAATAGTATAGGTAGAAAAGTCGAACATTTGTATTTTTTCTTTGGATTCATTTTAGAAAAGCCCTATACAAGATCCCCTATTTACCAGCGTCTGCAGTAGTGTACTATTGTGTTGCAGGTAATGCAAAAGTTCTTCGAGCTGCGTGTGTGCGTGGCGCCGTATCGCGCGACGGCGCTGCAGGGCTGGGGGCGCACTTGGGGGGCACCGGCCGTGGCGCTGCCGTCGCTGGTGGCGCTGATGCGCGCGGACCTGGAGCCCGTCGCGCCGGCACTGTGGCAGCTGCAGTGGGCGCTGCGCATCCCGCCCGCGGCGCCGCAGATCGTGCCCACCGGCCACCCCGCGGTGCTGCTCGCCAAACACAAGATACTCTTCTTTGTGCGTATGCCTTTATGTGGCTTTCCTCAAGGTAGTACAAGTGCAGAGGCGCAAGGGCGTAGCCAAAGTGGGACAGGGGGGTAGTTTATATTCTTTTCTCAAACATGCAATGAAATGTCGTCATTACGTGCGTTAAAACAGGCTTCAAAGTATCACGTTGCGGACGGGAGCAACTTGAGATTTCTGTAAAGGAATTTCAGACAAAATTGCAGGCCTAGGCCGGGAAGTATTTTTTTAAAATTTTAATGTAAATATGGCACCTGTGTTCATGAATAGGCTAGACAACTGAATAATATATTTTTTATTTTTTTCTGGTGGCTGAATGGTTATCGGACCAAAAATATTCGCGTTCACGCCTATTACACACGAACTGACGTTAAGAACACAAATCTGTATAGTTCATGTGTTGATGAATAAATTTAAATAAAATATTGTCTATACGTAAGTCACCAGAGACCATAGACAATATTTAAAATCCTCTGCATTTATTTTATTTATTATACAAATTAAGATTCTTATTATCAGGTTGTGTATAACGCCCCTAATAGGGTCTACTCGAATACTACACAACACACGCGAAATACGGACGACTTCCCTGAAAAAAAAAAAAAACATTATGGTGGTATTGGAGGGAAAATTTAAAAAGCTTCTGTCGTTAGTTAGTTTTTTGAGTAGTGTATTTTTTTATTTCATTGCATATATTTGAGAAAAGCACTATACATGCCTCTGGCTGTGGAAAGTGCTTGCCGGCTTCGTATCACTATCCGGTCTATACCTACTCACCCGGCAAGCCCTTCTTTCCTGGCGTCTGCACTAATGTAATATTTCTCAAACATGCAATGAGATATTGATGTTGTGTTCCTCATAATAGATCCCGTAGTCTCACATATCGGGTGCGGCGCGATGAGGGGCACATAATGATAATTTCATACGATATTGCGGGCCATGGCCTGCAAAGCAACCTTCTTTTGTTTCCATTCGCTTCGAGCGCCGCGCGCGCTGGGGTGCGCCGCGGTGAAAAGAACGAATAACTGTGTATATTAAAATAACATTTTAGTAGGAAAAAATCCATACTAATATTATAAATGTGAAAGTGTGTCTGTCTGTCTGTCTGTCTGTTACCTCTTCACGCTTAAACCGCTGACCCGATTTGGATGGAATTTGGGGGTAAGTAATAAAAGATATAAAAACTTATACTATAATATTCATATTATATACGCTCATATTGTATAAGCTTGTTTTGTATACCGTTCAAGGTGTATAACGAACGTTAGATATAACATCAAAATATCTATTTTTGTTAAGTATAACGTTGTTTAAGTATAATATCATTGTATATAACGATCATAACGTATAACGTTCATAATATCTCAGATTTATAATGTATATCACTCAATACATCTAACTCCAAAATGTATATTACTCAATACATCTAACGCCATAATAGTGCCGAGTCGTGGCATCATCGTTTTAATCAGATCATTGACAAAGTGAAGCCTGGTTTTTATCACGTTGCGATGGAGCTTTTACACGAGAGTATCAAAATTATGGCAGATATAGAAAAAATGAAAAATGGTGAACCTGCTGCTAAGCGTAAAAGGATGTACATAGATCAACAACGAATAATCGATAATATATTAAAACGAAAAGATGAATACGATTATTGTGAATTTCTTTGAGCGATGGCCTCAAATTTAAGCTTAAAAAGGCAATAAAAATGTATATAATATATAATAAAGATTTGTTTTCTGTATACAGTATCTTTAATTAACATCTGCCAATATCAATTGTGTACATACTTATGCAATAGTTCGCTGTTAAATTTTCATATAAATACCTCCATACAAGCAAGCATTTTGACGCTCCGCTCGCTTCGCTCGCTCTGCTATCCATGGTCATAAAACAAACCTAACCTAACCTACAGTTTTCGGTTTTTGACCTATATTCCATTTTATTGCAGTTTTTCCAAACGGTATAGGTACTTGTTACTTGCCAGAATTTCATCTGCCATTATCAATTGTGTACATACTTATGCAATAGTTCGCTGTTAAATTTTAATATACCTCCATGCAAGCAAGCATTTTGACGCTCCGCTCGCTTCGCTCGCTCCGCTATCCATGGTCATAAAACAAACCTAACCTAACCTAACCTACAGTTTTCGGTTTTTGACCTATATTCCATTCTAGGGGCATGGGGGAGCAGTTGTAACCTATTTAGTATATCACACGCTATTATATTTTCTAATCATTATTCATTATAATCATTATTCTTTATAATTATTATACTAAAAGAAAGTATATACTATGAACGGTATACGTTATGTATGTTATATCAACTGAATTTAGAGTATTTGAGTGTTATATAAAAAAATATTCTACAACATGAGTATTATACTAATTGACTATTATTCCTTATAAAAATATTGATTTTGATGTTATAGCAAACGTTCATTATATCTTGTGAACGTTATTAATATGAAATTATATATTTTGTAGTTATATCTTATGGGACGCACCCGAAATTTGGTATGGAGGTAGTTTGAGTCCCGCGGAAGGACACAGGCTACTTACTCAGAAAAATACCCTTATCCGCGATAAACGAATTTAAGGCGGACGAAGTCGCGGGCAGAAGCTAGTATGATGATATAATAAAATATTGTCTTTATTTCATTGCATGTTTGAGAAAAGCACTCTACAAGCCTCGGCGCGAACAGGGATTGTCGGCCTCGTATCTTTAAATGGCCTCGGTAACACTCGGCCATCTATAACTACACGGCCGGCAATCCCCTAATTCGCAGCCTCTGCAGTAATGTACTATTAAATTATTGTCTATGACAAACTTACTGGTTTAATGTCGCTACTAAAATGAGTGTGTACTTTGTTTTTAATATGGTTGTTTCCACTGTTTTAAAACCAGTGTAAAACTGTTCCGATTATCCGATTTAAATGATGCCTCAGCATTTGATTTTTTCACTAGAATTAAGTATTAGCTGAGAAAATTAAAATTAAAAAAAAAACATTTTGTTTATGATTATTGGCGCGAAAACGATACTTGAAACAGCCGTGACGTCACTTCACTAGATCTGACATTCCTGTATAACGCACACATACAACATAAGGAGGCACTGTTGCTATTTATTAACTACTTACAATATGTCTAGTAGTTTAGTCTTCTCCTGAACCCATTCATACAATCATTAATCATTATCAATATATTTTATTTATATTATGTTATGTTGATTATCTTATCCACTCACTTGCTTTTGGACTTTAAAAATGGTGGCCTATATTGCTTTGTCTTTTTGTGCAAATTTCCGCGAGATGCCGTGTTTTATTGAAAAAATCATAACTTGGTTTCTACTAAATCATTTGCTATGTTTTTTTTACACAAAAAAGCCAATAAAACAAATAATGTGGTGGTGTTACTTATTTTATGGATTACAATATTGAAAATAATTATAAAAAATGCGTAAAACTGACACACTGATAAAGTTGACAAAATCAAGCAGAAATATATTTTTAGAAAAAAAAAACTAAAGCGATAACATCCTTTTTGTTTAAATGCAAAAAGAAGAAGATTAGTTGTTCTTTCATTTAATGCCAAATATTGTATAACTGTTCAAATAAAATTGTATAGTAAACATCATTTCATTTTTAGATATATGACGCAAGACGGGGGGTTTTTTTATTTCTTTGATTCGTGATTTATTTGTGGCTAATTTAAAAACTCAAGACCAAAATATAGTTCTAATTAGAACAAGCAACTAGTAATCATAAATTAAAATTGATATATTTTGCAATAATAACGTTAATTACGGTTCTAGGAGTCTAAATAACAAAAATTATGTACGTACCAACGAAGTTTTGGTTTTCAGCCGAACTAAAAACCCTTAAAACCACAATATCACACGACACAAACACATTATAAATCACAGTCTGTATCTAGGAAACCACAATCACACAAAGAAAACTATTAATACATAGAATCACACTGATTTAAAGGTAAATAAACAAAGCCGTTACGTAAAAAACTAATAACGTGCCATGTTACCGGGGCAACTGCCGAACATGGCGCCCCGTTAGGGTCGAACACAACGGGCGCCGCCAGGTCTATGCAGTGTTTTAGAAATTGAGCATACGTTATTTTAAGTGTTACGGTCCATAAATAGTTTATAGGGTCGGTATCAAAACGACTGGATTTAGAAAATGACCTGTTCTGCAAAAGGACTAGATCGCAAAACGACTACAAATGCAGAAAGTCTATTTCTCAAAATGACATGGTACTCAAAACTACCACTGAGCAGAAGGTCTTCTTCTCTGAATGGCTTAGTATCAAAACGACTAGTTCGAAAAACGGCCACCTCGTGGAACGTCTACATCTTTAAATGCCCTATAAGTAAAACGACTAGATCGCGGAAGAACCTAATCTTAGAATGTCTTAGTAGCAAAAATATTTGTTATTAAAATGGCATAAAAGTTATTAATATTATTCATATTCATATTCATATTCGTTATCATCGTCGTATCATCATTATCAATCATTCTCCTCCCATTTTAGCAGTTGTATCCTAAAGAGTCCGATTAACGTAATATTTGCAAATGTTTTTAGCTACTTTTCATTTACTTTATGTTCGAGCCTTAACCTGTTATTAGGAACAAATCACAAAATGTACCAAACGCGATCGCAGCGCTTCAGGTGTGCTCCGATGCCTTACAACGTCAGAGCGAGTAATTGGCTAAATTGCTTTTGGTAGCTACAGCTACCACCACCCGTACCTGTATTTACATGGGCCGTTACTTGTGTTATTCGCTAATCTTGTGTAAATAAGTCATAGATGTTAATGATTTAATGTTTATTTATGAAACTTAATACTTAAACTGTTCTAATGACTAGATAATTACGAGAAATATTCTTTATTCTTAAAAATGTCGGCCATTTCAATCGCAAGTCACCGAAAAAATCTCTGTCTTAACTACTTTGAAGTGAGGTTGTAATTCATAATTATTCATTGGGACCGAAATATAGATATAATCTGATAGTTGGATAAACACTGAATCGTTTTATGACTATATTTAATAGTAAAATATAAATTTGAATACTGACGGCATTTTTAAAACACTGCGCACTTTTACGCAACTTTACTTTTTCACAACGTTGAAAACGATAGCTATTTAAAAATATGTTTGTTCTATCATGTTGGCTGCAAATTTTTTTCTGCGTTGCCATCTTATTTGGGTATGTTTTGGTCATAGTTTAAACCGCTCCGAAACTGCCCTTCACAGATTAAAAATCATAAAATGTATAAAAGTCATCTGGTAGCTCTGGCTACCGGGAGCAATTTGTAGGTTGTCAAAGTTTGTAGCTCTAGTTACCGAAAGCAAGTGAGTGGTTATGGAGTTATCAGATAATCAATGACAAACTGCTACACCTTAACTGAACTACATCATTTGCATGCAGTAGACTTTTTGTATTATGCAGTGTCAATACTACACTACTGGTTGTCAACTAACGACAGTCATAACATAACCAAACAACATTCGGAAAAGCGTTTACGCTAGACGGCGGCCATCATGTTTCGGTATTTATCGGCGTACTTCCGCCATTCTGGCGCGTACACAATGTTTCTGAGTAAGCAACCGCAGGACGCGAATCTATAGCGTATAGGGAATGCAACCGAATAGTGAAAAAACCGAGTATCGACTTTAACCGTCCGGTTTTAACCGATTTGAAACTCGGTTTTAACTCGGTAAAAAATCGAGTTTTTCAGTTTAAGGTCGTAAAGGAATATTTTCTTTTTTTAAGGTAAGAAAGTACAAAATAAGTAATTTAAGATTTCTATGACAAAATCAATTTGTTATGATTAGTTTAATGTCGATTTCAAGTGTAAATCACGAATTCACGAGTGAGCGATTAAATCAAACTGCACCATTTGATTCACTTGGGTTTTGTTCATTCGCGCTTTCCACGCTGATGATTCCAGTCGTTCAGTATCCTTATGTCACTTATGTCAGTATAGGTATCTTGCTCATGTTGTTGCCGTCCTATGGTACCCCAGTGGTACAGAGGGCCTTCGTGAGACATCGCCATCTCCTGTCCTGTGCCTCGCGCTCCGCGACACTCCAACTCAGCCCGGCCGCCCGCAGCTCGGCGTCGACGGTGCGCTGCACGCTGCTACGAGTGCGCCGGCCGGCCTCGTCGCCTACTCCCGCGCGGTCTCCACGTGAACGCGACTCTAACGGTATTGTCCTCTGGTCTTCGGAGGGAGTGTCCTATGTACTTCCACTTCCGTTGAGCGATTTCTCGCTTGCCTCCTCCTCCTCCGTCCTCGTTTCTGATAGTGTTCGACCGGAATATTCGCAAGATAAATCTTAAGCATTTGTTTGTTGACGAACATTTGTAGCTTGCTCTGACCCTGTGTCTCTTTCCAAGTCTCGCAGCCGAAGAGTAAAACAGACTTTACTATGGAATCGAAGAGGTAAATCTTAATCCGCTGAGTTAGCTCGTTTGAATACCAGACCGGTTTTTGCTGGGCAAAGGCGCCTTTAGCTTTTCTAATCCTTTCCTTTTCATTTAATCGACGTTGTCATCAGAGCCACCGCTATTGGTCACGGTGCTGCTGAGATACGTGAACTTTGCGACAGATTCCAGCGGTGAACCATGGAGTCTGATGGGACGGTTTTCGCACGACTGAACTCGAATTTCAAAGGTCTTCCTGGCGTTGATTCGTAGTCCCATATCTTGAACTTCCTCTCGTAACGAGTTCAGCTTCATTTGAAAATCAGGCGGTGAAGACGAAATAAACACTATGTCGTCTGCGCAGGCAAGTTCCTCCAGGTGTGAGCTGTTATTCCATGTGATGCCCCTAGGTGTTTCTGTTACTTTCCGCATGACGTCGTCGAGCCAGACGATGAAGAGCAGCGGCGATAAGAGGCAGCCCTGTTTAACTGCTGCCATTGGAATTGGTTCCCCTAGTACTTGATCGTACCTACACTACTTTGCAGATACTGCCATCATATAGGGACTGGATGATACCTATATTCTTGCTGGGTATTCCTCTTCGTCTGAGACTGAACCACAGTGCGCTCCACTTCACGGAGTCGATGGTTTTCTTGAAGTCGACGAATGCCAGGAAAAGTTCGGCATGCCACTCCTCGCACGACTCGATGAGAATGCGCAAGGTGTTCGTGTGGTCAGTGCATGAACGTCCAGAACGGAACCCGGCTTGCTCCTCCCGAAGTGTCTTAGCGATCCCTGGGGACATACGGATATCTCCGAGCCGAACGAATGAAACATTGCGAAGCGGCCGCTTAGCTATCCATTATGACGCCAGCATCAGGGTATTAAATTGAGACTCCATTAAACACCAAGAATCTCAACCCATCCCGAAGAAAAAGTGGTTTATATTTCCACCGACAGGGTTCCATTTTTACCGAAAGAGGTACAAAACTACAAAAAACGCAATAGCCTCTTTTATTCAATACTTTACTTACAGTCAAGAAATACTTGGTTTCAAACCGAAATTCGAATCGATTTCGAGTTAAACCGAATAAAAACCGAAACTCGGTTTTCGGTCATAGCTGCATTCCCTGAGCGTGACCAACCGATATTGATACTAAAATAAGCCAAAGCGATGTAAAAATAATCTAAAAATAATTACATTTCAACAAGTTTTTAATTAAGTTACAAAACCATATCTATTTCATGCAATTTTAATTCATAATTAATGAATACATTGACTGGTTATGGCATAAAGCCCGCAATTTGTTTGATAAACCAGAACACAAAAGTGTAAATGAAGGTTTAACGTTGAATAGGGTACATGCATGAATTTTTATATCGCTTTTTTTAATTAAATATCGAAACACCGTAAAAACGATTTCAAACTGTGAAATTAAAATTTAAATCGGCCAAGAAATACGCAAGATATAGGCATTTTAAACTACTAATTAGACGGAGAGGTCCGACGTGCACTGTTACGTCATCGTGCACTCCGGTCATATAAACTCCATATTGAATTCTGTTTTGCTAGAAAGAAATAGAATGAAATGTTTGATGGCTTATATCTTGGTTATTTTTATAGTTATTCGAAAAATTCGTTTTGTCTACTGTTCGTTACATGAACGAGCTTTTAATAAAGCAAAAATTAAACAAGAGCTTTTAATAAAGAAAAAAAAAATGCAAGAATGACAATTCCCTATTGCCGACACTCGTTTAATCGAATAATAATGGAATACAAATTATTAAAATAAATATACAGGTCATTCATGACCTTAAAATAACTGCCAAACTATAATTACGTGACAGTGTTGTCAGCATAGCAAAAATCATAAAATAGCACTGGCACGCCCTCAAGTCCTACGACTCTTCTCTTTCCGCGCAGACTCTACCATATAATCACAAATATGCAATTCTTACCTTGACCGAGCGTTAGCGTAGGCCTCCGTCTTAGCTTGGACAAATGTCCGGATGATTTCTCCAAAGATTGTCATGAAATTTTGTGAGCAGGTTTAAAATGGGATTTTCTTGTTGATTCTGTTTTTAATTTTTTTCAAAATGGCGAAGATATGGATGTTACCTCGTGAGTCTTTCAACCTCTCACAGAAGTTATTAATGAAATAATAATATGAAACTTTGCACCAACTCTTTCATCACAATGAGATTCGATAATTATCGATGTCTATTTCAATTAAACTATTGATATTGTCCCTTTCCTTTGATGTTACGAAAAGCTGCGAAATATTGTGAAAATTTATGTAGTCCACAGTAGAAAAACGATTGAATAAAACGAATTCGAATGATTTCTGTGGATGGCTATTGTTTTCGCACATCATTTTTGTTTATTATACTCTTATTTGACATAGTGCCTTTAGCCAATGCAATGGGACACTTTTTCATTGTAGACGTCCGGTAGCGATCTCAAGCAATAGCCCAGTATTTAATCCATCATTCAACCCCATAACCCAGTATATTTAGATGCCATTAATCACGTTGGCGATGAAATTGCACGCACACAGTCAAGCCTCGTGAAATGGCGTCACGTGCTCTTCAAGGGGCTTCAAGTCTGGTCATGAGACACGTGTAATATAATATCCCACCAAAAACATTCTGTAAAAAACTAGTCAAGTCTCGATGGAGCTGCTTGTTTATCTCTAAAAAGTAATGAAATCTAGACAAAGTCGTGCCAAGTCTAAGGTTCTTTACTGCGTTATTTTATTATTATAGTTAATGTTGTGTGACTTGGCCGTTGAAGGTACCACAAGGGTACAAAACCAGGTGCTCCGTGACACCATTGCGCCAATCGTTGACGGTCGGACGACGTTTGGTTGGGCTCTTGTGTTTTCTAATCAGGGTCACCAGGTACTCCAGATCTTCGATTATCCTAGTTTAATAGTTTTCCCTTTATGTGGCCATTTAACCCTAACTCTGTACCAAATTTCAGCTCTCTGAGTTTATGGGAAGTACTACGGAGTGTATCTTTGGTTCCACATAAAATAAAGAAATGAAAATAAATAAAAAGAAAACCCATATGAATAGTCAAAATAAATATATGCATTATTATCTTATCTTATCTTATTACTAGGGGTCCTTACGGATACACTTCGACCCAGTGGGATCTTTTGTGTAATTACCCCTTCTTGCTACTCAGTGTTTTGTTCTACCAACTCCATAAACCGGATGATAGATGCCAATGGCAGCGTCTGGAATTCCTTTGGCCTTGGGTACCCAACGCCAAATTCCTTCATTCTCTGTCTGGCGAGGGCATGACATTCACATAATATATGTTTCATTGTTTCAGCCTCTTCACCGCACATTCTACAATCCGTGTTGTCAGAAAGTCCTAGTTTGGCCAGGAGTCCTTTGACTCCGAAGTGACCTGTGAACACACCCATTATGATTCTGAGTTGTCTTTTGCTGTAGTTCCACAGTTTCTTGGTCCAGCTTGATTCTACCCCTTCTATGAATAGCTTTGCATGCCTCAGGCCCTCCACCTTCTTTCACTCTTGTTGATGTTGGTTCTTGGCATGGTCCTTAATGGCCGTTACTATGGTTCCCTGCGAGAGTCCCACACATGGTTCGGGTCCTACGAAGTTAGTTGCAGACCCTTTTCTAGCTAGTTCATCTGCGTTTTCATTGCCGATGAAGCCTTCATGCCCTGGAATCCATCCCAGCTGCACCTTATTGAGCCTTCCGAGCTTGTTTAATGCTTGAATGCCGTTGTGTACAAGTCTAGAGTCCACTTTGGGCGCTGATAACGCCTTCAGTGCTGCTTGACTGTCGCTGAGTATATAGATGTGTTTTCCCCTGGTTAGTCGATCTATGTTCTCCTGGGCACAGGCGATTATAGCATATGTCTCTGCTTGAAAGACCGTTGCATAACCTCCCACACTTGTACTGACATTGTAGTGAATATGAATGCCTGCTCCCGTACCTGATGCCATTTTTGAGCCATCAGTGTACCAAATACTATCCTCACCATCCATTGTCAATGGTTTTTGATCTTCGGGCCATTCTGCGCTTGTGGGTTGCACTTTGAAGTTCCTATGTAATACATACCTTGGTTGCATTTTATCGCAGCTCAAGGCAGTTATTCTGTCGAGGAAATTGTTGTTTTCCATGGTTGTGTGCTTAGTTTTCGGCGCACAGTAACTCCACAGGCCCATGGGTTTTAACCTGTGCAGTGATTTGCGCGCTTCCGACTGTATCACTATGTGTAGCGGTGGTAGGTCTAACAATACTTCTAGCGCCGCTATCGGCGTAGTTCTAAACGCCCCTGTTATAGCCATGCACGCCGTTCTTTGGAACTTCATTAGGTCGTCTCTGCATGTGCTCTTTAAAGTTCTCGGCCACCAGACCAGGCTGCCGTACAGTATGATCGGTCTTACCATCATAGTTTAGATCCATCTCAGTACCTTAGGGTTTAATCCCCACATCTTACCGTATGCCGATCTGCACATTCCAAACACTCTAAGCGCCTTTGTTATGTTACGATCAACATGCTTTTTCCAATTTAGTTCCTTATCTAGCGTGACACCGAGATATTTCACTTCATTGGACATCTCAAGTACCCTTCCGTACAGTTTTAGTTGCTGCATGTCCTTTAGGGTTCTCTTTCTAGTAAATGGTATTACCACCGTCTTGCCTGGATTAATGGACAGTTGGTGTTTGTTACACCATCTCTCCACTTTCTTCAGTGCTTCATTCATTATTGCCGAGACTGTACTGGGAAATTTCCCATTTACAAGTATCACTAGGTCATCCGCATACCCTATCGTATGGATAGGACCGCTATTGAGTTCCTCCAATATTGAGTTCAGCACCAAGCTCCATAGAGTAGGCGAGAGTACTCCACCTTGTGGACACCCCTTTGTTGTTGTGGCCATTATCTCGTCCCCCATTAGGGTAGACGTTATTAACCTACCGTTTAGCATATTGCCAATCCATTTGCATATGGTCGGCTCTATGCCATGTCTTGCAGCTGCTTTATCGATCGCTTGGTACGTGGTGCGGTCAAACGCTCCTTCCACGTCTAGAAAAGCCGCCAGGCACAGTTCCTTACTCTCTATGGCCTGTTCAGCTCTGGTTGCTACCAGGTGTAACGCCGTGTCCGTTGACTTCCCTGGTTGATAGGCACACTGTAATTTGTGCAGAGGATGCCTTTTTAATGGGCCATCCCTTATGTGTCTATCCACCAGTTTCTCTAACGCTTTTAGAAAGAACGATGACAAACTTATAGGCCTATACGATTTGGCGTCTCCGTAATCTGCCTTGCCTGGTTTTGGCAGATAAATCACCTTCACCATTCTCCATACCCGTGGTACATGTCCGGATGCTATACACGCTCTGTACAGTCTGCATAGATGGGGAATGAGTACATTTGCGCCCTCCGGTAATAGAACGGGGTATATCCCGTCTGGCCCCGGAGCCTTGTAGGGTTGGAACGTTGACAGGGCCCATTTTAATTTGTTGTGTTCTACTACCTTCTTCGATGTGTCCCAGTTGTGCCTTGTTGTGCTTGTGGTTTGCTCCTGTGCACTAATAGCGACATCATCTATTTCACCCTGGTGTATTACCGAGCCTGGAAAGTGAGTATTACACATCACGTTGAGGGTTTCAAACCCAGTTTCAGTCATTTTCCCGTCACTGTCTCTGATGGATGTAAGCGGGACTGACTTAGTTGCAGCTAGTGCCTTTGTTAGTCTCATACCCGCTGGTATTGACCCTATTTGGTCGCAGTGGTTTCTCCACGCGGACCTCTTTGCTTTTCTCACCGCCTTGAATTATTCTGTGAGTTTGCGTGCGTATCTCTCAAAGTTATTTGAGGCTTTTGCGTCATTAAAGATAGCCCTGGTTTCTCTCCTCATTTTTTCAATCTCCGGGTTCCACCATGGTATCCTTTTCGCCAGAGTTTTCTTCTCTGGGCAGTTGTTAGTCCAGGCCGTATATACTGCTTGTACTATTTTGTCCGCTTCAAATTTATGATAGCATTGAGCTTCCCCTTAGGGTCCCCCAGTTCCACTTTCAGGTCAGCTTAATACGCTTCCCAGTCAGTGTTCCGCGGGTTCCTTTTGCGTACAGCTTCCACTTCTATTTTGGTTTTGTACTTAAAGCATATATATCTGTGATCGGATAAAGAAACTTCCTTTGAGACATGACATGAGTTTATGTTTTTACTAGTGTTATTAGTAGCCAACGTTATATCAATTACCTGCCCTCGTCTAGCATTGACAAAGGTCGGTTCATTGCCCTTATTTAGTATTTGTAATGAGGAGCTTACCAGAAAATCCAGTACCTTCACCCCTCTCGTATTGACATTCGAGCTGCCCCGGATGACGTGATGGGCGTTCGCGTCGCAGCCGATGATAACGTCGGTGTTCGCCTCGCTTCCTTTTTCGACGAGACCCCGCAGTTGGCTTGTGATCGGGTCTGTCGCCTCATAGGGGAGATAGGCTGACGCAGCAATAAGAGCCTTACCCTCCCCTTTACTCAGGATCTTAACTGCTGTAAGATCCCTGGAACAGAAAGCACGTAAGGGCATGACGTTGATGCCGTTTCTGACATAGATGCATGTCCTCATGTTATCATCGGGACAGTGATGCCATATGGCACCTCCAGTTCCGCCCAAACCTCTAATTTCCCCTTTATAAATGTAAGGTTCCTGTATTAGAGCTATATCGAATTTACCGTCCGTGAGCTGCCTCGCCAGAAGAGCTGTGGCTGCTTATTGTGTTGTAAATTAATCTGTACACACCTTATACCCGCCATTGCGCTGTTATTGTTTTGGCTCCCTGGGAGCCTCCTCGCTAGACATGGGGGAGAGGGCGCTTCCCAGGTATAGATCTGCTAGGTCTCGCAAGTCCTCAGAGCCCACCGTCGATAACGGTGACGACTCCCGGCCCATGCGTGACCCAGCCCTATCTTCCCTCCACTCCCTCTCCACCATGGTAGCATCCGGCTGCCCACTCGCCTCTACTGCGACCGTCTCCGCCTCAGCAGCGTCTATCGACGGTGCTTCCTCGGCTCCGACGCGGTCCGTATCATTGGCCGGGTCTCCCTGGTCCCGGCTCTCCATCGTCCCTGACATGGCGGCGTTCGGAGCGGCGTCGCCCACCGTTGCTCGAGGGTCGCCCTCTGCCCTCCTTAGCATCCTCTCCTCCGCATCCTCGAGGAGCTTAAAGGAGCTTATTTATTTATTTATTTATTTTATTTATTAAGGTCTACCAACAGTTAATACATCTATTGAATGTACAAAATATATACAAGAGTTACATAAGGTGATGCTTAACTAATTACAGGTAAACACAACATGTTACATAACGAGTATTAATCGAAGTGCTTACTTAGTGCTTAAAACTAGAAACACAGGCATACAAGTACTATGCTAATAATTGGAAGATAATTGTATTAATTACTAATATCTATTGATTTACGAAACCTAGGCAGCGAATCAAAATGAATATCACAGGAGTGACTGTGCTTATTCAGAAGTCTACATAGCCGAGGAATGGGGGAATTGGCGCCAAGAACGGTTCTCCGGAATAAAGGGGCAAGAAGGTCTATTATTTTGCGAGGGTATCTAAATGGAACTCTAAAACGAATATTGCGTAAAAGTTGCGGACAGTTTATATGGTTGTTCAAGAGTTTGTACAGAAACACAAGATCGAGCGAGTCTCTTCGCTTAGTGAGCGGGCTAATTCCAAAATGCTCAAGTCTCTGTCCATAGGATGTGGACTTATGAGCAAGTCGGGTGTTGGCAGATAGATGCCAAAGAAATCTTTTCTGCACTCGTTCGATCCTTAGACAATGCGTGGAATAATGTGGCCGCCACACAGTGCTACAGTATTCTAAGATATTGCGAACAAAACAGTAGAATAACATAATTTTTGTTTTGTGATTTCGAAAAATTTTGCCATTCCTTATAATAAATCCAAGCATTTTTGATGCTGTTGAGATTATTTTGTCAATATGGGGTATGAACGTCATTTTCTTATCAAAAATTACTCCCAAATCTCTGATTTGGTCAACTTCGTTTAGATACTCTCCAGCGACGTGGTAAGATGAATTAATATAAATCAAGTTTCTAGTGAATTTTATATGTGAACATTTCGCAATATTTAACTGCATTGCATTATCTGTGCACCACTGATTTAAACTGTTCAGGTCGTTTTGTAACAAGATCATATCTTTAGTTGTAGCTATACACCTTGCAAATTTAAGATCATCAGCGTAAAGAAAAGGGTATGAGTTTGCGAAACAAGATTGAATATCGTTAATAAAGATATTGAATAAGATAGGTCCGACATGCGATCCTTGAGGGACCCCGGAAACAATATCATGCACCTCAGAGCTATATCCGTTGATCACTACAAAGAAAGCCCTCTGGCTCAAGTAAGATTTGAGCCAAGCGAGAAGTGATCCAGAGTATCCTAACGAGACAAGTTTGCGATATAAGATGGTGTGAGATACACGATCAAAAGCCTTGCTAAAATCCGTGTAAATCACATCTACTTGCTTGTGGCTATCCATTGACTCTATAGGTCGGAGGAGCTTAGGTCGAACCCCGAGAAGAGTTGATAGTTGGACGCCCTGATGGCATCCGCCGATTCCCGATCCATCAGTACGATGCGTCGGGTACTGGTTTCTGACATCAGGGTGTCAACTATCTTCCACTGCTCCGTGTGCAGCAAAGGGTTGTACTTTTGCAGCACACGGAGCATTTGTTTGATGTCCTGGACACCAACGATCCGCGTCTTCCAGGCCATTTTGACTGGCTTCGGCAGATCCCTGGCGTCCACGACTTTGAGGCGCAGCCCGGCAATCTCCACCCCCCGATTACCGAGCTGAACCATGTGGAGGCCCCCCTCCCCTGGCAACTGATGTGGAGGGCGCCCCCCACGATATTGCCGAGCATTATTCTAGGCAGGGGCTGAGTAGCGCCATCCACGAGTGCCAGTACTGCACCCTGGATCGCGGACATATGCCCCGCCAGAATCTTGACGGCAGGGTAGCCCACTGGGATAATGGCCATCCGCTCCGCCACCACCGCCTCCGCATACGACCCTACCCTCGTCCTTTTGGGGGCACTGGTCAGCAGGGTCGAATCGCCACTCGATTCCAGTGGCCTTTTGTTGCGGCCTGCCTCCGCCACGATAGCAGGTGCGACCTGTGTCGCATCTGCGCTCGTCTGTGACGACAAACGAGCTCTCTCCCTAGCGTTCTGCCTCCTCTTCTGCCTCCAGCTGAGAATGTACCCGCCGTCCTCCCCCTCAGGTTTGGACACACCCACGTCACGTGCCGGCACATTCTCAGTCGGATTTGGAAGCGATCCGCGGAACGGTGTGGTGGTCGGCTTCGGCAAGCTTTTGCCGTCTCCTCCTCCAGTGCCCGCTACAGTCGGTCCCCTTGCGGTTACCTTCTGCGCGTGTCCGCTTTTCACCACTTGGGGAAAAGATCGGACGGCACCTTTGAAGTGGACAGGTCCAGCGTGTCCTCTGCCTCCACTCCTACCTACATTACTGGGACCATGCATTATTACTTTTAGTTGAATCGACAATTCCTAAACGCACAACATTTAAAAAAACATACCTTTGCTACAAAATCTTTATCAGTGCCAGAAGATTATTAAGACTAAAATATTGTATTATGATTACAAAATATTTGACATTTAATTTTTTTCGATTTCCCTAAATCGAAAACCATTTGGAGAAAAACGCCTCTAGAACACAAAAAATATTTTTGTTGATTTTTTTTACAATACTTTTGCCAGAAACTACCAAAACAGCTAAAACGGAAACTGACGTCACACAGTTGATCCAATATTGCCACTATAAAAATAGTTCTTCCGGTTTTCCGTTTGACATTTTTCGACGCATGACACTATTGACAGTTAATTTCACTCGAATATCGTCTCGTACTTTTCGTATGTTTCCTGCCTTTGATTTCGAGGTTTTCATCTCGGCATTGCCACGGGATTTGTGCGAGCTGACAACACTAATAATTTGCCTCGAAAGGAGACTATGTATATTGATGATGGAGTTTATGCAAAGCTCGGATGAGTATAATCTTCTCTCATCAGAGGTGTCGGAACTTCACAGTTTTCGCGGACGTCTTATGTTGCAATTGCTATGTAGAAATACAGCGTCCTAATGATATATTTTTGTTAAATGCCGCAAAATGTACCAAGTAGGTACCTATCCGCACAAATAGATATAAGAGAATAGGCGATATACGAGTGTTGTTCATACAAGTTTTCTTAAAACTATATCTTATGCATGGCATTTTCTATATAATTATTAAAATAATCACACCGCTGCATATCGTTTTCAAGTTTTGACGTTTTTATCTTGACGCCGTGACAACTGCCGTCATTGTAAAACTGTTTGAGTGCACTAAATTACATTTTGTTATTACTTCCAAACGTTTTTATAAGTGTGTGAAACAGAGCTGTGACGTCATTTTGCTGATAGACGTTTGTTACATACGCCCTTTTTCATCAAACTAATAATATTCTTGGTTTTTGCATTAAAAAATAACATTTCCGCAAATATAAAAAATACGTGTATCTTAAAATTTTGCCTTCTTTCGAGTTTGACAATAAAAAGCATCATTCAAAAATATGAAATATTGTCAATTACTCTTTTGTTTCTATTATTATTGGCTAATGCCAATACCATACCATACCATGCATTAACTAAACGCAGAAAACAGTTCAAGTTTTTTTTTTATCTCGGTTTTTTTACGTTACTATTGGTCAATTGGGTGTATGGTGAATTTCAAAGTATTAGATGAAATTAAAAGTAAATTTCCTCGCATATTTGGAGAAAAGCAGTATACATGCCTCGGCAGGAATGTATTTTCGCCGAAAATGACTTTTCCCGCCCTCTGCAGTAATATACTATACTCTGCAATTGTACATGTTCGTTATTATAACTCATAATTATAGTGACTAGACTTCAAGGCATCTAGGTAAAGATTGTGGTGCGATTGCGCGTCCGCAGATCTGCCTGACGCGCGGCGAGACGCAGCTGGTGCTGCCGTTGGTGTACGACATGCAGTCCAACGTGACGCAGCTCGCTGACAAGCGCGACTCGCAGCCGCATCTCATCGCGGTCAACCTGCACCTCAAACGGTAACTTGTGGAACTTACGATCATATCATCGTGGCATATCATCATAGCAATGTGGCCGGTAAAGAAGGAATTAGAAACGTAGCACATTGAAGCCCGAAGCCGCAGGCTGAGTGCATTAATGACTCGAGTTTGTAGTTCCGGTTCCGCCCGAGTAACACACAATGTTTTTCATCACACCTGTGAGGAAACTAAAAATTATTAAGTTAGAAAAAGCTTGTCACTTTCAAATGTCACAAGTCGCAGCATTGTGCCATAAAGTGTAATTTCGTGATTGGTAGCATCTCATTCCATAGATAACATAAACAAAGGTTTCGTCCGGAAACTATTTGTTAGTTATGTTGCATACAATCTTTTACGTAAATTAATTATTGTAAAATAGTATAAACAAGCTATTTTAACGTATTTAACTATAGCGTCGACGTGTATTTATTGATATTACATTATGTATAATTCAAATTTGTTGATTTTGACTAATTCCGTTCGGTTCCGTTCTAAACCTGGCATATTAGAGTAGTGAATGCAGTCAAAAAAAGTCATTAGTTCATTACGCACATGGCGTTAATGGAATCAATAAAAAGCTCACGGTTTTAATTAAGACCTTGTCGCTCGTTTTGCTGTGTGTAATGACACCGTTTACGAACAAGTGTGATGAAAAATATATTACCTATTCACTCTTACGTCGACTACTCTTTATCATGAATTGATAAAGTTATGCTAAAGAAGAAAAAGAGGTTTTATGACTTTTTCTACTCCGCGAACGAAGTTGCGGGTGGGTGCCTCCTAGTTAAGTATATAAAAGACGCTTGAAAAGATTTTCGTCCATAATGTACGTCGGCCGCCCTTGATCCGGCCATGAATACAAACTCGACATGCAGTCCCTTGCTTCCCAGGTTCTGTGTGTAGTATTCCTGTTATTTGTACTAGGTGTGTAATGTCGTTTTGTCTGGCGCAGTTTCAGCGAATTCAACCAGACGCACGGTGAGTGTACGCTGTGGCCCGCGGTGCGCGACCTGCTGACCAACTTCGCGCTGCCGCAGGAGGCGCCGGCGGGCGCCGCGCCGCCGCCGCCGTAGCTTGCGCTCGCGCCGGCGCCGCCGCTGCCTGCGCTGCTCTAACGCCGGGACCTGGGAGGATATTACCTAACAAGATTTTGACACTTGGTATCGGAATAAACTGTCATAGTCCATACAAAATCTTGACACTTGATACTGATTGCGAGCGTCAAACGCGTTAGGCAATAGGGGGGCGGGTTGCGGCCGCTACAGTGCACGCCCCACCACCTTACTCACTACTAAAGATGTTGCCACCTATCTCCATTCGCAACCCGGCTAAAAATACCCGTCACGTGGCGTCAATGTTTGAATTTATTTTAGCTCCACGGTTTGAAATTGTTTTTTTTTTGTGCTTTGTTCCAAAATCTACATTAACTGAACATAAATTATTACAAGTAGGATATTTTAGAAGTGCCGGCTTGTGTTCTACTGTATCATAGTGGCAGAAAAGGTAAACTCGTCAATTGTGATAAAATTTGCTCCCCCGACTGGTTTCTTAATTGACAAGTGAAATGTACGACGGCGGTTTAAACTAGCGGAAGTTCGATTCATACTTTGATTTAGGCTCTAAATTCGGCTTTCCCATTCCGGAGTATTAAATGAAAAAAATATCGAAATGCGGAGCGCTTAACACATAATATGCATAGTGTATGTAGCACTACATAGCACGGATGAATTAAACAAGAGGTCTGTCAGTAGCCATACCCCGATATTTGCAACGCCATCTATGTTTCCGAATTATTATTTGTGTCATGACGCGGTGTTTTACTGTTGTCTCTGTTTACGAACAATAGCTATAATTCTGTGTTGAACTGTAACGGCGTTAACCTTTAGTTTTAAAGTACCATCTCGTTTTAATAGTGGACGTACCCTTACGGTCGGTGTCTTGTTTTATACGTCCATGCTATATGGTAAACAATATGGCTTCAGTGTTTTAACCTTTGGGCATAGGAGAGACGCATTTATTATATTCTTCATTTTTATATAGGGCACATTTTATCACTATAGGAGTATTTAACTAAATATTAACTGACACACTTTAACTACTAAATATAACCGAAAATCGAAATGCATATGTGTATTACATTCAAAGTGTACCCGTTTTCGCTTTACATTTCAGATAAAACTACTTTGGTACAATATTTGTAATTCAGTGTCAAGTTTGCTAGGCACTGATCTGGTACAAGTAACTAGATAGATGCATTTCCTAAACAAAAACAAAAAAAGCCGGCCATTTATGTTATGACACTGTCTGCTATCTTCAAATAGATGATAATGATATAAAACCATGAAATTACGATAAATTGAAAAGTTGATTTTATATTATTTTGCTTGTTCGTTGCTCTTCGTTAATAAACTTTTCTTTATTGATCACTGTTAGGGGTTGGAAACTCAGATAAATATTTCCCTAGAGCTGGCAAATCACCAGATAAAAAGTAAATATAGGGTCGGCTTCCTAAATATATTATATTAATAGTGTAATACCCGGGATTTATTCACATTTGACACCCAAATGTATGTAAGGAACCGTAACCAATGAACCATGAATCTTTAAAGAACACCTGCAATTTTGCTATCTCAGACACTCACTATTTCCTATTAGCTGTTCACTCTTGAATGATCATCTCTTTGTTTCGGTTCCCAATCTAAACTCAATCAGTTGATAGTTTTCAACTATTTTTTGTCATTAGTATAACACTTTAAGCCAATTTGCTCCTCAAATTTCATTAGTTAAATGAGTTATAGATTTAGCCTGACAAGTTGCTTTACAGCCCTCGCCATGTTGCGGATTTTCAGTGGTACTATTTTATTATAATGGCATGGATTTAACTTTGAGAGCAGACGTTAAAAGTCATTGAATGTCACCAATCTAAACAAAGAGAAAACTAAAACGAAAAGACTAAATATTTCGCGGTTGTAAAAGAAAATCACACAATAATGCCAAAAAATCCACTAAGAATCAAGAAAAAGCATTTCGTATACGATTAAATATTTACATCACAAGAAAAGCGAAGGCTTATAAGTAGTATTTGTGTAAAGAATGTTTAGAAGTCCCTGCTTCAACGTCCTCGTGTTGACTAATTTTATCTTTCTTTTGCTGTGGTATGTTATAGAATGACCGGCGACTTTTCAGTAATAGAAATATTGGTGAAAAAACTACTTCAATCCTAAAAACTCCTCGAGATACAACAATGTAAAAGTCAGACTTTAGAACTTTCCCAAAAACTGCTCCAAACTAAAGCCTAGGAACGTGTAAAGTGACCTATTCCTACCTTGTATAGGGAAAGTAAGAACTTTGTGTGCGTCACAGATCACCCCCACTAGATAGCTATTCCACAGAGCACTTAATCACTACGTTTTAAGAGTCGGCAGTTCCAAAAAAGCCCCGATTCGAATTATGAACATACTTTGTGCTAACCCAACCAATACTTGCCAATACTACCAACACAAAAATGCAACGCTAGTAAAAATGCAACGGTAATAAGTTTTGAGTATTACGAGTGGGTATTAATAAAAATAATAACTATAAAAATAATTTATTAATCGTTTTCACAACTATCAACACCATGAATGTACAAGGAATGCAACTTATAACAAATTAAAGATATTGTACAAACACATGTTGATGAAGCGGCAGTTGTATGCCAGGACCGTAGCAAGTGGAAGGAGGTAGTCTCTGCCTGCCCCGTAATGGGAAAAAGGCGTGATTGTATATATGTATGTATAAACACATACATTAATTAGCGGCACTTCTCAGTTTAGCTACCTTGGAAGCATTCGCAGGAATTTCCTCTGTTTTAATAATATCTGAATTTAGTATTTGGCACTGTCTTCTAATAAAAACAAATCCATGAGTCAATGTAATTGTCTTGTCATAATATCTTCTTGATTTTTGCATTTCCACCAGTTTACGTTAATATTTAACCGCGCAAAGAGTGCAAAACTTTGGCCAACAATTTCTTCATGTAATATCTGAAATAAGAGGATTATCGACAAGTGTTCGCAAACCATTCGTGTTTTAGGTTACCGGTTTTATTCACAAGAGTAACTTTAGTCACAGAATGTTTGTACAATTCATGATTAAATATCCTTCGAATGAATTAAATTAGTAACTGTTCAAGACTCGGAAGTCAAGAATGATTGAAACTATCACATTAGCTTACCGACCTGTCCGGCTCAAGTGGAAATCTGGCCAAAAATACGTCAGAAGGTGATCGTCTCACACGCCTCACACCACAAACTTCACATTATCTCAAAGAAGAACGCACCGCGTTAGGCGGCAGGAGTGAAGTGTGACGCATTTGGGATTATTACTGAAGTGCGACCCCGAATGTGCGATGTACGATTGTGCGACATCTCTATTGAACGACAGGTCAATCTTACGAAATGTTAATATGCGTCGTATGACAGATCGACATTACAAATATACGACAGTATTTATATGCGAAGTTATAGTTTGCGACGTATTTCTGTTCGACAATACTTGTGTACGTCAGTGTGTATCTGCGAATTGAAATTGTGCGGCGTATACATTACGACACTACTGATGTTTGACAGTTCCTTTGTGTGAGATTAAATTGTGCGACGTATTAGGTACTGTACGGTAATACTAGAGTCCGACCATTTGAATTTCTTCGCAGGTGTATGAAGGTTTCCTCACGATGTTTTCCTTCACCGAAAAGTGAGTGGTAAATTTCAACTGCCATTCCGCACATAAGTTCCGAAAAACTCATTGGTACGGGCCGGATTCGAACCCATGAATGACCTCATGTTAATTATGATAATTAATTACCTACATAAATTATTCTGAGGCAAAAATGTACAAATTATAATATTATCCACCTAATGAACAAACCATACAATATATTTAATGAATAAAAAAAAATTTGGGACATCGATATCAACCCAGTCTCAAACCATGTAAAGAATATAGTGAATTCCTTTACCAAAATTAGAACCCGAAATCCCTTGCTGTTATGTACATAATCAGCTATTCTCAATTTTTTTTGTTCATTTAGATGACGCCTTGGATTTAGGTAAAAATTACTAGTAATAATAATTACTTGAATCGAAGACGTGATCCAAATGTACATATCATTGCGACATAGTCGTGCATCGCCTATTTATATTTCACACAAACAATGGCTTGCACAATTTTGAATGTCGCATAGTCGTGCATCGCCTAATTATATTTCACACAAACAATGGTTCGCACAATTTTGCAAGTCGCATAGTCGTGCATCGCCTAAATTTAATTCGCATAAAGCGCAGTCCGCACAAATGAAGTGTCGCACAATCGTCCCTCGCCCAATCACACTTCGCACGAACAGTACTTCGCACGAGCTTGTGTCGCACATCCGTAGTAAACCCGACGCATTTGGTTCTAGCGTCGGCATTGGCTGTTGCAAGCAGGGATCGAATACCTGTATTCTTTCCATACACAAAAACCGGTATTCAATTCGCTTATTATTAGAGATTATTGTACTTTAATGAGCTGAATTCAAAGTTAATTGTGATTACCTTAGTACTATTTAACATTTATTTATAATTTCGAGAGTTTGGTTAGATATTTCGTGTAAAAGTCATACCGGAAACGATCCCTGGTTCAAGGCGCTCAAATTTGTAATGATGGGACATATTCATTACAGGCCACTGAACTCGTATCGCAAATGATTGCCGATACAAAGTATTGTACTCGACATCTACTAAACCAGCAACAATATTTAGTGTCTATCATTAATGATAATGATCAAATCATTGATTATTAATAAGAATTAACAAATAAAGTTGCAGCAGGCTGGTTATTCATACATTAACATGCATTAAATAAAATTTCATAGTTACTAGGGTACGCCTTTTTGACGACATTTCCACTATGACGCTTGTTGTAGTGAACAATCAGGTGTATAAACATAAATTTATCTCAAACCAACTCCAAGATCCATCATACTTTCTCCAAGTCCATCATCAGGTCTATTTTGCGACACTGGTACTAGCTGCGCGCCATGAGGATACAAATAGCCCGAACGATATAACTCTATCTCAAATAGACTCCGAGATCCATCTTACTGCTTCCAAATCCGTCATCAGGACCTGTCTGTCTATATATCGATAGACCGAGCGCTACCTGTCTGTTAGAGATGTCGCATATTAATGTCAGAAGCGTAGATATTGGCGTTTGTTTATTTAATTTTGTATTCTGATATTAGTAATCATAATCATCATATATTAACTAAATAAACTGAACTAGAAGTAACTTCCAACTAAAATTAAATACTTCATTCTACTAGGAAGTAACGACTCTAAAATTAAAATTACTAATATATTTTTTAAAGACTTCCTTGTATCACAATCCCTTTTCTTATTATTGAACTCGATAAACACCAAAACTAACTGTGGGACTTCACTAGCACTATACGTGTTTTCGTTAGGAAAAAAAAAACAAGATTGGATAAACCGTTTTTGAGTTATTGTCAAAAAATTGCGGTTCTCAGCAAAATGACGTGAGTGCCGTGAAGATACGCTCTTTTGCTTGTTTATTTTTCATATCGTATTTTGACATCTGAAGCATTTTTTTTATATCAATGGCTGCGAAACCCTACATTGAGCATGGCCCAACACGACGGTTTTATAGTTAGGAGATCTGTTATCCTTCCCACACCATTTCATGCAGCAATACACCATTTTTGGACGGGAATTCAATTTTCCTTTTTTTAAATTGTGGTCAGCGCGAGGCGCCTTACATGCTCCGTCTAGTGGAGGTAGTCTGTGGTTTGCGTTTATCGAAACGGTTTTATAACAAAAGTACCTTCCCACCCAACTTTAAAGGCTCATACAATAGACTACACGCAAGGTATCGAACAAATTCACTTTTGTAGCAGTTCTATCATAGAAACTACCATTTCGCATTATTTATTTTATTTTCAACATCCCTATTGGTTGTTGACATGACTGATATTGACATTTTATAATGCAATCGTATTTAATTGGTTAGTTTGTTCGGGTTTAACTTTGTTTCTCATACTTATAGGATATATGTATTACTTACTTCAAGAAATGCACATAGTAGACATTTGTAAACTGTTTGTAGGGACACTAAAGCACGGTCGAGCCGTAACGTAAATTATATAACATTTAGTGAATACATAATTTGTAACAACAATTAATGGAAATACTTGAATTGAATTATTGTTTGCCTAATTTGATTATAAATATATAGCCCGGGAACAACAACAATAAAATAACAGTTCACTTCCATACAATGGAACAACAACACCGCCCCTACAGTATAGGTAAATATTTATGCGATTTCCGACCCCTGATAATCATGCCATCTGACCTGGCATAAACGTCCGAAACAAGATAATGGTCAAACAGCCAGCGGGATTTCCGAAGCGCAAATCTTTCTTGCAGACTGTACGTCTAGCTAGTTACTTATGAGGTAATGTTGAGTTAATTATCTCAAAATGTCCAATGACACAGTGTTTGTTTCTATTTACTTACCTACCAAAACAAATAATGTATATATGTATCTCAAAAGTTGCACTGCCTTACCAAAGTAACGGTAAAAATAAGATTGTTTATTTGTAAGATAATGAATTTATCCTTAATCGCGTTACTTAAGTAGAAAGTACAAAGTAGGCTAAACCTTAACGTCTTAGAATAAACTAGGGATAAACGTGAATTAGAAGGTATATTGAATCGAGACTTTAACTCCGGTCGTCCCTCGCACCTCTAGCACAACTGTGATACGAGACTGTCGCGCGATAAAGATTGTCCGTCTCTTTCCTTTGGATACAATACGAGAAATACGGGTGGATAGTATGTTGCGCGACAAGCGTAGTCGCGGAGAGTTGTGTTAGACCGGCTGGACATAGTAATGCATGTAGAACTAGAAACGCGGCCAGGCGACGCCTGCCAAAGCGTCATCCTGAAGTCGACGAACTCAGCAATAATAACTTATACCTTGTCATTTTAACACTCGTGTTTTGTCGTGGTTCTCGTTCTTTTTATAATCTTGACTAGTGTTAGGACGTTTTTTTTATAAAAAATAACTCATTGATATAAATCAATTTAGGGGTCTACCCCGTCAGCATCAAAGCTGTAATGTATCCAAAACGTCGGGGACTCAAAGATATGCGATACAATTTATTATAATTTTTTAATTACATATATTAATTAAAAATAACTATTAAAAGTGTAGTATTTCATAGCACGATGTTTTTTTAATGATTATAATGCAACAACGTAATATTCCCTACAAATGTTACATTTTATATTATACTATGACCGTTTTGACACTTGAATAATAAGGTGATGATAAAACTCAACACTAAAATAAATCCGAAACTGCCTCATTTTTTATCTCAAGCTTATCTTAAAATATTTTGGTTGAGCAGTGAATCATTTTAGGGAACTTAATTAGGTTTAAATTACGTTCGTAGTGTTAGAATATACCAATATAGGTACCCATATAGCCATTTTCGGTCGCAGAATCTTCAAAGTAAGTCAAGTCACAATAGTTTCGTAACTGTTATGGTACATTGCGACTGTGGTGGCTTTTGGTTTCTACGTGTAGTAACAGACAATACACAATGCCACCACTAAGCCTGTGTGTACACGTTTTTATACACTTTGCGTTTATTTAGCGACTAGTGTACAAACTTGGAATATTTTGTAGTAACAGTGTGGTAACTCAGTAACCAAAAGCATACGCGACGTGTAGTAATGTTACGTCAATGATTCTGAACTTTTAACTGTAAATGACAAAAAAAGGGTTCATAAAAACCAAAGCTTTTCAAACTGTCCCCAAAGCTTGCCATTGTCATGTGATAATTAAGTAATGTAAATTGTGTTTAATCATGTGTGAGCCAAACGAAAGGAAAACTCTATACCTTCTCTAAGTGCATATCCATTTGAAAGTATGCTATTTAGAATCATCATCCATCCATCATATCCTGTAGTCAAATACGAAAAGTTGCTAGAAACAGGTGAAAAAGTATTTACTACTGTCAAGACTAGTGAAAATTACTCGTTACCGAAAAACATTAAAGACAAGTGGTTTTAACTACCGATAATAATATTATAGAGATCAAATTCGCTACTTGTGTTGAGGAAAAAATAAAAATCTTTGGTAGAAATATGTATTTTTTTTATCTACCATTCAAATATTCACATATCAATGTATTGCAACGCCGCTCACTTACGAAGCTGACGAATTCTAAACAATACGATTTACAAGATGTTATAATGTAAACTCATATCTATGGTTTGCAGCATCCAAATTGTATTTTTCCAATATAAACAACATTAGGGGTCAAAATAGTTTAATTATATTAAAGAAAAACTTAACATTCCAAAATAACAACAACAATCAGATAAATCTTGTTGGTAATTGTTTCCAGTTGTTTGCTTCTTGTTTGTAATGTATGAGATGATTTTTGATCCGGCAACAAAAACGGCATATTTTGGGTGTCCATGAAACTTTGAGAATCTCTGTAAACAAAAAAGGACATGGAACCGTTTTGTAAATTAAGTAACTTTGTTACTACTAAAAGTTTCACGTCGACACATGTCCACACAATCTAGTTACTGTGTGAACACTTGTGACTGCAATGTTTTTCCGTCATAAAAACATATTTATATCATAATCAACCAGTTTTATGGTTTATTCTTGTTTTTATAGGTATTATTGTTATTGCTAAAATATATTGTTTTGTCCATGTAAGCTTCTGAGCTTTTAAATGTATGGACTTATTCAGATATTGCAAAATATACACTACTTACCATGCAATTCGCTAATTTAGCCTAATCATGTTTATATGGTGGCGCGTTAAAAAAATTCAGTAAATATAATAAAATGACACGAAGAATTTATTTCTCCATTTAGGTTTGAAAATATAACCATTACGAGTTAACATGAAAAAGCAAATACTTACGTTGTCAAACAATGGCGTCTCTTCTTATTTATTATTTAAAATCACTATATGAAATGAAGTTCACTTACGAAAAATGTCAACGAGTTCTGTCAAATTGAGAGTATGAACGAATGATTTCTATGATACTGGCTTCAACCTAGAAACATTGTTACCACACAGAGACGAAACTGTGAAACCAAAAGTTACTGTGTCGACTCTTGCCCATTTTTAGTCGCAGCGACGTAGCAAAGACGGAGCAGCGACCAAAGGAGTTACTAGAATCAGTCTGTGTATATACATATTGTGTCGGCAATTTTCGTAACGGCAACTAAAAATGGCTATATGGGTAAGTATAGCAGAGGTGCGCTCACTCCGCGTGGACTGAGCAATTTATTTACTGGTCTATAATATTATAAAGTTTTAAAAATTAAATGTCTGTACATTGAAGATATTTTCAAAAAAAATATTGTAACTGACTATTTGGAGGGCACTAAATCGAAAAGTATTTTTTTGTATGTTTGTATGTGTCGTTCTGGCTTCATCACGCCAAATCGGCTAAACAGATTTCAACTGTTTTTGCTACTCGGGTAGCTGGGTATCCACGGATGGTTATAAAATACTTTTTATCCAAGTTTGCTGAAGAAAAAAAATAAGGGTAAAATAATATGACTTTTCTCTTCCGCGAACGAAGTTGCGGGCGCTTCTAGTAATAATATAAAATGGTTGGATTTGTTTGAATTGAATATCCGAGGCTGTGGAGAGTACAGACGGACAGGAGGTGACAAATAGCCATCATGCCTTGATCGAATAAATATATTAAACCATTAGACGTTATTTCCGCAACTGTGATGGGACCTGAAGGAGCCAGATCACAATGTATGCGCTCACTGATGGAAACTGAGGGATGGAACCACGAGGTTAGATTGAGAATGGGGGTAAAATTTGATTCCACCCAGTTTCGTATAATTAATAGCTCCCACTAGTTAGTAAATAAAATCAACCAACTTGGAATTTTAAACCTATTTTTACTTATTTTATATCTGCTATTGTTTTAAGGAAACTGTACCTAAATATAAAAAAGTAGTTCTGCTTTACATTTGTTTGGTTCTAATGCGTAATATTTTTGTTCTAGAAATGGATTCACAATCCCTTAATTATACGAAAATGATATATCGCTTGCCCTGGTCATCATATTTTAATAAAACTGGGTGGAACCAAATGTTCCCCCTCCTCTCGTCTACCCCGCGTTGATCCACGCAGAACCCCGGTCTTAATCCACTTAGGACCACCTAGGGACATATGTTCCGAGTTTCAAAGCTTAATCACAAAGTGCAAACTTCCTTCACATTAGATTGTAGTGTGGAAGATCTCGGGTAGCGAGTATTTTAAGTCACTGTCCTACCGGTTATCCGGAAATTCGGATTCGTAAATCCCATTATGTAAATTTATTTATTTTTTCATAAAGGGTTCTTAAGCCGCAATTTTAAAATTATTAAGGTATCATATTTTAATCTGCGTCAAGTGATTATTAGGTTTTTTTATTTGTCATCGGCTGGGCTGTATTTAAGGGAGGGCAACCGGCGGGACTGGAGCCCTGGGCCTCCACAAACGAGGACAAACTAAATTTCTAAAAACAAAAAAAATGTTTAGTGTATTTGGAAAATTACTAGGGGTTTCACTCATTCGTTGCCCCAGGGCCACCAGAACACTAAATCCAGCCCTGGTCCTTGGGGTATGATCTAAATACCTAAGCTACGTTACGTGAAATCATCATAATATATTACGTTAGAGAGTAACAACAAACCTATCCAATTGACAAAACGAATGCAATGTGTACATTAAAATTGCTTATTTTTTTTACGACTCATGCAAAATCGGGACGTTCATATATTTGGTTGACCTCCGAAACAACGTACAAGTATGAACTCACACAAATATTGTCTACGTCATAGAAAGAATTATCAGGACATACACGTGTGTCACCGGCGGCGAAAGTGTTATTGAGATCCTAGCCAAATAATTAATAAAATAAAACTAACGCATAGATGGTTATAATAATTTTAAAAATATATAAAAATGATTGAAATGTGAAGTACAATAAGCATAAACATCGTAGAGAACAGACATGAAATAATAAGTAAAACAATGTGTCTTGCTGTTGTTAGGTTAGTCACATGTGATTGGTTTAATAAAATACAAGTAATTATCTGTGATGACGTTGTGTTACTGGTATTACGCCTTACAATTAACCTCTATCAGGTAACACCTGTCACACCGCCCTAGAGGAAACGGCTAACTCTGGACTATTTTCTCACTCAAGGAACTTAAAAAGGTTAGGTGTAGATCCCTTGCCAATAAAAGAGATGCATGCATAGTATACGTTGGTTCAGAGGGATACTCGTAATTGTCGGGAGCTTCTACGTCGGTAGTGGGATAACTGCCTCATACTATTAGACTATGACATACGCTTTAACGGTTCTAATATTATACAATTTTTACCAATTTTATATTAATTTGTTCTTTGTGATATGTGTCATAATTTGCATGTAAAATAGGACTTGGAACATTTGATTACATTGTATTGCATCGCAACTATTTAAAGTGTGTAACCAATTTAGTAACCGCTAGATTAAGCTCGTTTCTACGTAGCTCTATAGGAGGGAAGCGATCCGATTAAAGAAACGTACCCACATAAATCTCGATTTACTACTACCTTCATTGTTGAATTGTGGTTAATGCTATGATCTTAATGGGCACAGAGTTAAGTGTTGAATTCCTTATGGTTCTAATGATTTTCGTGAATCAAAATAGATTTTGTGCATAAAACAGCGCTGGAATGATTCATTTCAGCTGCGAGCAAGAACTTTATTATAGATTTAAGTGTATTAAAAAAGCAATCATTGTTGAACACCATATGCATATTTATAATAGGTAAATGTATAAAATATATATATTTTTGAGAATTATATCAATTGACTATGCGATTAGTACAATAGAATAAGCACGTTGTAGTTCCTATTACGTGTATAACATCAGTGGTTCCCCAATGGTAAATGCGTCGCAATACTGTAAGTTGTGTTTGCATGCATACGTGAAACAACTGCGCCGTTGCTGCGTCGGGCGTCGTCTAGTAACATTCACTGATGCTGCCAGCTACATGTAAACTATTGACGTGGTTGCATTCAACAAATGGATTATCTTGGCATCCGTTGCACTACTAGCTAGGATACTCATAGTAAATAGCATAGAAAGCATAGTATAATATATACCTTACAAATTAAAAGCAATAATATAGAAATATTTAAACTGGGTTGCCTTTTTAAAATGTTATTAATATTTCTTATAATAAGGTAGTCGTCCTGAAGTAAATGTAAATTAACTGTCACCCACTATTTAATATAATTTTCAAAATTATACATACATGAAATAATTAATTAATTTACCCAATTTATTATTATTCAAATTAGTAAAATGAATCAATTTCATCATGCTACATAGTCATAAAAGGATAAAGCTCCTAGAACCAATTACACACAATAATACGAAGGGCGTTCAGTAAAAAGTGAGAATGAGCATGTTATAAACAAATTTTATTAAATGTCATTTTGTTTTTCGACATAGTCACCTTTTAGTATAACACTTAGTATATGTTTTTTGTTAACTTAAAATTCCATTTTTAAAAAAGGTCTCACGTTGAGTATACTTAAAAAAATCCTGTACTGCAGCAACTACCGCGTCGTCGTCTTCAAATTTTTGGCCTCAGGTATTATTTCAAATGCAACCAACATACACACCGGCCCGCTGGTGGAACAGCACAGCTTTCGAGAGTTTACGTCGCCGTTTTTCGCGGATCTCATTGCGCAATGTTGCTATTTGTTTGGCATATAAAGTGCCAGTAATAGTAGCTCCATGCTCGTGATACTCAATCATTACTACCCCTTTACCATCCCAAAAAACAGAGCCCATGACATTACCGGTAGATGGGGCCACATTGATTTTTGAGTTGGAGATGATGGCCTTTTCCATGTCATAGACTGCAGTTTCGTTTCAGGGTCGTAATGATGGAGACATGTTTCGTCCATTGGTATAAATCGCGCCAAAAAAAAGGGTTCTGGGTCTTGCTGTATCAGGTCCAAAGCTTCTTGACAAATCTCGACTCTAGTTTGTTTTTGCGCGTCAGTAAGCATTCTTGGTACCCAACGCGCAGATACATTTTTCATACCCAAGCGTTCATGTAAAATATTATGCACGCTGCCCGTTGAAATCTTTGCATTTTCAGCAATAAAACAACGATCTGCCAAAACTAAGTTTTCGACTTTTTTTACAATTTCTTCAGTTACTCCCGCCCTACTACAGTAGGGCGTCCGGAGCGCGATCGTCCATGGTCGATGTTCTTCCACGTCTAAAAGCGGCGCACCAACGTGCGGCTGTCGAATACGGAGAAGCATTTGACCCTAAAGTGTCCCGCAAATCTAAATTGACTTGGTCCGTAGAAAAAAAAAACACAAGTATTTGATAACGGCGCGCAGTTCAATTTTCTCCATTTTCGCTAACGTACTCAATAGCATTGCAAAGAAATTACCGTATTTTTTGTTTAAACAAAAGACAGTTACTTTTTTTTCATAGCAATCAGCTAGGTAGATTAGCTTTACCGGCCGGTATTTAATTTCCTAATATTAAAAGAGTTCCCATCTCATTTTCACTTTATATTCAACGCCCCTCGTATATGTTACGGAGCGTCAAGTATTATGTAACGCAAGTTTTGTAGATTATTGACCCTCCCTCCTCCCCATGTAACGCGCCGTAACGTTTTTTTGTACCCTTTTCCCCCCTATTAAAACGTTACGTAACCACCAAGTGAACTTTTTACCCAAAAATGGTCATCCCATTTGAAATTTTGAAAAAAATAGTTAAGACTTGAGAGAATCTCTACGCGACCGTTCTGAAGGGTTAAAAAAAAATGTTACGTAACGCGTAGTTCAAACCCCCCCTACCGCCCATGTAACGCATCGTAACGTTTTACAAGAGTCCCCCCCCTCCCCCAAATTCGTTACGTAATACTTGAATGCTCCCTTATAGTATTTTCTACAATCTGTAAATTTTATACGGGCGAATATTTTATCCAGCCATAGTTTTTGATTATAGAAATCATATAGGAAAGTAATTATGTTAAATAGTTTTATAAAACAGGCGCCTTTTTATTTTTCAAGTATGACCGAGCAGCAATGTACACAGTCTAACTTGGCTTGACAACTGGCATGACGTGACGTGTGCAGGCACCAGCATTAATATCGGCCACAACCATGGACACAATAACTAAACTGGCCTGAGCACTGCGACATAAAAGTGGGGCCGACAGAGAAACCAAGCCAGAGAATTGCATCTTGGGTGACCAAGATCTTTTGTGTACGATCAAGAACATCTATGTATATTAGGATTCTTTTGAAATATATCTTGTGTAAATTCCTATTTCGTAAGACATAATCTAAATTGCTAAATTAAATAATACTATTTAATTAAGTTTTAGTATTATATTCTTTATTAATTTGACATCTTAGGTAACTAGGTTTTTTACAATATTAATATAAAAAGTAAATTACAAAAAGTAAATGCAAAATATAAACACATAAAAAAAACCTATCCTGGGGTGCCGCCGGCAGCGCGGCATGGCTCAAGCTACCGGTGGCTAGGGCTACACAGAGAGGAACCTCCTGACAATACGTGCCGTGTCCAGGATTACTGCCGTAACTGAGCCTTAATCCAACGAGAGTATCTTAAGAGTCCCCGGCAAGCTCGGCCAAATTTCACCTTCCCATAGTTTCGTTCTCATTTTAAAACTACGTGTTGGATTGTAACGAAACTTTGCATATACAATGACATGAGAAATATCTAGCCTGTAATTGTTTGATATGGCTCCAGTTTATAAAACAAACGAAATACAGCAAAAACAAGTTTTGAATGAAAAACTTAAAATTCTGTGTATTTTTTTCGTCGTATTAGGGGGATACTATAAAGGCCTCCCGCGGAACTGAGCATCATCTTATGTGCATCACATCGTTCCACGCAACACGTCCACATCACGTACCTATTTGGGTGCTAACGCGACAAACCCGGACTTCACGGTCGGTGTGTGGAGGTCTCAATTTTTCGGCTTTGCTGTTAGCCATATGTATATCAGAAATATACAAAAATACAAATAAGGCGATTTCTTTTATTCAGTGGCCTTTGAATAGATTACAGTAATTAAGTACCTTAAAAATGTATTTTTACAATTTTATACCATAATGGAAATAATTTAATTATATTTGAACTAGTGAAGTCGTTGTTATAATGGTATTTGATAGTAGCTATAATGTACTTTTACAATCGCAATGATGTAAGCAAAATAGTTACTAGAGCTACAAATTCTGTAATATTTTATGCATACTAATGCAGTACTAATGTACCTAAATGTTTCACTCTATTCATATCATAAGGCTCTACGTATTCTGATCACAGTCAATGAATTTGTAAGTAAACGTCTATATGTCATTATCTGAATTAATTGTATTATACCTTAAATAATACATATGTATCCTCTTTATATATAATTAAATTAAAGTATCACGTCCAAAATTGATTTTCATTTTAAGTAGGTACTCTTAAGTTGAGAAGCAAGCACCCAAGCTAAGCAAAGCAACACAGGTATTAATTAATCCTTATCCCTACCTATATTATATCCTAGTACCTACATATGTCGGCAACCTCGTTCGCGGAATAGAAAAAAGTCAACTCTCTTTTTTTGCTTCAGCGTAGTCGAGTAAACAGTATCCTATAACCATTTGTGAATACCGAACTACCCGGATATCAAAAATTGTTAACATCTCTTCAGGCATTTAGGCGTCGTATGAAACCGCAAATACATAACAATATGTTTCTCGTTATCTTCGTATAGACCCTCAAATAGTTCGATAGATACCGAAAATAGATCCCTCGACTATATTTGAAAATATTTTCCATTTTTAATATTTATAACTTTCTAATAGTTTACAAAATTGTTACCTACTTTGTCCCTGTTTTGTGCGATAACGACGAATTTCGTGATGTTTTGCATATAAATGAAATAGACTACTATAATCTTTCTTTTTGGAATAATGCATGATTTCCCAGGTCGGACAATCCATAGTCAATCGAATTATTTTGCATCTATACCTGAGAGATGTCATGTAATGTGTTCTTACACTACCAACATATCCTAAAGTACAAGAACTTAGTCTAAAGTTAAACAACCAGAGTTTTAATATAATAATATTCATGTGAGTAAAAGGATATAAATAGTACTGACGCGCATCGTGCGTAATCTACGATGATTCTCTTTACGAGCGCCACAATGGTTGCAATAATATAGCTTATCTACGCACGTTTACGCGCGGCTTTCGCTAGGATCAAAGGACGAACGACTATTATTTTATTTTTTGTTTAAAATTAAATTATATATATATATATTGCTAAAATGAACATGGTACCTAAAGTGCAAAGGATGAAGTCTTCTAGTAAGTATAATGTTGCATTGCTGCCGTCGTAAGCAAAAAGGGCGCATGAAACATTTTTTCAAAAATAAGTTATTCGGAATCAGCAAAAAAAGACGCATCTAAGTACTAGTATTTATAATTTAACTAAAAATGAACATTACCCTATGAAACTAACAATCAAAAAGGACGTATCTGCAAGATACCGTAACTAATACGAAATCGAAAAGTCGTTTCTGAGAGAGTAAAAAATATTTTTTTTAAAGTGGGCATATCAATAAAATTTTCCGTCTAATCATTGGTTTACATTTCAAAGTCAGGTATGATAAACTTCTTCCTCGTATTTGTCACTGTGTTCTTGTCGTATTAAAGTCTCATTCATTGTCCTTAAAAATTGTTTAATACTGATTGAAAAACGGACTAAAAGTTTACTAATTATTTAAAGTTTTATAAAGGTTTCGATAAGAACTTCACTACTTTACCTGATACCCATATTGCTGTATGTAAAACCACTAACGGATTTTAATTTTATACAGCTTATCCAAAGTAGCTGGAAAATCTATTGCCGATATTTAAAACGAAAGTTACCTTTAGGTACCTATTCATTTTCAAATGCATTGTGTTATATTAAAGTTAGCTCCATAGTTCTTCTGCATATTTAGGGCGAGTGATATTACGTTATTAATTTGATTCTTAGGACATTTTTTAGTAAATCTGCTTCAGTTTGCAACGGGAGTTACCGGTAACTTGTGTTACATGAAAGTAACAACAGTTACCTGACTACGTGGAAGGAGGGCCTTTATAATAGGTACCATTTTTAACCGACTTCAAAAAAAGGAGGGGGTTCTCAATCCGGTTGTATGTTGTTTTTTTTTTTAGTACAACATTCTTAGTAGCAATGCCTCTCAGTGGTGCTAAAAAGATGATAAGTTAAAGGAGAACAGTAAATGAGGTATATAAAGGAAAAACAAAACAGGCAATTCAAAATCAAATCTAATCAAAAATATTTATTTGCCTAGAATACAAGTATCATACAGGAGTCAGAAGCCTAAGATAATTAGGCATGCAAATATTTGTAGTCTAAATTAGCAACAATAATAATTAAAGATGTCAAAAATAATTACATCTTTCAAAATAGTAACAAAAATAATTTTGTCGGGACGACTGGAAATCTAGGGGAGAGGCCTTTGCCCTGCAGTGGGACACTAGATAGACTATAATAATAATAATAATAAGGTCCGTGACACCATGGTCCCGTGAAGCCGGTGCCACATGCAATAATAATAAAATTTACCTAATCTTACATGTCTCGAGAAAATATTTTACACTATAGAAGCAATTTTCAAGGAGTCAGCTATTTAATTTAGTTTTAACACCTTCACAGTCCATTGCCCCATATATGGGTCACGACGAACTATCTCCACAAGTCCGTGCCCCACATATGGGTCACTAAGATACGACCATGTACACACTCAGGTTAGTATAATAATTATATTTTTCTACTCCTGTACTTCTTTCTGTCGTTTAAATGGTTACCAACTTTAATATAAAGATATATATTACTTAAGACTTCTAAAACTCTATAGTCTATTTCCCAAAAAAGCACTGCTAAGCGTGTTACAATGTCGCTATTAACGTATTCCTTGGTGCCACAGAGTACAAAATTTCAATCTAATAATTTATATTCAATGAGTCTTAAACTAATATTATTTGAAATAATTTATATTACCAACTTAACAAACCGCCGAATTCATACAGTTTTAAATTAAAAAATGATAATGTACGTAGTATATAGTTACCTAACTAATCGTCGGCGTATAAAGGTGAATACTTCCCGATCTCCTTGGTGCAGCATACTTTCTAGCGTTCCGCAAGGCGGTGTGCTGTCTCCACTGCTATTTTCAATTTTTATTAATTCCATTACTCATAATCTATCCTCTTTTTATCACCTTTATGCTGACGATCTCCAAATATATTCTCAGGGTGTACTCGGCGATCTCCCGTCGGTCATAACCATGGCAAATTGTGACTTGGAGCTAATTTCGGAATGGACTAGTAGCCATGACCTGAAAGTTAATCCTACGAAGACGCAAGTTATCATCATTGGCAGCTCAAAGATGATTTCTAAAGTTGACTTTGCTGGCCTTCCAAGAATTATATTTAATGGTGTTCAAATTCCTTTTTCTCACTCTGTAAAGAATTTAGGCATAATCTTGGATCGCACTCTTTCCTGGGTGCCGCAGCTGAATAAGGCTAGCAGGAGGGTGTTCGCCGCAGTGGGTTTACTGAGTAGGCTTCGTAATTTTCTTCCTATCGCCACTAAAATTGCGCTTGCTCAAACACTACTCCTTCCCATTTTTGACTACGCTGATGCTGCCTATTCAGAGGAGCAACTTAACAAACTTGAGCGAATTCAAAACATCTGTATTAGGTCTATATTTGGGTTACGCAAGTATGATCATGTGTCTAGTTTCCGTTCACAACTCAAGTGGCTCCCTATCCGTCTTCGTTGTAACACTCACATTCTTTCTCTTCTCTGTAATACACTCTTTCATCTTGCGACTCCCCGCTATCTCAAAGAACGTTTTAGTTATCTTCTATCAGCAAGGTCCGCTCAAAACTTTCTTCTAGCTGTTCCACCATCAAAGTCAAAGTTTTATACAAATTCTTTTACATTCTGGGTTACTGTGTTGTGGAACTCTCTTCCACTCGATTTAAGGCAAGCGAAGTCATTGCCTATTTTTAAAACTAAGTTAAAGGATCATTATTAATCTCTCCCATAATTTCTATTTTTAATTCTGCTTCTGGTTTTCTAATCACTTTGATGTCAACTGTATCATAGTTTTCTTTCTTACTTTGTATATATATATATATATATTTATAGTAGTATGTATGTTTAGTATATGTATATGTATAATATGTATGTTTGTTTTTATTTATTTTTGTATTATATGTAATCTTATCTCAGCACCTACTCATTTCTAGCTATTTTATGTCATTTCCGCTACCCAAAGGTTGTCTGGAAGAGATCGCTCTTTAGCGATAAGACCGCCTATTGTTTACCTATTTTATGTTAAGGCTCTATTGTACTGTTCTGTTGTTGGTGTGCAATAAAGAATTGTTGTTTTTGTTGTACGTAAATGCATTGCTACCAACTTAAAAAAAAAACATTTGTTACAATTTACGTACACATATTTTATTGCCTATTTTTTTTTCAAATCAGTGGTGAAAACATGTTAATAAACCTTTAAAAATTGTCTAGTTGGAAAGTCCGTCTGATACGTTCAAGGGAAGCCCGTCATGTGCCGGTCTTGCCTTAAACCAGTTGCCTTCACCTTAAATAAGATTCACGTATTTTTTCTTAAAATAGCTTAAAATATATTCACTATTGTTTTCTGTGTACTGCGCTATTTTACTACTTATGTAGTATTTAGTCACTAATTATTATTATTAATACTTTTAAAGTTTTTGTTGCGATCTCTTAAATAATTTACGTTGTACATGTTTTTAAATCTTTATATAAGGAGCTTTGATCAGAGGAAATGAACATGCCAGCTCTCAATTAATATTCATACTGTTTTAAGTATTTTTTTGCGAACTCATACGAGTTTTAAACAACCAATTGTCATTATCATTACAATTTTGCGTTTATAATGTTGTTTTATTTTGGACTTCAAAAAAAGGTTTACAATCTCTTCTTTTACGCATATGCTGATCTTGCCTTTAAAACAGAAATATATATATACATTTAAATTGCTACGCCATATCCCTGAACTCAATACACTATTTGCAAGGGCATAAAATAACGATATCAACTAGGTAATTCACATGTCTATTGGCCTTCAAATAGCGCGGCAATGAGTACTACGGTCTTATCTTAATACAACACGGGAATTCCTACTCGCCGAGTTTTTAGAGAAACCTCTTTTTATTATAAAAGTTTTGCTTATTTTGCCAATTTGTTTAAGCAACATTGTAAAATATAATATGTGTCATCCTTTAAGTCTAGGCCGTTTTGCGTGGAATAAATAATAACCTGGATAATCCGATTTAAACTTAACTTTAAATAAAGTATGCCGGACTTGCCCACATTGACCTCATGTCTGATTTTACAATAAACCGAAAAACATATTCACAATCTAAATATATAATGCCATTATAGTGCATATCAATATTAATGCAACAGACAAATACCTGGGCACACTTTACAGGGAGATTCTCCGGGGTTATTGCCTAACGAAATTTTGACACTTGTTATCGGAATCAACTGTCATAGCCCATACAAAATCGATTGCGAGCGTCAAACGCGTTAGGCAATATGGGGGCGGGGCTATTAGATTATATCTATGTAAATCCTTACAAGTTCCTATTTAGCCCTGGCTATGTTGCGGATTTTCAGTGGAACTAATTTATTTTAATGGCAATGTTTTTTTTTTGACATGTTTACTTTTTGGCGGGAAGTCAAACTAAGCGGGTGATTTAAAGTTTGCTGCATTTTCAATTAATTTTTTTCTGTATATATTTTATAAATTTCCTTGTACATAGTTAATTTGTACAAAACTTATGACTGTGTAAATAAAATGAGCACAAATTCCGACGAGGGCCAGGCCCCCGCTGAACGAGAAGCGAAAAAAAGAAAATTGCAGGAGGCAAGAAAAGACGGAGAAATAGATTACAAAGTATTTACTAAAACCAATTATACAAGACAATTTCCGGAAAATCACAGCGTAGATTGTGTAGTCTACGTAGAATCACAAGAAAACGAAAAAATTGGCAACAAAAACCCATAGCACTGACAAAATTATTTATTGAAAATATCAAAAGGATCGCTGGCGTCCACCGAGTGAATGCCTATAAAGTTGGAGTTACATTTAGAAAACCAGCACCAGCGAATAATTTCTTAACAATGAACCATTTTCTGGGAAAAAACAAGTTGAAAGCTTTTGTGCCTGCACACTTGACTGAGACTACTGGAGTAATATGGTATGTTCCCAAAGACATGAGCAATGAAAACATATACAAAAGCATCACCTGTGATGCAGAAGTGATCTCCGTCAAGAGATTCATGAGGAAGGTTGATGGAAAACTTGCCCCATTGGGCACCATTGCAGTGACATTTGCTGCGACATCTTTGCCGCAGTACGCCTACATACAGATGTTCCGTTACCCTGTGCACTTGTATATACCACTGCTTCTACAATGCTATAAGTGCTTGAAATTCACTCTGCAAAAGCTTGCCCAGGTGCACAAACGTGCTCTTCATGTGCCGGACAACACTCTTATAAGGAATGTGATGTCGAAGAAATTATTTGCATCAACTGCAGCGGTCATCACTTGGCTATCTCAAGAGATTACCCAATTAAACAAAAGAAGATGGCAGAGAAGAGAAACACATATTTAAACCCCAACCAGTCATATGCCACTGTGGTGAGTACAGCACCAGCAATTTCCAATCTTAAGGGTTTTCCAGCCCTTAGCAAACCACAAAAAATTGTCAACAATAATACAGCTGGAAGCCAAAAGGCTTTTAATCCAAAGCAGATATTAGATAACGACATCATTATTAACGCACTTGTTAAATCCCTTATAATGCTTGGTACTGATAAGAATAGCACTCCCATCACAAATAAAAAAAATCAAAGACATACTGTTAGCAAATTTAATAACATATATAATGTACAAAACTTACAGAGTAAAACAGCCTTATTGAAACATTTCTCTCGGAGCAAAACATAAATTTATGTCTGTTAAATGAAACTTGATTAAAAAGTACTAGTATAATTCCCAATTTTACACCATATAATTTAATATACAAAAACTCGGTAAACGAACATAATGGAGTAGGTATATTGATTAAACAAAATTTTAAAAAATACTGTTAAAACAACTTTTTACGAGTCCATTCAAAATATATGCATATCTGTAGAAACATTCATGGGCACATTACACATTCTTTGTGTATATCCCTCCCAATAGTGGCAGATTTGCTACTCACAAAATGAGAAAGGTGTTACTTGAAACTCCTAAGCCATGTCTTATCATGGGAGATTTTAACGCACATCATATCCTGTTTGGTTGTCAGACAAATAATAATAGAGGTAACAGTTTATATAATCGTATTGATGATTTTGATATGTGTATTCTAAATGAAGGTGAAGCCACAACTGTTCAGCATCGTATAGTATATTTAGCACTGGTCTGTCCCACATAAGCTCCTCTCTGTGAATGGCGTGTTCATGACGATCCGATGGGCAGTTATCACTATCCAACTGTGGTTGTTGTAAATGTGAAGCCTTCTATTTACGAAGTGCGTCCTATGGAAGAAAAATATATTTATTGTAAAGCAGATTGGCCTAAATTTCATGAACTAACAGAAACCTGTTTTTCAAATTTCAATATAAATGGTACAGAACAGAGTTGGGCATTATTCGAATTATTTTTTATTCAAATAATCATTCGAATAAATAATTATTCGTCGCAATTTTATTTGCGAATAAATTATTCGCGTGCAATTTCCGATACCGAATGGCTTATTCGTTATTTCATTCGAATAAAACTACGCATAAATATGATGTTATATTTATAAGCAACTCGAGCGTGTTAAGGGTCAATGGATGGTAATTGTATTGCAGTAAGAGAAAACGACGGCGATTTCTCGTTACCATCATTTGATGATCGGGAGTGTTCCTTCAGGGGGTGAAGCTTGATTCTTTGAGCGGGAGGGTCTTATGATGTCATCTTTTATTTGTGTGGGATATCCACATTCTTTATAGGTACCACAAGATGACCTTAAAGCTAATTGTTTAAAACAATAGACTTAAGTGAGAGAGTCATTTATGCTTAGAGACTGGTTTTTTGTCAGTGCTGATAATATAACAGCGAAAACAAAGACAAATAAATACATAAATTCAGTTAGAATTCATTTTCAGAACAACTTGTTCGAAGTAAGTTAAACATTCTGGTTTATTTGATTTAAGGAGATTTGGTATATTTTAAACACGCTCTAGCTAGAGACGCTTGAGAAGGTAATGGTGTATTGAACTTATTGAAGTTAGCTTTCATTTCTTCATCGCGATCTACATACTGCAATCAGTTTCAGCAATCACCTGAGTCATCATGACTTCAGCTCTTGTTCTAAGAGTAATCCTTTGTTGTACTTCTAGTACACGTATGCTAATCTAGCTGTCCGAATCCGATCTGAAATAAAAAAAATGGTTTTCGGGTTTCCAGGTTCGTCTCCACCATTCCGATTATTTTATTTAGTAATTTCTCTGTTTTAACACTGTAATATTTTTTAAGACTGTTTTATCTTCTCTTGACTATGTGTGATGACAATAATTCGTGTTATTATAAAATAACAAATAAATCACAAATTATAATTTAGAAGAAACAAATTTACTACTTATAAACTTGTGCGTGTTAGAGTTCGAAGGATGGTGATTTTATCGCAGGTAGCTAATTAGAAATATATAAAAAAGCGAGAAAATCAAGTAACTTAAATTTCTTATCAGTAGTTAACAATTATTGTTTATTATTTGTTAGCAATTAGTCTTTTGTATATTTCCGTCTAAGCCTGTCGCTATATATATACCACGTTACTTACCGCTGACGACGATAATTTTCGGGACTTCAGTGAAAACAGTCATGTTTTACCAGAAGATCAAACAAAACCAACCTTGTCTATACTAGATGGTGTTTTTTTCAAAATTGATTCCGAAACCGAAAAAGTGTTATCATGACCTGTGTAAAGTGTTCACCTAAAATTGTTAAAATAAAAGGACTTCCAAATTCAACATCGAATTACATTAGTTACCTAAAAAAGAAAACACGGCGAAGTAAAAAACAGGTAAATTGTCTTCATGCGATTATTTTATTCGCGAATAATTTATTCGTGGAACATTTTAGTCTTAAAATTATTCGCGGATAATTTTAAGATGAATAATCCTTCGAAGATTTTATTCGTTATTCGCGAATGTTTTTGTTATATTTATTCGTTATTCGTCATTCGAATAAATGTTGCCCATCTCTGGTACAGAAGCTATCGATTTGTGTGATAATTTTGTAAATATTTTGTATGATATTGGACCAGAAACAGTTCCAAAACAAAAGCCAAAGTAAACTTTGAAAATTATGAGAAAACCTGCACCTTGGTGGAACCCAACATGTGATGATGCAGTTCATAAGTCTAAGGAGGCGCTTATAGAGTACAGAAAATCACCAAGCACTCCTAATTTCATAAACTACAAGAAACTTGATGCTCAAAAGAAAAGAATTTTAAAAGAAGAAAGATATAATTCATGGCACAAGTTTTGTACTAGTTTTGATAAATGACATCTATTTCCCGCATATGGAATTACATGAAAAAAATTAAGAGGATAGGGTCTTCTCATAACAGATCTTTGGATGACATTTTGGGTACCAAGCTTCTTAGACACCATATCAGACTCATCACAATTGAATGAAGTTAATTTAAATAATATTTTAGATCAACCTGTTATAAATGAAAGTAACTCGTTTCTCAATAAATCATTTACATTGAATGAATTGTTTATAAAAGTAGGAAAGATACTACACCAGGGTTGGATAGTATACCATACATGTTAATAAGAAAATTGCATCCTAACTCACAAGAAATATTATTGAATATTTCCAATAAACTTTGGAATAATTTTAGTATACCACAGTCATGGAAAACTCAATGTGTTATTCCCATTTTAAAGCCAAATAAACCTGCAAAAAATCCTTCATCATATAGGCCTATTTCTTTGTCATTGTGTTTAGGTAAGTATTTTGATAATATGTTAAAGTTACGTCTTGATTACTATGCTGAAACGCAGGACATATTACCCAACATGCAATTTGGATTCAGGGAAAGGCAGAAGCTGCTCTGAAAGCTTTGTATCTCTTATATCACTAATGTTATATGTGTATTTTTAGATGTTAAAGGTGCTTTTGACAATGTTAACATTGAATGCCTAATTCGTGTATTGTATGAATTAGGTTTCTCAAGTAAAGTTTTAAACTGGATTTTAAACTTCTTATACAAAAGAACCCCATTTATCAAATATAATAACATACTATATGGACCTAGACTTGTTAATAAAGGAACAATGCAGGGAGCAACATTGTCACCTTTATTGTATAACTTATACACATCTTAGATCCTTAATTTTGTAGACACTTCTCAGGTAAAAATATTACAATCTGCAGATGACTTGCTTTTATACAGTGAAAATAAAAAACTTGAATATTGCTGTTAACAGTATGAGTACTGCATTAGCACAATTACATTATTATTATAGCAACATTTTAAAGTTACATATCAGTTCCAAGAAAAGTAAAGTATTAGTATCATATACTATCATAATAAAGTAATTTCTATTGCACATTATCATAAATTCTTAGGTGTTATATAATTGATGACAAACTGAAATTTGACAAACATATCAACTACATGCCATGAAGGGCATAAATATTCTAAGAAGCTTAGCCGGAACTTTTTGAGGATCAGGCCCCAAAATACTTAATATGCTATATAAAAGTATAGTTAGGAGTCATTTTGACTACAGTTCTTTGGCTTACATGAATGTTAGTAGTACATTGTTAAAAAAATTGGATGTGATACAGAATATGGGTCTGAGAATAATTAATGGAGCCATGCGCACCACTCCTATCAATTCTATGGAAATTGAGAAATGCATACCTCCATTGTCCTTGCGACGTTTACAGCTGGCTGAGAGGTTTTGTCTACAGGAGTTATCTTGCAACAACAGTATTGTTCTCAATAATATTCTATATCCTGCGGAAGTCTCACAGTCAGTTGGAACATCAAATGTCTCGGCTGATACTCTTGTTTCAGGTGCATTGCCTGAAATTACAACAATAATGACAAATGTAAAAACCCTGACAACAGACATGTACATCAGAAACAAATGGCCTATTTACAAATGTCCACATGATTCTTTACTAAATTATCTGAATATTAAGTGCCATTTAGATTCAGTCAAAAATAATTTTGACTTTTTAGACTTTCTAAATGATAAGAAAGATTACTACACCCTGTATACTGATGGGTCTAAGAGTGATCTTGTTAAAGCAGCATTTTATGACCCACAAATGAAAGTTACCAAATGTATAAAAATACCAAATAACTGTAGCATTTTCACAGCAGAAGGATGGGCTATATTAGCTGCTTTGACATATGTAAAAACCAATGTAAATAGTGTAAATATATTGATAGTTAGTGATTCTAAGAGTCTTCTGTCTGCTTTGTGTAATTGTAATTTTGTATATAAACAGAATTATATTTTGCATAGTATTAAAGATATGCTGCAAATGTTAGGAAAATGTGTCGAGTTTGTGTCGGTCCTCACACAGTGGCATAACTGGAAATGACGTTGTGGATCAGGCGACGCGTCAAGATCACGATGAAGACCAGACCGAGACTTTCGAAGTGCCTTTTACAGACTACTACCAACACTTTAAAAGTTCGTCAAAAAGAATATGGAAGGAGTATTGGGACATATCTATTGAAACTAAGGGAAAATGGTACGGAGAGCTACAAAGAGACTTACCGACAATACCATGGTATAATGGTTTCAAGTACACGAGCCGAAAGTTTATAACGACCATTAATCGTTTGCGGTTTGGTCATTGCCTGGTTCCAGCACATCTCTGCAGAATGAAAATTATCACAGATGTTTGCACATATTGCTCTCAGGAAAATGCCGATATTAACTGTTAGTTTGTATTGTCCTCAATCTAAAGACATTTGCATTCTGTGTAGATATCTTAATGTCTATGAATGATGAATGATAGTTTTTTAAGAAACTTTTGTAACTATGCCTCTTCTTCCGACGTCAGCCATGCGAGCTGCACTAGTTTTTACATGTCTCTTATTTTAATTCAATAATGATGACAAATTGAAGTGTCTGTTTTATTCTAAGTAATAAACGTGCCACTTGAAGACTGAAATGTAAGTTGTACTTTTATCTCTCAACATCCAGCCCCTCGATACTCCACAATCTGTGTCTCGCGGTACAGTCGCCACTGCCGATCCACGCCATACCTTTTTAGAACAGTTTATGTGCCCAGCGATTGTAATCTACAAACATCTATTGTCTGTAATATCGGCGCGACCAGTTTTTACGCGCAGAGGAAGCTGCCAACATGTCGCCGCCTGAAAACTCTAATATTGAGGTTAGACCGGTCACGAAACCTTCAACAATGCATACGAATAATTCGACGGTGTTGTTGGGCGGATCTGGAGCAGTGGAGAAGCTGGAGGGTGTTAGAAATTATCACAATTGGAAGTTTTCTTTGAAGATGACTCTTAAATTAGAAGGTCTTTTGGATTTGATCGAAAGAGAAGACAACGTGGCTTTAACAGACTTGGATGCTGCGCGCGACCAACGTGCGCTGGCTCGTCTGTATTTGAGCATTAAGCCGGGGCTGTACCAATATGTTCGGGAGGCTGCAACCGCTCGAGAAGCTTGGAAAAAGCTCTCTGATGTATTCGAGGATCGTGGTTTTTATAGGCGAGTACTTTTGCAAGGCAACTTCATCGCATCGAATTTAACGATTATAACTCGATGTCCTCCTACATTGTGAGAGTAATGACGCTTGTACACCAGTTATCGGATATTGGGAAGTCTGTTGAAGACGAAGAAATTGCAGAAATTCTACTTAGTGGTCTGCCGCAAGATTATGATCCTTTAGTATCCAATCTGGAAACTTTATGTTTATCCTCTAAACTGTCAAGGGAGTTCAGAACACGTTTATTACAAGAAGCACAGCGGAAGGACGACTCCATTGGTACTTCAACTTCAATTGCTTTATCAGCAAGAAACAGGCGCTTTGCAAATATTGTGGGAAACCTGGACACTTTAAAGCTAAATGTTTCAAGCTGAAACGTGACAAAATAAAGAAAGGAGAAGGAAAGGAGCCGACTGTTACTGCATACTTAGCTCACACTGCTACTGAGGTTTACCTGGATAGTGGATCATCAAACCATTTAGTGAATAATAAAAATCTGTTATCTAATATCAAGGACACTAGTGTACAAGTTATCCCTGCAGCCAATAATCAGCAAATGACAAGTACTTGTTCAGGGGATATGCAGATTATTATGAATGAACAGGTTAGAATCATTAAAAATGTTATGTTTGTCCCGAGCTTATCAAGGCGTCTGTAGTGTTAGGAAGTGACTATAGAAAATTGGAGTAAATGCTGCGACCACTTAAAAAAAATAGAAGACGGATATAGGACACAAGCTCCTATAATCGAATCACAGACCGGAAGATTTTTATAGTAATCGAGGTTGGTGGTCCTGAAAGTGACTCCTCAACTGACGAAAGTGAAGATACATCGGAGCCTGAATCTGATAAATATATGAGGATGTCGAATATTTAGAATCGGATTTTGACGGATAGGTAATTATTTATATTTGATATCAACTAGACTTGTTCTTCCGATTACCCTAAAACATAGTTTCACAATCTACAAGTACGTACATAATTGTATATCTCACTCGTTCTTGCACGATGCTAATACACACTGTCCCGACTATTCATGACGTACCTACACGTATTATTGCCATATGTAAGCTGTTTGTAGCAACACTATATCAGGGCTAAATAGAAACTTGTCACTACTTGTCAGGCATTAAGGGGTCAAAAAAAAATGTTAATAATAAATAACTGTATATACATGGTGTCCCAAGAAGTAGTGATATACTGAAGCTGGGACGTAGAGGACCTAGAGGGCTATCTTAATCACCCCCATGTATGTACCGCGATTTTTCGTATTTTCGGAGTTATGACTTTTTTTTTAATTTTTCACCTATCGCCGAGTACGATGAGATTTTTATTTATGGTGACGTGAATTATTGCGGTAGATGCTTTATTTTTTTTGTGTGCCAAGCTGATAGATAGGCCAATTCAGTATGGTAACATTTACTATCGTTAGATCTTTGAATGGAATAAAAAAAAATTAAATGCCAAGAATGGTAAAATTACCCAATATGTTCACAACTTCAAGGGGCTTTAAAAAGATAAAATCACATTAAAAAAATACCATTTGGCTTTTAAAAACTCGCTCTATCTATCAGGTAGCTACCCTGAAAATTTCATTTTATTATTATGCCCCCGCCAAACCGGTGTATGATTATAATATTATGCTAAGTTTGCTGGAGATGAATCTTCGTGGTCAAAATTTTAAATTAGGAGATGTAAAAGGTCTCCATTGTCATCACATTATGTTTTGCAAGTGTAAAGTGTCTCCAAACGTCAAAGACAGAAATTAAAATATAAATACTAGGTACATTAGAGGTACGTTAGGTACATCACAACTAAGGCTAACTGTCAGTATGTCAAAGAACTATAAAATAAAATTATTATAATTTAAATGAAACGGCCAGTAGCAGCAAAGCCATAAGCAACCCGCAGACCTCTCCGGGACACTGCCCGTAAGTTATGACGCCTTTCGAGACGAAATAACTGGCCATGGACCTTTCTCTTCTAAACAATCTTCAACCCTATAATATCCTTTTTTCAGGAGAACTTTCTTTATATCGAGGGCTTCAAGCCATAGGGGCGTACAAACAAAACCCTTACTTTTCAGGAGCCGAAAAAAACTTAATAACTTTTTTGTAAATGCACTGATTTTACTATAAATTTGCATAGAACATTAAAAGTAGTTGATTTTATTTTCTACATGGTCACTTTTGTGTAAAGTATTTTAAAAATAGAAATAACGTGCTCACGCCCCTTTGGCTTGACAACAATATTATAAAATCGTAACCTATTTTGTCAAATTATACTTGAGTATATTGGCGCTTATTATAAAAAAAATATCTGTTCAATATTTGGTATAACACACACCTCGATTAATTAATTCAATATTTAAATAATTTTACAGCAATTGATTGTTAATTATAGTGATATTTATATTTTTTCGTATTTTTATACGCCTATATGGCTTGACGAGACGTACAAAGATAGTTCGTTTGATTTGTGGGCGTATAGTAAAAATGGGCTTGTTTTGAATTATTGGTTTTAAATTAATCAAGATTTCTTAGGCTAATTTACAGATATTTCATTTTAACAACTTTATAATAGTATACAACTAATAACAAGCCTTAACGAGCGTCTTAAGTCATATCTAAGCAAAGAAATTGCTCCTGAGCAGGCTGTCTTTGTTAAGGGAAAGAGACCCCGGGAGCAAATCGGGAATTCAACAAGCCGACCTACATGCTTTGTAGACTTCTCTAAGGCGTTCGACTCTGTTAAGTGGCCAAAACTCTGGGAAACATTGACGGCGATGGGTGTTACTAAACACCTGGTACACCTTCTGCGAAGATTGTATGAAGACGGCACAGCCTCAATGCGCGCAGATGACGTCCTATCCAACCACTTTCACCCCAGTGCCGGAGTCCGTCGGGGATGTATTATCTCTCCACTTCTTTTCAATGTAAAAACAGAGCTTATAATAAGAATTAATAATAATAATAAATATCAGGGACAATCTTACACAAATCGACCTAGCCCCAAACTAAGCAAAGCTTATAGTACCCATAGTAGTTACAAGCAAGCAACTAGGCGACGATATACATAATATATTGATAAATTATATAATATTATAATACATAAATACATAGAAAACATCCAAGACCCAGGAACAAACATTCGTGCTTATCACACAAACACTTGCCCTGGCCGGGATTCGAACCCGGGACCACCGGGATTACACTTGAAGACTGGACCTGCGATATGCAGACAACACCACTTTGTTCGCTACTAGTACCCGCCACATGGAAGAACTTCTTGGCAAGATGGAACGCGTTAGCCTTGCCTTCGGACTTAGGATAAACCGAAATAAGACATAAAATATGATTATCGACCGCATGAATAACAATTCTCCAGAAATGACACAAATTGCGAATTATAATGTGGTCCGATCATACATTTATCTGGAAGCCTTAATCACGAACAACGGTTGATGCGTCGACGAAGAAGGCGTATGGCAATTTCTAGGTCTGCAATGGATAAGTTGAGGAAAATATGGAGGAATCGCAACATATACAAAGCCACTAAAATCCGGCTAATAGTTCGGGCACTTGTATTCCCCGTTTTCCTGTACGCCACAGAAACGTGGACCTTGCGGGAAGTTGAGAAGAAGAAGATAGACGCCTTGGAAATGTGGTGCTGGAGGAGAATGCTCGGAGTATCGTGGACTAAATTCCGTACCAACGAGTCTATACTTCGAGAACTCGGCATCGAGCAGCGTTTGTCATCTTTGGTACAGTCCCGTATCCTCACCTTCTTTGGCCACGTATGCCGCCGGGGGGAGGTGACTATTGAGCGACGTGTGGTCCAGGGAAAGGTTGAGGTATAGTGTAAAGCCTACGGTCACTGGGTCCCATAATCATGTCAATGGTGCGATTGTGTCTATGACGGCGTCAATTGTGAGGTCTAGCACGCTGTGTATTCGTCAGCGTAGCTCGAATTTTATCGAATTTAATTTTAATTTTAGAATCTATACAGTTTCGTTATGTCCGTCTCGTCGTACATACCATCCTGGTTTGAGGTATGTAGAGGTTCACCAGAGGTCCGCAGCGAGTAACTGATATAATACGGTGACGATCAAAACATTGACGTGACTTGAAACCCAATTAATCAAAAACGAAACCGAAAGTGTTTAGTTATATGCAAGATTTATGTCATTTATGCATTAGTAAAGATATATAGCATTTTAAATAAAGGACATAGCGTCTATGGCGCGACAAAATTTGAAATATATTTAGTTATAAATTACTGTCGTATACACATACGCCCCTTTGGCGCGTCACATTTTTGTTGATAGCTGTAAAAAGTAATAGGCGTATGCGTATACGTCTATATGGTCCGTCGAATATGCAAGACTACTAGAAAATATTGCTGTTACGCCTATTGTACGCCTCTTTGGTCTGACAGTAATTTCTGGCAAGCAATCTTACGTTATTTCATATTTTATTTATTTGGTCATGTATCATTATCCTAAAATAAAAAAAAATACAGCATATGTAATGTTATTAAGTGATTACAATGACATTCAAAACGAAAAGTCGCATTTTTGCGTATACGCCCCTATGGCTTGAAGCCCTCGATATACAGTGTGTCCCAAGAAGTAGTGATATAATGAAGGTGGGAGGCAAAGGACCTAGAGGGCTATCTAAATCACCCCCATGTATGTTCCGCGATTTTTCGTATTTTCGCCGAATACGATGAGATTTTTATTTATGGTGACGTGAATTATTGCGGTAAATGCTTGATTTTTTTGTGTGCTAAGCTGATAGATAGGCCAATTCAGTATGGTAACATTTACTATCGTTACATCTTTGAATGGAATAAAAAAAAAATTAAATGCCAAGTATGATAAAATTACCCAATATGTTCACAACTTCAAGAGATAAAATCACATAAAAAAATTACCGTTTGGCTTTTAAAAACTTGCTCTATCTATCAGGTAGCTACCCTGAAAATTTCATTTTATTATTCATAAAACTTCAATCAAAAAATTGAAATCTTAACGTGGTAAGTGTAACCGTACACTACAGAGCGTAGGATATCATCCGTTTCACATTAGAAAAGTGCAACAGTTGAAACCGGAAGATTACAATTGGCGAATTGAATTCAGTCAGGAAATGCTAAGGAGACATGCTGAAAACGAAAACTTTTTTAACCAAATCTTGTGGACGGATGAATCCCACTTTAGACGCAATGGGATTTTTAATATGCACAATTCTCACTCATGGGCAATTGAAAATTCAAATTTAAAAAGGGAATCGACATTTCAAGAACACTTTAGTGTTAACGTTTGGTCTGGCATACTTAACGGTCAGCTAATCGGGCCCTTTCAGCTGCCAGACCGCTTGGGCGGCAATCACTTTTTAAATTTTCGACGCGTCGATCTGCCCCTGCTGTTAAAAGATGTGGACTTGGAGACACGCAGAAGCATAGTACTGCATTTTGCCTTGGACGTAAGAAACTATTTCAATCAAAGATACCCTGAAAGATGGATTGGTCGTTGCGGCCGGGGTGACGCCTGCCTTATAGCCTGGCCTCCACGGTCCCCCGACCTAAACCCCATTGATTGTTTTGTATGGGGATACTACAAAGACCTCGTCTACTCAAGAGAATGCCCCAATTTGGACGAGTTAACCCAGAAATTGAGGGTAGCAGAAGAAACCAATAAAAATAATAAAAGTGCATTCAGACGTTTAAAAGACAACTTTTTTCGGCGATGTCGCACTTGCATTGAGCAACAGGGGGGCCATTTTGAAAATTTCTTGTAATTAAACACCTTGTAATTGGTTTTACTTTGTTTGTATTAATCATCATGTAAATTAAAATTTTGCACTTACGACATTTAGATTTCAATTTTTTGATTGAAGCCTTATGAATAATAAAATGAAGCCCCTTGAAGTTGTGAACCTTGGCAGTTAATTTTTTTTTTATTCCATTCAAAGATCTAACGATAGTAAATGTTACCATACTGAATTGGCCTATCTATCAGCTTAGCACAACAATCATCAGCTTAGTGCAACATCACGGAAGCACGGGGAATTTATGTTCAGTTTTTGTTGTTACAATAAACTAATCTTATCTCAATTAAAACTAATAAAATAATTAATCGATTATTAGCTAAACAAAAACAAAAGCTTTTTTTAGCTGCAGAGTGTGTAAAATAAATTTTACCAACTAATATACATTAGGTATCACGTTACAGTCAAAATTTTTAGTGGCCCCTATATTGTTTTGAGCAATATATATTGTATATATATATTATATAATTATGAGGCAATTTCCACGCATCTAAGGGTATTTTGTTGTAAGAACTTATACAATTGCCCACAAATGATTTTTCGCCGACTCGACGCACGGTGAAAGTGGTTGTAATCCAACGGAGGTGTCGCAATGCCTCTTACTTACATCAGAGGGATGTAAGATAGGCCTTTGCGATAGCAAGACCTCAAGTGATATTACATATCTTTAGTCTCTCTGGCAATACTTCCTTCAACCTCTCCACGATTCATTCTCTCTCTCTTCCTTATGTGTGCTGATAGCGAACGTCTTCCACCATCTGTTAAAGTTATGTTACAATGTTACTGACGCCCAGTGTTCTCCACACATTATATACTTTAATATAGAGTATTTATTTATTACTGTTTTCATTACTGTCATGAGCATCGTCTCTCTATGTCTCCTGTACAAGGATACTTTTAGTACAGGTTCGGCATTGCCCTCAAGCACCTACCGAGGACTACACCCTTGGCAATCCTGACCGTGACTTTAGGTCCTCACAGAGACGTGGTTCATCGGCGGGGAGTCGAACCCCGGTCTCCCGCTTGACAGGCGGGGATACTAACCACTGTACTACCGAGGACCACTCCCTTTAGTTAGATACGATATTTATAGCAACCAAGTTACAGACTTAAGTCTACAAGGACTACAATGACTCTTGTCGGGTGTAGCAAACATTTTTATTAGTTAGGTACAAAATTGACTTAAAACATATACTATGTCTCAGGTATAGCTTTAATTGTTTGTGTAAATAAAACGTCCTAGATTTTTCAATCACCTATGAATTCCATGACAGAGTAGTAACATTTATCAAGTAGTAAGTACACTTTTCAGTTTATTTTTAAATGCTGCGTGTGATTCTATAATTTTTATATTTACAGGAATTTTATTGTATATTTTTATTGCTCTATAATATGGACCGTTCATATATATTTCCAATTTAGGCTCCGGAAGCTCGAGATTTTGAAGGCGTCGGATATTTTGGCTGAAAGTGAAAAGATGTAAATTATTTCGGAGAAACGTTGCTACTTCTAAAATATACAGGGAGGGAAGGGTTAATATTTGAGGTCTTTAAAGTAAGGTATGGGGTTGGTGGATATTAGCCAGGATTCGTACACACTTTTTCTACATAATGAAGAGCTGGTACGCGTCTGTGCTCTAGCCCCACAACAGGAGCCCGTACCGCAGCCACGAGACCACCTGCGTGTCGTACGCATTAAGCGCGCATTCCTGGCTTGTGTTGCTCTTCAATATGCTTAGATCATATACGAACAATTTTTATAGTTTCGACATGTGCCTTCCAGTTTAGGTGGCTATCTAATTTAAGACCCAACAGAGTGCAATTTGTTACCTCTTCAATATCTAAATTATTTGACACAGTGTTCAGGTTAAGTGGCTGTTTTTGTCTCGGTCTGAATTGTATTAATTTCGATTTGTCGTTATTAGTTATAAGATTGTGGTCCTGTAGCCAACAAATTACTGAGTTGAATGTGTCTTCTATGTATGTGCTGCTATTGTAATTATGTGGACATTGAAACAAAAGGGATACGTCATCAGCAAACATTACAACTTTCTGGTCTGTAATTTTTGGAAGGTCAATCAACAACGTACCGTTTTTTCTTTTGCAGTAGCTTCCCCATAGGCATTGTTAATCCAACGAGTCGTTATTGCAGCACTAGTGCCGAGGTGAAACTCATATTCGTAAATATAGCGATATTTTAAGTTTTCATTGGACACAAATGAATTCACTGTAAAATGACTGGAACAAATGTGGCTATGTTTTTTCGGTGTCCAATTGCACCTTGAAATACGTTGTACCCATATATTTTCATTATTGTGATTTATTATATTTTCATTCCGTTCAAGGTGCAATTGGACACATAAAAAACATAGCCACATTTGTTAAACGTGTACATTCTGTAAATTCTGTAGATAATATTGTAAATTCTGTACATAAAAATGTAAATTCTGTTAATAAAAATGTAAATAATAAGCCTGCTTCTCAGGCTACAGACACCCATGTCCAACCCATGGACATCAAAGCCCAGATCCTCTGCAACAATGGACTACTAATGGCCCTAGTACAAACATTGGTAGAGCTGGGCAATGATAGTGATCCAGCTCCGATCACTACAGCAGCTATTAAAGACATACTTATAAAAAAAATTTCTTTATAATGGATTTAAGTTCTCCCAGATCTTCCCAGTTACGCGTTGCGCAGTTTAACATTCAAAGTGCTAACAACTAAAAGCCCTTATCAAATACTTAAATTTATGCAAACACAGAATATTCACGTCTGTCTACTTAATGAAACCTGGTTTAAAGAGTAATACCTGGTTATAATCTCCACTCTAGAATCTCAAAATGCTCAAATGGAGTAGCAATATTAATTAAACCGGAATTTAAATATAATGTTATAAATACACCATTTTATGAAGATATTCAAACTGTAGCTGTATCTATATCTACTGAACGTGGTGCTTTAACTGTACTCTGTGTATACACATAAGAATGAATAGTAATCCGTTACCTACCTAAACCTATTTTTGTTTGTGGTGACTTTAATGCTCATCATATTGCGTTTGGTTGTATGTCAATAAAAGGTCGAGGTCAAAATTTGTACGATGTTATAGATGAGTGTGATTTATGTATTCTTAATGATGGCACTTTCACGACTGTGAACCGCCCCAGAACCAATCCTTCAGCTATCAACGTCAGCTCTGCTAGTGCCTGCCTAGCATCATTATGTGAATGGTCTGTACATGACGACTCTATGGGAAGCTACCATTATCCAACTATATCCGTTATATCCCTTAGCATCGATAAATATCAAATTAATCCTCCTGTTGATAAATTTTTGTATCATAGAGCCGATTGGCACAAATATAAGGAACTTTCCGAAAGTGCATTTACTGACTTAACAGTTAATGATGCAGACCCACTTTCCTCCTATACAGAATTTTGCAGACGTCTTGATGCCCTTAGGATTACATTTGGGACGACTGAATCCCAAAATTCACAAAATCTCCTCACTTTACCAGTAGACCCCCAACACCTTGGTGGAATGACGTTTGTGAGCAAAGTGTAATAGCTTCCTATAATGCTTTGAAGTTGTACAGAAGTGATTCTTCAATAGATAACTACATTAATTATAAGAAACTTGATGCATTGAAAAAAAGAACCATTTCTGAACAGAAGAAAGCTGGATAGAATAACCTGTGCAATACATTTAATAGAACTACCCCTATAAGCAAGATTTGGAACATGATTAAGATGTTTAAGGACAAGACACCTTACCAACAAAAATTCATGAAAAATCTCAAAGATGAACTGCACATGCGTACACAAAATGGAGAACACAATCTTACCATAAAATATATCAGAGGAGTGCCTAAAATTATCCAAGCAGAGTCAAAAAACTAACTGCCAGTGCAAACAAAACAAATCTCCAAGAAAATAAGAACCAGGACATCACGCACCAAATTATACACAATTATGAAGAACTTGCTAAAAGTAAAAAGTCGCTTTCGGTACTCTATTTAAAGGTCCGAAGCTTAGTAAAACCCGGAAAATTGGATGAAATAAAATGTATAATGAAAGCCATTGGCAAAATACACATAGTCGCGATAACTGAAACGTGGATTAAATCCGAAACTGAAGCGAAAATACTGAACCTCACTAATTATACACATTACTACAACTATCGTATGAATTCAAGTGGAGAAGGTGTTTCTATTTTCGTACACAACGACATAAAGCAATATATTATAAAAGAGAAATGTGAAGACGATAACCACTATCTTTGGGTACATGTTGAAAAATTCTTCCTAGACATTGGCGTTGTATATAAACCTGGATGCACAGATACATATAAATTCCTAGACTCACTCTCGGAACAGCTCCAACAAAGGACGAGAGTACTCCTTTTCGGTGATTTTAATTTTATTTTAATTTACTGGAGGTAACAGGAGACGTCAAAGAATATAAAATGCTACTAAGAGAAAATGGATACACTATGCTGAACAAGATCAACAAAGATTATAGTACACTTCGATCATGTATGGTCCAATTTAAAAGGGCACCAATATCACATGGCCATAATTCAATCCAATATGTCAGACCACAAACAAAATATATCTTGAGATAAAAGGATGTCCTTCGATTCCGATACAGAAACTGGAATATGATTCGATTAATTATGACAAGCTATATAAGTCTATGGAAGTTTTAAAAGACGAAATGAACGACTATTATGAATTGGAGAATACTCTGATCGCGATTATTAAGAAAAGTACTTCAAAAAGAACTAAAACACTTAACCCGCCTAATAAAGACTGGATAAATAAAAACATAATTACCGAAATCAACAAACGTAATAATCTATGGAATAAATCGCTACACGAGGCAGACGAAGAGAATATGAAGATAACAGAAGAGTTAAAAAAAGAAAGGAATAAAGTCACACATTTCATACAATCTACTAAAAATGCATACTTTTATAAAGCATTTCAATCATGCAAAGGGAAGCCATTAAAGATGTGGGACTTAATTAACAATTTGTCGAGTAGAGAAATAAAATCAAGCAATACTAATCTTAAACTTAAAATAGGATCAGATGTAATTTCGGATGCGACAGCAATTTGTGGATGTTTTAATAATTATTTTGTAAATATAGGGACTATTTTAACAAATCAAATTCCACATCAATATCGTAATAACGTAATAAATGAAAACCGAAATTTAAATAAGAAAATCACTAATTTTAGACCTGTAAACTCTGACGAAATCGCCAAATTGATTGATAGCCTTAATCCAAACACAAGCTCAGGTATAGACGGTATCACCACGAAAGCTATAAAACGTGTCAAAAATCTTATCCGCGATAACCTTACCAAATGTATTAATAAATGTTTTCAAATGGGTGTGTTCCCTGATTCCCTCAAAATAGCTAAAGTTACTCCCATATATAAATCGGGAGATAAATTAGACCCCGGAAATTATCGACCTATATCAGTTCTACCGGTTTTATCAAAGATCTATGAAAAAGCTCTCCATCAACGGCTAACAGAATATCGTGACGAAATCGATTTTCTATCGGATAAGCAATATGGTTTTCGTCCTAAATCAAATACCTTATCTGCTGCTGCTGATCTAATAACAAAAATAACGGTTAGTTTAGATGAAAGGAATATTGCTCTTGGTATCGTCATCGACCTAAAAAAGCTACTAAATAAGCTAAGAGCAATAGGTATTACTGGAAACGCGTTCAATATTTTAAAATCGTATGTAAAAATCGAAGGCAAATCACGAAAATCGGCCAAACGAAGAGTAATGATGAAATAATTAAATGTGAAACACCAGGATTGAATTAGTGACCTTCAAATACTCCATATCACTTATTTTTAGATTTTATATATTATAGTAGTAGATTATCAATATATCTTTAATGTACATAGACATTTCATTTTACACCTTAATCTATCTATCTTCTATATTTTATTTATCTATCTTTACATATAATAAAGCTGAAGAAGCTCGAAAGTCTGTAGGTACATGAAGATATTCGAAAAAAAGTTGGCCGGGGATACTTAGAATCGATAACAGAACACGTTCCAACAGTTTTTGGAATTTTTGTCTGATTGTCTGTTTGTCTGTAAAGAATTATTCAGAAAAAATAATCAAGTAGGTAAAAAATACTTAAATTCCGATACTTTGTAATTTGCCTGTTTAGTCAATTATGATTATCTGTTTATCTGTTTGTCTGTTTATTTGTACGCGCATCACGTGAAAACGGCTGAATAGATTTTGAAGCAAACTTTACTAATCTGTTGAGGAAATGCCCGGCCAGGTTATAAGTTATAAAAATTCAACCCTTAAAAGTGGTACTGTATCGTCCGATATACACCTCTAAGTATATACTCTATGTCTTTTAAATCACGTCAAAAATTTAAATAAGTGCGAACACGATTGATTTTGAAGTGTAGTTTATTTAGTGGTATAAAATTTTATCTGGACTTTACTTCAAGTTTCGGCTCCGGGGGAGAGGGGTGAATAAGCCGCTTACTGACACAGACCGAATACCACACGGGCGGAGCCGCGGGCACAAAACATCCAAGACCCAGGAACAAACATTCGTGCTCATCACACAAACACTTGCCCTGGCCGGGATTCGAACCCGGGACCGCCAGCTTAGTAGGCCGTTATACAACCCACTGAGCCAAACGTGTCGTCAAAACAAAGTCATCTCAAATCTTTTCTTTTTTGCACATTTCGATCCTTAGAATACGTGTTACAAATTTCCCGTTTATTAGAGGTTTAGCCTATACCACAGATTATATTTCGATGTCGCATCCTCGATATTTAATTAACAGTTCACTTGTAGTAACTCTTCAATTCTGAGGGTATCACAGTATTTTAGAGATCTATACTAAAAAAAACTTCAAACCGGTCCTCGCCCCCGGCACTCCCGGCAGCGCCAACCCCGCTACCGCCGCACCCGTCATTCTTTTCTTTACTGTCACGGGTATCACACGCTCCGCTCCAGCTAGGAAAAATATAGTTTTCTTTTCTACGTTAATAGTAAAAATCGTGCTGAAAAGGTGAAGAATACGACGTGAATAATTTCGTCGACGTAATGGAGCCGAAAGAGATACCTATCTAAGGTTATTCACGTGAAAATTTCTATAAATTACGTTAAACGGTACATAACATGTTACCTCTGGACGTTTTTTATCCGGAACTGTTTTAATAAAATACAAGTGTTGATAGTTGGATCCTATTATTGCAGTTTGGCTTTTAAAATGCATTCATCATGATCCACAAATGCTTAAAATGAAAGCTTGGATCGTAACACCTGCGATTTGGCGAGTATTTTTTTACACCTTTACAGTCGCAAATTGATTAAATTCGAGCAAAGACCACCAAATAATGGAACTTGGTTTTGTGTAAACATATAAGAATACATACAATGTACGTAACAATATCCCATAGCAAAACGATTAATCAACATGTGTAACAAACAACGTTACAAGTTGCTGTTGGATAACAGACAAGGACCCGGTAAATTAAGCCTACGGTTATTCTTTATATATATATATATATATATATATACTAGCTTCTGCCCGCGACTTCGGCCGCCTTAAATTCGTTTATCGCGGATACGAATATTTTCCAAGATAAAAAGTAGCCTATGTCCTTCCCCGGGACTCAAACTATCTCCATACCAAATTTCATCCAAATCGGTTCAGCGGTTTAAGCGTGAAGAGGTAACAGACAGACAGACACACTTTCGCATTTATAATATTATAGTATGTAACTATTCCGTGGTAACTACAGAGGCCAGTAAATGATTTGCAATAAAATTAAATGAATGGTAATATGTTACTAGGAGCCTAGTCTACCAACAAGCACGGCATAATTTGACTGTACCTACCTGTTAAAGTGTAATACAGAGTTTATATGTATATATAGCCGCACTAAGATCGTATCTCATCTACGATTGCGCATCGGATCCCAAGACAGGTCTAGTGATATACTATACAGTCACCTTGAAATAACAATATCATCCAAAAATCACATTAATTTAACTACCTATCCGGGTCAAGCGATATACCGTGCATATGGTACAGTGACGTACAATGTTGCGGTTTAAAGTGTCCATCAACTTTCCATCTGCTCAAAGGCCTGGTCTAGTGAAATAACGTGCGTATGTATAGTGACCTAAAGTATAGCGGTGTAACGCGCGTACACTCACGACTATAAAATATCAAACACTCCTTTGGAGTATACTATATATTATTATTATTATTGTTAATTTGTGGGCCTTCTGTATGCCGCCTCGACCAGATTTGATCTATTGTGGCAGCCCTTTATTAGAGTTCACTACTGAGGCCCGTTGAGTCTAGGAATTCCCAAATTCTTTGGGCAGTGAAATGTTGTATCTCTTCCGGGGGCACGACATGTTGCCCTAGGTAGATACTTCTTTTCCTCATGAGTGGTCCACAGGAGCAGAGGATATGCATTGCAGTCTCCTCTGTCTCTTGGCAGAATCTGCATACTGCGTCCTGTTTCATACCCATTTGAAACAGGTGCTTATTTAGTTTGCAGTGACCTGTCAGGATTCTTGTTATTGCGCAGGTTTTTGGTCTTTTGAGCTGTAGTATCTCTTTCGACAACTTTTGCTTGAATCCCTTAATTAAGGTTTTCGAGTGATTTTGTCCTTTTACGAGCCTCCATTCCTCGATTGCCTTAGATCTATATAAGTCGTTGAGCAGAACGTATGCCTTTCGTTTTGTGATCCCACAAAAGGGTTCTGGGCCGACTTGGGGCAAGTCCGCGCCCTTATTGGCGAGTATGTCTGCTCGTTCGTTTCCGTCAATGTCGGAGTGTCCTGGTACCCATCTAAGTATAACTTTATTGGAATTAGCCAGGCCATTTAGGTTATTTTTGCAGGTTTGCACTAGCCTCGAGTTAGTCTCTAGGGATTCTAGTGTAAACAGGGCAGCTTGACTGTCCGAGTTGATGTAAATGTGATGGTGTCTTAGGTTCTTGTCAAGGTTTATCTCTGCGCATTTATTTATGGCAAAGACTTCCGCTTGAAAGATTGAGGCCTCTGTACCCATGCTGACGCTGACATTGAGTTTTGGTCTCTGTCCATAGACACCGCATCCCACATCTTTTCCTTTCTTGGATCCATCCGTATACCAGATGTGACTCCCCTCTGTAAAAGACATTTGATTGTTTTGCCATTTGTCTCTAGGGGGTATTTCCACTGAGTAGAGATGTACGAAGTTATTTTCAGTGGGCATGTCATCTGTAGGCATGCATAGAGTTTTGATTTCAAACACTGCATCCTTGATTTTGAGTAGTGCCTGAGAGCGCCATTTCGTATTTGAAAGGGTGCAGATTCTATAGATGCACTGCTCAGCCTCTTTCCTCACTTGCAAGTGTAGAGGTGTTAGGTCAAGCAGTGCATCCAACGCCGCCCCCGGTGTTGATGATAGGACTCCCGTTGCGATAACGCAGGCAGAGCGTTGTAGGCTGTTTAGTTTTTGGATAGCTGTTTTTTGGTTGGCTTTGTCACACCAGACGGTGGAGGCATATGTGATTATAGGCCTCACGACTGCCGTGTATAGCCACATCGCAATATTGGGTCGTACCCCCCATCTTGCTCCTGCCATTCTACAGCATGTCCACATTGCCATTTTCGCTTTTTGAATTATGTTGTTCAAATGTGTGTTCCAAGTAAGCCTTTGGTCAAGTGTAACCCCTAGATACTTGGCTTCTTTTGAAAATAGTATAGTCTGCCCGTTAAGCTCTAAGGGTTTGAGCTTGTCGAGCTTCCTCTTCCTTGTGAAGGGTACTATTATTGTTTTGTTGGCATTGATTGACAACTCATTTTCTCTGCACCATTTATTGATGGTTTTGAGAGCTCCTTGCATTATGTTTGAAATTGTGCTGAGACATGGGCCTTTGACTATGATTACTAGGTCATCGGCGTAACCCTGTACATCATAGTCATAGCCTTTAAGCAATGTAAGGAGTTGGTCCACCGCTAGGGTATACTATATAGCTACCATGGCTTAAAACTTAGTCTAGCGGCATATCGTGTGTTTATTACTAAATATAAGACCACCATTCTGGTTTTAATGCTTTATACGAACATTCGTATCTGCTGGCGTCAGGGATAAATATCTAGCAATGCTCTAAGCGTTTGCCAAGTGCCTAACTATTACTGGAGATGAAAAACCCAAGTTGTTACTCAAATAATATAAAAATTCATTGCTATGAATAGTTGACATAGACAAGAAACGATAACAATATATTAAGACAAAGATATTCAATACCGTATGTAGCCGGACACGTCAATAAATTATTATTGAATTTAACCTATATACATGTCTGGATATATTTAAAGATCTCTTTGCTCACGGCAGTGGAATGGCGTGATTGCTCAAGATTAAGGCTTGTTGATCGTTTAGAACCTATATCATATCTCCACTAATCACGATTGCGTTCGTGAGATAGAGAAAAGGTTTCAAGCTTAAGGGCCTACCTCTAAACGTAAGGGATAATCGCCCGCCCTGGTCAGGAGGCCGGGCACTGCAAGACGAAGGGTGGGCCACGTGGTGCACTGAAAATTAATTCTATTGAATTGCCACCCAAAAATTATGGTCAGCGCGCTGCTGCAGAAGGTTTCTTCCGACTGGAAGGTACTTTTAAGAGCTATAGCATAACAAGGGCCTATGATTGCCTTACTGCGGTATCTTTGATAAATAATAAGCAATGTGCTTTAAAAGCTTTAAATTACCCCTTTTTTTGTCAAATGAGGAGTGTCTTTTCACAAAAAGACCTTACAAGATCAAAAATATATGCATTGGTTGTAAGGATGGGTATATCAGGAGATACATTTCTTTTGTATCGAAAACTTAGTAAAACAATAGATATACACACAAATTTACCAGACGGTTAATTGACACCAATTAAATACCCTAAACCACACAACCATACTTTTCTCTTTCACATTAGATATTAGTTTATAAAACTATGTAAACTAATGGAATACAATTTAAACCTATTTTAACGAAAACTTTATCAAATTTGAACAGGCCACATCAATGACCTGTCCAGAAATAGTAAAAATCTAGTTTGAACGCATATCCGAACCATTTGTTTTTTGTGTTCTCAACATTGCTTCATGGGTACGCCAGACTTATGAGTCTGACATGATTTTGCTTTATTTGTAAACATATGGCCTACCTACACATAAGTATATTAGCTACGCATTAGCATGGAAATGTGTACAAATATATATATATCCTGCCCATCCGAGTTTACTATTCGCTTTTCGCGACATATGCCTACTGTGATTCCAATTTAGAATTACTTGAATATAAGGCCTGCTAATAACCACCGCTTCCAATTAAGATGCTGCAATATATCTGTCCATAACTTAACAAAATAATAATAAGGTCCTCACTACCTGAAGCTCATTATGTGTCCATGGCAAGACATCTCTGGTTTCGGCTACTCCCGGCCACTTCATCCCAATCAATTCACTAAAGTTATTCAAATCAAGCATAAGACTTAATTTTTTATCTCGGTTCTTTTATTTACAAAGGTACAAAGCCTAATAATCAAAACCATTAATTATTTTGGATATTCAAAACATATGACAATGCAGTTATAATCGCCTGGAAGGCTAAGAATAGACATTTTGAAAACTACTTACTCGAACGAAAGGGCTCGACTGTTAATAATAATGATGAACCATAAAGGAACATAAGTAAATATCTCTTTAATTACCTATATTAGTGGGAATATTTATGCGTATGTAAAAGTCAAGAAGTGAAGGTAAAATATTAATAGGATTGTTTCAACCAAAGCAGTTCGCCAATTGAACGAGAATTTCAAAAATGCTATTTCCTAACAGTAAAAATCGATAGTTATTAAATATAACGAAATATATTTCCCGACGTATCCCGAGATTGTTTTTTCTTTTCACAAAGAATAGTTTTTTATTCTCGTTATGGCTACTATTCTGCAAACGAATCATAAAGTCAAATGACACAAATAGGCTTCAAAAGGTTGACCTCTAATAAATAGAACAGTCAGCACACTTGGGAACGGAAACGTTTTTTTCCTCTATGTTATATTATCAGTTCCAATTTCTTAACCAAAATAAAACCAAGTTAGCGATAAGCAGTCATAAAAATGCTGACTTGAATTCTTCCATAGAGTCGTCCTATACAGGGTGTCCCAAGAAGTAGTGATATACTGAAGCTGGGACGTAGAGGACCTAGAGGGCTATCTAAATCACCCCCATATATGTTCCGCGATATTTCGTATTTTCGGAGTTATGACTTTTTTTTTAATTCTTCACCTATCGCCGAGTACGACGAGATTTTTAATTATGGTGACGTGAATTATTGTGGTAAGCTGATAGATAGGCCAATTCAGTATGGCAACATTTACTATCGTTAGATCTTTGAATGGAATAAAAAAAAATTAAATGCCAAGAATTATAAAATTACCCAATATGTTCACAACTTCAAGGGGCTTTAAAAAGATAAAATCACATAAAAAAAATACCGTTTGGCTTTTAAAAACTTGCTATATCTATCAGGTAGCTACCCTGAAAATTTCATTTTATTATTCATAAGGCTTCAATCAAAAAATTGAAATCTAAATGTGGTAAGCGCAAAATTTTAATTTACATGATGATTAATACAAACAAAGTAAAACCAATTACAAGTTTAATTACAAGAAATTTTCAAAATGGCCCCCCTGTTGCTCAATGCAAGTACGACATCGCCGAAAAAAGTTGTCTTTTAAACGTCTGAATGCACTTCTATTATTTTTAATAGTTTCTTCTGCTACTCTCAATTTCCGGGTTAACTCGTCCAAATTGCGGCATTCTCTTGAGTAGACGAGGTCTTTGTAGTATCCCCTGACAAAAAAATCAATGGGGTTTAGGTCGGGGGACCGTGGAGGCCAGGCTATAACGCAGGCGTCACCCCGGCCGCAACGACTAATCCATCTTTCAGGGTATCTTTGAGTGAAATAGTTTCTTACGTCCAAGGCAAAATGGCATGGTGCACCAGCACACTGCAGTACTATGCTTCTGCGTGTCTCCAAGTCCACATCTTCTAACAGCAGGGGCAGATCGACGCGTAGAAAATTTAAAAAGTGATTGCCGCCCAAGCGGTCTGGCAGCTGAAAGGGCCCGATTAGCTGACCGTTAAGAATGCCAGACCAAAGGTTAACACTAAAGTGGTCTTGGAATGTTGATTCCCTTTTTAAATTTGGATTTTCAATTGCCCATGAGTGAGAATTGTGCATATTAAAAATCCCATTGCGTCTAAAGTGGGATTCATCCGTCCAAAAGATTTGGTTAAAAAAGTTTTCGTTTTCAGCTTGTCTCCTCAGCATTTCCTGACAGAATTCAATTCGCCGATTGTAATCTTCCGGTTTCAACTGTTGCACTTTTCTAATGTGAAACGGATGATATCCTACGCTCTGTAGTGTACGGTGTACCTGAGATTTAGAAAGTCCGGTACGACGTTCCATAACTTTCACACTGGTCGACGGGTCTCTTTCTACTTCTTCAACCACTGCATCTACTATATCAGGATCCGGCATAGTGGCCATACGGCCTGATCTGGTACGCGGTATGTAACCTTCCAAATACGCATTATGTACTCTTAAGATCATGCGATAGTCAGGAAACGTTTCAGGTTGAGGCCCGCCTCTTCGTTCCACATGTTCCCGGTACAGCCTTGAAGCTTCCGCTGCATTCCCCCTAGCATAACCGTAATAGCAATGCATTTCTGCTTAGTCACGTGAAGTAAACATGATCACTTACACGCAAACTCAAGTCCAGTTAAATAATGCCAAGTCGTCGATTCCAGGTAATAACACTAATCCAAATCGTAATGCAAGTCAAAGTCCATATGAATAGCCAAAATGATTAGAGAAACGAACAATTAGCAGTATTAAAACACAATTTTTAAATTATTGAAAAGTACCAACGATGACCCAACAACGTGAAAATTTTCTCATGCGTCAACCGTCTTTTGTTTTTTGTTCTTTTTCTATTGATGGCCAGTGCGTGATTTAGAACGAAATTTATTTAGAAAGTTAATTAATTTTGCACTTGCCACATTTAGATTTCAATTTTTTGATTGAAGTTTTATGAATAATAAAATGAAATTTTCAGGGTAGCTACCTGATAGATAGAGCAAGTTTTTAAAAGCCAAACGGTATTTTTTTAAATTTGATTTTATCTTTTTAAAGCCTCTTGAAGTTGTGAACATATTGGGTAATTTTATCATACTTGCCATTTAATTTTTTTTTTATTACATTCCAAGATCTGACGATAGTAAATGTTACTATACTGAATTGGCCTATCTCTCAGCTTAGCACACAAAAAAAAGCAAGCATCTACAGCAATAATTCACGTCACCATAAATAAAAATGTCATCGTACTCGGCGATAGGTGAAGAATTAAAAAAAAAGTCATAACTCCGAAAATACGAAAAATCGCGGAACATATATGGGGGTGATTTAGATACCCCTCTAGGTCCTCTACCTCCCAGCTTCAGTATATAACTACTTCTTGGGACACCCTGTATAAGGATTATACCACAGATTGTACATTCGATGTACGAACCTTATCCTGAAAATCGAGCCTATGTATTATCCATACTAATAATATAAATGCGAAAGTGTGCCTGTCTGTCTGTCCGTATGTCTGTCTGTCCGTATGTCTGTCTGTCCGTATGTCTGTCTGTTACCTCTTCACGCTTAAACCGCTGAACCGATTTAGATAAAATTTGGTATGGAGATAGTTTGAGTCCCGGGGAAGGACATAGGCTACTTTTTATCCCGGAAAAATACTCTTCTCCGCGATAAACGAATTTAAGGCGGACGAAGTCGCGGGCAGAAGCTAGTTTATTATAAACTAAATATCATATAACCTTAACAATAATGATAACAGTACTGCAGTTTTCTTTTGTTATAAAAACAAACAACTCTGTACTAAGACTGTACAAGTGAAATAACAACATTGTACATATTAGAAACATGTAGTTCTTTATTTTTTAAAATTTTACTACACGAACTTGACTGCATTATATGAAACAAAAGTACCTATTAATATAAAGGCACATATCTCGTTTGTACTACATTTAATGAATAATACGAGATCAAAGTAGTAAACACCTAAGTCTACTATATTAGTAGATTTTTTTTTCTAGTATATAGTAGTACATGGTGGATGTCTAGCCGGCCTGATGCCGACGTAGTTGAAATAATGTTAAACACCGCTTAAAATGTTTATTTCCAAAGATTAGAATTTGGAATGCAAATACAAAAAAAAATACAAAAAACTCTCGTTTGATTGGCAGTTTATTATATTCTCCAGCATAATAACGTTCGGGAAAAATAGCTGTGCGTTAATTTATTTATTTTAGTTTAGAACATTCAAAACCAAATTCGGTTTTGCAAGCCACATTCGGGCATATGACCGACGCTCCTGAAGGTCATGATGCCAGCAGTGTGATTCACGTTTTTTATCTAACTTCACGTCGGTGAATGCAGCGACGGATCGGTCAAACGCATCGCCCTTCGCTTAACCAACTTAGGAAAAGAGGGTTTCATATGCAAAAATTTAGGTGAACTGAATTTGAGTTTTGAGAAATAAAATCTACTTTTTTTGTTTACGAACTTTATAATTTTTAAAGTGAATTTCTTCACTAAGAAACTATATTTTTAAAATACAAAGATCTAAATAATGAAAAAATTCAAGACTGACTGGATTTGAACCGGTGCCTTGTGCCTAGCCAGGGCGCACGCTCTGCCAACTGAATTACAGAGCCCAGTCAGCTTGTTCTCAAATTTTGTCACTATTTGTTACAAGATCTTTGAATTTTGCATTTTAACCGGCTTTTCTGCCGTCAGCGCACCTGGTGAGCATCTATGGAACTAAATGTTCACCCTAACAGAGCGAACTTTACAGTTTTATAATAAATAGTGTAAGTAGGTAGATAGTAGTATTCGTAAGAATATTTTTTGTTGGTTTTCGGCTCAAGGTCGGTGCCACGAATCTAAATGAAACATTTAACGCAGTTTTAACGATTAAATGAATTAAAGACATTATTCACATAGTGTTGAATAAAGAAGTATTATTAATGTAATTATCTTTATCACTCACCGTCTCCTTGACACATTGTGCAGGATGGAACACAACAACTTCGCGGAGTCATTATACATTTTGTGGTGGGTAGTTTAGTAGTAAGGAGCAGTGCACTCAACAACAGGGCAATTTACTTCGAATTGGTTATTAATGGAGGAGCGGTATTGCTCAATTCAACAATTATAACATTAATTTCCTTAACAAGTTTTCAAACCAGGACAATGACAGTACACAACCGATAAAAAAAACATACATACGATAAACGTCAAAGTTTGAAAATAAAAACTTATCTTTTCAGCCTGCTAGTGGAAAATTATACAGTGTTGTCACAATAATTACATTACCTTAACGCCACCTAGATAAACGTAAGAGAAAACTGAAACTAGTAGGCTAGTTTTTGGAAGCCAACCAATATATGGCGCGTTATTAAGTTCGCGAGCTTTGATCAGTTACCATGGCATGATTCATGTCGCCAGTCCAAGACGGCCGACATGAATCCTGCCATATACTTGTCTTTGGTTGTTTTGTTGTCGATCAAATGTCAATTTTACACTGACAGTGAATATTTTGAGTGAATTGTTTTAAACCGTTTGGCTTAGTAGCGTATGTTTATTTCTAAATTGTAATTTCACATCATACCTACATCATTATCATTACTATGGCTCAACGGCAACAGAGAACTTCTATGGATACCATTCTCACATTCGACAATAGAGACAATGTGAGTTAAATTCGATACTTCACGAATTTTTGGTTTGTTAATTATATCCATAAGTATTCTAGCTAGGTGAATGATTAAACTAAGAGAGGTCGTCTGGCACGATATACGTATACATACACGATATCATACAGGACATGAGCAAGTTTGATATATTCTGTTACCACCGAAATAAATTGCTGATAACATCTGTGAATTTTAATTTGAATTTTGTCGCCAATTGTAATAAAATGGTGGTAAATAGAAGATGGGAATAGCCCTATGAAATAAATTAGTCGTTTATAGTGTGTGACGTACTTGTGCTGGCTTCTATGTAGAACGAACTGGGGGTGCACACAGATCTTCACATCTACCCACATGCTAATATATAACATGCTTTTTCCGCATGATGAAGGCACTTCAGTTTGATTTACTATAATAAAGTCACTTTAATTATCACCAAAAATGCATTGACACTAAATTGTTTATCTATAACCTACACAGCCTTTTGCAGTCGATACTAAAAGTTTATTGGCTAATCAATATCCGCATTATGACTTGCACCATCCTCTTTCCCGGCTTCAGCTTCTCGGACAACCATTTTTTTAAAGAAGGTGCTACTCACGGTGGGCTTTCACTTGACCTTGGTCTTTTTTGTTACTATTCTGCTTACTTCTAGCTGCCGCAATAGCAGCATCATGCACCTCGTACTCTTCTGGATCTTTCACCTAATCATTTCTGCCCACTGGCTCGGAGTAGGAATTCTTACCGTGCCGCATGCTTCTTTCTCCCTTTCTTGTGAGTGTTATTCTTCTTATCTTGTTACCTCCATAGTATTTCCTTAGCCTTAGGATCCTTAGTTATAAGTGGATCTACTTTTAAATTTCTTGATAAACCTAGCATCTGGTTTACATACCTTATGAAAAACTAATTATTTTGACTATCGTCCAGCTCTACATTTTCTAATACAAAACTATTTCTCCTATTTGAAAGTCTCTTGCTCTATTCGTTTCATATACTTGAATATCTTCGTCTCCTTCTCATGAAGTCTTGAGGGCCAAGGGATATTTGATGCGGGATGATAAGGAGGTACAAGTATGTGTCTAATACCGTTTCTTTTAAAATACTCACATGTATTTTCATATACAAAGGCTATTCCGTTATTAGAAAGAAAAGAAGAAAGAAAACAACTTTATTTTAGCGCATTGCATGTTATGCAATGTTGTTGAAAAAACTAACATTTATTCACCATAGTGTCTATGTCATTTTTATTTTTGCTTTATTAAAAACTCATTCATGTAACAATCAGTAAACAAAAAATATTTTTTTGAATAACTATAAAAATAACGAAGATATAAGCCATCAAACATTTCATTGTATCTCTTTCTAGCTGAACAGAATTTAATATGAAGTTTATATGGCCGGAGTGCATTATGAGGTAACAGTACATTTCGGACCTCTCTGTCAAATCGCCATTTAATTTGCAGTTTAAAATGTCCATATAATGCGATTTCTTAACCGATTTTAATTTTAATTTCGCTTTTTGAAATCGTTTTAGGGTATTTTGATATTTCTGAGAAACTATAAAAAAATCATGCATGTACCCTATTACTACACCATCATGGCCATCTATGCAGCTCTTGTAAAACACCCCTATGCAGTTTCTGTGGCATTACTTCCCATATTATAGTCGAAGTCAAAGATATATTTAAAATTGAGAGTTCCAAAAATATCTTTTCATTTAAAGAAGTGTTCACACAGTATGACAGATACTTGCTTACAAAGGATGTGACTGTTTCATCTTTTCTCTCAATGCTCCATAGTTACGTTTACAACCTACCTTTCATTGAATCATTGGCACACATTGTGACAAATATATATAACGATCCATAGCAAAAGGGTCCTTAATGCAGGTATTGAGTTACGCATACATCCATAAACGGCAATATAAGGGCTACCTAAATAAAAAAAAATCATTAAACCTATTTACACATTCCAAAAATGTACTTTTGAGAAACAGCTAATGTTTTAGCTGAGTTCGAAACTCATTTATAGTATGTTCCCGTTGGAAGTGACATAGAATATGGTAGATTATGAATCCTGAGGTGTTCTTAAGAAAACATACAAAGATGTTTCAATTCCACCACCATGTTACAAAAAAATTACCTCGATTAGAGCAAGGCGCTGATATTAAGTAATTAAGAAAAATGGGAATCTTTGAACTATTATTGAATATTTTGTTATTTTTGTCACTATGTGCTAGGAAACATTTTAGTCTAGATGTGAATTTGACAAAATTAAATAAAAAACGAATGCAAGTAATTTTTTTATTTTAATATCCAAGATAAGATATTTTTTCTCTAATTTATTCTATACCATTATAAAGTTGTAAAAATGTTATGTCTGTACATTGAAGATATTTTAAAAACAATGATTGTAACGAACTATTTGGAGGTCACTAAAACGAAAAATATAATTTTTGGATTTCTTGTATGTTTGTATGTTTGTATGTGTCGTTGACGTCAAATGGCATATACTAGGTCTATGCGAAGTCCGACGTCTAGGTGAAGATATCACGGAAGACGATGAACATATTTTTTACTACATAGGTAGGGCAAACCAAACAAAGGCTTTATGGCGTAGGGTTTTTGATAAAAAAAGAACTAAAAGAGAATGATACTAGCTTTACAAGAATCTCAGAAAGAATTTGTTTACTCGAAATAGAAGTAGAACAAACACCTTTTATAATAATTCAAGTATATGCAACGACGGAAAACTCTTCTCAGGAAGAAATAGACGCATTCTATATAGATCTACAAAAAGCACACGATAAGATCACGTCAAAGCACTTAATAAACATGGGAGACTTTAATGCCCAAGTAGGTAAATCGAAACCACATGAGATAAAAGTGACCGGAAAATTTGGTTATGGCGAACGAAGTAAAAGAGAATAAAGACTAATAGACTACGCCTACGAGAATTAATTAAAAATCATGAATACAGTATTTAAAAAGAAAATAAAAAACAAGTGGACCTGGATATCGCCAGATAAATGTTACCCTCGTTCAATTTCAGCTCAGATCATAAACTTGTAAGAGGAACTCTGAATATAGGACCGCGCAAGAAAAGTAGACGCAGTTTCACTAACATAAAAACACAGCTAAAAACAATATGAACAGCAAGAATATCTAAAGAAATTAAATTCGTTCGTACCAAAACTAATTGAAGGTTGCAAATCATACACGCCTGATGAATATTGTACAAAAATAGAAACCGCAATAAAGGACAGCTTGCATTCCAAGACAACTATAAAACAAAACAAGCAAATTTTTTAGCACCGACTTCAAAAGGTGATTCAAATGTATCCGTACCGTACATAAAAAAAATATTTATGGCTTTTAGTTTATTTCGAAGTCGGTTCTTTTTTTATTTATAAATTTTAATTTTTGATTTTTAGTGATGGATTTTAGTAGTGATATAAAGTATTTTTTAGAGCCCAGAATGGGAAGATTGAGGAGGCACTTTGCACGCATCTCGAGTCTTTGGAAGTTAGTTCATTAAAAATAAAAAAATAAAAATTGTTTATTTACAAGAAAAACCTAAAAAACAGTTTACAGAAATTTCCTGCGGTCCCACGCTAGGCTATGCCTGTCATGTGGTGACCAGATTCGGTTTTTAAAAAGTGCAGTCTTAAAATTACATAATTTAACCGATTACAATACAGCCAAAGATATGGTTTATAATATTTACAAACTAAAGTTATTCTCAAGGAAAAAAGAAAAGAGAATAATAGGAATTGAGTGCAAGCATGTGTATGTGAGAGTGTGTGTGTGTGTGTGTGTGTTTGTGTGTGCACGGGTGAGGGCGTGTGTGTGAGGCTACGGATTTAAGTATGCCAATGTAGGTATAAAGTTAAGCAGTAGATTTAGGTAATGACCTTCAGCAGTTGCTCGGTTTGACTGTAACTTAGACCTTTCAGCCAGCGGAGTGTCTTAGATTTGGCTTCCCGTGGGGAGTTTTCGGAAATCTTGCAGACCTTAACTACTGAGTTATAGATGTATGGGTGGAGAAAATTGGGGAAACGTCGTGCAAATGTAGTTTTTATGCGGGGAGTAGGTATTTTAAAATTTCTTTTTGAGATTAAAGCAGGATACTCTTCTGAGTGAAGCGTTTTTAAGTGTACGTGGGTCGAAACTCGCAGGATCATTAACTGCCTCACACTAAGGACGTCCGCCGCTTTATAGAGAGCAGTCGTTGGGAATAGCCGGGGTTTTCTCAGCATGACCTTGAGCACAAAGCGCTGGGCTCTTTCGAGAGGCAGGAGTGCAGACGTACAGCAGCCACCCCAAACGCCTATACAGTATGACAAGACCGACTGACACATTGAGGTGTATACAAGTTTTAAAAGATCTTTCCCGGCAGAGTTTCTCAATAATTTCATGATAAATACCATCTTTCTGACTCTGGCAGACACTACCTCAATGTGTTTTTTAAAGTTGAGATTCTCGTCCAGCGTGATTCCAAGATACTTCACAGTGGAGCAGTTACTAATGACATTGCGATCCCTGGCAGCGTTTGAAGACATGTCCACAGAAGGACCTGCTGAGAGCGTAATCTCTGGTCGCGAGCGAGGAGCGGAAGAGGCAGTTTTATGAAAGCAGAGGTAATTTGTTTTTAAAACATTCAGGGAGAGCAGGTTATTAGCAAGCCATTTTGTAATCTCCGACAGGCCACTTTCCGCAACCTCGAAGCATCGCGACCATGAATCTTCGTGGAAGATCAATGCAGTGTCGTCCGCGTAACAGACAATCTCTGCCTGCCCGATCGGCAGACATATCATGTCGTTTAGATATATCAGAAAGAGGGTAGGCCCGAGAATGCTCCCTTGTGGAACACCAAAAGATATTGGCACTGGATTACTGACTAAGGCGCCCAGTCTAACACACTGTTTCCGGTTTGTAAGGTAGCTTTTGAACCAGTCCCAGGCTATGCCTCTTATGCCTAAAAGTTCAAGCTTCCTTAGCAGTATCGGGATTGAGACAGTGTCAAACGCCTTAGCCAGGTCCAAAAAGATGCCAACGCAAGCTTCTCCTTTATCAAGGTAGGAAGAAATCAGATTAACCAGCAATGTGGCAGCTTGTTCGGTAGATCGGTTCTTCCGAAATCCAAATTGATCTTGATGAATTCAAGGAAACTGATCAATTGGTTATTAATGATCTTTTCTAGAATTTTGGAGATGCTGCTAAGTAAGGAAATCAGACGATAATTCCCAGGGCAGTCCTTCGCGCCTCCTTTATGGATGGGGACTACAGCTGCTACTTTCCAGCTCTCCGGGAAAGAGCCCGACGAGATGCTCAGATTGAAAATATGGACAAGTGGCTTGACAATGCAGTCTTTTAGACTTAAAAGAATTCGGTTGCTTAATTCGTCTATGCCAGTAGCGCTTTCCGGCTTTAAATTAAGAATTAGTTTTTCTACTTCATTCTCATCTGTGGGTTTAAAAAACAAAGACTCTGCGGGTGAGTTCGGTACGGTCGCCTTGGTTGACAATAAGGCCTCAGTGGTGTTACTTTGAGCAAGGATATCATTTGCTAACTTTTCCCCCACTGATGAAAAGAACTCATTTGTGTGATTTAATGAGTCTAAAATGTTGGGCTTGATGGAAGCTAGTTCATGAGGTGTATGCTTATCCCGACTGAGATGAGTTATATTCCTAATCGTCTTCCAGAGTTTCCTGGGATTATCTTTATTGTCCGCGAGTTGCTTTCGGTCGTAGTCATCTTTTGTCTTCCGTAAAATGTCAATATAAAAGTTTCTGTATCTAGTGTAAGTGAGTCTAGCTATTTCGTTTTGAGGGTTCTTTCGGTAGTTAGCGTGTAGTTTATCCCTAACTTTGGAGCATTTAATTAAACCGGGAGTCATCCAAGGCTTTAATATTAACTTTGAGCGACTTACTGTTTTTTGTGTGGTGTTTCTTGAAATTGCGTCATTCAGTATACAGTGGAAGGCTTCGGCAGCTTCAGTAGCAGACGTTTTGCTAATGACCACATGCCAACTCTCATTCATTAGTTCCTCCCTGATAGCCTCAACGTTCTGTTTAATCACAGTTTTTGACGGTTTGGCAAGCATCACTTTATTGAGAGCCGTAGCGCCGACCATTACTAAGTCATGGTCAGTAATATCGGAAGCACAGACTACTGACGCCCAGTCCTCTACCGCTCTGACAAAAATGTGATCTAAACAGGTATTTTTCCTCGTCGGCTTATCAATTGTCGAAACAAACCCGAGACTTGCCATCACGCATAAGTATTCAGAAGAGTGGGGATCATTAGGAACATTGATATTAATGTTAATATCGCCGGCCACTATAAAGCAGTTATTTTTTAATTGAGAGTTATTTTTAACAAATGATTCCAATGAAGATATGAAGGGGTGAGGGTTAATAAAGGAAGGTGAGCGGTATAAGCCTAGCAAAGAGAAACGTCCTGGGACACATATAAAAAGGCTATCTGTATCCTGAATAAGAGGTTCCGTGACCGTGGCGTTTAAAGTTTTCCTTACATAAGCAACTACTCCACTTGCTTGGTTGTGAGATCTTACGGTGTGGAACGCTGTATAACCCTCGAGCTGCCCAACGACTGAACCCTCTTTCAGCCAACACTCTGTTAGAATAACAGCGTCAAAGTCAATCTTCAGCCTACTGAAAGTCACAAGAAACTGGTCAAAGTTATGCTGAATGCTTCTGATATTAAGAGTGAGAACCTTGGCACAATGTGTGGCCTTTATGATTTTACGGCAGTGCTCCGCCGAATCCACAGCGTGGCAGTTTACTGGAAAAGAATTGTCAAGTTCAATCCCCAAGTCTAGTCCGGCCATGGCGTGAAATAGTGATAGTTTTTGACACGGTTCGGATCAGGTGGATGTAGACGGTGCACATGATAAACATAATTGTAGCCTATTGTAGCGTGATTGTGTGTCTTAGAAGGTGTGTTTGTGTATGTATGTGAGTGAAGGAGTATGTACAGGTAGCGATGCCTAACTAAAAACATGCACATATTAATTGGAGCTATTGGTTTCAGCGGTTCTAGAATAATACAAAATGGAAAACTATAGCAGAATTTGAGTCGGGAATAAATATTGTTTTCATGATCACGCCGTGTCCGTTGTTGCAGCCGGCTCGCCCGGGGCATTCTCGGAGTCCACTCCGCTCTCGAGGTCTTCGAATTCATCCCTAGGATCCCCAACGACGCGCTCCAGATCCAGAGGACCACGAATGTGAATAGCAGAAGCTCCATCATACTTTCTGACGTATACCGAGCCAGATGAAGTCCAGCAGCGTTTAAATTTAGCATCTGATGCCTTTTGTCTTGCGGCACGAAAAAGCTGCCGGTTGTCTCGAGTGAGTCGCTCATTTACATAAATCTTTTGGGAACTATTACCATCCTGCACGAGGTCCTTCGCTGTTACGTTGCGCCTGGATTTCGCTGCTTTAAGAAACGTATCACGCGTCGCACGTCTTGTGAACCGAACTGCTATTGGCCGGGGATAGGTACGGTGATTTACACCCTCCATTGCTGACGACACGGCCGAGGACACTCGGGGTCCGGCCCTCCAAGCAGAATCTAAGTCAGTTTGGGTGATAGTTACCCCAATCTTTGCTGCGGTAGTGAGAACGATGTGAATAGGATTCTCACTCGGGGACTCAGGGCAACCAACTATCTCCACGTCGTTTCTTAGGGCAGATTGTTCCTGTTTATTAAGCCGGTCCTGAAGCCTGAATACTGTCTCCTGGAGCATAGCCGTCTGAACTTGCTTGTCTTCAAGTAACTGAAGTCTTGCTTCGGAGGCCTCTACTTTGTTCGAAATACCTTCAAGACGTTCGGTGAAGTGTGCGAAAGTTTTAAGTACCTCGGCTATTTGCAATTGCATTGATGAGACCTCACTACGCAGGCACCTGATCTCCGCAGTTAAAGCTTTAATTTCTTGGTTATTAGTGGGAGGTACTGTGGCCGGCTGATGATTTTTCACTTGCAACCGCTCCGTTTCTCTTATTTCAGGTTTGGTAGTGGGTGCTCCAGAGGCAGGCTGCAGAGTTTTTTTTCGTACCGTTACATTGTCCGACGGCATTTGTGTGCGGCCCGTGTCTGTCGAGGATGAGTTGGTCCGTACTGGTGTATGGGAATTGTCTCCACCCTTTTTCGCTGCAGCTTTGCATTCCGGGCACACCCAGGATTTCGTTTCCTCGGGGGCTAATTTTACCGTGCTGATGCAGTTGCTGTGATAACTTTTATGGCACTTTGATGATTTGCACTTAATCGTGCTATTTAGGTCATCCGTTAGATCACCGCGACAAGCTTCGCAAAGCTTTTTGGTACTTGTTGGCGGAGTCATACTTGTTGGTGTGCGGTCAAAACAATGGCAAAATTACTCGGCAGACGAAGCGGTCACGCGTCGCATAGAGGTCGCGTCTTCGTAGCACTCGTAGAGCCGGCGTAGTAGCAGAGATGTTTGTAGCGGCTGACGTCACCGTGGATCATCACACTAAACACTAAACGCGTAGTCGATATTCGCCACTGCGCTTCAACACTCGCTTGGTTGAGCGGTACGGCGCTTGCCTCCCACGCAGTTGATCCGGGTTCGATTCCCAGCCGGCCCGCCGACAAAAATGCAGTTGTTTCTTTCTAGTCACGCCCACTGGGAGGAGCCTCTCGTATAGAGACCACAAGAGGAATAAGGAAACGGTTTAACCACCAAACAGCCAATCACGAATTTAGAAACGCGAATTTTAAAAATGCTAATGGCACGGGAGCCATTGCATACGACCGCACGCAACCGGATCGTGCATCCGAATCCTCATTGTACCTTCTATCATCAGCTCAGCATGAAATGATGACAACAGGAAAAGAACTGATAACTTTAGAAAAGTATATACAAAATACTGTTAGTGCCTATAATATTTGAGGGTTTCTCTCGATTTCCCTGGTATTCCATCATCTAATCCTGACTTGATGATAAGGGGACGACTTCAGGGACACACTAAAAAGAATATGACTAACAGTCTTAAGACATCTACCTATAATAGATGATTTTTTTTAAGAATTATCCTCGAACTCTTAACTATTAAGGAGTTGTACCTTCCGTCATCAACTCAGCGTGATGAGATGATGACTACCATATGCAAATACTTAAATAGCTTAAGAAAATATATGAAAAACGTTATAAGTGCCTATAAAATTTGAGGATTGCCCTCGATTTCCATGGAATCCCAACTTGGTGGCAATGGGACCACCTCGGGAGTAATATCCTTTCAAATAAAAAAAGAATTTTTTAAATTGGCGGAGTAATCGGTGAACATACATAAAATATATATATATACAAATTATCGAACATATAACCTCCTCCTTTTTTGGAAGTCGGTTAAAAAGGCGATCCGACAGATATTGGTAACTACCGACCAATCAGCATAATGCCTTGCCTCTATAAGCTATTCGCGTCTTGCATACTAAACCGAATTAGTGGAGATTTAGAAAAGCACCAACCTAAAGAACAGGCTGGTTTCAGGACAGGATTCAGCACCATTGATCATATCCATGTGGTAGAGCAGACAATTGAAAAATATTTAGAATACAGGAGACCTTTGTATCTAGCCTTTATAGACTATAAAAAAGCTTTTGACACGATTTCCCATGATAGCATATGGATGGCTCTAATAGATCAAAAAGTACATACAAAATATATAAATATCATCAAAAATGCACAAGCAAAATAAGGCTGGATAGACTAGGAAGTAGCATAGATGTTAAAAGAGGGGTAAGACAAGGTGATTCCTTATCACCCAAGCTATTCATCGCAGTTCTGCAATTTATAATGAAAGACTTACCATGGACAATTAAAGGCATAAATATAAATGGCAATATTTTAAGTCATTTACGGTTCGCTGACGATATAATTATATTCTCCGAAACCTCGTCACAACTGAGTAATATGATAAATGAATTAGTCTTATCGAGCAAAAAAGTAGGCCTCGAAATGAATACAAACAAAACAAAGCTAATGACTAATTCAGAAAGAAAAACTATATTTGTAGACAACGATGCACTGGAATATGTGCAGCAATATATCTATCTAGGTAAACAGCTATCGTTTAAACCTGAAAGAAATTGTGAAGAACTAGAAAGGAGAGCAGCTATAACATGGAGAAAATACTGGGCACAAAAAGAAATCATGAAGTCGCCAAATATAGACGCAGAGTCGAAAACAATAGTCATGGATTCTACAATTCTACTGTCTCTCACATACGGCTGCCAAACGTGGACATTCGACTTAATTTTAAATAATAATCCAAAAATTTACATCATATTTCAACTGAATTATATAATAATCTAACAAATTTTCGTTCTCATCTAATAATTGTACACTGTTTAATAATGTAATATTTTGCTTCTAACTCTTCTTTGCATGTAAAAAGAAGAAATGTACATGAATTTAATTAAGGGATTAATTGATTTTACACAATGGTGTTGAACACGTTTATGTATGGAATGAATAAAGCTATATTATTATTATTATGTGTCGTTGTGGTTTCATCAGGCTAAATCGGCTAAACGGATATCAACTATTTTTGGTTGACGGGTAGCTGGGTATCTCCAGATGGTTATAGGATGCTTATTACCCGACTACGCTAAAGAATAAAGAAGAATTATGACTTTTTTCGTAACAATTTTTGTTTAATGTACTATAATATATCTACGTGTAATAAGTCTAGACTAGTATCACAAAGGTATTATTTCTTTTCTATGACCATTAGTTGATGTTTTATGACCGACCTAAAGTTACAGTTAGAAAATCCAAGGTTTACTTCCATACATTTGAGAAAAGGGCAAAATTGCTTATAATTCCAGTATATCATAATTCAATATTTACATTATCTACATAGCAAACTTATTAAAGAACTTACACTGAATATAACTTGTGATAACAAGTTTTCTAAATTACGCCACAGAATAAGTAATAGTACAAGTACAGAAATTTCACTTCCTCGTAAAAACGCTGTGCTAGGCATGAGAAACGTGCCTACTCTATGCCTCTCTGACTATCGTATAACTTGTATTCATTCGCACACGGCACGTTAGCTAGGGTTGTCACGCCAAGAATATATCAATGAGGACAAAACATGTAGCTCACCAGCTGTCTTTTGGGTAAAGTGAGCCGACATTAAGTACAGTCAGCATCAAAATTAGCTGACGATTTTACTACTGGCATATGTCAGATTGACGCTGACTGTACATGTTGCTTTACATATGTCAATTAAATCGACAACCTCAGCTGTTTCATAGCTATCGCACACAGCGTAGTGATAAAAAAGAAATATTTAATTCTCATTTATTTATATTTATAAACAAATTCTTATGTCCTACTTAAGAGGAAATAAAGATAACAGGATACGAAAGGATAGGATAGGTTAGAGCTGTTAGAGCTTACTATGGGTTTCACAATAAAGATACCAATTTTGTAATCCGAAACGAATTTATTTATTTACAATTGTTTGACTTTAATGTAATAATTAACATATTTATTATTATTATTATATATATGACGCGAAAAATTCAACTCCGCATACCTACTTACCTACTTCAAGTCAGTCTTCTAGGCATTGGTAAGAATCCGTTTGTAAACAGTTTTGGTATAAATACCTACTTAATAACCGCGGTAGTTTAAAACAATGTTAGTATAGGTAAAGTGTTTTATCTTTTGTTTGTCTGTAGATGCGTAAATTTTATAACTTAACGGTTTAAGTCACGTAAAGCACAAATTTAATATTAAACACGTACCTCCTAAGTAATAAAAAAATAAAGTTACTGTTCACAATTTGTCGGCAACTTAAAAACAGAATACTTTCCGTCCTTATAAGGTACATATTATAAGGACGGAAAGTATTCTGTTTTTTAAGTTGCCGTCAAACGTCCATTTACAGAACCATTCAAGTAACTTCTTTTCGAAGTGCGTTTCATGGCGCTTTTATAATCAATTGTTAAGGTAAGTAAGTATATTAATACGACACGCTCCGAGACCGATCGATCAAGAGGGGGCTACTCCGAAACCCAAAAAACGGAGTTCGTGACGTGCTGTCCCTCTCGCTCTCATGTCACGCTGTATTTGAGTGAGTGGGATTGCGCCATACGAACTTCGTTTTTCGGGTTTCAGAGTGGCCCCTTTAACGGCATCGGCAGATCGCAGCGTCCGCGTACTTACTCACTCGGCGCCAGCCCCGGACTGATAGCATAACCCAATCGATCCGGCGAGAAGGTAAATATCTCGGTTCGCCCTGCCCACTGCAAGCACTCTGATTAGTGATTACACGTACTTTTTATACTACACGAACAAGCAAACGACGCACGGTGGGCAAATATAGCGCATACTCGTTTTTGATTAAAAACCTATTTTAAAATTACCATGCAATAGTAAATGTGATTAAAACAATAGTTGTAGTAGCTATATATATGTTTTCATAATTATGCATGTTTGGCGCAGAAAAAAATAAAAACTCTTTTTATGGAACTACGGAATAGTAGGTATAGCAAGACCCAAGGAATAAATGCGCGTGGGTTAAGCAATAATAGCCTCTAGGTAAACGTCTTAAGCGCTTTGACACGGGCCATATTACGGTGGGAATCGAAGCGAGACGGTGATAGCGGCGCGGTTTAAAAAAAATTATAAAACCTACTTACCGTTTACTAAAATAATAATTATTCAATACCTAGGTAAACTTGTAAGATAAAACTTGACACTAGAATTGGAAATGTCTTCTTCTTCTTCTTTGCATCCTGTTATCCCTCATCAGGGACATAGGACGCTCAGAAAGGATTTCCAACTATCCCGATCCTGCGCGGCAACCTCGATTTCCTTCCAACCGAGGCCAGTTGGTGCAACCTTCCCATTCGCTGTGACGTACGCACATTATTGCCATACGTAAGCTGTTTGCAGCGACACTATCTCAGGGTTAAATAAACTGTTGTCAGGCTTTACTAGAATCAGTCTGTGTCAATACAACATGTGTCAACGATTTTCGTAACGGCTACCAAAAATGGCTATATGGGTAGCGTATATTTTATACGGAGCCCTCGGTGCGGGAGTCTGACTCCTACTTGGCAGATTTTTTATTTATTATTAAGATCACCAAATACTCAATAGTAGTTCACAAATTGCCTTTATTCTTAATTTCTGAATATCAGCGCCTTGCTCTAATGAAAGGCATTTTTTTATAACGTGGTGGTGGAATTCGAAAATCTTTGAATATTTTCTTAAGAAGAATACCTCAGGAATCATAATGGACCATCATATAACGTGCGATCATATGGTTAAAGCCGCTTCTAAATATCAGTAAGTTGTCAGTTGAGTTGTAAAATAATAATAATGTGTGCTTACAAATTATTTAGGTTTACATTTTATACTTAAGTGTTTTTATTTATTACGGTAGCAAAGCGAGTGGTCGGTGGAATGGTCTACGATGAACATACCGGGAATGGACAACGCAGCGGGCTCCACGCATCAGAAGCGAGAGCGCGGACGGCGACGCTTGCGCTTCACTGCACTTGCGCTATGCTCCTGCCTCACCATGCACTGTAGGGTAGTGGAGCCAGCGATCACGAATGGCCTTTGTACGTATTTCAGAAACTTTTTTTGTACTACAGGATGGAGCATACGAGAGTGGTTCCAGAAGTAGCCGGCCTAACAAAGATAACACAAAACAATTGGAAAAAAACTGATTTATTTCTCAATACATTCTCCTTTTACGACGGGCACAACTAATAATAATAAGGCCGCAGGGCAGCTTGTGGCGAGCTGTTGGGGAGTAACGACCCCACGGACCCGAGATCTCCAGAGAGTCGGTCAGGGTCCTCGCCTCCGGTATGTCTTCATCGGCCGGAGTGGATACCCAAGAGGACCCGTAGGTCTCTCAGCTCTGGCTTACCTTCGTTGGCTGTCCAGAGAATAGCGTTAGAGCTATATGCTCCAGGGGTGGAAGTGTTAAAGGGCATAACGCCGCGAGTAACCTCGGAGAAAGCGCAGCACACCTCTCGACACCCCTGAGCCTTCACGTCCGTGTTGCTTCCGACGGTCTTTATGACGGCAATTACGGGGCCCATCAAGTGAGTGGCAAGTCACCACCCGCTACAGATAACGATCTATTTGGTGGTTATGGCGGGTGAAGAATCTCTATTGCAATAGCCAAAACAAAATCCATCCAAAGTATAATCTAATAACCCGATTCTCTTTTCATAAAATGATGTTCCAACATCTGATGGGACCTGCTCATGGACGTATTCTCTCATTGATATGGTCAGGAGCGGGTCCCAGCAGGAGGACAGCCACAGCAAACTTCTCGTAAGGGCCTCTACGTGTTGGATCCATATCCCCACGCAAGCCTCCAAAAAATCCGGGACGTATGAGCCCGTGACTAACGGTGAGATACAAAAATAATAATAATAAGTAGCGACACCACGGACCTGATTGCTCCGCGGGGACCCGATTTTGGGATACCCAGCCCGGGCTTGCCTTAATTGGCTGGTCAGGGTGGAGTCGCAAGAGTTTTAACTCGAGGGTGGAATTGAAATTTGCGTAAGCGCGAGTTGGTGCAGTGGCGGCATGCCCTGCGCAGAAAGCGGTGTACACCTCTCAAGATCCTAGCCAACCGCAGGGCAGCTTGTGGCGAGCTGTTGGTGAGTGGCGACACCACGGACCCTTACACTTCCGGGGAATCTTTAAGGACACCACCTCTTACGCACATAATGCAGAGAGGGATAGGTCCCGACTGGTGCCCCATCGCAAATTAAATTAAATATCTCGAAATGGCCTCGGTACTGTTGGCTTCGGCCCCAGTCATGCCTTCCAAAAGACCGGACCCCATCATGGCCCGTGACTCACGGAAGTTGAGCTGGCATAAGAACAATAATAAATATTTTTATTGTACAATAACAGTTGTGTTACATTATATGGGATATTAGTGGGTGTGTACAACAATCGGTGGTCGTAGATTCCGCCCCTGAACTAGGCAATTGCCTGTCTCTCAGAGGTTACAGTTCTTCGACATTACAACGTCATCACATCAAACTTGGAACAGTGTAACAGCATAATTAGCAGGTCAAAATATTGTACTTATAACAGTGGTAGGCATCATATCATGAAGCAGCAGATAATAACATTAGAATATATATAAGAGATATTCCCACGATGCAGTATAACTTTACTACTCTCAAGAGATAGTCAATAGTAATTTTCCGGTACAATCATACGTAAGAGTTTGCAACCAGTTTTACAGTCTGGTTTTAACCTCAAATTTAGTAAGTAAATTTTTATTTTATTATAAAGTTTGCATGCCTGTGCGGCAGACTGACGACTCGTGTTTTACTTAAATAATTCATTATCGCATTGGAGATCGGACGTGTCGTTTAGAAAAATATAATATTCATCGGCAAAATACCTAACTAGTGCTCTATTCAACCGGAATCAATCTGTGTCATTGCTAAGTGAACACTTTTGGGCAATTCTTGTTTTAGTGGCACCGGCAGGTTCTTCAAAAAAATAAAAGTTGTTGGCTTTACCATATGGCAATGGAAACTGCTTATTTTATACTTCAATGGCACCATATTTGTAAAAAGGAACGGAATATTCATAAAAATGTAGAAATGGTAGTGTATGGAAGTTTTGGAGATACAAGTGAAAGTTTCAATGGACAGATTAGAAGAGAATAAAAGACATTTTTAATTATATTGGTTACTTATGTTTCTAAAAATTGATTACTGCTTGAATTGTTTCGGTCCATGTCAAACAGTACTTTGCTTTTATCACGTACATTCCAAATCTAACTCCATTAACGATTAGACTAGCTGTAGTTTTCTAGTTAAAATTACAGGTTAAAGATTAATTTAAAATTAATAAACAAAGACAAGGAAAAGGCTGGTACCGGGATAAAACAACGATAATAAAAATTATAAATAGTATATTTTTTTAACAATGTATTTTTTATTGTTTCAAAGAAAAAACACTTTTACAAGAATTAATCTCTTTAGCCTGCCAAAGCTCTCTTTAATCTGCCGTTTGATAAAGTTAAAGACAAGTTAAAGTTACACAGGTTACAGTGAAAAGTAAGCTTACATGACCTTTGCTCAAAAACCGTTAGTAATATCAACGTCTCGGTTTTAATATAAATAGAGCCTGGCTAGCCAAATATTGTTGCCAGATATTTCCTTGTGGTATCACCAATTGTCAATTAAGTAGGTTGGTGCTAGGGAATGCAATACCCGGTCAAATTTGAAACCCGGGTATTACCCGATTTCCATTCTTAAAACCCGGGTACCCAGGTAAAATCTGGGTTTTGTAAAAAAACTATATCGGTACTAATGGTTCTCTATTTTTTAACCGACTTCCAAAAAAAGGAGGAGGTTCTCAATTCGACGGAATGTTTATTTATTTATTTTTATGGATGTTCACCGATTATTTTTTTTTTGGTTTTATAGAAGGTACTTTCTAATTGGTCACATTTAATTTTGGTGAAGATCCGATGATGGAATCCATGAGGAATTGCAGGAACTCCTCAAATATTGTAGGCATACATATAGCGATTTTGGTATTATAGGAAACATAATAAGCATTTGCATTCAGAAAGTGTAAATTGGTGAAGTGGAACTGATGCAGAAGACCACAGAATGCCATCGGAACTCGTCAATGATAAATGATTTACGGGTGGCGACAAAATATCTTGATTAATTTAGCTAAGCAACTTCATAGTCACAAATTTAAATGTTCCTGATGAGAATGGTACCATTGAATTGATTTGATGATCGAGCCGGAAGGTAGGCACCAGATCTATGTAATAAAATAATCCTAGCCGTGTTTGGGCTTGTTCGAATCGTCACGAGATACACTTTTAAGTAACGATTAACTAAAAAGTGTAAAATAAATAAACTTATAAAGAAAAAAAAAAACCGACTCCAAAAAAAACTAAAAAGTAAAAAATAACGCCATAATTCAGTTTCTTCAAATTACTTACAAGTAACCATATGTATACTCAATCTATACAGTATATACAATTAATCTTATTTTGGAGTCGGTGCCATTGTGTCACAACTTACTAAAATTGTCAATTTTCAATATTTTACACATTCTTTATATGGCACCGACGCCAAAATAAGCTTAATTGTATATACTGTATAGATTGAGTATACATACGGTTACTTGTAAGTAATTTGAAGAAACTGAATTATGGCGTTATTTTTTACTTTTTAGTTTTTTTTTGGAGTCTGTTTTATTATTTTGTTTAAAAGTTTTAGTCATAACATCTGAAATCCTAATTTCACCTTCGGTGTCGTTGTCGTGTCTTTCGACGTCGGACCCGCCTTAGAAGTAGATAAATGGGTTTTTAATCGTGACGGTAAAATGATATTAGGGAAAATGAGATTTCGATTTTACATACCATAGGAATTATGAAAAGGTGGTCAACAAAGCAGTTGTCAAACAATAAAATTGGCAATCGCTCTTCTGGTTATCGAGTTTCGGGAAAACGTTGATGTGGGAAAACAGTCTGGCGACATTTCAAAAGTATGGTAAACAAAGTATATGGATTAGAAGAATTTGGTTAAGTAACCGTTTTCGGACAAGTGTGTTTCGGAACTTCGATAGGTTACCGATATTATGACATAGAAATTAACCCCGGGTAATTAATTAGGACACATGCAGTTATGATTAATTTAGGACAATGAGTATTATCAAAATATTTAAAGTGTTGTTTAAGATAATAGGATTTAAATGTTTATTATAAGCACAAAAAGGAAATTTTATAATTAGGACAAATACAAATATGACTAAAATGATGTAGGATAATGGATACAGTATGGTAAAGATAAAATATGGGTATTTAACATTATGACTAAAACCATTATGGCAAAAGTGTTATGGGTAAAGACTTTAGGACAAATGATGTTATGACAAAGAAATGAACCCCCGGTACTAATATAAAGTGCTTTTATGGGTGTTAAGACATAAAACAATATAATTAATTGATATAGTGCAAATATTTATGGGTTTCAAGAGTTACAACATCGCATAATCGCACCATACGATTACTTGACTAACTAGACTACCTACTATGAAAATGAACAATGAATATGCTGGCATTGTCGTCGCAGAATATGTAGAAAAGGTGGGAGTATGCACAAGCCATGCACGTACCTACTTTTTGTAGACTGCGAAGGCATATGATAGCAATGATTGGAGTGCCCTCTTAACTATCCTGAGGAATTTCCACATCCCAGGAAAGAAGTTGAAATGGTAGGGGTGGCAACGAAAGAGAGTAGGGTGAAGGTTAGTGTTGGAGGCAACCAGCCAAGACGTAAAAGTTGCCGTTGAAACTCTCGAACGGAAGTAGCGAAGGTCGGCTACGAGTAAACCACGTCAAGACTCAGTATCTCCACATTAAGCGCTTAGTAGCCATAGAGCCCTAAAATACCTATATAATGTAGGAGATCCACGTACAAAGGGGTCTCGGAGTTTAAATATGTAGGCTGTAACATCACTGATACTAACACCCAAAGGGAGCCAATTGACAAGACTTTCGCATGCAGAACCTTCTCTCCGCGCTGTAGTGCCGCTCTGAACAGTTGTTAAAGTCCAGGCTTCTAATGAGAAGCTTCAAGATCCGCATATACAAAACGATGATCAGCCCAATACTAATATACGGTTGCGATACCTGGACTCTAACACTTAGAGAGGAAAATAAAGTTACTGGTGGCTGAAAGGAAATCTTGCGCAAAATAGTCGGCCCAAAGCATACACCGGATGGAAGGTGGAGAGTTCTCAAGAACATCGAACTTGAACACCTTATTGCTGACTCAAATATAATGGGAGAAATTAAAGCGCACCGACTGCGCTGGCTCTTCCACGTGATCCGGATGGGGGATGATCGTGGTGCCAGGAGAGCATATTTGAGTCGATCGTCTAGACGACGGCTCGTCGGCCACCCCAGGTATCGTTGGAGAGATGCAGTGGAGGCGGATCTGGCGGAGTTGAACGCCGTAAACTGGCTGGAGACAGCACTAGATCGTCAGAAGTGGAGGAATCTGTTACCGGAGGCCAGGGCTCACTTTGGGTCACTGAGTCATCGGAGTGAGTAAGGTTATATAAATTTTGTATTTTAAGCTTATATTATATATTCAAGCTTAGAATATATATAATATATATAACTGAATAAACTGAATTACTTAAATATATCGTCGCCGCTAAACGTTGTCGTTGTTTTAGAAATTATAAACGCTACACACAACACATATACAGGACAAAACTAACGGGGACAGGTATGGGGATATAGCACCGATACATTAATAGCATTGGCTTGTAATGACAGTTTCCCGTAGTGCGATACAGGGCGGTACTTTACAACTCAATTTTGACTGGTACCGCACTGATTTAATTTTGTTTCTTTTTTTCAACTAGTGCGTACAAGTCGTATTTGTCTTGGATTTGTGACCTAGGATGACGTAGGATTATAATTTGTGAATTTGCTAATAAATGGTTATCAGTAACTATAACTATTAAAAGACAAACCATGTAGTCGATTTCTTAAATTTATTTGTTGTTTTTCAAAGCCGGTGAAAACCCGGGTTTTGAGTCAAATGCCCGGGTTTTACCCGACCCTAAATAATGTCGGGTTGCATTCCCTAGTTGGTGCTCTATAAACATTTTGATACTTTGTGTACTAGTTCTAAAATTTTTCTATAACTATGATTAGTTACGTGAATTTATTTATACCTAAATCTCATACACAGGACAAAATGTGTAAAGAAACGGATAAACTAGAAGCTCTAGAAAATATCAATAAAATCAAAACATCGGAATATAAGGAGTTACTGAAAACCAATATTCAGAAGAAATCTGCGGACTGGTCAGTAGTAACTTGATATAAAAATATCTTGGCCAAAAATGTCTAACGACGAGCGTGTCGATAGAATCCCGCACTTGGCCCAACGTGCCGGTGCAACATTACTCTAACCTATCCCATGTCTATACCTACTTAACCTTACCACAGACATTGGTGATGGATTAATATTATGGTATTATCGAGCTAGATCTTATTTATATTTCGCCTTGTTACAATCGTATATGGTGAGAAAGTGTAAACATATGTATTTGTCGTTCACTGTACTGTACATATAGTGGTAGAAATTATGTGAGCTGACTTTATATTTTATTTACTTATTTCCTTAGGTTTAGGTACCTTACATGTGTACAGAAAATTCAAAATATTTTCTAATATCTAAACTATAATTCCTACTTCACAAAGTGTGACCAACAGAAGATTATTCGAATTTCGCGCCAAAAATTTGGGTAATATTTCAGTAGCTAGACTCTATATACTATATATTTTAAATTATTTAAGTAAATAACGTTCCATACCAACATCATAAAGTAATCAAGACAAGTTAAAGTAACATACCTGTTACAAACTCCGAAATCGCAGGTTCGATTGCTCGTCCACACAAAACTAATGAAGCACGGCACAAACGCTCTGCATCACGGTTAGCTCGATACTGGCCGAATGTTTTGCCGTAATAATAGCTTTAATGTGATCATCTGCGTGTGAGTGAGATGCAAAATATCGGACACACAGGTAATAGTTAAAATATCGCTGGACAAATTTCGTGCGTGAATATTGTTATGTAAAAATGTTGTATATAACCCGAGCAACATAAATTTAGTGAATAATATTTTTATAACTGCGCAGTGCTATCCTTTTTTAAATATTATTACACACTAATAATCAAAACAACCTTAACTGGAAGAGTGTTGCGTTTGGACAACGCAGGTTACAGTGAAAACAGGTACTTTTTATTTATTTTATAATTTAAATTAAAATGTAGTGAATCTGTGTTTACCTATAATCATGTTTACTTTTAAAAAAGCCTAATTTAACAAACTTCCTATTCTTAAACTAAAATCCAGGTTAGGGTGCCACAAAAACAAGAATAACCCCTTTTATAATGTTCATCATCATCATCATCATATCAGCCTTTTATCGCCCACTGCTGAGCATAGGCCTCTCTTCGTGCACGCCACCTATCCCGGTCCTGAGCCAATCTCATATATAATGTTAATTAATATAAAGCACGGAAGAAACAGACTATGGAAGCGGCGTGAAATTTTTTCCAAATTCAAGCACAGTACAAAAGATCAATTCTTTTTTCAAAATGTACAGATCTAGTAGTAGTAGACCCTTTAATATGATACCCTACTTGACCTAGTGAATATAGCTTGACCACAACCGCTGTGCCGCTCCTGAGGTATGCGAGCGGCGAGACGGGGGGGGGGGTAGAGCAGCCACTGCGCTGTGTCATTCCGCCGTCATCGCTCGTGGCGGCGTGTAGAGTTATCTGTTTCGGGCTGTCTATGTCAGACGCACATGAGATAGAATATCCAAAGATGGGTCGTGCTTTATCTCGAGATGTTAAAGCTGTCATTTTCAAAGTGGCCGAATATTTTAGGAAAAGAAAAGCAGACAAAAATAGCTTCGAACATAAAAGTGACGCAAATATCGCCAAACTTGTGGCCGAAGCTACTGGATACTGCCAAAAAACCGTAAGAAATGTAATATCTGTAGGAAATTCACCAATTGAAAATGAGGGCCAACCGAAATTTAATTCGCCCAAAAAACCGAAAGTTATAAAGAAAAAATATGTAATTGATGATGTCGACTTGGGAGTGATCAGGAGAAAGATTTATCAATTTTATGAGATCGAAAAAACAGTGCCAAGTATTCGTAAGTTACTGTCAAGTTTGAGACAAGATGGTGTTTTGAATTGTGGACGAGAATATTTGAGAAAACTTTTACACACAATGGGTTATCGGTTCAAAAAATGTAGATCGAAAAGACGGCTTCTTATAGAGCAGCCTAATATTACAGAGTGGCGGAGGAAATATTTGACAAAAATAAAAAAATATGGATGTGAAAACCGCAACATATATTTCCTAGATGAGACATATTAACGCCAGTCACAATGTTAGCAAATGTTGGCAATCATCGTCGGAACTTGGAATTCACACTGACATCGGGAAAGGACGACGCTTGGTAATCGTTCACGCTGGAAGTCGAAATGGCTTGGTCGAAGGTGCATAGACTATATTTAAATCCGATGCTAAGACTGGCGACTACCATGGAGACATGAACTACTACAGTACTTTTTATAAATGGGTGGATGAAAAGTTGAAAGATACACTGCTGCCGAATTCTGTAATTGTGATGGACAACGCGTCTTACCACAGCGTTCAAGTTGATAAGAAACCGACCATGACAAACCTCAAAAGTGAAATGCAGAACTGGCTGCGGCGTCACAATGTTGAATTTCCGGAAAATATGAAAAAAAAAACAACTGCAAATTCTTATAAATGCCACTCAAAAAGAGCTCGTTGACAGAATCGATGACCTCTTAAAAGCTCATGGGCACACAGTCCTGCGTTTACCGCCATACCATCCAGATCTGAACCCCATCGAGTTGGTATGGGCTCATGTTAAAAACAATATAGCGCAAAACCGTATTCATTCTTCTCTAGATGAAAACATAAACGCACTGAATTTATTATTTTCGGAGTTCACGGCAGAAAAATGGCAGAGATGTGATGACCATGTCCAAAAAAATGAAAACGATTACTGGGATCGCGACAACCGTTTCGACAATATTATTGACCCCATAATAATAAATTTGCAGGATGACAATGATTCAAGTTCCGGTAGTGAAATGGAAGATGAAGATAAAAGTGAATCTGTGGTGTATTTTCCTACACCAGACACTAATACAGACAGTACAATACATTAAAATATATATTATACAATAATATAACATTTCTTATAGTTATAACTAAAATATTCTACATAAATATAAATATACATATATATATACATATTCTACATATTTCACTATATAAATATACGTGCATATACATACACTTATAATATAATTATTTACCCGACACGAAATCGGCTGGTCGACATATCGATAGATTCATCGACATGTAATATCGACCTCCGGGTCGCTCAACGGCCGTTGTCCGGTGCCCGTGCGCCTGCGCCGACGCGAGCGCAGCGCAGAGGTCAAACTAGTCATAGCCTCCTTGCGACACTAAACGCACGCTTGACGCTTTCGCACCCCGCTCACGCGGCTTACTCTTACTTTCAATAGTTACTGTATGTTTTTCCGATTTCTGCCTTCAATAAACTCTGTTTCTATCCTGTGAACTATATGCTGTTTGTGCTTGTGCTTTCTAACTCTTTTGTGCCTTCTGTTGTTACGTGTATGGATTTTTCGTGATCGTGCCCGCTGGGACAATACAAGGTAAAAGTGAACTGACTTGTTTATATCTACACCCGGTAGGGCTTCCTTACAAACCCGCATACGCTAAACTGGTGACCCCTTTTGAAGAACATGGAAGCAGACAAAGGCACGCAACAGCCAACGCCCGGCACTAGTGATGGGCGTAGGTCGATAAACCAAGGCGATGTTTTTAAGGTTGGAGTCAGAGTGCCACCTTTCTGGCCAGAAGAGCCAGATATTTGGTTTGCTCAGGTAGAAGGCCAATTCGCGATTTCTGGAATCACCAGCGATTCCACGAAATTTAATTATGTAATCGGACACCTTGATAAACACCATTCCAGAGCAGTAAAGGACGTGATTATCAACCCGCCCACAAGTAACAAGTATGAAAAACTCAAGAGTGAGCTCATAAAGAGACTGAGTGACTCGAAAGAGTCGAAGGTCAAGCAGCTGATGATGCATGAGGAGCTGGGAGATCGCAAGCCGTCGCAGTTTCTCCGTCATCTGCAGAGCCTCGCAGGTGCTAGCGTGACTGATGACTTTATGAAGACCATGTGGATCAACAGGCTACCCCACGGAATCCAGACGGTGCTAGCGGGACAGCCGGACTCAGCGCCACTCGACGCACTGGCAGATCTGGCAGACAGGGCCAACGACCTTGCCTGTTCTTCGCCTCGGGTTGCAGCCATAGGTGACACAGTGCCTACCTCGGTCCTCAACGAGTTCAGGAGGGAAATCGCAGAACTTCGGAGGGAATTTCGGAAACTCGCAACGGATAGGAGCTCCAGGTCGCGCACTCCAGCAGCGCGTAGCTCGCGTAGCCAGCGCAGTTTGTCCAGGCAGCGGTCCCAGTCAAACTACCGAAAATACCCGTTATGCTGGTACCACAGTAAGTTCGGCGACAACGCGACCAAGTGCACCCGGCCATACGACTTCAAGTCGGGAAACTCCAAGGGCGGTCTGTAATGGCGGCGGATGATTGCCCTTCATCTTTAACTGGCCGCTTGTTCGTCACCGATTGTTCCTCGAGGATGCAATTTCTGGTCGACACTGGCAGCGACCTCTGTGTCTTCCCACGGTCGGCACTTCGAGATCGACGTTCAAGAACGGACTACAACTTGTGTGCTGCGAATGGTTCAAGCATCTCCACATACGGTTATGTAAGCTTAGATTTAGACCTCGGCCTGCGTAGAAATTTTGCTTGGCGTTTTGTAGTCGCCGATGTAACTAAACCTATAATAGGCGTAGATTTTTTAATTTTTTATACCCTAATTGTTGACAGTCGCAACGAGCGTTTAATTGATAATTTAACTTCAGTCGCATCTGTTGCTGAACCAGCTAATTGTGATGTATTTTCAGTTTAGGTCGTGACTGGTGAGACCCGATATCATCGAATACTTGACGAGTTTCCCGAGATCACTCGACCAGCCGGTAAACACCACACAATACCACACAACACAGTTCATCACATACGTACGACTCCAGGTCCCCCAGTTTCTTCCCCTCCTCGACGTCTAGCTCCTGATAAATTGAAAATAGCTCAAAAGGAATTTCAGTCTATGCTAGCCAACGGCACAGCTAGACCTTCAGAAAGTCCCTAGTCTTCCCCTCTCCACTTGGCCCCGAAGAAAAACAACGGACGGCGTCCTTGCGGAGATTATCGCAAGCTGAATGCCCGCACAGTGCCTGACAGGTATCCGATTAAGCACATCCACGATTTTACTCTCAATGTTGCAGGCTGTATCATTTTTAGCACATTGGACTTGGAGAAAGCCTATAATCAGATACCTGTCAGCCCTGAGGATATCTCTAAGACCACCATCACGACGCCATTCGGGTTATATGAATTCCCATTTATGAGTTTTGGGCTCCGCAATGCAGGGCAATCATTCCAGCGCTTCGTGGACGAGATAACCAGGGGACTAGACTTCGTATATTCCTACCTAGATGACTTCCTCATTTATTCCCACAGTCAGTCTGAACATGAGGAGCATCTGCGTACCGTATTCCAACGACTGAAAGAGTACGGGATGATGATAAATACAACCAAGTGCGTTTTTGGTGAAAAGGAGGTAACCTTCTTAGGTTACCGGATCTCTGAGAGTGGTTGCAGACCCCTGGACTCTAAGGTGCAGGCTGTTAAAGAGTTCCCGCCTCCAACTAACGTCCGGCAACTGAGAGGTTTCTTGGGTATGCTTAATTTTTACAGGAGATTCCTTCCTCTAGCAGCCCAGATCCAAGCACCTCTCTACGCCTTACTGACGGGTTCAGTAAAAGGTACACAGCCCATCACTCTCACCGGAGACGCCTTAGCCGCCTTCGAAGCCTGCAAGGAGAACCTTTCCAATGCTGCTTTGTTGGCCCACCCTGACTGCGCCGCTAAACTTGCATTGGTAACAGACACTTCCGATAAAGCCATTGGGGCGGTTCTCCAGCAGTGCAAGGATGGCGCATGGGAGCCTTTAGCGTTCTTTTCCCGAAAGCTAACGCCATCACAGGTAAAATACTCACCATATGATAGGGAGCTGCTTGCCATCTACGAAGCTATCAAATACTTCCTGCATATTCTCGAGGCCCGTCATTTTGTAGTCTATACTGACCACAAACCGATCACTTTCGCGTTCCATGAACGGAAAAGAAACTGTTCGCCTAGGCAGTATAGACATCTAGACCTGATCTCTCAGTTCACAACCGACATACGGCATATATCCGGCAGGGATAATATAGTTGCCGATACCTTGTCACGGATCAAAGAACTGAGGGCACCAGTCGGCTTTGAGACACTTGCCGAAGGTCAGGCCTCTGATCAGGAACTGCAGACCCTATTAAACTGCGGTTCTTCCTTGCAGCTGAAGGAATTGCACGTACCTGGAAGTCTAACCCCTCTGTACTGCGACGTCAGTACTACGACTTCCAGGCCTTACGTCGCCAAACAGCACCGCCGACAAGTCTTAGAGAGCCTACATTCCCTCAGTCATCCAGGAGCCAACGCCTCGGCCAGGCTAGTCTCTGACAGGTTTGTATGGCCTGGTGTTCGGAAAGACTGCAGAGAATGGACTCGCGCGTGCCTACAGTGCCAACGGGCAAAAGTCAATCGACATGTGACAGCTCCCCTAGGCACATACACCTTACCACGCGGTCGGTTTAAACATATCCATATCGATCTGGTGGGCCCTCTTCCTCTCTCGCGCGGATATCGTTACTGCTTAACAGCCGTGGACAGGTTCACTCGCTGGCCTGAAGCAGTACCGATCGAAGACATCACAGCGGAAACCGTTGCCAAGACCTTACTGTCGACCTGGATAGCTCGGTTCGGATCTCCAACAGACATTACAACGGACCGTGGCAGCCAATTTGAGTCGGCGCTGTTTGGATGTCTATCAAAAATTACCGGATTTGAGCACAAAAGGACAACAGCCTATCATCCGGCATGCAACGGGCTTGTTGAGCGATTCCACCGCCAACTAAAAGCCGCCATAGTGTGTCACGCGAACGAGGGATGGACTGAATCGTTACCATGGGTTTTGCTTGGCGTTAGAACTGCCTTCAAAGAGGACTTACAATCCTCGTCGGCAGAGCTGGTCTACGGAGAACCTCTGAGACTTCCCGGTCAGTTTTTAAATTCAACCCCTTGTAGTACAACAAACATGTCTGACTTCACCGCTAGGCTCAGGAGCTTCGCCGAGAAATTGAGACCCGTACCAGCCACACGTCATTGTATGCCCAAAGTTTTTGTATATAAGGATCTCTCATCGTGCGATTACGTTTTGCTACGAGGAGACGCATCCAGAGGTCCACTGCAAGCGGCATACACAGGTCCCCATAAAGTACTGTCACGTGGGGATAAATTTTTTGAAATTCTCATTAAAAACAAGGAGAAGACGGTCTCCATAGACAGATAAAGCCGGCCTTTATACTGTCAACTGATGCAGAAGACGGTAAGAACTTACCCGCAATACCAACGCCGCATCAATATGTTACTCGATCTGGACGTCAAGTAAGATTTCCTAAGTATTTTTAATATTATCGCCCTTGACGGTCTCTGGGAGGGAGTGGTGTGGTGTATTTTCCTACACCAGACACTAATACAGACAGTACAATACATTAAAATATATATTATGAAATAATATAATATTTCTTATATTTATAACTAAAATATTCTACATAAATATAAATATACATATATATATACATATTCTACATATTTCACTATATAAATATATGTGCATATACATACACTTATAATATAATTATTTACCCGACACGAAATTAGCTGGTCGACATATCGATAGATTCATCGACATGTAATATCGACCTCCGGGTCGCTCAACGGCCGTTGTCCGGTGCCCGTGCGCCTGCGCCGACGCGAGCGCAGCGCAGAGGTCAAACTAGTCATAGCCTCCTTGCGACACTAAACGCACGCTTGACGCTTTCGCACCCCGCTCACGCGGCTTACTCTTACTTTCAATAGTTACTGTATGTTTTTCCGATTTCTGCCTTCAATAAACTCTGTTTCTATCCCTTGAACTATATGCTGTTTGTGCTTGTGCTCTCTAATTCTTTTGTGCCTTCTGTTGTTACGTGTATGGATTTTTGGTGAACGTGCCCGCTGGGACAATGCAAGGTAAAAGTGAACTGACTTGTTTATATCTACACCCGGTAGGGCTTCCTTACAAACCGCATACGCTAAAAATCTATGTCAGAATAGTCACTGTATTCATTACCTAGAAGCTTATGATTTTTTGTTTTTCGAACTGATTCTGTTTTAACTCTCGGAACTATTTATTTTTTCGATAACTACACATTAATTTGACTTATATTGGTTTTTTTATTTGTGCTTACCTAAAAATCGTATTGTACCATAATAAAAATTGGATATAATAAGTATGTACCTATACAGAGTCAAAATATTGTACTTCGGTATCTTCAGATCTATCCGACACGACGACAGACTCTTGTGTGTCCGTGATCTTTCCTGCCCGCACCCCGCCTCCCCGCGCATACATCAGGAGCGGCACAGCGGTTGTGGTCAAGCTATAGACTTTAAATTTTTGCCCCCCCTCATATTAGTCGTTTTTTTAGAAAATAAAAATATATTTTATAATATTTCCTTTGCAATACATGTGGGCTGACCATGTTTATAAATATTCCAAATTTCAAATAGATAGCATAAGTAGTTTTTGAGATATGGCGCTCTAATAGTCGGACAGACAGACAGACAGAGACGCACCATAAGGGTTCCTTTTTTACCGTTTTGGTACGGAACCCTAATTAAGTTTTGCGGGGCATAAACACTGTCGCTGCTGTAGGGAAGGGCTAGAATGCAATCGCGAGAATGAAACGCGTAAGCAGAATATTTAAATATTGCTTATGCCTAAATAATTTCAAGTTTGTAATGCTGGTCGAGAGGGACGGCACGTTACGAACTTCGAATTTCGAGATTCGGAGTAATCTCTCAGGCGACTTGCCTCGCTGCATTTTATTAATCGCTTGTTCGGTATCTTTTGCAGTGAAATAGACATCGCGTCTGTCAATGCCAGTCTCAGCACCTAACACTTTTACGCTATTATACAAAATTACGCTATTTATATATATTATGTTATAAATAACGAAGATAGGTAGGCACTTACCAAACTTTATGTAGTACTGATAATAATGAAATATATATATATATTTAAATCATGTTAATTATACCTATAACACAAAGGATTCCCGTTCAAATACTTACTAAAATTATTCATCTAATTCAGAATTTTCGCCACGCTTAAAGTTAATAACCGAACATTTAAAGAAAATCATTCAACACTGCATTAAGGTAAAACAATTGACAAAATTTCAAATCTTTTACTCCTTAATTTTATGAGCTGGTTAGAAAATAGGTAAAATTTTAAAGTACCCGTAGTTTTTTTTTCGTAACAACTAAATTTTTCATACAAAAATAGCAGTTTAAAAAGTAGCTCATCCTAAAAAGGCGTATAAAAAAATGACATCATTTTCCTAACCAGTAATGCAAACACAAATAAAAAAAATTAAATAAAAAAAGAACCGACTTCAAAATGAAGTAAAAAGTCAAAAATATTATTTTATGTACCTATGGTACGGATCACATTTGAATCACCTTTTGAAGTCGGTGCCAAACCATTCATTTATTACTATTAACACGGATGGCACGCAAGAACCGCAGCGGCGAGCCTATAGTTATTACTTACTTATATATTTAGTTATAGTAATTCGTATTTTTGTTGAAAGAACAACTTTACTTCAGGTTTGGCAACGACTTCCAAAGGTGATTCAAATACATAAAATAATATTTTTGACTTTTTACTTTATTTTAAAGTCGGTTCCTTTGTATTTAATTTTCTTTATTTTTTGCTTTTTAGTGATGGTTAGTGATATAAAGTATTTTTTACAGCCCAGAATGGGAAGATTGAGGAGGATTTGATTGTAAATAAAAATCTAAATTAGAAGAATTGTCTAGGACAAAATGGTTAAGTCCAGTAGCTTGCTGGTTAAAAAACAATACGACTAACAGTCTCAACTTACCCATACTATTTAAAGAATTATCTCGCAACTCTTTATATTTTTTATTTTTCATATATAATAGCTTCCGAAACGTCGGGAACTAAAATGAGATAACATACGCGATATAATCCGTTAAATTGTTTTATTTCAGTGAGCAATAATCGCGGAAACAGAAGAAAATATTATTAACAGTACTACTAATTTACTTACCTTCTTAGCTCCCATGAAAAGCGAAAAGTAACTCCAGTTCTTATATTAATAATTTGATAAAAATCCATTAACTACACAATAAACAAAAATTATCTATACACCGCACAATTGCGCTACGCGTGAGAAGCTGATACTTATTTCATCGTCATCAACCTATTGCAGTCCACTGCTGGACGTGCTGAGCACGATCCTCACTCACTCTCTTTCAACTGCTGACAGCCACCTTGCAAGTATCATCTTGTTTGAGGATGTACTACGCTTCTATTACCGAGGCATGGTCTCCACTCGGTATCAGCTTAGTAATGGCATTTCATGTAATGTGATTTTAATGTGATTCTTGTCATGCGATTTTAATATAACAAGTTTTCTTGTATATGTCAGGTTTTTTTTTTGGTGAAAGATGGTATATAAACCTCTCGATAGTCATAATTGTTTGCCATTATGTTTGGACTGTTGGTATTGTACTTCTATTGGGAAAAAGATATCGGCAAGTATTGTTTAATATAATTTTTTCTCTATATTCCTGTCACCTTATTTTTTTTAAAAACATTATCAGCTCTTATGAATTAACACTATGTGTGTTTATTACAGAACTCATCAGATAACTTCCAACTTGAGCAAGATTACACATACAAACATTTTTACTCTCCTGCGTCAGATAGCGAGTCTGAAGAGCAGCAACCGCAGAAGAGAAAACTTATTACATATGATATCAATACTGTCTTTGATAATACACCTAAGAAAAAGAAAAATTGTTCAACTGTTGCACAATCCCACACATCGGGTGGAGTATCATACGTCTGCACCAACAATGACGATACTATGAATGCTACACATGTAATAAAAATTGAAATATTTGACTTCAAAAACTTGCTAAGATTTCGGATGAAAAGCAGCACTGGAAACATGCAGACGTTTGTGTTAAATATTATGTGGATAATACAGATGAAAATAATCATTATCCTGCAGACAGAGAGGTGATTTACAAAATCACGAAAGAAATTGCAGAAACAGAAGACTGGTAAAAATATCATTTTAATTCAGAGTAAAGCATGTTTTATAATTACATTCAGCATCTGAACTGCAGATTCAGAGTTCCACTAGGGGAACTTTGGGCCCTTCCTAGAGAGAATGAATGGTTATGTGATGACTGTAATAAGCTATCATATAACATTATATGGTAATAAATTCATATATTTTACTGTTATGTTTTTTCTATTTCAAACCTTAATTAAATCCCTTAAAAAAAAACAACCTGATAAGATGTTTTTAAAATACTTTGTTTAATCAAATATTATGTTAAACATACTACAAATACTAATATCATTACTTAGTTCATTACTTGAAAATAGATTAATAAAATCATTTGTTTTTTAAATACAAATATACTAAACAGTATTTTCCACAAACTGATGCTTTTTTATAAGCTTCTAAAATTTTTGAATTTTCCGGATAAACTTGACGTGCTAAATATTTTATTTGCGTTTTATCCCTGGGTTCTTAAAACAAATAATGTAATAAGCATTTAATATATATCCCGATGTTCCTATTCCTTGGTGAAACAAGTTCTGTGTTATGTAAAAAACAGTTAAATTTCGATGATGACTTCCTTTGGTGAAGATATCAACAATGCGACCATCGGATTCCCTCATTAAGTCGTCTATTACAAGTAGTTGAGGGTGTTTACCATCAAACATACTTAAATCTGGTATGCCTTAAGTATAATTTACGATCTTCAAATTATATAGTGGCATTTCAACGTAACACCGTACTATATTTTGAAATGATTTATTACAAACCGTATTCATATTATTTAAGAAACTTGTGACAAAATGCGATTTACCACAACTACTGGGACCAGCAGCTGTAAATGGATGAATAAAATGAATCATTATTTCGTATTGATTTAACACACACGTCTTCTACTTGAGAAGTTATGAAAAGGAATATATGCTACTTTATATACAATACAATACAAAAAAATGTGTGAATCATGTAATATTAGGGTAAGAAAAATATATTTTTCAAATCATTTGAAAAGTAATTTACACAAAAACAAAATAATTGAAAAACAAAGTCATGACCTAAGTGGTGTCAGCTTGATAAACTCAGCATTCGGATGTCGTATTAGGACTTATAGAATAGAATCTAAAAATCATCAAAAAGAATTAGAAACACCTGAAATATTTTTTGATGTTATTAAAGACATAATTGTGTATTTATTGAAAGAATGCTTGAATGAGCCGTCTGCAATTAATGATAACTTTATAGTACATGCAGTTTGTCCAAGAAACAAACAATTTAAAAAATACCTTTGGCGTCCAAACTTTCAATTTCAATTTTTGTTTTGGGGATGATTTTGAACCTCTAATAAATATAGTAAAGGACACAATTTGCACACGAATGAGGGAATTTGAAAAAAAAAACAGTGGTTGGTCACTGAAAAAAAAATGTATGTAGACATGAATGTGAACAAGTTTAATCCTTTACAAGGATCATCATATTTGGAATTACCAAACGATATACAAAATAAAACGGCAGTCATTAACATAAAATATAGCGATCATCAATGCCTCAAGTGGGCTCTACTTTCTGCTTTATATCCTGTTACAAAAAACACCAACAGAGCAACGGCATATACTCAACACCAGGACAAATTAAAGTTTACCAAAATAACCTTCCCTGTAAAGTTAACTGACATTACAAAAGTTGAACACCTAAACAACATTAGTATAAACGTATTCGGACAAGAGTACAATAACCAATCAAAAACAAACACTGTAGTTGGACTCTTGCATTTTACCAAATTGCGAAAAGATCGTCATGTTAATTTATTGTGTTAATCTAACGGTCAAACTGGACACTACTGCTTCATTAAAAACTTGTCACGATTGGTAAGTACACAATTAATTTACTAATCGTAATGATGCAATTCACATTTGTGATGGTTGTCTTTTATATTTTTCGGTGGAACAAAAGTTAAAAGATCATCAGAAAAATGATTGTGCACATGTTGTTACAGTACTCCCCAATGCTCAAAAGACAACAAAAAATTGGTATGATGATACTAAACCAAGTGATAAAATTTTGTGTGATCAATATCAACGCAAACTTAAATTACCATTTGTAATATATGCAGATTTTGAGGCTTTCCTTAAACCTTTACCGACATGTGATCAGGACCCTACAAAATCATCTACAAATAAGCTACGGTTACTACATAAAATGTTCATACAATGATAATCTTTCAAAATACGGTACGTATACTGGAACCAACTGTGCCACTGATTTTATTTAAATCATAGCCAGAGACATTGCTAACATTCAACATAAAACCTCTTCACGGAAAGCTCCAGTCCCCTTGTCTTAAACAGACGAAGAAAACATTGCAAAGACAGTTAAATGTTTTATTTGTAACAATGAATTGCAGTCAGACCAAGTTGAACATTAAAATTGTTATACTGGTCACTTTGAAGGTCTTGCACATTCGTTATCCAATTTTTTTTTAACTTGAGTAATTACGACGCTCATTTTATAGTACATGCGCTACATTTTAAGGATGGTGTTGTTGAGATTATCCCTCAAAATAAAGAAAAGTATATTTCGTTTTAAAAAAAATACAAATTCAAGGACAAGAAATCAGTTTACGCTTTCTAGATTCCTTCAAGTTTATGTCAACCAGTTTAGATAATCTTTATAAAAATCTTAAATCAGAACAATTTGAGGAGTTTATGTCAACCAGTTTAGATAATCTTTATAAAAATCTTAAATTAGAACAATTTCCGGTCTATGATGATTTTAAAAGGTTGGAGAAAAGGTATTTTCCCCAATGAATATATAAATTCTTATGACTCATTAAATGCTCCTTTGCTCCTAGCTCAAAGTGAATTTTACAGTACATTGACCGATAGTAATATTTCTAATGAAGATTACGCTCATGCTCAAGATGTCTGGAATCATTTTAATTGTAAAACAATGTTAGACTACTCTAATTTATATTTAAAAACTGATAATGCTATTAACAAATTTTGAAAATTTTCGTCGAATTTGCATTGCAACATATGATTTCGATCCAACGCATTACTACACGGCACCTGGGCTAAGCTGGCATGCAATGCTTAAATATACTAATATTGAACTTGAATTATTAACTGACTTTGAAAAAATCGCATTTGTTAAGTCAGGTATCCGAGGTGGAGTATCGCAATGTAGCAATCGACATGCTAAAGCGAATAATGAGTACTTAGGTGAAGAATATAAACCGAATGAACCAAAATCATATCTAGCTTACTTTGATGTAAATAACTTGTATGGATGGGCTATGTCTCAATATTTACCCATTGGAGGTTTTGAGTGGGTGAATACTAATATTGATTTCAACATATTAGATACATGTGATTACGGTTACATACTTGAAGTTGATCTTGATTACTCTGATGAGTTGCATGATTCACACTCCGATTTACCACTTTGTCCAGAAAATATAGTTATAGGTGACTGTAAAGAACGTAAATTAGTACCAAATTTAAACAACAAAAAAAATACATAATTTATTATAGAAACCTAAAACAGACTAAAGTTAATAAACATCCATAGAGTGCTGAAATTCAAACAAAGTCCTTGGTTAAAAAATTATATTGATCTAAACACCAAGTTACGAACGCAAGCAAAATCAGAATTTGAAAAAGACTTTTATAAATTAATGAACAACGCTGTTTTTGGAAAGACGATAGAAAACATAGAAAAAAGAGTGAATGTCAAGTTAGTCACACATTGGGATGATAAAGGTAAAGTGCATGGTGCTCAATCTTTAGTAGCAAAACCTGAATTCCACAGTTTGTCTATATTTTCTGAAAATTTAGTAGCAAATCAACTGCAAAAGACAAAATTATATTACAACAAACCAATTTATTTGGGGTTTTGTATATTAGACATTTCAAAAACCTTAATGTACGATTTCCACTACAACCGCATGAAAAAAATTTTGAGAATAATGTTAAATTATTATATACTTACACTGACAGTTTAATTTATCAGTTTTTAACAGACAACTTCTGTATGTCAATAAAACCACACTTGTCTCAGTTTTTTGATGCAGCAGATAATATTTTTGGTTTCCCACAGTTAAACAAAAAGCAACTAGGATATTTTAAAGATGAAAATAATGAGGGAGTTTGTAGGACTAAGGTCTAAAATGTACGCAATGACTGTTGACGACAAATTCGTAGCAAAAGCCAAAGGTGTCAATAAGAATGTAACAAAGAAGATGAAAATGGAGGATTTCAAGTCCTGCCTTTTTAATAAAAGTAAACAATACTCAAAAATGTATAGATTTAAATCCATCAAATATATAATATTCACGCAAAACATAAATAAAACTAGTTTTTCTTACAACGATACAAAACGTTACATTCTTCCAATCTGTACAGACACATTAGCATGGGGTCATTATAGTTTAAGATAATTCATAGTTAATTGTTGATTGTATACCTAACTTAACTGTTTCGCAAGTAATATACATATATTAGTATTGTATTGTTTTAAAGTTATTTTGTACATTTTTAATAATGTCTGTTTGTTACTACTAACCTTTCTTTATAAGTAAGATAATAAACAACTAACGACTGTAAATATGTAACGACTGTAAATGTAGTATATACAAACAATTACATTTAAGTATACGCTAACTTACGATTTAAGTATACGGTAACTTACGATTTAAGTATACGCTAACTTACGATTTAAGTATACGCTAACTTACGATTTAAGTATACGCTAACTTCCGATTTAAGTATACGCTAACTTACGATTTAAGTACACGCTAACTTACGATTTTTTATTATGTTTAACCAGGTTTATTTTACCTTACCTTAGATGTAATAAAAAATATTTAATACACAATTATGTAGTTTGTAGAAACCCTTTGCTCCGTTCCTAACTAACATAGACGGTTCTGCTTCTGTGATGTCTACTGCTTCCTGATTTGTCATTTCCGAATCACCTCCAGATTGGTATGGAATACTAAAAATAATAAATATATCATCATCACCATCATCGTCAACCTATATACGTCTCACTGCTGGGTACAGATCACCTCTCATCAATGAGAGGGAACGGGCAATAGTCCCTACGCTGACCCAGTGCACATCTTTGAATTTATTTCTCAGAGGTATGTAGGTTTCCTCACGATGTTTTCCTTGACCGATAAGCTGGTACGAGCCAGGATTCGAACCTATAACCGCCATTTGACTGTTGCGTGTTTGAACTACTGGACTACCATAGTTTCTTAATAAAACACAGTTAATATACAATAATCAAATGTGACATCCTAATTATATAAATAAGATAAGAGACTTACCTATTTTGTTTAGCGACAATATTTTCTATCTCAATACACAATTCAACCAATTGTCGATCCATATCATCAATATTTTCTATCTCAATACACAAGTCAACCAATAGGGAACATGCATGAAATTTTTTCATCGCTTTTCTTAACGAAATATCAAAATACCGTAAAAACTATTCCAAAAAGTGAAATTAAAATTAAAATCGGCCAAGAAATACGTATGATATAAGCATTTCAAACTACTAATTAGACAGCAATTTGACAGAGAGGTCCGACATAGACTGTTACGTCACAGTCTACTACGGTCATATAAACTCCATATTAAATTCTGTTTTGCTAGAAAGAGATAGAATGAAATGTTTGATGGCTTATATCTTGGGTATTTTTAAAGTTATTTGAAAAATTCTTTTTGTCTACTGTTTGTTACATGAATAAGCTTTTAATAAAGCAAATATTAAAATTCATGCATATTCCCTATTGCCGATCCATATCATCACATTCAAAAGAAGCTCTTATAACATCTTCATCCATGTTGATATTTTGGAGTAAACTTAAGTAGACCCGTACAAAGCCTCAGGTGGCTCTCACAGTAATAGTAAAGAACTATGACTTTGAAGAGGTCTTTATACAATCTTTGATCACTAAATCATAACTAAATGAGAACTCTCTCTAATCAACTAATTACAAAATTTGGACATCAATGTGTAGGTACTTACAAGGAAAAAACTTTCAAAAATTTCCTAATTACAACTACTGAGCTAATGGTTTACGATTTAAAGATCTATGACTTTCTTTTTAATTATAGCAAACGCAGTTACAACGTTACAGAATAAGTCTTAGTGTGCTAAAGAACACGTCAACGGAACGTTTAAAAAAATTGTGCGGTGTATAGATTACTTTTGTTTATTGTGTAGTTAATGGATTATAATCAAATTATGAAAATAAGACCTAGAGATATTATTCGCCTTTCAAGGGAGCTAAGAAGGTAAGTAAATTAGTAGTACTGTTGTATGGTTTTTGTACACTTGTGGTTACTAGCTCAACGCCAAGAGGTGCTATGATGCCAAGAGGCCTTGAGCTTTTTGTTTTTTTTTTTTTAAATCAGGACCTCTTGTCATTGAGCTAGAACCCACAAAAGTATACTACTACTGTCCGACCCGGACGATGTCATCACGGCTACCATCAAACGATGGTACCCGGACGACTCCTCCGACTCGGACACAGATGACGGACCCATTAACCATGTCGCTGACTATTACTTTGACCGGAACATTGACATTTTCCGTAACCCACATGACGATCACGGATACACAGTACACGGACACCGGCGATCCCGCAGGCGGGGTCGTCCACACGTTATCCCACCCATCCGATTCCCTTAAAGCCCCAAATAAATACCCAATGTCCTTAGCTAAGGCCACTGACCACAGACATTACACAGACCGGCTAGAACACAGCTAGGAACACTCAGACTGTCGTGCGCTCGAGCGTGGTGCCGGGAGCTGTTGCGGCAGCTCCACCGCCACAACATATAGTTTACGGTAACAGCAAAATTACGAGCAGAAAATCAGCATCATCAATCCAAAAAAATTGACATTGACACTCGCGGTTGTTGATTGGAATTATATTGTCACTTTTGTAACTTCTTTGCTTATTTTTAGACCGTTTCGCGAGTAAAGCGTTGAAAATTATGGTAACTAGTAAAAACTATGAACGTACGCCATTAATAAAATATTGCTTTATGTCCGATTGCAAACACAACTGCGTAAAATGTCCTGAAAAAAAAAACAATTTTTATTCGTACCTACTACGCATAAAGCAGAATGGTGCCGTGCAGCAGTACTAAAAGGCATTACTGTGTCTAAAAACTTATTCATATGTTAATATCATTTAAATGTAAGTACTGTCTGTTTTGATTTCCTTTAATTAGCCTGAGCAAAATCATCTGATGTCTTCATTATATCAGAAAAGAAAATCGGTGTCCGGTTATAGAATACCAAGTGTATAAATTTTGGATGCGATATCAGAGTCCAGTGGGAAAGTGACAAGTCTATTATGGTCTTCGAAAACGTGCTAATGAACCAACAGTAAGAAAAATTTACGATCTAAAATTTTTAACAATTTTTGTGCCCGAAACAATTAAAGATAAATTGGAAAAAGTATTCAATAGAAATCCGGACTTCCTTGAAATAAGACAGATGGCAAATACTCAACAATATGAGTAAGTTCTAGAATTTACTACTCTAGCTTCTGTTGATGTAGAACGGTCTTTTTCAAGTCACAAGTGGATTTTCAACCAATATAGGACTTTTTACACCAGAAAATATGGGAAAAATAGTCAACGTATAGGAAGGGTGGGGTGGGGTGGGGTGGGGTAGGGTAGGGTAGGTTAGGTGGCGTTCGGCTTTCCTACCACGTTATCACGTAAAATTATCGTCCGTAAACCGATCTTACAGACAGCCAATTTTTTTTTATTTTAAATATATTTCAATTCCATTAAAAATGGTTATTTCATTTATAATCAACTTTGGAATTAATTAACTGAGTGAGTATGAGTATGAGTAAAGTTTTAATGTTAATATCGACTCCACGGTTCTCTAACGTCTCACCATGCGATAAAAAGTTCGAGGCCTGAAATGACCTTTGTTTCATTGTGTCCATATAATGAACCCCTGACTTTTTTTACAATGAAACAAAAGTAGATGGCACAATGAAACTGAGTGCTTCACATAGGGCTTTTACCAATTAGGTGTCTGATATTTTGCACCATGATAAACAATTTATTTAGTAATCGCATGGTATTCCACATCATAGCTTCACTTTTACGGTGTCTGAATTATTATACGTTTTTTATTAAAATAACGTCATTAGTTTTATTGTGTCCATATAATAAAATCATGATTTTTTTACCATGAAACTGAGGTTTTAACATTGGGTACCTTCTAATAAGGTGAGTATGGAAGCAAAATAAAGTAATCGAAAATGTAAAATGCTTTATTAATGGTATAATCAATAAAATTATCAAAACGACCTGTCGTACAGGTTTTAACACCTATCCATTATAAATGAAAAAAATATATAAACGGAAATCGGATACCCTACACTGTGCAACCTGTAAGTTGTGTGTCCGTCTTAAATAAAACCTTTAAATTGTCCTCATTTTAATTAATTCCGTATCGTATCGTATATTGCCCGTTTGGTACATTTAAGACTTAAGCATTACGTGAAGATACCAAACGCAAAAAAGTTAAAATATGCACTCATAATCTATTAAATACAAATAAAATCAATCGTCGACGCAAACTGTATTGAAGTGAGGTCACTGCATAAGACGTCAAACTTTCCATAGCGCATTAACATTATCTGCCTCACAGAAATAATATATTTTCAGTTTCATTTAACATAATTTACTATATTTGACATAATTTACTATTCAACACTCCTACATCTTAGAGGAATCTCATGACATCTCATGCGTAATACATAAAGCCTTTAAATGCGGCAGTGCGTGCTAAAGAAATATACATACATTCACACTTACATTCGAAACACATAACCCTCTTTCTGCCGCAATCGGGTAAAAATTGTATGGCCTATATATGTAATTTCTTACATGATCTAAAATGAAGCTAGAAATTGTAACGTTGAAATATGTTTCATTGCACACCACACTGGATTGTTTCAACGTGTGACAGCCCGGTATATTTTTTTTCCGTTAAAAAAAAATGACAGAGTGAACTATTTCCAATAATGTTTGCGTCCAAATATACTTTAGAATGCACAGATTGCACAATGACATTGAGAAGTACGAAAACATTATCAGTAACTTGCAAAAAAATTACCAAATATGAAGAAAAGAACCTACTTTGTCGTAGCCAAATCAAAGAATCACTCGTGGAGACGTGTTTACTCGACGCGGCGTCTGCCTGTACTGGGCGAGTGAGTGGGGAGTGCCCCTAAGCTTGTCTTTGCAAAATACTCTGCTTTAGTTGGCAACATCACGTTTTCGAGATATTGTAAAGTTTCACTGTGTACCATTGTGTCAACGTTGGACAGTTGACCCTACGTATTTAGAATAGGTAAGTATCAAAGATTCAATGTTCCGTAAAAATCATTACGTCTTTGTTCAAATTCACTAGTTTGTTTTCTAACTATCATGGAAATAGATTGTATATATATTAAGTAAGTAAGTTTAATCTGTCATCATCTGTCGGCAGAGCATAAAAGGATAAGTGTAAGCTTTATTGTGCACCGAATTTTTACGCGACGAAGTCATTTCTATAGTCGTAACGTTAATTGTGCGAGTGCTAAACTAACTCACGTACCGCCGGCGGCGCGCAAAGTGTAGGTATAATTCTGGGTTAATGTGTGGTTGAGTGGTCCAGATTAATAGCACTGGTACAGTGATGAAATTTGGAGTATAGGTGCGTTGTGTAAGCCGCTACTTAGTTTGATGGTTAAATATCAAAATAAAAAAAATGTGTGGGGCTATATGTAACCGAAACTTTAAAAAAAGTTTTAGCAAATACAAATATGTGCATATTTCGAGTTCTTTTAAAAACATTTAGAGGTTTCTTAAAAAAATGATATATCGAATATTTTTGGAAATAATCGCTCCGAAAGCATATTAAATTGTCTCCCCCCCCCCCCCCCCCCTATTTTCTAAACGGTAAACCCAGAAAACATTTAAGTTACTGTTACCGCCACCAACCTAGTGCATTGCATTGTATTTATTGATCACATATTGTAAATAAAATTAGTTAATCAGGTTAAGATATGTGCGAAGACCGGTGGCGGGATCTTATGAGACAGGTGGAAAAATGCGAACTTACCTTTTGGTTCCCAGTTTACTACCTGTTCCTGATCTTGGCAGTGGCGGCCCTCGCCAACCCGCTGCGGCACTTCGAGGTGTACCTTGGCCAGTGGAGCATCAATGGCCCGGGACGCGCCTTCCGAATTCTACCTATGCTTGACGGTAAATAAAACCCAATATATTTCATAGAAAATACAAAAAACAAAATATATTTTCTGCAAATAGAGCACTTTTACTCGTACAAGTCAAAATCTACCGGTTTTTCGGTAAAAATATTTTTTTTACAAACATGCAATGAAATATTGACTTTGTGTTACTTATGAATAGGCCTCGAAGTCTAACGTTTCTGCTGTGGCGAGAAGGGAGGTGCATGTTGAAATTTCATACAAAATTGATGGTCTGGATGGACAAGGTACTAGTGATGTTGGTGGGTTCAAGGGTAGTCGGTGACGCTCCCTTACCTACGTAAGTGTTGGGACCAAACCTGGCATTATAATTGTCGTAATCCTTCCAGGACCTAAACGAGTACAGGGATGGACGGTAACGAGGTCATTGGTCCACCTAGTCGGGGGACTTTACTGACCTAGCAGCCATCGGTTCTACGAGCAATATGCCTCCCCACTGCCACTTATGTTTAGCAACTCTTTGTGCTTTGTCGAAGACTTTGGATCTTCTGCGGATCTCCTCATTTCTGCTTTGATCACTCAAGGAGAGTCCGAGCATAGCTCGGTCCATTGCCCTTTAAGTGACTTTGAGCCTTCTTATGAGGCCCATTGTGACTGACTGTATGTTGATCATAGATAATAACTTTATTTTACCAGACCTGAGTGTAGCCACCCTTACATGCTAAGTATTCAGACACACATCTTCCTTTTTCTTTTGCAAAAAGTAGTTTTCACATCAGTTGTTATCGGTTATTATTGACAACGGTTACATCTCTAGATGACGTTACTTATGAGTGACACTGACACATTAATAAAACTTACCTAAAAAAATAATAATAAACACTTGCGTTTCTTAACTAATTAACAAATACAGCGCGTTAAAAACGGGACATCAAACGTTACGCAACATTAAAAAGAAAGTGATCTACAAACAATTCCAGTTTGAGAGGATTTAAGTGAGGCGAAGTTTTACTATAGGCTAATCAACATATTTGATAATTCTGTTATATAACAATAAAGATTATTAAATGAAATGGTTTTGTTACTTACTTCCTAATTAATTATAAATTGTCCATATTCGCGTAACTTACGAATGTGAGCACAAAAACAGTAGGTACACGACACTATCACTGTTGTCTTTAAGTAAATTAAGATGATAAAATGATAAAATTCACATTTAACAGTCTTTACACAAACACTTTTTTGTAGGGTTCACATGCCGTCCAGATCTGGTAGTGATGGTTTCTTTTTCTGGTGATGTCTCCAGGCTTGTGAATGATGATGATTCAGGGGTAGTAAAAGGGGTTGATAGTGGTGATCTGTTATCAGTTTTAAGGTTATCAGTTTCACGGTTGGACTCATGTATTGGAGTTCTTACTGTGATTTCTTCTGTGGGTGTACTCGGTCTCATTTCAGGTGATGATAATATTGGATGTTGGTCTTCTGTTGGTGGTGAGTGGTTCTCAGTCTCTGTTTGATCTGAAGTTGTCTTTGTTGTTAATGGTTGGCAGCATTCTTCTGGGATAATATATATGATGGGCTCTAGGCTTGGTGAAGATGACAGGTGTGGCAAAGGTGGTGTGAAAGTGAGAGTAGAGGGGCTCTGTGTCTTTGAATCCATAGCTTGATTGGGGAGCTCAATGATTGCTTTTCTATTCATCCTCATTTCTCTTCCTTTTTCTGTCAATATATTGTAGCTTCGAGGTTCTTCTCTCTTCCCAGTGACTGTTCCATGTATTTGTTCATTTGGTAGAAATACTCTTTTTCCAGTCTCCAATTCAGGTAGTTCTTTAGCTCTGTGTCTCTTGTCATAGTTTTCTTTAGCTTTTGCTCTTCTTTTTAGCAACTGTTCTCTCAAGTGTTCTATATTTTGTACTTTTGGCTTCAGTGCTGAAGATATTATTGGTATATTTGTGTTCAGTAGTCTTGACATAGTAATTTGTGAAGGAGCGAGTCCTAGTTTATTGGGTGTTGTTCTAAAATGTAACAGTCCGAGTAGGGGATCTTCTGGATTTTTATCAAATATTGCTTTGATTATCTTTACACCTATCTCAGCGGCTCCATTGCTCTGGGGGAAATGGGTGCTTGAAGTGATATGTGTAAATTCCCAGTCTATTGCAAATTGTTTGAACTGTTTTGAGGCAAATTGGGGGCCATTATCTGATCTTAAGATGTGGGGTATACCATGTCTGGCCATAATGCATTTTAAATGTTTGATTATTGCCATAGAAGTGGTAGATGTCAGTGATACTACTTCAGGGTAGTTTGACAGTATATCCCTTACAACAAGATATTCTTTTCCTTTATAGGTACACTGATCAGCAGCTATGATTTCAAATGGATTTGTAGGTATTTCTCCAGGTATGAGAGGTTCAGGCCTTTGTGCAGTCTGTTTAGTGCAGAATTCACATTTTTTTGACCATAGGGTGATATCATGTTCCCATGTAGGCCACCATACTGCATGTTTGGCTCGCAGTTGGCTCTTGACAGCTGTAACGTGTCCAGTATGAAGCTTTTCAATCGTGGTTTGTTTCAGTTTTGTAGGTATATATATTTTCAATCCACATGTAATTAATTCATTAGTCAGAACAAGGTCTTCTTTATGTTTCCAAAATGGTTTAATTTCTTCTTCAATGCTTTTATAGCTGGGCCATCCATTCATTATATAGGTGTATAGTTTCTTGCATATCTCATCTTCTTGTTGGGCTTCTTTTATTTTTCTGAGCCGCTCGTCAGAGAAAGGCATTTCTTTACAAATGCTGAGGAATGTTGATGCATCAAGCTTATCACTTCTCTCAAGAATATCTCTGTCTTCTTCTTCAGTTGGAAGTGGGGCTCTAGATAACATATCAGCTGTGTACATATATTTTCCAGGGACATGCTCTATCTTATAGTTGAATGGAGTCATTCTCATTATAAATCTTTGAAGTCTTGTGGACAAGTCTGAAATGGGTTTTGATCCTAATGTAGCAAGTAACGGTTTGTGGTCTGATCGCAAGCTGACCATTGGTTAACCTTGGAGGTAGAGTTTGAAGCGTTCACATGCCATAGTTGTTGCGCATGCTTCCTTCTCAATCATTGCGTACCGTTGTTGAGTGGGTGTGAATGCAGATGACCAGAAGTGAACTGGTTTCCAAATATCTCCATGTTTTTGTTCAATTACGGCGCCCATTCCATACTGTGATGCGTCTGCAGAGACTAGCTGAGGAGCTGAGGTTAGCAACTTTTTGATTTCTTGAAATGCAGTAGTGTGTTCAGCATTCCATTCCCTTGAAGAATCTTTTTTTAGTAGGTCACGGAGAGGTTTTGTCACATCTGCTATGTTTGGAAGGAATCTGAGATGTTGATTTACTGCTCCCATGAAGCTTCTTAGTGCGGTAAGATCCTTGGGTATTGGTAGGTTATTTATAGCCTTAATTTTATCTTGAAGAGGTTGTACTCGGGTTCCCTCTATGTCGCATACTTTTGTTTGTCCGAAACTGTTTTAGCATAACAGACTTGGCATATTAAGTTTTCGACGAATGGTAATGTGGCAGAAACCTTATTTGGCATAAGTTCTAACTTACCGAAAATGTTATAAACAAAGATCAGAAACAAATGAAAAAAATTTTTCGACGATACTGGACTTGAACCAGTGCCTTGAGCCAGACCGGGGCAGCACGCTCTACCATCTGAGCTAATCGTCCACACCAGCAGTCGACGAATTTTGTCATCTGTTCTTGCTTATGGATCTCTGTATGGTGCATCCGACTCTTTATTCTCTCAAGGTCTGGCTCAAGGCACTGGTTCAAGTCCAGTATCGTCGAAAAATTTTTTCATTTGTTTCTGATCTTTGTTTATAATAATAACGCTAGTGGAGTGATCCACTAATAAATTGCAAAAATTGTGATTATTATCATGATATTTGTAAAACAAAAAGTACAGTCTTGATAATAGCGCCACCTCTCACCGAGCAATGGTACCTGTAAAGGTATCTGCTCGGGGTGAAAGTAACTTCATAGTTCTGCACTAGGCGGCGCTAACGGCTAAAGAGTCGGATGCACCATACAGAGATCCATAAGCAAGAACAGATGACAAAATTCGTCGACTGCTGGTGTGGACGATTAGCTCAGATGGTAGAGCGTGCTGCCCCGGTCTGGCTCAAGGCACTGGTTCAAGTCCAGTATCGTCGAAAAAAATTTTCATTTGTTTCTGATCTTTGTTTATAATAATAACGCTAGTGGAGTGATCCACTAATAAATTGCAAAAATTGTGATTATTATCATGATATTTGTAAAACAAAAAGTTACCGAAAATGTGTTTGCCCGAAATTGTATTCGCATACTATTGTTTAGGCCGATTATATTTACGAATAATTTGGTTTAGCATAGTGGTATTTGGCATATTATCTTTTGTCCGAATCTATCTTGGCATACTTAAATTGCTACAAGAAAAGCAGGTTAGGTTAGGTTATAACTGAATCCCTCGCAAAAACGATTAGCTAGCAGAAAAGTACGTTAGGTTAGGTTAGAATTGCGTCCCTCAAAAAAACGAACTGCTAGCAGAAAAGTAGGTTAGGTTAGGTTAGAACTTCGTCGCTCAAAAAAACAAACTGCTAGCAGAAAAGTAGGTTAGGTTAGGTTAGAACTGCGTCCCTCGCAAATACGATCAGCTAGCAGAAAAGTGGGTTAGGTTAGGTTAGGTTAGAATTGTGTCCCTCAAAAAAACGAACTGCTAGCAGAAAAGTAGGTTAGGTTAGGTTAGGTTAGAACTACGTCCCTCGCAAAAATGAACTGCTAGCAGAAAAGTAGGTTAGGTTAGGTTAGAACTTCGTCCCTCAAAAAAACAAACTGCTAGCAGAAAAGTAGGTTAGGTTAAAACTACGTCCCTCGCAAAAACGAACTGCTAGCAGAAAAGTAGGTTCGATTAGAACTTCGTCCCTCAAAAAAACAAAATGCTAGCAGAAAAGTAGGTTAGGGTAGAACTGCGTCCCTCGCAAAAACGATCAGCTAGCAGAAAAGTAGGTTAGGTTAGGTTAGAATTGCGTCCCTCAAAAAAACGAACTGCTAGCAGAAAAGTAGGTTACGTTAGGTTAGTATATTAGTAAACATAAAATTGTCGGTGTGATGAATATGCCTATTTATTATATGCTTAGACATGATTCGGACAAACAAAAATATGCGCAAATAAAATATGACAAATGAAATTATGCCTAGTTATTTTATGCGTAGACATGATTCGGACAAACAAAAATATGCGAAATAAATTTATGACAAATGAATATCTGCGTAATCAAAATATGCGAATCTTGATTATGCCAAAACAGTTTATGCGGAAAGTCAATTCTGCCTACATAGATTATGCCATGCAAAATTATGACTAAAAATATTATGCCAAAACAGGGGGAACCGTTGTACTCCATTGCTAGTAATTTTGTAACCTAGGAATATGCATTCATTTGTTCTGAAGATACATTTCTTCATATTTAGGGTTACTCCTCCTTTTTGTATAGCTTTGAGTACTTGTCTGAGGTTTTCGTCTTGTATGGTTTTTCCATGAACTAAAGTGTCATCAACATGATTTATGCAACCTTTAATGCCTGCGAGTATTGATGCCATTTTTCGTTGAAAAATCTCACTTGATGAGTTCATCCCCATGGGCATTCTGTTGAATCTATATCTTCCAAAGGGGGTGATGAAAGTAGTCAGATCTTTTGAATTCTCAGTGAGTTGAACTTGAAAGTAGCTCTTTACAGCATCAATTTTTGAAAAATATTTGGATCCTGCAAGTTGAGCCAAGCATTCTTCTACAGTTGGCAGAGGATGATATTCTCTCATGACACTTTTGTTAAGTTCGGTGTAGTCAACTGTGACACGCACACTAGTAGTGTCATTTTGTCAGGAACAGGTACCATGGGAGCGCACCATTCGGTTGGGTGTGTGACAGGTTCAATTACTTTCATGTCTTGAAGATTCTGCAGTGCTTTTTCTACTTTTGGTCTTATTGGTATAGAAATATGCCTTGGAGTAGTTACTGCATGTGGTTTGGCATTCTCTTTTAATTTTATGTTGTATCTTCCTTCCATGCCACCTAATCCTGTGAATAAGTCTGGGAATTCATCTTCAGGCAGTGTCTTGTTAGAGATTTGCATAATTTCAGTCTTTGCATGCCATTGTACAATACTGAAAGTGTCACACTCCGTTAATCCTAGTAATGGTGTGTGTTGGTCTTGCGGCACATACATGTTTGTGACCATGGTTTTGTTTTGCCATGTCAATTTGACATTGTGGCATATACCTCTTGAAGGCAATATCACTCCACAAGGTCCCAGTAGTTTCTCCTTAACTTCTGTTGGCTTGGGTAATTTTAGCTTGACTCTCAGTTCGGGGCTTATGACTGTTTCTGATGCACCTGTGTCAATTTTGAACTTGACTTTTTGGCCATTTACTAATATTGTAGCATATTTAGGTTTTGAGCGGGCTAATTGTGGTGCTGAGTTTACAGAGTCAATAATTTTCTCAGACCTTTCTATGCTTCCAAAGAAAAAATCATCATCGTTTTCTGTCACCTCATTAACCGTTTTCTTGTCCATCTTGTTTTCTTTCTTTCTCTTACAGACAACTAACCAGTGCCCTTTGAGTCCGCATCCTTTACAAGTTGAATTTGTAGCTTCGCAGTCTGTAAATTTGTGTTTTGGAGTACGTCCGCACTTTCTGCAGCAATCTGAAGTTCCAGCTTGTTTTAAAGGTTTCTTTGAACTCATTATTTTGTTTAGATAATGTACTTCTGGGGCTTGTACTTGATTGGAATTGAGTGTGGCCATGTTAGTATCCACGACTTCAGCGTGTCGAACTCTGTTGATGACCGTTTCTTCTTCGAGGATTTGGAGGGCCTTCGAGAGCTCCGCGTCCTTCATGCCCGCGACGATTCTATCACGTATGAGTTCATCTTCGAGAGTTCCAAACTCACATTTTTTTGCAAGGTTGTGCAAGTCTGTTATGAAGTCGTCTATGCTCTCGTTTTCCTTTTGAACGCGTTGATTAAACCATTTTGGTTTTCCGTGCTGTGTAGTATGATTCAAATTTGGTTTTTACGATGTCATAGGATTTCATGTCGCTTTCACTTAGTTTCATCGATGCGATGAGGTTATTGGCCTGGCCATCCATGATATATAGTAATGAATTTACTTGTGTTTCGCTCGGTAGCATCTTTAAACGTGTGGTTTCTCGGTATTGTTCAAATCGAGTTATCCAGTTTTGCCACTCGATCGCTTTGAAACTAAATTGTTGAGGCGGCGGCGTGGTCATGCCGGGCAGGAAATTCATAGCTTAAGCACTTAATGATGTCGCTGCGTCAGGTTGAGACGCAAGTTTTGTCTGCAGCTGCTGTATTAGCGACATTTGGGCATCTATTTGCTTCTGTAGCTTTTCCATGATGGTTGTTAATAATTGTTTTTCACATTGAAAAAGATTATCCACCGTGTCACCATGTATGTTGATCATAGATAATAACTTTATTTTACCAGACCTGAGTGTTGCCACCCTTACATGGTAAGTATTCAGACACACACTGACCACGTCTCAGTCCCGTATGTCATCACTGGCATCACACACTGGTTAAAAACCTTCGTGTTAAATGCATTGTATTTGGGACGAGAAGATATTATGGGTTCCCGAAAGCTGCCCATCCGAGTTGGATTCGACGAGTGACTACTTTCTCGGAGTTGCGTCTACCCAACTGGACTGTGTGTCCCGGGTATATATAGTAATCTACAACTACGAGAGCGTAGTCTCTTAACTTTTCGCGGAGTGGACATCACATGAAGGTTTAAGATAATTTTTGTCTTCTTCATGTTCATCTTAAGGCCCACTAGTTGAGAGACTCTACTGAGCTCGTTCAGTATTTTTCCTAGGTTTTCCAGAGTCTCAGCCATGACTAAGATATGTAGCACCGCCCAGGTCTCAATCGAATCGAAAGCCTTCTCATAATCCGCAAACGCTAAGCATAGTGGCTAGTTATACTCATCAGTCTTCTGGACTGTGGTTTATTCTAAACCGGCTTGTTCAGAAATACTGGATGTCGTCAAAACTGCTTGCGAGATAGTTCGTGATGACTCTCAAGAACAGCTTATAGACATGATTCAGATATGTAAAATGAGTCTGTAATTCTTCAAAAGACTTTCACCCTTTTTAAAGAAGAGTTGTACTAACACCCTTCTGTGCCATACCTGTGGCGTTTAGTACCTATGACGGGATTAAATAGCTTCTGAAGGGCTTTCATCACCGGTTTGCCACCTGCTGGTAGTACAGGATTACTATAGGATTAAAGAACCTGGCGAACTTAATTGACGTGTGTCCTACGGGTCTGGCGCAGAATAAAAAATATTGTCATTAGGAATATTAATGGAACTCGAAGGATGAGTGTTCTCGTTTGAAAGTGCAATCGTTCTCTCACGTGTTTTTCCTCAAGTAATAAGATCTAAAAAAAATTATCCACTTCCTCCATTGCAACGTTTGCTCCCGCAGATTCATTTCTTCAATCGATAGCTGTTTTCTTGTTTTCTTCGTTAATAAGATTGTCTATTTTTGTCTTGGTTCTCTTTCCTCAAGTCTTTGTTTTCTTTTATACGATGATACCTTTTTTTCTCAGCTAATTTCTTTTTCCATAGTCATTCTTCCCGTCCTTTGTTGTTTTGGTTTTGCCATGTTGAATATTATGATATAAATAAATAAATAAAATAGATATTTAATACCAACTAATCATTCATCAGCACTTTACTAATTCGTCTGGCTAAACGAGCCAGATGAAATGATACAAATTAGTAGCAGACTAATGAGATCTTTTCGCTAATTTGGTCACAAGTTTCCAAAATATTATTTTTACCGTTTAAATACCGTATCATCTAGAAAAGGCTTACACGAGCACTTAATTATCAATAAAAGAAAAATTTTGTACCTTAATAATAGGGGTATAAAGCATGACAGATGATTTATACTTCTAGCCTTACAAAGTCCAGATTACACACTTTCGTAACAATTTGCGTCGCCCAGAGAACACTCAAACACATGACACTCTCCTCAAAGACTCGCCGCCGACTGGCCCGCTTGGCCGTTTGCTAGTCATTCAACTAAACCGCACACTATAACACGTTACACACATTGATGTAGGAGTCCAGATGTATTATATTTTTTGATGTGGACATTTTTTTGATGCAATTATTTGAGACACCTATGTTATTTGTATTATGTGAGAATACAAAAATAGAGACATCTTTTATTAAGGTATTGATTTAGGTGTATAAATGAGTCGAAATCCGATTAAAACTTAGCCTTATCATAAAGTTATTATACCAAAAACTGGAATTAGGACGCGCCAGAATAATTAGTTTTAACTATTGTCTGTCTAAATAAAATAAGTTATTAATATTAAATACTAACATATGAATTATATGCCTCGATAGATATTCAAATTATACATTTAACGTAGTCGTAAGACCGTTTTTCTAACCACGATATCAACCATTCTTTCGTAGAAAACTGCCAAAAATCGATTTTCGGAGAAATGCCCAACTAGTCCAACTATGTATTGACAAAAACGTTATGGTGGGAAAATTGATATTTTATTTTATTGCTATTCCATTTTATTGTTTGTTGTTGATTATTTATATTGAGTGTTTGAGAAAATCACTTTACTTACCTCGGCACTAAAGGGGATTGCTAGCTTCGTATTCCTATTCTAATGGCCACGCGGAATCCCTATTTGCCCAGATTCTGCAGTAATGTACTTTAAAATAGGCATAGTACTTACATGGATTTGCGAGCCAAGTAGGTAGGCAGATATACAGGGTGTCCCTAAAACCAACGCCAAAATGAAGAGGGGTGATAGAACAGCTCATAATTACCTACTTCGTTCTTAACTAATAACAAGTCACCTTTCTTATATAGGTGGGTGATTCTTGAGAATTCGATTATTCATCTCATTCACGTGTAATTTTATTATTGTAATAAATGTTGATCTTGTTATATAAAATTATGAAAAACTACTTAATTACAAGCATATTTATCAAATAGGCATCAATTTCGGTAATTTAGATACGAAGATACAGGACTTTGAAGTTTAGCTGACACGTGAATGAGAAAAAGTGGCATGCAAATGATATTTTTATTATTCGCATGCCATTTTTTCTCATTCACGTGCCGACATAAATTGATGAATTTTCGATAAAAATCCGGGGAATGCTAAAAGCAACAAGGTAAATGATAAACCTTAGTTGTATTGAGATAAACGTTTTATTAATAAAAAACAAAGTAAGTACTTAAAATTCGTAAGAAACGTAAATTCAGTCTGTTGTTGTCAATTAAATATATTAAATTACAATTTAACCCAAAATGTATATTAAAGTCTTGCGAATGATGGTATAAAATTATAAATATATTAATTAATGTTTTTTAATCAAACCAACGCCAAAATGAAGAAGGGTGATAGTGTTATAAAAGCTCATAAGCTACCATATTAAGTCAATTTGTACTTAATAAAAAGTTCATGGTTTTCGATATATTGTAACTATTAAAAAACTCGTGACTTGATTTTTACTTTATTTCGTTTTTATTGAAATATTTTTTACCGACAAAGCATCATATCATGATATGTAATCAATTTATGAAAATTAATATTAGATATGTTTTAGATAACATATTGCAAAAAACAGAGTTGCACAATGCTTAAATTTGCAGTGGTGGCAATTGACATACTGACGCAGAGTATCAAAAGGTCACGAGTTTTTTAAAAGTGCCAATATCTCAAAAACCATGAACGTTTTATGAAGGTCAAATTTAGTTTATTATGGTAGCTTATGAGTTTATAAAGCCAGTTATCGAGCCCAAAAATCGTTAACAACAGAACTGTAAATATCACTAATAAAATGACTAGAAAATGTGTAATTTCAATATATTCTCATTTCTTTCTAATTCTCATACATTTGTGAGTCCGTTGGTTCTCAACCATAAATCATTAGAATACTGCCGGCCCATATGTGAATTACGCGGGGCGTTCAATATTCCTAAGTATTCTCGGTATGGGTATGTTACAGTCTTATACCATCACAACTTTTGATGGAGGTTTATATCATTTTCATCGCTGTTCTCCGCTACTTCGAGTCCCACTCGAAGATGTACAGTCGGTGACCTGACTTAAGTATCCAGGCATATTCGTGACTATGAACGCGCACTGGAACTCACTAGTGGCGTGAGTTCGAGCCTCGTTTGTATGTCCCTGTTTTTGCTTTTTTTATTATTATTATTTTATAACTAATTTGCATGATTTACTTTAATATAGGTATGTAACACCCAGAATATATTAAAAAAAAGAGGGGTTAAAGGGCATTTCATTTCTTCATAAATGGCGGACGTATCAATTTGCGTAAAATTAAAATCAATTCTTTAATTGACAATTGAAAACGTTCACAATATTTTAAAAAATATCAGTAATTATAAAAGGAAGTTACCACTTTTCTGAATTCTTAATTTTTTTCAAAATTCATAACTTTATTCTGCAAGTAAGCCTCGGGGGCACTTTTACACTTAACATTCAATATTCTTATTTGATTGCCTTATTTTTATCAATTCAGCCTCTTTGATACCTCTTCAAATTTTTATATTCTAGGTGGCAGCACTTACCGAATGTTATTTTATCATCATTATACGCCGTTATCGCGGGTACAATTACCAATCAGATAAAGAGTAGATAAAACAGAATGTCTATTTGGTAGAAACGGACGTATTCTGCTACAGCTTCTAAACATCTAAGAAGCTCTCTACATGTGGAGAGTTTTCTCTAGAAAAGATCAATAAAAAATACAGCCGCAAAGGGGTATGGGTTTAAACTGTTGTCATATGTTTCCATCTGTTTAGTTAACAGGTTTATACATAGGAAATAAGTAAATTTAATTATCTTTTAACGTCTTTTTTTAACAATTTTAACAATATATACGTACTTGTGTGAAGATAACTGTTATCGTCTACTAATTAAACGCTTACCTCCTTAGAAGAAAGTCTATTTACAAAATAAGAAAACAACGTGTGTAATTTTTACTAACGTATATTTTTCACATGTATTATTTGGTTTTCGTATTAGATTACAAATATTTTTTCTATATTTTCCACAGTCAATTTGCGGCGTCTAGCAGTAAATATCCATTTTAATTGACTAAATGATCTTTCAACATCAACTGTTGTTGTAGGTGCATACTTGAAACGATGGAAATAATCTAGAGTAGTGTGACAAACTCGTAATGATGATTCAAGTATTATCTCCTTCCCTTGTATCAATTCATTAATTTTTTTTATTATGTCATATCCAGTATTTTTCTTCAAGACATGTTTCAGCTTTTTAAATATCCTTTTTCCATTAGCACTCAAATTTAATTTCGATATATGCTTGTATGTTTTTTGAACGATGGCTAAACTTTCACTGAGAGATAGATTCGGGCACTGCAATTCGTTTATAGCGTCTGGAAATACCTGAAGATATTTCGCTATAAAATTTAAATCTATCCGAATTTTTGCACTGCGAAATGCTTTTTTTGCCTTTGTGATACATGCTGCGTCAGAATCACGAAATGTGTCCACAACGCCTTTTATTTCCTCGAAATACTTGTTATAGTATGTCGCAGCCTCAATCCACGTTCCCCAACGAATAATCGTTGGATTTGGAGGTAAGGGTAATCCATTAACCATTTCTTTAAATGTTTTTATTCTTTTTGGCGATTTTCGAAAAACTTTTTTTAAATTTGATATTAATTTATTCACTTCTGGAAAAAAAACGTGAACTTGATCAGCAACTCTGTTAAGACCATGAGCCAAACATGTAACATGGAGAAGGTTTGGGTAATTTTTTTTCAATGTTCTACCCGCTTTTTGCATGTACCCTACACCATCAGTTAATAATAACAACACTTTCTCATGTTTATTGTGGTCGGGACCCCACAAATTATCCAGTGCATTTTTGACGGTATCCGTTATACTTATATTGTTAGTTTGTTCCAATTTTTTGCTTGACAATACATGTGGAGTTCCGGCTGCATCTTCAAGCAATGCACCGACTATCACATTAGCAATTTGACGACCCCTGGCATCTGTTGTTTCTTCAACACTCACATAAATAAAAGCATTTTCTAACTCCTTTTTAATTTTTTGCATTTGGTCGTCGTATATTTGGTTTACGTAATTCTGTCTCAACAAACATTCCGAAGGGACCTCCACAGTTTTTTCGAACTTTCCAGAGACGCAGTTATTGATAAAATTTTTGAATATGGGATTTTCTAACTGAGACCATGGTATATTACAGCTTACCATAAATTTGGTCAATATCATCCTAAAATCTTTTTTGACGGATTTATGCTTTTCCGTGTTGAAATGTCGTTCCATAGAAGCTTTTCTCTGGGGGAAACTAACATTGCACTTATTATTAAAGAGTTTGCATTGCGACTGCATAGTTAATCTATTTAAGTTGTATTGGTACTCAAGTCAAGTATGGAGGTTGGGTATTAGAAATACCTAATGTGTGATACATTTTAAACTCGTAGGAGTAGGCATAGATGTTCAAAATGAGTTTCGCGTCTGTTATTGCTTGTTTTTCATAATCTTTCTCTACTGTCAAATCGTTTTTGTACCCGCGATAACGACGTATGATCATCATCTTGTTTCATTTAAAAATATTGTATTTCTTAAGAATGCATATTTCGCTTCGAATAATTCCCAGCAAACTTGACCAAGAATGTATAAAAACATTCTCTCACAACCCAAGTCAGGTCAGGGATTGAACCTACGTCCTTCTGATCCATTGTCAAGCGCGGTTACCACTAGACCACAGGACAGGTTGAAATCAGCTACAAAATTGCAGACGGGTTGTTTATAAATTAACATTGCTAGGGCGCATCATATGTATCATTTTTTTCAACCGTATGAGCATCATACTTCGGAGACATCTCATAACAACCAACAATTAGAGCTATTTATTTGCGGGTTAGGCAATTACATTTGTGGGCAATGTCGTTAATTATCTATAATATGACTATTGCTCTCGGAAAAACTCACGGTTGACATATTTATTAAACCTATATATTTTGAAATAATGCTTCAATTAACAGAATCTTTGAAGGTGGAAATAGTGGTGTTGTTTGAAAACAACACGTCAATAAGCTAAATTGCTCATCAATTGCATTTAACGGTAAGTTGAATATATGAATTATATTTTATAAACTTACCTATAGCTCATATATATTATTGATTTTAATGGTCTTTGCCTTCGTTTATTCATTTGTCTAGGATATCAAAGGAAATTATTAAAACTGGTTTACGTATAACATGATATTATCTAGATGCTATTTATACTTTGTTATAATTTATAATTACATTACAATTCGCATTACGAATACCTTATAGTATACGTATTTAGCATTGTGAAAATCACGTTTTTCTACACTATAAATGCATTGCATCATTTTATTTTGTTTATGGTCTATTAAAGTTATAAGGATGATTAAATAAAAATAACGTTTCTTTACAGAGAAAACCCGTTAGATTGTGAATCAAACAGCATCGGCATGGAGAAACTGAAGATATAGAAAGGAAGCGGCCAGGATTTGCTCCTGTGATGTTTACTCCTCAGTCTGCACGGAATATAAGCGCTAGGCACACTGAAGACCCGTTCCTTTCCACCAAAACGACAGTAATCCAGTGCGCAAACGCTTACATGCATCCAGCAGGATTGAAGATATATGACTAATTTTGTATTTTACCTACCAGAACTAGCGGTCGAATAACATTAGCTTATTGGGGTTGAAAGTCATCATGGGGCCAGGCGAAATTATAAAAGTCGGTGGTCGCATGAATAGTGAAAAATACTTGGAAATTTTCCGTGACGTCATGTTGCCAACTGTGGGAGTTGCCTATCCCGAGAGTCAAATATACCTGATAAAAGACAACTGCTCGGTGCACAGAGTCCAAATTGTAACAGATTGGCTCGGTTCCCGAAGTGATATCACATCAGTTATCTGGCCGTCATAAAGTTCAGACTAAAATCTGATAGAAAATGTATGGGGCCAAATGGTCCTTAACTGGGACCTGTCCAACGTGAGGACAAGCCAAAACCTCAGGGACGATAAACGGCATTAGTGAGAGGCTTCAAAAAGGTATCGACAATGACGGCAGAGCCTTGAAGTATTAAGTAATGTAATAAAAAGGATTGTAGTGATGCTATTCTATCAACATTAAACATACAGTTCGTTTTTTTATTGTTAGTAAAGTAGGTGTCCGAGTTGTTATTGTATTTTAAGATGGACGCGTGTAATGTATGTTTCTATCTACATTCATGTTGATTCACTAGGTGCCTCTTCATTTGGGTTAAAATAAATACTTTAATCAATAGCTACATATAGTTATATTAATTGCAATTGGTTATTTTGTTTATCTCATTTTTATTTATTTTGGGTGTGTTTGACTACACCAGACTATCAAAAAGGTGGCGAAATTCTAGTAAAATGTAACATACTTACTTAGGTACTTACTCCGATGGCTCAGCGACCCCAAATGGATCTTGGCCTCCGATACAAGTTGGCGCCACTGCGCCCTATCTTCTGCAATCTCCTCCCAGTTTTCTGCGTTCAGGGCGCGTAGGTCTTTCTCCACTTCGTCTTTCCATCGGTACCTGGGTCGGCCGACCGGTCGTCGACCCCTAGGCCGCCCCAAATAGGCTCTCTTCACCGCCCTGTCTGCTGGCATTCTTTCAAGATGTCCAAGCCATCGGAGTCTAGTAGATGTAATTTCCCCTATAACGTTCGGCTCCGACACCATATCCTCCAGCTCCTGGTTTTTGCGCATTCTCCAGGTACCATCTTCCCGTTGTACTGGTCACAAAATCTTACAGAAAACCTTGCGTTCGGCAACAAGAAGCTTGTTTTCTTCCCTCAGTGTTAGTGCCCACGATTCACATCCATGCATTAAAATCGGTCTAATGACTGTTTTATAAATGCGGATCTTGGTTTTCCGATGTATAATTTTAGACACTTCACAAGGTGTCGTGAAGAGCTGCTGCACATCTTAGAGCACTTTGGATGCGAAATTCAATCTCCTGCTCTCTATTGTGCGTATCCGTAATCACGCATATCTAGATATTTGAATTTCTCTACTCCTGTGTACGAGACATCGTTTACAACCAAGTTTTCCCTGGGCTCCAACATGTTCCTGTACCTCTGCATGTGCATATACTCCGTCTTCTCCATATTAATCCTGAGACCATCCCTACTGCCTTCCACCGCCAAGACCTTTGCCTGCTCTACAACAGCCAGACTGTTTTTCCCTAGTAGCGCGAGATCGTCTGCATACCCAATAATCTTATGCCGGCCGTTCAACTCTACTCCACCATCTAGTACTAGCACTTTTCTAATGATGTGTTCGAGTGTTAAGTTGAACAGCAAGGGCGATAACGCATCTCCCTGCTTAAGGCCAGTGACTACATCAAATTCGTCCGTCAGGTCATTTCCCACTCTAACCCACAACTTGCTCACACCCGTGGCAACCACAACCATTTTTACGAGACTTTCCGGTATCTGAAAGTTTCTAAGGATGGAAAACAGTGACTGCCTATCTAAGCTATCGTAGGCCTTGGCAAAATCCACGAACAAGGAATGCATACCCTGCGCATACTCCCACTTCTCCTCCATAAGCTGCTTGAGTAGAAACATTTGATCGATTGTACTTCGGTTACGTCCGAAGCCACACTGTTAATCTCCAAGAATTCCTTCGGCATATTTCTCTAACCGGGCCGGCAGCACATACGAGAATACTTTGTACGCTGTAGGGAGCAATGCTATTCCTCGTTTGAGCACTTCTTCTTACAACCCTTCTTGTGTACTGGGCAAATGATCCCCACATTCCACTCCGACGGTTGCTGTTCCTTTTGCCATATCAGCTGCAGAAGTTCGTACAGACAAGATTACACTCCACCCCCCCCCCCCCCCCCCCCCCCCCCATACTTCCAGAGCTCCCCAGCTAGCCCGTCAATGCCAGGTGCTTTATTATTTTTGAGGCGCATGATAGCTCTCCGAACCTTCTCAAAACTTAAAGGCTCGTCACCGCCATCACATGTTTATTCAGGTACTTGGCTCGTGCTCACCTGGCAATTTAGGAGGTTCCTAAAGTAGTTTCTCCACTTACTTTTAATCTCAACTGGATCGGAGATCAAGTCGCCATTGTCCTCTAGCAGCTGAGTGGTAGGTTGATACCCTTTCCGTACGGACTTAACTTCCTGATAAAATTTTCGAGTTTCTCCTACCTGGATCAGGGTTTCCATATCTCTTACAATGTCCTCTAAGTGTTTCCGTTTAGCCTGTCTTAACACCCTCCGGCATTTGTGTTTCGCTTCCTGATATCTTATCACCCACAGTTCCTGTTCTGCCAAAATTCTGTATTTACGCCTTTCGCTCACGGCCACTTCACACTCGGGGTCTGCGCCTTCCCAGAACATTTAGATTTACTTTTCGCACACTATCTCTGATCTTATTCCACGTGGTATCAACATCGTCCTCATAATTTGAAGGTTCCCGACTTCCACCCTGAATTGTTGCCGCAAGTTCTCATCCTTTAATGATTCCGTATTGATCTGGGTCTGCTCAGTAAAACCATTTATCCTTTTTAAGTTTTTAATTCGGAACTTGACCATAATACCCAATAGATAGTGGTCACTGTCACAGCCCGCCCCTCTGTACGTCCTGACATCCTCTATCATGCTCTTATGTCTGTTATCGATAAGGACATGGTCGATTTGGTTGACGGTTCGCCCATCCGGTGACTACCATGTTCCTTTATGGATATCTTTATGTGGATACATGGTGCTCGCAATCACGCAAGATTTAGATGCCGCAAAAATAATAATTTTCAGACCGTTATCATTAGTGTCCAGGTGCTTACTGTGCTTTCCGATGGTTGGTATAAATGTGTCCTCACGACCCACCTTTGCATTAAAATCCCCTAAGGTTATCTTTATATCGTACCCAGGAATCGGATCATATACACTTTCGAGGTCTTCATAGAACCTATCCTTATCGTCTTCATCACTCACTTCTGTTGGTGCATACACATTCGCGATGGTAACATTTGCAAATCGGCCTTATAAACGCAAAGTACAAATTCTGTCTGACACTGCCTCAAAACGAAGAATATTTCCAACAATTCTTTTCTTAACAATGAACCCTGTCCCATTCGTGTGCTGTTATTTCCGGCGCCGCTATAAAACAGCATAGTACCATCTTCCAATTGACACTCTCCGTTGCCAGGCCAACGCATCTCTTGCAGTGCAGCTACTTTCATTTTATAGCGGTGCAATTCTTTAGCCACTTGGTACAAAGCTCCCGGTCGGGCGGGCGGGCTGTTAACCAGCCGCTCAACCCCCGAGCTGCTGGAGGACCACACCCTACTTTGGTCAGCGAGTCCCTGGGACTTAGCCGGTTAGTGTAGCTAGGCTTTACTACCGACCGTTCCCCCATCCGCCACCTGGGGGACGCTCCTCTACGCCGTGAGGGCCAGCGCGAGGAAAAAATGTAACATAAACATAACTAAATAGTTGTTTCATCTGTTAATCGAATTAAAATTGGTTAATGTTGGTGGAATGCAACATAAGTATGTTTACGAAATAAAATGTTTCTTATTATATGTTTTCATTCTTATTTATATCCTTATACGAGTAAAATACCAGAATGTGAAGGCTTGCCAAGATTAATTATTTTCATTAACACAGCGCAGTCACTTATAATACTTATAAGGAATTTGTCCATCATATTGTCATTAATGATGATTTATATACATCACACAATTTACTTGGCTTATTTTAAAAATAACTGTGACATTTTGGCATCCCCATTGAACGAATTAAAATGGCACTAGCAAAAACCAGTAAGTAAAGTTTGCCAATGCGGTCTCCGTTAGATGGCGCTAGTTAAGTATGATCAAAATTGATTACATTTTATAAAGCGTTTAAACCCATCTTCAATAGTGCCCACAAAAAAGGTTCACATCGGTATTATTTAAGTTTTATTTACTAATTCAACAATTTATAAATTACCAGTCGAACAAAAAAGTCTTTTCAATTTTTAACATATGGGCATAGATGTAATGTTTTAACTACGGGAACTTTCTACATTTCTATTAAAGTTAGAATTATCTCTGATTATAATTATATTGTTATTTATTTATTCTTTTTTTTTCCTTGTTTTGACGCCTAGACATCCTATCTCTGAAAGTATAGGTTAAGTAATGTGTGCTTAACCTCTTAGACCCGGAGACAATATCGATGGCAAAAATCGAGAATGTAGTAACCACCAAAATGCAAACTTTACACCAGAGCCAAAAACTTTTCGATTTCAAGAAAAAAATGATATTTGAAAGATGCTTGATATTTGGATCTAATTCATAATTAATGGTTTCCTTTCAACAGTTATATTTAATATTTAACAGAAGTGACTGGTTTACGATTTCGTGGCGGTCACGATCACGACAATGGAACACTTTTTTTCGTTACGCGAAAACGCTGTACACAAAAAAGTAAATGTACTAAAATGGTGGCACGAGTATAATTTCCATAAAGCATAAAATGTTGTAACCAGTTGCATATTTATTTCGAAGATTCAATAATTTTGACGTAGGTGTTATACAATCTTTATATGGACTATCTGAAATGTGGTAAGTGTCCACCGCCAAAAAGAAACAGTGAAATTAAAACGACTTAAGTATCAATCAGCTTTTATTACTAGACTTTTAAAAATGTTTATAAACTTTAAATGAAGGTTTATTACCAATAAAAAGCTCAGAAGGAACGATTACCGTCTTAAGATATCAAATACTATCTATTCCAATGTCTCTATGTAAAAATATCACAAAAAGTAACTTAAAAACTGCGTTGCTTATAAAATTTTAAAATGCTAACAATTCTCTCTCATATAATTTCACTACTTTGTATCATGCTACAACTAAACATAATTATTCTAAGGGTTAATCAGACTATAACATTGTGATTTGCTGAAACTAGCTTTAATAGTCCCGTGGAAAGTTTAAAACTCTAGCCTTGGGATTTTATCAAAGTTATTTCTTAAATTAATTAAAATTATAAAAATATTCTTTAAACTAATCTCACTGTAATATTAAGAAGCTTAAATAACTAAACGTTACCATTATTATGATACCTAACAATATATGTATGTAATTAAAACTTAAAGAGCCATTTTTTCTTAGGAAAAATCTCACTTGACATTAAAATACGAACTTGAATGATGATTGCATGCCAATATAATAGGTTTTCATAATAATAACATCATTTTAATAACTGTACTTAAAAAAAACTATAATTGCACTCCAAAACAAATTGGTTTCAAATAGTGTTCATAATACCATCCCTAAACAAAATCGTTGGCATAATTAACCCAATAATCGCCCCTCTCAATTAATTAATAAGAAGTGCAATAATCACTGAAACATTAATAAGCATAAAGAACTAAACGTGACCTTTCTCATGATACCTAGGTCTTTAAATTCGTTTTAAAACTCAAAGAGCCATTTTTCTTAGGCCTGAACTTAATTATTGCAGTGTAAAGGAATTTGTTTTCATAATTACATTATTTTAATAACTGCGCTTTAATTTTTTTATAATACCATAATTGCCCTCCAAAATAATTTGATTTTAAAAATAGACTTATTAGTAGATAGCACTAGCATTGTTTAGGAGTCTAAACAAAATTGTTCGCATAATCTACTCAATCAATCGCCCCTCTAAATTAATGATTAAGGAGTGCAATAATTTTAATGCAAACTTAATACTTAATGTACTCATAAATAAAATAATTTTAAAACAAAATGCAATTATTGCAGTAAAAAATACTTTTTTATCATAATAAACCGTTATAATTGCTCTACGTTTTCTTAATAAACTAAACAACTATGAACTTATAAAAAGTCTGGAAAATGTCAGTATAAAAATAGTATTTTACACAACTAGGGCGGTAAAACAAAGAAAGGCCGTGATCGCAGATGTTTGCGGCTCGAGCTGCAAGCGAGGAATGTAAATATGCGATCTAGGCTTTCTTTGTTAGCTCCCGTGTTGTTTACAGTATTTTATGTCTACACTTGGCCAGAAAGCGGCTTTTGGCAGCTAAACGCCACTTTACAGTTATCTGTGGCATAAATATTCTTACGGATTATCACTCACCTTCATCATAAATCATTTCTTCTTCATCAGTTTGTACCAATTTATATTTAGCTTTCGTATTTATTTTGATTTTTTTATATTCTGAGGCAAGTCTTGCGGGAATTATGCCTTTATCCACGAGTTTTCTTAAGTCCTTATATTTAGCAGAGGATATACCCAAGGATGTGGGGTATAAATATCTTTTGGCCGGATACAACCTGTCAGCGGCAGTAACGCAACATCTGTAGCCTCGTACGCGGGTGTGTTTGCGTCGCGTTCGCTGACGCTCGCCTTCGGGCCCGCGGCCCTCAGTCGAGATAAAATCCAGGTGGGCTCGCCATGCGGGCCCTCGAGCTCGCGCTGGTGGAAGCCGGTCGTGACGGTCCGCACCTTCGGTGCCACGTGGAAGCTCGACCTGCGGCCTCGCGGTTGCTGATGCTCGCCGTCGGGCCTGCGGCTCTCCGTCGAGCTAAAATTACTTGGGGTATAGTAAGTCTCTGGGTGGGATCGCCCTGCGGGCCCTTCGGACCCTAGAGCTCGCGTAGGTGGGAGCCGGTCGTGACGCTCCGCAACTTTGGTGCTACGCGGAAGCTTGGCCTGTGGCTACGCGGTCGCTAACGTTCACCGTCGGGCCTGCGGCCCTCCGTAGAGCTAAAATTACTTGGGGTATAGTAAGTTTTCGGGGTGGGCTCGCCCTGCGGGCCCTTCGGGCCCTCGGGTCGCGTTACGACGTCATGCTCCACACCTTCGGTGCTACGCGGAAGCTCGGCCTTCGGCCTTGCCTGTTTAAACGCTCACCCCCGAACCTACGGCCCTCGGTCGAGCTGTAACTGGGCCAATTTGATTTTTTTCGATTTCGACCGAACTTGTCCGAATTTTCAAAATCTGATTGCAGTATCAGAATTGTAGGTACCAGTGCACCTAGGATACTAAATTTTATCCCTCTCCGCCCAATTTGAAAATCGGCCGCCATTTTGAAGACGCCATCTTGAAAAAAAACATGTCCAATCGATAGTCACACCCGACCCCTATGACATTTGGTCGAGCACCCTCCACCCATCTAGCACCGTTTGGCCGTGGCAGGGCGTCAAAAATATTTTCATAGAAAAAAAAAGGATTTTTTTTTTAAATCTTCACCCCCCAATACCAATTTTGACGCCACCCAGGACCATTTTGAAAATTTTCCGCCATTATGAGGTCGCCATTTTGAAAAAAAAAAATGTTGGCTCGAGAAACTTCCCAGGGTCCTCTATTACATTTGGTCAAACACCCCCCCCTCCATCTGGCACTGTTTTCGAGAACCGTGTACCAGGTTTTTACTCCGAGCCAAGTCTTCACAAGTCATATTTTTTGTGGCGTTCAGGGGCTCACTCTAACATTTCTCCCATACAAACCTATACCAATTTCGGACCCCTTCCAGGCGATCAATTCACTTAGAAATCAGTATTAACGTCGCTTTCAAAACATAGACTACACACACGCGCTCGCACCGGCGCTCGCCAACCGACTAAATCACAGGTCGTAGTCACCAGCTACACCGCCGCGAGCGCACATTTTAAGGTGCGTCCACACTTAAATAAATTATCTATGATCGAAGCTTACTACATTTAATTCGAAAATGAATTCACATCAAGCCACAGTAACGACATTTTGAAACAGGGTGTGAAGTGGACACAACTTGACGATACCACATTTAGAGGTGCGTCCACATTTGTATCATTTGCTCGTATCCGATCACCGTGCCGTGGCATGACTGCGTATCGCGCTGCTTGGACGCTTACTGTCGGCGCGCCGATCATGCCGTACTGGTTCGATATAACTGTGTGATACGCGTAGCAAAATGGATTTCGATCGATCCGATCGGCTCAACGTCCAAACGCATGATCGTGACACGCGATCATGCCACGCGACGATGATCTGATACGGGCAAATGATACAAATGTGGACGCACCTCTAAATATGGTATCGTCAAGTTGTGTCCACTTCACACCCTGTTTCAAAATGTCGTTACTGTGGCTTGATGTGAATTCATTTTCGAATTAAATGTAGTAAGCTTCGATCATAGATAATTTATTTTACGATAATTGCAGTAAGCTTGGTTCGTTATTTGTTTACTACTTGCATAAATGTTGTTACCGCCACAGAACAAAATTTCGGCAGCTGTAACCGAGGCACTCTTTGAGTTATGCAAAAATAAAATTATCGTAAATGTACTCGTTTAGAAAATTGCTACTATTTGGGTATTTACAGCAATTAGATGTGGCCATCGTCAAAACAATACATTCATTTTGCAATGTAGTCCAGTTTTTTCTAAGCGTCGTAGGACCAGGGGACCCAGACCAGTCGACGCAGAAAAAATCGCTGATTCCGAATATGCAATAAAAAATGTTTTGACCAAGTGGCGGTTACTACATTCTCGCTTTTGCCATCGATATATTTGCATCTCCCTGTAAAGTCTGCCCAAGTATTTGTCTGTTGTATTATTAATACTGTTATTACCTTTAATGTAATTATGTTGATTGCGAATGATTTTCTGTTTGTTCTAAAATCAGACATGTAACGTGCCCTTGAGGCCTGCTAGTAGAACGAAATTTTTAATTTGATGAAAAAAAATATTTTTATCCCCTCTACATCATATATGAATACTTATTTAAGAATAATAGAAAGTACTTAACTAATTAAACACAAAAAAAAAGAAAAAAGTAAGTTTAGTCAGGTTTGGAACCTGAGCACAGATGCAAATGTGTACCGATTGTGCGTTCAAAACCACGAATATGCCTGGATACTTAAGTCAGGTTACCAACTGTACTTGTGAATCTTGTGATAACGACGTCTCACTCGTCGCACTGCTAACTTTTGAAGCACTTGGTCGCATACAATTTGACGATATATTTTTATATTTCAGAACACACCGGCGAAAACCACCAGATCTTTTAATTTTTTTGATTTCATGTTTATCTGCAAAATCAGATTTTACTTTGCGATTCGAAACTAATACTTGAATTATACCACTGAGTCTTAAGAGAGCCTTCAAATGATAAGTAAGGATGGCGGCCGAAGGAGAGTAAGCAAACCATTCCCGAATAGATGTGTTACTGACTAATAATCGGTTACATAGATCCTTATATTCTAATCATGCACACATACACGATACATACACTACACGCCTCACCAGGGCGAAAAAAAAGATATTCGTTAAAGATACATTTATTTTTTAAGAATTTAAATCTTAGTGCGGTTCTTATGTACTAAATTTTTCAATTTTTTTTAATTTGTACATTGGGTGACATGTCTTTCACAACTTCAAATGGTCCGGAATATAAACATTGGATCTTATTACCAGTGGCTGTAATTAGGTGAGCTAAAATACCTAAAGTTCGCGAGAGGACATAATATGGAGTGGTTGCAGCCGGATTAAAAAAATATTTTATTTGGATTCCAGGTATTCGATATTTATTCGGGTACTTGTCGTAATATTGAACGTGACATGTTTTGTTTACAGTGTAGCATGTTTAATATTAGTTTTTAGTAAAAAGGGCTAGACAAAAGAAGGTATTTACAAGATTTCTGAGAAGTAGTTGTAAGACGAATAAAATGGGTTTCCCCACGCATTGTCTGTTAACAACTCTAGGGGTATGTTAGAGCCAAGCGGTGTAATCAATTAGTGCTCAAAAGATAAGGGAGATAGTAATAGGTCAAGTACATACTCAGGTAGGTAGATGGAGTCATTTTCTCCTTAACCCTGGTCAGTTGTGTTAGTACGTGTGTGGTTTACCGGATTTATCGTAACGATTTGTTTTTTGCCCCAAATAGTACCCGATATATTTTTTAAACATTCAATCACAAATTGAGCTATCGAGTTCCTCTTGACTACTTCCAACATTTTTAAGGCAATCAAATATGGTTTCCTGCGGACCTCATTTAAAGATTTCACTAAAAATCTACCTACCTACCTACCTAAATAGTCAGTAGTTTCATCCGATGATATCCACAGCTTTTGCTTTGAAATTTCGTCATATATTATTTAATGCGCGAAAGTTTGCTTGTATAAGATTATAAAAGGCAGGAAAAGTTTTGTAAGGCAATAATCGTAGCGGTCGTCTGATCGAGATCTGGTTAAACGTGATAGAAGGGATAGTTTATAAATATAGACATATAAAGGGGCGGTTCCGTTAATGAAACAACGTCCTCTCACGTAGTGGTCTAGTGCCCAACTGACTCGTACGATTTATTATCTAAAGGTCCTAACTCCATACTATTTGTTTACGAAACTATGTATAAGTATATATATATAGAGGTATGTATAGTATGAGGACCGTGACGTGGCTATCAAACGCGTATCAAAAGTATTTATACTGACATTCGTGTAACGTATATGTACTTAAACATCAGTAAAACTAAGTGTATGCATTTATTTTCGCCATACAATAAAAAAGCAAAAAATGTAAACTTAAGCGATATTAATGGCGACACACATACAACTGTCTGCACCAAAATAATCAGAACTGTACTTGTAGTAGACTAGAGGTTGTTGATAGTTTTAGATATCTGGGTTTGACAATTGACAAATATTTTAACTGGAAATTACATGTTAATCAAGTCTGCAATAAATTAAGGACAATTTTAGGTCAATTTTATCATCTAAGTAGAAAAGTAAATAAACGCACCCTGCACATTGTTTACCATGCGCTCGCTGACTCACTGCTGAGTTATGGACTGAGTTGCTATGGACTTACTTTTAAGACATATTTAGATAGGATAAAACAGCTACAGATAAGACTAATGAAATACCTAGTAGGCAAAGTAAAGAGTAAATATAGAAATAACTATGATGCACTGTTCTCGGTTTGCAAAATTCTCCCTGTACATTGTAAGACTATATACCACTAAAAGGAAATTATTGTTACAACCGGTTGCCAAAATTTATTACGCAAAAAGAACCAAAGAGTACCTAGTTCCTAAAATATATAATAAGTACCCTTTACTGCTTGAGGAGGAAAAATTAAAAATAGGAAGTTTAAAAATCAAATTGAAAGAGATACTAAATGATACTGACGACTAAATGTGCTTACTCAGGATTCGTATGTAGGTACAATGGCCCTATGCACATGTAATACCTTGTGTCGAACCAACGAGAACGTCAATTACTATCCATTTGTAAACGGATGTAAACTTTACTTTAGCGACGAGGTAATAAAATAACACGGGATGGTGACTGAGTCCTCATTTGTACATTGTTTGTATCTTTAGTTATGTATGTAGTTAGTAATAGACTAATAGTAAGCATCACGTTGCACAAGAATTTTATTGTCAGAACGCGACGCCAACAAACTGTTTTACAGTTTGGCGTACTGTAAATATATTGTTAAATATGTGCGAATTTTATAAGTAAATTAAAAAAAAAAACTTGTAATATTTTTCCACACTTCATGTGTTGCCGGCAACTGAATAACGAATAACAAAGATCCATTCACGTGTTCATATGTAAACCTTAAGCAGGGACTGAATACTTATAAATAACCTACGCTAAAAACCTGTTTGGGGCGCTACTGTGCCATAGTAAACATCGACTCCGTAAAATAAATAGTTTTAAAAATAGTTGTTAAAAGTGAAATTGCACCATGGAAACAAGTAATATATATAAATTAACTACTAATGAATATGTGGAAATAACAAACGAACAACCTCAAGTGAAGTGGCTTGTAAAAATAGAGAAAAAAAGGACTACAACAACAAAGTGTTTCGTGAACTGCTAAAGTGTTTATGACGGACAATTTAGAACAAACCTGAACAGTGCATACTCAATAATAACTAAAAAAGTGTGAAATAACCGTGAATCGACAAACTTCAGTGAAAGTTGAAAATAAAAATAACACATAATAAACTCAAAATATATGCAGAATTATTGCCATCGAACGGTTTACATAACAACGCCATCTAACGCGCACTGCTTGAAGCACTACAGTAACTCATCCAACTTTATTGCTCACGCCATCTAGCAGACTTACGAAGAACTAGATACTAAGCTACCGGCCTAATAGGCCAAACCATCAACCAGCTAGCTAAAAGAAACCTTACCAGTAATCGATAACTTTCCATATACCAACCAAAGAGGGCGCGGTTACTGTTGTTGCTATAAAATATGGAGGTCATTAAGGAAATACTTATTAGTCTACAAGTAGAAGTCAGACAGCAAAAGGTAGACATGCAAAACATGAAAGAAGAATTAAAAAACACGATAATTACCACCGTCAAAATTACACAAATAGAAACAAAAAGTGAACAATTAGAACAAAAATTGGAAAAACAAATAACTGCTATAGAAAATTTAGAGAGATTCAATAGAAGGAAAAACTTAATATTTTTCGGAGTTGACGAAAACGAAAAAAGCTACCATAGCCTAGAAAAAACCATCCTAGATATCACAAGAAACTATTTGAAAATACGGTGTGACAACAACTGTATGTAATATGTTAGAAGAGGGAAAATAAGGGGGAAAATAAGACCAATTGTTGTAACTCTACATACGATGGGATTAAAAATATAAATACAGCAAAATAAGAAAAAATTAGAAATAAAACCATACAAAATAAAAGAAGATTATCCCCTGGACGTCCTAAAAAACGGAAGGAATTACAATTAGAAGCCGAGAAGGAGAGAGAACAAGGGAGAAAAGTGATCATCAAATACGACAAACTTATTATAATAAACAACGATAACAAACAAAAAAAAACACATTATCTCAAGAAAACCAAAATAAAAAGAGAAACTTGATAGAATCGCCAGAAACAACAGCGAACTCATCAGAACGCAAAGAACAAAGTACAAACCAGACAAAAAAAAACTAACAGTATGAACAATTATCTCATAAAGGCTCTCGTTTTCTTCTACCAAGAGAGAATCTCATCTCCAATACAAGGCGACAATCAAGATCAAGATAAGTAGCAATCAACGTCCCCCCCTCTCAGTATCCCAGCACGGCTTGTCACCGCGGGAGATAAAGACTACAACCCTCCAACAAATCAAAAAATATATATCAGTACCTACAACGTCAGATCTCTACTTAAACCGCAACAAATGGAACTATTATAAAACTCCCTTACTAGTATCAAGCATGACATCATCGGACTATCTGAAGTAAGATGAAGCGGAAACGATATCATAGAAGATAAAAAATATATATTCTGCTACACAGGTAAACCAAAAGGGCAGCACGCAGTTGGATTTTTAATAAAACAGGAATGCAAAACGAATATAGAAAACTACACAGGAATATCCGAGAGAGTCTGTCTTTTAAATCTTAAATTTGAAAATACGAGAATAACCATTATACAAGTATACGCTCCCACTCAAGACGCAACAGACGAGGAAATAAAGATCTTCTATGACCAAATAAATCGCGCTAGACGACTTGCAAATGGAAAAGAAATAATAATAGGTGACCTTAATGCCAAAATAGGTCAAAGAAAAAACGGAGAAAACTCTATCATCAGGCCCTTTTGCTACGGCACTAGAAACCAATGAGGCGAAAAACTACGCAATGCAATACGCAATTGAAAACAACCTTACCATAAATAACTCTATATTTAAAAAGAAGACTAAAAACTTATGGACGTGGACCACGCCAGACAAGAAAAATAGAAACCAAATAGACTATATTATGAGTACCTGCCCTAAGCTTTTCCAAAACATTGAAATCTTAAATAACAAAACTTTTGCCAGTGATCACCGACTTGTAAGAGCAACAATACATTTAACAAACAAAAGAAATGCAGTGCAAACTTTGGTAGAGCCACATCTAAATTATCAAACTTACAAAACCAAGCGCAGTACTTATCTAACTTAACGAAAAAAAAGGAGAATGTATATTGGGAAAATATTGACAATATAGAGACATTTTACTTAAAGTTAGAAACTTCTATACACCAAAGCTACAACGAAATTACTACAGAAAAATCGAAGCAAGATATAATATCAAATGAAACAAAAGAACTCATCAAAAAACGCTCAGAACTGCTACATGTACCACTGAAGACACAGGAAGAAAGAAAGGAATTACAAATAAAAAATTAAAGAAAGATTATAAAGCTTATAGACTAAAAATTATTGAGAAAAACCTACTTAAAATAGGAAGTCAAAAGAGAGCACATAAACAGTTAAACTCGGATAAAAAGTGGATACCAAGCTTAGAGTCAAGAAAACCTACAAAAACTCTACAAACACGTGAGGATCTAGTTAAAGCAGCCTCAGATTTTTATAGGAACCTTTACAATGATGAAAACTACACCCACGAACAATGCCACGAAGAATACCCGAGTTGTAACTGGGAAATAGATAACCCTGTCCAGCCTTTCAATGCCGATGAAATAATAGAAAATATCGACAAATTAAAGAACGAGAAGAGCCCGGGATTTGACAATATTCCTAACGAAGCCTTAAAAATTGGAAAAGACATATTAATTCAGCACCTAATCACATTGTTTAATAAAATATTGGAAACGCAAAAATACTCCAAAAATGGGCCGAATCAAGAATAACTCTATTATACAAGAAAGGCGATCCACAAGATATTGGCAACTACCGCCCAATAAGTATACTCCCAACAATGTATAAGTTATTCGCAATGTGTCTAGAAAAAAGGTTAGAACCAGATATAGAAAAACACCAACCAAAGGAACAGGCAAGCTTTAGACCAGGGTTCTCAACTATCGACCATATCCATACGCTAGAGCAAATAGTGGAAAAATATTAAGAATTAAGGTCCCCGCTCTATATAGCGTATGTAGATTACGCGAAAGCATTCGACTCGATGACGCACGAGAGCATTTGGCAGGCACTGAAACACTAAACTATTCCGGATACATACATAAATAATATAATTAAAAACATATATATTAAAAGCACAAGTCGCGTAAAGCTCGATAGATTAGGACCTTAAATAAATATACGCAGAGGTGTGAAACAAGGAGATCCACTCTCACCAAAAATCTTCATTGCTGTCCTACAAAATATAATGAAGGGTTTAAAGTGGAAAGGAAAAGGAATAAATATAAATGACAAGTTTCTTAACAACTTAAGAGTTGCCGACGACATAGTTCTCGTCCCGACGTCATCAAAACAACTTGAAGAAAAGCTTACAGACTTAAATGACTCTAGCAACACTATTGGCTTACAACTAAACACCTCTAAGACCAAAGTCGCCACAAACAGTATACAAACCCCTATTATTTAACCCCGAATACGTCAACAGTTATGTTTATCTTGGAAAGCTAATTTCATTCAAAAGCACAAGACATAAAGATGAACTGGACGGAAGAATTAATATGTCTTGGAAGAAATTCTGGAGCTTAAAAGAAACATTAAAATCAAACCTTCCCTTGAATGTAAATAAAAAAGTCATGGATTCGTGTATACTACCATGCCTGACATACGGAGCACAAACCTGGATCTACAATAAATACACAAAAACAAAAATACGGACATGCCAGCGTTCTATGGAGAGAAGCATTCTAGGCCTAAAGCTCCAAGATAAACAAAGAAGCAGTGATATAAGACGCAAAACCAACGTCATAAATGCGGGAAAGCATGCACAGCGGTTATTGAAATGGAAATGAGTTGGCCACATGATACGAACGACGGGTGAACGATGGACGAAACTGGTCACAACATGGAAAGGTCCAAAAGGCAAGAGAGCCAGGGGCAGACCTATAGACCGTTGGACTGATGACCTACCAAAGGTAGCAGGAGACAATTGGATAGAGACAGCAGGAGATAGAGTACAATGGAGACAGTTGGAGGAGGCCTACACCCGAGAGGGGCCATGACTTGATATTAATATTATAATTTAGAATTACATACCTTTAAATTTTATTGCATTTTGTTATGTTAGGATTAAGTCAAGGAACAAATAAAGGCTTATTATTATTATTATTCGCTTTATTTATTTGTCGGCATAAGTTAGGTGTTTTACAATATGAATATAAAAAGTAAAATACAAAAAGCGAATACAAAATATAAACACATTTAAAAAAAACCTAACCTAGGGTGCCGCCCGCAGCAGGGCAGGGCCCAAGCTACCGGTGGTTAGAGCTGCACAGAGAGGAACCTCCTGACGATGCGCGCCGTGTCCAGGGTTACTGCCTTCTGCGTCTGACCCTTGATCCAGCCATCTAGCGAGAGTCTCTTAAGATGTTGTTCGAGACTCTTCGCTATAAGACCGTTTGCTGAACCGACTATCGGGACAATAATCGTCGAAACAACATCCCACATGGCGGTCACCTCGTGAGCCAAGTCAAGGTACTTGCTGAGTTTGTCCTTCTCAGCCTTCACGAGGTTCTCGTCATGTGGAATGGTGATGTCGATGAGTATTGCCCGGCGCTTTTATTATTATTATTATTAAAGTATGAGGACCGTGACGTGGCTATCACGGCCTTCCTGCCCAAGCTTCGCTCTCGAAGCTTTGTCTCACTGTACCTGGAAATAGCAAAATAATTTGAGCTAAACTCATTCATAATGCCACCGTTACGAGTGACTTATATGCGATCCATGCACACTCCATAAAGAGCTGTTTACGCAATTATATTTTTTTATTTATTCGGGCGATCCATGCTCACTCAATGAAGAGTAGCTTACGCCTATTTTTTTTTATAAATTTGTTTATATTATTGTTCTGACGATCCATGCACACTCTATTAGGAGTTGCTTACGCCAATTTGATTTTGATACCGTATTATTAGATACGACAACAAAGTAGTAATTTTTCTTTTTTCTTTTTATTTGGCTATCACGTGGCCTTAGTTTTATTTTTAAACATCTCTATTCCACAGCCGTATTCTGTCCTTTGGAACTATTTGTGTTGTTTTCTTTTGTACGTTTCTTATTTTGTACCTGTCATTTGGTAAACATTTTTCAATAGTAAATTGACCATTATACCGTGGTTCTAGTTTGCTCAACCGAGTTCTTTGTTGTTGAACATAAACAATGTCGCCTTCCTTTAATTTAATATTATTTCTACGCATTCTAACGAATCGTCGTTTTGTTTTTAAAGCATTGTTTCTGAGTCGTTCTTCTGTAGTTATTTTTAGCTGACGAACATCAACATCCTATTCAAGTTCTGGCAACTCTTGAGTTTATGCTTCTTAAAGCAGGCATTTCCGATCGAATTCTGGTCAGTAATTCTATCGGTGTACAGTTAATACTTTTTTGCACAGTGGTATAGTTGTATTTTCCAAAGGACGCTCGACCATTCTGATCGTCGACTTACTTCACACGCTAACAAAACTCAGTGGCGACATATCTTTCAGCCTGTCCATTCGCTCTGCTCGCGCCAGTCGCTATGTAATGTATATCAATATCCATTCTCCTCAGTATCGTTTTTGTTTCATTACTCGAAAAATTGGTTCCTTTGTCAGTTATTAATCGTTTTGTTATGCCAAACAAACTAAGCGGTGGTTCTAATGCCATAACAAGCTGTGAACTTGTTAGGTTTTCCATAGGCACTAACACGGTAAATTTTGTATAAGCATCCACTAATAGTAAAATGTATCGGTAGCGGTCGCTCGATGCACCAAATAGACCTGTACAGTCAGCATGTACTGTGTGAAATGGAATCGGTAATTTTTCTATTGGATGGGAGATAGCCTTGTTTCGGTCCACTAGGGCGTTTAGTAGATAAACAAGTGATACAGTGGCCAATGTATTTTCTTACGAAAGCTGTCATTTTTGGAAACCAGTATTTTACTTTTAGTGCTACTATCGTTTTGTCTGCTCCGACGTGACAATGTTCATCGTGATACAGTCTGACAAGGTTGAAAGGCATCGAAGAGGGTACATAGTATCGTTTTTTGTTCCCATTTTCAAAAACTCGTAATAAGATCGCATCTTTCATAGTATATTCTTTTGAGATATCTGGATTTTCTTGAATTTTTCTGATTATCTCGATCGCTTCAGGGTCTTTTTTTTGTGTAGCTTCAAGCCATGTTATTTGGTCATTTATTTGCACCTCTTCCATGACTCTGTCAGGTGGATTTCTGCCCAGAAAATCGACGTGTTTTATGCTACTACCTTTTCTGTATTCTATGTCAAAATTAAAATTTTGTATGTATGCCCAACATCTGGCCACTCTAAGCAACAAATCCCGTTTTGTTGATGTCGCCTTCACGGCGTTGCAGTCAGTGATTATTTTGAACTTTAATAATCCCAGAAGATAAATTCTGCAGTGTTTCAAGCCGTTCACGATTGCAAGGGTTTCCAATTCATAACTATGATATTTAGATTCTTCAGGTGAAGCTTTCTTGCTGTAGTATGATACAACTCGGAGTTCCTTATCATGTCTTTGGAACAAAATAGCACCAAATCCTAAGCTGCTTGCATCAGTGTGTAATTCAGTTTACCTATCAGGATCAAACACAACTAATAGGGGTTGGTTCGTCAGTTTTTCAATTAAGTATTTTCGTGACTTTTCACAGTCTTCTGACCAACAAAAGTTTGTCTCTTTCCGCAGAAGGTCTGTAATGCATGCAGTTTTTTTTGCGAAGTCAGGAATGTATTTTCGAAAGTATCCAGCAAGGCCCATCAGTTGCCGAACCTGTTTTATATTTTTTGGAATAGGAGCATGTATTAAGGCTTCCACTTTAGTTTTTCCCGGGCGGATGCCATCTTTCGACACAACCCGCCCTCTATTTGAGTTTGCAGAAATTTGCATTTTTTCAAATTTAACGTAAACCCTGCATCGTCCAAAGCTTTGAGTACCAGGTCCAATCGCTCCAACCCTTCAGTTATAGTTATGGACGGGATAATGATGTCGTCTATGTATACCAGGGCTGTATTTTGTGCTAGTGTTCCTAGCGCAGTGTTCACTGCTCGCTGAAAACAGCTTGGGCCATTTGAAACGCCAAACGGTACGCGCAACCACTCGTAATGTCCATCAGGGGTCACAAAAGCTGTTTTTTCAACTGAATTTTCATCCACCGGTATCCCATGGAAACCGGATGCCATGTCTAGTGTAGTGAAAAACCGAGCTTTTCCTAGTTTATCCAATTGGTCGTCGATCAAAGGTAAAGGATATCGATATTTTATCGTGATTGGATTCAGAGCTCAGAAATTTACGCATAACCTATCGCTTGAATCTTTTTTCTTTACTAGAATAATTGGCGAAGCATAGAGTGAAGTCGACTCTCGTATGATATTATTGTTTAATAGTTCCGTAACAATCTCTTGTACCCTAGTACGCTCTGACGCTGACATACGATAAGTATTATAAACAACAGGCTCAGTTGTCGTTGTGCGTATTTGCATCTTAGCAGTTGTTATTTGTCGAATGTTATTCTTCAAAGCAATGAGTCCCGCATGTTTATTTAAAAGCTCATGTAGGTTGTTTCGCGCTTCGTTTGGAGCTTGAGTTACACATACATTAATCACTTCCTCCAAATTATAAACAAGTTCGTGCTTCATAGGAGACTGAGAGCGCCTTGTTATCGTGGTTCCTTCGGAAGTGGTTACGAACATGATATCGCTTGATGTTATAGCGTCGCGGCCAATTATTGCTTCATAACGTATGTCGTTGTTTTGGACGATTTGAAAATCCATTTCCAATGCGAGATTTTCCAACTGAACCACCGCTGTGATTTTCTCAGTTGACGTTATAACGTTATTCGACAACCCACAAAGGTGAATAATTGATGGTTGACGATGTATTCCCAATGATCTCTTTCATCAGAGAACATGACGCTCCACTGTCAATTAAGGCATGTAATATTTTTTTCATTAATAATCACTGCTGTGGTACATACCTGCCCATTGGTAGCATAATTCACATCTTTGCCTCGTTTGGTTGGTTGTGCCCTTTGTTTTGTCCAACAATTTTCGACACTATGGCCTTTCTTTCGGCAAAAGTGCACTGCAGGATCTTATTAGAGGACGATCCTGAGCCTTGTCCGCTGTTCGGTAGATTTTCTTCCCTGGTTCGACACTCGCATTGCAGGTGACCAAGTCGATTACAGCGATTGCACCTCTTCAGTTCTTGTTTTGACCGTTTATAGGGGTGCTCAGAATTCACGCTATCTTTTATTTTGTTTGAAAAAGAAATAGGTACGTATCGGGCCAGTCTTTCATAGAGCATAGTAACAGAGTTAGCACCACCAGCAATAGATTTTGCATGTGAATCAGTTATTCCTCCGGTAATAAGTTCAGAGTTGAGTCGTAGCTGTTCTAAAATACGGTGCTTTTTAGCAGCATATATAGACACTGTAGCATATTAATCGCTACTCATGTTAGCAGCGATTTTAAAATCTCGGTGTAAATCTCTGCACTTAGGGAAGGTAGTAATTAAGTCCTCTTTAAGTGAAGGCCAGTTCCTTATGAGTAGGGTCCATTCCTTGTACAGATCTTGGGCCCGTCCCACCAAAAATCGTATACATGTCGCGATGGTCTCGATATCGTCCCATCTGTTTCTTTCAGCTGAAGCTTGTACTTCCGCACACCATTCAGAGGCTTCTATGGCTCCTATATCTGGTTCAAATGTTGGCAATGCAGGCCTTACTCGTCGATCCACCAAATTGTGACGGTGTTGTTCCCTGTGGCGGACCCGGTTCAGCACTCGCACGAAGTCGGTCCGAATGATTTTTTCGTTTCTGTCCCCTTTTATTTTTTTCACTCATTTTCACTTTTCACTTTAGTTATTTTCACTTATAAATTTACTTGTTTAATCGTCTGTTTACTGTCTATTTACACTTAAGATCAGTATTTTTCACTGACTTACATTTATTCTATAAATTGTCTGTTTTTACACGTTTTTTTTACATTAAATATCTTTAAATAAGGGGTTGCTTAATCCCACTTCTGATGATAGAAGGGGTAGTTTATAAAAATAGACATAAAGGGGCGGTTCCGTTAATGAAACAACGTGTGATGTATATGTACTTGTAACATTTTTCCACATTTCATGTGTTGCCGGCAACTGAATAACCAATAACAAAGATCCATTGGCGTGTTCATATGTACACTTTAAGCAGGGACTGAATACTTATAAATAACCGACGCTAAAAACGGCCGTTTATTATATTATATTATAATATATTATTATGACAAAAAATAATGTCTAACACAACATTATGGCTATTGATGGTTAGGTGTGGGTAACAAGGGATCCGTCTATTAAGGTAAATACCTATTAGATGAAAGGATAAGAACCGGACACAACTAGGCGAAAGCTGATGATCATCAAACGGCTGGACCGATTATCTTGGGTCACAGCTAAGAATACTGTCGACGAAGCGTGGAGTATAGGATAGAGTTAAACACCTTACAAGTTCCACGTTAGTTTATTCACGACTTACAGTAGCAGGGATTCACTGTTTAACGCGTCCCGGTACCGATACTAGACTTTGCACCGTGTATATAGCATACAGTGAGTCACTGACACTGAAAACTTTCTAGTTCACTTCCACTATTTCACTTTTATCACTTCACTTTTAACTTCTTCTTCTTTCCACTTGTTTCTCCTTCACTTGCCACTTTAAGACTGCCGTATGCGCCATCTTCGCCGTCCTTCATACCCGTTAATTTTGCTCGTCTTATGTCACTTTTTATCGCCATATTTTCGTTATTTTTCTGTTTTGAGTAGCGTCGCCTTTCCAGTAAATTGGCTGTGTCGAAGCTTCTAGCATATTCGAGTCCTCTAAACTTCTATGGCACGGAATATTCTATACTTTAAACTTTATAGAAACTTTAGTCTCACTGACTAAAATCTAAACATCCGAAGAAAACTTGCAAAAAGCTCGCCCATGCTGGGATTATTAAGAACCGGCGACCTCACGATCAATAAGCCACTGATTTACGTTACGACACGGCCATTCGGTTCTTAATTAAATCTGCAAAACCAGATACACACCAGAACGAGATTTAGTAAACACTAGTCGATGACGCTATGGTCTTCGCAACATTGCCCCCCGCTAAGTCATGCTCGTCCCGAGCATCATTTTTGCCGTAATACCGTGCTAATCGACATGAACGATCTTTGCCGGACCCCGAGCAGAGCGGCGAATTCTGTAGGTAATATCGTTTAATTTTGTTACAACTATATATGGACCTTCCCAGCTTGGCTGAAGCTTAGGTGACTTCCCCTTTCGTCGTACTGGATTATGGAGCCAGACCCCCCTTTCAACGAAAAAAAAATCTAATTCAGATCGTCCGTTTAGAAGCTACGATGCCAGAGACGGAAACACATATACACAAAGAAGCGTTAAACTCAAACATTGCGTGTTAAAAGGTAAAAAGTAATAATGTGGTATTTGTTCACAGGAATCGGCCTAGCTATGTGCATAAACTCCATAGTTCGCGCGGTCAACTGTTGCACAATGGCTGCGATAACTCTGCTGTACGTAGTGCACTCCTCATCTGATTCTAAACTACCCTTTACTTATTGCAGGTGCGCTCCTCCTTGTTTAACCCATATTTCATGACTATCTATTACTTATCCTATCTAGATTATAAACATGTAAGCATGGACCTATAAAATAAGCGGACGGAGTCTTTAGAACATTCAACTGAAGCCAGCTAATGGCGGACCGCGTCAATGTGTACATTTTAACAGAGTTGCCATGTACAACAAAATTTCCCGAATCACGAAAAAAGGTTTTAAATAATAATTTTCCCGTAAAAAGGTTAGAACACAACACATGTGAGATTCAGATGTGGATAATATCAAAATAAACGGATTAAAACGGAAAATCTAATAGTTTTTATAGAACCTGGAGTTTTTCATTTGGTAACCTTGCCTTTTTTGTTAAAGAATTAGTAACCATTCTAATCATTCGACCTTCGGTGGAGTATAAATTTGTAGCCTTAAAATGCATAGTATGTATTACGCTCGTTTTGGATGGTGTTCAATTATTTTATTCCTACATTCTGTTATAATTTTTATGTCGTAAATTATTTCTTTGAGATTCGTCCACTCTAGGAAACCTAAATAATATTTTCGATGAGTTTAAGACGTAATTACACGATAATTAAACAAATTTATATACTGAAATAACAATTCTCACGTTTTATAAACTTATTTTTCATTAAAAAATAATTAATTTAACGCAATACCAATCTCCCTAACTTTTAGGGTAATTACACCATTTTTTAATTGAGCAGACTGGTTTCGTTGTATGAAGCTTATTGTATGCCAATTTAAAATGTTAAATTTGAATATAATATTGATTTACGAGTTTGTTACCTATAAAAAGTAACGCTCTGAGTTTTTTTCCTCACTCCGCTGTGGTTCCAACAACGTTGGACAGCGTAAGACGGCATATTTCAATTATATTGTGTCAATCTGAGAGATGTGTATTCGACGGAGTCTCGTTTAGTTATGGCGGCCGACTGACTTACTATGGTTTGAATGTGTGTGTGTCTGTCGCAAGGACAAGCGATTTGACAGATACTGACTTACTATGTTTGCTTCACTTTTATGTTCTAAAGTCTCCGTCCGCTTATTTTATAGGTCCATGCATGTAAGTATGTATGTACGTTCCACTATTGCGCAAAAACTACACAACAGATTTGCGTAAAACTCTTCAGTAATAAGTATAGCTTAGATATCAGAATAGGACATAGGCTACAATTTTCGAGGATATTCATTCATAAAATGGGGTTTTTTAACAATAAATGGAAAAGCCTTAGAAAACCCCGATTTTTGTTCATTGTGACATTTTTATTGCGAAGAATTATATCAACAAAGTATTTTTATTATCTTAATAATTTACGGAAGAAGAGAATATGAAAGTTAATAAGAGTTATTATTTGTTATATTATTATGTTCCAAATATACTGAAGAGCAGAAATACGTGTAGTATAAGTGTTGTAACGATCAAATGTGCACGACATTATTATTTTTTTCATATAATCATATTTTTCCACCCCTTATTAATCTCATAAAACATATTTGAACATCAAACTATAGTTACTAGATAAAAATACCTAATTCTTATAGGTATACTACCTAAACTACAAACGTAAACAAATCGTTAAATTATAAGTGCCTACATACCTATTCTTGCGTTCCCTTGAGGAGCTAGTTCAGTTGAGGAACAAGTGTGAAAGTATAATATGAAGCAGATGTGACATTTGAGAAAGAAGAGTAATTCGTGGAGACATTTTTAGTATAAATAGGGAACATTTGAGGAGTTGGGAATCACTTTTTACTTGATCGTCGAACGAGTAACATAGTCTCTGGCATTTTGAGGTAGTAAACAATTATAAGGGGAATTTCTGTCGGATTTATGTTTAATTATTTTGTTGGGGATTTTTGTGTTTTAAGCTAGAAAGCAAATTTTATGCCAGAATGATGTTTTGGTACATGGTTATCAAATAAAATGTTCTTATCTGTAACAGTGATAAACGAGGACATTTTAGACTCGCAGTAATTTATCCAGATTAGGCAGTCTGGACACTAGCCATTTATAAGTGCAGTGATTTGCCTACAAGATTCATTGATCTGGTCGGAGGAAGAGGGGACCTTACGAAGGACATGTGGGATTTCCACACCCTTGGATACCAGCTATGGTTTTTGAATCTTGGTCTCCCGTTAAATTTATGTATATATAACCATAATACTACACGGATAGGGCCAATGTCTTACTTGAACGCACCTTGGAGTTTCATTATCCGCGTCAGGGGGAGACAATTACACGAGTATTAGACACAAATATCGACTTACTCATCGAACGCATTTAGAAGCTTAATTAGGGTCCCATACACCACTTTACACGATTAAATGTAAATGTGAGGAATTTCCTCTAGCATTGCTCACAGCAGAATAGGCTATTTTCGGGGTAGAGATAGGCACACATGTTACTTATTTGGGAATTAGGGTTTTACTTTAACTATTTAACCTCCGAGTATTCGGCCAAACTTCATTTAATAAGCATAATACTTTACTCAACTATAAATCCATCCAATACCATTTATCTAATTGAAATATTCATAGCGTTCAACTCAAAACCATTGAGTATTCTTTATTATAATATTATAGATATCTGTAGCCTCTGTTAAAAGGTATTCTTTGATTTAATGATGCCAAACCAAAATCTTTGGTAGTTTTATCACATCAAAATCAAAATTCAAAGTAGGAGATTAAATTTATATTATTATCAAAATATTTAGACTTATATAAATATAAATGCACCTGATAGACAGAATCTTATATTTTTTTAGTCGAATAATATGAGATTGGAAAATAAGAAATTTGGTAGAAAAATACGTTGTTCAAAGACATCACTCACAGAATTAGTAGATTTTGGGAGTTTTCATTTTTCAACAAAGAAAGTCATGATTTTGTAAATTAATGTATTTTTGAGATAATGTGCGATTCGATGAAGGAATCTGTTTTAAAAGTAGTGTGATTATTTGTCTAAGAAATGGCTAATACTCATTCCATTGATATTGTGGATCAGACCGATGTTTCGCTAAGAATGGCCGGGATATGAATCGTCAAACAAAGAGACTTGACGAATCCTGTATAACATCTTGTTTGATTAACATTCATAAGGAAATAATGTACAAAAGGTTTTGTAGATTCCTTGTCGAAGCGTACTGAGGAAAATAACAAGTAATCAGTGCACATGTGTTCATGAGAAGGAATGAAATTTAATTATCGTCTACGAATGGCGTATGATTTTCAAATACGAAAGGATAAGTAGTTTTCAGGGTTTGTTAAGGAATAAAAGTGTTCACTTAATCCATAAATAAGAGAGGAATGTCGTGATTAGAAATACGAAGTTGTGTTACATTGATTAATGTTTTATTGTGCAATTTGGTAATGGAACCTGTTTTGCAATAGAGATGAGGTTAGTCTAAAGGAATGGACGAAATCTCAAGTTATAAATGTATTATTGAACATCCCTAACATTTTGCTAAGAATGGCCTAAGATCTATCTTCTAGAAGAGAACTAGATCGGATCTTTGAACGGTGTCTAGTGTGATCAATAATCATGGTTAGTTAAAGTAACTACGAAAGGTCTCCTTGTCAAAGAGTACAGTGAAATAAAAGAACATGTTTTAACATCAATTATATGAGAAACATAATAATTGCAACTAAGAATATATAGTTTATTGAAGTATTTATCAGAACTCAAATCGTTCACTCTATCCTTTATACAAGAAGGATTTATATTGATAATCGAAGGAAATCAATATTAGCATACCCGTGAGAAGTGTGTATGTGTACAGACCAGTAAAAATATAGTTATATGTTTATAGAACATAGCAGTGAACATATAATTCATTTAAGGAAATAATATTTATCGTCTATGTATGGCGCATGATTTCAGATATGAAATAATAAGTTTTCTAGGTATATAAAAGAATAGAAGAGTTCACTTAATCCATAAATGAGAGGATTTGTGTTGATTTTAACGTAGAGAACGTTTTCTTTCAAAATATCAAAGAAATTGAGAAAATGGCAAATTCAAGAAACAATTCTTGAAAACAGGTGCCATAAAACCTGTAAAAAGATCTGACTTGGTGTTCATTCGGTATCCGGGGAATATGACTTTTTTATGGCTTGTAAAATTAAGAAGTAACATAGAAATCGAATCCAGGAAAGGATTTTAAACAATATTTTGATTCCAAGTATGGAAATCTCTTGTATCCGATAAGCATGAAGGAAGCCTATTCTGTACACGAACACTCTTAGTCCGGTAGCTGCTATTAACTATAACAAAGTTATACTGTTTGGGAAAATAAGGAGATGATTCTAGCGGTTCAATATTATCTCATGAAGTGACATAGTTAGTCAACCATTTTTCATATATTAAAATTTAGTTTACAACTCCCTCTAACAATCATTTGACACTAAAATCTATCTATAATGGCATATAAGATACTCATAGAAGCTATTCTAGCATAACTAGAGCTTAAGTTCAACTAAGTATGAGTATCAAGCCAGCGCAGTTAATATTTTGAATCTGTACCGAACTCCAAAATTGTATTCGAGCTGACTACTTCTAATTATCTTTTGATATTTCATAATGAATCATATATGTTAGTGTTCTAGTTTCCACAATAGTTTGACATTTCAGAATAAAGAGTAATTTTTCTAATTAAATTCTTCCATCATCTCCTTATAAATCTTAAGTATTACTTTTTAAACCAGATCTTTTTAAGGGTTAATAATCCTTATTGTTGACTTTCTCATTGATTGAGGGAGCTCTTTACTATTCTACTGAATGAATTCTCTAATCAATGGATAAAAAGACTAGTTATACAAAAATTGCATAAATAATAATAGAATAGAGTAGTTAGATCTCAAAATCATATAAATAATTGTAACTGTCAGGTATATCATAATTTAATGAACAAAGTATGCAATTAGAGTATGTTTTAGGACAGGAAAGTAGGATAAAGATAAGTCAGGATATAAGAGTAGTATTTATTAACATCAGTAAAAGATAGGTTTATTTTAATTAAAAATATACTGAGCGATCATAATGGTTCTTCCATAAAAGAACTTCAGGTTACTATGCAACGTAGAGTCCTACTAAACTAGACGAATCACAACGGGTTTTCCGATCACATTTATGGCCAATATTATTATAATAGCGTAATTCAAATTCAGATGCACATTATTAAGGTAGAAAGCAGTACAAGATAGTTGGTGTAGTAATAAGATTTAGACTGTGGTCATGTAGGTGTATTCTGTTAGGTGTATTCGAGGTAGTGGAGTGTGGTATTAGGAGTCTCATTAGGCATTACAGTTGATTCCGCACACAGGATTAATAGGGCACATTAGAAGTTACATTTGGTTTCGAGACCAAGGATCTTTATTAAGTTAGCTACATTTGGTCCCGTGACCATGGATAGTTTAATGGAGGTTTTCTGTTAGGGTTCTTTTAGGATTTTATTAAGTTCATTACATTTGGGTCCGTGACTAAGGATCTTCGTAGAGTTCGTTACAGTGTAATTAGTAATAGGGAATATTCATGAATTTTATTTTTTGCTTTATAAAAGCTCATTCATGTAACAAACAGTAGACAATAAGAATTTTTCGAATAACTAAAAAAATACCCAAGATATAAGCCATCAAACATTTCATTTTATCTCTTTCTAGCAAAACAGAATTTAATATGGAGTTTATATGGCCGGAGTGCACAATAACGTAACAGTGCACGTCGGACCTTTCTGTCTAATTAGTAGTTTAAAATGCCTATATCTTGCGTATTTCTTGGGTAATTTTAGTTTTAATTTCTGATTTTAAAATCGTTTTAGGGTATTTTGATATTTAGTTAAGAAAAGCAATAAACAAATTCATGCATGTACCCTATTATTACAGTGTAGGGTAAAATGTCGATCAATGAAACACCTAAATTTCGAGCCTTCCTATCTCTGCAGTTTCTAAAGATACAAGTCTGATATTTTGCACCATGATAGCCAATTTATTTAGCTAACTCATGATATTTTAAATCACAGCTTTACTTTTGTGATGTCAGTTACTATCATTTTTTTCAAAAACTGTGTCCATCTATATGTATACAATTAAACACCTGAAATTGTACAATGAAACATGGAGTTTCACATTGAAACAGTGTCGGAAGTACTTTGCTTTTTACCTGTGCATCAATGGAACACCCAAATTTCAAAGCATCATATCTCTGTAATTTCTAAAAATACGAGTCTGACATTTTGCGCCATGATAGACAATTTATTTCGTAATCGCATAGTATTTCAAATCACATCTTCGGCTTTACGATATCTGAGTTATTACTTCTTTTTTTAAATAATGACTCTTGTTTCATTGTGTCCATATAATGAACCCCTGACTTTTTTACAATGAAACAAGGGTAAATGGCACAATGAAACTGAGTGCTTCACTTTGGGTTTTTACTAATTAGGTGTCTGATATTTTGCACCGTGATAAACAATTTATTTAGTAATAGCATGGTATTCCACATCATAGCTTCACTTTTACGGTGTCTGAATTATTATAAGTTTTTTTTTAAAGAAATGACATAACTTTTATTGTGTCCATATAATAAAATCATGTTTTTTTTACAATGAAACTGAGGTCTTCACATTGGCTACCTACTAATAAGGTGGGTATGGAAGCAAAATAAAGTAATTGAAAATTAAAAATGCTTTATTAATGGTACAATCAATGAAATTAACAAAACGACCTGTCTTTCAGGTTTTAACACCTATCCATTATAAATGAAAAAATCTTGATGAGGACAATGTTTTTAGTCATAGTTAAAGCATTTAAATTGTCCTCATTTTAATTGATTCCGTATCGTATCGTATATTGCCCGTTTGGTAGGTACATTAAAGACTTAAGCATGACGTAAGATACCAAACGCGAAAAAGTTAAAATATCCACTCATAATCTATTAAATACAAAAAAAATGTATAAAAAATCAATCGTCGACGCAAACTGTATTGAAGTGAGGTCACTGCATAAGACGTCAAACTTTTCATAGCGCATTAACATTATCTGCATCACAGAAATAATATATTTTCAGTTTCATTTAACATAATTTACTATATCATAAATAGTTTTCAACACTCCTACGTCTTAGAGGAATCTTATCGCATCTCATGCGTAATACATATAGCCTTTAAATGCTGCAGAGCGTGCTAAAGAAATAGACATACATACATACTTACATTCGAAACACATAACCCTCTTTCTGCCGCAGTCGGGTAATAATTGTATGGCCTATGTATGTGATTTCCTACATGATCTACAATGAAGCTAGAAATTGTAACATTGAAATACGTTTCATTGCACACCACACTGGATTGTTTCAACGTGAGACAGCCAGGTATTTTTTTTATTTCCGTTAAAAAAAGTGACATAGAGTGAACTATTTCCAATAATATTTACGTCCAAATATACTTTAGAATACACAGAATGCACAATGAAATTGAGAAGTACGAAATAATTATCAGTAACTTGCAAAAAAATTACCAAATATGAAGAAAAGAACCTACTTTGTCGTAGCCAAATCAAATAATCACTCGCGGAGACGTGTTTACTCGACGCGGCTTCTACCTGTTCTGGGCCAGTGGGGAGGGCCCCTGAGCTTGTCTTTGCAAGATACTCTGCTGTAGTTGGCAACATCACGTTTTCGAGATATTGTAAAGTTTCACTGTGTACCATTGTGTCAACGTTGGACAGTTGACCCTACCTACTCATTATTCATTTATTCATACGTAAACAATGTTGAAATAAAATCGTGAAGCACGTATTTAATTAAAAATTATGCCTGCGTTAATCGCTTTTAATGTGTAATTTATCTCTATTACTGACTTAGCTAACACTAGCGTTAGATGGAGTTACTGTAGCTATGGATTTGTTCTTTGTATGTGTTGTTAAATGTAATATATGCATAAATATATATATATATATATATAAATTATATATTATTTAACAACGACAATTACTATCGCGGCTGCATAGGAACATACTAAAATAAGAATACAGTTAGTCATCGATAGATGGGGTTACTGTACCTACTAATTCTTTTTTATTAACTTTATTGTTATTAGATTGCATTTAACGATCTCAGCATATACTTATTACAATCCATACTAATAATATCATAAATGCGAAAGTGTGTCCGTCTGTCTACTGTCTGTCTGTTACCTCTTCACGCTTAAACCGCTGAACCGATTTGGTGATAGTTTGAGTCCCGGGGAAGGACATAGGCTACTTTTTATCCCGGAAAATACCCTTAACCGCGATAAACGAATTTAAGGCGAAGTCGCGGGCAGAAGCTAATCTAATCTATAAATATATAAAAGAAGATACTGACTGACTGACATATCAACGCATAGCCCAATCCGCTGGTTCTAAAGATTCCGGGCTCGTAGGTCAAGGGGTGTACTAAGAAAGGATTTTTCAAAATTCAGCCCCTAAAGGAATGAAATAGGAGTCCAAAGTTTGTATGAAGAAACAAGATTAGTTAGACTATTTTATTCGAAACATAAAAGGAGTATTCCTAAAGATAAATGAGTAAACACGTGTTTCAGATTTTTTGAGAATTCAACCGGTAAATGCCATCGTTTCATGCGAGGCCATTTGGTTCGAGTATCGCAGGAACGTGGACGCTGACAAGAGCCCGACGGATAATGTCGCTTAGACAATCGTGGCGGGAGAGTCTGCCGGCTCTTTCGGGGCCGCTAAGGCCTACCTGAGACCTCCTAGACGATCTACCTGAGATCCGCAACGAATTTTCAGACCTTTTGCTAAAACTGGCTAACGGTGATTACCCCGAAAAAGACGGCATGATATTTGTCCCTGCCGATATGTGCACTACAGTAACAACAGAAGACCTGATTTCAAATATATATCCAGGCGTTGCACTGATCCAGGGAAAATCAGTATAGAGTGGTTATGTAAAAGTATAGAGTGGTTATGTAAAAGTATAGAGTGGTTATGTAAAAGAGCTGTATGTATACTTTACCCGAAGAACGAGCAAGTAGCGGTCATTCATAACATCTCATTATTATTCTTCTGTGCCCTACGGTCGACTGTAGAAAATGCCTTATGGCATTATACGTTCGCCTTTTGTACGATATATTTTCTTTTGTGCAATAAAGATTAAATAAATCAATATTACTGAACTCCTTTGAAGGACAACAGATTGTTTATAACTCAGTAGCTACTGTGGTGAACACTGACGATGCCGTTAATTATCCAGTAGGGCCATTCCACGTGAATTCAACAAATTCGAATTATAATGTGTGCCACATGATTTTTGATTTGGATAAAAAAATTGAGGATATAATTTACGGAGGCAGAAGTGCTCGACCACCATCATTTATTTTAATTTTTTTTATTTCTGAGATTTTCCGATTCGTAGTATCTAGTGGGGTCAAATTCCTGCTTGTGCATAATTAGGTCTAACTTTTTTTTTGAAAATGTAATGAGCAGGGGTCGGACAAAAAGTGCAGATGACGTAAAAATGACGTACCTAATCTTGCACACAGGATGATGTTTGTATTTAAACTTCCGTGTGACATATAGTAACAAAGTAGTATTAATGAAGTAACAAAATAATCGTAAATAAATCCATGGAATTAATAATACAGGTGGTAGGGTGATGTAGTGAATAAAATGAATTTCAGGAAACTTGTGATTACGATTATTTAAAATTAATTAGAACAAATCTGTGGGAACTTTAGATAAATAGGTTTTATACTCAAAGGTAAGGTAGTCCTCAAAGGGAACAGTAGGTAAGATTAGTAAAAATAAAAAAATAATAATTCACGTATCACCAAAAACGGAAAATTTTTAGAAGACAGCTTTTTTTTTTTATACATTAGTACTTAAATATAAATTTTAGCTAAATATAATCGTGAAGATACAATAGCTAAACAATAACGAAGTCAATTTATTGTTCATCTTATTGACAATGTGTCAGTCAAAAGCGTACTTATGTACTCATTTCAAGTGGCGATATCGTTTAATAAAGAGGTTGATGAATGATAAGTGATAATTGTTTATGAAAATCTAAAATACTATTTAAAATCACCCTGTAAGTGGTTTGACGCCATCCGCACTTTTTGTCCGACCCCTGGAATGAGATATTTATTACTTTGTTAGATTAAGTAAGAAATATGGATCTAATAAAAGATGACACAAGGTATCTGAAGTGTACGCTCAACTGATAAAATTTGCAATTTTAATTATTTTTTTGCGTCAACCCTGATGTTTATTAAGGATAACTTATTTCTGAAGTATAAAGTAGGTACTTATTTTGTTCATTCTGTAAAATATTATCGTTTTAGAATACGTAGGTCACTCGATAAGTTTTGAGATGCTCGAAATTCTAAAATGGAACGCACCTGAATTATATGTTTTTAAAAAGCAAATTTATTTAAAAATAGAACACAAGATGCCGATTCGCTCCAATTTAAAAAATGAATATGTTACAGTCATTTTTCTAAAACGGTTCCCCCGTTTTTTCTTTGTAACGCTGGAGCTTAACCGCGAACATTTGCGTGCTATGATATTTTATGATTTTAAATTTGGTTTATCTGAACAAATGTGTTTGCAACGATTGCAGTCAGCGTTAAGAGATTCTGCTCCTTCACGGGCAACAGTTATTAGATGGTTCAACGAATTTAAAAGGGGTAAAACCAGCCTCGAAGATGCCCACCGAAGTGGTCGCCCGCAAACAGCAGTAACTGCAAAAAACGTGTGGACTACTGAAATGTTGGTGCGAGAAGATCCACGAATAACATACAAAGACATAGAGAATATCTTAGGTGTCAGTGCGGGGAGCGTTAGCATCATTCTACATCAACATCTTGGAGTAAGGAAGCTCTGTTGTCGTTGGATACCACGTTTGCTCTCTGATACTGAGAAACAGGCTCGTGTAGATTGGTGTCGTGAGATGCGTCTACTATTCGACAACGGGACATCGCGGCGTGTATCGGAAATAATTACAGGTGACGAAACATTGATTTACCAATATGACCCGGAAAACAAGCGGCAATCGTCAGTATGGGTCTTCTCAGAGGGAAAGTTACCAACAAAACTACAAAGACCTCGTAATGTCGGCAAAAAAATGGTAGCTAGTTTCTTTTCACGGGGCGGACTTTTATCGACATCAATGCTGGAAAATTATAGGTCAGTCAACTCTGATTGGTATACTACAGTAGCATTGCCGCAAGTTTTCAAAGCAGTGCGAGAGAGGAGACTAAAGACTGGACTTCGGGGAATCTTACTGCATCACGATTAGGCCTCTTCACATACGTCCCTCAGAAAAAAGGCGTTTATTGAGAAAGCTGGGATAGAAACCTTACCACATCCACCCTACAGTCCTGACTTAGCTCCCTGCGATTTATTTTTGTTCCACTGGTGAAAGAAAAAATAAAAGGGAAGTTTTATTCGAGTGCTGAAAAAGCCGTGGCTGCATATGAAGAAGCAATTTAGGACCTATCTGATGAAGACTGGCAAAAGTGCTTCCAAAGTTGGTTCAGATGAATGGAACGTTGTATAGAGAGTAATGGAGAGTATTTTGAAAAAATGTAAAATAAATAATACATCTTTAATAGTTTTTTTTTATCTCAAAATTTATGGAGTGACCTACGTAATAACTTCTCACTGAAAAACAGTCGTGAAAATTGTGAATTTCGAAAAATGCTCATATTTGACCCCCAGAAAACCCATGTGGAAGAAAAAAATTAATTTTGATTTTATCCAGAAAATATGTTCAAGACCTTCGTTGATTAGATTCAGTTACAAAAGTTATGTTATTTTTGCTTGTTTAATAAATATATTTTTTCTAAAGTACTACTTTTCACAGAAATCGATACAAAATATTTTGTGTTATGCATGAATAAAAATGGGATTCCAAAAGGTTCCTTACATGTCTAAAACAAGAATACGATAAATTGAAAATGGTACATTATTTTAGTGATGGTGCAGCTGCATAATATAAGAACAAAAGAATTTTGTTTTGTTTTGTTGTGTCATCATTATGATGACTTCGGGCTAAAAGCAGAGTGGAACCTTTTTTCTACCACAAGGCAGATCACCCTGTAAAGGTGCTGGTGGCAAGATTAAGCGGTTAGTAAGAAAAGCTAGTCTGCAACGCACTACAGGAAGTGATATCATTTTATCCCCTGAAGTTATGTACGAGTTTTGTATGAACAAAATTCTTGGAATCAAGTTCTTTTTCGTCTCAAAATCAGATGTCCATGTAGCTGAGCTGCACCTACCAGAGCGATTTATAAATATGAGAACCATAAAAAATACACGTTCCTATCATAGTTTCGTTCCCATTTCTCGAAATGAATTAAAAGTGCGACGTTATTCTAGTTCAGAAAAGTTTGAAGTAGCAAATGTTTGCAAGTAATGCTTATTTTTCTTTTTTATAAATATAATTTAAAATATATGTATATAGTGAATTTGAACCGTCTGGCTCTTATTTATTGAATGTTCATCATTTGCCATACATTTAAAAGTTATAGCCATACATAAATGTTTTAATCTGCATTGTATCAATACAATGAGAGACATATGCACGAGATAAGCAGATAAAAAATAACATATTTCCAAAAATAAGACAAGTAACAAAACTATTGAAACTGAATCTAATTAAAAAAGACATCGAATATATTTTCTGATTAAATTCAATTTTTGATTTTTTAGTCCACATGGACTTTTTGGGGGTCAAGCATTTGAGCATTTTTTTAAATTCTCAATTTTCACTTACATTTTTCTGTTATAAGTTATTACTCTAACAAACTATTTATTTTACATAATGACCAGAGCCAATACTTTATATTTCAGAAAACAAATATCCTTGATATGCAACAGACTTGGCATAAAAAAAGTTAAAATTGCAAAAAAATACCAATTGACGTTAATATTTTGAATGGACACCATTTTGTTTGTAGTTGACATAGATTATTTTTGTTACATAATATTAAATGCACAGTTCCTACTTAATCAAACACAACAACAGTTATTTCGTTATCTGTTCTAAAAAAAAAGTTCGAGCAGATTATATACAAGCAGGAATTTGACCCCCCAATTGGTACATGCATGATTTTTTTTCATCGCTTTTCTTAACTAAATATCAAAATACCGTAAAAACGATTTCAAAATGTGAAATTTAAATTTAAATCGGCCAATAAATACGCAGGATATAGGCATTTTAAAATACTAATTAAACAGAGAGGTCCGACGTGCACTGTTACGTCATCGTGCACTCCAGCCATATAAACTCCATATTAAATTTTGTTTTGCTAGAAAGAGATAGAATGCAATGTTTGATGGCTTATATCTTGGTTATTTTTATATTTATTCGAAAAAATCTTTTTGTCTACGGTTTGTTACATGAATGAGCTTTTAATAAAGCAAAAATTAAAATTCACGAATATTCCCTATTAACATCGAATGGAATAAGCTCGAAAATTAAAGATAATAAAAATAATAGCTCTGGTTCAGCACTTCTGTCACCAGAAAGTATATCCTCAATTTTTTTTATTCAAATCAATAATCATGCGGCTCACTCGATTTGTTAAATTCACGTGGAATGGCCCAGTAGCATTCTTAATAACTGTGAACCCACCGGGTTCGCCATATCACACTCTTTTACTACGTGTGGTACACTTACTAATAAATTTAAAACCACCCAAACTTTGTACCGGCACTAAGTTGCAAGTCAAGGCTTTGCGCCGGAACGTAGAAGCCTCTATTTTGGCCGGACCTGCTCATGGACAGGAAGAAACAGTGTTCGTACCAGGTATTCTATTAATACCTAATGATGTATACTGACTTTTCGTCTGTTCATCTTTTAATGAATCACAATAATATTACTACTAATACTGACTAATCTCTCTAAAGCTATCATATCGTTAATTTTAACCGGCCATATAGCACTTCCATCCTAGACAATAAATTTAGGTTTTACATCATACTTCTGCAAAGTTCCTATGTCTGCTCTGAAACCTATCAATTTATGAGCAACGTCCGGATACTATATATATTTTTAAAATTCAGTTGGATCTTGAATTGTACTTATTATTTTACGTAGGGAAAGTCCCGCTATTATATATTTAAAATGGGCACGTATTTGAATATCGAAAATCAATATATCTAAATTTAAAAAGTCGGCGGTCAAAATATCAAAAATTTAAATATCGAACAATCTAAATATCTTTTTATTATTATATCGATGTCTGAAATTATTAAAATTTAAATACCGAATGGAAAAAATATCTAAAATTCAAAATATCGACAGTCGAATGATCGATATATGTTAATGTCGAAACATAAAATATTAACCATCAAAAAACCAACGTTTATAATATCCAAAATTGAAATAGCGAACCATCTTAATATCTACTGTCATTATATCGACGGCTGACATTCCTACAGCTCAGATGCTGAAGGCAGGGAAATACCAGGGTAGATGCGAAATAATTATGCACTGTGTGCGCGTTGCGTAGACGTTAGTCGAAAGTGCAACAATGTCGGGGTATAAAAAATACCTGTTCAATAACCAAAAAGGTGGCTTAAAATTACAATAAAATTAAGTGGTTGTGCTCTGATTTCATACTCTTCAAAATTACCAGTAGTCCATTGTTCGTTTGTAGGATATTACCTACCTATAGGGATCTATATCGGGTGGCATAAAATTGTCAGTCCTAATGTAAAAAAGTAAAAAATTGCGAGCATTTTCTGACGCTACGCTCGCTTCGCTCGCTCCGCTATACATGGTCACAATACAAACCTAACCTAACCTACAGTTTTCGGTTTTTGAACCATGTTTCATATTGCAAGCATTTTGACGCACCGATATACATGGTCACAAAACAAACCTCACTTAACCTAGGTACCTTTTTTAGAACTGCGACAAAATAGAACACGGGTGAAAAACCGAAAACTGTAGGTTAGGTTAGACTTGTATTGTGACCATGTATAGTCAAAATGTCAAAATGCTTGCATGCTTGCTTGCATGTACAGTTCGTAAATAATTTACTATTACATCAAAATTTTGTAAGCAAATAACACAGAACACATAAATATAGTAGAATTGTTTTATTTCAGACGTGCAAAATTGTTTTTACATACAAAGGCAACTCTCATTCAAATATCAAAAATCAGATTATTCTGATAACTTTATGCCAAAATAATTTAAACTTTACATTATGCCAAATAAAGAGTAAGTGGTTAAAATTTCGTCGATACCTACAATTATTATTTAAAAAAAAAACAACAAATTTTAGGACAGTCAACATTTTGCGATGCGACAGCCACCTTACCTATAGATATATTAATTTAGGGATAAGAACAATATGCTATGGAAAATCCGAATCGACGTACCCCACTCCCACGGGTTCTTGTCTGCCCTACCCCTAGATTGTTTTTGCAGTGCCCAAATTACGGCTACAAAATCAAACGTTTGGCAGCGGATCTTAATCGAAAACCTAACGAAATACTTTTGATATTTAACTAGCCAAAGAAATAATATTACGATATTGCACACGTAGATATTGAATTTTCGACATTTTACCATTCGGTAATATAGACTTTTTGATATTTAGAATTTCGACCTTGGAATGGTTCGAGATTCCCATTTTCGCGACATTTTGTCCGTCGTTATTCCGATTTTCGAAATTTAAGCATTCGATAGTCGTACCATTCGATAATGCATACTTTCGACATTTTGAATGTCGACTTTATGATCGTTCGATATTGAAATTTTCGATATTTTGACCGTCGACTTTTTAACTTTAGATATATTAACTTTCGATATTCAAATACGTGCCCATTTAAAATTACCCTGAATTTGCCGCGGGCAATAGCTTCTATTCAAGAGTAGAAATATGCATTACGCGTAATCTCTTAGTAGTAGTAAGTCGTTGCCGGCGTAACTATTCACCAATTATTGCAAACATTTTTTAAAAAAATAAGGTTTCCGTCTGCATCAAAACATCGTATATCGAAACCTCCAGATTGTGACAAATACTTTTCCGAAAAACGCATCTACATCTGTTCAGCCAGACGCGAGATAATCGTGGGCAAACATACATACCTAAATACATACAGGTAAAATATGATAACCTCTGTTTAGACGGTTAAATATAACGTTTAGTACATGGGCGAAGCCGCGGGCAAATACTAGTAAATATTATAAAAAAGAGTGAGTGCGTCAGATAGGTGCGGCTCAAAGTAGCGTAGCTCGAGCTGCAAGCACGACCACCAAGATAGGGAAACGATTCGAGGTCAACAAAATGCAGTATTCAGATGTAGGCGATGCCTTTATACTCGAGCTGCGAAATCGCATCTCCGTCCTTGAAACGGACTACTACTGTCGACGCGGAGTGGAACCACATCAAAATGGCCTATACAGAGACCAGCTCCGTCGTCCTCGGAAACAAATTATTCGCACGCGGACACTGGATGTCACAGACAACCTGGAACCACATTGAAGAAAGGCGCCAACTTCATCTTCAACTTCTTGCAACCAGCGATGTGGCAGTGCGCGGAGACCTAAAGCTGCAATACAGACAGATTCGCACAAAAATCTACCGCAGTATCCGACATGACCGTCGAGTATGGGCTGATGGTGTTGCGGATTGCGCCCAACACGCTGCCAACTCCGGCAATCTCAGGGAGATGTACAAGGCGACGAAGACCTTGGCCGGGAATCGGAACAGCAGGAAGAAGAAGCCCTTGAAAGACAAGAGAGGCTTGTTGATCGTGACATCGGAGGGACAGCTTCAACGCTGGCGGGAGCATTTTAAGGAGATCTTCCAAGTCCCGAACGACCCCATTACTACGGCCACAGCTGCTGCCAACTTGCCCGCACAAAGCCTGGACCTTGATGTGTCTCCCCTTTCAGAAGAGGAAGTAGTGAAGGCCATCCAATCACTGAAGAATGGGAAAGCCCCAGGAGTGGACCTCATCACAGCGGAAATGCTGAAAGCCGCTGCGAACGCGCTGACGCCACTTTTGAGGAACATCTGGTCAGCCGAAGAGTTGCTCGACGATTGGAACAAGGGCCTTCTCATTGCCGTACCCAAGATAGGAGACCTCAGTGAATGTGGCAATTGGAGAGGCATCCACCTTGCTCTCGATTCCATCTAGGGAGCTCTGCAGGATCATCCTGGACAGACTGCCCGGGTCGTCGAACCTCTTCTCCGCAAAGAGCAGGCAAGCTTCCGACCCAACCGATCGTGCACGGACCAGACAAGCACCTTGCGCATAATCCTCGAACAGGCATCAGAATGGCAGAGGGAAATGTATCTGACCTTTGCGGACTTCGAAAAAAGCCTTCGACACGCTGAGATAGAGCTGTATCTGGGATCGGCTACGTGAAATTGGAGTCCCCGTGAAGATCTCTAATATAATTGAAGCCATCTACGGGAAGTATTCTTGTAGAGTGACTCACGACGGCCTGGTCTCGGAGGACATACCGGTTCATGCGGGTATACGCCAGGGGTGTCTTCTTTCACCTCTTCTCATCCTTGTCATCCTGGATGCATAACACCACCATCAGCAAGCGCCGTGACATAGAGTGGGGACTATCCAACGTGTTGGAAAATTTGGACTAAGCCGATGACCTATGCCTATTGAGCCACACACGCGCCGACAAGCAAGTCAATCTGGACGACTTACGGCGAAAGGCTTTGGAGACGGGACTTAAAATTAACACCCGGAAGACCCAGGAGATGAGGTGCGGAGCGACAATCTCTTTGCCGATGCTCATCGGCACAGAGGGGGTGGAGAGAGTCTACAAATTTACCTACCTCGGTAGTGTAGTGTCGGAAACAGGTGGGACTAAAGAGAAGGACGGGGTACAGGGCGTCCACAGTACGTCGCAATCCCGAACGGTCTTAAGCTTTGCGTTTTACTTCGCTCCAGGTCATTCCCATCGCCTTTGCTTCTGCAGTGATCGTCCGCCGCCAAGATTGCTTAGTGCGACCACGTTTCCGATTTCCTTGGGGATTCCAGTCTAGGGCTTACGTCGGTATATGATCGGGGTCCCTTCTGAGCGTGTGGCCGATCCAGTTCCACTTGCGGGGTTTGATCTGCTGGTCCATCGGGGTCTCACCACAGCGTTCCCATAGAGAGATGTCTTTCGTGACCTTCCGCGTCTTACATCCGTACAGCAGGACGGTGTTTACGTTGGACTGGAACATTTTGAGCTTAACTCTCCTAGTCAGTTTCCGCGATTGCCATACAGGACGGAGCTGTGCGAAGGTTGCCTTCCCTTTGGCCATTCTTGAAGCGATGTTCTCTTTAGTCTCACCTGTTTCCGAAACTACTTGGATTCTTTGTCAGGTATGCTCAAAAATACTTCGTCTAAGTATTCCCAAAAAGTTTCCTTATCCAGATCTTTACAGCCTACTTGAAGCGCATAGGCGCATATAATGTTCATTATTGGTTGATTATCCATAGCTTATTTAACTGCAATGCTACGATCTGACTTTCTTTCGATGCTAAGTATCCTGTTTTTGAAGTGGGTGTCCAGAACTATGCCGACGCCATTTTGTTCACTATCTTTGCCATGGTAGACAAGCTGGTATCCTAGGCCTAGGTCTCTGGACTTAGATCCCTTCCAACGGGTTTCCTGTATACAAAAGATATTTATGTTCCTCCTCTTAAGACTTTCTGCTAGTTCTTGACTACCCCCAGACTTTGACCTTGACTACGCCCAGTGAGACAACCCAGATTCCACGTTGCTATTCTAACGCTATGTTGTATAACAATTACAATGCATTGCGAATACTTGTGCTTGACAATACCGTTGCTTGCGGGGAACGCCCTAGTATTATTTCGTTTCGTAACATTCGTGGCGGTTCGGTGGTTACGCCCTACTATTTTTATTGCCCTTTATCCTTTTAGTCTCCTCCATGATTTTAAAAATGTGTTTTGGCTAGGTTTTTCGGCCGGTTGCCACCTGACGCCAAGGTTGTGACTGATATAAGCCTGGGAGCCGTTGTTGACCTTCAATAGGTTCTTCCACCGCCATCCCTACTGAGTTCTCAAACCTAAGCGCTCAGCACACCGTCAGCCTCTACTCCGGATATGCCAAAGAAGCCTGATGATGGGGTTTGTTACGAAGTTTCCATCTCCGGAGGGTTATGTGTGCCGTCGATGGAATAATCTTCCACCGCCGTCAACTCCACTACACTGACCCCCTAGCGGTGTAGTTCGAGCACAGCCTTGTTAAAGCTTGCTGCTGGGTACGCCCCTTCCACCTGATCTGCCGTACCAATGGCCTCCATTTCCGCCGTTGCAGCCGTTGAGGTCTTCACCCGTCACCCTGGGCATGGGCTCCACGCTATACCCCGTGGAACTAGGTCCCTGGCCGAGCTCGGTCACCAGCGCACTTCGGCCTGCTGACGCGCGCGGTGTCGAGCCCCGCGGCAAGGATGCGCAGAGTGGAGGGCAGGGAAGGTGGCCCAGTACCTCCCTGTAGCCGGGTTAATGAATTCGTATGGGTCCGAATCCAAGAGATATTGAGGTACAAGAGTAACAATTGAAAAATATATGCATATTTGACGATTTATTGTTTCAACGCTTTTCGACACAGCTAATATTTGATCCAGTAACAGAGGTCTTCTGTGGGATGACAATCGACACCTCAATTTCGATATGACGATTTATTATTTTAACGCTTTCAACCCAGCGAATATTCGATTCGGTAACAGTCGAGCCAACGAGCATTCGATAGCATGATCCGATCCGAGAGTACAGTCAACAGCAAAAGTCGCTATACGCTCCAGGTGCTCAAAGAGAGGTCAGCGTTTAAACCATCAAAAAATTGTTAACTGTCATGGCTGTATTTATCCGTGAGCACTTATCGTGTCACAAATATCTTAACAGTCGCTATTCAAATATTTATATACTTACAAATAGTCATTATTACCGAAGCTGTCAAAAAACCAGTAGTATCTAAGCAGTCAGCGTGTCAAATATATCTGGACAACATGGGAAAATGGACGTTTATGGGCATATAAAGTCGAATATTGAATGAAAAGTTGCCATACTAATTTTAGGTAAGCGTTTTGACAATCATCGAAAGCAGTACAGTCTTGTCATCACATACATCCATCTCACGTTTTTCTCTTTAATCGTTTGACAGATGCCTTTCAATAAACTTACTGATAAGCAGGCCCCGTACTTTTCGTGCCGATGACATCAATTTGACGTCACGCTGAATATAGGTGATTCCAAATAGTTTTATAGTAAATATTAACCATTAATCGTCAATCATTTAATCATGTACAAATGAAGTAGAAAACAGAATTTCTTTCTAACTTGAAGCACGCCACGCCATCCTTCTTGCTTGCTTTCTATTTGAAATGTCGGGTGCAAGTTTCATTTCACGCGATATAATGCGTATTTATTTGTTTTATTTCATGAATAACAATCGCGGCAAACGAAGACAATAATATTATATCAGAATGGTGTCATTTAAAAGAACAAAAAGAAAATTATCATTTAAAATAGTGTCTAACACATGAAAACAGGGTTTTGCATCCTTTTTTGAAAATAATCTTTCTTATGTAACTGTTTGTCGACGTTTTTGACTTAACCCTTAAATGCATATTGCTGCCAAATGTCTACAAAGCAATGAGCAGCTATAATAAAACCGCAAAAACAGCTTTAATGTAATGTAATTAATTATAAATAATCTATAAAATAAAAAATCATGCATTTAAGGGATAAGTTTGGATTAGGTACTCTATATGCGTGAGTGTCCAACCAAAATGTTATCAAACAAGGTTAAAATATTTTAAAAACAAATGAAACAATATTTTTTATACGCTAATTTTATTTAACAAATAACATTACTTAAAAATAAACTAGGTATGTATACTCCTTGACCTATATGAAAAACAAAAAATATAATTATTATCTCAATATCGCGTATATCCACCTTCAGCATTGAAAACGTCCTGTAAACGTTGTCGCATCGAACTTACTAAATTTTCGCAGAGGTTTTTGCCCCTGAAGGATTCCCATATATTATATACGTGTCTGTTAAAGTTCTCCCGTGTTCTCGCTTGCGAGGTATCCCATTGTTGTACCATTTTTCCCCACGAATTCTCGATAGGGTTAAGATCCGGACTCTTAGGTGGTAATTTTATCAACGTTAATACTCCTCTCCGTTGTAGACGATCAATCCAGTTTTGGACTATATGCGAATTGTGAATCGAACTATTGTCCTAAATGAATGTAATATGTTCACCGGGATACACCACCCGAGCTGTCGGCAAGAATGAATGCTCTAGGATGCTTTTATATTGCATTGAGTTCATTGTGCCTGAAATTTCATCTAGCTCCCCGAGACTATTTTTGGACATCCACCCCCAATATGCATTGGTAATACGACCGCTTCGCTCGTTTAGTAAAATATTCCGCTCGTGGTATCTTGAGTTGTCTACTCTCCATAAACTGACTCGTCCTTTATCAGAGGAGCAAAATACTTTCTTATCCATGAAATATACCTTGCTAAAGTCGTAGTTAAGGTATCTTGCCGCGAATGCTAACCGGAGATCTTTGTGCCTTTGTGTTAAAACTGGCTTCTTGGCCGGTATCCTATGCTTCAGACCGCTCTCATTCAGTCTTCGCCTTACTGTGCTGTTAGATATTTGTATTTGAGCAGCAATCTGCGTCGTATTCACGAATCTATCTGCTCGTGCCCTTTCCACAATGAGCCTGTCTTGGTTGACGTTAGTACACCGGGGGCGGCCTGTAGTAACATGGCAATTCAAATTTCCTTCATATTGCCACCTTTCCAGCCAAAGGTAAACAGTATTCCTCTGAAAGAGAATAATAAAATGTACACCATCCATTGTATTATGTTTAAGATATTTAGCAATGTGAACACAATTAGTAAAAAAAAACAATACTTACTGATACACCTATTTCATCCGAAATATCAGTAACACACAGACCAGCGTTCTTCAAATCAATAATTTTCTTTTTGGTTTCTTGGTCTATTCGAAGCATGGTTATAACGGTATACAAACCAAATAATGAATTAGTATAGCTTCACAAACAATATTCAATGAACAATTAGAATTCTAAGATCAAAACTCGACAGAAGACGGTGACATTGACAAGTAAAATATAAACCTATCGATTTCAAATACATTCTCTAGCTAGCCACTTACTGATAAAATGTATTTTTAAGAAAAGAGGTGTTACATACTCAAATTCAAGTGGCTTCTTAGAAGTACATAACAGACTTACTTATGGCTGCATCTGCCGTCCAGCAGCAATTATATTTATTATTTTATATTCACATGGACCGTTGGGGCTATTCTGATGTATAAGCTATAATGTTGTAAAGTTTCATCGCTATCCATTCAGTAGTTTTTGCGTGAAAGAGTAACATGTACAGTCAGCTGCAGAGATAACGACCCCCCCCCCCCCTTGCATGGGAATCTGTTCGGCAGTTACTTATCTCTGCAGCTGACTGTACCAACATCCATACATTTTTTCAAATTTTCGAGTTTAAAATATTAGTATTTTAAACTCGAAAATTTGAAAAATTAGGATGGACGATTATTATTATATTATAGGACATTTTTTTACACAAATTGACAAAGTCCCGCAGTAAGCTCAAGAAGGCTTGTGTTGCGGGTACTCAGACAACGATATATATAATATACAAATACATAAATACATAGATAACATCCATGATTCAGGAACAAATATCTGTGTTCATCACACAAATAAATGCCCTGACCGGGATTTGAACCCGGGACCGGCTTAGCAGGCAGGGTCACTACCAACTACACCAACCGGTCAGTCAAATCAGATTTTTGTTTTATCGTTGAGAGTTTTTTTTACGTCAATTCACAGGATTAGGTTGTCAAGTGGACTCCAAGCCCGTTCGGGCAAAAACATGGGACAAACGCTAGGGCGATGATTATGACGTAGAACTTAGGGACATATTTGCTGTCTCAAAATTGGCCTGAAACATACCTAAATAAGTATTATGACAAACACTTGCAGCAATATTTTTAAAAGTTAATCATATAAAACGTCTATGCTTAGTTACCTTGGAAATAACAACTGCTTAGCAACTTGTGGCACCCTGGCTGCTGACGTACGTATTTGAGTGCTTAGTTACCACTGACGTTCTAAACGTTAATGTCATTGTGATTAAATAAAGGTGTATGTATTAAAGAACAACCCAAAAGTTAAGACATATGTGACGAACTGAAAGCCTACGTGAAAATGACATCTTGAATGTTCATATTTTTCTGACGATTGAAGTGTGTATGTTTTATTGGGTACCCTGCCCGCTCAGGTATATCTGCTGCTGACTGTACCGACGTATTCGAAACTATGATATACTGTCGATAACGCGCGTAATAGGTTATAATAGATAAGATTTAGATTAACTTAAATAATAATATAAAATAAAATAAAAACGAATTCTATTAACTACTTTAAATACATTTCAATTATGATCGTCAATAATAACATTAATAACGCCGTATTGTTATTATTGTTATATTTATGATCATAAAATTAGTGTTTAAATACGAGGCTAATTATGTACCTATGTAGCTGGGAGGCTTACAGTAACACTATACCTACCGACTTTAACGAAATATATTTTCGGGAAAGATTATGAAAAAACTATTGTTTAGAGCGCAAATCCTGTCCCGTCGTTGGATGCAAACGGAATGTCGCGTGCTGATACCTTCTCATATAGGTACAGTCGGTTCCCTGACTTAAGTATCCATCCAGGCATATTCGTGGATTTTAACGCACAATTGGTACACATTTGCAACTGTGCTCAGGTTCGAAACTTGGCTCATCTTACTTTTTTCTTTTATTTTAGTGTTTAATTAGTTAAGTAGTTTCTATTATTCTTATATAAACATTTATATATTATGTAAAGGAGAAAAATATATTTTTTATACATCAAATTCCAAACTTTGTTCTACAAGTAGACCTCAAGGGCACGTTACATGTTTGATTTTACAATAAACAGAAGAAACATTCACAATCTACATAATTACATTATAGTTAATAATAGTTTATACAACAGACAAATACTTGGGCATACTTTACAGGCAGATGTATATTTTCTGCGGGTGTAATAGGTTATTACCAGATATCGGACAGGTCATCGCAAAACAATCGCAATACGCCGATAGAACAAGATTAATAGAGTCGTATTATGTATTATTTAATTCTATTTTTCTATTACATTTACAACGGTAGGTAACCCAAAATTCACCATATGATTGTAAAGGTATTTCCATTAAAAGTTTTTTTAATCATGATGGTTGTATTGAACATATGCAACCATCAACTCCTGCATTTTCTGAAACAAACCTATATTTTCATTTAGTTATCTGTGTTAATTAATTTTGTCTATTTTCAACATTAAAAAAACACATAAGCGATAAACACTATTAAACATACTACTTTAATTTAACTTGTTTGTTAATATTATCTTTATTTTAAATTTTAATTTGAATATCTATAAATATTTCTTTGTGATCTTCATTATAAGAGAGCTCGGGATAGTTCTTAATCCACTTATAAATCGTCTTTATTTTTACGATATTTAAAATATATCGAAATCACCACAAGAAAATAATTTGACAAATTTAAATCGTCACAAAACTATTTCAAGAACGCCACTTTGACAAAACCATGACAGATAGTTACCTATGCAACTAAAAAGGTCAAATGTTAAATTATGATAATATCCGCTTTAGATAATCATAACGTTAAGTATCGACTCTATAGAGTCTTGTTCTATTTCCATATCTGTTTTTGCGGTGACCTATCCGATCTCTGTACATTCTTAACCTATACTTTCAGAGATAGGGTCTCTCGGCGTCAAAAAAAGGAAAAAGGAATAATAATGAATAACAATATAATTATAAAAATAGATTATTCTAACTTTAATGGAGAGCTCCCGTAGTTAAAACATTACATCTATGCCCATAAAAATTGCAATGATTTCTTTTGTTCGACTGGTAATTTATAAATTGTTGAATTAGTAAATATATAATAATAAAATAATACCAATGTGAACCTTTTCTGTTGTCACTATTAAATATGGCATTACAACGCCATACAATGTATATATAATGATGCTTAAATAGCGCCATCTACAGAGACCGCATTGGCAAACCTTACTGGATTTTGCTAATGCCATTTTAGTTCGTTCATACTGTCAAAATGCCACAGTAAATTTTTAAAATAAGCCAAGTAAATTATGTGATGTATATAAAACGTCATTTATGACAATATGAAGGACAAATTCCTTATATTATAGGTAAGTGACTGCGCTGTGGTCACGCCGCGCGACGCGATTAATTCTAGATTAATCTTGGCAAGCCTTCACATTCTGGTATTTTGCTTGTTAGGGTATAAATAAGAATGAAAACATATAATAAGAAACATTTTATTTCGCATTCCACCAACATTAAACAATTTCAATTCGATTAACAAATGAAACAACTATTTACTTATGTTTATGTTACATTTTACTACTTCCATCTTAAAATAAAATAATATCATTCGGGCACCTACTTTATTAACCTAATTTTTAATGTTGACAGAATAGCATCACTGCAGTCTTTATTTATTATTACATTACTTAATACTTTTCTGTCACATTTAAGTCTGGGCTTTTTGACGGCCAGATAATTGTTGTGATATCACTTTGGGAATCGAGCCAATCTATTACAATTTGGGCTCTGTGCACTAAACAGTTGTCTTGGATCAGGTATATTTGACCATCAGGATAGGCAACTCGCACAGTTGGACACATGACATCACATAAAATTTCCAAGTATTTTTCACTATACATGCAGCCAACGACTTAGTATCACTATAATTTCGCGTGGCCCCATTGATGACTTCCAACCCCAATAAGATGATGTTCCCGCTAGTTCTGTTGGGTAAAATACAAGATTTGTCATGTGTCTTAAATCCAGCAGCATGTAAATGTTTGCGCACTGGTTTAATGTCGTTTTGGTGGAAAGGAACAGGTCTTCAGTGTGCATTGTAATTATATTCCGGTGACGTGCAGACTGAGGAGTAAACATGATAGGAGCAAACCCTGGCCGCTTCCTTTCTGTATCTCCAGTTTCTCTATGCTGTTTGATCCACAATTTAACTAACGGTTTTTCTCTGTAAAGAAAAGTTATTTTTATTTCATCATCCTTTAATAGACGATAAGCCAAAATAAAATGATGCCATGCATTTATAGTGTGGAAAAACATCATTTTCATAACGCTAAATACGTATACGATAAGGTATTCGTAAAGTGAATTGTACCTAACAATAAATTATAACAAAGTAATATAAAATAGCATGTAATATCGTGTTATACGTAAACCAGTTTTAATAGTTTCCTGTGATATCCTAACTAACGAAGGCAAATTTGACCTCTAAAATTATTCATAAATATGAGCTATAAGTAAGTTTATAAAATATAATGAATATATTCAACTTACCGTCAAATGCAATTGACGAGGAATTTCGCTAATTGGCGTGTTGTTTTCAAACAACACCACTATTTTGCATTCCAAAATGCTATAAATTGCAGCATAATTTAATATATAAATATGTAATGAATAGGTAATGTCGACCGTGATTTGTCCTGAGAGTAATAGACGAAATATGGATAATAAACGACATTGCCCACTAATGTTATTGCCTACTACCCGCAAATAGCTTAAATTGTGGGTAGTTATGAGACGACTCCTAAGTAAGATATTCATACGGTTGCAAAAAATATATGCATGCAATGCGCCATAGCAATGTTAATTTGAAACAACCGGTTTGCAATTTTGTCACAGTTAGCAATCGGTCCCGTGGTCTAGTGGTAACCGCGCATGACATTGAATCAGATGGACGATGGTTCAAACCCTGACTGAAATACAATATTTGTAAATGAAACATGATGATAAAATAACATTCGTTTAGTGCTGCCACCTATAGAATATGATGATTTGAAGAGGACGACTAATTTGTTTAGTGAGACGCTCGCTCGCTCAGTGCTGCCATCGAATATCAAACAGGGGCCGAATTGATAACAATAAGGCAATCAAATATGAACATTGACTGTTAAATGTAAAAGTGCCCTCGAGGCTTACTTGCAGAATAAACATTTGAATTTTGAAAAAATTAAAGGTTTCAGAAAAGTTGTAACTTCTGTTTATAAGTATTGATATTTGTACATTCTAAACGTTTTCAATTGTCGATTAATGGATTTTAATTTTATGCAAATTGATACGTCCGCAATTTATTAAAAATAAAATTCCTTTTAACCCCTGTTTTTTTTAAATATATTCTTGGTGTTACATACCTATATTACAGTAAATCATCGAATTATTTTTAAAATAATAATAAAAAAAGCAAAAAGAGGGACAGACAACCGGGGCTCGAACTCACGCTACTAGTGAGTTTCAGTGCGCGTTCATAGTCACGAATATGCCTGGATACTTATATAAGGGCACCGACTGGTACCATTTCCATTCAATATACAAACATCTGTCATACTCATACATCATCAGCCAGCCATCAGTCCTAGTCCCATATACATGTATTCGACACTTATGTAGATGCTAGGTATTTGTCGTCGCTAGCTCCGCTTTCGTACTTATCGGCTAGTTTTAGTCCCTTGTAAAACAATCTACCTACATACTAACTAAATAGGTGTTATTGCTTATTACTGATTCTAGGGATTGGGATTTAAAAGCATACGACCCAATAAAACATAACATCACATTCGCGTTGGTAGCTTCAAAGCCTGTTAAGATGGGTTCGCGACGACGGTTAACTTCTAAGCATTCGATGAAGATTAATAAATGTTTTGAAAATTACGAGATGTGCGCGAACGTTACGGAGTTGCAGGGCCACGCATGGCGACAACATTTAAGGTATTAGTTACTTGGGGGCAGTGACTTGTCTTTCTCTTTCTTGTCACCAGTCATCTCGCTCGTTCACTTAGCTATATCCTTTTCATAGTTACAATCATCTGCTTAGGACGATCCATGGGTTTAATAACTAAGTTACTTTCGTTATTAAGTCCATGGGAAGATCTTACTCAATTCATCGTTATTTTAAGAGGTCTTCTCCAGAAGTCATAGAGCTTTCCATATCAATGATTATGGAGGTAATCACATTTCACGTGGTTTCAGCGAGAAACGAATGAATATATACGAATACGAGTTACAAACGTGTAACGAGGTGTACAATGGATACCCTTTAATTTTTGGTCCGCCAGCTTACAACTATTTTTAGTAAGTGTTATTGAAGAATAATATATATATTATTTACCCGTCATATATACATATGAATGTGCTTTATGCGCTTGTTGCTTAGCGTAGTAGATAACTAGGACATTATTTGGTTTTAATTGCGCGTAGAAAAAATAAGTATAGAAAAATGAATATAGAATGGAATATATCTCTACTTAATTTTTTAAAACGTTTTGTAAATTAGGTAGATGCTATGGGACCACGATTATAAAGTGTGTAAGGTATCTTACCTATGTATATTTATTCAGTTGTAATAGAATGCAAGTTGGCGTTGCTAAAGTGCAACAGTACTGACGATATTATTTGTACGCAGCGTGGAGCTGACCCGACTCTCCGCGACCTACGACTACGGAGCCTTCAATGTACCGTTGTTAATATGCCTCACTTGTATTTGGATTTTTTTATGGTTCCTTATGATTGTCGAGCGAATTAATAATGGCAGGGTAAGTTTTCGTATACTTTTGCTTTCAATATTCATTATAAATGTGTTACTGAAATAGTAAATTACTGCAAAGGCTGACAAAATAGGTATTGGCAACCAAGTAGTTAAGTTATGGATGGCCGAGCATAGCTGGGCATTTTCATGTAGCTTTAACTAGAGGTTAGTGGTTGCAAGGCATGCCAGACTCGTCTTGGACTCTACAGTTACCGAAGAAGATGCGGAATCTGAAGATAATGACACCCTTTACGGTCGCTGCAACAATCATCCGTTACGGATGTAGTGGCCAATGATGAGTGCTTGTAACGAAACTGACGATTAATGTCAAATAGCATATACAGGGTGATCAATCCAAATGGGTCTGTAGGGAGAACTCAGAAACTATGAGAGATAGCAAAATCTGTTCCAAGAAACCATGGCGTCGATTTTAAGTTTAATAATAATGGCATTCATTTTTTTTTACTTTAGAGAGAATTAATCTTTGCATCCAGGAAAATGGCTACATTTTAAAGATTTATTTAAATAAAATTATTATCTTACTAGCTTCTGCCCGCGACTTCGTCCGCCTTAAATTCTTTTATCGCTGATAAGGGTATTTTTCCGGGAAAAAGTAGCCTATGTCCTTCCCCGGGACTCAAACTATTTCCATGCCAAATTTTATCCAAATCGGTTCAGCTGTTTAAGCGTGAAGAGGTAACAGACAGACAGACAGACAGACGGATACACTTTCGCATGTATAGTACTAAGTAGGAATTAGAATGGATTTATGAGTTTTTCTTTCTATTGTTTAAACAAGATTCCATTAAAAATGTGTTTCTTGTGACTTATGATTCGCACCATGAATAATAACAACGAAAAAACTTGCAGAATTTATGACATTGTATACAGAGATTTTGACCAGGTTCGATTATCCGTTATGTATGAGTAAATAAAATGAATGCCAAAGTTATGTATGAGTAAATAAAATAAATCTAAAATCGAATTCTCTCATAGTTTCTGACTTCTCCACACTGACCCATTTGGATCGATCACCCTGTATAGCGTTACAAAACTGCCAGGTTAGACGCCATTTAAACGTAGCTTAAGCTTCGTCTAACCGTACAAATTTAAAGTCTAACCAAAAATATATGAGGAATCGGCATGTCGCGGAATTTCACTGGAACTAATTTCTCACACTGGCAATGATTTTATGATTGTTTGCCAACAATGTCAATCAATTTCATTCGTGGTGGTTTGTTAACGTTTCTTTCTAATACAAATATTGACAAATATCCAAACAAAATACCGAAAACCATTCACAGTCGTGAGCGTCATATTATAAACTAGCGGCCGCCCGCGTCTTATTCCGCCTAGATTTTAGATAAAAACGGATATGAACGAGGATTTTTTTTTCTGTCAGTTGTCCGATGCTGTTATTCTTTGTAAAAAAAAATACTCAGAAGATATTCAGCGACCACCGGATTTAGAAGAGAAAATGGGGATATTAAACATTATTCCATAATAAGGCAACACTGGCACTTTGAAATGCCAAAATGAAATGTTCAAGAAAGTACCTCGGCACTTTAAAAGGATACTATTTTAAGGCGCAGCAAAAAATGGTTGTCTGTGAAGTCTGTTTACGAACGATAATTTTACATGTTGACGTCATAAAACCGGCGTCATAATTTAACTACGAAGCCTATTTTGGACTCTCCCTCCCTCCCTCCCTATCTCGCTCTCTCTCCCCCCTCCCTCCTTCTTTCTCTCTCCTTCCCTCCCTTCCTCTCACTCTCTCCCACTCTCTTCCTATTGATGTATGATGAGATAGGGTTCTTCATGAAAAGTCCATGTAGTTGAATGTAGTATACTAGGAGATGCCCGCAACTTCGTTCGCGGAAGAGAAAAAGTCATACCCGTACGTACCCGTCGTTTTTTTTTCAGTGTAGTCGGGTAAAAAGTATCCTTTAACCATCTGGATATACCATGCTACCCGTGTACCAACAATTGTGGAAATCTGTTAAGCCGATTTTGCGTGATGAAGCCACAACGACACATACGAATATACATAAAATCCAAAAAAAATATTTTTCGTTTTAGTGAACTCCAAATAGTCCGTAACATTATTTTTTTTTAAATATCTTCCATGTACATACATTTCATTTTTACAACTTTATAATAGTATAGATTGTTATACCAACAAGTCAATCAAGTATGAGATGGGCCATTTTCTCAAAAGTTGTACACCCCGAAAAAAATGAAGCCGAAAATGAATCTGTTTGTACTTTAATCGAAATATTTTTTCTGGGTACTCTGATTTGTGAATTTATTGGAAACATAAGTTGTTTTATTGGTTTTTAACTATAAACGTACGGATTTTTTTTTCTGGTTGAAAGGAGCGAGCATTCTATTCCGTGACCAACTTGTTACAACGGTAAAAAATTAAACAAAAGGATTACAATTGTTTAATTTATTTATTACAAGTTCTAAAAGCGTAGTTTACTGATTGACATTATTAATTAAATTTATACGTTGACAATCTTTTGCAGAAATATTTACTTATTTCCATTCCGTTACTCTTGGGTTAAAACGATTTTCAGTTTTTCCCGTCATCATGTTATTTTACAGGTTTATGTATTGAAATGAACACTTTTTTATCAACAAAACATATGAGATTCGTATAAAACTATAAAACAATTGCTTAATGATTAAGAAATCATGTATACCAGAATATTTGATTACGAATCTGTAAAAGCTGAGCTCGGAAAGTCTGACTGGAGCAGCGTTAAATTCTCACACACAGTGTCAGACGCCGTTGGGGCCTTCAATCGACTGTTTTTTAATATAATTTCAAGATACACCACTTATGCTCCACTAAGTCGATCTAAGTTCGTGATTAAACCCTGGATGACCCCCGGGCTCATTCGGTGCTCGAAACACAGAGACCATCTGCACCTAAAATGTCGCAAAAATCCAAATGACCAAAAACTAAAACAGGTTTACAATCGTTACAAAAATTTCCACAATAATCTTCTACGGAAACTAAAAAGTAGCCACGAGTCAGCCTTGCTGGAGGAAAATAAAAATAACCCTAAAAGACTTTGGGACTCTATTAAGAATATAACGTACACGTCGAAAACTGTACAAAAACCGATCGAACTAACTCAAATAAAGAGTTCAGTAACCGAATCGCTTGATTGCTGTAATCAATTCTTTACAGGTGTTGGTGAAAATCTGGCTAATGATACTTTAAAAACTATAAACAAAAGCCAAGAAAACCTAGCACATGGAATGTCCTCAAATCTAACTCCCTCCCAATCACTTTTTTTAAATGCTACCGACGAACCCGAAGTAGATGTTTAATAAATAGTCTAAAATTGGATAGCTCTCCGGGCTTCGATGGAATCACAAATCGTCTGCTAAGAACAATTAAAAGCTATATTATCACACCCCTCACCCACATATATAACCTTAGTCTGTCCGAGGGAATTTTTCCACAAGAATGGAAAGAGGCAGCAGTCATCACATAAGGCAGGTGATAAACTTAATCCTGGAAATTACAGACCTATTTCTTTGCTTGGGGCGCTCTCAAAAATACTTGAAAAACTGGTATGCAAGCGATTAGTCAGTTTCCTGGAAAGGAATAACATAATCTCGGATCGCCAATATGGTTTTCGTGCTAAGAGGTCGACCGAAGACGCTGTCGTTCTTATGAAGAAACTAATCTCGGGATACTTAGATAATAACGAGACCTGTCTTGGTGTCTTTCTGGACCTCGCCAAGGCGTTTGATACCGTGTCCATCCCAATTCTACTCAAAAAGCTGGAGCTTGCTGGCGTAAGAGGAATTGCTTTGGACTGGTTTACTAGCTATCTGTTAGGACGAACACAACGTGTGAAGATAGACCAAGATATAAGTAATCCTATGGATGTCGCTTTTGGAGTCCCGCAGGGTAGTGTGCTGGGCCCAATATTATTTAATATCTACATCAATGGAATTGCTTCTGCCAGAGTACCGAACGCAGAAGTCATTTGTTATGCTGACGACACAGCGATTCTCTTTCATGAAAGAAACTGGGCAAAAGTTGCTAAATCCGCGGAGCGAGGAATTGGTGTTATAGCTGATTGGTTAAAAAGCAACCTGCTCACTCTTAATGTTTTGAAAACTAAATTTCTTTGCTTTCCTAAAACAAAGGCTTCTGCTCCGACTCACATACCACATATCAGAGTTCACACCTGTAACCAAAATGGATTACCAAACAATTCCTGTTCCTGCCAAACAATTGATAGGATTCGTACCACTAAATACCTTGGTGTAGTAATTGACGAAAGGTTAGATTTCAGGGAACACGTAATAACTACAGCAAATCGCGTACGCAGAACTGCGCAACTGGGCTAGAAAGGCTTTGCTTAAAACAGTTTATATTAGCTTATGCCAACCTGTTCTGTCATATTGTATTACTGCTTGGGGTGGGGCATGTAAAACATATATGTTTCTGCTGGAAAAGGCGCAGCGAGCTGTCCTCAAGGTTATTCTTCGGAAACCTATTAGATACCCAACCAAGCTTGTGTACAGCAACATGGAGGTTCTCACAGTTCGTGCATTGTTCGTTCTGCGAGTAGTGACAAATATCCACAGGGCGGTCATTAGCTCTTGTAACTACGATTGCATGCTGCAAAAGCGCACCTTCAAAGTTTCTGTTCCTGTTACTAATTCTGCATTTGCCCAACGTTTACCCAATTTCATGCATTCATTCGTTTATAACAAAATTAATGCTAAAATTCCCATTAAAAAACTGTCTGTTAAAGAAGTCCAGAAAAAAAACTTCAGCATGGCTTAACACTTCGTCATATGCGGACATAGAGGACCTAATGATCACAATTAAGTAAGCACACGGACATATGCACATTCATACGCACATACGTACACACGCCACACCCACACAGACGCACACACAAACCCATACACAAAATGCACAATACATCATCATTAGTTAATGAGTTGTAGTCGTAATCTCTTCTTCAATTAAATTAATCTTTTTTTTCATCAGATGGAAATAGTATCCTATTGACTTTTCGCAATAAATTATGTAAACTCCTATCTGAATTGGTTACCTACGAGACAGGCTACGCCTAGTGTAGGGGCCACTGCAACCTCAATTGCATAACGTGTTAAGTACATTTTTGTCATTTACCAGTACTGCAGAAAATTACGTATGAGCACAATTAAGTAAGCACACGGACATATGCACATTCATACGCACATACGTACACACGCCTTGTATGTATATGATATTTGTGTACCATAAATAATTTGAATTTGAATGATGACCATAGTGATGATGGTGATAGTGATTATGATATGATGGTGATGATGATATGATGGTGATAATGATATGATGGTGATGATTATTTGGATTATGATTCAATCCTGAATTTCAGTAGGGTCCCCCAGGGTCCGTCAAAATCTGAAAAATAGTTGACGGACTGGAAGCTCTTTTTATCCTTGCGAATCCATAATTTAAAATAGGCAAAAACATTTTTTTCTATTGACACAACACATGATTCATTCAGCAAACAGCAAGATCAAAACGTAAACGTAAAGTAAGTAATGGTACCGTCATGACGAGGCCAAATTAACCGGTTACATTGAAAATAATTACCGTTTCATTGCAGTTCACAAAAACCAATGACGAACGAATTTGGCATAAACTGGTATCTCAATTGGACAGTTCTTTAACCGGTAACCGCAAACGAAAACGAAATCCTTTTCGTTCGCGGGTGAATGAACACAACCGGTATGCAAAAAGAAACATTTTCCAAAGCAAATAAATTCATCTCATTTCATTTTATTTCCGATCCCTGCATGAGGGATTAAGGTCTGAGGACTTATTTTTTTAACCGACTTCAAATATTATTATTATTTTTTAAAATTAATATTAAACTTTTTGACGAGTTATTATTTTACCGACATGTTTTCTAGGGTGTTAATTATTGATTTATGACAAGACCCCAAAATCACCTTATTTCGACCACTTTTACAAAATCATCAATATCTCGGATACTTATTAAAATCTCGAAAGTTGTACCTTTTACTAAACAGAGTCACATTTTATGAAATTTATTAACATGTAAGTTTAAAGCTATTATTCTGAATTAATGCCGCTTCATACTTCCGTTCCGTTTCTTTTTTGTTTCAGCCATTACGAAACCGACGCTCGGGTTTCGGAACGGAAGTAACGAAACCCTACCTACAGTGGAATTTACTTAAAATATATTATTAAATTCACTTAAACCAAGTTCAAAGATCAAAACTTAGGTTCTTCGATTCCTCGTTCGTATAGTAACTATTATTTACAAAGAATATATAACGTACTTACCAGAAATTTGGTTTCGGACGATGGAATCACAAAATGTTACCGCTACAACACGCGCACATTCGATGGGACTTTGAGTTCGATTAACCAAAAGCAAATGGCAGTTCTATGAGATTTTAGCTTAGTATTGTCACGTGGAATAAATTGCGAACATATAGAATAAAATGTTCAATAACGACCAAAATAGCGGCTTCGGAATGGAAAATTCTGCGAAATTCAATTTCTATCTCCAACATTTTTTATTTATTTGATACAGTGTATAAATGTAAAATAAGTAATGGTTTAAGAATATCATTCTGTGTAAATTTATCTATTATAATTAACCATCGTCTGTTTATGGTACCAACGACATCAAAAGTACGATCTACAATCGAGGTGCGACGGTTATCTATTGTTTGCCCGACATACATATGCCATAATATTTATTTGCTCGTGTTTCATTTGCCGGAATTTCAGTGACTCGAATGCTTCATTTACTAGATAAGTTGTATTGTTTTCCATATAATTAAGTGCAATAATATTATTTAATAGAATGTTCAAACGTCATACTAAATATTGTTTCTTTCCGAATTCATCCTGGCTATGCATTTGCTATCCGCATGCGCTCGAAAATTGTTCAGTATTGCGGTGTGGGTAAGTATTTTTAACACGTTGGTGGGTATGCAGTATATTTTGCAACTGATATTTATTGTCAATTGTCTACATACTCGAGCAATAGTTCGCTGTTTGCAAGTATTTTGTACTGTCTTGGTCACAATACAAACCTAACCTAACCCACAGTTACCGGTTTTGAACCCATTTTCCATTTTGTCGCAGTTGCAAGCAAAGCATGCAAGCAAGCATGCAAGCAAGCAAATATGCAAGCAAGCATGCAGGCATTTTGATGCTCCGCTCGCTCCGCTATACTTAGTCACAATACAAACCTAAACTAACCTACAGTTTTCGGTTTTGGATCCATTTTCCATTTTGTCCAATTCGAACAATTAAGATGGATGGCAAATACGGCATGTGATTGAAATGAATTACAATGATTATTGAAAATTAGATTATTGAAATTGATATTACAGGAAACAAAGATTCTGGCATATGATTAATATGGTAAACAATGAGTATATACGAAATTATGAGAAACAACTTTATGGCAGTTGATTAATAGTGCAGATGATACTCGGGCAAATGAAATTCTGGCAAGTAAGAGTATATCAGGTGGGACAAAAAAAGCAGTCGTTTTTTTTCGAAAAATATTTTATAAAAAAATTACGTAACACTTCATAAACAGGAAAAAACACAAAATTACTCAAAATTAAACGTAGATTCAAGAAAAACTCACTTTTTATTAGGTTAGGTCTCACAAATAGGTCAAAAATTAAACTAAAAGTATGGGACAACCCAAAATCGTGGTATACAACTTCAGAAAAAATGGTCCAGATAAAGTATAAGATAAAAGAACATTAAAATAACGTTACATAGAGTTATATTATCTATTTGCACACTCAAGCATTATATGTATTTATGTTGCTGTAAACAGCTAAGTTACGGTGAAACTATAACTGAGGCATACACTACACTATCTCCCTCTCTACTCACTCCCTCCATCTCTCTCTCTATTCCCTCCCACCCTCTCTCTCTCCCTACTCTCTCCCTCTCTCCCTACTCCCTCCCACTCTCTTCTGTCTCTCTCCCTCTCCCTCCCCCCCTCCGTCTATCTCTCACTCCCTCTCTCTTCCTCTCTCATTCTCTTCCTCCCTCCCTCTTCGTGTTTCACTTTAATAATTCACTAATGATTTTACGTTTTACGTGCAAAGTTCCATCCCTTGTTTTACCTCCTTAAGGCATGAATTTCGAAAAATCAAGAATATTAGTTACTTGATTTTAAACACAATCTTCTTGCGAAATTCCAAGTTTCAAAGTCCAAAGATTTTACCTTTCACATACCAACTTCCTTCCCTCGTTTTACCCCTTAGGGTATGAATGTTGAAAAATGCTTTCTTATTCCGTGCTTACGTTATAAATGTAACCGACTATGCAAAAATCTATTCTCTAGCGTCAGTCAATCAGTCAGGACATCTTTTATGTAGGTATATATAGATAGACAGATAAAGGTACGCGAGTTCATTACACGAAAAACTGTCAAGAGAGCATTCCATTAAATGCTATTACGAAGTTAATATCGAAACTAACAGGTATTTAAACTAGTCACATTATAGTGCGGTTGCGTTAGATTGCTTGTTGTTCTCAATTCAGCATCAGCATCGTGCATTTAAGAGCTCGTGCTCTACTCAGTGCAGTAATTTCCTTCTTATTTACACTCTGCCTTATGCTAGGTATAATAAAGTTGTAATAACGATGTGTGACACTAATTACCTATATTTTTATGAAAACGAAAAAAACGACTGTAATAGGCTGAATGAATGTAAGTAACACCGATTTGGCCCTTATCGCATGACAGAAATTGACGTAGAATATTTAGAATCTTATTCTGATTACATTAAATTACTAATAAGCAAACCGACGCAGATTTTGTCTCAGGTAAGTATATGATTTTCTTTCCCATTTATTTGTTTTTGTTTCATCTGTTGCTGTTCTGTGAAATTTTTCTTAATGCTTTATTTGATAAAGCATTAAGAAAATTTTCATAGAAAAAGTTAGCAATAAAATGCCAATATTACTTTTTTTGGACTATACTGACAGTTGCAAAATTGTTGCCATATAAATCTCATAAATAGCGTCCTAGGAGACCGTCCTCATATATGTTTGATCAGGCTTTAAGTAAATATGGCCTGCTTTTCCCAAAAACGTAATGAAATAATAAAAAAATCTATTACAAATAATGATATCGCATCACATGATTAAAAAACATATTTTCCTTTCAAAAGATTTTCTACATGATACATATTTATTCGTTCTTTTCACCGACGCATGGGCAGCGCGGCGGCGCAGCGGCGTTTATAGCCAATTGAAACAAAAGATGATCGCTTTGCAGACCTTGCAGATTGTGCATGATGAAATTTCATTATGCACCTCGTCTCGCCGCTCCTGCAACGTGAGACTTCGAGGCCTATTTAAGGAACACAACGTCAATATGTTATTGCATGTTTAAGAAAATTATTTTAGGGTGCCGTAGATTAAATTGCAAAAACGGAACGCTTATAGTTTCGGGGGTCCCTTTGGTTCCTATATAGTTTCGATATTGTGTCGATTTTCGATTGTCAGAAAATGGTTTCCATATTATTTATGCTCATAATCTTCAATGGTCATAAAATTAGTTAAGCAGACTGCTTGTTGAATCTAACATTAATTTTCAATCATGTCAAACATTATACGTAATAAAAGTCATAAGTAGGTCTCCATAACATCTGAAGTCAATCAATCACATTTCAGAAAAATAATGTCCTATATTTAAACATACTATTATTTGTATGCATATTGCTTTTTTGCCTAAAGTTTATTAGTCATATATTTAGTCATACTATTATTTTGTACGAGTATTCATATTGGCTATTTTGCCTGAAGTATTAGTCATATCATATATTTAGTCATACTATTATTTTGTATTCATATTGGCTATTTTGCCTGAAGTATTAGTCATATCATATATTTAGTCATACTATTATTTTGTATTCATATTGGCTATTTTGCCTGAAGTATTAGTCATATATATTTAGTCATACTATTATTTTGTATTCATATTGGCTATTTTGCCTGAAGTATTAGTCATATATATTTAGTCATACTATTATTTTGTATTCATATTGGCTATTTTGCCTGAAGTATTAGTCATATCATATATTTAGTCATACTATTATTTTGTATTCATATTGGCTATTTTGCCTGAAGTATTAGTCATATCATATATTTAGTCATACTATTATTTTGTATTCATATTGGCTATTTTGCCTGAAGTATTAGTCATATCATATATTTATTATACTATTATTTGTATTCATATTGACTTCTGGCCTAAAGTAAGTAGGTAATAGGTTAGGTCAGAACTGCGACTCCTATACCGACAGAAAGGAACATCTGATAATATGACACAAAACTTACATGGGCAGAAAGACAAAAGGGGGGACGGGGGAGCAAAGCTCCCCATAAGAGGGGCTCGGGGAGGTAAGGCGCCCACAGAGGGGGCTCGGAAGGCGAAGTGAAATTCTGTGTCGATCTGTTGAGCACGCCGATTTTCTTAAGGTGCGTCCACATTTGTATCATTTGCCCGTATCAGATCATCGTCGCGTGGCATGATCGCGTGTCACGATCACGCGATTGGACGTTGCGCCGATCCGATCGCTCGAAATCCATGTTGCTACGCGTATCAAACACTCGGATCGGAGAAGCGCGGCATGATCGCGACGGTGCGACGTCCACACTAGCGATCATGACACGCGATCATGCTACGCGGTTATGATACGCCGCGATCCATCTTGAGTCGGTTTTTGCCCGATCATCTTCTGTTTCGTCCATTGCAGCTACGCGTGAAAGAGATGGCCTTGAGGCGTAGCTTGAGTCGCTGGCGCCGGTGTTTACCGGCGAATTTCCAAAGTACTGCCATTTTTAGTTGCTACGCGCGCGGTGCCGCCGACGCATGGGCGTTGCTGTCCACGCTGGTGCTCGGCGCTCGCAGCTTATGAGCTGTCGTGATAATGATCTTCAAGTTTCTGCACTGGTGTCAACCAATTTGATGTGCGATCGCAGATTGCAACAGTTTTACACGGAACACAACGCTACTACAAAAGAACGATCACGCGAAAATGATGATCGGCGAAATGCCAAAATGATCGGAGCGGTGAAACGATACGGCTAGCGTCCAAACTGCACCATACAAAATGATCGGCGCTGTAATCGGATACGGTGATACGCTACGGCTTAGTGTGGACGCGTTCCTTCACGCGGCGGCGCAAATGATACGGAATGCCGACAGTGAGCGTCCAAGCAGCGCGATATGCAGTCATGCCACGGGGCGATGATCGGATACGAGCAAATGATACAAGTGTGGACGCACCTTTAGAGGATAACTTCGCCGTAACCTCTACCCCCTCGCCGCGGAACTGGACTTCACTCGACTTAGGGTACTTTCCGTTGACCTAGAACTAACTATGCAAGTAATATTGTCTTATACTACAATTACAGGGAATAATCTAAAAACTATACATTTGTAATTAAATCATAAAAAGTAGTGTTCAAAAGTCATATGAGGACAACCTGGTTGCGTTCAGTTTGCACCTCATTTGTATTCGGCGCCATACATACTAGGTGCAAACTTAACTTAACCCGGCCGTTCCAGGTAGCAGGTAAGATGTGATAGAATAAGTGAAAATTTGTTCGGAACCCTCAGTGCGCGAGTCAGACTTGCACTTGGCTGGTTTTTTTGTTAATGTTGAGTTAGTTCTCGTTTTTCGGGTCTTTTTGCCTTCCTCTGCCCTGCGCTGGCGATCGTCGCAGTACTTTCAATACTTTATTTTACATTGAAAATACTCAAATTTATATTTATTGTTAATGTTTTTAGAATCTTCATTAAATGGGCTTTCGGGCAGTATTTTTTATAAACCAAGTTAAATATGAAAAACATAGAAATATGAGGGTTTGTTTGCATTTCGTAACCACTAAAAGTTTATTATTTTAAGTATTGCGTCATATTTTGCTATCGAACCCTAAAAAACTAGTATGTGGAACGTATTGGGCATCATCTAGTTATCTGATAACGACACCAAACTTGACTCAAAAGTCCAAACTAATCTGCCAGATTTTTTTCCCGGAGCTCTAGGAGCTCTGTACTTTGACCCCCCCACCTGTCGCAGAGTTCAAACTGGCTACCGAGCGCTTTGGGCTAAGCTGGACGTGTATAACATTCGTACCAAATGGCATTGTTGTACTCCAAAATGTCATACTGTTTCCCAATAGAGAACGGACTATCACTCTTCCGAAATGTTTATATGTCACGTTGTTATGATTCATCCATCATTGAGGGCATTTATCGTTTTTTGTCGTCACAACTCGGCCGGCTGCAATAACGTTAAATAGTATGTGAAATAGTAAGAAATTGTAATGTACAAAAGGCAAAACTCGATATAGACATTTGAGGCTCGCTCGCTTCGCTCGCTCTTTAGGGTCGCAGTTCAACCTTACACTCCTCCCCTTTCGCTAACCTAATCCAAGTCGGGCCTGCCTTAAGGTGAAACAGATAAGCTGACTTTATGGTTAATGAAAGATATATCCAATAATTATTGGCTTAAACAATAATATGCCAACAACCGAACTTATCTACTCCGCGTATGCAAAAAGTACCGACATACTTTATTAGGCTATCAAAAGTCATAACCCGATTGAGGGTAAAATTCATTTAAAATTGATTCAACAGATGGTCATTAATTACTTCGCCCATTGACGGCGGAGTCATCGGAATCCGTGATAGGTATTTTATCCACATTGACTGACAAATAAGTCACATTATTTTTCACCACATGTCAATGTCTAATAAATGTCGGTGTAATAAACTTTGTGATGATGGAATTTATAAGAAAAAACAAGTCACTTTATAAACTACTAGCTTCTGCCCGCGACTTCGACCGCCTTAAATTTTTTAATCGTGGATAAAGGGTGTTTTTCCGGGATAAAAAGTAGCCTATGTCCTTCTCTGGGACTCAAAATATCTCCATACCAAAAATTCATCCAAATCTGTTCAGCGTTTTAAGCGTGAAGAGGTAACAGACAGACAGACAGACAAACATACCAACACACTTTCGCATTTATAATATTATAGTGAAGTATATGATACAAATAAGTTTGCTTAAAAAATGTATGACAGTGTGAAATAGGATCAAAAACATTCGGAGTTATGCTCGGTAGTAATCGTGACCAAGTATTAATAGTGGCTATTAGATGGAAAATTGAATGAGAAACATTTTCTGAGTTTCAATAATCGGGGTTGAAAAATTATGTGAACTTTGGCGCACCCCCAAAAAATATGAAAGGAAATAAAATAGTAAGACTTAATAAATACTTTCAACAAAAAATATTTTCAGCCTGATCTAAAATACCGTTTATGAGTTAAGAGTCCCCGGTAAGCTCTGTTCTCCATACAAACGTAGTTACGCTGTCATTTTAAATCGACTGGCAAGTTTGCTCTGAAACTTTGTACTTAGAATAAGTTAAGGTCTATGCAGGCCTGTAATGAGTTTATGTAGCTTCAGATACAATTGTAAAAAAATATAGCGAATTTAAGTTTTTCACACAAAACTTGTTTTTGCTGTATTTCGTTTATTTCCTCATGTCATTAAATATGCAAAGTTTCGTTACAAATCGAACTCGTAGTTTTAAAATTAGAACGTAACTCCGTTTGTATGGGAAGATGAAATTCGGCCGAGCTAGCGGGGGACTCTTAATGCTGATAAACTGCGCTTTGAACTAAAGTACTTAAGTGCCATGAAGATAGGCTCTTTTGCTGGTGTAATCTTCATATGGTATTTTTTTCATTTGTATATATATACCCAATGTGATCAATATATATCTCGTAGTTACTGAGTAAAATGCCTATGAAATCCACGGACGGACGGGCGGACGAACATGACGAAACTATAAGGGTTCCGACACGGGGCATTCTGCCACTGGAGTCGTTTCACAGACACAAAGATTATCTTGATTGGCTGAATGTCACACGAGTCATGCGTAGTTTCCTTATTTACCTTGTTTTAAATAGCTAAAATAGTTGAACAGATTCCCGGGAACTGGCCCCAGGGCGGCTTCACTGGACGGGCGGGTGGCCTGGGTGGTGGGCGGTCTAGGTGGCGGTTGGCGGCCTGGGGGCGACGAGCGTTGGGCGTCGGGTTACCAACCAAAACTAAAAAAAAAACAATTTGTTTCCTCACTTAGAGCGTTTTCAATGCGTGCCAGACAGTTGTATTACGCCTACACGATGTCCTACATCAAAAATACAACTTCTTACCTGAACTTTCGGTCACCTGCATTGTCTATGCGAGCGCGGGTTCCTATTGATCTGCTCCGCCTTTTATTACGGTGCACTTTGCCGTGGTTCGCGACTCGTTGCAACCTTCTCTATTCATCCTATTGATACTATGTACATATTATTTTACTCGCTTGTAATATATCTACACCTCGACACTAATTTATATACCTATATGTTCAATACCTCATCTTTTCATCTGATACAATGGACAACAATTGTTTTTTTTTTTTACTCCCTAGTTTTATCGAACATATTAATATAGCGGAATGTTATGTATTTTTCAATTATTTTTAATTTTAGCCACTGATTTTAATAAAACAAAGCTACTTCATACTATAAGGGCCTAAGCGCAATTTAAGAGGTATTAAATTAAAAAAGTAAAAAAGATTCTCCATCTGTGGGCTCCTTGTAACAAATTTCATAACTAGAGATGGTGAAAAGCGTTATAGTTAAATTTATGTCACCGTTGAACATTGCTACGCGAGGCTATTGAGATTAAAAAGCATCCTAATTTCAATAGAGAAGATGGATTGTCACTACCACCAGCTTGGGATCCTGTAATACATCTCATCAAGGAACAAGCGAGACACAGGACTGCAAAACCTTAATTTCCGAACGGTGTAAAATATCTTATCTGTTTAAAAGTAGTTTAATAGTCTCTGTTTTTAAATATTATAATTAGTAATGAGGTAGCCTGGGAGCTTTTCTTTGCAGCGTTTCTTTTCTCCTCAGTACGCCTCATTTGTGAAATGCTGCTTGGTAAATTATTAGAATAAAATAATTAAGCCCTTCTGGCACATGTGTAACTGTCTTTACAGCTTAGGCCCATCTGGCATGTATGTACACCTTTATTTGTGTTTTTTCAAAAAATGGGTAGTTTGCACAAATTGTAACTTTGACAGAGGAAAATACATCTTTTCTCTGTCCTCCCGTGACCATGGAAAGCTGGAAAGCTTCCGAAACGTCGGGAACTAAAATGAGATAATATACGCGATATAATCCGTTAAATTGTTTTATTACTATAGTTATTTTTTTTTAATTCTTCAAACTTGCAAAAATGATAAAGTGACAATTGAGAATACGTTGGTTAAAGTTTGGGACCGCAAAGAACACACTTGTACTTTGAAGTTATGGAGTGGTTAGTATCAAATGAATTGGCATACTTTAATGATTTCAAATTAGTCAAAATCATGTATGTATCCTTAGTAGTTTGAATGTTACGGAGGCTTGAACATAAAAACAAAACAATAATATGTCAATCCTGAATATGGGTTTATTTTCTATATTTATAACACGACACGCAGATTCATTATTAAAGTTGTATTTATAAATGTATTCTGATGCTAAAAAAGACAGAAATAATTCTATGGATCCCTTTAGTTAGTTATTATGTCAAAAAGTTAATAAAAAATGCATTTAAAAGTACGGCATAAAAAAATACTAATAAAAATTTGTAGATTGTTTGACAAGGGTTTAAAATAAGCCATTATGACACCAAGTGATTATTTGGACGAGCTCAAGAAGAGAGCGAGGACTGTCATGCATGTATATTTGTATATGTGGGTAAGTTAATAAAATCAGTCTATCACCAGCCTTTGCGTGTGTCATTGACTCCCCTGCCTATATAGTTATTTTACATGGCGCAGCCGAGTATGTAGACAAAATGTATACATTTAAGTATATAATTTACCATTCTGTACGTGGAGAAAAACAATAAAAGTTCAGTGCGTGATCCAAATTGGTATAAAGTGAGCGTAACTCAGGAACAATGGAAGCGGTGTTGCAACCACCCGCGCCGTTTCAAATTGAAAATAATATATCGAGCGTTATATCAGGAATTTTATGCAAGTCATGGCAAATATGGAAAAATTCATTTGATGTGTACTTTGAAGCTTGTGACATTAGTAAAAAAACGGGAAAAGTTCAAATAAACATTTTGTTACATGACATCGGGCCTAAGTGCAGAGATGTGTATGAGCAATTTACGACCAAACCTACAACTTTAAAGACACTTGTGCAAGAATTCGATAAGTTCTTTTTGCCTAAAACGAATGTAACTGTCGAGCGATATAAGTTTTCACGCGAGCCCAAAGAGCGTCGGAATCAACGGAGCAGTATGTTTTTGAACTCAATAAAATGTCTTCAAGATGTGTATTCAAAGATTTATGCAGCGATTTGGTGAAAGATCGGCTAATTTGTGGTAAAAGAAATGGGTTACTACGTGAACGGCTACTAGGAGAACCGGACTTAACTCTCAGTTCGGCGCTGGATATATGCCGGTTGGCGGAGCTGTCACAGGTGCAAGCCGGCACAATAAAACAACAAGCCGAAACGCATCACGTTCACGAATTGAACGGAAGGTGCGAGAATCATCTCCATTTGAGGTCAGGTGTAGAGGAGTCAGTACATTGGGTGAGCGGCTCTGATTGCCGTTGCGGAGCTCGAGAGGCGAGGAGTGCGCCCCCTGCAACCCCCGCCGCCACCGCCGGCTCGTGGGAGACGCGCGGGCGCTGCCGGCGCGGTCGTGGACGCGGTCGCCGCGCCCCCCAAGGAGCCGTCGCGCAGGCCCGGGCCTAGTAACGCACCGCCGGAATCGCGGTCTTATCGACAGTGCTCGAAGTGTGGTGGAAATCATAGTTTTTACAAGTGTCCCGCGTATGATGTTCGGTGTGGTAATTGCAACGGTTACAACCATTACGCAAAGATGTGCCGAGTATATGCCGTCGAGGAAGCCTCCAGTGATCAGGTAATACGCCATAAAAAATATTTTCTAGTTCTGAGTGGTCCGCTACACTAAATATAAACAATGGTTCGATTAAATTTAAAATTGACACAGGCGCCGACGTGAATGTTTTACCTTTGAGTTATTTGGAAAATATAATTATTTCAGAAAAAGAGTTAACTCCCACGTCGATGAAATTACGAGGTTATTCTGGTGACAGTATTAAGATTATTGTCAAGTGTTATTTAAAAAACATGTTATAAAGATATTTTTTACATATTAAAGTCTATTGCTGCTGATGTTAATTTTCCGTCCATATTAGACCGCAGCACGTGCGAGGAGTTGAATTTGGTTAAACGTATAATGTCAGTAGATAAAAGTACAACGAATGATATTTTAGTTGATTATTCTGACGTTTTTGATGGGATTGGCTGTTTACCTAGAGAATATAAAATCCAGGTGAAGGAAGATGTCCGTCCAGTCATACATCCACCCAAAAAGTTACCCATAGCACTCCGGGATAGTGTTAAAAATAAGTTGATGGTGATGGAAAAACAACAAATAATAGCAAAAGTTGAGAGCCCCACTGACTGGGTGAATAGTATGACTCTTGCTAAGAAGCCTAATGGAGATTTTTGGATTTGTCTCGATCCGCAAGATTTAAATAGGGCACTCAGACGGGAACATTTTCGTTTGCCAGCGTTGGATGAAATTACGTCCAGGCTCTTGGGCGCTAAATGGTTTAGCACTTTAGATGCTAAACAAGGATTTTGGCAGGTAAAAGTCAGCCCTGATTGTACAGACTTGTGTACTTTTAATACTGTATTCGGAAGATACAAATTTTTGCGTTTACCATATGGAATCTCGTGTGCAAGTGAGGTGTTCCATAAAAAAACTTATAGACCATTGAGGTGGTGCGATGATATAACATAACTATCTACATAAGTATCTGTATTAATGTATGTGTGTGTATGATGTGTGAACGATGTTTTAGTCTTAATACAGCAAGTAACCAGCATTGTCGTGTTTCATTTTACTGACCTCCTCACCATTTTGACGATTTAGATGAAGTCTGTCAGTTCGTTGATGATTTATTAGTTTATGGCAAAACCAAAGCGGAGCATGATGAGCGCTTGCGTAATGTTTTAGAAAGATGTCGAAAAATAAATATAAAATTGAATAAAGGTAAATGTAAAATAGTCCTAAAAGAAATAAAATATTTGGGGCATAAGATAAGTGAACATGGGGTTTCACCTGATGATACGCATATTGTAGCCGTACGTAACATGCCACAACCTAAAAATGTGAGACCTTGAAAGGTTTCTCGGTCTAATAACATATGTAGGCAGTTTTATTCCAAACCTATCGGACAAAACACACGAGTTGCGTCAACTACTTAAAAAGGATGTAGAATGGCATTGGCATGGAAAACATCAGCAAAGTTTTGATTTGCTTAAAGAGTGCCTAGTTAGTCCGCCCGTTCTGCAATATTATTCGTTAGATAAGCCTATAATATTATCTGTTGATGCAAGCAAGAATGGTGTAGGTGCATGTCTGTTGCAGGACAACTTGCCGGTATGTTATGCGTCAAAGTCACTAAACAAGACTCAACAGACACACAAATAGAAAGTATCTCGTCAAGCTCGTCAAAATACCCATCAACCGCAGCCACTACTTCATCATTGCTGGCAAATCTTTTACCACCACGCCATTTTATTAAATTTGAAAACAAAAAATAATCGGAAGGTGACAAATCGGGCGAAAAGGGTGCATGAGAAAGCAATTCAAACTCTAACTCGCGGATTTTGGTCATGCCTTGGTACACGTGTGTACTGGTTTTTTTTTATACTACTAACGTGGCAAACAAGCGTACGACCTGCCTGATGTTAAGCAGTCACCGCAGCCTATGAGCGCTTGCAACGCTAGGGGCATTACAAGCGTGTTGCCGACCCTTTAAGAACCTATTCACTCCCCTCTTGAAGAACCCCATATTGTAACCTCCAGGGAAAACCGCGGCAGGGAGGTCATTCCACATACGGATTGTGCGCGGTAGAAAATTCCTTTGATACCGTACGGTGCGCGACCATTTTGGTTCCAAGGTGTGTGGATGAATATCCCTCCGATGCCGAGCGGTGCGATGGTAGAAGGTGGCTGTAGGCATCATGTCGAACAATTCCTCGGAACACAGCCCATTATACAGGAGGTAGAACACACATAAAGAGGCGAAGTCTCTCCTTAGACTTGAAGGTTCAATACCGTTAGTGAGGATGGGATCGTTAATAATTCGTACAGCGCGGTTTTGAACCGAGTCCAGAGGGCCAAGCTGATATCCAGTGCATTGTCTTGGTGAAACAAAATTTTTGTTTTCGCCCGATGCGGTCATTTTTGCGGTGATTCGCTATGATAGTCTTTCCTTTCTGACGATAATCTATAAAGATTATTCCACGGCAATCCCAAAAAACGGAGGCCATGACCTTTCTTGCTGATGGAACGGTTTTTGCCTTCTTTGGGGCCGGTTCTCCTCTTCGAGTCCATTGCTTCGACTGTTCTTTCGTCTCTGTTTTGAAATAATGCACCCTCGTTTCATGCATAGTGATAAGACGCCGCAAAAACTCCGCTTTATTGTTGTGTGTATTTTGCCAAACACTCGATCAAAATATCTTCGTGAAATCGTTTTTGTTCATCTGTGAGCAATCGCGGAAAAATATGTGCGCAAGGTGGGTGCGCACTGCGCACATCTTTTTCATATCCAAATTTTCAGTTAATAAGCGATGTACAGCACTTTTTGAAATCCCTGTCATGTCTGCTAGCTCGCGTTCTTTCAATCAACGGTGATCTAATACCATTTTGTGGATTTTTTACTTTTTCTGGCGTAGTCACTTCATTTGGTCGACCACATCGATGTTCATCTTTGCAACTAGAGCGACCTCGTTTAAACTCTGCCACCCAATATTTTACTGTTGTAAACGATAGAGCAGACTCTCCCAAACTCTTGGACAAAAACATTTCAAATAAAAGTATTGTATCAGATAACGATGAACAATTTTCTCAATGTCTGAAAATTTCTTCACGGCGTTTACTGTTGTTGGCAACTAAACAAAAGACAAACGACGCTACGTGTTAGAATTTCAAATGTAAACTTTATAAAGTGCATTATTTTTACTCAAAATAAAAACTTCTTTAAGTGTGTCAGCTCGGGTACTTCTGGGACTGCCCTCGTATATTAAGTACACGTGAGTAAAATAATATGTAAATAATATGAACAGGGAAGGACGCAACGAGTCGCGTACCACGGCATAGTGCTCCGTAGAGTACAGTTAAGAGTTTGTATTGTTGATGTAAGACATCGTGTAGGTCGTGACACAGCTGTCTGAGATTCCTGGGACCTATTGGAAACGCCCTAAGTGTGGGGCAATTTGGTTATTTTTGGTTTGCTCCGTCCGTCGCTCAGACCGCCCACCGCCCAGGCCACCCGCCTGCCCGTCCACTCAGTGAAGCTGCCCTGGGGCCAGTTACCGGGAATTTATTCGACTTAAAACCTAGATCTGACTAAGAACATTTATATTTTAGTTAGTGTGGAACAACTTGTATTCATGGATTGCATATGTGCCTTGGCTGTGGGTGGCATGTTTAGCAGTGGCGGCAATCCGTACGGTGTCTGCACCAACCAGACTGCTTAAACAAGTCTTTAAGCTTGGCGCCAACGACATTTTTTTGGTTTGTTATTATTCTTGTCGAGGTCCCTATGTCGCATACTTTTGTTTGTCCGAAACTGTTTTAGCATAACAAACTTGGGATATTCAGTTTTCGACGAATGCTAATGTGGCAGAAACCTTATTTAGCATAAGTTCTAACTTACGGAAAATGTTATTTGTCCGAAATTGTATTCGCATACTATTGTTTAGGCCGATTATATTTACGAATAGTATGGTTTACCATAATGGTATTTGGCGTATTATCTATTGTCCGAGTTTATCTTGGCATACTTAAATTGCTACCAGAAAAGCGGGTTACGTTAGGTTAGAACTACATCCCTCGCAAAGAGGAACTGCTAGCAGGATAATCGGTTAGGTTAGGTTAGAATTGCGTCCTTCGCAAAAACGATTTGCTAGCAGAAAAGCGGAGCGTCAAAATGGGTCAAAATCGAGAAGTGTAGTTTAGGTTAGGTTTGTATTATGACCATGTTTAGCGGAGCGAGCGAAGCGAGCGGAGCGTTAAAATGGGTCAAAAACCGAAAACTGTAGGTTAGGTTAGGTTTGTATTATGACCATGTATAGCGGAGCGGCAAAATGTTAACATTACCTATTTCACAAGAAAATGAAACATATGAAGATATAAATAACATGGTTTTATTTTTAACATTAAGTATATTTAACAAAAACATAAGTTATAAACAAAGATCAGAAACAAATGAAAAAATTTTTCGACGATACTGGACTTGAACCAGTGCCTTGAGCCAGACCGGGGCAGCACGCTCTACCATCTGAGCTAATCGTCCACACCAGTAGTCGACGAATTTTGTCATCTGTTCTTGCTTATGGATCTCTGTATGGTGCATCCGACTCTTTAGCCGTTAGCGCCGCCTAGTGAAGAACTATGAAGTTACTTTCACCCCGAGCAGATACCTTTACAGGTACCATTGCCCGGCGAGAGGTGGCGCTATTATCAAGACTGTACTTTTTGTTTTACAAATATCATGATAATAATCACAATTTTTGCAATTTATTAGTGGATCACTCCACTAGTGTTATTATTATAAACAAAGATCAGAAACAAATGAAAAATTTTTTCGACGATACTGGATTTGAACCAGTGCCTTGAGCCACACCGGGGCAGCACGCTCTACCATCTGAGCTAATCGTCCACACCAGTAGTCGACGAATTTTTTCATCTGTTCTTGCTTATGGATCTCTGTATGGTGCATCCGACTCTTTAGCCGTTAGCGCCGCCTAGTGAAGAACTATGAAGTTACTTTCACCCCGAGCAGATACCTTTACAGGTACCATTGCTCGGCGAGAGGTGGCGCTATTATCAAGACTGTACTTTTTGTTTTACAAATATCATGATAATAATCACAATTTTTGCAATTTATTAGTGGATCACTCCACTAGTGTTATTATTATAAACAAAGATCAGAAACAAATGAAAAAATTTGTGAAAGTAACTTCATAGTTCTTCACTAGGCGGCGCTAACGGCTAAAGAGTCGGATGCACCATACAGAGATCCATAAGCAAGAACAGATGACAAAATTCGTCGACTACTGGTGTGGACGATTAGCTCAGATGGTAGAGCGTGCTGCCCCGGTCTGGCTCAAGGCACTGGTTCAAGTCCAGTATCGTCGAAAAATTTTTTCATTTGTTTCTGATCTTTGTTTATAATAATAACACTAGTGGAGTGATCCACTAATAAATTGCAAAAATTGTGATTATTATCATGATATTTGTAAAACAAAAAGTACAGTCTTGATAATAGCGCCACCTCTCGCCGAGCAATGGTACCTGTAAAGGTATCTGCTCGGGGTGAAAGTAACTTCATAGTTCTTCACTAGGCGGCGCTAACGGCTAAAGAGTCGGATGCACCATACAGAGATCCATAAGCAAGAACAGATGACAAAATTCGTCGACTACTGGTGTGGACGATTAGCTCAGATGGTAGAGCGTGCTGCCCCGGTGTGGCTCAAGGCACTGGTTCAAATCCAGTATCGTCGAAAACATTTTTCATTTGTTTCTGATCTTTGTTTATAATAATAACACTAGTGGAGTGATCCACTAATAAATTGCAAAAATTGTGATTATTATCATGATATTTGTAAAACAAAAAGTACAGTCTTGATAATAGCGCCACCTCTCGCCGAGCAATGGTACCTGTAAAGGTATCTGCTCGGGGTGAAAGTAACTTCATAGTTCTTCACTAGGCGGCGCTAACGGCTAAAGAGTCGGATGCACCATACAGAGATCCATAAGCAAGAACAGATGACAAAATTCGTCGACTACTGGTGTGGACGATTAGCTCAGATGGTAGAGCGTGCTGCCCCGGTCTGGCTCAAGGCACTGGTTCAAGTCCAGTATCGTCGAAAAATTTTTTCATTTGTTTCTGATCTTTGTTTATAATAATAACACTAGTGGAGTGATCCACTAATAAATTGCAAAAATTGTGATTATTATCATGATATTTGTAAAACAAAAAGTAAAAACATAAGTTGCAAAGTAATTACATTCTACTTAATTATTATTATTAAAGCGGAGCGTCAAAAGGGTCAAAAACTGAAAACTGTAGGTTAGATTAGGTTTACCAAAAAAATTATGACCAATTAATTTTTGGTCTGATAAAAATATGCCTATTAATTTTATGCGTAGACATGATTCGGACAAACAAAACTATGCGCAAGCAAATTATGACAAATTAATATCTGCGTTATCAAACTATGCGAACCTTGATTATGCCAAAACAGGTTATGCGAAAAGTCAATTATGCCTACATTGATTATGCCATGCAAAATTATAACTAAAAAAAATATGCCAATACAGGGCGAACCGTGATAATTGGTACATTCCCAGTACTTAGTCATCCCTTAGTCACTGCTCTTACTTCAAATATAGAGCAAGGAAACGTATCAATTTTCCAGACTAAGTATACGATACGTTTAGACTACATTATATATATTTCGAATATTTTACGCTACCTAGATGTGTATTGAAAAACAAACTAAAGTGACAAGAATGGTTCCCCCTGTTTAGGGATAAGCCCAGGCAGTGGCGTAGCCAGAGGCGAAGCGGCACTTAGCCCAGGGCCTCACTGCACTGTTATGGTGAACCTCTCAGGCACCTACCGAACCAGTTAGTGATAAATATGGATTATCTACTTGCTACGTAGGCTGAGCCAATGCCGGTGTCGTGATCGGGTTGGCGAAGCTCCGAGCACTGGTTACCTACTGAGACTACAACCGATGCCGTTGCAGGGTCTGACGGATGCTTTTGTAGTCGCGCTTCACATCCACTCCGCTAGCATGGGCTCCGAGATTGTTCATGGAAAAGGATTGAACTTCTATGGTATATTGTATATTTTTATTCAGTTTGTTGTAGTTAGTTGATATTTAGGGTTCCGTACCTCAGGAGGACGGTCCCCTTATAGGATCACTTTGTGGCCCGTCTGTCTGTCTGTTTGTCAACGCCCTTTTTCTTAGGAACCCGTGTAGGTATGAAGTTAAAATTAACATCAAATAGTCATTACAAAAGTTGTTTCCGTACAAATTGACATGATACGGCCTTTTTTAGCGTATTTTCTTCTCAACCCTCGGTGCCTGAGTCTGACTCGCACTTAGCCGGTTTTTTTTTATCGCTACGACAAGGCACTACAGGCGCTTTTGTATATTCATGTTAACTTGGCAACACATCAAATTATTGAATGGGCTACTAAACCAGCCAGGTACAACGTCAACTATGGTTATGCTAAGGAGCTAAGAACGAGTAAAAAGTTTTATCTGCGGGCCTGTGATGGTAGCATATACTGAGCGCGGAGTGCGAGAGTGACAGATGATTACCGCGCAATATTCACGAGTATTATAGATAGACGTGTAGATTCAGGTTTCTGTTGAATTGGTACATTACAGAAGACCCATTATATTCTGCACAAAGCGAAACACTAATGCGTCAAAATACTCTTAATACCTCCAAATTCAAATGGCCTCAGTTGTATACTGCAAAGCTAAGTATGCAGACCTACGTTAGAATGGTCTGGCAAGAGTTATGGTGGAGCGGCTAATCGTTGCAACAGTCTGCACTGTGAGGTCAGCGGACTATACGTAGGCGTATGTTGGCAGCGTCGGGCCACATTGACCCGCTGCTGAACCGCGACAACGTGTGGCACTCCGGCCTGGTGCTGGCCCTGGCAGTGCTGCACTCGTTCTGCGCCACGGTCTGCGCGCTTGCCGACGTGCCGCGGCCTGACGTGCGAGGCCTCTATAACACTAAAGAGAGTAAACAGTCGTGCCTTCTCAAGCAAAAGCTACCACGTTGTGGGTGGTCGATAAAATGACCTAGTAACCCGTTGACAAGATGCAGTCAAGTTAATCCCTGATCCCTGTCTGTATCTAAAATTGCACCAATAGGTAACATAGCAACAGTTTCGAACCTGACAACACAACTGAATATAATATAAAATAGATAAACTAAAATCGTATAAGTTACCCACATGTGGTACCTTTTGCCTGAAAACATCACATTTCATAACGAGTAAAAAAATTACCTTCTTTTTGAAGTCGTTAATAAGGCGAACAAACATTTCAGTCAATAGCTGAATATCACTAGTACCTAAGTTCAAAATTTATAGAAGTTAGTACGAGCCCCAATGCAAATGAGTTTATCGGGCAGGAAAAAAACCTAAGTAACTTAAAAATTCAGGAAGACTTGTGTAATGTTCATAGGTAGACACCTATGTCTTCGCCATTATTTAATTTTTCGTGTAATCATACTTTGCCATCCTTTATTAAAAACTCTTAAAGCAGTTTTGAAAATAAAACTGTAGGTACACAACGATACATAAATATAAAAAAAATGTATCCGTGTTGATTGCAGTGGATATGTAAGATAGCAGTGAAGGCTACGTTCACACGGCGACTATTCGATGCGATATTCTCTCGCATAGGTTTTACAATGATTTATTCCATATTATGCAGTGGGCCGATCCTCGATAAGTGTGATATAAATAACTCGGCTGTAACCGGCAATCCGTCCTCCATCATGAGCTTCGCCAACGACGCCACAAATACGACTGCCTGCTTTATTAATTACTCCAGAATTAGATGGGTAAAGTAAGTAACGCCCCCTTTTTCGCACCGAAGATGACTTACTTTTTTTACTTTCGGCAAGTTCCGCAGTGGCAGGCTATCAAATAAAACCTAGCATGACTTTTATGGGGAACCATATATTTTCTAAACGTAATGTCCATAAAATATGAAAAAATTACATGCAAAGATATACTATACTCTTTAACAATAGTGTCCGACCGAAACATGTTTTTTTGCCGAAACCGAAGGTTCGGTATGATTATAGTTTCGGCCGAAACCGAACCTTTTATAAACGTGTTTAATAGTTGATTAAAAGTATTAAAACGTTGACTAAAATGTCAGTAGGCCGTTTATTCCAGATATTTGACTAATGAAACATCTTGCCAGCCTAATATTACAGGTATCTACGCTCAACTTTTATCGACTTGAAATTTCAACATTGTATGTGAGTGGACACAGGGTCAAAATTTAAGTACCTTAAAAATTATTAAAATTTGATAATCATTGAAATAAAACAATTTAACAGATTATATCGCGTATAGGTCCATCCGTGACCATGGAAAGCTGAAAAGCTTCCGAAACGTCGAAAATGAGATAATATACGCGTTATAATCCGTTAAATTGTTTTATTTCAATGAGTAATAATCGTGGAAACAGAAGAAAATATTATATGAAAATCATATTATGATATATGTTCTTTCAGTTTTACTGTTATTTTTTATAATCACAATTATCTAGCCTCAAAAGGCTCATTCAAATATACTTATTTGAGTATTATACTTATAGTCGTCATGTCGTCCGAACGTGTTTTTTTGCAACTGTCCAATCACTCCTGCAGTACGGCACTGACTTGTGGGGGCGCGCCGCGGACTGGGAACGCGCATTCCGACTCCAGAAAAGCTGTGCGCGCGATGGTGCAACTGCCTCAGGAAACTTCCGTGAGGCCCTATTTTAAGGAGCTGGGCATACTGACTTTGCCATCGGTAGTAATACAACCGATTGCTACCTATGGGTATATAAATCTGAGTCAGTATAGAAAACGCGCAGACCAAGCCCGCCTGCTCCGACACCCGAGTAGGCTCCTGCCGATAAAACGACGACTCGCGAGATCTGGTAAGGTGACTCACGTTGTGTGCCCTACGGTCTACAATAAACTGCCAGTGGCAATTACCTCCGCTCCCTCTCTGTTTTAAAATAAAACTAAAAAATTGGCTTCTTGAGCACGCATTTTATAGCTTTGACGAATTTTTAAATGTTGAATTGTAATATAATTACATAACTATTGTATACGTACTTACGATTATTTTTATTCTATGTTTGTATATTTTTACATATTAATTTATAAATGATTATAAATCTGCTGTGTTGTGACATGTAATATTGAGAATATTATTAATAAATGAATATGAATATGAATAATATGAATATTATCTGTCTGTTCTATATAACATTTTAAATGTACTCGTATTTTTTTTAAAGCATCATAAGTAAAGTATAATTAGTAAAATGTTGTACATTACAATTTTTTACTTCTTTTAATTATTTAAAGTCGTAACTTTAATTCAACATCGTTTAACACTTCTACAAAATTAAGTATGCAACTTAAAACATAAGTCTCGTATTTTTAGAAGGTTTGCCAGCCGTGATACTTGCTACTAGCTCACCAGAAGTTAGCCGAACGCGACCCGAAAGTGCGATGTTGTAAGTTTCGGCGCGGCCGAAAGGTTCGGCTGTTTTTTGGCCGAAACCGAACCTCTGGCCAAAACATGATTTTTGGGCCGAAACTGGACGAAACCGAAACCGAATCTTCGGTCGGTCGGACACTACTTAATAAATACTTTCAACCAAAATAGTCTTATCGGATATACCATTTATGAGTTATTGCCAAAAAACTGCACTTCGCGGCAAAAGGACGTAAGTGCCGTGGAGATACGCTCTTTTGATAGTGCACTTTTTTATATTGTATATATATTATTTTGTATGAAAGGGTTCGGAACCCTACACTGAGCATGGTCCGACATGCTCTTGGCCGGTATCTTAGGTACATTTTCCATCACTCATACATTGCGAATTGGAGTTTAAAGGCCCGCGCACAGACTACTATACTAGAGCCCGCGCATAGTCCGTGTTTCAAGTTTTTCAAAACTATGTCGTACAGCTTGTGGATTGAGAAATTCAGCTTGGATAATATTGTCAACATCCGTGGGATCAATTCAGTTGTGTAGCCATATGAGATAATTTTGTCAACATCCGTGGGATCAATTCAGTTGTGTAGCCATATGAGATAATTTTGTCAACATCCGTGGGATCAATTCAGTTGTGTAGCCTTATGAGATAATTTTGTCAACATCCGTGGGATCAATTCAGTTGTGTAGCCTTATGAGATAATTTTGTCAACATCCGTGGGATCAATTCAGTTGTGTAGCCGTATGAGATAATTTTGTCCACATCCGTGGGATCAATTCAGTTGTGTAGCCTTATGAGATAATTTTGTCAACATCCGTGGGATCAATTCAGTTGTGTAGCCTTATGAGATAATTTTGTCAACATCCGTGGGATCGATTCAGTTGTGTAGCCTTATGAGATAATTTTGTCAACATCCGTGGGATCAATTCAGTTGTGTAGCCTTATGAGATAATTTTGTCAACATCCGTGGGATCAATTCAGTTGTGTAGCCTTATGAGATAATTTTGTCAACATCCGTGGGATCAATTCAGTTGTGTAGCCTTATGAGATAATTTTGTCAACATCCGTGGGATCAATTCAGTTGTGTAGCCTTATGAGATAATTTTGTCAACATCCGTGGGATCGATTCAGTTGTGTAGCCTTATGAGATAATTTTGTCAACATCCGTGGGATCAATTCAGTTGTGTAGCCTTATGAGATAATTTTGTCAACATCCGTGGGATCGATTCAGTTGTGTAGCATTATGAGATAATTTTGTCAACATCCGTGGGATCAATTCAGTTGTGTAGCCTTATGAGATTGTGTGAATGATCCTCGTTTTTGCCACTCAATTATGTACCTCCTACAACTAACGGTTCCTAAGATGTGGTATTGTGAGTTGACTTCAATAAATGTAATTTGTTTTTATCTGTAAACTCGGGCTATTAAATCGTGTCTATCCATGGGCGCTTGTCCGTATCTTATAGTTGTTCTTTGATTTCTGACCAAGATGAAGTTGCATGTGAATGTTCTACAGAGGTCAGGTCGTCAATATTTTCTTAAGTTGATCATGGCATCTTGAGTATATTCGTGCATATGTCTTGGACGCCCAAGTAGCAATCAATGGCTTAAAAAGGGATTGAAGATATCTTGAAGACAATTAGACAAATTCTTGCTGTTGTCTTGGCTAAAACTATTATGTCCCTGTAGATATCTTGAAGATATGCCCCAAGACACAGTTAAGTCAAAGTGGGCACAGTATTTAAGAAGAAATCAAGAAAGAGTTTAGACAAACTTAAACCCTACTTAAGAATGGGGTTTAACCGATCTCTAAACTTCGATTTCAAGATATCTTGAAGGTTGTCTTAAGTCCAAGAAATAAACTTAAAGATATCTATAATACTTACTTAAAACTATCATCTACACTGAGTTCCACAAATTCGATCATCTCTTAATAAAGAAAATTTTAAAACTTTTTTTATTCATGGAATTATATTTTAGAAAACATGGCGAACTCTTTTACTAACAACAGAATTCATTGAAGGTTTATCACAATGGCGATTACCTAACTATTATTTACGTTTAGAAAAGACCGTTTTATGTCGCTATAGGCATTTAAAAACTACAACGCATGATTGTTTATCATGTAAAATTGATCGAGTGCTATAAAACAGACGAGCTTACAAAATACTGGAAAATTATGTTGCTAAATGAAAAATATGCTTACATACAGCGCAGAATAATACTTTTCTGTGAATGTTTGAGATATAAATGCAATTAATAATGCTATAACAAAAATCCAACTTCAATATACTTTATTTTTTATGAAGTAGCGTCAGAATTTTTTTATTTATTAAAAGTGTATAATGGCGTTAAGTACGGTAAATTGCATTTGGATTAGTACCGGTTTAGAGATATTATACTTAATTTATACTAAAAGCGGAATTAGTGTTGTTCTACTTCATACTTAATGGGATTTTATAGAATCTTTAGTTTGATTTAGTGAATGCAAATCGCCGTCCAATTTATGGTAATGTTTATGCATTATAAAAGCCATAACGTTTATAATATGTAATATTCATTCAGATAATATATCCTGTGTTGAAGTCTCACTGCTAACGTTTGAAGCACTTGGTCGCACCGCATACAATTTGACGATATTTATTATATTTCACAACACGCCGACGAAAACCACCAGATCTTTTTATTTTTAATATTTCATCCATTCCATTAATTGGTTATAGTTTGTCGAAAAACGTCCCGTTAAACTTATTTTGACTTAAACTTGATTAAATTTAGTAAAAAAAGAATACAATGGTCTTCAGTAAGGCAATTCAAAGAGCTTGGTGCTACAATCATCTAAGTTTATCTACAAATTCAGTTTGTACTTTGCAATTCTAAACTGATACTTGAATTATACCATTGAGTCTTAAGTGAGCCTTCAAATAATCTGAGTTGAGTAAAAAACGCATTTTTAGACTTAATTGTAGATATACTTAATACTAAATAGTTTTTAAAATACTTAACTAGGTTTTAGGTATTCTTAAGTTGCTAAAGTAGCGGTAGCTTAAAACTATTCAGTTTTTAAGATTAAAATTACTAAACGGAGTCTTCTTAAATTTAGCTAATTCTTATTTTAGACAAAGTTTAGATATGTAAGATTTAATCACTATTCTTGTTTGCTACTTGGCCGTGCTATGTAAGATGAGGGTAAGATTACCATTGATCCAATGTCGTCAATGTTTTTGTCATATATGATCGCGTCTCGAAGGTGTATTGCATTCTTCATCGCGTAGTTTCTTCTGAATCTGATTCAGTAAAGTATCCGTTCCGCTTCTTGCATACCAATTTCTCTACCAGGAATTGTTGGAATAAACGGCGAATGTTGAGAATATGATTGTATGTTTCATTGTCTTTGATCACTAAGCGGTAAGCATGGAACTCCTTGGAAGTGACTTTTTTTATATTTTTCTACGCCTATTTTTAGGTTGGATTTGATTCACATTAAAATGATATCCATCCTCTTCGTACAGACATATTTATAGGCATCCTATGAACGGTGCGCCTCTGTAATGCGTTGTATTCCTTCTCTTCTTCGTTGATAAATTATGTCACGGCTTGTGTTTGTTATATTCTTTCGTCAGGGCGTAGTGGAATGCTTCACTTTTTACGTTTTTCTGTTTAACTTGCCCTAACCGCGCTTCTCGTACTTTAGTTATATTTTCATGGTTGGCTTGCGTTGGCAGTCTTTTATTATAAGATTGTGTCACAATTCTTGATTTTTCAATTCGTTCATTTCGTAGTATATTTGCTCATTCTCGTTCATTGAGAACGTTAACGTGCTTCTTTTTGTATTCGCCGTTTTTCTTCAGAACTGGCAAGATCTTCTGCACTTTTACGTGTATGCATTGTATAAAATATAAATCAAAGCATTATATTAAGAAATACACTAAGTACACTTTAAACACTTTTCACACTTTATTTTCGATTTCTATTCAGTCACTTTGATTTCTCACACTTCACTATTTGCTTTTATTCATTGTTCTACAATGATCAGGAATATTCGGGGATGTTCCCGAACGTTCGAAGCCACGACGGATCTTGCTTTATATACTTCTATCAATATGTAGCTTTACCCATCTTCAAATGGTCCGCAATGTTCCAGAATACTCCACAACATTCGAGAGTGATCTGGAATATTCAACAATTATCTGGGATATTCTCGAACATTCCACAACCTTCCAGAATGTTATAGAACGCCCGAGTTCGAACCCACGGCAGAGGTTGCTTTATATATAGGTAGCTTAGCTTTACCCATAGACACATCATTTCACAACATACCAGTGTTGTGGGAAGCCCTCGAATACTTTAGAATGATCTGGACTGTTCTAGAAGTTTCTAGAGGGCGTAACTTCCAACCCTTATATATAACAAATCGGTATTCATATTTGCATACATACCTATTTTAAAAATAAAGTACATAATGTAGAAAATTAAACCTTAAAGCGTGATGTTAAAGTTGAAAATAAAATGCGGCGCGGCGCTTTTGCCCACGACTTCGTCTGCGTAGAGATACAATTTACTTATAGCCTATGATGTCTAGACAACATTACTGGAATGTTTTGTTGAGATCCGTTCAGTAGGTTTTACAAATAAGAGTAACGTAAATACATGGGTCATAATTATTTTTAGTATGAGTTAGCGTTATGCGTCTTTCCTGTGGACACCCGAAAGTTACGGGCTTTAAATACTAATTTTTCTTAGTGCCCTATTAGGCGATCTACAAATTGATTAATACTCTAGATCTAAGCGGTAGAAATATCAGTTATATGTACCCAAGCCCTTAACTATTGCGTTGTCCACAGGAAAGACGGCTAAATTCTAGAACCAGTATGACCCACATACATAGGCACAAACTTTTACGTTTATAATATTACTAGCATTTGCCCGCGCCTTCGTACGTAAATTTTCAGGTATTCAATAAATGTTCTAGGCTATTGGGTGAAAGTGATGGACTAAATGCAGAACATACTTATTTTATCTTTATGCAGTAATCCGAGGGTAAGAATAAAAAGGAAAAGACTTCACACACTTTCGCGGCAGTTAATAGTACGTTACTGCAGAGGTTGCGAAAAAGGGGATTGCCGGCTGAGTAGTTAGGGTAACTCCGGGGTAGATGGCCATAGTTTTTTCCAAGACCGATTATGCGGAAAGTATGAACATTAGAATTTTGATTTTAGTTGAAAAATAAACTTTGATTATCTATCTAACGTAAACAAAACCGCAAACATTGTTACTAAGCGAACATAGTCAAAGAATATTTTGAAATCAAATTAGGGTTGGCCATCTCTCCCGCATATGTCCGGGAAACATGGCCATAACATTAAATATGAGTAGATTTCTATTTTTTTTTAATTGTTGTGCACATTTTTCTCCTTCTTTTTAATAAAATAATCATTTTTTTAATTCGGTATAATTTTAATGACCCCACAGTAGATATATTTGTACATAATGTCAGTTCTTCATTATTCTGGATTCATAGTAATGTACTTGTCATCTCTCGTATATTATTATTACTACCTACTGTTATGTTTTTAGTTAATAACATCTATTTTTTTTATTATCTGAGGTCCCAGTTCATGGCTTTCCAGTACTAAATTACTGCGTATAGCAATCTATCCCGATGTAGTCGTTTCATTATATCAACGAATAAAAAAAAAGTACGTAATTTAATATTGTTGCGAAGATCATAATGTCATCAAACGTCGAGTAGTGTTTACCAAAAGTGTATCAGTTTTTCGCAGACTAAATTAAGAACCGAATGGGCATTAATGATCGTGAGGTCGGCGGTTCTAATCCCAGCATAGGCGAGCTTTTTGCAAGTTTTCTTCGGATGTTTAGATTTTAGTAAGTGAGACTAATCAAAATCAAAAATATTGATCAAGTTTAAAAGTTTGTGTTACAACATGAAGTGTTGGGACATTCCATTAAGCACAGTTTGCTTGTATCGGAACGACCCGCTCTTCCGTCACTCGGAGATTTACAATAAACCAAATAAATACAAAATTACTTAGGTGGTATTTACTATATCTACTTAACTAGAATGTATGTACAAGAGTTTGTGAATATACATGAGTGAGTGCTTGTTTTTATTATTACATTAAGACAGTTTGATTATGTTACTATATTTTTAAATTCATTACATTTACATTTATTATATTTATATATACGTTATTTACGAGAGATGTTTTAGGAGTGCCTCTGTTTCCTCGTAATTTAAATTCATGATCCACAAAGTAACTGCTTTTTTACAATTGTGAAGTTGCATTGGGTAAATATCAAGATGGACATCAATGTAGTTATATAGGTAGGCAGCTTGTGCCGCGAACTGTTTCATGGCGAAACAAGATTTAGTAAAAGGGATAGGGGCTGCTTTGGCTTTTCGTGACTAATGTTTCTAGAAAGTTTGAAGAAAATAACATTCCGTGCCATAGAAGTTTAGAGGACAAGTGTATGGGATTCGAATATGCTAGAACCTTCGACACAGACATTTTACTGGAAAGGCGACGCTACTCAAAACAGCAGAATAACAAAAATATGACGATAAAAACTGACAAAAGACGAGCGAAATTAACGGTTATAAAAGACGGCGAATTGGAGCAGACGACAGTCCCAAAGTGGCAACTGAAGGAGAAACAAGTGGAATGAAGAGGAAGTTAAAAGTGAAGTGATTAAAGCGAAGCTGTTGGAAGTGAACTAGAAAGTGTTCAGTGTCAGTGACTCAGTATGTGTGCGATTCACGGTGCGAAATCTAGTATCAGTACCAAGACGCGTTTAACAGTGAATTCCTGCTCCTGTAAGTCGTGAATAAACTAATATGGAACTGTCAAGGTGTTTTAACTCTATCCTATACCCCACGCTCGTAACATTTGGTGTCAGAAGTGGGATAAAGAATCAATATGCCAGGAGCAACAGACCAAGTTGATTATCAAGGATGTAACGGTAGCCTTGGAGCAGCAGCACGGCCAGGTACGGGAACAAATCCAAAAGCATGACCACCGTATAACGAAGCTCGCTGTGGAGAAAGATAACTTTAGCCGTCAATGGAGTACCTACTGGTTCGACTTCGGCGAAGAAGTTCAAGGTGCCTCAGTTTGATGATCGTTCGTCCTGAGCTGCTTACAGGCTGCAGTTCGAAAAAGTCTGAGGTTAATGTATGGAATTATGAGCAAGCGGCGATGGCTTTAACTCTGGGACTCCGAGACCAGGCTGTGTCGGTACTGGAGGCAGTGGGTCAAGGCGCAACCTAAGAACGACTGTTGGAGGCGTTATAGACGCGGTATGGCGACAAACATCTAGAACACGCCTACCGAGCTCAGCTGAAGGATCGCAAGCAGCGCCACGGGGAAAACTTGCAGCAGTGGGTAATTGAGGCTGAGATGTTGGTTCGCAAGGCATACCAGATACGAGCTGATGTGGATTCCATGCTTGTGGAAGCCTTCGTCTATGGAATCCGAGATGGTGAAGTGAGGGCTACAGTGCGGTTTGGTTATCATGCTCCTCTGAAAGAAGCTCTAGCCCATGCGTTGGAGGTAGAAGCCGTGCGTCAAGACCTGGGTACACGGGATGAGGCAAGTTGCAATACCAGTATAAACATATGCGGAGCGGTTTTATGGTCTGCGTTGCTATGAGTGCGGTGAACGCGGAAACTTTCGAGCCTGATGCCCGAAGTAAAACGGCCAGAAGAAGCTCAACGGAATGAGGCGGTGGCAGTCAGGACGGTTGACGCTAACGTCAATCAAGAGCAGCGGGAAAATTAAATACAGCCGGGGCTGTGGGGTGGGTGCTGACTGGTAACTGTAAAACCCCATCTTCGGGGATCATGGTTTGCCAAGCTTCGCAAGGGAATAGTCTAATCGTTCCGGGACGTGTCAAGAAAAAACCATGTCACTTGACAATAGACACAGGAGCATCTCGAACGGTAATCCTAACGGGGCTACTGCATGTAAAAGACAAGTATGAAGGATCGAGAACCGGTAACCTGCAACTCACAACGGCTACTGGTCAAAGTATACCTATCAGGGGGGAGAAGAAAGTGGCTATCAGGATCGGGGACAAACTTTATTGTCAAGTAACGGTTATGGCCGATATTATGGACAACTGCATCATTGATTTGGATTTTCTGAAAAATCATCAGTGTAATATCAACGTGCAAAATGGCGTTTTGAGGTGTGGTAATGATCAAGTTTCAATGGAGGGAGATAATTTTGACAAAGAATACAGCCAGAGCGATGTGACCAAGGTCTCAGACTCTCGTACACGTCAAGCTGTTGGTGAAGAACAAAGGGGCACCACGCAGCGTCTTGGTTGAAAGGTTAAATGAGGAGCAACAGTGGATGATAGCCCAAACGTTGATTGCAACGAGACAGAAATCAGTGGTACCTATTTTAAACTTGGGCAATGATGAACTGATCATCAAGAAAGGAACTCCGATTGGAAGATATAACGAGTTACTTTGAGCTCGAGAATGTCATGTCGAGACTAGAGCTAACACAAGTGTCGATAGAAGTGTCTTGGATAAACTATTAGATGGGACTGATGAACTAACTAAATTGGAAACGATAAAAGCAAGAAATTTGTTTCTGCGCTATGCAGACAAGTTTTCCACTGGTGATGGGTGACATCGGAAAAACCGGCCTTGTAAAATGTCTTACGACAGGGCCATTCGGTTCTTAATTTAGTCTGCGAAAAAGAAGACAGTAGCTTTTTTGATTTAGACAAAATGTGAAAATTTCAAAAATTTTGTTTGGTAAACTTCGGAGATAAAGGAGGAAATGGTGTTTTTTCACATTGTCCTTAATAAAACAAAATACATGTGGGCTGACCATGTTTATAAACATTCAAAATTTCAAATGGATAGCGTATGTAGTTTTTGAGATATGGCGCTCTAATAGTCGGACAGACAGACAGACAGAGTACCTTCTTGGTACGGACCCGTAAAAATGACATAAGTTGTATATCAATTTTGTTCTTTACTATGTACAAGAGGTGCTTCACTTAAGTTTTTTACCTATAATTTTTCGCTTGCGAAATATAAACTGTATGATATAATCATATTAAATTAAATAGCATTATTATTATTACACTTTGTACGCAGAAAAAACTGGCTTAAAAGACTTCGTGTGTAACCTATTCCATCATCAAAGTCAGTCTGGGTTACCTTAGATACCAGTAATTGAAATAAATATCGTTTTTCGAAGTGCGACTATTACGACGACCTATTTTGCATTGGAGCTCGTAAGTGATACAGGACAGGGGTTTGATTTGTTTTCTATTGTAGGGAAGACCTAGGTGAGTTGACACAAGGTATTATGAGCATTAGAAATTTGACAACAATGCACTTCTAACACACTGTTTATTCTCACTTAATTAATTCTGACTTGACGAACAGTTGTAAACTTACAGCTTTGGTGGCCAAGATTTGATGAAAAGTTCGTTTTTTGTATCCTTTCCGATGCTGCTTAATGATACATATAGCTAGTTTCACGTGAGTTGAGGTCACGCACACAATAGCACTTCATGTAATGACAGCGGGATTTTGAAATTAGTGTTCTTATATTGTACCGATAGCAAGTTCAACAGTAAAAAAATGTAAGATAGACCAATAACTTTCTTTTAACTATTTTGTTAAAGTATTATAATACTACATACATCAACTCATGGACTTCAAACAAAACAGAAAATAATTTAACAGATTTTGCTGATTTTATTTAAATAAATTGGTTATATGAATAAATAAAGGTCGGATATGTGTAAAATATTAATAAGGCATATGCATATAATATAATATTAATCGTAGAAACAAAAAAAAATAAGAAGGATACCAGCTAATTGAACCTAGGTTTGATGATTTAATCGAAAACCATTACCTTGTAACCAATTTTAACGAATCAGATAACGGTATGTCAAGTGACCATGGTTTATAAAAGCATTTTATTTTTATTTTTACTGCTTTTAATACCTATTAAAAATATAATTAAGCGTTTTTCTTTACATTCACTTACTCATTTCATTCCTTTACTTTTTTATTTTTTTGCAATTAGTACTTCATGTAGCTGTGTGTGTAATTATTCCCCTCAACTCTCGTGGAACTACCTATACCTATGTTATTGTATTTTTTTTTGTTTGATGCAAATTCACTCCATTTTGTGACATAGATACGTTACGGCCTACCTATAGTTTAAAATCGTCACAAAGTTGGAAAGACCGACGAGTGTGAGGGATGGGTGAGTTGAAACAGCTTGTTTCAACTCACCTTATTTGTTTCAATTCTTCCATTCTGATTTTGATTTTTATTGATTTATTTCAAAATGCTGAACAAAACTGGAATTAAATAAGACGGATGGAAGCGAAACTAACATTGAAACGAATGACATATAGTTAGATACAACTAAATCGTACAACTCAAATTATCATTATCTGCATCGATAATTTTGAGCTCTACACAGACAGGTATGAGATTTATAGCTATATTAGAATATCTTAGTATTTTATGACTGATTACATAAAGATACTAAATTTTGTTCGTTTTAGTTATTTCTGTAATCTACTACTTAGGATAGATCTTTAAATATATATTATTCTATATTAGTTGTGATAATTTTACTAATAAAGAGTCTTGATTTTTTTATGTAATGTTCAAGATACATCACTTACAGACTAGTCCAACGTGTGGTGCATAGGTACTGTTACGCCGGTGCGTTAGGTGCAAAACATTGATGCTGCACAGGCTGAAATACTCTTGAATGAACTATCTAGAAACCAAGAGAAACAATCGAGAAAAATCCAGGAAGCCCAAAAGGTACAATCGAGAAAATCCAGGATGAACTTCTGGGTCAGAAACCAGCTCAAGAAGAACACGCTAGAATTTTCCGTGAAGAACTTTCTAAAAACGAAGTGGAACAATCGAGAAAAATCCAGGAGGAACAGAAGAACCAGTGTTTACCTCTCCGTGAGGTACACGAAGCCACTGCAGCATGGAAAAAGGAGATGGCTGAAGTTCAGGATAAACTTGACGAAGTGGACATTAAGGTTGAGGATCACGACACGCATCTACATGGGTGTAATGAAAAAATAGACGGCTACAAAAATTACCTCCGGAAATTGGAGACGGCACCACCAGTTTCTCTGGTACACCAGCCACAGAAGGTGAAAAATTTGATGGTACCTCTTCATGGGCTGCGTAAAAACTACAATATGAGTCGGTTGCTAAGGCGAACGGCTGGAACAAGGAGCACGCTCAAACAGCACTAACTTTGGCGCTACGAGGCGAAGCTCTCACTATCTTGGAAGCGTTGGGCTAAGACGAGACATACAATCGTCTCCTTGAAGCCATTGTGGCTCGTTACGGTGACAGTCATCTAGAGCACGTCTTCAGAGCTCAACTGAAAGACAGAACCCAGGGTCATAATGAATCATTACAACAGTGGGCCCTGGAAATAGAGAAGTTGGTCCGGTAGGCGTACCAGAATTCATCAGTCCCATTTGTACTGTACGCCAGGACACAAGGAGATCCTTCAGGGTGTGAGAAGGTGCTGCTAAAGCGCCACTTTCTCCACCTCGTGGTACTAGGCCTCGATGTTACAACTGTGGTGAACAAGGACACATCCAAATCTGGCTGCCCGAAAAGAAATTGGAGACAACTCATAGTTTCTGAGTTCTCCCTACTGACCCATTTGGATTGCTCACTCTGTATAGTAGCCTAGTATGCAAAGTATCCTTTAGGTGCGTCCACCCACACTTGTATCATTTGCTCGTATCCGATCACCGTCGCGTGGCATGACTGCGTATTGCGCTGCTTGGACGCTCACTGTCAGCATTCCATATCATATGCGCCACCGCGTGAAGAAACGCGTCCACACTAAGCCGTAGCGTATCACCGTATCGTATCACCGCGCCGATCATTTTGCATGCTGCAGTTTGGACGCTAGCCGTATCGTTTCACCACTCCGATCATTATGGCATTTCGCCGATCATCATTCTTTGCGTGGTCGTTCTTTTGTACAGTTGCGTGTAAAAATGTCGCCCTTTGCGATCGCACATCAAATTGATTGACAGAAACTTGAAGATCATTATCACGACAGCTGATAAGCCGCGAGCGCCGAGCACCAGCGTGGACAGCAGCGCCCATGCGTTGGTGGCACCGCGCGCGTTGCAACTAAAAATTGCAGTACTTTGGAAATTCGCGGGTACACACCTGCGCCAGCGACTCAAGCCACGCCTCTCGGCCATCCCTTTCGCGCGTAGCTGCAATGGACGAGACAGAAGACGATGATCGGTGCACATACTAGTCCGTATTGCCTTTGATGATCGGGCAAAAACCGACTCGAGATGGATGGTAAATTCTTAGATTTGGCAATTAAAAGTATAAAAAGTTCCTTTAATTAGAGTGTTATTTTTTATAAAGTAAATAAAATTTTGTTATATTTACTACGAGACAAGGTTACCATGTGTTCATGTGTAAATAGGTTAATAATGTTATCAAGTTAAGGCTAAATATTATTGAAGCAGATGTTTAAATTTTCATATTACTGTGAAATAAGTGGCTAGTGAGACTGATTTTTTACTTAATAAGGGTTATTTTTAGCGCTAAACCATTGTTTCCTTATGTATCGATGTACACAATGGAGCCTTAATTTATTGCATTAAAACCCAAAAATTGACATTATTCAAGAATTTATTGACGACCAGCGTCTTTTACAGAGGTTGATAATTTTTAGAATGCGCCGGGTAGACATGAGGATTTATTAAAGTCCAGGTTCAGGCGCCTGATCGATGTAAATAGCAAAATGTTTCATCCAGTATGCAGTCAGGAGCTTGAACACATTAGTTAATTTGCAAAAACAGGTCCGCATCTACTTTACGGCCAATAAACTGGACAAAAAGCATAATGTTGGATAGACGCAATAGTAAAACTTCAATCCGGCCGGATCCGACCGGATTGGGCTTAATCCGGCCGGATTGAGAATTGGACCGGATTGCAATCCCTAGTCATGATCGCTATAGTGTGGGCGTAGCACTGTCGCGATCACGAAGCGCTTGTCCGATCCGAGTGTGCGATGCGCGTAGCAATATGGATTTCGAGCGATCGGATTGGCGCAACGTCCAAACGCGTGATCGTGACACGCGATCATGCCACGGGACGAAGATCTGATCGGGCAAATGATACAAATGTGGACGCACCTATAGATGTGTCCTGCATGATTTTTGTCACAATGCGCAAATATTTTGGTTGTGCCATATGTAGAACTGTATGCGATGTAGGGTTAAGCGTGTTAACGTAAAGTGACTGTTTGGAAATAAATCCTGCTCTTGTGCATCGGTTTAAAAGTGCTTGTAAATCACGTACCCACTGCACTGCCCTAGTACATAACAATACTATTTACTGAAAATCTAAAAACAATTCACAATTCCGAGCAACACCAGTACATGAAAGCTAAGTTTAATTTCAGCAAGAACTCTAGTGTTTTACAACAACTCTACTGGACTTGGTCAGATTACAGCTAAACAAATCCATTTCGTCGGATCCATTATTTCTTATTTTGATGGCTCTGCTCGAGAGGCGTATTTAGCTAAGAGATTAGTTTGTTCAAATGTTCAGAGTTTTAATAAATCGGGTTTATCGTTGTAACCGAGTAAACAAGTTTGAATTGCGTGATTTATGATTGTTAATTGGTCTCAAAACTGTAGTATGTCGAAACTTTTATTTTTGAACTTCATCCAACGAATTATTATACTCGTACTTATACCTACCTAGAGCTATGTTACTTTTAAACCATAAGCTATATTATGTGTGTCAACTCACCTAAGTATTTGTTTCAACATACCCTTAATAAGATATAAATATGGCTTTATATTTAATAACAATTGATACTTATTTGGACATGAAATTTACTTTTAGATGACACATACATCTTAGAATAATTGCTAGTTATGATTGTAAATGTAAATTGTGTGTCAACCTACCTACATAGAAAGGATACAATGGAAAATCCTACATTTATTAACTATAAATTCCTGAGATGTTCGTATTCCGGCCGCATTCCTGACAAATGCCAACATTCCCGACGCCTGGTAACCTTAGCTGGGAGCTCCAGTGGGTATACATATATGCTGCTCATTTTCTTGAACTCAGTCTTTGTTCAAATAGCCCAATATTTTGATCAAGTTTCCTTTCTTTTTAGAGCATATCTTCTATCACGTATTTTTCATGTACGGTATTTTTTATTTCGCCTTTGTCAACGAAATAATATCTATGACTTGTCTAATCACCTGAACTTCGCTCAGTTCTAGGATCACATATGGTGATTATGAAGCATGAAGTTCATTCGTTACTTGATTTGTGTTTTTCAAAATCCTTTATTTACTAAAATATTCTGATGTGTGTTCAAGGTTTTATGTGGATCATGCCTATGTACTCTAAATGTACTTCAGCGGGTAACTATTCCCATGCCATGTGAGTTCTATATCATCCTCTTTCTGTCAAATGCGTTAAAAATGGACAACATTTCATTTTTTAAAGTGACCATGATTGAAATACCACGGATAGATTTGGGCTCTCTGCATAAATTTTTATTTTATTTATATTATTAGCAAATTGTGATTTATAGGTTACTTATTACACTTTATTTTTTGGCCATTATAAAAAAAAGTGTTAACGTTCATATTGCCACTTTACATTTGCGTGATACCCAGAGCGAGTAATAATAACGACACGATAAAAAAAATCACAGTGATCGGCGTCTCGAAAAATATAACTGTGACTGGTCACTATGAAACGTTACAAAATCACGTAGGTTATGTGACCAACAAGTGTGATAAAACACAGTATTTTTTTTATATTAATCTGAATACATTACAGGAAGTAACTTTAACGTGGCAAGTCAGGGTTTAGTCGTGGGTAAAAAAATCAGAGTGTTTTTTTTATAACTGGTACGAAAGTCACGGTGATTGAAATTGAATTGTAACGCTTTTACCATACCATCTCTAATAGGGATGTTGACTGTACTAAAATAATAGTAAAATTTTGATGCGATGGTAGTTTTTATGACGAAAACCTAATAAAAAACATTGAGTTCGATACAGTGCGATTACTTTTCAGTGTACCACTGACATATGCTTTTATTCCATTGGATATTCGACTTTAATACTAATACAAAAGATTTTCTATTACAAACAAACGACGTTTAAACAGTGTGTAAGTAATATAACGAGACTATACAACGAGCAAAAACCAGTAACGACACCCTTACATTGTCATGAAACAATATACACCGCCAACAACATCCCTCCTTTGTTGCCAAGCGAAATAAGATTCACGAACGTCCTGCTCTCAAGATTAACGAAAGCGCTCGATGACCAACAACCAAGAGAACAAGCTGGTTTTAGACGCAACTATTCTACACCAGACCATATTTTTACAATTAGGCAAATTATCGAAAAATACAGAGAGTATCGAAAAACGCTCTATATAGCGTTCATTGACTATTCGATTCTATTACGCATGAAAAGTTGTGGAACGCCTTAAATGAACAAGGAATCGACGGAAAATATATTAACATCCTGAAAGTAATCTATCAGAATAGCAAAGCTCTAGTTACTCGTAACTTAGACAAAAAGGGAAATTAATTCAACATTAAAAGGAGTGAGACAGGGCGACCCTATCTCGCCAAACTTATTTAATTCGCTCCTCGAACACATTTTTCGAAAAATGAACTGGTTTAAACTGGGAATTAACATAGACGGCGAGTATATAAATCATCTGCGCTTCGCGGATGATATTGTTTTAATATCCGAAAACCACGTCGATCTTCAATACATGATGGAAACGTTGAACATCTGTAGGTAAGACTTCGGTTTTGAGATGAACTCTGACAAAACGTGTGTTATGACCAACGGAGAACGGAAAAGTATTCTGATAGAAAATCATAATATTGCTTATGTCGACGAATATATATAATTAGGCCAAAACATATCATTGGATGGTCGCTACCTAGATGAAGTAGACAGATAAGGATGAAGAGAGCTTGGAATGCATATTGGTCGCATAAGCATATTGGTCGCATTAGCATATTGGTCGCATTAGCATATTGGTCGCATAAGCATATTTTCAAATCCATATTAGAGATTAAATTGAAAAAGACTGCAATCGACACCGTCGTAACCCCTACTCTACTATACGGATGTCAAACATGGGCCATCACCATACACCGGTTTGGCGGGGGCAAATCTGTACTGACGTTTAATAGTGCGAGGACACATTAAACTAATTTTATTAGTTGATATCGATAAAAATGATGTACAACCGTTGGGTAATTTCAAGAATTTGAATGAAGAAGAAAACTACATACACAAAAAGAAACTTTTTGCGTAGTAAACTTTTTTAATATTTAAAATAATTTTCATAATATACAATCAAAATTTTCTCCACATTTTCAGCCTTTAATCTTCGTCGCCTGGGTGACAATATCCATTTTAGCCAACTAAATGACCTTTCTAGGTCAACTGTAGTAATTGGAGCAAATTCAAACAATTTATAGTATTGATGAATTTCTGCTATATGACTCAGTTCTTTTTCTTTTCCGGATACCAAAACATTGTTTGAAGTTTTTTGTGAATAATTTTGCCCTGAGGATTCAAACGTAATCTTGATATATGTACTTTTAACTTATGGACAATATTCAAACTGGCTTCTAGACTTAAATTTTGTGTTTGTAATTTTTCAATGGTACTTGGTATGATGGATAGATTGTTGGCTATCCATTTCAAATCGTTGAGAATGTTTATATCATTCATTGCCCGTTTTGCTTTTAATAGACACGTTGATTCTTTGTTATTAAATGTTCATACGACTTGCTTGATGGCTGGTAAATATTTATGATAGTAAATAGCCGCTTTCATCCATGTTCCCCATCGTATTATCGTCGGCTGTGGTGGCAAAGGAACGTCCGGTAACATTTGGTGAAATATTTTTATTCTTTTAGGTGATTTCAGAAATACCTTTTTTGTATAAGCAATTAAATTATTTACAGCAGGAAACAATAATCGCACTTGTTCAGCCACCCTATTTACTCCATGTGCCAAACATGTGAAGTGTACTAAATTCGGAAAAACCTTTTTCAAATTCTTACCAGCTTTCAGCATGTAGGCTACGCCATCCGTAAGAAGCAACAAAACTTTATCATGTTTGTTGTGGTTACTTCCCCACAGCGTCTCTAGGGCATTTTGAATAAGATTTGTTATTGAAATGAAACAATTTAACGCATTATATCGCGTATATTATCTCATTTTAGTTCCCGACGTTTCGGAAGCTAAAAAAATCCGTTAAATTGTTTTATTTCAATGAGTAATAATCGCGGAAACAGAAGATAAGATTTGATATACTAACATTATTTACTTCGTCTAGACAAACGCTAATATTATGTGTGGGGTACCTATTTCATTTTCTAATAGTGCTCCAACTATTACATTCCCAATCTGACGCCCATTGGCATCTGTACTTTCGTCTACACTCACATAAATTCTAGAATTTCCTAGTTTAGTCTTAATCTGTTTCATCGTCTCCTTATAAGCGATGCCTAAGGTCGTTTTTCTCAATCAGATATAAAATTTATGAAAATGGGATTTCCCACCTGGGTCCATGGTATGTTGCAAGCTAAAATAAATTTTAGCAAATCCAGGTTAAATACGTTTTGGTTTTTAGCGACGCTGTTATGCCTTTGGCTTCTTATATACCTTTGTACGGAAAACTTTTTACGTGATGTATGAATTTTACATTTCTTGCAAAAGTAAGTCGTACCTTTATCATCTATATCTGAATGGTCAGGTTTCCATGAAGATGAATGATCTTTTTTCTTGCGAGGCATTTTTAGCCGCCTTAAGAAACAAAAAGGTATAGTTGAATTATCGAGAAGATGGAATTGCATTTGTAGTGGTTGTACCGTTTGCAACAAAAGGAGAATAATTTTCTCTTAACTTAATAAAATGACATACCCAAGAAGTGGAATAAGTAGTAGTCCTCTGTTTTTTTCTTTTATTCGCTATCATGTTCTTCATCTGAGCTGTCACAAGTATTGACAATAAAATTGTCTGTTATTTAATCCATTTCTCCTTACTGACATCGATATTTATTTTCTTCACTTTCGACGTGGTGACAAATATTTTCCCAGTCCTCAGCAGTGATAGTATTTATTCGTTCAGTTGCTAAACTCATAATGCCTTGCATGTTTAATGAAACGTTTCTTTTTGCTACATATCCTTTTACCATGGACCAAATATTTTCGATCGGATTGAATGTCGGGTGATACGGTGGCAATCGTAATACGGAGTGGCCATGTTCTTTTAAAATTGCATCTATGTGGTACTCGCGAAACCGTTCTTTATTTTGTTAAATTAATTCATACAAACTGGCTTTGTACATCAACCGGTTATACGAAATGTTGTTCTGTCAACAAATCCATCATTTCTTGTTTATTAGAATTTGACGTTGGAGCACGATTCAAAAGTTTGTTGTGATAGGACGCATTATCCACGATAAGTACGCTATTCGGTTTGAGGTTCGGTATTAATTTTTCTTTTAACCATTTTTCGTAGTTGACAAAGTTCATCTGGTCATGGTAATCTCCCGTTTTTTGGTTTGCCTTAAACATTAACAAAGCGTTGGGAATAAAACCATCTTTTCCTCCTGTGTGCACTATTATTAACCGCTGGCATGTACTGATTTGTTTTTTTACACCAAATTCTGTTCCATCGGTCCAAGCTTCTCCGGACACATGTGAAGTGTGGATGTAGGTTTCATCAGTATAAACTAGTGGTCTATCTTGAGATCGATATTCCGCAATTTTGATAAGGTAATTTATTCTTAGCAGTCGTATGTTGTGTTTTTCCATTAATATTTTTCGGTTGTCCTCGGTCTTTTTCCATTTAAATCCTAATTTTTGTATTTTTTTTTCGTAAGGTGGAAATGCCAAATTTGTAATCTATATCGAATTTTAACACAGAGTGAAGTCCCTTTAAGGTTGGAAATTGCTTATGGGACAGATGAAAATTGTATATAGTTCTCCGGATGACTTCCTGATCAAAATCGTCTACTGCTGATGACGGACAAGGACGCAACTTTTTATTCTTCGGGGAGGTGAATTTCTTTGTTGTTGCGAATTTCTCGCTGTTGCTCTCAGTCACAATGTTATAAACAGTAGAGAGACAAACACCTGTAGCTTTTTCAACTAACTGGGCAGCGGTGTAAGGCAAGTTAAAATTTTTCGTCAGTTCATTTTCAAAATATTTATAACAGTTGAAAATTATTTGCTTACTTTGACTCTCAATAGGACCAAAATTACTTACAGCCATATTTTTTTAAAATATAGAAATTATTCGTAGTCGTACGGGCGGACACAATAATTAATTGAGAAAACAATCAAATCAGATGTAAAAATATACGCACAACGTAAATAATATTGACAATTTCACACTGACATTATTTTTGTTTTTAGTTCTTCGATATATATATATATATATAACAACCTCTTTGTATGCTGATAGTACAAGAAAATAGAAAATTCAAATATAGAATGCCTGTAAACAAACAATACTACTACATATGCAATTCCACGGTCTCGATGATTCAACTATAGTTTTAATTGATCGGAATGCAAAATAATATTGTAGTACTGGATGAATTATTCAACGATTCAATGGTTGTCAAAAGTGACTCGACACAGTCAATGTCAGATATCGGTTGTTTATAGTTGTGATAAGTATAAATGAAAGAGGTTTGCACATAGTTAAACGTATTCAAACTTAGCCATTGGTTTAGTTTAGTTATGATAATGATGATTAAAAATTTATTTTTATTGATGTCGATAAACTTAGTCGATTTTTTATTAATCACTAGCACTGGTACATTTTTGCCCCCGCGAAACCGGTGTCTGGCCATCACTTATGAAATAATCGACAAATTGCACAAGTTCCAGAGATCCGTCGAGAGGAGCCTACTAGGCTAAGAATAAAGGATAGAGTGAAAAGTGCCGACATCCGTAAAAGGACAAACATCGTAGATGCGGCAGAAATGGCATGACGACTAAAGTGGCGCTGGGCTGGTCACATCGCGAGAACGAACGACGGCAGATGGAGCGAAAGAGTGCTGCACTGGTACCCGCGGGAGAACCGCCGTCAACGAGGCCGGCCGCGCAGCCGCTGGACCGACGACATCATCCAGCAAGCAGGCGTCGCATGGACCCGACTGGCTTCGGACAGAGAGCTGTGGAACAAGATGGAGGAGGCCTTTGTCCAAAAATGGACAAACCCAAAAACCGTTTTGGTGTTAGTAAACAGTTAAGTGATAGCGTAATTATTTTTTTCTTTATGTTTTTGTGATACCTGTATAGTTTTTTTTATATACATACTTACATAAAATCTGTTATTCAAGAGAATGTTGAAGAAAAATAATGTTTATATACTATTTAAAATGTAATTATATCCTTTATAATTTTATATGAAATTAAATGAAATTAACATGAATTTTGTGTGACTATAATTTAGTTTAGATTAATTTAATTTAATGCAAACTAGGAATGTTAGACACCTACCGAAAAGTTATTAATGAACTAAATATATTATTTATCAATGTAAAATTATTAATTAAGTATTGAAGGTTTGCCTGATATTGCAAGAAAATCGCTATACTTATACAATTCAAAATTGTTTCTTACCAAATGATATTTGCATATAAATGGCTTTTTTTATTATTCACTTTATTTATTTGTCGTCATAAGTTAAAGTTAAAAATACAAAATATAAACCCATTATAAAAAAAACCTAACCTAGGGTGCCGCCGGCAGCGGGGCAGGGCCCAAGCTACCGGTGGTTAGGGCTGCACAGAGAGGAACCTCCTGACGATGCGCGCCGTGTCCAGGATTACTGCCTTCTGTATCTGACCCTTGAGTGAGAGTCTCTTAAGATGTTGGTCGAGACTCTTCGCTATAAGACCGTTTGGTGAAACGACTATCGGGAGAATAATCGTCGAATAAACATCCCACATGGCGGTCACCTCGTGAGCCAAGTCAAGGTACTTGCTGAGTTTGTCCTTCTCAGCCTTCACGAGGTTCTCGTCATGTGGAATGGTGATGTCGATGAGTATTGCCCGGCGCTTAGATCGATCTACCCGCACGATAACAGGCTTATTGGCTACAATAGTTCTGTCCGTGATGATAGATCGATCCCAATAAAGCGTGGCACGACCATTTTTAAGAACTGGCATCGGTGCGTACTTATAGTACGGCACCTCAGACCCCACAAGACCGTATTTAAGAGCGAGTTGCTGGTGAATAATCCTGGCTACTTGGTTATGTCTGTGCAAGTACTCGCCGTTAGCAAGATGAGACCAACCGGAAATTATATGCCTGAGTGACTCTCCGGGACGGCGGCATGCCCGACAGATGTCGACCGTACCGTCCTTCAGGGTATACCTCCGGTTGTTCGTCATGATAACTTCGTCCGTAATTGCACAGGCAAAACCTTCGGTTTCCTCGAAGAGATCGCCGAAAAGTAGCGAGTTCACGGACGCGAGCAGATCTACATCAGGCCCTCTAAGGGCCTTGTAGAACCGCCTGTGTAGGTCTTTACTCTTCCATACATCCTTGCGGTCTACGGTGCTAAGGAGCGTTGGTCTGCGCCAGTTGTCATTAGTCAGGGATAGAGGGGTGAGGCCTTTGTCTACTGCCACAACATCGCGATGTATCTCACACTCATTGTTTAGGAAATACTCCCTGAGACTGCACACCTCGCGGTTATGGAGATCCTTGGCGTTTAAAAAGCCACGGCCCCCACACTTGCGCGGGATGTATCTCATAACTGACGAGCGTGGGTGTAGCATGAGGTGTGTAGTGAGCAGCATACGGACCCTCCTATCCAGGGCGTCCAGCTCAGTCTGGGTCCACCTTACTCGTAGTATGCCAAAGGAGTAAGTGAGCAGGGGCATCACCCAAGCGTTGAAAGCGCGAGCCTTATTACCACCCTAGAAAAGACTGTTCAGTACTTTTGTCAAGCGGCAAAAAAACGCTCCTTTACTGCCTGTCTAATATCTCCGTCCGCAATACTCAATGACTGTGACATACCAAGATACTTCTACGTTTCAACTTCGGAGAGAGATCTGAGAGACATTGTCTCGGAAAGCTGTAAATTCGTTGAATTTATGACTTTCCCCCGCTGTACATGCATGACTGCACACTTATCTACACCAAACTCCATTTTGATGGCACTGCTGAAAGTTTCTGTGACTTTGAGTAGCTCCATCAGTTCTGGTCGTTTCGGTGCAAACAGCTTGAGATCGTCCATGTACAGCAGATGAGAAATGATCTCACCCTCTCTGCGAAGCCAGCAACCTAGTCCTGAATCCTTCAGCAGAGTGCTGAGTGGATTCAGGGCCACGCAGAACCACAATGGACCCAAACTGTCGCCCTGGAAAATACCCCCTCTTAATCCTTATAAAGTCCTGCGGATCAGGGGGGCCATCTCGGCCATCTTATTATTATTATGTTGTCTCAACTTCCTTGAGTCACGGGCCATGGGGCCCGGTCATTTGAAGGCATGACTGGGGCCGAAGCCAACAGTACAGAGGCCCTTTCGAGACATTTAATTTAATTTGCGATGGGACACCAGTCGGGACTTATCCCTCTCTGCATTATGTAAATGCAGACACGGACAATTCCGGCACGGTGTAGGACTATGGAAAATAAAAGAAACAAACTATAACCTGGTTCTATGGGGAGAATGTTAAGTGGACCGGTTGTATGGGCTATGTATGGAGTGAGATTACCGGACACCTGCCAAACAATATCTCACAACAAATTGATACTGGCAGGCGGTGACTAGCTGTGTACTGATGGGCCCACTATAACGGCCGCCGTCCCTGGCAACAAGAGGGCAACACGGACGTACACAGCTCTGGGTCTGGAGAGGTGTGCCCCGCTTTCTACCCAGTGACTAAAACAGTCACTGTGCCAACTCGCGACTCACGCATATTTCACTTCAACCCAGCGAGCATATAGCTCTTGCGGTTTCACTCTGACCGGCCAGTGAAGGAAGCAAGAGGTGGGGTCCATAAAGGTACCCCGGAAGTCTAAGGGTCCGTGGTGTCGCCACTCACCAACAGCTCGCCCCAAGCTCCCCTGCGGTTGGCTAGGGTGTTGAGAGGTGTACACCGCTCTCTGCGCAGGGCATGCCGCCACTGCACCAACTCGCGCTTTCGCAAATTTCACATCCACCCTCGAGTTAAAACTCTTGCGACTCCACCCTAACCAGCCAATTAAGGCAAGCCCGGGCTGGGTATCCCAAAATCGGGTCCCCGCGGAGCAATCAGGTCCGTGGTGTCGCTACTCACCAACAGCTTGCCAGAGCTGCCCTGCGGCTTTATTATTATTATTAAGTAATATAAACGCTTTTACATTAGTGGTAAAATCGAATATCCAATGGAATAAAAGCATTTGTCAGTGGTAAACTCAAAGTAATCGTAGTTGTACCTTACGTGTATCTTGTTTTATGAGCCTTTCGAACAAAGTTCTCAATTTCCCATATAAGGTAAGAATGTGTGACGTCACGCCTTCCTAGGGTTTAGTATTGAGCGTTTTTGGGAAAGTCCAAAAATGTGATTGTAACGTTGTTGTATCTCGTGGAGTTTTTATGACATAGATGTAGTTTTTTCACCAGTACTTCTTTTATTGAAAGGTCGTTCTATAACAAACCTCAGAAAAAAGTTGTCAAATAGGGATGCCTATTATATCAATGGATTATAGTTCCTTTGCTGCTCCGCGAACTTGTGTCTTGGTTAGATGTGACAATAAATTGTGCTCACATGCGCATATTTTCACGCAGATTCCATAAAAAAAATAAAAAAAATATACGCATGCAAATACAACAAACCAACACCAAACAGTATAATCCTCGACACGTGTTTCGCCTCTCTGCGAGGCATCATCGGGAGATGCAGGATATGTTGACGGTCCACCCGAGAAATGAGTTGTCCAAAACGGTCGGCCCTATTTATACCCTGAATAGGATTTATAGAAAGAGATGGAAAAACACGTAACAAAGGTGATGACGTAACATTAAGTTGTTCAAGCACACTAAGACGTAATCCTTTTCCGCAAACATGTAAGGTGATCCCTATTATGACACTTGTCACAATGAGCCAACAGATGCAGAATATTTTTTACTTTTAAAAATGTATTTTTCATCAAATTGCGCTTGTGACCTTACGGAATGAGGTAGTTTAGTATTTTTAATTAATATCAGTGGCTGAAATTTAAAATAATTTAAAAATTTAAAATAAGTTCCCCGTAATTTTGCAAATATTATTAGATAGTTCGATAAAATTGTGGGGTAAAAAATGAAATGTTCTCCATTACTGTTTGTTGTAATTAAATAAATGCGTAACCCCTCGTATGCAATGTCATAAATTTGGGAATCAGGGATTATTACTGCGATGATCTGCCGCCAGAGTGCAGCACTAGCATAAACCGTAAACAGTTTTTTGACAAGACCTTCTAAGCTCTCAATTAAAGTTACTATAAAAAAAAATTGTGTTTAAAATAGTTAAGAGAATATTTTAATACAATAATGCATCAGTGCTGCGTATTTGGATGCAAGAATGAAGGGAATCATTCCTTTCCGAAACACAAAAATGTACGAAAACTATGGGAAGCGGCAACACGTTTTTAAATACTTTCTAGCAAAAAAACACTCAAAGATCATGTTCAGCACATTTTTAAACCGAGGATTTCATTAAAGTTGGAAAGTATTCAGGTAAGATTTTCGAAAATATAGAATAACCATCACTTATCGCTTAAGTCGTCCAAATCACTAACCTGTTCAATTTTCTATATTAGCCATTGTAATTGGTGGTAAGTCAGTGCTTGCATTAAGATCTCGAAATGTATCATTCAGTAGAGAAAATAAACTTTTGAGTGATTTATCGCTCACAATGTAACCACATTTTGTACTACAAAAGTTATTGTTTTCATCGTATAGTTTTAACCTGAAATAAGATATATTAGTGAAAATACATTTATTATTATTGAATTCAATAGGTTTCGGTTTGCTCGAGTAAGTTAATTATCTTTTTTATCGTGTATCTTTCCACCAAATCCTTCTTTTTTCCCTTTAAACTCGCACCACGTTATAGAACCATATTTTTTAGTTCATCTACTTTTATGTGTCCGTAGGATGCCATAATATTACAGTTCAGGTTTTTTAATTAATGAATAATAATAGAACTATTATAATTTAACACGTTTTCACTAATTATTTGTTACAAATAAATATGACATGTTGCGTCACGGCACCTTGTTTACGGTTTGTGCTGGTAAGCCCCTACGCAATATTGAAACATAGAACTTAAATGCTCTGCACGGATCCGTATCTAAGCATAATGAAGGGTTAATAAACAGTCTGATTACCATGGAGTATAGAAAAAGTAAGGAGGTCAATCTCATATAGGAAACCAGGTAGAAAAGTGTCCAGCGGAAACACAGACTAATAAGAGATACTAAGTATCAGACTGCCAACTCAGAAATAGATATTATTTGCACTAGGCAACTATATTTAATCTGTACGATTAGTGTTGACTGACGTTTATTTTTTTTTTCTATTTGAGATTTCTATATGGCAAGGGATCGTAACGGATTCAGCCAAAGCGGTCTGGGTTCATTGAATGAGGTCTAATATTTAGAATGAATAGTTCCCGGCACGCAAATTGAACACGTAACTTCAGTAATTGTATATATTGTGATCAAATTATATCCTGAGACTATATACTATACCTCAGTGGCGAAAAAAATTAAAAACACATTATTTGTTAAAAGATTTATTTTTCATACTCTTTTTAAATTTGTCGTAAGCTTTCTTCTGCATTGCAAGTAATACGCGGTTTTTTAATCGGACTACATCTGTCCCCTTTAATATTTTGTTGGTTAAGTTGCACCAATTCATAATTGTAAATCAGAGAGTCAGAGCAATGAAATGACTGAGAATAGTTTTGTGCTCGGCGCAGTCAAGGAAACAAATTGAATTCTTGGAGATAATGTGGATATTTTCTATGTATATAAGTAATATATTTTTTAAATATATCGTCGTCTAGTACCCATAGCACAAGCCTTACCTTACCATTGAGCTTACCATGGGACTAGTTCGATTTGTGTAAAATTATCCCGTAATATTTATTTATTTATTTAATGTTCTGCGGGCGATAATTTTGCAAGATCATCACGATTAACACTTCAACTTCTCAGAGGAAATGGTGTAAAATTGCGTCCATTCGCAAAGTTCTACAAACACAGCACTCATAAAACATTTTGCAAAAAGCAAGACAGGATCAACACAAGGACATCACTCGATAACACTTTACTGTGACAGTGACAGAATGAATTTCGACAAATGATATATAAATGACAAGACGAGTGTATTGACAAAGCAACAGCCAATCACAGCAGAGAAAAACGTCAGTCAACATTAAAAACAACATGGCGCTAACGTACGCGTTTTGTTGTCCGAAGATTACCAGCTGTGAGCGGAAAGCAGCAATAATAGTTCCACATCCGTTCCAAATAGCGAAATTACTTTTCTTGTATCGATGTGGATTTTTAAATATTATTAATGGTAATTTATTTAACGCACTTAGTACCGCTATGGCGCCACCAATTTAACGTGTTTTGAGGGACACTTTGGATATATAGAAATTGTTCTCCTTAGTTTTCTGCACTCCATACTTCTTACTTTTTTTAGGTCCTGCATCATTTTTGGTGGTTTAAGTTTCTCATATATAGTGGTTGCTTATACTATGATAAAGACCTCATTGCACACTATATTTGAATATAGAGTGAAATTAGTGTAAGTGGTTTTTAAATATATCTAAGTAAATAAATCGGCCAAGTGGAAGTCGAACCGCACCGAGCTTTTTTTACTGGTCGAGTATTCATAATCAGTTTGGAATCCGTAGCTCGGACCCAGCTCACACTTAATAAATTTTAAGGTTCCGTTTATTTATGAAGTAAAATGTGGAAACCCAAAAAAAGAAGTGTACCACATGTTTTTTTAATTTTCTCGAATTATACGAATAACATAAATATTGTAGGAGAATTATAACTATATTTCTATCTGGGTTATTTATTTTTAGTCCCCAAGAACCATTTCTCAGATATATATATAAACAGTTGTATAGGTTGAGTTTGCACCTAATTTGTACGCGCCTCAATTAGTTACAAGATGCAAATTTACCCGGTCTGTTAACTTAATGAAAATTTCTACGGAATACTCGGTGCTCAATTCAGGCACGCACTTGGCCGATTTTTTAGTATTATTTTTTGTCATGCTTTAAAGTTAATGTAGTCACAAACCTTAAGCATCTTGTATACCTCAAATACAGGAATGAAACTGTCAATAGATAGGGGCTGCTAGATACTTAGCTACATAAAAAAATTGCGTCTCCAAGGTTTTACCTAGGCTACCTAAAAATGTATTGTAACTTTAGCGCTACTTTTACGATCACAGTTTTGATGATGGAGCAAAGACAAAAAGAAGTACAAAAGTAATAGTAGGTTGTATTTCTTTCTTATAGTTTTGTGGAACAACAAATGGTGGCAGCAATGATCTGTTCATGTCTGCTGCTCAGCCTGCCGTATGCTACAACCGTGAGTGAATGAAACAACTTTAGTTTTGTGGAACAACAAATGGTGGCGCCAATGATCTGTTCATGTTACACACGTGAGTGAATGAAACAACTTTAGTTTTGTGGAACAACAAATGGTGGCGCCAATGATATGTTCATGTCTGCTGCTCAGCCTGCCCTATGTTACAAACGTGAGTGAATGAAACAATTTTAGTTTTGTAGAACAACAAATGGTGGCGGCAATGATCTGTTCATGTCTGCTGCTCAGCCTGCCGTATGCTACAACCGTGAGTGAATGAATGAAACAGTTATGATAAAACTCACAGGGTATATTAAATTAGGACTCGCTAGCTTATCCCACAGAAGCCTTAGAAAGGTCGAGGAAGCACGCGTATACTGGCGTACTCCACTCCAGTCTGTATCTTGACGGTATACTTCAGGCTTAGGATGGCCGTTTCTGTTGACACCCCCTGCCTGAACCCAAATTGAGCATCGTGTAATTCCAAGTATTTACCGAGGTGGCAGTCAAGCAGGCTGTCAAGCACCTTAGCTATAATTGAAGATTTCTGTAGTCCCCTTGTCTAAAACAACTGGCACAACAACCATCCGTATCACGTCATCTGGCAGTCATGGTGTGTCCAATACATAGCGAGTTAAACGTTGACAGGACCCTTGGTAGATGAAATGAATAAATAAAGTACCTCTCTAAAAAAGGTGACCGCTCAAACCCATCCAACTATAGGCCGATAGCTATAACCTCCCTGTTCTCGAAGATAATAGAGTCCGTTATCAACAGCCAGCTCCTTCGGTACCTAGAGTACCACCAATTGCTTAGTGACCGACAATATGGTTTCCGTAGAGGTCGCTCGGCTGGTGACCTTCTAGTTTACCTGACACATCGTTGGGCACAGGCGATCGAGATTAAGGGTGAAGCATTGGCGGTTAGCTTGGACATAGCGAAGGCTTTTGATCGGGTTTGGCACAAATCACTTCTTTTGAAGCTTCCATCTTATGGGTTTCCCGAGAAATTATGCGAATGGGTCAGTAGCTTTCTAGCAGACAGATGCATAAAGGTCGTAGTTGACGGTGCGTGCTCTGAATCCATGTCTGTGAACGCTGGTGTCGCCCACGCTGTTCCTTCTGCATATCAACGATTTGTTGCAAATTTGTGGCATTCACTGTTATGCGGATGATAGCACGGGTGATACCTCCTACACTGGCCGCGCCAATTTTTCTCAGGGTAACGTCATCAAGGGCCGTAACATACTTGTCTAAAGTTGAAACTTCCCTAAAAGAAGTTTCAGAATGGGGTCGACTTAATTTAGTCCGTTTTAACCCTACAAAGACACAGGTTTGCGCTTTCACCGCTAAAAAGTCTACGTTTGTTGCATCACCTCGTTTTGAGAATACTCCCCTAACTGCCACAGCCAGTATCGGAATCCTTGGCGTCGATATATCGAGTGAAGTCCAGTTCCGCGGCCATCTAGAAGGTAAGGCCAAATTAGCCTCTAAGAAGCTCGGCGTGCTCAACAGATCGAGACAGTATTTAACTCCGGCCCACCTCCTACAGCTTTACAAGGTGCAGGTCCGCCCACACATGGAATACTGTCGTCATCTGTGGGCTGGGGCTCCCAAGTACCAGCTTCTCCCACTAGAACGTATTCAACGGAGAGCGACTCGTACGGTCGGTTGCCGGCATATTTCAGATCAGTTTGACTCCTTGGCTCTGCGTAGAGATGTAGCCTCGCTCTGCATATTCTATCGCATGTATAACGGGGAGTGCTCCGTGGAATTGTTCGCGTTGATCCCAGCTGAATCTTTCCGCCATCGTCCTACGCGACAACATCTCCACCCTCACCACTTAGTTGGTGGAGAATCCACAACTGTGCGTTTTTCTAGAAATTTCCTGCCTCACACGACTGAACTGTGGAATAAATTGCCGCCTGCAGTATTTCCGGACCGATGCGACCTTCAAGCCTTCAAGAAAAGAGCGTACTCCCACCTGAAAGGCCGGCAACGCACTTGTGTCTCCTCCGGTGATGCAAGTGTCTATGGGCGACGGTGATCGCTTACCATCAGGCGACCCATCTGCTCGTTTGCCTCCTATGTCATAAAAAAAGTACATACCTACCCTATTTATTTAATACAAAACTGTCACTTGGTAATAAGTACAATAATTCATAGATACGTCGGCAGCATTCGGAAGTAGTCGTATGTTCCGAGTTTTCACGATAAGAACTGATTATACATTCTATCTGTACTCGGAATATCTAGGTATCCTTATCCTTACTATATTATAAACGTGAAAGCACAGTCTAAGAAATAATACAGTCGGTCGACGAAGGCGTTAGACAGAGCAAACGGTCGGGGTGCCAGGGGCGGGGGGCGGGAGGGGCGATCCCTGACTTTCATACGCGCCATTGTTAGTATTCAGGGATATGATTTTCAGGACAGACGTGTGTCTTGTAATTGCATGTCGTCTTCTTCCATAAATAAAGAACTGCGATTTCATGAATTTCTACGCTCAAAAGAAAGGTAAATATTAATATGATTTAATTGTATAGTGCCTAATTTATAATGTTTCTCATGTCATGCTAACATAAACAAAATGGCGGATGTAAAAGCGTTACGCTTGCCACTAAAAAATTAAATACCGCAAAAATATCGCTAATTATTTGTTTCAGTAAATATAAAATATATCTAAAAATATTGTTTTTTAATTCAAAATGGCGGACATGTATAGCTTATTTTAAGAAATTACGAGTAGATAGTTTAAGATTTTATTTAAAAAGCAAGAAATTGTTTCTTGCTTCTGTTTGTATACGTATCATGTAGTATTTGATGTTTTAATTATTTTTGAGAGTCCTCGGGGTGCTGATTTCAAAAATGACATCCAATTGGTAATCCAAGATGGCGAACATTATTTTTTCTTAAAAATCGACATGATGTCATTTTCGTCATCGAAACCCCGAGGAACCTTGGAGTCATCTCCAAGGTTCCTCGGGGTTTCGATGACGAAAATGACATTCATTTTGAAATCCAAGATGGCGGACATTAATTTTTCTTAAAAATCGATATGGGTGTCATGTCCAAGGTTCCACGGGGTACCGATGACGAAAATGACATTCATTTTGAAATCCAAGATGGCGGACATAAATTTAAAGTATGAAATACTGAATAATAAAATTGTATTTGATTTTAATGGAGAACAAGCTCTGAATTACAAAACAAGACTGCCAAGCAGTACATTGTGTATCATGGGCGGTAATTTCTGTACCACCCACGACGTCATGGGCTTCGTTTGCTAGGTTTTTGGGGCGCAGATTTCAAAAATAGAGTCCAATTTAGAATTAAAGATGGTTACATCAATGCTACACACATCCGACACCCATTTCAAAAAGTGACGTCCGCCATCTTTATTTTCAAAATAGATGCCAGTTTTGAAAATCTACACCCCCAAAAACCCAGAAAACAACACCCATGACAATTTTTTCAAAAAATTACGTCCGCCATCTTGTATTCCAAAACAGATGCCATTTTTGAAATCTACACCCTCGAAAACCTAGAAAACGAGACCCATGTCGACTTGTTGAAAAAAGTGACTTATGCCATCTTTATTTCCAAAATGGACGCCATTTGTAAGATAAGTACACATACCAACATACATGAAACCTAAAACATCACCCTCCTCTTTTGGGCAGTTGTGTAAGTCTGTCTGTGACAACCCTAGGTAGGTACGGTAACCTTGTGCGGTGTCGGCATTTACGCAAACATCAAAGGCGTCGGCCCACTGTCACTCTTTACACTGTGGTAAAAGTATGTATTGTACGTTCCACTTAATCAAAAAACTACTGGACGAATTTTTATTAATCTTTCCAGTTATGTACCTTATATATCAGAATAGGATATAGGCTATAGTGTATGTCAAATTTCATCCCATTTAGGGACAAAAAAGCGGATGAAAATTTGTATGGACAGAAAATATTTATTTACGCTAGGTACTTGAAATCTTGGTAATATGCTTCATATTTAAATTAGTAAAATATCGAGTTTGGGGGAAAGACATGACCTACTTTTTATCACAGAAAAATACCTTTTATCCGTGATAAACGAATCAAAGACGGACGAAGTCGCGGGCGGCCGCTAGTAATAAAGGTGTAAAAATGATATCTGAGGATAATATTTTAAAAAAATATGGATCGTTTTATTTTTGTTGTCTGTTTGTCACACCAAAACGGCTAAACGGATTGCAATTGCAACTAAGCACTTATTTTGGTACACGGGTAGCTGGGCCTCCACAGATATTATTTACTCGACTACTGTAAAAAGGTTATGATTTTATTTCTACTCCGCTGACGGAAGCACCTTCTAGTTTAATTATAATATTCACGTAACCCTGATTCCGGTTTTTTTTTATTAGCTCGATATCTCAAACAATGTGTATGAAATGTCAAGGCGTAAGTATAATCCGCAGGGTGGCCTAGCGCTCCTGGAGAGCGTGGAGTCGCTGATGACGGGGCTGGCGACGCCGCTAGTGGTGCTGGGCGAGCTGGTGGCCCTGCTGTACGTGTACCGCAGCGCCGACTTCCAGTCTGACATGAACATCGCCACCGAGGAGAACACCTGCAGCTGTCGCATCGGCACCTCGTGGCAGCTTCTTCCGATCATCACTGTCGTGCGTATACAGGGTGTCCCAAGAAGTAGTGATATACTAAAGCTGGGACGTAGAGGACCTAGAGGGCTATCTAAATGACCCCCATGTATGTTTCGCGATTTTTCGTATTTTCGGAGTTAAGACTTTTTTTTAATTCTTCACCTGTCGCCGAGTATGATGAGATTTTTATTTATGGTGACGTGAATTATTGCGGTAGATGCTTGATTTTTTTTGTGTGCTAAGCTGATAGATAGGCCAATTCAGTATAGTAACATTTACTATCGGTAGATCTTTGAATGGAATAAAAAAAAAATTAAATGCCAAGAATGATAAAATTACCCAATATGTTCACAACTTCAAGGGGCTTTAAAAAGATAAAATCACATAAAAAAAATACCGTTTGGCTTTTAAAAACTTGCTCTATCTATCAGGTAGCTACCCTGAAAATTTTATTTTATTATTCATAAGGCTTCATTCAAAAAAATTAAATCTAATGTGGTAAGTGCAAAATTTTAATTTACATGATGATTAATACAAACAATGTAAAACCAATTACAAGGTGTTTAATTACAAGAAAATTTCAAAATGGCCCCTCTGTTGCTCAATGCAAGTGCGACATCGCCGAAAAAAGTTGTCTTTTAAACGTCAGAATGCACTTCTATTTATTATTTTTAATGGTTTCTTCTGCTACTCTCAATTTTCGGGTTAACTCGTCCAAATTGCGGCATTCTCTTGAGTAGACGAGGTCTTTGTAGTATCCCCATACAAAATATCAATGGGATTTAGGTCGGGGGAACGTGGAGGCCGAGCTATAAGGCAGGCGTCACCCCGGCCGCAACGACCAATCCATCTTTCAGGGTATCTTTGATTGAAATAGTTTCTTACGTCCAAGGCAAAATGGCATGGTGCACCATCACACTGCAGTACTATGCTTCTGCGTGTCTCCAAGTGCACATCTTCTAACAGCAGAGGCAGATCGACGCGTAAAAAATTTAAAAAGTGATTGCCGCCCAAGCGGTCTGGCAGCTGAAAGGGCCCGATTAGCTGACCGTTAAGTATGCCAGACCAAAGGTTAACACTAAAGTGTTCTTGGAATGTCGATTCCCTTTTTAAATTTGGATTTTCAATTGTGCATATTAAAAATCCCATTGCGTCTAAAGTGGGATTCATCCGTCCACAAGATTCGGTTAAAAAAGTTTTCGTTTTCAGCTTGTCTCCTCAGCATTTCCTGACAGAATTCAATTCTCCGATTGTAATCTTCCGGTTTCAACTGTTGCACTTTTCTAATGTGAAACGGATGATATCCTACGCTCTGTTGTGTGTAACGATGAAATGTGTTCGACGTTACTTTTTTTTTATAATCATTTTTTTCCACCCCTTATTAATCTCATAAAACAGATTTGAACATCAAACTATAGTTACTAGATAAAAATACCCTATTCTTATAGGAATACTACCTAAACTACAAAAGTAAACAAATAGTTAAATTAAAAGTGCCTTCATACCTATTCTTGCGTTCCCTTGAGGAGCTAGTTCAGTTGAGGAACAAGTGTGAAAGTATAATATGAAACAGAGGTGACATTTGAGAAAGAAGAGTAATTCGTGGAGACATTTTTAGTATAAATGGGGAACATTTGAGGAGTTGGGATCACTTTTACTTGATCGTCGGACGAGTAACATAGTCTCTGGCATTTTGAGGTAGTAATCAATTATAAGGGGAATTTCTGTCGGATTTATGTTTAAATATTAAATTAATTTTGTTGGGGATTTTTGTGTTTTAAGCTAGAAAGCAAATTTTATGCCAGAATGATGCTTTGGTACATGGTTATCAAATAAAATGGCCTTAACTGTAACAGTGATAAACGAGGGCATTTTAGACTCGCGGTAATTTATCCAGATTAGCAGGCAGTCTGGACACTAGCCATTTATAAGTGCAGTGATTTGCCTACAAGATTCATTGATCTGGTCGGAGGAAGAGGGGACCTTACGAAGGACATGTGGGATTTCCACACCCTTGGATACCAGCTATGGTTTTTGAATCTTGGTGTCCTCGTTAAATTTATGTATATATAACCATAATACTACACGGATAGGCCCAATGTCTTACTTGAACGCACCTTTGGAGTTTCATTATCCGCGTCAGGAGGAGACAATTACACGAGTATTAGACACAAATATCGACTTGCTCATCGAAAGCATTTAGAAGCTTAATTAGGGTCCCATACACCACTTTACACGATTAAATGTAAATGTGCGGAATTTCCTCCAGCATTGCTCACAGCAGAATAGGCTATTTTCGGGGCAGAGATAGGCACACACATTACTTATTTGGTAATTTGGGTATTACATTAACTATTTAACCTCCGAGTATTCGGCCGAATTTCATTTAATAAGCATAATACTTCATTCAACTATAAATCCATCCAATACCATTTATCTAATTGAAATATTCATAGCTTTCAACTCAAAACCATTGAGTATTCTTTATTATAATATTATAGATATCTGTAGCCTGTTAAAAGGTATTCTTTGATTTAATGATGCCAAACCAAAATCTTTGGTAGTTTTATCACATCAAAATCAAAATTAAAAGTAGGAGATTAAATTTATATTATTATCAAAATATTTAGAATTATATAAATATAAATGTACCTGATAGACAGAATGTTATATTTTTTTAGTCGAATAATATAAGATTGGAAAATAAAAAATTTGGTAGAAAAATACGCTGTTCAAAGACATCACTCACAGCATTAGTAGATTTTGGGAGTTTTCATTTTTCATCAAAGTAAGTCATGATTATATGCTTTTTTGTGAATTAATGTATTTTTGAGATAATGTGCGATTCGATGAAGGAATCTGTTTTGAAAATAGTTTGATTATTTGTCTAAGAAAGGACAAGTAATTTATTCCATTGATATTGTGGATCAGACCGATGTTTCGCTAAGAATGGCCGAGATATGAATCGTCAAACAAAGAGTCTTGACGAATCCTGTATAACATCTTGTTTGATTGACATTCATAAGGAAATAATGTACAAAAGGTTTTGGAGATTCCTTGTCGAAGCGTACTGAGGAAAATAACAAGTAATCAGTGCACATGTGTTCATGAGAAGGAATGACATTTATTTATCGTCTACGAAAGGCGTATGATTTTCAAATACTAAAGGATAAGTAGTTTTCAGGGTTTGTGAAGGAATAAAAGTGGTTACTTAATCCATAAATAAGAGAGGAATGTCGTGATTAGAAATACAAATTTGTGTTATATTAATGTTTTATGGTGCAATTTGGTAATGGAACCTGTTTTGCAATAGTAATGGGGTTAGTCTAAGGGAATGGACGAAATCTCAAGTTATAAATGTATTATTGAACATCCCTAACATTTTGCTAAGAATGGCCTAAGATCTATCTTCTAGAAGAGAACTAGATGGGATCTTTGAACAGTGTCTAGTGTGATCAATAATCATGGATAATTAAAATAACTACAAAAGGTCTCCTTGTCAAAGTGTACAGTGAAATAATAAGAACATGTTTTAACATCAATTATATGAGAAACATAATAATTTTGCAAAAAAGAATATATAGTTTATTGAAGTATTTATCAGAACTCTAATCGTTCACTCTATCCTTTATACAAGAAGGATTTATATTGATAATCAAAGGAAATCAATATTAGCATACTCGTGAGAAGTGTGTATGTCTACAGACCAGTAAAAATATAGTTATATGTTTATAGAACATAGCAGTGAACATATAATTCATTTAAGGAAATAATATTTATCGTCTATGTATGGCGTATGATTTCAGATATGAAATAATAAGTTTTCTAGATTTATAAAAGAGTAGAAGAGTTCACTTAATTCATAAATGAGAGGATTTGTGTTGATCTTAACGTAGAAAACGTTTTCTTTCAAAATATCAAAGAAATTGAGAAAATGGCAAATTCAAGAAACAATTCTTGAAAACAGGTGCCTTAAAACCTGTAAAAAGATCTGACTTGGTGTTCATTCGGTATCCGAGGAATATGACTTTTTTTATGGCTTGTAAAATTAAGAATAAACACAGATATCGAATCCAGGAAAGGATTTTAAACAATATTTTGATTCCAAGTATGGAAGTCACTTGTATCCGATAGACATGAAGGAAGTCTATTCTGTACACGAACACCCTCAGTCCGGTAGCTGATATTAACTATAACAAAGTTATACTATTTGGGAAAATAAGGAGATGATTCTAGCGGTTCAATATTATCTCATGAAGTGACATAGTCAGTCAACCATTTTTCATATATTAAAGTTTAGTTTACAACCCCCTATAATAATCATCAGAAATCTATCTATAATGGCATAGAAGATACTCATAGAAGCTATCCTAGTATTACTAGAGCTTAAGTGCAACGAAGTATGAGTATCGAGCCAGCGCGGTTAATATTTTGAATCTGTACCGAACTCCAAAATTGTATTCGAGCTGACTACTTCTAAATATCTCTTGATATTTCATAATGAATCATATATGTTAGTGTTATAGTTTCCACAATAGTTTGACATTTCAGAATAAAGAGTAATTTTGCTAATTAAATTCTTCCATCATCTCCTTATAATCTTAAAGTGTTACTTTTTTAAACCAGATCTTTTTAGGGTTGATAATCCTTATTGATGACTTTCTCATTGATTGAGGGAGCTCTTTACTATTCTACTGAATGAATTCTCTAATCAAAGGATAAAAAGACTAGTTATACAAAAATTGCATAAATAATAATAGGATAGAGTAGTTAGATCTCAAAATCATATAAATAATTGTAACTGTCAGGTATATTATAATTTAAAGAACAAAGAATGCAATTAGAGTATGTTTTAGGACAGGAAAGTAGGATAAAGATAAGTCAGGATATAAGAGTAGTATTTATTAACATCAGTAAAAGATAGGTTTATTTTAATTAAAAATATACTGAGCGATCATAATGGTTCTTCCATAAAAGAACTTCAGGTTACTATGCAACGTAGAGTCCTACTAAACTAGACGAATCACAACGGGTTTTCTGATCACATTTATGGCCAATATTATTATAATAGCGTAATTCAAATTCAGATGCACATTATTAAGGTAGAAAACAGTACAAGATAGTTGGTGTAGTAATAAGATTTAGACTGTGTTCATGTAGGTGTATTCTGTTAGGTGTATTCGAGGTAGTGGAGTGTGGTATTAGGAGTCTCATTAGGCATTACAGTTGATTCCGCACACAGGATTAATAGGGCACATCAGAAGTTACATTTGGTTTCGAGACCAATGAGCTTCATAAGGATTTCGTTAGGGTCAGTACATTTGATCCAATGGCCAAAGCTTAGGTAAATTGCAATTGTTTAATGCACTGCTTATTAGGTTAATTACATTTGGGTTCTTTTGAGGATCTTCTTTAGGGCATTACATTTGGTCCCGTGACCATGGATAGTTTAAGGGAGAGCTTGTCTTTAAGGTTCGTTAAGGTTCATTACAAGTGTACGGTGTACCTGAGATTTAGAAAGTCCGGTACGACGTTCCATAACTCTCACACTGGTCGACGGGTATCTTTCTACTTCTTCAACCACTGCATCTACTACATCAGGATCCGGCATAGTGGCCACACGGCCTGATCTGGTACCCGGTATGTAACCTTCCAAATACGCATTATGTACTCTTAAGATCATGCGATAGTCAGGAAACGTTTCAGGTTGAGGCCCGCCTCTTCGTTCCACATGTTCCCGGTACAGCCTTGAAGCTTCTGCCGCATTCCCCCTAGCATAACCGTAATAGTAATGCATTTCTGCGTAGTCACGTGATGTAAACATGATCACTTACACGCAAACTCAAGTCCAGTTAAATAATGCCAAGTCGTCGATTTCAGGTAATAACACTAATCCAAATCGTAATGCAAGTCAAAGTCCATATGAATAGCCAAAATGATTAGAGAAACGAACAATTAGCAGTATTAAAACACAATTTTTAAATTATTGAAAAGTAGCAACGATGACGAAACAACGTGAAAATTTTCTCATGCGTCAACCGTCTTTTCTTTTTTGTTCTTTTTCTATTGATGGCCAGTGCGTGATTTAGAACGAAATTTATATAGAAAGATAATAAATTTTGCACTTGCCACATTTAGATTTCAATTTTTTGATTGAAGATTTATGAATAATAAAATGAAATTTTCAGGGTAGCTACCGCAAGCTGATAGATAGAGCACGTTTTTAAAATTTTATCTTTTTAAAGCCCCTTGAAGTTGTGAACATATTGGGTAATTTTATCATTCTCGGCATTTAATTTTTTTTTATTCCATTCAAAGATCTAACGATAGTAAATGTTACCATACTGAATTGGCCTATCTATCAGCTTAGCACACAAAAAAAATCAAGCATCTACCGCAATAATTCACGTCACCATAAATAAAAATCTCATCGTACTCGGCGATAGGTGAAAAATTAAAAATAAAGTCATAACTCCGAAAATACGAAAAATCGCGGAACATACATGGGGGTGATTTAGATAGCCCTCTAGGTCCTCTACCTCCTAGCTTCAGTATATCACTACTTCTTGGGACACCCTGTATATGTGCACAGGGCATTGTAATGTAGTTAGTGTACGTATTCCAATGGAATGTCCTGGGTGACCTTGACATTTTGTCCCCTTTGATAGTGTATTCATTTATGGGGTCACACAGTGGATCTAAATGAATAAAAATTGGACATTCGCATTTTTTTCCAAAAATCGTATTTTAAAAAATGCTTTTCGGTTGAAAATAATGTAAGGAATAAAAAATGTTATATATTTTTTTCAAAATGGGGCTTATTTTAAGCAGAAAAAAATAAAGTGTGTTTTTTTTGTATGAGACTGAAAAATAGGTATCTTATTGTAAGAAAACTGTAACCGATCCCCCTTTCAAACTTTTATAATATCATTGTCGTACTTCAGAGCAGTGGAAAACAGTAAACAGTTTATCTCAGTAGGTGCCCGTTTTTTTTATAGTCCAATCAAAAGACAGTAAATACAACATTTTTCTTAGTTCTTTTTTTTAAAAAAAAAAAACGGTATTTTCAAAACAATTTAGTATAACAACAACATATATTTGATACTTTGATAAAGATAAAAACAATTTTTTACAAGAAAATGGTTAAAAATTACATTGAAATAGAAACATTTATTGCGGTGTAACCATGAACAAAAAGTTAAAATATACTATAACAATAACAATATAAGTTAATAATTCCAAAGCTTTAGAAGTGAGGGTCTTTTTCGTAGCTTTAGGTACTTAGCGGTGGCCTCAAAAAAGACAATCTTGGGTCAGATGACACCAAAAAATTGTGCAATATGTCTTCGTTTGTTTTTGTTCGGCTACATTTTCTAGAATGATGCTCCCTCACATTGCGAAAATCTTTATTTCGTGCTTCTGATGATTCTTCTGACATCATTCCGATGGGCAGCATACCAAAATGTTCAATTATGTCAGCCCCGTGAATCAATAGCTTGTGGACACTGGGGGGCATATAATACCACTCGTATAATTCCTTACTCGTACACAAGGTTGCGGTTTCATGACAATATTCGCGAAATTTGTTAATGTTTACACGTTGTCCAGACGCAATCACTTGCAAAATTGTGTGAAAACGTTCAATTATATTGACATCAACTTTCGTAATTCGTGCTGTTATTGTAGAGTTGGCGAAAAATTTTCTTGCGATGTTGCCGTCATTAGTTGTTCCAGCTCCTTGCTTGACGATGTCGATTAATAATCCCAGTTCTGATTTAAATTCGTCTTGAATTCGTTTTATGGCTTGTTCATTTAAAATCTTATTTTCCATGGTAGCATTCCGTTTCTTGAACTCCAATCTGTAAGCTAGAAAAAAAAATAGTAAAAAATAACTTATTAAAAAAAACAATGAAATATTGTAATAAGTACATACTTAAATTACCTATATGAAGTATATATTCCATGCATCTTATCCAAGCATGTAGTGATGACAATCCATATTGGTACACTTCCTCGTGAATAACTTTGCTACTTAATGTTTCGAGTTTATTTACTTCAGTTGGCTTAGCATGGCAAATATCGCAGGAGGCTGTTGAAGTTCCCGATAAATATGAGGATATCTTACCATCTATCATTGTCATATGAAGTTCGTGTCCTACTTTCGTAATAAAGATTCGACGATTTCTGTGCAATTGAGGGCATTAATCTCAGCTTTTATTTCCGATTCCTGATTTTTACTGTAACTTGTGTTTCTTTTACAAACTGGAACAAAATCGGGCGACATAAATGAGTTGAGGAGGGTTTATCATTATCCCATATGGTTTCGCCGTCACAAGTCAGTTTCAATGGTACCAGGCTAGCCATAAAAATGCTTGATTCATCGAATACGGTTTCTGATGTCATTTTATAGTTACTCTGTCCAGAAGCTCCATCAAAGCCCCATTTGCTATGTAGCTTTAATGTTTGGCCTTCAAATTCACCTCCAATCGCCTTTAAAAGTATTTTTGCCTTCAAATCTAATATAGCCTGTAGTTTTATTCTAGCACCATTTTCAGTTATTTCAACATTCTCCTTTGAAGGATAGCACTCCTCTTTTGCTTGCTGGATAGCGTAATATGAAGGATATAAATTCACTTCTTGGTCACTTGCTGTATCGCGTAAAGTAATGTACTGCAACTTTGAAAGTTTTAGAGAAGTCATTAGGGCTAGAGCCTTTGATGGAGACATAAACTTGTCTATTTTATATGTCTATGTCTTCCGGATGATTCAGTAAATGATCAATAATTTTGCTTATGTCCACATTTCCACTGTTCTTTAATCTACGAGAAGTAGATGCAATCAATTCCTCGGGTGATAAGGATTTGTTTATCCGCTCTAATCGTCTTTTTTTTCTCGAAAGAAGGTTTTCAAAAGGTTTGCGAGAACTTGAGGGTGTCGAATATTGAAATGTAAGTTCTTCGGTGGTTTCTGCTGGTTCAACATTTTCAGCATTAGTTTCATGCTCTTGAAAATCTACTTCTTGGGCGAAAGTTTTGTTTGTACACTCTATGGCCATGTTAAGCCAGCTACTGTGAGTCTTCAAAAAATTATCAAGTGTTCGATTAGAATCTTTCCATTTTTTATGTACCTTTGAGCAAAACCTTTGGCAAAACTTCGAAATGTTGGATGTATCTTCTTCTCGAAAATTTATATTTTGTTTTAAATATTCATATAACTTTGCGCTATCACTTAGAGATCCTAAATTTTTTAATGCGTAAAACAGATCAATATTGTTCACAAACTTTTCCATTACAGTATTTTATCAATGCTTTTTTTTCTAGAAACTAATTATTGGTTAAGTAAATCTTCATTTTATAGCTTATTGAACTCCCACTTAAACACTTACTCTGGGATTAACCCTTTTCGGTAGGTACCCTCATTAATGATATGTAAATAACTAACGATAAGGAATATGATCTGAGCAATTGGTATAAATGCATAACTTGCATTATAGCGAAGTTAATAATGTACCTATTACTTAATTACATATTATTGTAAATGTTAGTATTTCTAAGTTATAAATTAGTGAAACGATTTGAACGTTCATATATTAACGACACATCATTATTTATTAGCACATAGTGAACGTGCTCACTAATATCCATGTTTTGAAGCGTAGAAGAAGGTAGTGAATAATATAGATTTTTAAAATGCATTTTTTTATTTACTTTTATCGTTAGTGTTGATTTCAAGTATATTTTAGCTTTTTGTTACTATCAATAAAAACACTGCAATAAATGTTTCTATTTCAATGGAATTTATAACTATTTCCTTGTAAAAAATTGTTTTTATCTTTATCAAAATATCAAATATATGTTATTTTTATACAAAATTGTCATGAATATACCATATTTTTAATGAAAATAAAAAATAAAGAACTAAGATTTTTTTTTTATTTACCGACTTTTGATTGGACTATAAAAAAAACGGGCACCTACTGAGATAAACTGTTTACTGTTTTCCACTGTTCTGAAGTACGACAATGATATTCTTAAGGTTTAAAAGGAGGGTCGGTTACAGTTTTCTTACAGTCAGCAGCAAAAGTCGCTATACGCTCCAGGTGCTCAAAGAGAGGTCAGCGTTTAAACCATCAAAAAATTGTTAACTGTCATGGCTGTATTTATCCGTGAGCACTTATCGTGTCACAAATATCTTAACAGTCGCTATTCAAATATTTATATACTTACAAATAGTCATTATTACCGAAGCTGTCAAAAAACCAGTAGTATCTAAGCAGTCAGTGTGTCAAATATATCTGGACAACATGGGAAAATGGACGTTTATGGGCATATAAAGTCGAATATTGAATGAAAAGTTGCCATACTAATTTTAGGTAAGCGTTTTGACAATCATCGAAAGCAGTACAGTCTTGTCATCACATACATCCATCTCACGTTTTTCTCTTTAATCGTTTGACAGATGCCTTTCAATAAACTTACTGATAAGCAGGCCCCGTACTTTTCGTGCCGATGACATCAATTTGACGTCACGCTGAATATAGGTGATTCCAAATAGTTTTATAGTAAATATTAACCATTAATCGTCAATCATTTAATCATGTACAAATGAAGTAGAAAACAGAATTTCTTTCTAACTTGAAGCACGCCACGCCATCCTTCTTGCTTGCTTTCTATTTGAAATGTCGGGTGCAAGTTTCATTTCACGCGATATAATGCGTATTTATTTGTTTTATTTCATGAATAACAATCGCGGCAACCGAAGACAATAATATTATATCAGAATGGTGTCATTTAAAAGAACAAAAAGAAAATTATCATTTAAAATAGTGTCTAACACATGAAAACAGGGTTTTGCATCCTTTTTTGAAAATAATCTTTCTTATGTAACTGTTTGTCGACGTTTTTGACTTAACCCTTAAATGCATATTGCTGCCAAATGTCTACAAAGCAATGAGCAGTTATAATAAAACCGCAAAAACAGCTTTAATGTAATGTAATTAATTATAAATAATCTATAAAATAAAAAATCATGCATTTAAGGGTTAAGTTTGGATTAGGTACTCTATATGCGTGAGTGTCCAAGCAAAAATGTTATCAAACAAGGTTAAAATATTTTAAAAACAAATGAAACAATATTTTTTATACGCTAATTTTATTTAACAAATAACATTACTTAAAAATAAAGTAGGTATGTATACTCCTTGACCTATGTGAAAAACAAAAAATATAATTATTATCTCAGTATCGCGTATGTCCACCTTCAGCATTGAAAACGTCCTGTAAACGTTGTCGCATCGAACTTACTAAATTTTCGCAGAGGTTTTTGCCCCTGAAGGATTCCCATATATTATATACGTGTCTGTTTAAGTTCTCCCGTATTCTAGCTTGCGAGGTATCCCATTGTTGTACCATTTTTCCCCACGAATTCTCGATAGGGTTAAGATCCGGACTCTTAGGTAATTTTATCAACGTTAATACTCCTCTCCGTTGTAGACGATCAATCCAGTTTTGGACTATATGCGAATTGTGAATCGAACTATTGTCCTGAATGAATGTAATATGTTCACCGGGATACACCACCTGAGCTGTCGGCAAGAATGAATCCTCTAGGATGCTTTTATATTGCATTGAGTTCATTGTGCCTGAAATTTCAACTAGCTCCCCGAGACTATTTTTGGACATTCACCCCCAATATGCATTGGTAATACGACCGCTTCGCTCGTTTAGTAAAATATTCCGCTCGTGGTATCTTGAGTTGTCTACTCTCTATAAACTGACTCGTCCGTTATCAGAGGAGCAAAATACTTTCTCATCCATGAAACATACCTTGCTAAAGTCGTAGTTAAGGTATCTTGCCGCGAATGCTAACCGGAGATCTTTGTGCCTTTGTGTTAAAACTGGCTTCTTGGCCGGTATCCTATGCTTCAGACCGCTCTCATTCAGTCTTCGCCTTACTGTGCTGTTAGATATTTGTATTTGAGCAGCGATCTGCGTCGTATTCACGAATCTATCTGCTCGTGCCCTTTCCACAATGAGCCTGTCTTGGTTGACGTTAGTACACCGGGGGCGGCCTGTAGTAATATGGCAATTCAAATTCGTATCGATTTCAAATACATTCTCTAGCTAGCCACTTACTGATAAAATGTATTTTTAAGAAAAGAGGTGTTACATACTCAAATTCAAGTGGCTTCTTAGAAGTACATAACAGACTTACTTATGGTTGCATCTGCCGTCCAGCAGCAATTATATTTATTATTTTATATTCACATGGACCGTTGGGGCTATTCTGATGTATAAGCTATAATGTTGTAAAGTTTCATCGCTATCCATTCAGTAGTTTTTGCGTGAAAGAGTAACATGTACAGTCAGCTGCAGAGATAACGACCCCCCCCCCCTTGCATAGGAATCTGTTCGGCAGTTACTTATCTCTGCAGCTGACTGTACCAACATCCATACATTTTTTCAAATTTTCGAGTTTAAAATATCAGTAGGATGTACGATTATTATTATATTACAGGACATTTTTTTACACAAATTGACAAAGTCCCGCAGTAAGCTCAAGAAGGCTTGTGTTGCGGGTACTCAGACAACGATATATATAATATACAAATACATAAATACATAGATAACATCCATGATTCAGGAACAAATATCTGTGTTCATCACACAAATAAATGCCCTGACCGGGATTTGAACCCGGGACCAGCTTAGCAGGCAGGGTCACTACCAACTACGCCAACTGGTCAGTCAAATCAGATTTTTGTTTTAACTTTGAAAGTTTTTTTTACGTCAATTCACACGATTAGGTTGTCAAGTGGACTCCAAGCCCGTTCGGGCAAAAACATGGGACAAACGCTAGGGCGATGATTATGACGTAGAAGTTAGGGACATATTTGCTGTCTCAAAATTGGCCTGAAACATACCTACATAAGTATTATGACAAACACTAGCAGCAATATTTTTAAAAGTTAATCATATAAAACGTCTATGCTTAGTTACCTTGGAAATAACAACTGCTTAGCAACTTGTGGCACCCTGGCTGCTGACGTACGTATTTGAGTGCTTAGTTACCACTGACGTTCTAAACGTTAATGTCATTGTGATTAAATAAAGGTGTATGTATTAAAGAACAACCCAAAAGTTAAGACATATGTGACGAACTGAAAGCCTACGTGAAAATGACATCTTGAATGTTCATATTTTTCTGACGATTGAAGTGTGTATGTTTTATTGGGTACCCTGCCCGCTCAGGTATATCTGCTGCTGACTGTACAATAAGATACCTATTTTTCAGTTTCATACAAAACAAACACACTATTTTTTCTGTTTAAAATAAGCCCCATTTTGAAAGATTTTTATTCTTTACGTCATTTACAACCATTTACATTTTTGGAAAAAAATGCTAATGTCCAATTTTTATTCATTTCGATCCACTGTGGTTCATACGTCTATGCCCAATCGCAATCATCTGGGGGATCTCATTATATATAATCGTAAAATATGAGCCCGGTGATCAACGTAGAAAGAGAGGGCAATTTTAATTATTAGGGTATAAAAAATCTGCCTCTAAATATACGCGATCATCTGGCGGATCTCATAATACTACAGGTAAAGTAAGACTAAATATGACAGTTTGGCGGCAGAATATGTATCTCAATGAAACTTTGTTTAAAACTTTATCTTGGCACTGTAGGTACTAGAAATGAATAACCATACACGCTTTAATGACAACTAAGTGTCATTCAAGCTTATTAGTATCATATTTGGGAATCATTTAATCCTATATGGTCATCCCATTATGTACCTAGTTGACATGTAAGTAAAGAGTTTAATGACCTTTTAATTAAAAGAAAATACAATTACTAAATTACTTTTCGGCGTGTTAAAAATTAAATTACTTCTTGGCAGGATATAGTGGTATTTTTCCGTAGTTTACTAGATATTCCTAATTTTTCATATTGACTACGTAGAAAAAAAAAAAATGATTAGGCTATCCGTTTATCTTTCGAATTGACTGAAATTTATTTTCCTTGGTTACAATTAAAAGTCCGCAGTAAGTTCGGTTCTCCATACAAACGTAGTTACGCTCTCATTTTCAAACGACTAGCTAGTTTGCTCTGAAACTTTGTACTTAGAATAAGTTTAGGTATATGCAGGCCTGTAATTAGTTTATGTAGCTTCAGATACCATAGTAATAAAAATACAGCGAATTTAAGTTGATCATACAAAACTTTTTTTTGCTGTATTTCGTTTGTTTTATAAACTGCAGGTATATAAACTAGTTTCAGGCATACCTCATGTCATTGTATATGCAAATTTTCGTTACAATCCAACATGTAGTTTTAAAATAAGAACGAAACTCTCTTTGTATGGGAAGGTGAAATTCGGCCGAGCTTACTGCTTACTCTTAAACACGGAACAAATTTAAAATAAAAAAGTAACAAGAATACTTTTAAACTTTTTTAGGACTAAAAAAAAGTGCGCCATGGGGAGAAATTCCAATAATAATAAAAAAAACATAAATATTTTTTACTATTCGCATATGCAAGGATATTTGTGTTAAACATGCACTTTCAGAGCTTCACCTGTTTGACTTTTATTCTCCATACTTATTTTTATTCAGATGTCTATAAAAAAAAAACTAGTCCAAATTACCTCAACTCATTTTGTAGTATGATCATGACTAAGGTAAACGCAGCTATCAGCGACCCATCGAAAATCTGCGGGTATTGCCGACCTATAAATTGAAAGACAATTTTTACGCTTCCAGTACTATTCTAGCTAAAGATAGGTGAAGCTACGCACACGTTGGTTTCTAGACCATCATTCACTTACGTCAGTGTGTGTGACAGAGCAAAACAGAGACAAAATACGCCAGTTCGTGCGAAGATAGCGTGGGCGCAGGTCATGTCGTACTAGGCCTTAATCCATCAGGTAATCACGTGACTTTTCTACTTAAGAGATTTACACAAATAAGTGAATGTTATTATTTATCTTATTAAATATGTTCAGTTAAGTGTCAGTTCTGGATTTCGTATCACATTTTATTGAAAAAAAGCTATTTAAAATGATAAAAACTTAAAATAAAATAGGACGGTCATAGCTTCATCAGTATTATTTGTGGCAGCTATTGCCGAACCCATAAGTCGTTAATAGCCTTAACATAGTGGTTTGTTTTTTCTCTATTACGTTATATTATATGACAATAACACAGGCACTTTAATAGACCAATTTAAATCTAAACATTTTTTCTTTATAAAAATGTTTTAGCGACATACGTATTGTTGTCTATTTTCTTTTTTATTGCGTTGTTAATTTAACCAATATTGTCATATTTTTGGATAGTCGACTCTTTTATTTATTTATTAGTTTATCTGTTTATTAGTCAGAAGGTCTAACTTAATAAAAAATACCCACTTTTTATGAGTCGCTAATAGATTATATGTGTGCACTTACAAATTGTATTACCGATCCATAGGGTACGAATCCGGACGGATCCGGTAGCAGCAACAATAAGAAGCTATTACCGATCGTATTTATATTATTTGATATCCGGCCTACTTTGTGGCGCAATACTTCCTCGCCAAACCACTATATGATAAAAAGATTTTAATAGTGCACAAATTCCTCAATATGATTGTGCCAATTGGTACCACCTTGCACCTTTGTATCGTTATAAGTCCAGAACCGCTGAGATAGGAATTCGTAGGCTGGTGGCACAAATTAGCGCAATTAAAAAATATAATTTTGTAGTTTATAAAAATCTCCGTATCAATTTAAGATTTGCGTTTGACTTGACCACATCTCAAACATGATACGGAAATTTCAAGAATGCACAAATTTCTCATTTTAATTGTTTCAATTTGTTACACCATTCAGCGAAGGTGGCCTGGCTCATACACCATTTTTTTGATATAAGTCTGAAACCGATGAAGCAGAAATAATTAATATATTAATAGCTACTTTAGTTTCAATTAAAAGAAAAGTTTTAATAATAACGCACATTTTATTTTGTTTTATTTCGTTACGATCGGTGATAGCTGCATAAAAATCGTTAATAGCCTCGCAGCCATTTTTATGAGTCGGTATTAGCAACAATCGACTTATTCGCTACATAAATTATTTTATAAAGCATAGACCTTTATTCAGTATACGTAATACTAACATAAAAAAATAAAAACCTGAATCTGAGAGCAATCAGTATACTTAAAAATGATGATTTATTTTGAAATTGCCTTAAGGGGGTTGGTAATACCTGCGTTTACCTTACCTAATGCGACATCAAGAAAAAAAAAGAATATTTTGAATGAAAGCCGATTTTCAGCCCACAGTGAGGCATCACGTTGAATTGTTGACAGGTGGTGATAATAGGTAAAATAATATCAATGTGTGAAGCAGAGATGCCGGCGCAGGCGATGAGCGCGGCGGTGGCGCCCCTGTTGGCCGCCGTGTTGGCGTTGCCGCTGCGGGCCGCGCACAACGCCTTAGTGTTCCTGCACCCCGCACCGCGCCGCGGAGTTTGAAGTCACTGCATTTCTCTAACCAACACCACCCGAGGGGTGAGGACACATCGCCTCATGTTATTTAAACTGATAATTCATGACTTAAAATGCTCTAACGTATTTTAATCATCAATAAAGTTACCAGTAATACAAAAATTACTTGAGTACAAAAGTTGATACAAAAGTTGTGTTTTCGGAATATGTTCCAACAATAAATAACTAAACGTTGCAAGATTGTTTCTTGGTTTTATCTCCTACACCCATATTATAATTATATTACTATAATCGAACAGTTATTGAACGCATTCCTACATAATATGAAACAACGTCCCCCGCCGCGTTTGTCTGTCTGCTCCTGAAAAATTACTGAAAGTATTGTCTTATGGTTTCCCCAATGAATGGACTGATTTACGAGGACGATGTAAGTGTATATAAGGTCCTAATTTATTAGTTGCAGATATTTTAACACATTATACTTTACATTAAAATAATTAACTTTAAATAGAAATTAAGAAATCTTTTCATATAACTTTTTTGATTTCATTTACCTAACAAAAAAATTAATTATAATTTCGTCTAAAAAAAATCACCATGTGCATTATCACATGTCACAATAACACTATCTGTCATGTCAACAATTGTTTGTCGTAAATGTCGTAACGGTTCGGCGGGAAAACTGCAAATGTCATTAGGATGGGATTGGGCCTGTCGAGTTAAATAAAACTTGTCAAGAAAATCCACCCATAAGTGAGTTAAAGTATTTTTAAAAAGAAGCATGAACAAAAGAAAACATTTATTATCATAAAATTTTACAAAAAATGTTGGAAATAGCGACCCTGAATTTCAATGCACAATAATGCTCGCTTTATGATATTTCTGTTCACACGCAACAAGGCCTCTCTTTCCCTTTTCATGATTTCAAAAGCGTTGGTAATGCGAGCCCGTAACTCTTCTGATGTTCGGATCGTGTGACCATCGTTTCCATACACCAGATCTTTGGCTCGTCCCCAAATATGGAAATCGAGCGGTGTCAAATCTGGGGAGCGAGCTGGCCAGTTCAATGCACCTGCTTGAGCCCCACCGCGACCTATCCACCGCAATCCGAATTGTTCCGTTAAGTACCTTCGTACGTTACGATCATAATGGGCGGGGGCACCGTCGTGTTGAAAGTACATTCCCATACGAAGACCCACTGGTACTTCCTCTAGCAATTCCGTTAGGTCTTCTTGTAAGAATTGTAGGTAAGTCCTTCCATTTAGGCGATTAAGAAACACTGGACCCAACAAACAGTCTCCAAGTAACCCTGCCCACACATTGACGCTAAAGCGAGTTTGAAAGTGATCAGGTCGAGCCAAGTGCGAATTGTGTAGGTTGAACAATCCCACCCTTGTAAATGTACACTCGTCGATCCATAGTATGTTGCGTCTGGCGTTTCTTCTAAGCCACTGGCAAAATAAGACACGTGGTTCATAATCTTGAGGCTGCAGTTCTTGCACACGTGTGAAATGATACGGGTGCATACTGAAGGTACGTTTTAGAAGTTTCCAAACGTAAATATCGCTTACATTAAACACATTCGCTGCATCTTTTGTACTGCTCATCGGATGGCGATGAAAAAAATCCAAAATTGCATCTTCTAGACGCTGCGGATACCTAGGCCTACCGGCGTCACCTCTCGGCATGAATTGTCCTTCGCCACGTAATCTTCGCAGTGCTCCAGTGATAGTGCGAGGATCCACATTAACATTGTATCGTTGTAGATACAGCCTTGCAGCTCTCGCCGCACTGTAGTTTGCATCGTGATAACACGTTACCATATTACGATAATCATCATTTGTGTAACGGTAAGGCATTTCAAAATAAAATTTATTTTCAAACTACACAATCAAACGGAAAATAACATGACATTGACAATCAAGTATTTAATTTATCGACCTGAAGTGGAAACAATTATATGTGGGTTGAAATAAATCACAGTTAAGTGGTACGTAAAAGAACTACTATAATCTGTTCAATGAGTTTTCATTTAGTAATCACATTAACAGGGTGTTTTTACGTAGCAAATTTGTTTTTCCTTTTTCTCCAAAAAAACATCGTAAAAGCTATAATGTTTCATGCTTTAATATACTCCGGAGACCGAGTACTATCAGCTGTAAAAATATCTGCAATTAATAAATTAGGACCTTATATAATTCATTGAAGTCTTCTGTAAATTGGCTGAAATATGACGATAATAGTTGAGATAAGAAGTCGGAAAAATCCTTGAAAGATACATCTCAGCTGTGGGAAGAGGGCCCGGATACAACCGGCGGCTAATCTGTGGTGTGACCTGCCGGGCCCGCTCCGTTCTTCTCTATACTTGCTGTAAAATATCTGTGAAACGTATATTCGTCTCGCTTTAACGGACGCGGACGAAGCAAGACAGGCAAGTGAACAATTATATGTGGGTTGAAATAAATCATTATATTTTGTTTTATATTTTGTCAGTCAAAAACAGCAACGGTGGCAGTGAGTTTTTAAATGGTGTTTATTTTAAATTTAAACCTGCCATTTTAAGATTTTGTCACATGTCAAATAATTTAAACATTTAAAAATAACATCTAGCTTGTAAACGACTTGTAAACTGTTAATATTTATTAAAAATCGAAACTTGTGAGATAAATTTAGGTATCGGGTTTCGCTTTCGATGTTCGGTATATAGCTGTACAGATATTTATTTATTTATACATGGAGATCCAACAGCTTAAAATATGTTAATAGTAACTTAAATAGTAATAGCGAGCCAATTGCAGGATCTCGCTTGTAGCACCATGGTAGTATTTAACATTAAGTTTAACAATGCGCACAAACGTTACGTTATATACACCTACTCATGCACTACAATACCAAACATAAGCCAAAACAAAGGGTTATTTAGTGGTAACACACAGTAACTGGTTGAATAATAACACGATCGTAAACATCTTTTATTAATGAGCAAACAACTACCTGCAGATGATTAAAAAAAAAAGGAAAGTAAGGCACTAAAAGATAAAAATCTTAATAGGTAGTCTCATTCAAAGCAGCTTCTCCCCAAATTACGCCTCACAGAAGGAATTGAGCAATTAAAAATATCAATTTCTAGCGCTTTTGTCACATTATTTAGACAACGGCTGGCACGAATCAAGTAACTATTTTGCCTATATTTGGATGCAGCACATTAACCTAGCATAGCACATTTAACTGAGAGCGGGGGAAGTGTCTTTTAGACCGAGAGGGTATACTAAATGAAAGTTTGTTAAGTAGTTCCGGGCAATCTATATTACCGCTAGTAATATTGAGAATATAAGTGATGTCTGCTATCTCACGCCGCTTAAGTAACGGTAACAAATGGTGTTTCCTACAGGCATTGTAGTAATTTGATGAGTCATAGGGACATTTTACTTTAAAGTTTAGAAATTTAATGAACTTTTTTGAACACGTTCAATCCTGTCTATATAGGTATTATAACAGGGATTCCAGATTTGGGACGCATATTCAAGATTACTTCTACCTAGTGAGCCATAGAGAATTTTGAGTGTCTTAGCTTGAGTAAAGTGACCCGAGTTCCGCATTAGAAACCCTAACGATTTTAAAGCCCTTATTATAATATTATCAATGTGTATATCAAAGAGGAGTTTGGAGTCATGTATTACACCTAAGTCTCTCATGAAAGGGAACTTATTTAAAGCCAGATTTTTAAGTGTGTAAGTGGCAGGAATCAGGTTGCGTTGACGTGAAAATGTTATAGAGAAGCATTTTGACGGATTTAGGTCCGACTTATTGGCTATACAGTATTCATCAAGCCGCTCAAGATCTGACTGAATGAGTAAGGAATAATGGGTCAACTTTAACTTGCAAAAAAATTTCATATCATCCTCAAAGCATAGAAGTTTAGAATGGATAAAGCACTCACTGATATGGTTGACAAATATGTTAAATAGCAACGGCCCGAGCAAAGAACCCTGAGGGTCACCACTCGGTACCGTCACCCACCCAGACATATAATTATTGACGACAACGAGAACCACAAGACGAGAACCATCTCAGTTTTTCCCCGTGAATCCCTATGTCGCGTAACTTTACTGTAATCAGTATAAATCACATCCACTTAAACTTAAACCAGTATCCATCGCATCAGTGACGTAATCATTTAGGACAACAAGATTAGAGACTGTGGATCGGCGCTGAAGGAATCCATGCTGGTTAAGACTAAATGAATTCTTTAAAGCCTCAAAAACCTGATTATAAACAATTTTTTCCATAACCTTAGATATTATGCATAATTTAGAAATAGGCCTATAATTTTGAAACCATAATCCATTTAACTTTGATATTTTTACTGGACGTTCACAAAGCTACTTTCTTTATAATTATTTGCTTATAATAATTTCGGAAATTAATTTTCTATATAAAAAAAATAAATAAAAAAATATATTTTACGTTAAAATAAAGAAATCGAAATCGGGTGTTATTTTGGATAAAATAAGCTAAATATAGTTAAAGAATATATGATACACTATTATTTATATCAGCATCAAATATAACGCCTACATAATTTCAAATAACAAAGTGAACATTGCATTTTCATTTATGCAGGCGCACTCAAATGGCTATGGCACATACCATCGCTGTCGATGTCTTTATGTTATATTATATATCACTTCTGACATTAGGAAAATGAATAAAACAGATTGCATTGGTTTTTGAATATTTAATTGGTAAAAAAAACGTTTACAGTATCTAGATCATCTATTAAAATTTTGTGTATGTATGTAAACACTTTATTGTACATCGTAACTAATAACAAAAGCAATAAACTTAAAAGATATAAGTACAAAGGCGAACTTATCCCTATTAGGGATCTCTTCCAGTTAACTTTTGAGCAAGTGAGTGAAGATATAAGGAAGATAACAAACTAACACCATGTACAAATTACATATTAAATTTTCACGTCAACTCAATGTTTTATTTGATTGTTTTGTAACATTGCTGGACAATAATAGATCTGATAATAACATCATAGTGTTAATTAAATCAGTATTATACGCAACCCGACTGCATTTCCGAGTATGGTGTACTCTTACGTACAATAATATGATTATAATGTCAGTACATTATAATCATATTATTGTACGTAGTAATCGGTGTCAGTACACCGATTGATACTTAATCCAAAAAACAAAGTCTTATTTCACTTATATTAGTTAGTTTCTTCTGGATCACGCGCCCACAATACTTTTTCACCGAATAATGACATTAAAATAGCTTAAATTGAAAAATACCGTAGGCTTTTTGATTTTTGATCGATTCCATTTGGTCCAAGAATTTATTTTAATGACATAAAACCTGGAAGGAGACGACATGTGTTGATGGTCTAATGTGTGATTATGATTATTATATTCAAGGATTACAACATACATTTTAGACTTGTTGTTATTAAACTTCTGTAGGAGCATTACTTTTTGTAAAAAATAAAAAAATAAAAAAGAACCGACTTCAAAATAAACTAAAAAGCCATAAATAATCTTTTATGCACCGTACGGATCACATTTGAATCACCTTTTGAAGTCGGTGCCAAACCATTCATTTATTACTATTAAGAACCGCGGCGGCGAGCCTTTAGTTATTATCTACCTACATATATATTTAGTCATAGTAATTCGTATTTTTGTTGATATAGAACTTTATTTACTTCAGGTTTGGCACCGACTTCAAAAGGTGATTCAAATGTGATCCGTACGGTGCATAAAAGATTATTTATGGCTTTTTAGTTTATTTTGAAGTCGGTTCTTTTTTTTTTTTTTTTTAACAAAAAGTAATGGTCCTACAGAAGTTTATCCGTAGGTACCGTACATAAAAAAATATTTATGGCTTTTTAGTTTATTTTGAAGTCGGTTCTTTTTTATTTATTTATTTTTAATTTTTGCTTTTTAGTGACGGATTTTAGTAGTGATATAAAGTATTTTTTAGAGCCCAGAATGGGAAGATTGAGGAGGCACTTTGCACGCATCTCGAGTCTTTGGAAGTAAGAAATGTAATAGTTGGTTAGTTCATTGTACCTTCCATCATCAGCTCAGCATGAAATGATGACAACTAGAGGAAAACAACTGATAACTTTAGAAAAATATATACAAAACATTGTTAGTGCCTATAATATTTGAGAGTTTCTCTCGATTTCCCTGGTATTCCATCATCTAATCCTGACTTGGTGATAAGGAGACTACTTCAGGGACACACAAAAAAGAATATGACTAACAGTTTTAACGTATCCACCTATAATAGATGATTTTTTTAAGAATTATCCTCTAAATCTTAACTATTAGTTAGTTAGGTAGGAGTTGCACCTACCGTCATCATCATCAAAAACGTTATAAGTGCCTATAAAATTTGAGGATTGCCCTCGATTTCCCTGGGATCCCATCATCAGATCCCAACTTGGTGACAATTAGACCACCTCGGGAGTATATCCTTTCAAATAAAAAATAATTGTTAAAATTGGTCCACAATTGGCGGAGTAATCGGTGAACATACATAAAAAAAAATACAAACTATCGAACATATAACCTCCTCCTTTTTTGGAAGTCGGTGAAAAAATCATTTATTTCGAAAGAGCTCGGTACGGCGCAGGATTTTTTTACGGAATGTGTTGCCTAATCTATGAGCTTTATAATACAACTAGTCACTACTTGAAGCTAGCTCTAGAACCTACTTAAAACTCAAAGTTTAGTCATTTTAATATACGCCTTTTAAAAATATCTGTAGAGAACAAACAAACCAATTAATATAATTTTAAATTATGAAAACACATACTTCATTATATCTTTATTAAGAAAAATGAAATAAAATTGCCTTGTGCTAGCCCATTCACCCAAAATAATAACAATTACTGTTATACGATTTTAATCGAATTGCGCATCATACAACTTCGAAGGGTTATAATGTCGTAGTTGATTAAATATATTAAAAAATATTACTTGAACCTTATGAACCAATTATTGTACTACAATATTATGAAACTTTTGGCCCAAAAGAATAACTTTATTTGAGACTTGAATGTCAAACACGCTTGTATGAGGCCCGCCCATAGTGCGGCTGCGGAACCTTACACTAAGCATGGTTCGACATGCTCTTAAGGTGCGTCCACACTTGTATCATTTGCTCGTATCCGATCACCGTGCCGTAGCATGACTGCGTATCGCGCTGCTTGGACGCTTACTGTAGGCGCGCCGATAATGCCGCACTCTTCCGATACAAGTGTGTGATACGCGTAGCAAATGGATTTCGAGTGATCGGATCGGCGCAACGTGCAAACGCATGATCGTGACACGCGATCATGCTACGCGACGATGATCTGATACGGGCAAATGATACAAATGTGGACGCACTTTTAGCTGATCTTTAAATTCAAACTGACCCCGAATTTAACGCGAGCGAAGCCGCGGGCAAAAATTTTTATTCAAGAGTAGAAATTTGCATTAATCATAATCTCTTAGTAGTAGTAAGTCATTGCCGGCGTAACAATTCAACAAGTATTGCAATCATTTCTGTAAAAAAAAGAAAACTGCCTTTACCAAAACGTCGTATACCGAGACCTCTAGAAGGTAACAAATACTTTTTCGAAAACTGAATCTAAATCGGTTCAGCCAAACGCGAGATAATACATACATTCCTACATAAGGGTCAAACTGAAAACCTCTTTTTCTGTAGACGGTTAAAAATTACGTGTAGTACGCGGGCGAAGCCGCGGGCAAAATCTAGTCTATATATATAAACGTAAAAGTCCTGACTGACTGACTGATTCACTTAAATCAACGCCCAGCCCAAACCGTAAGACCTAGGAAGCAGATTTTTTCGCAATAGGTCGCTTTTATAACGTTAGTATCCACTAAAAAGGGGTTTTTCAAAATTCAACCCCTAAAGGGGTGAAATGTGGGTCCAAAGTTTGTATGGGGAAACAAGATTAGATAAACTATTTTATTCAAAACTTCGCAGGAGTACTTCTAACAATAAATGAGTAAACACATATTTCAGGTTTTTTGAGAATTCAACTTCTTAAGGGATGAAATAAGGGTCCAAAGTTTGTATGGGAAATCAGATCAGTTTCGACTATTAACTTTTAAACTTCTAACGAGTATTTTTAACAATAAATTAGTAAATACGTGTTTCAGGGTTTTTGAAAATTCAACCCCTAAGAGGATGAAATGAGGGTCCAACGATTGTATGGGGAAATCAGATCAGTTTCGACTATTTAATTCTTAACTTCACACGAGTATTTTTAACAATAAATGAGTAAATACATGTTTCAGGGTTTTTGAAAATTCAACCCCTAAAAAGGGGAAATTTGGTTACAAAGTCGAAAAGTCGACATGGGTATTGTTTCTTTGGTTTATCCGGTCGCTGATTACGAAAACAACAACGATTTATATAATCCGACGTGGCGGACGTGAAATGCTATCTCCCCTGTCGGGGTGCGATGGGGTTGAAATGTCAAAATATCAATATGGGTGTCGTTTTTATGGTTTCTAGGGACGTTAATTACGAAAATGGCATCGATTTTAAAATCTGCCGGGGTGTGACGGGGTTGAAATGTCTAAATATGGCCGTCGTTTTTATGGTTCTTTGGGACGGTAATTACGAAAATGGCATTGATTTTGAAATCAAACGCAGCAGACGTGAAATATGATCTCCCTGTTGGTGTGCGATGGGGATGAAATTTGAAAATATCAATATAGGTGTCGTTTTTATGGTTTTTTGAGACATTAATTACAATACATTCAAGGAGAGGTAAACAACAGGCGGTCTTATTGCTAAACAGCGATCTCTTCCAGACAACCTTTGGGTAGTGAAAACACTGAGGTTTCTAAGAAAAAAAATTGAGTTAGGGAATATTTTGTGTCCTTCCCCCCTCCCTCTATTTTCTAAACCGTAAGTTGTAAAAAAATTACAAACGTAAAATTTAATAAATACTTTCAACGAAAATTGTGTGCAATAAGATCGGATACACGGCTTTTGAGATATTGCCGAAAAACTGCGCTAAAAGGACGTAAGCCGCATGAAGATACGCTCTTTTGCTGGTCTGTAGTGCTTATTATTGTAGTAACGGCTGCGGAACCGTACACTAAGCATGGTCCGACATGCTCTTAGCTGATTTTTAAATTCAAAATGACCCCGAATTTGACGCGAGCGAAGCCGCGGGCAAAAATTATTATTCAAGAGTAGAAATCTGCATTAATCATAATGTCTTAGTAGTAGTAAGTCATTGCCGGCGTAACAATTCAACAATTCTTGCAATCATTTTTTTTTTTAAAAGAGAACTGCCTTTACCAAAACGTCGTATACCGAACCCCCACAAGGTAACAAATACTTTTTCGAAAACCGAATCTAAATCGGTTCAGCCAAACGCGAGATAATACATACATTCCTACATAAGGGTCAATCTGAAAACCTCTTTTTCTGTAGACGGTTAAAAATTACGTGTAGTACGCGGGCGAAGCCGCGGGCAAAAGCTAGTATACTATATTTTATAAATAGGCTAACACGATGATAGCTCGCTCGAACTGCATCCGCGGCGCCTAAATAAGCTTCAATTCTGAAACTGATTTTAAACTCAGATCCAACGATATCTAGCATGTTTTTTCTAATAGTATCAGGCGTCTTTATGATAGCTTTTTATTATTGACGCGATAGCGGTTCTCTGCAATGGTTGTCGCTCAACAAAAGTCCTACATCGCTAATGTACCTACTTATAAGGTCTTGGGATGCCGGGTTACTCCAAGTTGCTCTAAGTACGACGTTTAATGCTTTACTTAAAGCTGCAATACCACTAGATAGCTATTTCTGTTTATTTTGGTTAAAGTTATCGTTTCTAAGGTTAGTGTCACCTTTATTTCCAAATTTAGTTTAGGCACTTTTGTATGACTACATTTTTCAGGATACCGGATAAAGTTTTATTATTTTAGCTCTGGTTTCTTTTGAAAGCCATTTTTCTAGCCTGGTCAGAGTTGGCTATAATGTTGTGATTGAAAATAGCAATTGCTGACATGCATATTGGCTACAGAAACAACAGATGAGCGCTGTACCAAATATACAAGTGTATAGAAGGTACACTATTTGTTATATTAAATCTTAAACAGTAAAGTCATTTGTTGGTCTTGATGCGGTTTACGCGAAGATAAACTTTGCATGGTAAGCAGGGGCGTATTTACCCTAGGGCCAAGCGGGCCGTGGCCCAGGGCGGCAAACAGCCAGCATAACTATCCATTTAGGATGTTAGGTAAAATACTCAACACTCATGAAAGTGGAGAATTAACATTCCTTATAGGAAGTTAACTTGTATTAAGCCACACGATATACATGAGCCAACACGTATACCTACTTGATGTTAGGTAAAATACTCAACACTAATGAAAGTGGGGAATTAACATTCCATATAGGAAGTTTACTTATAATAAACAACACGCTATACATGAGTGATACGTATACTTATTAAAAACTCCATAAAATAAACAACAAAGACTTTTATACTTTCGCATGTGCTGGATAAAAAACCTTAAGTAAATAATTGGTTTAGGCATCATAATAAATAGCTGGCTAAACCCGTCACGGCGACAAAGTCGTGCATTTTTTGCGGTAGATTACGAAAAACATATCCTAACTGTTTCATTAAATTCCATATGTCGCGCAACTGCGACTGTATTCCTGATTGATGTACGTCTACATTTACATCTATATTTTCCGCCATCTCTTCTATAGATGACGAGGATAAAATACGGAATACGGAATGTCTCCGTAACGGAAAATATAGTTTAAGAGTCCCCGGTAAGCTCGGTTCTCCTCGGTTCTCCATACAAACGTTGTTACGCTCCTATGTATTTAAAAACGACTAGCTGGTTTGCTCTGATACTTTGTGCTTAAAATAAGTTAGGGTATATGCAGGCCTGTGATTAGTTCATGTAGCTTCAGATACAATAGTAAAAAATACAGTGAATTTAAGTTTTTCATAGAAAACTTGTTTTTGCTTATTTTGTTTGTTTTATTAACTCGAGCCATATAAACTAATTACAGGCTAGATATACCTCATGTCATTATATATCCAAAGTTTCGTTACAATACAACTCGTAATTATAAAATGAGAACGAAACTCCATTTGTTTGGGAAGGTGAAATTCGGCCGAGATAGCGGGGGACGCTTAACTTTTCATTAAGTTCTTTTTAAAAATACCATCGTAATCACCTCTAGATCGGGATCTTTTCCCTTTACTAAAACTTTCATGTCCGGTCGTCCGTCTGTCTGTCACCAGGCTGTATCTCATGGATCGTGATAGCCAGACAGTTACAATTTTCACATATTAACAACAAAATAATAAAAACATAATAAAATAAATATTTAAGTGGGGCTCACATACAACAAAAGTCATTTTTTGCCGTTTGTTTGAGGTAATGGTACGGAACCCTTCGTGCGCGAGTCCGACTCGCACTTGGCTGGTTGTCCATATGCTGATAGGTCAGTTTTATCGATATCGATGTTATAAAAAAAGCATTGCATATTCCTAAACACTTCTCTTAGATTGGCCACTCGACGTTAAGGTGCGTCCACACTTGTATCATTTGGTCGTATCCGATCACCGTGCCGTGGCATGACTGCGTATCGCGCTGGTTGGACGCTCACTGTCGGCGCGCCGATCATGCCGCACTCGTTCGATATAAGTGTGTGATACGCGTAGCAACATGGATTTCGAGCGATCGGATCAACGTCCAAACGCGTGATCGTGACACGCGATCATGCCACGCGACGATGATCTGATACGGGCAAATGATACAAATGTGGACGCACCTTATAATAGGGTTCAACTTTTTGTGTTTGTTAATAATTTTGTATGGGCTATGACAGTTGATTCCGATACCAAGTGTCAAAATTTCGTTAGGCAATAACCCCGCAGGATTAGACGTTGGATTAAAGGGATGCATTGAAAATTTAAGCTATTTTGTAGCGCATTTTTTGTCAAATCTAGTTTATAAAACAGGCTGGTTTTCAGATATGTGCTTCTTGACTATATAACCTATTCAGTGATTAACGCGGAAACAATGTTTGTTGAAAATTTCCTTGATAGAAAAGTTATCTGAAAACGCGTCTTCTTTTCCCGTTTTTGTCTAGTTTGTACAAACGACAGATTAATAAACGGCTAAATTATGTTAAAATGACATTCTTCCCTTGATCTTTTAAGTGATTAACTTAAATGTTAACAAAACATAATAATATCTTCGATTTCATGGTACTTTTACATCTGGCGCTTACGCCAAAAACCCCAAGCATGTAGTGTATTATAGCTTGACCACAACCGCTGTGCCGCTCCTGAGGTATGCGAGCGGCGAGACGGGGGGGCAGAGCAGACACTGCGCTCTGTCATTCCGCCGTCGTCGCTCGTGGCGGCGTGTAGTGTTATCTGTTGCGGGCTGTCTATGTCAGACGCACATGAGATAGAATATCCAAAGATGGGTCGTGCTTTATCTCGAGATGTTAAAACTGTCATTTTCAAAGCGGCCGAATATTTTAGGAAAAGAAAAGCAGACAAAAATAGCTTCGAACATAAAAGTGACGCAAATATCGCCAAACTTGTGGCCGAAGCTACTGGATACTGCCAAAAAACCGTAAGAAATGTAATATCTGTAGGAAATTCATCAATTGAAAATGAGGGCCTACCGAAATTTAATTCGCCCAAAAAACCGAAAGTTATAAAGAAAAAATATGTAATTGATGATGTTGACTTGAATCAGGAGAAAGATTCATCAATTTTAAGAGATCGAAAAAACAGTGCTAAGTATTCGTGAGTTACTGTCAAATTTGAGACAAGATGGTGTTTTGAATTGTGGACGAGAATATTTGAGAAAACTTTTACACACAATGGGTTACCGGTTCAAACAATGTAGATCGAAAAGACATCTTCTTATAGAGCAGCCTAATATTACAGAGTGGCCGAGGAAATATTTGACAGAAATAAAAAAATATAGAAGTGAAAACCGCAACGTATATTTCCTAGATGAGACTTATATTAACGCCAGTCACAATGTTAGCAAATGTTGGCAATCATCGTCGGAACTTGGAATTAACACTGACATCGGGAAAGGACGACGCTTGGTAATCGTTCACGCTGGAAGTCGAAATGGTTTGGTCGAAGGTGCATTGAGTATATTTAAATCCGATGCTAAGACTGGCGACTACCATGGCGACATGAACGGGCCTACTTTTTATAAGTGGGTGGATGAAAAGTTGAAAGATAAACTGCTGCCGAATTCTGTAAATGTGATGGACAACGCGTCTAACCACGGCGTTCAAGTTGATAAGAAACCGACCATGACAAACCTCAAAAGTGAAATGCAGAACTGGCTGCGGCATCACAATGTTGAATTTCCGGAAAATATGAAAAAAAATCAACTATAAATTCTTATAAATGCCACTCAAAAAGAACCCGTTTACAGAATCGATGACCTCTTAAAAGCTCATGGGCACACAGTCCTGCGTTTACCGTCATACCATCCAGATCTGAACCCCATCGAGTTGGTATGGGCTGATGTTAAAAACAATATAGAGCAAAACCATATTCATTCTTCTCTAGATGAAAAGATAAAAGCACTGAATTTATTATTTTCGTAGTTCAAGGCAGAAAAATAGCAGAGGTGTGACGACCATGTCCAAAAAAATGAAAACGATTTCTGGGATCGCGACAACCGTTTTGACAATATCATTGACCCCATTATAATAAATTTGCAGGATGACAATGATTCAAGTTCCGGTAGCGAAATGGAAAATGAAGATAAAAGTGAATCTATGTCAGAATATGTAATAATTCTGTTTTAACATTCGGAACTATTTATTTTTCCGTTAATTACACATTAATTTGACTTATATTGGTTTTTTTATTTGTGCTTACCTAAAAATCGTATTGTACCATAATAAAAATTGGATATAATAAGTATGTACCTATACAGAGTCAAAATATTGTACTTCGGTATCTTCCGACTATCCGACACGACGACAGACTCTTGTGTGTCCGTGATCTTTCCTGCCCGCAACCCCCCCCCCCCCCCCCCCCCCCCCCCCCGCAAAAATGGAGCTTGCGTACGTTAGCGCCATTTTTAACAAAGCTTTATTCTTGCCGTTTTAGTAGATTTCTATTAGTCAAATCTTGGAAGCTAAATTAGAACCACTTGCCGGTTTCTGATTGTAGTTACTAAAATTTTGCGCACTTTTGTAAGTTTGGTGACAATGCAATATTATGATAATGTAGAGCTGATATGATGATGGAGCCGGCAGGAGGGCAATGTGGGCATAGGAACTCTGTAATAAGTTACCGCAATCCTACCGAGTTTGAGCTCTTAGAAACTGGCAGCTCAAAAAATTTAAATAGAAAAACCTCCACCTTTTTCGGAGTAGGTTAAAAGTAGATATGCCCGAGATCAAAATCAAAAGTCTAGTTAGGATGTTAGTGAGAATTCGTTGTGCTCATGAAAACATGTATCTGAACAAATAATATATCAAATGTTTAGTAGGTACCTTAATACTTTTTCATTCCATATTAACATTTTAATGATGTAAGGTGGCATAACACCATCCCTATACAAAATCTCTTCTGAGAAAAAAAAAAGGATTACGCTTACGATATTTTTTACATTTATGAAAAGTGATTCCATCCTTTTTTGTTTTCTAGAATTATTAACACACCATTTTACAGAACAATAAGGCATATTATTCCAGATTGAGATTTGAAATAATACGACAGTCATGCAGCGCCGCCGTATGCAACTGACAGCCCGTTTGACCCAGTTTAGACGCCCCGCCTTTTTCGACTCAGTTTTCGTGGGGTCATTGTGCGACCCTATTTGTGCTTCTATGTTTTTTCGTTAGCTGATGTCTATGAGTTAATTTTGAACATAACAGAATTCCATCAATTTCAGACTAATTTTAGAAAACTCACAATATCTCGGAAACTAGAATCGATAATTCGGGCCCTTTTGCCTGACAACGACACATATAAATAGCAAAAAAGTACAGGAGTACAATAACTACTATTATACACTAGGAATAATTTAACTCTACAACTACTGGGGCATTCACAGTGCATTCTATCATGGCTGGTGAACCGGTTAATGCTGTGGGTGATTGACGCTGATCGTTTCCCAAGAAACGGCATTCGATTGACGTCAGAAGATTGTTCTGATAAGAACAGTTTTGTTGTCCGTAAGACCGCAGTAGACCAGCACCATCTTCGATCTTCAGCTGCGCGACACGACGAGCGACGTGTGATCACCTCGGCAGCCAGCAGCGGAAATGGCCGCGCGCTTATCGCGAATTATTTTATAGGCGTGCGAGAGTTTACGCACACAATCGCAGATCGCGTGATGTCATGCGATCTGCGCGCAACATCATGCTATCTCTCTTTTCTCATCGCTGCGGTAAATACACTTACTACAATCTAAATTTTGTAAATAAATCATTCCAATATTCTACTACTACTACTCCCTAAAATGCGTTTCCTGCTGGGTGTGTCTACTTGCATTGCATGCATTATTGATATAATAACACGCAATCACACGAATAAATGCAATCGATGTAGGCATACAAGTCTTGTTATGGAAAATAGTGGCAACGTCTTATTATGCATCAAATATTCGTAGCACTGATTTTAGGATGGTTTAAGAGAAAATAAAATTCCCATTCGCTGAAAATAAATGTTTATTTTATCAATCATTTAAATATAGTCATAAATATAGATCTTTGTACAAGACATTACGTGATGAAGATGATAGTGAGACTCTTCAAAAACTTAAAGTAATAGGTACTTAGATGAAAACACAAGAGTGAAGAGCAGGCGCAGAAGCGAGAGGCGGAGTCGCCAGTCGGCCGCTGCGCGCCGCTCGCCGGACGCGCCTGCCGCGGCCGAATCGGCCCGCTCATCCGAGTAGGCAACCGTTTCAGCGCCTATTGCCCAAACGGATATCAACTTATATAATATTACTACTTAAAAACCAAATGCCTATTTCACAATAATAATAAAAATATCACGATATGTACATATTATTCTGAAAAAACGAAATCTTCAAAAACGAATGCGTTCAATCAGTAACATATTCGAATTGTTTTCTGTAAGATCTAAACTGATACCAATCAATGTATAAAATAAATAGGAGCACCAGGCGAGTGCAGGCAGCGAACACTTACGACTGGTTATAACAAAAATACTACATCTAGTATTCGATTTCTATACAGCGCCCACTTTGTGACGTGTTTTACAATACTAAAATACTACCAAATACTATATACTACTATATAGTAACACCTGCGCCGTCACTTTAGCGCTGTCACGTTCCGAAGGCACTCCGAGCACTCTTTCTAATTAGTCTCATCCGTTCTATAAATATTGTAAACATTTTCATTGCCACATCCCTGTTTCTTATTATAATTTCAAATAGCACTGGATTGTTTACTGCAGGTATTCAAAATCAACGTTTAATACGAGAAGGTAGTTAATATTCGAATAATTATTATAATCAATCTCAAATGACCAATAGGTTCCGATATGCCACTAGCCAATGATCCGAGCATCGGGCCACGACTAGCTGCCGCCCGGGTACCCTACCGCTTGTGCCACTAGTTAGATGAAAATACCTAACGGACAGCATTTATTAACTTATTTAATATTGCTTGCTTGTGTGCACAAGTATCATAGTAGCGCGGAATAAAGCCTATAAGCTAAGCTACTTAAGCAGCATTAATAACACCGCAGTCTTTTATTGCCATAACCATAAATAATAGTAAATTCAATATTTTCATATCGGATCACTCATTTACATTCAAGCTTCATAAAAGCCAAATAATAAGATTTGAATTTGGCACAAGATGCAAGGTAACAAAGGTAATCAATCGATTTATGCTATACGTAAATGAAAACAAACCGATTTCTACCAAACCGGATGCGGCCACCGTTTTCATTCAGTTTGCCGATGCTCAACAAACTCATATAGTAAACGGGAGGTTGCAAGAGCAAATAAACAACTTTCAGCCTTTCTGCTAAAAACATATAGTGATAGTCACTAGCCGACAGCAAAGGTGAAAGACCCCACTTACAGTTCTCCAGTGTACTGTATAAGCTTCGTAACGATTTAGCTGCACATTACACGAAGATATTATACTCAAATTATTCTGTAACATTTTCTCCCGCGTCTCGTCCAGTCTCAGTGCATTGACAAATAATCGTACCGAGGCGTATGCACTCTGACTCGGACATCGCCGAAGCCTTAGGTGACTAAGTAAAAGCGGGTACATAAAAGGCGCTCGTTGTTGCGTTAGGCGTTAGTACTGATGCGCGCACATTACACGAAAGGGCGCGGTACATGTGTCACAAAGTGCACGGTTAACGCTCGCACAACGCGCGTTTTGATCGAAATGTGAGACGCATCTGACACTCACATGACGAGAAGTGCGCGCTTGAATGTGTAATCCTCTCGGTTCTCGGTTCTATAATGTATATCCGCTACAAGAGTAAGCCGGCGCGAGTCAGGCGCGACGCGCGGTGCGGCGTCAGAAGCGGCGCAGCGCGGCGGCGGCGCTGGCCGTGGCCTTGCGCGTGGGCTGCACCGACAGCGGCGCCACCAGCACCTCGCCACCGCCCTCCGCACCGCCACCCCCACCGCTGCTCGTGCCCATCTCCTTAACACAAACAGGATTCTATTACATACCGTATTCGAAAAAGTAAACCCCGTAAGGCTCAACGGCCTAAAATAAGGACATCTATCAATAGTACATTACTGCAGAAGCTGCGAAATAGGGGATTGACAGCAGAGTGTCAACGAGGCCATCTAGAGATACGAGGCCGGGGGAGATGGCCATAAGTTTAAGATTGCCAATCGACATTTTTCCAACTTACAGGATGTTAATGTCGCTTGTTTCACGTAAACTTTATTCGTTCAGAAGATAACACTTGATATAAGTGGAAAAACGGTCTCCTCTTGGGAAACGCCGTAGAGTCAGACTTGTAAAAGTGCCCTTGTGGCCTACTTACAGAATAAAGATCATTATTTCATTATTATTATTAAACAAGTAGGTCAAAAGAAAAAATCTCATGAAAAATTACTTTTCTCAAACATGCAATGAAATGTCGTCATTACGTGCGATAAAACAGGCTTCAAAGTATCACGTTTCGGGCGGAACAACTTGAGATAACTGTAAAGGAATTTCATACAAAATTGAAGGCCTAGGCCGGGGAGTATTTTTTTTTATAATTTTAGTGTAAATATGGCGTCTGTGTTCATGAACAGGCTAAATAGCTGAATTATATATTTTTATTTTCTCCTTGGCTGAATGGCTATCAGATTAAAAGATATCCGCGTTAATGCCTATTACACACGAACTGACATTAAGAACACGAATCTGTATGGTTCATATAATGTTAATGAATAAATTTAAAATATTGTCTATACGTAAGTCACCAAAGACCATAGACAATATTTAAAATCCTCTGCATTTATTTTATTTAGTATAGAAATTATGTTTCTTACTATCAGGTTGTTTATAACGGCCCTATTAGGGTCTACTCGAACACTACACACGCAAAATACGGACGACTTCCGTAAAAAAAAACATTATGGAGGGATTGGAGGGAAAATTGAAAAAACTTTTGTCGTGTAATTTTTTGAGTGGTGTATTTTTTATTTCATTGCATATGTTTGAGAAAAGCACTATACATGCCTCTGGCCGTGAAAAGTGCTTGCCGGCTTCGGATCACTATCTCTATACCTACTCACCCGGCAAACCCTTCTTTCCCGGCGTCTGCAGTAATGTATAATTATTTAAAGTACGCTAATAGAAAATGTATAAAGATATTGCTGATATACAACGTCACTCTATTTGTTTTTAATCAGCCCAATGATAATGCTTATTTTAGAAAGTACTGAGGTTATGGTACATATTAAATTTAAATTAACTTGAATGGGCTCAGTATCTTTTTTTTTATTCGTTGATATAATGAACCGGCTACATTGGGAGAGTTGGTGATATGCCGTTATTTACTACTGATAAGCCATGAACTAGGATCTCAGATACTAATAAAAAAAAGAAATAGATGTTATTAATTAAAGGGTGATTATTTGAGCGTTTTAAGCGTCTCATTAGTCTGCCACAAATATTGACGAATTCCATATGAGTCGTGGCGCCATTTTCGGTTGTATTGAAAAAGTCGTGGCTTTTAACAATTATTATCAAAATTAGGTTGATTGCTCTTATGAATTGGTTAATATTGCGAACAGACTAATGAGGCGGTTAAAACGCTCGAATAATCACCCTAAAATCATAATAGTAGTAATAATAATATGCGAGAAATGAAAAATGCATGACTAAATCCAGAATAGTGAAGAATTGACTATTGTTAACAAATATCTACTGTGGGATCATTAAAATTTTACCGAATTAAAAAATATATTATTTTATTAAACAGGAGGAGAGAAATGTGCATAAAAATAGAAATGTAAAAATCTACTCATGTTCAATGTTATGGCCATCACTCCCGGACATATCCGGGAGAGATGGCCATAACATTGCATGGCAACAACTTCGTTCGCGGAGGTGAAAGAGTCATAACCCTTCTTTTTTTTCGTCAGCGTAGTCGGGTAAAAGTATCCTATAATCATCTGGAGATACCCAGCTAAAGCCCGACCAGGAAAATAAAAAAACTTCGCCATATTGCGGAAAACTATTGGAACTAATTTCTTCAACTGGCAATAGTAAAAAATAAATATATAAATAGTAAGGTAAATTTATAGAAGTAATTAAAACCATCTGTCAATTACTGTCAAAGTGAGGTATGATTGTGCGTGGTCTATTTCTGGGATATTGTGAGTTATTTGTGCGTTAAAATGCCGAAAACGGTGATTTACAATGTGACGAAGTATTTGTCGGATAGAAAGTCAGAAGGATTAGACTTTATTCCTTTAAATAAAATTTCCAACTTTGTTGTGAACATGACCAGTAGGTACAATCGCGGAATGAAAAGGTTGATCAGTTTTCAAACAAATTCATTTACGCGTTGCAAGTACATGTTACCTTTTTCAATAGTGTAGCATGTATGACGTATAAGGAATTTTAAGTTTATAATAAAGATATTTAACGAATCTTATCTGAACGCGTTCTATTCTATCTATGTAGGTATTGTGACACGGATTCCAAATTTGTGACGCATACTCGAGTTTACTTCTTGCATATGTACAGAAAAGGATTTTGATGGTTTTTGCTCGGGTAAAATTTAATGAGTTACGCATAATAAAACCTAACGATCTGGTGGCACTAGCAACAATGTTATCAACGTGAGTGTCAAACAAGAGCTGGCTATCGTGTGTAACACCTAAGTCTTTCATGCATGATACCTTTGTCAGTAACTGGTCTCTGAGCTGATATGAAGTTGGTAATGGACAATGCTGTCTTGAGAATGTAACGGTAAAACATTTCGTCGGATTCAGATCTTGTTTATTTAACTGAATCAAGGCGCGTAAGGTCATTTTGGATGAGATCGGAATCTTTCAGAGTCTTTACTTTGGCAAAGATCTTCATGTCATCAGCGAAACAAAGCAATTTAGATGAGGCAAAACAGTCACTTATGTCATTAGCAAAAATGTTAAAGTTTCCTTGGGGGACACCGCTCGGAACAGTCACCCAATTTAATTTGATTTCAAAATATTGTTTGACTATGTTTATAACAATGTTTGCGGTTTTGTTTACGTTAGATAGATAATCTAAGTTTATTTTTCAACTAAAATCAAAATTCTAATGTTCATAGTTTCCGCATAATCGGTATTTGAAAAAACTATGGCCATCCCGGATTTACCCTATTCATATATTTGTTTTTTTCTATGGCCGCCAAAATACTTGTTTTTCAACAATAATCTTATCACGTACCTAATCATAGTTACAGGCAGAGATGGGCAAAATGTAATCGATTAACAATTAAAATTAGCCTACTTACTCGCGATTAATGATCGTCGCCTATAGTGCCCATAGTACAAGCTTTGCTTAGGTTGGTTGGGACTAGGTCGATTTGTGTAAGATTGTGCCTGATATTAATTTATTTATTAAAAATGTCGATTAATTAATCTTAATCGAACGAGTTTCGATTAATTGAATCTGATTAAATTAATCCAGCGATTACGTTTTTTAATCGATTAATTAATTCAATTATTTTTTTCTCGATTATAATTGGGAATAAATAAGATATTATTTTTTGTATGTCTAAGTTTCGAGTTACTTAGGCGTAGGACTGCACTATAAAAACCGCCTTGTGTTACTGAAACAAGTGTCACACAGCACACTAGAATGATTTTTCAAGTGCACGCAGGACAAGACATATCGCATTATTGTAACGTGCACATTTGTGTTGAAAACGCTCATTTGAGCGTGTTTTAACTTTTAATCGAGATTTAATCGTGAAGTTTAATCGATTAAACTGACGATTAATAAATCGTTTATCGAAACTTCTGTCGATTAATTTAATCGCGATTATTTTGTGAAGATTATTTTTTTAATCGATTAATTGACTGAAAAATTAATCGATTAATGCCTATCTCTGGGAACAGGCAAATGTTAGAACTAGTACATAAAGTATCAAAATACTCGTATTTATAGAGTACCAACCTACAAAATTATTTACGAATTGTAAACATTGCAGTTTTTCATTGTACAACGCTTCACGTCGGTTTCGCAGATGTTCGTAATTATTTAGGAGCTTAAATAATAGTTTGCGGACCTCACTCGGTATAGTCATTGTTAATATTACTTATTTATATTCTCCTTTTGCATGTAAATAAACCGCGGACCATTTGAATGAATGACATAAATTGACAACAGATATTTAGCCGTTTTTTTTTAAATCATAGACAATAGGGAACATGCACGAAATTTTTTCATCGCTTTTCTTAACGAAATATTAAAATACCGTAAAAACTATTCCAAAAAGTGAAATTAAAAATAAAATCGGGCCAGAAATACGTATGATATAAGCATTTTAAACTAATAATTAGACAGCGATTTGACAGAGGTCCGACATAGACTGTTACGTCACAGTCCACTACGGTCATATAAACTCCATATTAAATTCTGTTTTGCTAGAAAGAGATAGAATGAAATGTTTGATGGCTTATATCTTGGGTATTTTTACAGTTCTTCGAAAAATTCTTTTTGTCTACTGTTTGTTACATGAATAAGCTTTTATTAAAGCAAAAAGTAAAATTCATGCATATTCCATATTGGTGATACCACTAGGAAATATCTGGCAACAATATTTCGCTAGCCAGACTCTATTACAAAGTTGTACAAAGCGTAAGATATTTTGTAAAAAATAATAATTGTGCCGTACTATTTGGACTTACTGAATAAAGATTGAACATGCCAAAACTGGGGCATGTAAAATCGGCTATTGTTACGCGAAAAATAGAGTTATATAATATTTTTAGACACCTAATTGACCATAAGGAACTGTCCTATAATATGTAGATGGTTTTTTCTCCTTATATTTATTCGTTCTCAAAATGTCCAACAAACAACATCAACAACGCGAACGCATTTTGAACAAATATGTAGAAAATTCAATGCTACAGAGATATCGCGGAAGACTGAAATTTCCTCCATCTGCGGTTTGTCGCGTATTAAAAAGGTTTCTTGGAAGCTTAAATTTATAATTATGACACTTTTATCTATACTAAGGAAATAAATACTAAGTCTGCCTGAGTATCTATTTGTCTGTCCATTTCTATAGGTCTATCAGTCTGTATGTCTGGTGTTGCGTCTCTTCACTCTTTTCGGGTCTACCGGATCCGGTGAATGTTGCCGGATCCGATGGCTATCCTAATTACCGGAACCACCGGACCGGATTGCAATGCCTAGGAAAGGGACGGCACACACTTACATTGATATTGTTGCAACTCGCGAGCCGCATCTGCGCGAGCTGCGACGCGGGCGTGAGGTTGGCCTGCGAGCCGAACGGCGAGATCATGGATGACATGGCGCGCTTCAGCTTCGACGGCGTCTTGTTAAACGACAGCGCGCGGCCCACCTGTCGCAATACTTCACTTTAATGCATTATTTTATTGCCATAAAGCTATTCGTTACAACATACAACCCGCCGGCCGAAGCCATATGACAATGATCTCCACAAATATAACCTATTTCAAACCAATTTTCGGATTATTGTTTCAGCTTAAATCCGTGAAGTGAACTAATAACTAGTTAAAACTTTACCCTGATCCTAAGAATATTTCACTGTTTAAATTCCATTGTGTCCTATTTTTGCAAGTAAACTTTACTTGCAAATATATATACATATATATATTATTCAACGTTCTCATGCAAAAAGGATGATACAAAGTTGAGCAGATTAAGTTTCCTAGTTTAAAATAGCCATAAAATTAAAACAAAACTTCTAATTTCAATATGCACCATGTTTTTATTTTAAACATACTGTATATTTACAAAATTAATTCAATAGCTCAAATCGCTCTTCTTTAGGTTGTATAACTTTACGCATTCTACCATAGAATGAGTTGCACGCGGCACGCACTACCTCATCGTCCCATATCTACTGATGTGCTAATTGGGGAAACTTTCCAAAATGCTTAGAAAAGGTCTTATAAACATGTAAGATAACAATATACTTAAGACCTTTTATATACAAAAAAATGCTTAAATAAGGTCTTATAAACATGTAAGTTAACACTAGACTTAAGACCTTTTTGAAGCATTCTGGAAAGTTTTCGCAATTTGCACATCAGTACCCATATCTGGACCAACCGATGCTTGAAAGAACTTAAATTCATTCCCTGTGTTCTCCCAATCCTGCACATCATGTATCCCCATATCGAAAAGTCCAATGAGTTCAAGTATAGTTAAGATGCAGGCCATTCTTGCCAAGGTATAAAATCTATCAAATTTGTTCTTTTGATTTAGCTTTGTGAGAAGAAGCACTATCTTGATGAAAGCAATAATTGTAATTTCCATACAATTATGGGATATTATCTGTAAGCATATGACCCTGCAACACGTTCTGAATATTTTTTTCTCCCCGATCAATGAACAACAGTGGTAGTTCGGCTATCTTGCAATTGAAGCATGTTTTCATCAGAAAAAATAATTTCACTGCCCTCATTCGAAGCTGCATTTTTTACTATAACTTTTTTCTGGGCATCTTTTAATCCATGGTTTTTCGTTTTGTTTTTATAGGCCTTCAATCTACATGACAGATATAATGATTCATTCAGCGTCGATATATTTTCAAGTTTAGTTAGCTTACTTGTACTTTAGGCTCGATTTCGCTTAAAACGCTCACGAACGTTTTAAATTATATTTTTGTCACGGACAGATGGTTTTCAAACAGGTTTGGGCCAGATTCTTAAGGATCCCGATTCTTTAAATCGCTAAATGGTCCGCGCTATCAACCTTACATAGATGTCTCAATGTTTTAGCTGCTTTATATATATTTAGAACGTACGGGATTTTGTTTGTACGAATTTACAACGAGCTGGATTGTTCAAAACAATATAACAAAATATATCAAGCTGACGTCTAGAACTCATAAAAACAAATAAAATCTCTATGAATAAAAATATAATATAGTGTAAAAAAGGACCGTTATATTTAGGTAAGATGGTGTTACAAAACTAGGATACTTATTCTGCCCAACCTTGCACCTATTGGTTTATACAGAACAAGTTTGTATTCGATTTTAATCGTCCCTTCGTCTACATTCCTGATATACTGTTCTTTCTAATTCGATACTGTGAACATCGAGTGTTAACACTATAATCAAGGACATTATTTGTCGATGTCGTGGCTTATTTACTAGTGCACAATCACAAAACGCTTTAACTATTACGGCGCCGGCGTGCAATAATCGTGGAGTCTCAGACGCCAAGCAATAAGCCATATGCATAGCACTACACAGCGTTAAATAGCGCCATGACGTCGGGGGCATAGTTTCAACGTACTTTGCTGTCTTTGGCGCTCAAAAAGTTAAAGAATATTTTGTTTCTACTTCAGGCCTGATTAGTAAAGGATTTGAAAAATTAAATTGCTGGCATATATGACCGATATCCTTTTTTTGTTTTTTAATATTGTTATTAATAATGTCACCAAATTATGTAGGCATCGTTTTTCATTACGTAAGAGCTGAAAAAAAAAAAACAAAAAGAAGATGTATCAACGTGAACGCCGTGAACAGATTGTCGCCAAATGGATGGAAAACACACAGCGACCGAACCACTTCATCGCAAAACAATTAAAAATCCCAAGAAATACCGTTGATACGGTTCTAAACCGATACTTTGAGACCTTGTCTACCGCCCAGAAGCCTCGAACCGTAGAACATGGTGGTGCTCGTGATCCTAGGCTAGACTAGAAAATCATTAAGACGATTTGCAACAACCGAAGTATGTCCAAACGGGATATATAGTCAGTCAATGGTCAGACGTGCGACGAACGGGCTGCTATCAAGTCAAAAAAGGAGCGAAAAGTGCCGAAAACATCAAAAAGTAAAAACGCATAATCAAAACCAGGTCTCGAAAGCTGTACAATTTTCTGGGTACAGACAATTTTCAATTGATTTTTGATGACGAAACCTATGTGAAGGCGGATTTTCAAACCTTACTGGCAATCACTTTTATGCTATAGCTGATGGAGAAATTCTGCCAGATTCGGAAACTAGCGTAAGAATGGAGAAGTTTGGCTCTAAGTATCTGGTTTGGCAGGCAATTTGCCCATGTGGCGATCGCATGTTGTATGTTATAACGGGTACAATCAATAAAGATATTACATCAATGAATGCTTGAAGAAGCGGTTCATGCCATTCATTCGAAAACACGATTCCTCGGCTTTATTTGGGCCAAATGTAGCGACTTTGTAACGGATACCCTAAACTTTCTCAAGCGAAATGGTGTCCAGATCGTGCCTAAAGCACTGAATCCGCCAAATATTCCACAGTGCCACCCGCCCTATCGAAAGGTAAGATCTGGTCAAAAGAATGTTACGTAAGACAGGTACGACTGCCAGCAATCAGCAAGTCTTCCTGAGAAAGTGGAACGCAGCGACGGGAAAGACGCTAATGACACTGTCGCACGGCTGATGGAGGGCATTCAACAAAAAATGCGGCAGAAGTGGGATAGACAGTAGAATTTAAATAATAGTAACGAGATGATAATTTTATACTATTTTTTCTACTATAAAATCATATATAAATGCCAATTAATACACTAAGTTGACAGGTACATATTTTTGGACATTAAATTTAGAAAATGAAGGGAGGAGGGAGACATTATATGCTACTTTCAGAGCGATCATTTTCGAAAAATCCACTAAGTAATGATTTTCTTTAAAATTAAACGTGGCGTTTAACAAACTCCCGCTGTAACAGATATATTTTTCTCCTCTCTCTTTTTTCTCCTTCGCGAAAATCACAAAACTCTTATTTTCTTCAGCGTAGTCCGGTAAAAAGTATGCAATAATCATCTGTAGATACTGGCTAGCCGGGTACCAAAAGTAGTTGAAATCTGTTTAGCCGTTTTGTAGCCCCACAAGGACTTTTATATGTTTGTATAGGTACAAACATATAAAAGATCCAAAAAAAATTTTTTCGATTTTGTGACCTTTTAATAGTCCGGGAATTTCCCTTCGTGATGAAATCAGAAAACAGGATATCCGCAGAGGAACCAAAATAACCGACATAGCTCGAAGGATTGCATCCTCGGCGATGCAAACTTGCAAGTGGCAATGGGCGCCACGTAGCCCGGAGAACGGATGGCCGTTGAGGCAGTAAAGTCTTGGAGTGGCGACCACGCATAGGAAACCGCAGCTGGGACAGCCCCCGACTAGGTGGAGGGATGATCTCGTGAGCGTCGCGGGGAGTCAGCGGCTGTGATGTGCGCACCCTGTGGCAAACTAGAGGGGAGACCTTTGTTCAGCAGTGGACGTCCGTGGCTGATACATAAATAAGTCCGTATCACTTGTTTTTTATATCTCCAATTATCAGACATTTCATTTTTACAACTCTATAATAGTATAGATGATAGCTTTCAAATACTCGAATACTAAACATGGTAAATTGAAAATTCTAATCCGTTACGAATCAGGCCTTATATAAAATGAAACCTTGTTTGGTAATTATTGTAAATGTATTGAAATAATTATCATGGTAATAATCTAAATAAATTGTGATAGTGTTATATTATATATAATCTAAATAAAGTGTTAAAATCGTTACTACCCGGTACCAATATCAGTATCAGTGCACCTCGCGTGACGTTATGTCGGCGTTTTGGGTATAGTGTGAAAAAAAAACACTAACATTGAGTAAGTTTACAAAAAGACTTATTCTAAATAGTGACATGTGTGTGTTGTGTGTTGGACAACTTAGAAGCAGCGGTGGTTGCCATAGTGAGGACGCTGCCGACTTCGACGCCAGTGTAACAGGGATGTAGACAACTGTTTTCTGTAGTATGTCATTATTATTAGAACGACCTTTCAATAAAAGAAGTACTGGTGATAAAACTACTTCACTGTCATAAAAACTCCACGAGATACAACAACGTTACAATCACATTTTTAGACTTTCCCAAAAACGCTCCATACTAAACCCTAGGAAGGCGTGACGTCACACATTTTTACCTTATATGGGGAAATTAAGAACTTTGTTCTGCAGCTATGTTAAAACTTGTGTGCATCGAAACTGTTTTATAACAAAAGTTGCCATACATTTCATGAGTTATTCAATGGTATTATTATTTATTAATATTTTTAAAGGCTCATAAAACAAGACACCTAAGGTATCGAACTCAAAGGTTTTTTTTAGGTTTTACGTCATAAAAACTACCATATGGCATCAAAATTTTATTATTTTTTGAGTACAGTCAACATCCCTATTATGATATAAATATAATGATGCGCGCGTAATGATAGTGCACTCTAAATACCGCCTTAAAACAAATATCCGCACATAGTAAAAAAACACTTCAAAACATTACTATTCAAGATTATGATAATAATGAAATAAAAAAAAATCGTAGAATGAAAACCAACACATAGGACCACACAGGTACGTACCATATTAACGTCATGCTCTCCAGCAGAACCACCTTGGTTTTGATGAATATTTTCTATATAAAATCTATATAATTCTAGTACCAATAAAAAAAAATCTATGTCATTTGTTTCGCCGTAAATTAGATTGCAAGGTGGTCCTGCTAGGAAGCATCGCCCCAGCAGAACCACCATGATATTTCGATAACTACTCATAATATACGTATACGTATGGTATCAAAAAATCTATGGAAATTCTATATTAACCTAGCACTCTCAGTTTCTAATTAGATTTTGAATATGCGAAGTTACGACAACATTTTTTTGTAATCAAATGTCCACCCGCCTACCCTACTAAAATTGCGAAGTAAGTGAGCCAATTTTAATTTTATAAGGCGGTAAAAAAAATATGGTGTCGTAACTTCGCATATTCAAAATGTAAGTAGCCTGCTTGCAGGCTGAGCACACTAGAAATATATAATTACATATATGACCTAATAAAACTGTGTTCTAGCAAATAAAGGATTTGAATTTGAATTGAATTTGAATTTAGAACCTGAGAATGCTAGGTTAATATAAAATTTCCATAGATTTTTTTGACACCATACGTATGCGTATATTATGAATAGTTATCGACATATCATGGTGGTTCTGCTGGGGCGATGCTTCCTAGCAGGACCACATTGCAATCTAATTTACGGCGAAACAAATGACATAGATTTTTTTTTAATGGTACTAGAATTATATAGATTTTAGATAGAAAATTTCCTATACGTTTAAATTCATCAAAGCCAAGGTGGTTCTGCTGGAGAGCATGACGTCGATATTAGTTAAGATGATGGCATGGCATGGAAGAGCACTCAATAGGTATGGCACGCTCACGGAAGTGTTAACCTCTCATCTACCGCTCGCTGACGCAAAAACAAACCAGCCAAAAAACTCGAATTTTGAAATTTCATTTAATTCAGATTTGATTGCTAGATTTTTGACATCGGTATACAAGAGGTTAATATAAAATGAACAAAACCGAAGTGTTAGTTACAAACACTGGATGTGCCGGCCCCGGTACGGAGGAGTTAACTACTCAATTGGCCACAAGCCAATGCAATGTTGCTATTTTTGTCCAAGCTAATTCCTTCCACAATAATATTTAAAATGCTGCAAACAATGAAAAATCTGACCCTTGTGTGAAATTCAAACTATATTAAATTATTTTATACATGAACCAGAAGTGCCCAACTTCGTTCGCCGGGGAAATGTGTCATATAACCCTCTTTCTTCTTTCAAAGTAGTCGGGTAAAAGTATCCTATAAGTGGCAAATAACGTTAACCTCACAAATAAATTATATTTTTAATTTGTGCAGGACTTCAAACAGAAGTATATAAACGTAAAAAAACCATAGCACACGGGAACAGGCGTTTGTAACGCACTTGAGCCGCACCCACATCTATACATACCAAGATGGTAGAGTCAGCTGTAAAAAGATATACACGATTAGTCCCTTCATTCTCGGAGCACGGCAGTGCCCTCGCCATTTCTAGCAAAAAAGCGGCATAATATTTTCGCTAGACGCTTACGAGGGTGGTCCCCAAAATACCTGACCTCGCTTATAGCAATACTGGCAGAAAAATTATAAAAAAAAGAATGTTCGAATCTTCTAATAAATTATTCTTGTTAATTTGAAAAAAGAAGATGCTTTTTAGGGTTTCGTAGCCAAAATGGCAAAAAAGGAACCCTTATAGTTTCGTCATGTCTGTCTGTCTGTATGTGTGTCATTTGTATATGTAGGCATCTTACTCAAAAACTATAAGATGTACATTGATGAAATTTAGAGCATAGATGTCGTGTTTAAACAGCGAATTAGTTTGATAGTTAAATAAGAAAACAATAAATTTCTAGGGGGGGCACTCCATACATGTAACCGAAACAGAAAAAAAATACCGCAAATATCACGGTGTGGCACATATTTCGACAGTACTTCTAAAAAAATTTAGGGTTAGAGAAAATTTTCTGAAATATTCGCTACGAAAGTAGCAAAAATTGTGTCCCACCCCTCTATTTTCTAAACGGTATGTTCAAAAAATACGTTTTTTTTTTTAAATATAAAGCTTAATAAATACTTCCAACGAAAATTGTTTTGAACATGATCGGACATACCGTTTTTAAGTTATTGCCAAAAAACTGCGCTTCTCAGCAAAATGACGTAAGTTCCAGGGAGATACGCTCTCTTGTTAGTGTTTTATTTTTTCATATCGTATTTTTTTTTTCCTCTGTAGTGCATTTTTTTGTATAAACGACTGCGGAACGTTTCATGGGCGAGTCCGACTCGCACTTGGCCGCTTTTTTCTTTTGTATTCGTTTCACAACCATTAAGGGGCTCCCACACGCGAATGACCTTCGATCCGTAGCTCTTCACTTTTCTGTGTTGTATATGTCTCGTCGTGTTGACAACCACCGTTGTTCACCATCAAATATTGCAGCATTTGAGTGACAAAATTAATAAAAAACGGCCGCAATAAGCAAAAAAGAAAGCGTTGTTTCATTAGGACAATGCACTAGTTCACACGTCCAATTTTGCAATAGCTAAATTTAATTAGTTGAAGTTGGAATTGCGAGATCTAGCTCCCTCGGATTATTTCCACTTTCCTAACTTGAAAAAGTGGCTCGGCTGTTATAAAAAATATCCAATAATGAAGAGGCAGAGTCTGCTGTTGATGGCTACCTTTTCGAAGCTATTGAACATCGCTGGGAAAAGTGTATTGCGTTAGAAGGTGACTATATTAAATAAATAAATAAATATCAAGGACAATCTTACACAAATCGACCTAGTCCCAAACTAAGCAAAGCTTGTACTATGGGTACTAGGCGACGATATACATAATATTTAGATAAATTATAATACTTAAATACATATAAAACATCCAAGACCCAGGGACAAACATTCGTGCTCATCACACAAACACTTGCCCTGGCCGGGATTCGTACCCGGGACCGCCAGCTTCGTAGGCTGTTGTACAACCCACTGAGCCAAATGTGTCGTCAACAGGTATGTTATTGAAAAATAAATAAGTTTTTTTTTACAATCATTTTATTATCTTCGTTAGGCCGGCTAGTTTTGGGACCACCTTCGTAGACTTACGCGTCAACAGAGTTGAGAAAGGATAATTTTGAGCGAACTAATCGTGCATATCTTTTTGCAGGTGCGTATTTTAAGACTTTTGAATTATCATCGCGGCACTTTTTTATTCAATTATATCCACCTAAATATGACACAGATTTAGAGGTCGCTCCCAGTTATCAAACTTGAAGAAAAATAATGTATGGCCGCTTAAATAAGTCTCACAAAATCTTCATTTAAGCATTTAACTGCAAGTGAAACATACGGAGACTCGTTTAGGCGCCTTCGCATGGAGATTTAGCACGCCCAGAACGTCTAATGATCCAAACAATAGCTGATGTTGCAAAGGCGTTAACTATAAGTACCCATATTAACCACGAGAAGACTACAGGGAATTGTTAAATGTCTCGATTATAAACTTAGGAGTTTTTTTTAAAAGGCGTTATATTGAGGGAACCCGGATCTACATCGAGTTAGATGGATGGCAAAACTGCCTTGACTGTACTGATTGTATTACTTAAAAAAAAACCAATTTAAACATCACATCAAACTAAGACAGTAAGGACGAAAAGGCTGCAGGCTGTGATGGAAATACCATTTTCATGGTGATAAAACTCGTATACGAGTAAGCTGTAGTATAATATCTTTCCTTGTTTACAAGACTGTATTTTCGTTTTCAAACTTAACAGCTAGCTTTCGTAAACATTACAACCTGGAGTCTATATTACTATAAAATTCTTAAGAAGAGTACTTTTATTTTCATTTTTACCATTTTTCTTTTAATTGGGATAGCGAGATAAGTATTTTCATATGTTATTTATCATAAAATTTTAGTTTATACAGGGTGAATCTGAGTAACCCGACAGATTTTAACCATCGCTTCTAGAGCCTAATAGGAGTGAAAAAAGTAGTATAACTAATAGTCCAAAGCGGCTTCAATTTCGAGATATTCAGTATTTTAACACATTTACAAATTAAAAAATCTCAAGTATAATAAGGACGTGACGTAGCTTGATGGACCTGACACTTTCATACATGAGAGCACAAACTGCTTGATTTCCGGCCAGTCTGCTATCAATCAGTGAAGTTAAGTATTCAACTACAAAAAGGTTTTATAGCAAGGTAGTTTAATGAATACCTCTTCAGGAATGCTTTAAACCGAGTGCCAGAGCTGGAGCATAATTATGATATCTTTATCACAAACAGTACTCCTCAATTATCACAAGATAGGTGTAACTTTTATTTCTGTTCTCTATCACGAAAGTGTAAACTTTTTTTACAAACGCTAATAACTGGCCGATAGTTTTAAGTTAAGTCACTAAAATGTCAATGTTTATAGTGATTACTAATTGTCACGTAACATCAAAATTACGTTGCAAATAATTATTTCAAGTTGTAGATAAACTACTCGTGGAAAATTGTATTATGCCACAGCATTTTTCGTCTCACCACTTAACGGATATCCAATTTGTTTACTGCAATGGGAATTCACGACAAATAGTAAGAGAATACAGGAGGGGGTATCCTAATCGTCGCACTCCGCACCATACTACTTTTGCAGATGTTCACTTACAATTTCGAGAAAAGGGCTTCCGACCAAGGCATGTGGAGAGGGCAATTAATTTAGATTTGCGTACTGAGAACCGGATCATGAATCTAATTACGAGGGCTGCTATTTATATATCCGGAAACCGGGATTACAATCTTCTTAAATAGCATATTTGACCGCCATGGTAAAATTTGAACTTTTTTAAGTATATAAGGTATATTTTTTCTTCCTTATTAACGCTCGTGTTTTGTTTTTGACGGGTTTTAAATGTCATCTCGCAGCAAGAATGGAACTCACTCGTGAAAATATTCGTGCTATGATTTATTATGATTTTCGGCGTGGTTTAACGCAACAACAGTGCATAGATCAACTAACTTCAACTTTTGGTGATGAAGCCCCATCTAAAACTACTGTGTATCACTGGTTTAGTGAGTTCAATCGTGGACGTAGTATGCTTACGGACGAAGTTAAGGCAGGTCGCCCGAAATCGGTCGTTGTACAACAAAATATCGAGGCTGTGCGAAAACTTATAATGGACGACCGACATGTTACGTACCGCGAGATAGAGGCGACTCTGGGTATTTCTATGACCAGCATTAATAGCATATTACATAATTATTTGGCTGTAAAAAAAATTTGTTCGCGTTGGATACCCCACAACTTAACAAATGAGCAAAAACATGCTCGCGTCGAATGGTGCAATAAAATGTTAAAAAAATATAACCGTGGTGACTCAAAAGCCGTTTATAACATCTATACAGGTGACGAATCCTGGATCTATGCATACGATCCCGAAACGAAGCAACAATCAACGGTATGGGTGTTTCAAAATGAGCCGAACCCTACGAAAGTTACTCGTGCAAAAAGTACATTGAAACAAATGGTGGCCTGCTTCTTCGGTATTAATGGCCATGTAGCTACAGTGCCACTAGAAAACCGTAGAACGGTTAATTCAGAGTGGTACACGACCATTTGCTTACCGGAAGTATTTGAACAAATTCGTAAAACTAACCAGCGACGAAGAATCATTCTTCATCATGACAATGCCAGCTGTCATACGTCACGCGAAACAACTCTATTTTTGGAGGGTCAAAATGTGGAATTAACGGGTCATCCGCCGTACAGCCCTGACTTGGCACCCAACGATTTTTATTTATTTCCAAATATAAAGAATAAATTACGCGGTCAACGATTTTCGACCGCTGAAGATGCTGTCGACGCATTCAAACAACACGTTATGGAGGTACCTCAGGCGGAGTGGCAGAAGTGCTTTAAAAATTGGTTCACGCGAATGCAAAAGTGCATAGATCATCAAGGGGAATACTTTGAAAAACAATAAAACTATTTTCAGCCGTGTACGTTTGTTTGTTTTTTTGTTTCCGGATATATAAGTAGCAACCCTCGTATCATGAATCACATTATCGTGTAGGTCTGTGGCAAGAATAGTGAACGTCAACTACATTGTGGCGTTAAGTGTTTGGAAAAGGTATGGCCTTCATCCATACCACTACAGGAAAGTACAGGACCTGGAGATGGGCTAGCCAGGGTGGCTTACTGTCAGAGAATAAACCAGAAGCTTGTAGAAGATGCGGATTTTACTCGGAAAATATTAAGGACAGTCGAAGCCCAGTTTACCAGGGAAGAAAATTTTAATTCGCATAATATGCATATGTGACTTGAAGAAAGAAGAAATAGTAATTCCGCATTAAATCAGCAAATGAGAACAAGATTAAATCTTTGTATTGCAAGCGATGGGTCGCATTTTGAAAACTTGCTACAATAAAATTTATGTTCTTAATAATAATGTTTTTTCTTATGCTTTCTCGTATTCAGATTAGTTAAACTACACGTTGGTTTCATATTACAAGATCGTGTAACGACTAACACGATTTTGTGGCGATTTAGAACGTAAATTATTATTTAGATAGTTAAATATGAAATAAACAGTAGGTAATTGCCAAATTGCAATGTAATTAACGAGAGAAATTCGTGATGCAACCATTTGTCGTTTGTTGTCTTGAGTTCGTAAATAATCGAGTGTCATAGTGACGTAGTGATAGGACTGATAGGTCTAACCTACCTTCTCCACTTGTCGTTTATCGTTTCTTCTAGGTGTCATTCGTGAAGTGAGACGTGTTGACGTGTTCTCTTTCACTCCTTTTACTAAAGATTTGTTCACAAGAGAGTAGTATCGTTAATTGATTTTTTTGTTCCAGAAATTAATTACGATAATATGGCAGTATCATCAGGAATTCATGGTTTAATCTGTCGGGTTACTCAGATTCACCCTGTATACTACAATTAATAACGTAAAATGGATAAATAGTAAGTGCTTTAAATTAGTCATACTATTTAATTTTTTAAATTAATGTTATTAATCAATTCTTGTTTAAATTATTTTAATCAAAATTTCATAGAATCGCTGCAACTACATTTTAACAGGGCCAAACATTATACTTTTACGTTACGTCTTTTATGTTTCAAAAGAAATCGTTAGTAATAAGGACCATCCTAATACAAGGATGTATCAACTTTTGTTGTTATTCTGTCTCTTAACTCAGGAGACAAGACTGACGAGTTATTTTGAAAAATGCTAATAATCTAGGATATCAACATACTGACGAGTTGGGCCCTCAAAAATGTACCTATAGTGGCTAGAAAGAAAAATATTTTTGTTGACTTTGCCTTACCAATGCACAGTGTGGGATTTGGCTCTAAAATCAGACATCATCCAAATAAGGGCGCAGTAAAAAGCTTTGAGGACTGAATAATATTATGAAACCGCCATTAGCCAATTCGAAATAGTTTTCGAGAAATTGTTGATTTAAGTTTGTACTCAGAAACTACATATTAAACATAGAAGTGTTTATGTTTTATGAACGCGTGCTTTTTTACAACATTTGTGTAAATCAAACGTTTACGTTCACTAGGCTGATAATTTCAAAAATTTAAATATACTCAAAAGTTGGTACAGGACTGAAAAAAATGCAATTTAGTAGTAAAACTATTATATTTTACTTCAATTCATTGCAAAGTTACTGGGAATTAATTCTAGTCTGGGAATCTTCTCTATAAAGTCTCGAATCATCCTTATAAAAATGAGGAACTATAATGAATGGGTTTCACGTTTAAAGTAATTCCAATAATTTGTACTATGGCTGCCACTTGCTTGATAAGGCTTCTGATTAAAATATCGTAGCAAAGTTACTAATTCAGGATTATTGCCGTTCAAAATGCGTAGTATATTTTAAACTGCCCGGAGGGTAATACAAGAAATGCACTTACAACTGTAATTTGTGTACCCTGTTGTGGAGCAAGGAACTGTGCAAAGTGAAGTTTTAATTTTACTATTTCTTTCTAATGTACAAAGTTTTATTAAGGTGAGCAAAGACTTAATCAATACAATACAACATTTTTTTATTGCACACCAAAACCAGAAACAGTACAATAGAGCCTTAACATATAATACGGTAGACAATAGGCGGTCTTATCGCTAAAGAGCGATTTCTTCCAGACAACCTTAATTTTTTATTTAATTTACTTGTTTAAGAAAATAGATGACATATCAATGACAATGTCGATATTCAGTAATATTTTATTCACTATTCGACCTGCACACAATATTAGTGGAATTGTCTTGTGGGCTCCTGATTGACGCACAAAAATTTGATGAATTTCGCAAATCGCTAGCAGTTAGGTATGCTAACGAATACGGCTGGTTTAATATGCCAGTTACTTTAAACAAAATTTTGATTCACGGTAAAGAAATAATTGGGATAGCCCAAAAAAAAATTGACCTCGATTTTACATCAAAATCGTAAAATATAGGTTAATTTAAGGCACTAATTTCGTCCGTTTTCCATTCGGACGAGTATATTTGTTACAATTCCTAACCAAAGTTTGCTGTGACGTAGTTATATAGGCGTTTTGTAATCGTCAAGACCTCGTATTTCGGTTAAGGATAGTACCGAGATACGCGGTTTTGACGATTACAAAACGCCTATATAATGACGACACAAAAAACTTTGGTAAGGAATTGTAACAAATATACTCGTCCGAATGGAAAACGGACAATTGCAAGCGGTTTATTAAACCTATTCCTCTAAATGGTTTTTGTGAATGTGGTGTGAATACGAATATGAATATGTGTGCCAGGGGGGTATGTTGTCGGAACAGGCTGGAGAGTCACGAAATAAATTTTGGCGATATGACCGAGAACATCATTCAAGAAAAAACAGTCGCGAAATAACCAATCCCGATCTCTTTCATAGAGCTCTAGGGTCATCCGATCCAGACCAGATTTCAAGTCTTCATCTCGAAAAACGACCCAAACGAACATTGACAAATCCCACATTTCCCAGACGTTTTACCATTATTAAAACCACAATCCAAAATTGATAATAGAGACAATGAGGCTGCAGACACGGAAATATTAGAAAATTTTGATCCTGACTACTGTAGTCAGGATCAAAATTTTCAGTCTCCAATCAGGAGAATTTTTATATACGTAACAGGAACCAACACGACCGCCAACTGACTTTTAACCCAGAGGGGAAACTAAATCTTTATTAGGATTAGGTTAAATACACTTTTGAATTTCTCTCTTTCACTTTTTCTGACGATGTTTTGGTTACCGAAAAGGAAGTGGTAAATACTCGGTGATACGTACTGGAGTTCCGAGGAATTAATCGTTGTGAGCGGGGGTTTGAACGCACGATCTCGTTTCCGAGTGTTACCCTGTATCACTAGCTCTTCGTATAATACTTTTTTTTATAAATTGCGGGCTTATATTAGTATCATTTATCGAGCGACCAATACATACAGCATAACTAATTACATCCCTTTCAAACAAGTCTTATCACACGACCCACGCCACACCGTCATAGGGGTACGGAGCTTCGACACCCATTATTAAGATTTTTTTGTAAATCTTTAATGTTAGTCATCAAAACTCCTTTACAATAATTAAAAAAACATTAATTATAAACTTTATAATTATTCAATTTATCTTTTTTGAACATTTTGCTATGTGACAAGTGGACAATCCTAACGCCCAGAATTATCAGAAAAACATAGAAATTCAATATCTGAAATAAATTAAGTAATTAAATATTTTTGTCCCTTGAAAACAAAAACCTGTATTGGATAATAAGAAAATAAAATGAGTATTACGCATTTTTCCAATAAGTAAAATTCCTGAGTTATTTAAGGATTTAGAATATTATTATTTTTTACTTTGAGCACTGTGTTTATACACTAACGATTAGCAGTAAAGTTTCAGTAAATAATTAAAACATTTCAGAGAAGCTTAAGAATTATCATTTTCAGAGAAACTAAAACTCGGAAATTTTTATTGATTTCTCAAAAGCTATGATGAACTGATACTTCGTTGCATTATCATTTCGTTTAGTACTCCTGAAGCTACCTAAAAGTGACATTTACTGTCTCCAGTTATTCGCATGTCCGATTTTGATGCCATATCCCCACACTGTGCGCCGGATTTTATCCTTGCCGGAATGAAACTGACTTCCAAATAAAGTATGCTATATGTTAATAACGTATACAATCATAACGACAATTAGTACATTTAAAATATTTTTTTATGATATGTCTTCTTGTCATTTTTTGCTTCCATCGTTTAAAATCGTAGTTTTAAAGAGTGTCTCAAAATACGTAACCATGGCAACGAGGTATATAAAAAAGCATATTGATACACAAATTAATAGAGAACATATCTTTGGATTCTGTAACCTTCTTCAACTAGCCCCGCGTTTAACTTATTCTGATGTGAATGTCTTCAATGTACAAACATTTCATTTTTACAACTTTTAAATAGTATATATATATATATTGTGTAAAAGTAGGGACAATGGGGGTACAATGGGACAAGGGGTACAGTGGAACAAAAGCGATATCTATTCAAATTTTAAACAAATTCGCGCGCTTTCTTGTCGACCAGTTACAGCGTCTGATGTGCTATGTGTTGACGCAGTGCAAAACTATGGGGCACAATGGAACGGGGTTCTATCGAACAGAAGAAAATATTTTTTTGGCAACCTATTGCCAGATATCGACAAAAACAACGAATATGATATAAATTATATGCGTTGGAGTGCGAAAATTGACCAGCTTCTATTTTCCACTGGAACCAGATATGGCAGTGGTGTCAGTTCTGGACATAGAACTGGTACTACCAAGTCCAAGCTTGTCAGACAAGACTAAGCGGCAAAGTAATATCTATTCTTTTCCCGAAAAGATATTAAACAAGTATAAGTCTTGTTCCAATGTACCCCAACATTGTAACAAAGAAATTGTTCTGCAAACAGTGATTTTTCATAGGTTTAAGAAACACTTCTGATCTCAATTTTGTTGTCAATCGATAGTTTAAGAACCGTTGGTGATTGTTAAAAACGAAGATTAAAAAATTATAAAGCACTGATTTTTAATAAAATAGAAATGACTTTTTCGTTCCATTGTACCTCCACTGACCCTCTTTAAAATTGCCGTGAGCAAATTGTTATTGACATGGGGATCAGATTTTTTCAGAGCAGTTGTTCGTTAGTATGGCGTGTGTGGTGGTGGGTGGTGATGTGGGTGGGGTAAGATAACACGGTTCGTGGTTCGGCAGTCGGGGTCGGATGTTATTTGCGAGAGGATTGCGACTGAGGCGCGTCAGACCTGTGCGAGTAAGTGAGCGCGCAATACCCATGTGTCTAGCAGGCCGCCCGGCCCGCCCGGCTCGGCGCGCAGCCAGCCGCCCAGCCCAGCCAGCGCCTCCAGCTACAACACAACCAGCCCGTCCACTACACCGCTCTCTACACTCCATTCTAGTACAATCCGATCCACATATTACACTAATGCTAATCGATCGATACTAACCAGCTATACTATTTTTTATCTTTTAAACGTACATGCAATTCAATGAATTGCTGAACAACACCACAAAAAACAACATCTACTACGCCTCAAATATTTAAACACCAACATTATGCAATGGTATAAATTATATATATATAGTTGCACTCGTTAATGGTAGAAGAGAAGAAAACGGGTGTGTCAGAATTAATTTGGCAATCAGAAACATATTGAATACGAACCTTGGCATGCTCCGCGTGTGTGACCGTACATAAATAACCGACTGCTACGCGTAAATGCGTCTATTAAGATTCTGATGTGCGCAATGAATGTATGACCATCAATGATAGAGGTTTATTTATGTTGTACTCGTCTGTCGATTTCGTTCGCTTCCATGCCTTAGTTACATTTAACTGTCGACACCGATATCGGTCGGATTGCATTCGTATTCTAAAATATTTCACTAACCAAGAACTTGTTATTGATATTTTGTTATTACTGAAATCCAAGCTAAGCTAGTACACATTATGTAGCTCATTATATTATACGTAATACATTTAATCATGCTAACATACCACAGGGTAGTTGACTAATAGTTATTAATCCATTAAAAATGGTATGTATCGTCATTGAATGCATATTTTTGAGGATATTCTAAATAAAATGAATTAATTTCATACAATCATGGATTGGGTGAAATTCTGTCAAAAAGTCCACAGTCCCCTTAAGTAGAGGCCTTATAATCAGGCATCGGATAATCGGATAGATATTTACCTAAACTTTGGCAGAGGCGTCTATGTTGAACGGTATGGAGACTCTATTTAATTTTCCTCATAAACTTCGAAATGTGTTATGAAAAAAAAATGTTTGTTTGATTATTCTCTTATGTTACATATACCTTGAAATTAAATCAATTCACACCGCGGTTAAAAAACTAAATAAAATGCATAACAACGTACGTGCTTACCGAAATAGACATAAATAGCCACACATTAAACATTTTTGTGTATTTTACCTCCTCGTTTTATGCAATCCCGGAATCCCGGAACTTATAATATAATAATATAATTAAAAAAATAATAATTAAGAAGCCTACTATATATTTGCCCAACTGTTGCCGGGTTTTTGGCAACTTTAGGTAAATATCTATCCGATTATCCCATGCCTGCATAATACACATAAATACAATAACATATATGAATACGAATTTATAATAGACGATTAGTGATTTCGACAAATAATTAAATGAATAGACATAAGTAGCAAAAAAGGATACAAGCGAAAACAATAAAATAAACTAGTCAAATACTCCACTAAAATTGACATAAGTCGGTCAGGTTGGTTAGGTTTGTTCGTGTGGTACCTTTATTCTGGTGCGCGCAGCAAACTTGGTGACTTTGGAGAGCGTGCTGAGGGCCAGATCGCTCGTGTCGATGTCCAGCTGGTGCGACTCCAGCGACGCCAGGAACTTGTCCTGCGCACAAATGGTTCACTTCATTACCAATTTAAAATATCGCCGCGGTTTTTTAATTCCTAAGCATATTTTCGCCTAATATTGGTAAGGATGGGTTCATGTTGGTCTGATACTTAATGGTATGAATGAAGTGAAATTAGTTTTGAAAAGTTGGTGAAGATCTCTTTAAATTATTCGCGTGGCGGCAGATTCTAGTAGTTGCCCTTGCGACGAACAATGACGTCCACTGCTGGACAAAGGTCCCACAAAAGGGTCTCTAACGTCAACCGGTCAGCTTACACCGGTTACAGGGTGCCCACGCTGCATCTTTCAGTTCCTGTATCAGCGGTCGTTGGTTAGTCGTCCTTTTTGACCCATGGCAGGACTCACCGCGTCAGCCTTGCAGACGGTGTTGGCCATCTGCCGGCACAGCTGTCGCAGGAAGTGAGACTTGTCCACCGCGTCATCCGTGATCATGAACGAGTACAGCTTCTCCTTAAGCTCCTGGTTACTCCGGCACATCAGCGCGAACACGTTGTGGCAATCTACATTCACAACATTATTTATTGCTTCAAGGTATTACATTCATTTTTATATTTGCTTCTATCGTATTAACATACTTTAACTATGTAGCTAAGGAGATACAACGCCATGTATTTTAAAAAATAGCACTGTTTCAAATTAGAAATCGCAACCAAATATTGTCAACTCTAGAGCATGGCGTTACAGAGAGAGACATGAACGTAGCAACTTATGAGCACACTGGCTTTATACACATCATTATACACGAAGGTTTCTATTGTAAAAGTTACCTCGGTTCTGATGCACAAACAAAGCAACAATAAACCTTATAATATCAATGTTTCTATCAGAATTACTTCATGTCAAGTGTACTTGAAATTAACTTTATGGGAACAGAACACAGAAAACCAGAACACTTTTAAATAGTGGGTTGCCAGCTTATATTTATGCAGTATGTAAACTTACTAAAACCATTTATTTCAATCCGGACATCTCTAGGTGATAAATAAGGTTGTGGTATATAAATTATAGAAAAACTAACGATTTTTATAATTTATAATTAAATTACAAAAAATAAATAAAAAAAATTATTCATTATTTTAACATTCTGTATTCTTTCTTTACAATAGGGAATATGCATGAATTTTTATTTTTGCTTTATTAAAAGCTCATTTATGTAACAAACAATAGACAAAAATAAATTTTTGAATAGCTATAAAAATAACCAAGATCTAAGCCACCAAACATTTCATTCTATCTCTTTCTTGCAAAACAGAATTTAATATGGAGTTTATATGGCCGGAGTGCACTGTGACGTAACAGCGCACGTCGGACCTCTCTGTCTAATTACTAGTTTAAAATGCCTATATTGTGCGTATTTCTTGGCCGATTTTAATTTTAATTTCACATTTTGAAATATTTTTTACGGTATTTTGATAGTTAGTTAAGAAAAGCGATAAAAAAATTCATGCATGTACCCTATTGTAACATTGTCATCAGGTTGTCAAGACAACGTCAAGTTCAATACATGCAATGGCAGTTAAAGTAAGGCTATGGGCACACGTACGAGTTAGTTGTTACCTGAACCAAGTGACGGTGACAGAATTCGTGAACGCTACGCATCAAATTAGGATTTTGCGAAGCACGTCGCTTGATTTTGTTGAAAGCTTGTACAATTCACAGCCTCATTTCGTTGCAACGAAGAAACGTCTCATTGGAAATTAATCTTGACATTTCATTCCTAACTTTTTTGTTGGAATAATTAAGAAAAATAAAACTTTACATTGAAGTGACACTAGTGAAATCGAACTGAAATTTAATAAATAAGAATGAACTGATGCTGTTTACATGGTAAATTGAAAATAATTTGGCTGCCACGGACTAACAAGAGCGTAACGGGTATGAAAAAAGAAGTTATACTAATAATGAAATTTCAAGTAGGTATTAACGTATTCATGGTGGGCTTGCGATCATCTGTCACGACGCAAACATTAAATATCACAGGACGTTACTCTTTGGGTTAATCGACTTTGAAAAGGTAAGATTTTATCATTTTTATACAATGAGAATATTAAAAATATTCGACACACACAAACAAAAAATGCGGTAAGACACTTAACTCGACATGGCCATCAACTGGCTTAAAGGGATGGTTTTCGTAAGTTTACAAACTGTATTTAACAACGCTTCTTTTTATTACCAGGCTTATTTTAGATGAAATTAAAAGAGGATAAGAATTAAAATATTTATATTTCAAAATGTTTGAAAATATTCTGATTTCTTATAAGACAAAAAAAAATACAAAGTTCCTAATTCTAAAAGAGCGTAAGGTGACACAGCGTAGAAAATCATACGCAAGCATTATTACTAAGACGGATTTAGTATATAAATTGTACTGCTGTTCTTCTTGTGCAGTGTGACTGTGTCATAACCGCCTAGTGACGTAATTTAGAAAATCTTGTGTTTCCTTTACATTTTCCCGGATCAACTGGGCCGAGAGAGACGAGAGACCACTGAGCCCGTGGGCTCAGGTAACCACTTGATTTTTTTTGCGGGTATCTCGACTCACTTAATCGGTCAACCCAGCGCGTGGGCTCAGTCAACCATTATCTACCGCTTAGGGGTCTGTTCAGTCCGCGTGCTCAATTGACAACTATCTTAGGGTCTACTCAGAGCGCGGGTTCAATGCATGCAATGGTGATGGATGTTGAATACCGTGCCTGAGAAGCATAGCGCAGTAAGTGCCCCACCACATGCTTATAGCTCATGTTATGTATTCACTTGACAAGCCTAAATCCAAGAATAGTATATTTTATCCCCTTATTATTATTATTATTAATAATAATAATATTATTAATAATAATTAATAATAATAATAATATCTTGCGTTCAGGTGGCCGACCCTGATTGACGGGATAAGGCCAGGAGAAAGGAGGAATAGAAGCACTTAATTTTTTTTATGGGCTATTGAATCCTCGTACTTTGTGTGACGACCGGAAACTTTAGAAAGTGACTGAGCCCGCTGGCTGGGTTGGACGATTAGTGAGGCCGCACCACCAACAAAAAAGAAATTGGTGAACTGAGCCCACGGGTTAAGTGGTCTCTGGGCCCAGTTGAAGCCAGCCGAAGGGTTCAAATCTAGTTGCTATAAAAAAAAAGAAATATTTTTTTGTGTAATGCACCTTGATAATGACATTTGAATGTTGTCAATCGTCTAATGTAAGTTCTGACTGACTAAAAAAATCATGTCGCATAATTTAGAAGCTTTTACCACCCAAGCGTGATTCTACCCATTAATTTAGCCTGGACAAACTACTGCAATCACTTGTTACCGTTACGAGTTCGAGTTACTTACCTTCGGCCTCTCTGATATCCACGACGCGCTTAACTGTACTCAGAGGCATAAGGGAGATGTGTCTGTACGGCTTGCTGGAACCTATTCGCATTGTACTCGTACCGTTTGTTGGACTTTTGCTGTTGAAAGCCTGGGTAATAGCAAATAATATCTGTTATCACAGGTACCATGTACTTATATTGGCAGCCGTTTTGACGTAATGAGGCCGCAAAGGCATATATATATTGGTCTAAATCCAGGATATCGTCAGTACTTTAAAAAAAAAACTTGTATCTGAAACCAACCTCGGGAAAAGGCCATTAGTGTATACTGGCATCATATACAGTTACAACTTTTTTGTTTGACCGAAATACGAGTTTTTTTCAAAGTAGTGACGATATAAAACCCTCATATGTTATTTGGTGATGACAAACATTGTATATGAGACAATGTACCCGGGGGAGTTATTGCCTGACAATTGGTATCCGAATCAACTGTCATAGCCCATAAATCATGGCACTTGATTATGATTCCGAGCGTCAAACGCGTTAGGCAAAAGTGAGGCTGGTTCGTAAATGAGTATTAGATAATATAGATACAAATAAATTGCCATATGGGGTTGCTAAACTAAATAGAGTATCGATGCTGTTAACCTTTTCGCGCTTTGATGAATAAAAGAGGTGTCACTCATACGCCAGGGCATTATTAAGTTTTATGCTAATGACCCATATGCCAATGGGCATCAGTCTATAACGGACAAAATGCCTTGACGCATATATCGGACCTTGGCGTTGAACCCGCGGTGCGGATATATGCGTCGTTGTCGTAAAGGTTAAATAAAATAAATACGTTTTAATTTTTTCGGATCAACTTCCCCGATTAGCATTAGCGGAGAGGATATGACACGAGTAATTAGGAAAATAGATGTTTTTTACTTTCCCCACAGAACACTTGTGAGATTTATTCAGTACATACATTAGCTGATATATGTCTGCCATCAGTCATGATCAAATAACAGACGAGAGGGTATACATTTCTAATACCGGATCCGCACTATGCATACAAACATTCAAAAAATAAAGTTATCTATATTATTCGTTTCCGTGACCTTCCAGTAGCCCGTCTCACTTATTATTTGCATATATTTTCAATCAGATCTTATTATCAGATCAGATGCAGATGCATTTAGATGTGATTAGTTTAAACAGGAAAATCACAACACCAAGAGCAGTTAAACGTAAACCATTTAAACTTACTTTGGATCTTTTCTTACAAACTTCCATCGTATCGGTAAACAAGAATAGGACGAGATGATCCCCTCGACCAGATAGCTCTTTCGATAGTTCAACTACTTCACAACGAGCGATGAAGGATCGGTGTGATGACACTAAATGAGCCTAAAAAAATAACAATTTATTATAATACTAACAATACAATAAGTATAACAAATGACGAAAGGAATGGTAAGGTGTTTATGAAGCTCATTTTTCATTACAATTTTTCGGCCTCCCACTTGCAATATGTAGCTTTATGCATATTAGGTTTAGTTTAAAGTTTTTTTTTTTTTCATAGGAATATTTGCAATTCACTTACATGAGAAATTAAAACTAGTTTAATAATGGTATGGTGAGCGTATGTATGCGTATTTTCATTCACAAAGAAAATTGTACTTTGACTTAACTACACTTACTTTTTGTAGTATTAGGATTAATCACTTTCACTTTAGAATAAGTTTCTGTATATAAAACAAAGAAAATAAAAGAACTTATTTAGCAATTATACATGTTCAGTGGGTAAACCTTAAAATTAGTAGGTAGACAGAAAGCAAACAAAATGCACAAGTTGACGGGCAATGTGTGTTTACGCACTGAGCGATCGCTATAATGCTATACACAGATTATGGTAGAATGGAAGTGGCTTAGAGCTCTTTGCGTCTCTCAGAGCGTACTTGGTCAGTTAAGTAAAATTTAAGTATTTTTTTAAAGAGTGGCATTCATTTATAGCACCTTCATAAAATACCGTTTTTTTCCGTAATTGATACGTGGAGGACGAAGTACTAAGTTATTGCAATTTCTTAATTGGATTTTTTTGTATGTCTTTTTTTTTAAGAATATTTGGACATGGAGATTTTTGTAATATTTTACGTATTAGTACACATGTATTGTATTTATAGCTTTGATTTATATTCATTATTTTTGTTTTTTTTGTACTGTAAGGTGTAAGGTAATCGTAATTAAACAGGACTTTTATCAGTTTATTTTGTGGTCGTTGAATAGCGTTTAAGTGTATAGCAGCGGCAGAGCCCCATATTTCAATAAGGTAGTCGATATGTGGTTTTATAAGAGCGTTGTAAATAGTATGAAGAACTCGCATCGGAAGACAACGGGTAATGTGCCTCGTAATGTGCCGGTAAGAGAAGTTATTTTAGATTTAATTTTATTAATATGTGCTTACCAGGTTAATTGCTTGTCTAGTATAAGGACGATGTATTTTTCTTGTTCATCTCTGTTAATACATTGATTGTTTATTTTTAAAGAATCTAAGTTTTTTATTTTTTGGTGCAAATATTATGTAATTCGTTTTTGTGACATTTGTAGTTAAAAGGTTCTTCTGAAACCATTTGTTTAGTATATTTAAGTCTGTTTGAGCTTCAGCCATAAGATCCTGAATTGAAATACCGAAGTGAAAGAGGCTTGTATCGTCAGCATATAAGGTAAGTGGCCTCTATTTCGGCATGTTAAAGGACTTCGACTTTAGAGATTTAAAAAAAAAATACTACACATGATATCACTTTGAAAGCTTTTGTGCCATGAACATTGTTTGTCCGTTATTTAATGGAAGAAGTTTATTGATTTAGATCGAAGTTTATTTTATATAAATTTATTTGTGGGCCTCTCGGTTGAACCCCATTTCGTGATAAAATTTGGCTCTGCTTTTAAGTTCTTGAATTCGTGGCCCCTATTTCGGGATACATTTTGAAAGAGCAAGGGCTGAAAGAGGCGGCCCTCATTTGAACTGCAACCGAACTCATAAATGAATGTTCGTATGCAGTGGCCGTAACTGCACGACAACTGCAAACCAACTGCCCTCCGACTGCACACCAGCTCAAGCCGTCTGCACGGGCGCATACTGTAAATCCACTGCACGCCAGTTGCAAGCAGGCTGCCCAGTTGGTTTACAGTTTTATAGCAGTTACGTCAAGTAATGTAAACTAACTGCGCAGTCCGCTTGCAGCTGGCGTGTCCTGTAAGTTTAAACCGACTACACACCAGCTTCAGGCGGATAGCGCAGTTGGTGTACAGTTTTGTTGCAGCTACGTCAAATACTGCAAACTAACTGAGCAGTTCAAGTACAGCTGGCGTGTTCTGTAGACTGACTACACGGCAGTTGAAGGTGGATAGCGCAGGTGGTTAACACATTTGATTCATTGAAATAAAACAATTTAACGGATTATATCGCGTACATTATCTCATTTTAGTTCCCGGGTTTCTCCACCCGTGACCATGGTAAGCTTAAAAGCTTTCGCTACGTCGGAAACTGAAATGAGATAATATACGCGATATTACAATCCGTTAAATTGTTTTATTTCAATGAGTAATAATCGGGGAAACAGAAGAAAATATTAGTTTTGATTCAGTTCCGTCAAATATTGCAAATTAAGTGCGCAGTCCGCTGGCAGCTGGCGTGCCGTGTAAGTTTAAACCGACTACACGCCAGCTTCAGGCGTATAGCTCAGTTGGCTTACTATTTTGATGCAGTTACGTCAAATACTGCAAACCAACTGCGCAGTCTGCTTGCAACTGACGTGTCCTGTAAACAGACTACACACCAGCAGAAAACTGACTGCGCAGTTGGCTTACAGTTTTGATGCAGTTACATCAACTAGATCAAAACGTCATTTTGCAGTTTGCAGTTCAAATGCAGTCTGTCGGTATCGGACCTAAAGATTTATCTATCACGAACTAGGGGAAAACTAACAAAATAACTGTCTCTTGTTTCGTGATTTCTGGAAATACACGTACAATTTTTTTGATATTTTTTTAAAATTATGTAGTTAAAATACTAACTATCTCATATATAGTAAGCATACACAAAAAAAATAAAACAAATCGATTATTAAACAAAAGTTTGTTCGCCGGAAATGCGCAATTTTACCCTAAAAAAACAAAATCAGGGCACGTTCAAACTCGTTTTATGGTAAATAGGTATATTGAACAAATCATATAAAGAATTTAGCTCCTTCAAAACTTCGTTAAATACATTATCTGTTTCTTAACTTACATTTAAATCATCTGAATTATTATACAAATGCCAACGCAATGTAAATGTAACTAAAAAATCCTTGATTCGGTAGTGTTACGAAACAGGGGACAAACGAAAAATAAACTTTTAAACAAAAAAATAAAATAAGTAAAAAATAACGCCATAATTCAGTTTCTTCAAATTACTTACAAGTAACCGTTTGTATACTCAATCTATAAAGTATATACAATTAATCTTATTTTGGCGTCGGTGCCATATAAAGAATGTATAAAATATTGAAAATTGACGATTTTAGTAAGTTGTGACCCGATGGCACCGACTCCAAAATAACATTAATTGTATATACTGTATAGATTGAGTATACAAACGGTTACTTGTAAGTAATTTGAAGAAACTGAATTATGGCGTTATTTTTTACTTTTTAGTTTTTTTTGGAGTCGGATTTATTTTTTAGTTTAAAAGTTTATTTATTTTACACTTTTTAGTTAATCGCTACTTAAAAGTGTATCTCGTGACGATTCGAACAAGCCCAAACACGGCTAGGATACATTATTTTATTACATAGATCTGGTGCCTACCTTCCGGCTCCATCTTCAAATCAATTCGATGGTACCATTCTCATCAGGAATATTTAAATTTGTGACTATGAAGTTGCTTAGCTAAATTAATCAAGATATTTTGTCGCCACCCGTAAATCATTTATCATTGAGGAGTTCCGATGGCATTCTGTGGTCTTCTGCATCAGTTCCACTTCACCAATTTACACTTTCTGAATGCAAATGCTTATTATGTTTCTTATAATACCAAAATCGCTATATGTATGCCTACAATATTTGAGGAGTTCCTTCAATTCCTCATGGATTCCATCATCAGATCTTCACCAAAATTAAATGGGACCAACTAGAAAGTACCTTCTATAAAACCAAAAAAAAATTTTGAAATAGGTCAAATAGTCTTTGAGTAATCGGTGAACATTCATAAAAAAAAAAAAACATTCCGTCGAATTGAGAACCTCCTCCTTTTTGTGGAAGTCGGTTAAAAATAAACTGACCGCTATTTCGTGAGTCAGTTTTTGGCAATTTTAGGAGACTTTTATGATTAAATGTAACTTGATTTCTATATCAAATCAATTGTTAAGGAACATAGAATAGGACTATGAAAAGTTTTAGTCAAATAGACTTATCTTTGCCTTTTTATGAGCTTAAGAAGTCACAGCGCACACCTTACCGTCACAGCGAGTGCGCCCACACAATACGGCTCTTTGCGCCGACTTCCACTTTCGAGCGTCATATCGCTCCAAATTAAATCGCTAGAGTATGGATGTTTGATTTTTTTTGACATATTAAATGTAAGAGATTGTTAACATATAAGTTTCAAAATAAAAAAAATATTTGGTTTGCTTATTTTTTGCGCGCGAAACAAAACTCACGAAATGCCGTACTGGCACGAACTTGGGTCCACTTACCTTAGGGTTGCGTCCCCCTTTAGCCCAATCCCTTTAGTCGTGTATGCTGTTTATGTAAACAAGAGAAAGTAATGGGCCGATTATGGAGCCTTGTGGTACTCCGCATGTGACTGGGAGAGGCTTACTTTCCTGTTCGCCTAGTTTAACTCTTTGCTTTCTGTTAGAAAGGTAAGACTCGAACATTTTAAGCGCAGTGCCGGGAACTCCTATATTGTGAATGAAATGGATTATTTCTACAATGGACAATATTTCATCGTCAATATTTTGTCGTCTAGTACCCATAACACAAGCCTTATTGAGCTTACCATGGGGCTAGTTCGATTTGTGTAAAATTGTCCCGTAATATTTATTTATTTATTATTTATTTATTATTCATATTTTTGAATGATACTTTTTATTGTCGAACTCGAAAGAAGGCAAAATTTTAACATACACGTATTTTTTTATAAATGCGGAAATATTATTTTTTATTGCAAAAATCCATGAATATTATTAGTTTGTTGAAAAAGGGGTATGTAACAAACGTCTAAGTATCAGCAAAATGACATCACAGCTCTGTTTTACACACTTAAAAAAACGTTCGAAATAACAACAAAATGTAATGCGAACTTTGTCATTTTAGTGCACTCAAACAGTTTTACAATGACGGCAGCTGTCACGGCGTCAAGATAAAAACGTCAAAACTTGAAAACGATACGCAGTGGTGTGATTAATTCAATAATTATGTAAAAGATGCCACGCATAAGATATTGTTTTAAGAAAACTTGTATGAACAACACTCGTATATCGCCTATTCTCTTATATCTATTTGTGCAGATAGGCACTTGGTACATTTTGATGGGCACCATGTGCTCCGGCGTTATGCGGCATTAAACAAAAAATATATAGGGCGCTTTATTTCTACGTCGCCAATAGCATTTGCAACATAAGACGTCCGGGAAGACTGTGAAGTTCTGGCACCTCTGATGAGAGAAGAAATTATACTCATGCGAGCTTTGCATAAACTCCATCATCAATATACACAGTTTCCTTTCGAGGCAAATTATTAGTGTTGTCAACTCGCACAAATCCCTCCGCATTTCACATGTCCGGTCTTAATAGCCGAGTCATAGAAAATTTAAGGAACCGAGCAGTATATGAGTCAAATCAAAGTTGTGAAGTGGAGTCGTTGTTAAAGAAATTGCCCAACACGGGCTTAAGAGTCGTCATTATAAAGAGAGCAGGTGTCCGTCGGACCCGTGGCAATGCCGAGTCGTTGAAAAGCTCGAAATCAAAGGCAGGAAACATAAGAAAAGTACAAGACGATATTCGAGTGAAATTAACTGTTAATAGTGTCATGCGTCCAAAGATGTTAAACGGATAACCGGAAGAAGACTATTTTTATAGTGGCAATATTGGATCAGCTTCGTGACGTCAGTTTCTGTTTTAGCTATTTTGTTAGTTTTTGGCAAAATGATTGTAAAATAATCAAACGAAAATATTTTTTGTGTTCGTGAGGCGTTTTTCTCCAAATGGTTTTCGATTTAGGGAAATCGAAAAAAAATGAAATGTTGTCAATTGTATTCGCTAGTCATCCCCTTTATACACACTCGCTAAGATGTGTCGAGAATGACACACGAAATTTACGACAAGATCGCTAGCTTGCATGTTTACTTTTTAGTCCGGCTTGGTGAACGCATAATATATCGGGACAAGATATCTCGGGAGCGAGCAGTGGGTGGGTCACGTGGCAGAGTCGTACCGGGCACTGGTCGATGTCGTTGTAGATGTCAAACATCTGCAGCTGGCCCTCGGTCTTGCGCTTGTCCTCGTTGATGTGCGACATCACCTCGCGCAGCCCCGCCAGCGCCGCCACCAGCGCCCCGTGGTCCGGGTTGTTTTTGTGCGTGTGTTTCAGGATATCTGCAGCGAATGGAAAAACATACAAGCACAACTAGCGTCGCAAAAAGACCAAAGATGAGTCGAAAAAGGTGGGGCGCCCAAACTGGGTCATACGCGCTGTCTCAAGGTTGTCGCAGCGTAACGGTCACTTGAAGTGAAATATATAATGGATCACACAGAAAAAATAAAACAACAAAATGGAATCACTTTTTACCTTTAAGTTAAGCCGTAAACATTATTTTATTTTATTTCTTTAATCAGAACAGGTTTCGTATACGGATAGTGAATATAATATAATGAATTTAATCATCTAAACGACTACCCATAATTTTTTGTTTGGTATTTAATTTCATGCATAACACAAATTTATAATTAATAAATTATAAATTACTTAAAAATATGCAGTCTTGCAACAAATCTCGACAAAAAGCTGATGTAGACCGAAGCAGTTCATAAAAAATAATACGATCCTTAATGGTTATATCAAACAAAGCGGTTGCAATTAATCCATTGCATTTCAAAAACGGGCCGATATCTAAAAATATACAATAATAACAATCAAGATTGGGAAACGAAAATTTAAAAAAAAACCGGCGGTTAGCATGTCGGATCATGCTCAGTGTAGGTTTCCGCAGCCGTTCATATGAAAAAATATACTGCGGATGAAAAACATTAAATATGAAAAAGTGTAACAGCAAAAGAGCGTATCTCCGTGACACTTACGTCCTGTTGTTGAGAAGTGCCGTTTTATTGAGAAGATTATTTAATAATAAAAGTGCAATAACAAAAGAGCGTATCTACACGACACTTACGTCCTAGTCCAGTTCCTTCGAGACCATAACGTAACGCGACGGCCGAAACGTCTAAAAATTACCAACGAAGGGTAATTAAATAAATCATATTTATACGCGATTAAGCTCCGTTTTGTTGTTGCGATAAGGACTTACGTCCTTTTGTTCTAAAATGAATTACAAGTCATACTTTAAGATTAGAAATCATATTTAATGACTATATCATATTTATTTATACAAATAGTACAACAAAATTAATATAGAGAACATAGCGTTTTATAAACTAATTCTAATATATTACATACTAATGAATAACGTAAAAAATAAATAAGAAGTAAAAAAATGTGGGAGAAAGGACTATAGGTACTAAAAATAATTCTACAAAACGAATACCCCTTCTAGGAGCTCACCTTGCGGCGTCCTTTTGTTGGTTAGTTTATTTCAGAAAATATTCACTAAATCCAAAACAAAATAGAAACTTCAAAATGATTCTAAAAGAACACATTGCCACACATTGACGATTTCAGAAAAACAACAGTTTCAGGTACATGTATGGAGTGCCCCCCCTACACATATTTTGTATTATTATTTAACCATCAAACTAAGTAGCATCAATATAAATGTTGTAGTTTTTGAGTAATATGCCTGTGACATACATACGGACGGACGGACGAACATGATATGACTAAATAATAATATAAAATAAATAAATTTTAAAAATAAATAATATCCTTTTGTGTGAAACTATCTAGTAATACAATTAAAGAAAACACAAATATCTCCTCCCCCCCATTAAAAAAAAAAAACAAAAACTGAATAGAAATAAATCCATACCTATAATAACCAAACCTGCTCACAAAATTACACGACAATCGGTAGAGAAATGCGATCTGTAGAGAAGAACAGCCGAGCAGCAGCATATGAAAGCATTTTGGCCCAAACAGAAACTGAGACGCCTCGCTCGCTGCGCCTGCTCGGTCAATAGCATACAATTAAAATGAGAATGGCTCCGTAATATAATAATAAATAAATATTACAGGAGAATGTTTACAACAATATGTAATTGTTCTCAGGTATCTATACTATTATAAAGTTGTAAAAATGAAATGTCTGTAAATAGAAGATATTTTCAAAAAATATTCTAACGGACTATTTGGAGGTATTTGAACTGAATATATATATATATATTGTATGTTAGTATGTGTCGTTGTGGCTTCATTTCATCACGCCAAATCTTCTAAACAGATTTCAACTATTTTTGGTACATAGGTAGCTGGGTATCCACAGATGGTTATAGCACTGTGTAAAGAGAAACCTTTGATGTTTGCGTAAATGCCGACACTGCTCAAGGTTACCGTACCTACCTAGGGTTGTCACAGACACAACTGCCCAAAAGAGGAGGGTGATGTTTTTAGGTTTCATGTATGTTTGTATGTGTACTAATCTTACAAATGGCGTCCATTTTGGAAATAAAGATGGCGGACGTCACTTTTTGAAAAAGTCGACTTGGGTGTCGTTCTCTAGGTTTTCGAGGGTGTAGATTTCAAAAATGACATCTGTTTTGGAATTAAAGATGTAATTTTTTGAATAAGTCGTCATGGATGTTGTTTTCTGGGTTTTTGGGGGTGTAGATTTTCAAAACTGGCATCTATTTTGAAAATAAAGATGGCGGACGTCACTTATTGAAATGGGTGTCGGATGTATGTAGCATTAATGTCAACCATCTTTAATTCTAAAATGGACTCTATTTTTGAAATCTGCACCCCAAAAACCTAGAAAACGAAACCCATGACATCGTGGGTGGTACAGAAATTACCGCCCATGATACACAATGTACTACTTTCTTGGCAGTCTTATTTTGTAATTCAGAGCTTGTTAACCATTAAAATCAAATACAATTTTATTATTCAGTATTTCATACTTTAAATTTATGTCCGCCATCTTGGATTTCAAAATGAATGTCATTTTCGTCATCGGTACCCCGAGGAACCTTGGACATGACACCTATCGATTTTTAAGAAGCATTAATGTCCGCCGTCTTGGATTTCAAAATGAATGTCATTTTCGTCATCGGAATCCCGAGGAACCTCGGACATGACACCCATATCGATTTTTAAGAAAAAAATATTTCCGCCATCTTGGAATTCAAAATGGATGTCATTTTCGCCATCGGAACCCCGAGGAACTTTGGATATGACACCCATATCGATTTTTAAGAAAAAAATATGTCTGCCATCTTGGATTTAAAAATGGATGTCATTTTTGAAATCGGCACCCCGAGGACTCTCAATAGTAGATTGTTAACCAAGGGTAGAAAGTGACCCAATGCACCCGACATATTTCTGGCACTCGAACGAAGTGAGAGTGCCAATAGTTCAAGGGTGAAATGGGTAATTTCACCCGAGTTAAACACTCTACTTTTCATTTCGATTGTGAGGAAAAGCCAAGACGGACCTGCCTTATAACTAGATTAATGCCGAAAAGCACTTCAATACTTACTTATTCAATAGCAAAATAGGACCCGCCATAAAGTCGTACCGTAAGCAAGTCGGACCTGGGCGGCTCGCTCGCTTCGCTCGCTCGTTAGGGTCGCAGTTCAACCTAACACTCCTTCTCGCTTCGCTCGTCGTCGTACCTAACCTAACAGAAGTCTGACCTGCCTTAAAGTAGAATACGTAACCTACTGTTCTGGGAGCGAATTATTTTTGTTAGGGACGCAGTTCTAAACACCTTTTTTTTTTTGACGGAGTGGAAATGCGTTACGCATCCCCCCCGGGCCCGGGGCAGGCCGTAGTGAGAGGGTATGTGGGATTCACCCCTCTACAGGAGGGGCATACCCACTAAAACCGTTACCGTCACTGCCGTTAAGGGAACGCCATGGGATCGACCACACGCCACCACGAGGGCCCCTGGCGGCCCCGGCATACTATGCCGGGGCACCCCGCACCAAAAGAAGGAGAGAATCAGCAACGCTTGACCCTCCCCCCAGACGTGTAGGGCCGTGCAATGTGGGTCCCCAACCCACTGGCCCTACTGGGGCAGTGCTGCGGCGAACCGCGTACGTGCCCTCCCCCTCCGTCTGCGCCGGAGCGGGTGCGCATCTGCCCTATCTTCGCGCTCCCGCTCCGCGGCCTCCTTCTATAATAATAATAATAATAGAAATAATTTATTTCAGACTGTGTCCATAATATGTTAGTTACATTACTTAGAAATTAAGTTAGTAATAATACAAAGCATACATTTAATTTAAAAAATATTATACACAGTGCCTCGAGAGCCCATGTGCAACGAGTCACAGTGTGTCCAGTAAGCGCAAACAGAGTTCTCCCAAATCAATTTGAGAAGGCTGTTAGGACTGTCACGCACGCGGCACGTCAGGGAAGCGCTGCGCTTGCGTAGGATCGCACTAAAACTGTCAGTTCGCGCCTCCGCGAACATGCCTGACGCACTGCAGAAACGTGACAGTCCCATCAGCATTCTGAAGCTGTTATTATATTGGACGCACAGGGCATTTAGCGTCTTTTTGGTATAATTTGTCCACAGGCTGGACGTGTAGAACGATTGGCAGAAAGCATATCAGCGTCTTACTGGAGATTATCGGTAATCCAGTGCCCCAAGTACTTAAAACGAAGCTCCTCTTAACGAACTCTGTTAAGAAGAGCCCCGCACAGATACACAACGGGAACTGTAGTGGGAGTTCTGTTTCCCGTTTTAAACACTAAGAGCTCACTCTTTTTTGTGTTGTACTTGAGGCCATGGATAACCGCGTACTCCTCACAAATTTTAATCAATTTTACAAGGGCGCTGATCGCTGGGCTCAGGAACACCATATCGTCTGCATAGCTTATATTATTGACTACTGTACCTGCTATTGAGCAGCCAATACCTGTGTTGCGAAGCCTAGCGATCAACTCGTCCATGTACAAGTTAAATAATCTGGGCGAACTGAGACCGCCTTCTCTTACTCCGCAGTTCAACTTGTAAATGTCCGAGTGAGCTCCTGCCCACCTCACTTGGTTGGTCTGGTTTCCGTACCAATAACGGAAAAGGTCAAGTCCCCAAGTGGACTTTCAACCCTAAAATGCTCCATAAAAATATTAGCAATTAGGTTAGGTTCGCTCACGCCCTCTACACTGGCGGGAAGACTAGATTTCGGTGCCACTTGACCTGTGTGCTTCCAGAACCTGCCAAAGTCTTTAGCTCGGTGGTGCGTGGCTATAATGTCCATTTTAATCTGTGTTTGTTTATCTTGGCACCATTTCAGCTTTTCCTTGAAAAACTTTCGCGAAGCACACATGTCCTGAAAAATAGGTCCAGCCCTAGGTTTCCCATATAACACCCACTGCTGGAACATAAGTCTTGCATGTGTATGTGCCTCCTTTACATGTTTGTTCCAGCCTACCACCTGCTTGCGCTTACATTTTTTGACTTCTTTGCTCGTTCTCGAGGCAGTCTGTAAAGTATTTATAATATCATAATATAATTTATCCAAAATTTGAAAATGCGAAATGTCCGTACAATATTTATCACAGCAAGTAAATAAAGCTACAGGAAAATCTACATATTTTAATTTATTACAACAAATTTCATTATATAACTTAATTTGGTCACAGTTTCTCTCCCCCATGAAAATTTATTTACGTTATTAAGTTCATTATTCATAATATGAGGTCTAATACAGCTAAAACTAGATTTAATAATAACTGGGAAGTGGTCCGACCAGTAGGTATCATATTTCACATAAACTTCCTCAACAGAGCTCCATGCTGCCTCGGTTACCAAACTGTGATCAAGCCATCGTGAGCAGCCATGGGCGTCGCTGATATATGTATATGACCCTGAATCACTGCCTAGCCACTCAATGTCAGCACATCGCCATTTTTGCTCTTCACAAAAATTACATAGCTCGGTATAGAAAGGCTGCCCGGGGTGCGCGTTAAAGTCCCCGAGAATTATCACACATTCAGTACACTGTGATTCAATAATCGCACTTATCTCGCTCAGACATTCCGTAAACTCCGGTAAGTTCAGTGAGTCATCTGTTGGCATGTACACAGAAAAAATTTGTGCCGCGCGACCTTGAACACTAACACTGATTGCTGCTATTCGGACACTACTGTACTGAATCACTTTTACAGACTCGAAGATATATTTTTTCCACATAAGGGAAACACCCCCATGCGGCCTCCCACGATTAATAATAACTTGTGACGTATCCATAGCCGATACTAGTAAATTCAAAATCTGTGTCGATGCTTCCTATATTCTGCGTATCTTCGTTAGCCAGCCAAGTTTCCTGAAGACCTATTAAGTCAGCTATTTTGCACAGCTCTCTGACACCATCCACCGATCTTACTACAGATCTACAGTTAAAAGAAACTAATGAGATTTTAGGTAGTATTTGTTCTGACTTATCACTCAGTAATACGTAACACTATTTATTTATTTATTTATCTCGTTTAAAATCAACAAAACGCCTAAATGAGATTCCATCGGGCCATAGGTTATAGTCCATAAAGATAGCAAGTTTTTGCCTAGGAACTGAAATCTTATACGAATTATAATCCTTCGCGTATTTCCTGGCAATCAATTCAGGTTCAACACGAACTTGTGTTTTCTTAAAGATATATTCGCAGATGTCCGCTGTCGAGGCATTTTTGTCTACAAAGTTAATAAAAAGAGGTACTTTAAGAACAGCGGCTTTAAATTTTCCAGCTGAGTCTGTTTTGGCCTTGCCTGTCTGCCCTAAAAATCTGTATTGCCGCCTTTTCTTCTGTACTTCTATCCAATTGCCGTCAGAGTTATCCGGCTTCCATTCACCAGTTTCTTTCAAAATGTCGGAATATGTTTATTTACATTTCTTATGCTCGTTAACGCCATTGGCCGTTGTTTCGGCTCCCGACCCCGATGCGCCGAGCAAGGTACGATCCGAATGCGTTAGACCTGCAACCGATTCAACGCGCTTATCTTTGTATTCGCTTATCGCTTCACTCTCAGGAACGGACGGTGGCTGCGCTGCTCGCGCAGGTGCGATGGTAGCCGCAAGCACGAGCTTATCGCCAGCAAGCACGTGCAAGTACTTGTTGTCTGCGCCTGCGCGATGACACTCGGGAGCGCTCGGAGATTGTACCTGCATCGGCACCATCTGTCAGACGTCAATTGGCGCTGTACTCATGCGCGATAGAGAGTGGCGATTATTTTGTGGTTGAGTGCTGTTATTGTTCGTTACCAACGGTTCCGATGACTCTGACTTTTTCATTTGGGATTCTTTGTTCTCGATCTCCATAATGCCGAATGGGCCGCTGTCTTGGCTATTACAACCATGAAACGATAGATTATTATTGTTGAAGGGACCCCCTTCTCGTGTTTACATAATTAGTGCACTCGAAATTATTTACAATTGACGCTTCCTTTAGATTAAAAAAATCTTTCTTGATAAGGTCACATTCTAACGTCGCTTTGCAACGTAATGATATCTTTACGTAGCCTGGTGCAGTCGATATGGTCGAAAGTCACAGGAGGCAGTTTGTGTAAATCTCGTGCCACAAAAGTTGGAATTAAATTCACTATGGAGTGGGAAAATCAAAATTCACTAGCATTCTTAGATGTGCTAGTAATTACAGGTCCTGACAATGACATAGGTCATACTGTATATAGGAAACCTACGCATACTGATAGGTATTTGAAAGGCAAATCTCACCACCATCCCAGTCAATTTGCTACAGTGGGTAAATCTTTGTTCTTTGTAAGGGAATCTGCGACGATCAACATCTGACTGCTGAGTTGCAGAATGTCAAACGTGGGCTTCGAGCCAACGAGCTCCAGATACCACGTTCCAAGCAGAATCCCAGTATGAAGAAACCAACAGTCGAGCGTAAACCTGCCGTATTACCATATGTGAAAGGGGTCACAGACAAGATCGGAAACATCTTGAAGCGTGCTTCTATAAAACATATTTCAAGCCGTTGAAGAAGGTGTCTCAATACCTTAGACCCGTGAAGAGTAGCACCCCTTTGCAGAGTGCAGGCATTTATAAGCTGGACTGCGAGTGTGGTCTTTCATACATTGGTCAAACGAAACGCAGTGTATCAACCCGGGTGATGGAGCACATAGCAGATGTCAAGCACCGTCGGTGTAATAGGTCTGCAGTCTGTGAACATGTCATTGACAAACCAAACCACTCAATCAAGTTTGATAAACCTATCCTTGCCAAAGAAAAAATATATTTTCCCAGAATGCTACGCGAGGCTATTGAGATTAAAAAGCATCCTAATTTCAATAGAGAAGTTGAATTGTCACTAACAACAGCTTGGCATCCTGTAATACATCTCATCAAGGAACAAGCAAGACACAGGGCTGCAAAACCTTAATTTCCGAACGGTGTACAATATCTTATCTGTTTAAAAACTAGTTTAATAGTCTCTGTCTTTTAATATATTATAATTAGTAATGACGTAGCCTGGGAGTTTTTCTTTGCAGCGTTTCTTTTCTCCTCAGTACGCCTCATTTGTGAAATGCTGCTTGGTAAATTATTAGAATAAAATAATTAAGCCCTTCTGGCACAAGTGTCAACTGTCTTTACAGCTTAGGCCCATCTGGCATGTATGTACACCTTTATTTGTTTTTTCAAAAATGGGTAATTTGCACAAATTGTGACTTTGACAGAGGAAAGTACATCTTTTCTCAGTCCACCCGTGACCACGGAAAGCTGGAAAGCTTCCGAAACGTCGGGAACTAAAATGAGATAATACGCGACATAATCCGTTAAATTGTTTTATTTCATTGAGTAATAATCGCGGAAACATAAGAAAATAATATTCCCAATGTTCCCCGGGAATATTCCCTATGTTTCTGGGGAATTCTCGGCTGGTCTCGAGAATAAAAATAAAAGGTTATATAAAATGAATGTGAATAAATCATAGAACTTTTAGTTAAAATTAAGAATAAGAATCGGATTAATTATTCCAGTAATGGGATTATTCTAACTAACGTTTTATTCAACTAAAATGTTATTTGCGAAAAAAAAAACGTAACACAATCGATTATATTTTGTCGGACAGTCAACCATTTTTTTCAGATTCTGAACGATCCTGGGGGTACCTACTGGAACTCAGGATAGGATGATCATTGGTGGATGATAGTAGTGATGGTGGTGATAGTGGTAGTGGTGGTAGTGGTGGTGATGGTGGTAGTGCTCGTGGTGATGGTGGTGGTGGTGATGATGGTGGATGGTGGTGGTGATGGTGGTGGTAATGGTGGTGGTGGTGGTGAAGGTGGATGGTTGTGGTGATGATGGTGGTGATGGAGTTGAGGTGATGATGGTGGTGGTGGTGGTGGTGAAGGTGGATGGTTGTGGTGATGATGGTGGTGATGGAGTTGAGGTGATGGTGGTGGTGATCGTGGTGATGGTAGTGGTGGTGGATGGTGGTGGTGATGGTGAAGATGGTGATGGTGATGGACCATCACTACCACCATCACCTCACCACCATCCACCACCATCACCACCATCACCATCACCACCATCACCATCATCAACATGATCTACCACCATCACCAACATTACCACACCACTACCATCCACCAACATTACCACACCACTACCATCCACCACCATCACAGTCACCATCACAATCACCATCACCATCAGCACCTACCGTTGGGCGTCACTGTTCCTCGCATAATACCGGTTAAACACAGCCGCCGCCGGCTACTAATTCAACCTACACATACTACATAAGTCAAATTTGCCCTGGAACAATAAACCCGTCCATACCCAGACTACATCCTATTCATGAAATTTTATTCAAATAAAAAATCGATGATAAGAATAAAGTTATCGTTATTCAACTTTCTCTCATACGAATTATTGACGACGAAATTATTTTAATAATGTTGACGGGAATAAAATCAAAGTGATTTTATGCTTACGAATTACGATTTGTATTCTTGCTACATACAGGAGAAAAAGGGACACCAAACGGATTGGGGAAAGAGACGCAAACACATAACGCTCAAACAAACATTCAATGTACGTCAAAAAATACTTTTTTTTGACATTCATATCAAAATATCATTAAAATAATAAAATAAGACTATTTGTGTTATTTTATTATTTTAATGATATTTTAAATGTATTTCTCATTAAAATATGCAATGTAACATTCGGTAAGGTTTGTTTTATTCAATATGCCTCTCACTGACACAGACAATCTTCATCAGTTGAATATTAATGAAAAATATAAGGAACTGTTAGATAGAATAAATAATAACGGTTTTTTTTGTCGTTTTTAAACATGTTATTTCTACCCAATATGAACTTATTTCATATTTTACTTACCTTGATATACTATTTGTAATGTTCCCCAGTTTGGGGAATATTCCCGGGAAATGGGAATATATTCCCTCGGCACATCACTACCCGTGTACCACGAATTTTTGAAATTTTGTTTAGTCGTTTTGGCGTGACGAAGCCACAACGACACATGCGAACCACGGATTACGGAATAAAGGGGATATGTCAAGGGGGCGTGGTTTGTGTCTTCCCGATATGGGCCAAATTGACATACCGGCGCGGAACGCAGCAAACGCTGACTCAGTCGTTTCCCGATTACTTACATTGAACGAGCTCGCGTTAAAATTTAATAAAAATGACAGTTTGTTCGGTAAAAATATGCAAAAACCGAAGTGGAAACGTTAATTTAAAATCAAAAGGCATAACATACCACCTAAAATCTATTTCTAAGCATTGCATTTATTTATTTTTGATTTTTAAAGCCGAAGCTACATTTCCGAGTACGAACTAAGCGTAGTGCAGGTAGTAATTGTTTATCGACTATCGATACCTAATTTAACAAACCTTGTGAATGGGTTATAATGATTAAAGATAAAAAATATATATGTATAGTTACAGAGAAGCACTTTCTATATACCTATATACTTATTCAAGAATAGTTCACTTACAGGCAGGCAAACTATCGAACTTATTAAAGTACGAACATCTACTCTGAATTAATGCAGTTCAACGTTCGTGTTGAGACCTGTAATCAAACTATATATATACTAGCTTCTACCCGTGACTACGTCTGCGTGAAATTAGTAATTTGGGTACTTTAATTTTTATCCAATCTGCTTTTTACACCTTTTAAGGGATGAATTCGGGGATAAAAAGTACTCTTTATATCTTTCCCCACAACTCAAACTATCTCCATACTAAATGTCATCTTAATCGGTTCAGCGACTATTGATTCCTCATACAAACTTGAACCCCCTTGTCACCCCCTTAAAGGATGATTTCTGGTGAATCTCAAAAATCTCTAGCAAATTTCATCTAAATCAGTTGAGCACTTTAATTATGACGAGGTAAGGAAACAGACAGACACATAGACACACTTTCGCATTTATAATATTTTACAAATTTAAATGTTACATTAAAATTACCAAGATTTCAAGTTCCTGGCTTAAAAAAATATGTGACAGTTTTTGGGAAAAGGTCCCACTTTGTCGATATGGAGTTATGAGTAGTTCCTAATACTACAGATCATACGCTATCTTTTGGTGAAAGATATATGTCTAGGTGCGATAGTTATTTTTTTAAATTCTTCAAATTTGCAAAAGTGAAAAAGCGGGAATTGAGAAAACGTTGGTTAAAGTTTGGGACGGCAAAAAACACACTTGTACTTTGAAGTTATGGAGTGGTTAGTATCAAATGAATTGGCATACTTTAAATATTTCAAATTAGTCAAAATCATATATGTAACCTTAGTAGTTTGAATGTTACGGAGGCTTGAACATAAAAACAGAACGAAAATATGTCAATCCTGAATATGGGTTTATTTTCTATATTTATAACACGACACGCAGATTAAAAAATGTATTAAGTTATATTTATAAATGTATTCTCATACTAAAAAAGACAGAAATAATGCTATGGATCCCTTTAGTTAGTTATTATGTCAAAAAGTTAATAAAAAATGAATTTAACAGTACAGCATAAAAAATACAAATGACATGTGTAACATGTGAAATATATAACATAAGATTACTTAAAAAACACACTTATCAAGCATAAAAAGTATTAATATCAAATTCTAAGTACTTGTTTATGCATTACAAAGTTTAGTGATTTTCTATAGGGAGCGTCCCACTTTGTCGATTTACTAAACTTTAGTGCTCGTTCAGTGAAATGTATGTTTTTCGAATATTTATCCCATTTTATGTATGAGATAAAGGTTTGTTATTGTTAATCTAATAGTCATTGATACTAATGTCGTTTGATTGATATTTTTTTACGGAATTTGAACGGAATTTATTTCTGACTCAAGTTTAGTGTCTCACTTTGACGGTTTGTTGGTCCATACGCTAAAAAATTACTACAAGTATAAAATCAGCTTTTAAAACATAGGTGAAATGTTTTTCGAGTTACTATTTATATAAATGTTATTTTATATCTATCGGTAATAGGCTTTGTTATCGAAAATTCCGCCGAACAAAAAACAGTATAATTAAAAACCAAAAATGTTATACATATTGAACCTATAAGACGTAGCAAACGAATCGAACGCAACGCATCTTTTAAGTGACCGCCGCGTCAGCGACATCAAAGGCACTGCCGCTGCTAAGTGCTTTGTGTAAAGCCAACGTGGGTAGGTGCCTACGTCGGCTATACGCGCAGCGCAAGCGGCGACGGCCGTGCCAGTGCGAGGTGAGCTACCGCTGAGGTTGGTTATGATATTAGTTGCGGAGTGGCTTGTGTTGTATAGTGCTGAGAACTGTGATGCACCATGAAGTGAGTATTCGAATACAATTTTATTTTAATTAGTACAATATTTTAAATTACTTTGGTACTTTATTACGTGGTATTCATAATTAAGCGGAGTGATGTGACGTTTCGTAGATGGCGGTTTTTAACGTTATAATTATAATAGATACTAATTAGATATAGTTTCAGTCACGACATGTCTATAATTATTATAGGAACTATGGGCAGAGTCTGATGGAAGTCCACAGCTAACAACATAGTGACAGTGACTCCACCCATCATACCATCGTTCCCTCTAATGTCATTCAAAGTTCTATTCAGCGCTTCAAAACATATTTATGCACCATTGTACTTTCGTCTCAGACTGTTACCCCTTATTTCACACCTTTAAGGGATGAATTTCCTAAAATACTGAAATCAATTTTCTTTTCTTTTAAATTAAGTCTATCTGAGAAATATTAAAACATTTACTCAATTAATTACAGGTTTTCCATACAAAATTTCAACCCCAATTTAACCCCGTTAGGGGGTCAATTTCCAAAAATGCTGAAATTAGTTTTCTTAGTTTTAAATGAAGAGTCTATATTATTATAACAGTTACTCAAATAATTACAGGTTTTCCATACCAAATATCATCCCCAATTTAAACCCCGGTAGGGGATGAATTTCCAAAAATGCAGACATGATTTTCTAATTTTTTAATGAAGAGTATACGCGAAATGTTATAACAGTTACTCTATTAACTACAGGTTTTCAAAAGATACTTTCAACCCAAATTTAACCCCGTTAGAAGATGGATTTTGAAAAATGCTTAAATTAGTTTTCTTAATTTTAAATTAAGAGTCTAATTAAGGGTTGAATTTCGAAAAATCCTTTCTTAGTACACGTCCACGTACTATAAAGATTATACGTTCCAAATTTCATGCTTATTTTAGTTTAGGCTGTGCGATGTCTGTCAATAGGTCAGTATCAGTAACGCAAGAGTTTTATATGTATAGATGATTGTCACTAGGTACCTAATTTGAAATCCATAAAGTATGGCAAATAATTTTATACCAACCCCTCCATAACTTCAAAGTACAAGTGTGTTTTTTGCCGTCCCAAGCTTTAACCAACGTTTTCTCAATTGTCCCTTTTTCACTTTTGCAAGTTTGAAGAATTAAAAAAAATAACTATAGCACTTAGAGACATAATTTTTTCACCGAAAGATATCGAAAAAGTAGAAATTTTTCCCTATAACAGGCACAAATATGATATCGACGATTCTTTTAGTTATTCGACAAAGTGGGATGCTGGGCACTAAACTTTGAGGCCTTAAAAAGGTGCTTAAATTGGTAATTTATGGGTCGAAATCAAAATCATAGGTTTATTACAGTATGTTCTATCAGTTTTCTTTGAAAGTCGATTTTCGGTAGGTTTTGCCATATTTCACTAAACTGCCCGTAACTCCGTAACTAGAATCGACAAAGTGGAACGTTTTACTAAACTCTCTCACATATATGCTTTCCATACAAAGTTTCATCCCCTTTTTCGTCCCTAAAAGGGATGAAATTTGACATAAACAGGTTTGTGTCGTAAACAATATAATTAGTCCGTCACTTAGAGTATCAGAAATATTGGACACGTATATTTTCTTTTGTCAATTAACCAAAAAATGGTGAAGATATAGTCTGTCAAAGTTTCCCGTGACGTCACGCCGTGTGACCGTTTTTCGTACGGCGTGACGTCATGCGCCCCCACTCCCAAACTTTGACTGACGGATTAATTACAATAATATTTTTTTACCCAGGAAATTATCCAATTATGTCCTACTCTCATAAGGTACATAACTGGAAAGTCTCATAAAAAATCGTCCAGTAGTTTTTGAGATTAATTGTAACGTACATCCATCCATCCAAACTTTCAAGTTTATAAAATTACTATCAGGATTATTAGGATTAGGATAATATGTAGAAATGTTAACTATTAGAGATTCCTTAAAGGGATAAGTTTGCCTTGTTAGGTAAGATCTTAATGTTTGTCAATTATGATTGTACCCTTGTTTTTTTTTTTCAATAATATATTACAACATGCATACATGTATGTTAGTAACGCTACGATTTATTCGCCTGTATCAGTGTATTTGTTTGTTCGTCCTCGTCCCTATGCACACTTTAGCAGTGTTTATTCAAAGGCTTTCACGATTATGGTGTAGAAACTTGGTTCAGGTAGAAATTGTATTATTTAAGGAAATTCACTTTCTTATTATTTATTCTAATAAGAAAGAGAACCATTAACTCGTGAGAAATGTCATTATTTGTATAATAATTATATTTTTAGTTTCCGTCCTATTGCCAAAATAAAAGAATAATGGACAGCAGCTACGGGAAGGTCGAATGATTGGTTTCCAACCAAAACTAGTACGATTTCTTCGTATGACTTTAAAGAAATCAATTCTCAAACGACAAAAAAAATCTCGAATGTTTCAATTTTTCTGGGGGTTATCGAATTAATAAATACATTCTGAATAAGCGAAGAAAGTAGCGGGTAAAAGCTAGTAATATAATCTATAAAACTACAATTTTCAGTCATCGCGATTTTACTTTCCGCACTCTTACACCTTTTTAGTCACGAAAGCTTCTAGTGTTATCGATCATTCTTGAAACAGTAATGGTCACATTCCTAAGCGAGTAGCTCTAGAAGATGCTTAAAAAGTAATGTTGATGGAATTGTAACCTTAAATACACTAACATAAGGTTATATAGTACTATTGATTTAAGCGCCATCGAGCGTTGAGTAGCCCTTTGTGCTAAAACCTCCAAATAGCACCATCTGGCGGCGAGTTGCTGAATTACAACGTAAAAAATAATCTTTAAGCAAATACAAATCTTATTAAATAATGTTAAAGTTTAATAATGTATAAATGTTAAATTAGGTTATGTTATTTTGAATTTGGGAATTGTGACCAATTATGATCAACTTGTCTTTGTAGAAATGTATAAAGTGTCAGTGTAAAAGTCACACATTCTTAAAATAGGCGACACGCGGACCCATACTATTTCGCGGTTATAACATATCCCTTTTATTCTGTAATCCGTGCATACGAACATACAAACATGCAAAACATCCAAAGAAAATATTTTTGTATTCGGTGAACTTCAAATAGTCCGATTCAATCTTTTTTTTTAATATCCTCAATGTACAGACATTTAGTTTTTACAACTTTATAATAGTATAGATGTCTCCACTGTGTCGGAGTAGCCTTAGCCCCTAGAGACCGCGTCCCCGGTTCGCAGATAGGAAAGCTCGCCGAGTGCGCTGTAAACACTCGCGGCGGGTAGGACGGAAATAAAATACATATATTGATGAAATTTGGAGTATAGGTGTCTTGTATACGCCGCTATTTAGTTTGATAATTGAATAACAAACATAATTACATGTCTGTGGGGGCGCTCCATGCATGTAACCGAAACTAAAAAAAAAACAAATATCAATGTGTTGCAAATATATCGAGTTCTTCTAAACGCACGTTGAGGTTTCTAATTGTTTTTGATTTAGTGAATACTTTCAGAAAAGATATACCGTTTTTGAGTTTTTGCCAAAAAACTACGCTTCTCAGCAAAAGGGCGTCAGTGTCGTGGAGACTCTCTTTGGCTAGTGAACATTTTTCGCTCGTTGCGCATCGCACCGCATTCCCGATATACTAGATTTTGCAAAATATCGTTTTATCGATATATCACACTCTTAGCTTACCGCAATCCCGTTAGACCAGGTTAACCAGGTTAAAAAATGGAAAGGTACTCATGGAATTAAATACTTTTAAGAATGTCCTATAGACACTGAAAATTTGGTATATTGGTAATGTCATAAATCAAGAATGTGGTATTTTGCTAAATCTGGTATTACGGGAATGAGCGAAATTTTTCGTATCGTATTTTATCATCTGTAGTGTTGTTTATTGTATGAACGGCTTCGGAACCCTACACTAAGCATGATCCGACATTCTCCTGGCCGGGTTTTTTCGATTTTATCGTTTTTTTTGTCCATTGGGAATTTTGTACTTGACACGATGTATGGGTGTAAATCCGTGAGGTTTTATTCTCTATTTGCATTTCCGGAATGCGCAACACCGGCGCTGCCAGCAATGTGACGTGTGAGCGTGTCATTTCGGCCGCTTGGTTGGAATTGCGTAACTACTTAATTATTTAATCTGTGACAAAACTGTTCACTAAATCTCACCAGGAATCCAGAATATCTTCAGAACAATGCGAACTGTTGCTCGGTTCCTATAATTACATCCCATAAGGGTTTCATAGGGGACAAGTTTTATCAATTCAATTAAAACTCACCATCAAGTAGTAGCCTAATACTGGGTAATCTTTGAACTGGTCGTATTAAAAGTTCTTGTAAACTTTGTCTACCGCACTCCGGTTTGGTCTGGCAGATTTTCAAGAATGCATGAAATCTGAAAGGAATCAATCCAAAAACTTGTACTAAAACATTCTCCAAAGGCAAATTATGCTTGTAACACAATAAGATGCTACATGCTAACGATTTTTAAACGCAATATTTTAAAGATAATTAAATCAAATACCAAAAATACCAATCTAATGACATACCTTGGGTTCTCACGGTCGCATTGTTGTAGCATTTCCTTGGTGTTTTCGAAAAAGTTCACGAAAGGCGGGTAGGCCTTGACCATGTCCGGAGTGTACTTGAGCATGAGGCGGCCGATACTCACCTCCTCGCTCCAGTGCGCTTGCGCATATCGTAGCTCCTCTAACATGCCCCTAGCACAAACGTATCAGCTTTATATACACCTGCTTCGGAAAATAGTACTAGAAGCTTGATAGAGCTAAGTCGGTCTAGAAATCGTGTGGCCAGTGGCCACCCACCATAGCCATTAAACACAATGGATTAGTTTCATCTGGTCGCCAAAGTATAGTACGCACACATAGCTTCGTCAGACTCTATACTCAGATTCATAATTAAAATTCACAATGTGACTATTTTCATTATTTCATTATTTAATACTCTCAGCGCCAATTATTTTTCTGCAGCAGCAGGCCAAGTGGGCTGCGCCAGGGCCACATACTTTCACTCACTGCTCTGGTGAGCCTGTTTGAGAGCAACGTTTTGCAGCAGGCCTTGTGATCCGCGCGCGGGATACACGAGTTTTGTACCTTTCTCAGCAGGTCGGTATCGCACGGCCTGCTGAGAAAGGCCGTGATCCCTTAAAAAACGGATTGCTTGTAAAAGAGCAAAGCGATCAAAATTGAATTAGGCTTGGTTTGCACGAGCTTACTTTTCATGAAAAGTCGTGCTCATTTCTGCAATCATGATCGAAAAGTTTCAGTAAACTGAAGCATTCAAAGCAAACTGGAGGCAAAAAATAATAACGAATTAATATAAATCTAATAGGTAATTTGTATAACATAAATATGAAAGGAACCATGACTAAGATTTATGTATAAAAAATGCGCTCACGTGTTATAACCAGAGATGCGCAAAATTTATTCGAGTGGCGAATAACGAATAAGAATAAACAAATTATTCGCGAATGACGAATAAAAAACTCGTATGATTATTCGTGGAAATTCATTCGGCGTATCGATTATTCGTTGAATAATTATTGGAATACGTTATTAACTATTCTCAAAAAATAATAACTAAACATAACTGAAAGATTATTGTTTGTACCAACGGAACGGACTAAGATTGTCGTTTTACATTTTCTATCTTTTCTTTATTACTGGTCTAAGAAAAAAGTTTTATGTTTAACTGCAAATCTCGGCCGGGTGAATATTTGAGCGTTTCAAAGAAAAAAGTTTTATGTTTAACTGCAAATCTCGGCCGGGTGAATATTTGAGCGTTTCAACCAATTAATTTCTATGCCACCATTATGCCAGAATTTATAAGGATGAAGGATATATTTGGTTATTTGATAGAAGCCTGGATGGAGTCTCTGAATCAAATTTGAAAAATTGCCATCAAGTATTGCTAATGATGATTATTTCATTGAAAGCAATGTTTGATGAGCTACGAGTATTACTATCACTTCGGGAATGCAAATGTTTCTCATCATCACTTAATTCACTCGTCTTAAAAAAAACGGACGATAATTTTACGTGACAACATCATAAAAAAATATTGAAAGAAAGAAAGAAATAAAGAATGAGAGAGAGAGAGAGCGCGCGAGAGAAAAACAGAGAAGTAGAGAGAGAAAGAAAAGAAAAAGAGAGAAAGAGAATCAAAAAAGAGAAAGTGGGAAAAGAAGAAAGAGAAAGAGGGAAAAGGAGAAAGAGCGAGAGAAACATTAAAAACCTGATAATAAGAATCCAAGTTTCTATAATAAATAAAATAAATGCAGAGGATTTTAAATATTGTATCTGGTCTTTGGTGACTTACATACAGACAATATATTTTAAATTTATTCATCTACATATGAATATATGAATCACACAGATTTGTGTTCTTAATATCAGTTTGTGTGTAATAGGCATTAACGCGGAAATGTTACCTAGGTACTGTAATGTATTCTGATCGTTATAACAATTTTACCGTTGAACAAAAGCAGCGTCGTGAGAACGTTTCAATCCAGTGTTTGAAGAAATTTCAACGCAATAAAGCAGTTCTACGACGATTCATCAAGATGAACGAAACATGGCCCACTTCACCGCCAAGACGATAGAACAGTCGAAATAATGGGCTGAAAAGGAAGAACCGGCTCTAAAGCATGCGAAGTTAGTTCCATCCGCTAGCAAAGTCATGGCGTCAGTATTTTGGGATGGGCATGGGATAATTTTTATTGATTATCTTCGAAAAGGCAAAACTATCAACGGCGAGTACTACGTAAAGACTGTACACGATAAGAAGTGGTCACGCCTGATCTGGAATATGTATCTATCAACTGCTTGTATAGAAACAGCACTTTTATAATATGCACTATAATAAATAATCAGTAGTTACAAAACTATAAAATAAAACTACAATCATATCAAAATATATGAGCATGTGGGAGATTTTGCGTTATACATTCCAACATACTTCAAATGTTTTGTCGAACATTATTTGACAATGCTCATTCACTTTCTACTACAATATCATAATTGTATTTATATTTTAACATCTGACCAAAAACTTACATTAACTGACTGATTTCTACTCAGGGCAGCCAGCAAGACCGTCCATTTCAAGCACTGAAAGTAGCTTTTGTATGGAAGGCCATTATGTGACAACATCAGTCAAAATCAAATATACTAAAGTAATACATATCTCTTAACTGCCCCAAACAGAAGACAATCAAGAAAATGTTGGTTATTGTGAAAATAAAGCATAAATAACTCTTCGAACCCTTACATAAACCTTATATATTAATAATTTAGAGGCAGAATCATACCAAAGACTGACAAAAAATGCTGTGCAAAAAATAATAAGTAAGTTGGGATATATAAAGCAAAATCTCACAAATAGTCATACATTTGAACATGATCGTACTTCTATTTTATAGTGCTGCATCCATGGATTAATAAAAAAGAAGTGCTGTTTCTAAACAAGCAGTTGATAGGGAAATATACCAGATCAGGCATGGCCAGATTTTATCGTGTACAGTCCTTAATCTAGTGCAGCGTTTGAGTAACAAAATTAAGTAAATTTGTCGGGAACTAAAATGAGATAATATACGCGATATAATCCGTTAAATTGTTTTATTTCAATAAGTAAATAATAAAAAAAAAAAAAAAAAAACGAGTGCTTAAAAAATCTAAAAAGAAAAAAAAACAAGTCCAGTACCTACCCTTGTCAAGTTATAATGGAAATGTTTCATGATTCATGATCGATACACAATTTTTTTTCGATTTTCTTTTATGTGAGTATCGATCATGAATCACGAAACATTTCCATTATAACTTGACACGGGTAGGTACTGGACTTGTTTTTTCTTTTTAGTTTTATTAAACAGTCAGGTTTTTGTTTTGTTAATTATTATTTTTATTTTATACTTTTTAGTTAAAATTATAAGTCAGTAAATTTCGCAATGCTTATCGTGGGGGTTATTGAGAAGCTTGCACAGATTTATTTACAATTAAATGAAAATTTAGTGAGAACGGGTTGCGAACCAACTTTAAATCGTTATAGATCCTAACTAGTCATTCAAAATTCAAAATGATAAAAGAAACCTAATAATGATTTTCAAATCCCTATTCATTGATACCCCACTCAACATAGTACGTCGATTTTAATTTTTTCTTTTTCACAATATGGCGTCTCATTATCGCCATTTTGAGTTTTCATCATTTTCATGTCTTTAGTGACATTCGCCCAATTAAGACGAATCGATTGACGTAAGAATCATCAAAATCGGTCCACGCGTTTGGACTCTAGAGTGCCGGATAGGAACAAACATACATACATACATACATACATAGACTGATAAACACATTACCCTCCTTTGCGTCGCGCAGTCGGGTAAAAACGACCGCATTTAGGGAGTGTTTTTTCATCTTCAGCAGGTCAATGCACCAGTTCACACGTCCACTGTTCCAATGGCTAAAATTGACGAGTTCAAGTTCGAATTGCACCCTCGGACTATTTTCTATTTCGTAACTTGAAAAAGTGAACAGTAAGATATCACACTATTATTACGGTCCGTCTGCTCTAAGCGTGCAACGCGCGTAAAGTAACAAAAAAAACTGTTTCACATATTGGTGGGCTGCACCTTGATTTGTCAAAATTAGAAAAAATTAAGCAAATCTGGTTTTCCAATCGTGGGGCGTGTAAGGGCCCACATTGCTTGCCAGATAAGTTGCTACGATACGGTAGTGACTTGCTGCACTCATTGTTTTAGTGGCCGGCTGCCGATCCACTTGGCCCGCTAGTTGGAGTTCGATAATATATAAGTGGCCCGCCGTACTGGAATATATGTGGGCTGCCGGCGACCCACATGGCGCAGGCACGCCGTTGTTTCGTAAAAATATGAAACTACGTGTAACGAGCGAAATCAATGTAGGTTTAATAGTGAAAATACCCACAATCCACCAAATTGAAGTAATCGCAGCAAATGTGCGCTACTAAACGTCAAATTTGGAATTCAATTATGAATCGGAGTATGGCGACTTGGTTTTTCCCTCATATTTTCGTGAAGTTACTAAATAAATATGTTAATTTATTTATATATTTAATAAATAAATATATAAATTAATTAATAAATCGACCTAGTTCCAAACTAAGCAAAACTTGTATGTACTATGGGTACTAAGCGACGATATACATATTATACAGATAAATAAATTATAATAATTAAATACATAGAAAACATCCAAGACCCAGGAACAAACATTCGTGCTCATCACACAAACACTTGCCCTGGCCGGGATTCGAACCCGAGACCGCTAGCTCCGTAGGTCGTTGTACAACCTTCTGAGCCAAACGTGTCATCATCATCATAAATATGAAACGACTTGTTAACTTACTGGTGGAGTTCATAAATAGGTGGCAAATTTCCAAATATAATTTTTAATTCTGTATTATTGAGCAACGCCATTTTGCCATTACTGTAGTCCTCTTCAGCCATTTCCTCCAGAGGCTGCTTAAACATCTGAAAAAAAAAAATGAATTTTCTTGTCATCGAACATATTGGGTTTATTTAATCTGGAACAATTAACATATAGGGGCACATTTCATAATGCTGCGTTATCAAATCAAAATTCTAATAGGGATGTTGCCCGATCTCAAATCGTGGAAAATAACATAAATCCTGATAAAACAATCAAAATTAACAACTATACGTATTTGTTTTTATCTAAAGTGTTTAGTGTGCTTTTTTTTATGAGCCCTTAAAGTTTGGTAGGAAAATCCATTTTTAAAGAATGAAAATATTAATAATTAATAATACTACATAAAATGTAAGGTAAATTTTGTCATGAAACCGTTTCTATAAACGCAAGTCTTAACATAGGTGCAAAACAAAGTTCTTAATTTTTCCATACGAGGTACTAACCTTGTAACGTCACTAAGCTAGCAGGCTTTAGTCTTTAGTAAAAGTCCATAAATGTGATTTTGTGCGTTTTTATGAGATTCAAGTAGTTTTTTTACCAATATTTTTATTATTGAGAGGTCGCTCTATAATATGTACCACAGATAAATATAGTTAAATAGCCTATTAGTCCGTCACTTAAAGAGTTAAAAAGTATTGGATACGGTTTTATTGCTTCTTCGTAATAATACAAAAATACTGAGATAAATCGCATCAAAGTTTAGGAGTGGGGGCTCGTGACGGTACTTCTAGGTACAAATTGCACCTAGAAGTGACGTTACGCGACATTTTCACTTAATGTATCGCCTCTGAAATATTTTCGATTAGGTACGTAAAAAAAATACGACTCCAATATTAATCTACATGACGGACTAATTATTCAGTCATCATCCCCATTAATCCAGCTAATAAAACCTAAATAGTATATTACTGCAGAGGCCGCGAAAAGTCATTTCGTGGATGAGTACTCGGCTACGCCTCGTCCTTCAATAGATACGAATCCACGAAATGACATTCCTGCCGAGGCATGTATACTGCTTTTCTCCAAATATGCGAGGAAATTTGACACGTTTTTATGTAACTTATTTTCGTAAAAATAACACGACCGACAATCTTTGACAAGATAAAAAATGAAATTCATGTTCCCGCCTTATTTTTTTTTTAAGGATATTAAAGTTAAAAGTTTTGGGTCAGAATTGTATATTTGGTTCCACATGAAATATAGTTATGCAAATAAATATAAAGAAAACCCATAGCAATAATTAAAATAAATATACATATTATTACTTTTTGTTGAATCGGCAATTCCTAAACGCAAAACATAAAAAAAAACACCTTTACTACAAAATATTTATCAGTTCCTGAAGATCATTAAGACTAAATAAACTGTATTATGATTTGGACACAATATTTTTTTTTTCTATTATTATTGGCATTAACCATAACCATGCAGTAACTAAACGCAGAAAACAATTCAAGTTTTTTTAAATCTCGGTTTTTGTACGTTAATATTGGCTGTATGGTGAATTTTCAAAGTCTTGGATGAAATTAAAAGTAAAAACCTGCACAATAATGTACACTTCCCGGGCCTGTAATGTTTCTTTTTTTTTAATTGATTTTCGTATCAACGTATATAACGATAGACTTCGCGGTGTGTTTTTAATACAGAATCAGAATCTTTTTTATTTGTTAAACATAGGTATAATACATGTTGGTGAGTATACAATTTTGACCTCTATGTTTTACCAATAAAAATAGGTGTACAAAAATTTGCCTAACATGCTACATGCATTTAATTGATTCGTGAGCGTACAATGTAGACAATATATTACAAAATATTAATCTGTTACGATATTATTTACTATTATTGATTACTTTTATCAAATTTTAAAATAATTGTCTATGAACAGCCATCATCATGTCATCATATTATGTCATTGAGTCGTTTAAGTAATCCTTGATTGAGTAGTAGCATCCTTCTGTAAGAAACGATGTTAATTCTGTCTTAAACTGGCGAATATCAAGGTTTTTAAGTGAATCTGGAATTTTATTGTATATTTTTGACGCCATACCCAGGATACTACTTCTCATCAAAGCCGTGTTACTTTTGTTTAAGCCTCTTAGTTTTCTTTCGTACTGTGAACGTGTTGGGAAACTGCGACCTTCTACTACTTTATTAAATAAATCAGGGTTAGCCTTAACAAATATACCCTCTTCAAGAATATATAATGAAGGTAGCGTTAAAATCTTGAGTGATTTGAAATAAGGTACACTGCTCTCTATTACGGACAGCCCACACATAGATCGTATACAGCGTTTTTGTGCTTTGAACACCATTTCTTTATGTGCTGAGTTTCCCCAGAAGATTATACCATATCTCAATATTGAGGCTCAATGGGAACATTTCCGAGCAAGTTGGAGAAAAAGTATGTTATTTAATTGTACACGATATTCACTCATTATCATTATCACAACACAACTAGTTTTGACGGTAATAAAATGTGTCCTATAAGAGTCACGGCTCACAGACGCATAGTTTCGCAGTGTTTTTTTTTTTTAATTTGTGTGTCGACCATAATGACGCCGATATACGGATAATGACGTTTGTTGATATCATAATGATGCTTTAATATGGATAATGACGGTTTGTAATTCTTTCTATGAATATTGATAGAAAAAACTCAATAATTATAAAATAAAAGGTATTGGCTGAGTGCTGCGTAATTCCTGCGCTTTATCGCAAAAAACGGGTAAGCGTAATAATATATTTTATGGAATAAAACATAGATAAAAATATGCCCTACAATTTTGTTATACTAAAATCAGTTATAATGAAAATCTCATCAAAAGTTTAGGAAGCCTGACATTTGCTAAAAACTAGTCAGCTGTGACTAATTTGAGTTTTGAGACAACTTTAGAATGCCAAAATATAGGTTTCAATACAAGTTTACGGCTTATTATCTAATGTTACTGGACTAGATTAGATTTATATTAAACTTGCGACTCTTTTTGCCCGAAATTGGATACTGCGTACGTATACGACGGGTTATGACTTTTTCTCCTCCGCGAACGAAGTTGCGGGCATCTTCTAGTATACAATAATTTTAATAAGTACTAGAAGGCGCCCGCAACTTCGTTCGCGGAGGAGAAAAAGTCATAACCCTTCATTGTTTCTTCAGCGTAGTCGGGTAAAAAATATCCTATAACCATCTGGAAATACCCAGCTAGCCGTGTATCAAAAATAGTTGAAATCCGTTTAGCCGATTTTACGTGATGAAGCCACAACGACACATACAAACATACATAAAATAAAAAATAAATATTTTTCGTTTTAATGACCTCTAAATAGTCCATAACAATCTTTTTTTTTTTATATCTTCAATGTACAGACATTTCATTTTTACAACTTTATAATAGTATAGATTTACCATATAATGTCGCAAAATATGAATGAATTTATTCGTCACACGATGGGAGAGCCTGGACACAATTTCTTCTTTAATTGACAACGTTTCATTTTTCAGACCAATCCGTTTTATTATGTAGTTCGAAAGAGGGTATTTTTTCAAGTTATACGAATTTTTATTTTCCTCGAAAGCTTCCATTTCGAAGCAAAAAAACAAGTTTTAGAGTTACTCATTCTAAAAAAGCGTAACCGCCATAATGACGTCATTTAGTGGATGTGTGTTGCCAACGAAGAAAAATATTATGTTTATCAAAAGACTGTGCTATACACGCAAACGATTTTAATAACTATATCATGTCAGTAAACCTACACAGATCTGATTTCGTAAATTTAGTGAACGTATGTTTGTAAAATAGAGCCTAATTAGCAAACAAAAGCCAAATAATCTGCTTAAATACACCAAACGGGCATCTGTCGTGTGTGTCAGCCGTAATATTACCCAGTACTTATCTATGGAATTGAGTATTTACGTTTAGAGATAGTGCAAATATTTGTTTACAAATTTGACAAATGTCGGTGAATATGTCTTCCGCAAAAACTAAATAGTACAGACGTACAGACGTCTAAAATAACGGCCATTTGGATTTGGAAAATAGTTATTTGCACTTCCTCTAGGAAATAAAGCTGACTGGTGTCTTGCGGGCGGATGGGCGTGTGTGATGTGTTCTGCTCAAAGCTGCTACTCTTAGCTTTAAAATAAACGATTTAACTTATTAAATATATGTTTTATTGTTGACATTATACAATTTAATTTCGACTTCCAATAAAAAATATGCAATCTGCTGATCAAATCTACTTTGGGGAGCTAGATTCTTTTCATATTTCGACTTATGTTCCTTGGGGAAAGTTGTTCAGTATTATGTTTAAAATCATCGCTGCGGGAAAACAAGCACTAAAATTTCACATTGTTTAGTAATTTATTTCAGATAAATTAGAGAGATATTTTATTTTTTTAAACTTTATTGCTCAATACAAAATGCTACAAAACCGTAATCCTTTACAATTTGTTTCATACGCGATGCTCTGAAGTCATACGACATTGCACAAATCATATGGTGGAGACTTAGAGTACCTCCACGTACCCCACTGCATTGACTGCATTATCGACTTAAGTGTTGCGTTGTGATTATGATGACCTTTGGCACCACTTAACTTAAGGTGGCCAAGCAATACTTATCACAACTTTGAGTATACTCCATTCATGAGCGTCTCTACTCGTGGCAAGTTCATGCTATCAGCTTGAGTGAGTCAGTGGGAGTTCTTCATTTCTCAAATCTGTGGAAAAGTCGACTCTTCAAAGTGTTAGAACCAATATCAGTGAAAAGCAGAGTCGTAAAAAGGTACAAATCAGTGTCCGTGGAAAAGCAGAGTCACAATAGAACAACCGTAAACGGGAAAATAGTGCACGAACGAAATTTCAGCAAGACAAAGTAATGTAAAGTAATATATTGGATTTAACTGTCAAACGTGACTTAGTGACAACCGGAAAAGAGTTTTTTTTAATCTATGGAAAGCACAGACCTTCCATCCTCTAAATGACGTCATCTTCCGGTTTAGCTCTTTCAGCTAATTTTTTCGAAAAATAGGAGCAAAAAAAATCTTAAAATATATTTTTTGGATTGTATATGCGTTTTTCTATACATTGGATATCAATTTAGGGCTATGGCCAAATATGAAATCTTGTCAATTACGCAGCGCGACATAGCAGCTTGTCGACGGTTCACGGACGAATAAAGAGTGGTGTGCAGGTGGTAGGCAAGGCATCCTTCCCACTCTTACACACATTTCTTAGACAGGGCATCCGACGTAAGCAACTTGGCGTCATTATTGTAATAATTAGTATCATTTGTTTTATCTCACTAATAAGAGTTATTTTGTCATTCTAATATTACCATTGTCATTACCCCTTTAAAGGTTACTTATTTAAGTATTATTTAGACCTTAACTTGATTTTTTAATGACCTTGTTTTATTGAATTATTTCTTAAATCTAAACTTAAGTCGTGTTGGGACGCGAAAACGCTTATAGCGTAGCGTATAGCGTTCAGCACAATATAAGGCGTTTGAAAAAAAAGTGTTAACGTGTCATGTTTGCAGGTAACATTTATATCCTAACCAGTGGCGGATAACAATAACGACACAATATAAAAATATATGATCGGCCAGTCTAGAGAAGTAAAACTGTGCCTGGTCATGACGGAACGACAAAATCACATAGGTAAATCGAGCAACAAGTGTGATAAAATCATGGTTAAATTGTTATAATGATCTGAATTCATTACAGTAAGTAACAATTCAAGTCATGGGGATTGAAATTGAATTGACAACATTTAATTTTTTTCGATTTCTCTAATTCGAAAACCATTTGGAGAAAAACTCCTTTAGAACACAAAAAATATTTTTGTAGATTTTTTTTTACAATACTTTTGCCAAAAACTAGTAAAATAGCTAAAACGGAAACTGACGTCACGCAGCTGATCCAATATTGCCACTATAAAAATAGTCTTCTTCTTTCTTTCTTTTTGGACGCATGACACTATTGACAGTTAATTTCACTCGAATATCGTCTTGTACTTTTCTTATGTTTCCTGCCTTTGATTTCGAGCTTTTCAACGACTCGGCATTGCCACGGGTCCGACGGACATCTGCTCTCTCTATAATGACGACTCGTAAGCCCATGTTGGGCAATTTCTTTAACAACGACTCCACTTCACAACTTTGATTTGACTCATATACTGCTCGGTTCCTTTAATTTTCTACGACTCGGCTATTAAGACCGGACATGCGAAACGCTGAGGGATTTGTGCGAGCTGACAACACTAATAATTTGCCTCGAAAGGAGACTGTGTATATTGATGATGGAGTTTATGCAAAGCTCGCATAAGTAATAGGCAAATGGTGCCCATCAAAATGTACCAAGTACCTATCTGCACAAATAGATATAAGAGAATAAGCGATATACGAGTGTTGTTCATACAAGTTTTCTTAAAACTATATCGTATGCGTGGCATTTTCTACATAATTATTGAATTAATCACCACTGCGTATCGTTTTCAAGTTTTGTCGTTTTTATCTTGACGCCGTGACAACTGCCGTCATTGTAAAACCGTTTGAGTGCACTAAAATGACAAAGTTCGCATTACACTTTGTTGTTATTTCGAACGTTTTTTTAAGTGTGTGAAACAGAGCTGTGACGTCATTTTGCTGCTAGTTAGACGTTTGTTACATACGCCCTTTTTCATCAAACTAATAATATTAATGGATTTTTACAATAAAAAATAACATTTCCGCATATATAAAAAAATGTGTATATTAAAATTTTGGCTTCTTTCGAGTTCAACAATAAAAAGAATCATTCAAAAATATGAAATATTGTCAATTGTAACGCTATTCACCATCTTTAGTTATCACACTTGACAGGCAGGATGTTTTTTACTTTTTAAATTTATTCCTCCTCGAACTGCGCTTAGGCCCTTATAGAATGAGGTTGTTTTGTTTTATTTAAAATCAGTGGCTAAAATTAAAAACAATTTAAAAATATAAAATACGTTCCTCATAATTTTGCAAATGTTATTTAGATAGTTGGATAAAATCAGGGTGTAAAAAAAAATGAAATGTCCATGAAATAAATCATATTTATACGCGAATAAGCCCCGTTTTGTTGTGTTGTGATAAAAGTAAGTGAATTAATTCGTTTCAAAAATTATTTCGGATGGCAGTAATATGCTACTGGTTAAGTGAATACTTACAGTAACAATTGTATGCAGGATCCCGACATAGTTCGACTCTGTCTGCAGTAGCTCCATAAACACTTGCTGCCTAGGGGACATCAGCTTTCGGACCACATTATCAGGCACTTCAGATTCTGGGGAAAGAGGAACTACAATAGTCTATGTTTAGAACACCAATATAAAAAAAATGCGTATGCCTGCCAAAAGCAAGAGTTATTTACCCACAATATATTAATGTTAAAAGAAAGTTCAACTAAGAGAATATTGTTTCACGATCGTGGCGCATTTCTGCTACGATCAACAAACACACCATACGTTTATTTTTTGGCGCGTTCTAAATACGTTGTGCGCAAAGGCTTTCAAAAGGGAACAGACCCGTATTTCATAATCGTGACAGGTGACAGTTGACAACGACAATTCGGCATACATTACTTACCCATCATGATGCCAGGCATACACTTACTCGGCGACCCAGCAATGTACGTCGAATTGTCGTTGTCAATTCAACTTCCTTTTATGAAATATCAAAATGCTTAACTACTATGATGACGTCACTAAACTGAATGGTTAGTCTGCGCCCTGCATGTATCATGTAGATGTTTGTTTTTTCATCATCAAACATCGAATGAATAAAATGGAGCTATGGGCTCACCTTCTAACAGTTGTTTGCTGTCGGGCGAGGGCGTGTAGTCGAGCAGCATGTTCCCGGAGAGGCTGAGCAGCACGGTGTCGCTGAGCGAGGAGCGGCGCTTCTGCAGCGCCGCGTCGCCGCCGCGCAGCTTGCGTTTCCGCTGGCGCTGCAGGTGCGCCGGCGTGCTGCCCGCCGCGCCCGCGCCCACCTCGTCCGCGCCGCCGCCCGCGGCGCCGCTTGCCGTGCCCACGGACGACCGCCGGGACACTTCGTCTAGGTACTGCTCACAATCAAACTTGTTATACTCCCGCCAAACTAACACTTTCATCATAAGCCTATACACGTCCCACTGCTGGACAAGAGGCCTTACTCACTCATTAACTAATACTGTACTTAGCCATAATTAAATTGTACCTACCTACATTTTGCTACGCATTGACAGGGTCTCATATGAAATTATAATTTTATTTAACGAACTTTATGCCACAACCATAGACTGTTTTATCTACACCGTGCCCAATAAGTTTGAATTCACATATTTTTATACAGATGTAGTGTATAATAGTTTTCCATCATTTTTTCACGGAAACGTACGAACGTGTCTTGCTATTTCAATCGGTCACAGTACAAAAAGTACTGAGGTTAACTGAAGTAACGTGACAAATACGAACGTTTCCGAGAAAATACGAAGGAAAACAATTATGCACGACATCTCTACTAACCTTTACGATATAGGTGACAGGCCATAAAATTATTTTTTCAATTTATAATCTATTATTAACATCAACTAAAGTTTCAATCATCAAAGATTTGGCGTTTGCTTTCAATACAAGATGAAGCAATTCCGTGACCCACTATCACAGATTTCATGACGGCGACAATCCGCGTACAATCTTTTGGGGCGTTAAAAACCTCTCCAATTCCAACACAATCTAGTTTATAAACAAAGGTAGAAGAAAGCCTCCCCATTAGACAACCGAAAGAGACGTCAAGCTACAAAAAATAGACCGATCAAGATCATGACGGAGCGAAATCGATGAAAAAATCACCGTTCTATCCGAAAATTTGATGCTGATTTGAAGATCTCGAGGTGACTGATACACAATATTTTGAATGTTGAGAAGGTATTGCATCAGCCTTTTTTAATCTACACTGTTATAAAGTTGTAAAAAGGACATATCTATACAGTGAAAATATTTAAAAAGTTATAATTGCAAGGCAAACAATTTTGAGATGATTGAAACGAAAAATTTTTTTTTTGTATTTTTGTTGTTGTATGTGTTGTTGTGGCTTCATCACGCCAAATCGGCTAAAAGGAATTCAACTATTTTTGACACACGTGTAGCTGGGTATCCTCAGATGGTAAATAGGATACTTTTTACCCAACCATGCTGACAAAGGAAAGAGGGGTTATGACTTTTTCTTCTCTGCGAACGAAGTTCGAAGATCAATTATATAATTTAAGTAATAATAATAATCTAAATTAAAAAAAAACTTAACTGTCTTCAATATTTTATTAATTTGACTAAACATCAGAATTTTACCCACAATGCAGATTTTTATCGTGTTCAATAGGGGCTTAGTTAGATTTTTTAGTAATGATAATCTAATTCAGTTACTTTCAATAAATGTCTGTATATTATGTGAAAAAAAATATTTTAACAGACATTTTGTTTTTAACTGGCTGAATTTGTATGTTTGTTAATAACTCGTTTCCTTACTTTAAAAACGCAATAACAAAAACATTACTAAGGTTCGTAAATAAATATCAGACACAATCTTACACATTTCGATCTAATTCCAAACTAAGCAAAGCTTGTACTATCAGGTGACGAAATAAAACTGTCTAAATATATCATCCCCCCTCCAGCTCTTCATAAGTAACCTCAAAACGCAACTGTCTTACATCTTTGAACAGGTAGTCTCTTTCATCCTGCGCTTCTTCGTTCTGTACAGAAGCCCAGAACCATTCTGCTTTGACGACGTGCACTCGCGGCGAACACTCCGGCGCCACCGCTGTGTTGTGCTCGTCGACAACCTGCATATAATTAAAGTAGTAAGTATCTCGAATGCACTCTTACCAAGTAATACCCCCTAATAAACTTGTAACGCTGTCATGTCATATCCATTCATATATAATTAGCATCCTCTTCGTGCACGCCCTTAAACAGATACCCATATTTATTTTCTACAAACCGTTATGTTTGGCAAGACTGCATGCAATCGAGCGAAGAGTCATCCGAGTGCGAGGCTGTCTCGAACGGGTATGCGTGTTTTGCTATACTCTAAATGAGAATCATAACATGTTCGCCTGCATGAAAAGCATGTCTAATATTTAGTAATACTAAATTAAATGGTGTTAGTACCGGCAACGATATTCCATGGCATTGCGATATGGCGCGGACGTCACGGATGGGAGGCGTCGAGGCGAGCGGCAGCTGGTCACGGAGGGGCCGAGAGATGATGGGAGCGGGAGTGGGAGCGGGTACCGCGGCCACGACGAGCGCGAGGCTGGAGCCGGAGGAGGCAAGGGACGTGACGCTGGGGGGGCGCAGGTCCAGGCCGCCGCAGATCGAGTGCCGGTGTGCACGCATCCCTACGCTTTGGGGCGTTTTGAATGTTGCGGAATCGTCTAGCTCGTCAACGTCAGCTTTTACGTGATTGACCGAATCCGTGCTGTCTATAGTGTCTACTTGCACAGGAGATATATCTAAATTCATATCGTCGATATCTTTGTTTGGTGTCGATACATATTTTGCCTGTGGAGGAAGGTGGCAAGCGCTCACTTCTACAGTATTTCGTTCGAGCCTCTTCTCATATTTCTTTTTCCTCTCGCTTCTAAATGAGGCCGTAAATGATTTCACGCTTCTCCGTAATTTCGATGCAGATTTAACAGTTTTAGAGCTGCGAATTGAAGCAAAGGAAATATCAAAGAAACCCGATTGTTTACTAGTGTTGATTGAGCAGACTGACGTGTTATCATCCTCCCTTATAGGGGATGATGCAGATGGGATAAATTCGCCCGCAGGATCTGTCGGCTTAACGCTGTCCGGGCTCACCGGCTCTATAGTGATGTCGCCTGTCTTAGACACTGAATCTTTTTTTGTTCGCTTGAAAATAGTGGGTCGATGTTTAAATTTAAACGAATCCTTAATCTTAAGTCTTTTGATCGACTTCCAATTGTTGTCCTCACATTTATCCGGACAATTATTAGCATCTATAGGACTCACTTGAAAGCTAGAATCTGTAGAATTGCGACTTCTCTTTTTACCAGAACTGATTGTGGTCGTCGACTGCTGTAACTCTTTACTTCCTGTTGAAATAGGCAGCAAAAACCCCGGTTCCTCCTTACAATCTAAATCACATAAGCTCTTTGTAAGGGAAGAATGTAGGGACCCTGCTTCCGTGAGACAATCTACTAGATTAAAAACGTTAATTGACTTATTTCTAAAAACTTCCCTCTTATCTTTGACGGTCATTCTGACACTAGCCGATATAACTTTGTTTTCTTTGTTATTAGTAGAAGGGGAGAAGTCCGAATCGGTCTTGCTAGGATCATGATTAGAGCAGGGCTGGTCCGCGAGCGAATTTCTCAAGTAGGCGACAGTGACGGAATCCGGATAGTCCCTAGAGGCGAGCACTTGCGCCCGCACCTGGTCGCGCGCTCGCTGCAAGCGGCGCTCACGCTCGTGCTCGGGAGGCGGCTCGGCGCCGTGTTTGGTGGGCGTGGCGCTGGTGCGCCGCCCGGAAAGCCGTGCGGACAGTCTACGGTAAATAGAGCTCTTGGGAGTGCTCTGAGAGTTGGGTGACGTACGTGATGGCTTCGAGGGCATTTTAGGAGTACAAGGATGGGGCGATAGGATAAGCGAACGACCGAAAGTCTCCCCATTGGCCATTACCTGAAACATGTGTGAAACACACCACGCAATGATGTAATGAAGCCATTCCGATACAAACATGCACAAAGGTTATATTATTATTATTATTTTAGATAGAGCAGTTAGACACATGAAAGCAGTCACCTAAATTCCTTTTTAAAAAAATGCGAGTTTATACACGATTTCGATTTTTGGTGCACATAGAAATGACAAATAAAGATCGCAAATGATAAACAAGCTTACGATTTTATTGTGATGTTTATACACAAACCGGTCATTTCAAGGCGGTTTTTAAGTGTGCAACTACGTGACAAGATAACTATAAAGTGATGATTATCCAAGTGTACTTGAAGCAAAACCCTTGCCTGATAGAAAAGTGACTAAAATGACTATATAACTGTAATTTAATTGCTCGAGATCGAAAACCAACATTAACCAAGTAGTAAATAAGTAGAAATAAATTGTAAAATATATATGGGTAAAGCCGCGGGCGTTTCAATCGATGCTTTTCTGTTACAAAATATTCACCAATGCGATGACAAATGCTGTATCTTAGGGATGCAGTCGAACGTAAGCATGACTTCAAGTTCTGATTTAATTAAGTTTATTATTTTTTCTATCACATCTGTAAATATTTCGTAACATAAAAGCGATGGCGTGTGAAATATCTGCGCCCTTACCCATTTGCTCATACCGATACTTTAAATGATCACGGTAGCGTAGCGTGTGCATGTTTTCAAAATTTTATATCAAAGTACAAGAGTACAAAATGGACAACATTTCAATTTTATAAAGTGACTACAATTGAAATGTCACGGATAGATTAGGACTCTCTGAACACATTAATATTATTTTTGGAATTTTTGGACCTCAAATTTACGAAAATATGGATATTTTTAGCAAATGGTGATCTGTAGGCGGTACAAAGTTAATTCCTATGCTTTATATTTTTTTGGAAATTATTTAAAGAAGTGTTAACCTGTTACATTGGCAAATTACATGTGTGTCGGATCTAGTGGCGGGTAATAATGACACGATAAAAAAAAAACAGTGATCGGCCGGTCTAGAAAAGTATAACTGTGACTGGACACGACGGAAGATTACAAAATCACGTAGGTTGTGTGAGCAACAAGTGTGATAAAATGTCGGTAAAAATGTTATAATGATCTGAATACATTACAGTAAAGTGTAATTCTATGGAACTTGCTAAAAATGTAAACAAACCGCCATATTGAAATTGTCTCTGAATGATGAATTTACTAGTGATGGGCAGGACTCTGGCTTACTCCTTTACTTTATGTCAAACCATATCGAATAATAAAATACCGAAAGTAAAAATCCTACTTGGTACCTACTTGTCTGTTAAATCACGATCAGAAGAAAAATCGGTACTTGAAGATGATGTCTCCAGTATTTATTATAACAACAGGTGCCTTTATATGACCTGAACCCTATTCGCTCTCTTTCGTGGCTGCAAGCCCGAAGTTTGAGATGTTCCTGACTGATCACTAATTTTTTCGTTGATTTCAAGCAATATCAAAATCCGTGTTCGGTAGCAATAAGTCATTGTTCCAAATCAAAATTCGTAAATCAGGCCAAGTCCATAGAAAATTCAATAACAAAGAAGTAAGATACGCGTACATGCCAAGAAAAACTATAAACCAGTAAAATAATATCGAAACCGTCAATCATTCAACCGTCATTGTTTTAATTTATATTAAAATGTAGGGTCGATTATTTTTCTTTAAAACAGTCCAAAACGACCAGATTACATTTTCCGAAGTTTAAATAACGTTTCAAAAATAGTGCGAAATAATGGAAAAAAAATATGAGAAAAAGGGAATTAAAACGAATGATGTGATTTAAAAATGTCAAACTACCGCGTAGTGTATACAACCGCCTTCGTAAGTAAAGAGCGTGAGTTGGGTTTCATATATCAGCACTTCAGTCACAACACTACCCATCATAGATAATTGTAGAATTTAAAAGAAACAAAAACGTCATTCTATCAGATCCTAATAACCTGATATATGAAAACATTTTAAACTTTTATTGAAATATCCAAGATACAGTTATATATAATATAGTTTTGTATTTTTACGGTAACGACCATTTCAATAGTGTATGGTTTCAATGGTGTTTGATGAGGTGATGTGAAAATTCAAGGAAAACCAAGTTACGCCTTTTGTTTACATTGTTAGCAAGTTCCATAGAACAACACTTTAAGTAACTTGAACGTGGTAAGTCAGGGTTAATCGTAGGTAGCAAAATCACATTGAGTTTTTTACAACTGGCCGGAGAGTCAATCAGTCACGGTGATTAAATTTAATTGTAACGCTTTTCACCATCCATAGTTATGATTATGATACTTGTCATAATGAGCCCATGCAGAATATTTTCCACTTTTGAAATTTATTCCTCCTCAGATGGCGCTTAGGCCCTTATAGAATGAGGTAGTTTTGTTTTATTAAGATCGATATATATATAGAAAAAATTAAAAATAATTGACGTAAGCAAAATACGTTCCTCGTAATTTTGCAAATATTATTGGATAGTTCGATAAATTTATGGGGGTAAAAAAAAGAAATGTTGTCCATTGTACTGGTTGGAAACTAAGCAACTAAATCCAATCAAAACTAATCCCAATTTATTACGGTCCGTCAGGCGTCGAGTGTTGCGTCTACGCATACATAAAATTGCAAAAGCATTACAATACAAGGGTGATGAACATAAATGAAGCAAACAATGGGTCGACTTCGCGGCGTGCGGAATGTTTTATGGTAGGTAGACACAGAAGTACAGTATAATTGTCATGCAATCCTTGTTCATTGGTTATACGTAAAAGTATCCATTGAATAATGAGATGTCAAAACAAACGTATACGTTTACTTGCGCACGTAGGCGATCGGTGTGGATATTGAAGGAGGTATAATGCTTAATTCACTTCAATGTTGAAATTGAAACGTGTAATTGTTTGCATGTATATTTGTGAAGTCAGACACTTGTTTTTGTGAAATTAACTAAGTCGCCAGTAGACATACGGTATAAAACAAAAAAAGTAATAGTAAGTAGCAGACGTAAAAGAAATGCCCCAACTACTTACATGCTAACATCGTTTGCTATGGGTCCGAAACTACTACGACGAACAACGCTTTACGGTCAGAGGCAAAAACGTGGCTATTTTCTTTACTTAGATTTAAAACAATAGAGAATCATCACGTGACAATATTTTTTTAATACTTTTAATCTTACTTTTCCTGCCCATTTTGCCTGTGGCTGAGAACCTTTTATTCCACTATATCTATAAACTAATACGTATCAATATGAAAAATAGACTAATGAATTCGGATTCCGTTCCAAGAGTATATGAAAGATGCATTTGCAGTTGTTAGAAAATTCTTGCAACTAAAATATTCCACATTAATCTTGATCAATGTCTTTCGGCATACATCAACCTTACTTGTCCTAAATAGTAAACAACATTCTAACCTAAAAATACACCTTTTTAGGGTTCCCTACCATAAAGGTAAAAAAGGAACCCTTATTAATAAAGTAATAGAAATTAATATTTTTAGTGCCAAGTTGCCAATTTCATACATTAAATTTATTTCCTTGCGATAAAACAGCTGCTATTTGCATTAAATGTATATTTTTAGGTTAGAATCTTGTTTATTATTTACTAGTCTAGACATAAGTTCTATTACTAGCCGTTAACAATGATATAAAGAAAAAAAACTCGAATTCCGAATATCTTGTTTTGACATAATTATTTGTGAGTATCTGCCACCATTTGTGTATAATTTAACAAATACATTTATAATAGAGTGGGGTGTCAAAGGAAATAGAATTGCTGTGATTGCTCTATACAAAAGGTAGGAATGGAGCCATCTCACATTTATGAAACATTAAAAAAAATTAGAGATCAGTCGGATGTTCGTTAATCGTACCATCCAAAGTAACATTGAATCGTCGTCTGTCGATGAAAGTTAAATATCTGGACGACCACGTTCTGTCGTCTGTCGACGTCTGTTAGATCAAAACAAGCCGTTAATGCTGTATGAGCCAGAATTCGCCGAAACCCCATAAGAAAACAGAAGATCCTTTCTAAGGAAATGAAAATACCACATAGGACACTTTCGCGTATAATCAAAGAAGACTTGAGACTTGGGGCTTACCGAAGATATACAGGACATACCTTAAATCAGTCACTAAAGAACAAGGGAGTCGAGAGATCAAATTGCCTCTTATCTCGTTACGCACATGAAAAACATAAGAATATTTTATTCACTGATGATTTTTTCGAGCAGCATTACAATAAACAAAACGATAAAGTGTACGCACATGGCTCTCGAGAAGCTAAAGAGATAGTTAGGAGAGTTCAGCGAGGTCACCACCCAGCTTACGTCATGGTTTGGTGGGGTGTATCGTACCAAGGTGTCTCTGAGATTCATTTTGGCGAAAAAGTGTATCCAAGATACGGTATTAGAAAAGGTAACCAGACCACTCAACGACACATTATTCAAAAATACACACTGGACCTTTCAGCAGGACTCGGCCCCAGGTCAGAAAGCTCACACCACTCAGACTTGGCTAGAAAGGAATGTTCCGGACTTCATCAAGGCTGACGATTGGCCCTCTTCCAGTCCCGACTTAAATCCCATGGACTACAAATTATGGGCAGTGTATGAGGGTTCAATATATTCTCGGTATCAGTGTAAAAATGTGAACTTATTCGTATGATATATATTTTATGTAATAATTTGGCTCTTTCATATTTTTTATGCGTACTTAATATATATAAAAATATATTTATTTATATTCTCAAGGTAAGAAAAAGTTTTTATGGCCAAAATTTGCCTTATCTTTTACTTCATCGGTGGTGCACCGATTTTGTTAGGAACTTTTTAGTTTTAGAAAATAGGAAATATTAGTCAAGCATTTGGGCTATGTTGCACGTAAGTTGACTTATTGATTAGAAGTTGTGGCCCTGAGCAGCAGACATGGTAATCTGAAGCATTGTCTAAAGAAAAGGTTATAGAATTTATGTATTTGTTTTCTTCGTATTTTCTTTGAGCAGTTTTTTTAGTTGCACTAGGATTATGTTGTATCACTCTTCCTTAATACTTATATATGCGTATATTTTTAGTGCGTGCTCGCAATTTTTTTAAATATAATTTTCTTTTGAAGGTCAGAAAAACTACATAGAATTTTGACAAGTGACCCGTTTTTTGAAAATGTAATTGCATGGGTCTTTTTTTTTGAGGTACCACAAGTCAATCTTGCATTTTCAGAATCAATTTTCTCGATTACTGTACCAAAATTTTACTTACTTCTTCCTAAACAATAATCAAAACAGGCTCCCGTTTTACTGACGTCGATACACATTTCATACGGTCGTCTTTGTTTAGCTATTACATAAAGACAAATTAATAATATCCTTTTTCTCCAACTTGCTCGGAAATGTTCTCGTTAATGTAGTAAAAACACACCACGAAGTCCATCGTTATATACGTTGATACGATAATCAATTTAAAAAAAGTGGCATTACTTCCCGGATAGGCCCGGGAAGTGACATTATTGTGCAGGTTTTTACTTTTTATTTCATCCAATACTTTGAAAATTCACCATACAGCCAATAGTAACGTACAAAAACCGAACTTAAAAAAACTTTAATTGTTTTCTGCGTTTAGTTAATGCATGGTTTATGCCAATAAAAATAGAAAAAAAAAACAATTATTATTGTGTCCAAATCATAATAAAGTTTATTTAGTCTTAATGATCTTCTGGGACTGATAAATATTTTGTAGCAAAGGTATGTTTTTTAAATATTGTGCGTTTAGGAATTGCCGATTCAACTAAAAGTAATAATGCATATATTTATTTTAACTAGTGCTATGGGTTTTCTTTTTATTTACTTTCATTACTATATTTAATGTGGAACCAAATATACAATTCGGACCCAAAACTTTTAAAATTAATATAATTAAAAAAAAATAAGGCGGGAACGTGAATTTCATTTTGTCAAAGATTGTCTGTCGTGTTATTTTTACGGAAATAAGTTACATAAAAACATGTGTCAAATTTCCTCGCATACTTGGAGAAAAACAGTATACATGCCTCGGCAGGAATGTCATTTCGTGGATTCATATCCGTATAAAACCGTACTCATCCACGAAATTACTTTTCCCGGCCTCTGCAGTAATATACTATTTTTATTTGCTTATTTTATTAATGAATAGCAACATCATATGACCTATCATCAAACATGATAATGATTACTGGATCATACCCATACCGAGAATATATTGAACGCCCCTCGTTACTCTAAACGCCATGCCAATATCGAATCTCAAAAAAATTTTTGAAGGCAGCAGTAAAGTGCAAATTTCCCAATAGAGGCAGTGCGTAAATCTATAGACGAGTGGCCGGATCGTCTGAAGGCGTGTTTTAAAGCTAAAGGCGTAAATTTTTTTTGAAAACTTTAACAACATACCTATAAATAATCATTTAATTATTGTAAATAAAATACATTATTTTAAATTTATGGCTAGACTAGGTAGGACAAGTAAGCATGAAAAGGGATATACATAGTGATAGATTTATTGTCAAATGGTGTAATGCCACTTTGTCCATTCATATGATCTCCAACATTCGTCGACATAACATTAGATTCGTAAATCATAATCGAGAGTACTATTAACGAAAAATACAGAATTACTTTCAAGACTACTACTACTTAGAGGATTCGGTTGCTTTCGGATAAAATAAAATAAAAAATGTGCAATAGAATGATCGCGGCAAATGGATAATCTTGAAAGTATATAGAGCAGAGATTATGTTACCGAGCTTCATAGCTTATTATCTTATATCTAAATGGAGATTTTCATGCGATAACATAAATAAATCAAAGTATTCGATTTACTATTTTTGAATTGTCAGTACTTGACATTGTCATTGCAGTCCTATGGAAACAACGTCAAAAATCAGAAATTGTATAACGCAATGAATTAAGCCCTATTTTGCATCGGCGCACTGTGTAGCGACAATCGACTCTCTATAGAATTTAGCGTTTGTTAGTATTTAACCTAAAAAGCAAAAATAAAATTAAGGGCTATCAAACTTATTGAAATATTATCTTTATGACTAATAAATAATATATAATAGAACGGTTCTTAAGGATGGCATATAAGACGTTCGTAAGTTGCTTTAAACAATCATATTTGGCTTTTTATTTCTATTGTATTTTTACTTTTATAAGTTTTGATATGTTTTCTTGGGTACGCATCGGGGTAACATAGCCTAAATATATAGTGGCAATTATTTATGATTTTTTTGCGTACTATAAATTACCCGGCAAGGTGCATTTTTATAATATATGTTTTTTTTTAACTGTTCTTTATAAAATATTTTCTTCTGTTTCCGCGATTATTACTCATTGAAATAAAACAATTTAACGGATTATATCGCGTATATCATCTCATTTTACTTCCCGACGTTTCGGAAGCTTTCCAGCTTTCCATGGTCACGGGTGGACTGATAAAAGATGTATTACCTCTGTCAAAGTTACAATTTGTGCAAACTACCCATTTTTTGAAAAAACACAAATAAAGGTATACATACATGCCAGATGGGCCTAAGCTGTAAAGACAGTTTCACATGTGCCAGAAGGGCTTAATTATTTTATTCTAATAATTTACAAAGCAGCATTTCACAAATGAAGCGTACTGAGGAGAAAAGAAACGCTGCAAAGAAAAACTCCCAGGCTACCTCATTACTAATTATAATATTTAAAAACCAGAGAGTATTAAACTACTTTTAAACAGATAAGATATTTTACACCGTTCGAAAATTAAGGTTTTGCAGTCCTGTGTCTCGCTTGTTCCTTGATGAGATGTATTACAGGATCCCAAGATGGTGGTAGTGACAATCCATCTTCTCTATTGAAATTAGGATGCTTTTTAATCTCAATAGCGTCGCGTAGCATCCTCGGAAAATATCTTTTTTCTTTGGCAAGGATAGAAGGTTTATCAAACTTAATTGAGTGGTTTGGTTTGTCAATGACATGTTCACAGACTGCAGACCTATTACACCGACGGTGCTTGACATCTGCTATGTGCTCCTTCACCCGGGTTGATACACTGCGTTTCGTTTGACCAATGTATGAAAGACCACACTCGCAGTCCAGCTTATAAATGCCTGCACTCTGCAAAGGGGTGCTACTCTTCACGGGTCTAAGGTATTGAGACACCTTCTTCAACGGCTTGAAATATGTTTTTATAGAAGCACGCTTCAAGATGTTTCCGATCTTGTCTGTGACCCCTTTCAAAATAAGATAATATACGCGATATAATCCGTTAAATTGTTTTATTTCAATGTTCTTTATAAGTTTACAAGTACTGCTAAAAAATAATAAAACATTGGCATTAGGTAGAATATAATATTATACAACGAAAAACATATTTTTTTAATTTTTTAAACCTCCTGAGATATGTCATGTCCAAACCCCGGATGACGGGAGCAAAAATGCTTCTGCTCCTAGTGCTTAATTATATATCGACTATTCTATCGACATCCATACGAACAACTTTTGAATCAGAAATTTATTTATCAAACTTACCTTACATGTCAGGTTGTTACACAATATTACATCAGGTACCTAAGCTTGCTAATGGTAAAAATGCTAATTGTATATTACTAAAATTTTATAAAATATTAAAAAAATACAAACAGTTCGTTTTAACTTTGTTTACAACAATAATTAATATTTCTGAACATCATAACGGTGGTCCAGTATATCGTGCTTTTCTATCGACATCGACTTGTAAAATGTGTGTCCTCGCACTATTAAGCTGTCAACTCATAATTTCTCCCGTCATCCGGGGTTTGGTCATGTCATACATAATGTGCCATGGATACAATATAGTCTCATATTTAACTTATGCTACAGTGGCGGAATGAAAAGGTTCGTCACTTTTGAACCTCAATACCATCACACAGGGTCGAAAAGTGACGAACTATTTCTTTCCTCGACTATACAAAATCAAGTTAGAAATGCCACATAAAGCCAATATTTTTGTAAGGGTAACTTGCAATTTCAATACCAAGGTCCTCAGTGAACGAATAAAACATAGAACGCGAGCCACATACAAAATTCCAGGTCACAATGTAGCAAATATTCTACCCAAAACAAGTAAGTGTGATTGGCTTTTAGCACTGACGTTTTATAATATCAAAATGGCGGCGAATATGAAAACGCACAGCTGGTAGATTGGTACATGCAATAAAGTCATTTTTGTAGAGAGATATGCGTTAATTTGATCATACGTTTTATTTTAGTTTAAAATATCACAGGATAATCTTTTAAATTATATGTAGAACATAATATTATACAACGAAAAACATATTTTTTTAATTTTTTAAACCTCCTGAGATATGTCATGTACACAATTTATTGCACTTATATTAAAATGGCAACGATTAGTTTAAAATGTATATGATATATCTTTAAATAAGAAAACATACGTAAAATATTTATTTAAAAAAGCGCCTGATTTTGATTGAAACAATTATAACATATCATCTGAATATTACGGAGCTATTATCGTTTTAATTGTAAGTTATTGACCGAGCGAGCAGAGCTGTTTGAGGTTGAGCATAAATGCGTTCATATAGACATATTGTCGGGCTGTTCTACTCTAAGGGTCGCATTTTTCAACCGATTCTCGTGAAATTTTGTGAGCGGAGGGGCGACTCTGAAGCTAGAAATTCGAAGTTCGTATAGCGCCCTCGCACTCACTCAAACACACTATAGCACGAGAGCAAGAGGGACGGCACGATACGCACTTTGTAATTCGAACTTCCGAGTAACCTGTCTGGTTCGGTAAGTTGTCGATTCTGCTTGGTTTTCTTTCAAAACGGCGGAGATATGGAGGTTGCAAGATTCGCGAGGTCTACAGACTGTACACTCTACAGCTCGCAGAACCACAAGTTTCATCCACTCGTATTACTACAGATATTTCCAGCAAGCATACTATACAAATTTAAAAAGCCCTTTTTATATTCGTTTTCTAATGTTGGTTTGGTTGTTATTGTATATTTAAATATCGGCCCCTCTTATTGCAAAAGCTTTGTTCGGTAAACATTCACAATCTTGTAATTTTTTAGGAACAGTTTCGGTCCAAGTTACCTTTTTCTCAAGATTTGTTAGTAGACTTCATATTTTGGGTACTTTTAAAAATAGTATATCTCAACTTAGATATTACCTATACCTATCTCAACAAAAAATAATGATGAAAACTTTTGATGATGTAAGTGGCATAATACCATGTATAAACAAAACCTGTTCTTACTATACAGGGTGTCCCAAGAAGTAGTGATATACTGAAGCTGGGAGGTAGAGCACCTAGAGGGCTATCTAAATCACCCCCATGTATGTTCCGCGATTTTTCGTATATTCGGCGATTCGTATATTCGTAGATTCGGCGATTTTTTCGGCGATGTCGCACTTGCATTGAGCTAAAGGGGGGCCATTTTGAAAATTCCTTGTATTTAAACACCTTGTAATTGGTTTTACTTTGTTTGTATTAATCATCATGTAAATTAAAATTTTGCACTTACCACATTTAGATTTCAATTTTTTGATTGAAGCCTTATGAATAATAAAATGAAATTTTCAGGGTAGCTACCTGATAGATAGAGCAAGTTTTTAAAACCAAACGGTATTTTTTTTTATGTGATTTTATCTTTTTAAAGCCCCTTGAAGTTGTGAACATATTGGGTAATTTTATCATTCTTGGCATTTAATTTTTTATTTTATTCCATTCAAAGATCTAACGATAGTAAATGTTCCCATACTGAATTGGCCTATCTATCAGCTTAAAAATCAAGCATCTACCGCAATAATTCACGTCACCATAAATAAAAATTTCATCGTACTCGGCGATAGGTGAAGAATTAAAAAAAAAGTCATAACTCCGAAAATACGAAAAATCGTGGAACATACATGGGGGTGATTTAGATAGCCCTTTAGGTCCTCTACGTCCCAGCTTCAGTATATCACTACTTCTTGGGACACCCTGTATACATATACACTCACGAGCAAAATAATTGCATCACTTTGCATTTTTTCATCCGCACCCTACAATTTTGTAAACGGGGATTTATTAAAAAAAAACATTTTAATGAGGTTTTGTTAGCTGAAATATAAGCTCTGCAAAAAGCTAACAAACATGAAAATTTACACATTATTTTTCACATTGTGGGCATTTTCGTGGTTGGTGGGCGTTACCGCCCTAATAAGGGCACAAGTTGAGCTCCCTTTGTCGCCTATTTAACGGAGGTACAGGGGTGGGGGATTATCAGTCACTTATCAGAAGTCGACCGGTACACATGCCCGCATATTTTCCCGTGAAGAATAACCTGGAAACATGGATACCACTGAAGCTGAAGTCGCCGCAGTCGTCCGTTTGCTGCAAGAGGACCGTAACCAACGTTCAGTAGCTGCCGAGCTGAATTTAACGCAATCTACAGTTTGTAGAGTCTACCAGAGGTTCCAGCAGACTGGAGCCTTCACTTCAAGACCAAGAACCGGCCGCAGAAGGTGCACATCGGAGCAGGACGACCACTTCATTGTTACGTCAGCTCTCCGAGATCGTCACCAGACAGGCGTTTCCCTTCAGCAGCAACTCCGTGAGGTCCGAGGAGTGACTGCCAGCGAGTGGACTGTCAGGAGAAGACTCAAGAAAGCCAACTTGAAACCGAAAAGACCTGCCACTGGGCCCAAGTTGCTGCCACAACACCGAAGAACACGGCGTGAATTTGGCGCAAATCATGTGAACTGGACCATCGAGCAATGGACCCCGGTTCTCTTTTCGGACGAGTGCAGGATGTGCCTGAACGGCAGCGACAGAAGAGGACGAGTCTACAGGAGACCAGAAGAACGATTTGCTGAGTGCTGCATTTCCGAGAGAGTCGCCTACGGAGGAGGTTCTGTTATGTTTTGGGGCGGCATTTCTTACGACGGCCGTACCGTGCTGGTTTTCGTGCCTTCTGGAGGTCGTGGACGTGGTTTGAACGCTGCCAGGTACATTACGGAGATTCTGGAGATGCACGTTGTCCCTTACAAAGGTATGTTTGATGAGGGGTTCATTTTTATGCAGGATAATGCCCCTTGCCATACCGCAGGAGACACCACCACCTATATATAAATTCTAGGGTTGTTAAATTGTCCTTTTTCCCGTTTTCATAGATCAATTTTTCATACATTTCCGACAGCTTTCAGTTTTCCTACGTTTTTCAGTCCTTGGACTGCAAGTTTCTTGAAAGCTAATACATTTTCTACTGCATTATATTGCCAGCTTTCATTTGGTACCTCACTTGTCAGTCATGGGTAACAATTTACAAAGTTATAGGGTGCAGATCAAAAAATTCAAAGTGATGCAATTATTTTGCTCGAGAGTGTATATAAATTAAAATAAATATGCTTAAGGTGAAGCGATTCCATCTTTTTTGTTTTTTTTGCCAAAATGACTGACTTACATATAATATTACGTAACAGTAATGCATATATTTTTTAGACATTACATGTTTCACTTATGCGACCGTTACGGCGCTCCGCCATGTGCAAACTAGACGGCTGTTTGACCTTCTACTTTTCTTGGGGTCATTTCTTAAAAAAGCGGGGTGTTATAAGTTTAACGTGTCTGTGAATCTGTGTATCTGTGTATCTCTGTATGGCATCGTAGCGCCCATACGGATGGACCGATTTGAGTGCGGTTTTGATAATTTTATCCCGAGTGTTCTTAGCTTTGTTTGATAAAAATCGGAGCACTCGTCTCCAAGATATATAGATAGCTTTTAGTGGAACAAGTGACCGGATCTCAGCCAATATTGAAGCTAGGAACTCAAAATTTTGTTGTTATGTTCATTTGTGTCGGGGGGTTTTTAAAAGTTTTGATTTTTTTGTTATCAATGCTAGTTGTGCTTCTGCGTTTTTTTTTCGTTCGCTCTTGGTACTTTATTTCTATGGAAGGATATTACGATTTTCCTTGCACGGTTCGGGATATACCGTTTAACGTATTTTCATAATCATATATTTATTTTTATACAAAATCTTACGCATTTTTAGTCATATCGACCTGTAATCATTTTTAGCCTGAAAATGTGAAGTGGATATTTGAATAAATACTATGAAAAATTTTGGTTTCAGTTACAAATGAAAAATCTATAATTATTAAAAGAAGCATCGTAGCCTTATATTACCCGATTAAATTGTATTTAGGTACTATATTCATGAGTAAGATTAGGCGGGGCTATTGTTAAATACGCTCATGGGTAGATGCACCGTAAATATCGTGAAAATAACCAATCTAACCGGTCATTTAGTTACTTATAGCCGAAAAAATATGTCTTTCTGTTTAATTGAATAAAAATAGACCCCTTCATATCCACCCATTTTGGTAGAAACGTGTAACTCTCTCTAACATGCAATCGAAGTTAGAATAGGGTTACAATCTTGCTCCGCTCAAACGATATGCATACTTAGTGTTTCTACCCATGTTGTGTGTTTATCCATGAGCGGACACCTTCATCCGGTGCAGCCACGCGATCGATGGAGGTACTATACTCACGACGTGGGTGCAGTCAGGGTCGTCGAGGGAGCAGGCGGCGCCGCCGTTGCTGGCGAGCACGTCGCCCATGTGCTGCGTCTCGTCCTCAGGGAACCCCACGAAGCAAACGCGCGCACCCGCGAACACTTTTAATTTGTGCTCCTTCTGTAAGCCAACACATGTATCGTTACTAACAGCATTCAATTCACCAAAATCGCATTCATTTTCTATTACACGAACTAGACATTGTTTAGGGTTTCTATACAAATACGCGCTTAAAATGAACTCTTATTTAAAAAAGGTTCACAAACTCGATTTTACTCTGTACCGTTCAGTTATACTCTGATAATGGCATCATCAATGCAATTTTTAAAAACCGGTCAGGAGCGAGTTTGACTCGCGCACCGAAGTTTCCGTACAAACTGTCACTTACTCCGACTTAACTTGCCGCTTTAATTAAGTTTGCCTCTGGTATCTATGGTGTCACATCAACGAGGTTATACAAAAATGTTTTTGGTGATTAAAAATAAAGTAAGACATATGGTTATAATTTTCGTGTAATATTCATATTAAATTACATAATACTAGAAAATTCCAGATTTTTCGTTAATGATAATTCAAAAATGTGGAGCGTACCACCCCCTTACCCCCCATACACGTCTTTTATTAGAAAATAAAAATATATTTTAAAATGTTTCCTTTGCAATATATGTGGGCTGACCATGTTTCTAAATATTCCAAATTTTAAATAGATAGTATAAGTACTTTTTGAGATATGGCGCTCTAATAGTCGGACAGACAGACAGACAGACAAAGTCGCACCATAAGGGTTCCTTTTTTACCATTTTTGGTAAAGAACCCTAAAAAGAATTATATTTTAAAATTATACACGTATTCAACATGGCACAACGTGGATTCAATGTCGAAACATTATACTCGTAATTATAAAAGTGGATATAGCAAGTAAACTAACCGACCTTTCTAATCAATAATAAAAAGGTCCCGACGAATTGAGAACCTCCTCCTTTTTTGGGAGTCTGTTAAAAAGCCACGATTTTGATGATTTTGTATGTCCTCAATATCAATGGATTTACAGCAACCAAAGTGAATTACTTACACTATCACTTTTTTCAGTCGTTTCGGGAAATATTTAATAAAACGAGCAAAAGTTTCTTAGGTAGTGGGATATTTCAAGTAAAACTTTATTTATAAATGCTACATGGGCAAGGGTTGCAGTTACCCCATACTAAAAACGACTACAAATACCATACTAAACACTAACAAACCGAAGAAAGCAGTTATCAAATGAAAAACTTGAGTATACTATTTTCGTCAGCTGCATTAAAGTGTACAAGAGTTCTGGTTTAGCCTCTCCCTGACCTACTTGTGTTGCCAGGTTGTAATTTTCAGTAAGGGAAATCTATTCGCGTACCTCTCTCTGGAACTCCGTTGCAATAGTAAGCCACCTCCACTCAAACTCGAGTGATTGGTCCAGTTACATTACAAGGGTCGACGGTATTTCGAGAGTATACACACATCACTGGCCCAAAATTACAGTATATCATTTTTATTCTATATTTAACTTTAAAAGAATTTAAGTTTGAACAATGTCAAAGTGACATATAATTTAACTCTGTAATCTTGGGCCAGCGACACGTATGTATCTGCCTTAGTAGAAACAAATGCATTTAATACAGTTAACGCAGAATATACTACCTACTATCGTGCTTATACTACGGCTACAAACCGACGATATACATAAGAAGGAAGGTTTAAAAATTCGCAAGATGAAGTCCCAAGTAACACAGTAAGCAATATAACTACTCACTCGTTGTCTTATATACAGTTCTAAGTGCTTCCGTGAACTTATAGCTGCATAATAGCATTTAGCGTCATTTAAGCCACTCCGTCTGAATAAGAGCTGTATTACGGTATAGAAAGGGTACACATTTTCGTCCTTATTCGGCTTTAAGCGTTGTTAAACACTATTAGCTGTTTAAGAGCAACTTAGTAGAGAACTTTATGCTAAGTGCAGTATAAGAGAACACACGTGAATATTTATTACGTTTCCTACCACTAGTGAACTAAAGGGTGAGTACTATTAAATTGTCGCCATTTGACTTTTAGTTTACAAAATGAAATAATATTGTAAAAACTCAAAATGCTTTATTTACAAGAAAGGGCATGATAAAATAAATCAGTTAACCCAATTTTATGGTTTCTCCAGGTTACGACGAGAGAATTCTCGGACTTTACTCTTGACGCGTTTCATAGAATTTTGCACGGATTCATTCTTGATCAGTTTAGTACATTTTAGCCTAACGCCGATATTGTCTAAATTGTGGGAAAGGATCATCCTTGCGCGATTAGGTCCTTGCATGGAAATGGCCCACTTAATACCTGACCACCAATTTGGCTTCCGAAAGCAACATTCGGCAACATTCGACTGTTGAGCAGGTACACAGAGTATACAGCACTATAAGACAATGTCTCGAAAATAAGGAATACTGCTCGGCTGCATTTATTGAGGTCCAACAAGCGTTCGATCGGGTCTGGCACAAAGGGCTCTTGTACAAAATTAAAAAACTTCTACCTCACTCCTATTACCCCCTAACGGCATCTTACCTCAGCGACAGAATATTTCAAGTGAAGCACCAAGACGCAAGATCATCCCTTTTTAGCTGTAGAACAGGTGTACCCCAAGGCTCTGTGCTCGGTCCGATTCTCTACATCATATTTACCAGCGAATTTCTCGCTTGCAGCTGCGACCCAACCGAAGCAAGCCGATTTCTGCAAGAGCAACTTAATACCACAAAACGCCTGGTTGACCAAGTGGCGCATAAAAGCAATTGCACCAAAGTCTCACCACATCACATTTACCCTCGTAAAACTTGCCCTAGAGTCAGCCTGGGCCCCGACACTCTACCACAATCAACCTGTGTCAAATACTTGGGTTTCCACCTGGACCGAAGGATGACATGGAAGGACGACATAAAAAACAAGCGCAACGAGATACATCTTCGTTTTAAAACTTACTCTGGCTTCTCGGAAGGCAGTCTGCCCTATCCCTTTCTAACAAACTGAGAATTTCCTGCTCGATAATAAAGCCGATTTGGACATATGGGATTCAACTCTGGACAACCGCTAGCAAATCCAATATTCTGTGCCTCCAGAGAGCACAAAACAACATTTTGCGGGTTATATCATCAGCGCCCTGGTATGCTCGCAACTCAGAAATCCATGAGTACCTGGAGATGCCCACAATCTTAGAAGAGGCGAACCGCTACACCGCAACCTACAAGAATCGTCTGATGACCATACCCCGCAATCGAAGTAGCAAATCCGTAGCAAATGTACGTCAGGGTTGTCACTATGTACACTCGAGTTCAAAGATATATTTACAATTGAGAGTTCCAAAAATATTTTTACATTTAAAGTTGTTTACACACAGTATAACAAATACTTGCTTACAAAGCATGTGTCAGCTACATCTTTTGACTCAATACTCCATAGTCATGTTTACAACTTTCCTTTCATTGAATCATTGTGACAAATATATATTCACATTACATGTTTACAGAATAATATTTCCTACCATTGTGCCATAGATATATTTACGATAAAAGCAACACTTAAAAATATACGCCCAACCGTACATTTTTCTACTTACATACCTTGCTACATAAATATGTTTACAGTTTGATTCAAACCACCGTTCTTATTTTGAATAATGACAATCACCTGAAATTGGTTGAAAAGAAAGCTGTTAGGTCCTTGTCAAACTGATTTAGTTTTGAAACATTACGATGTTTATCTGTAGCCAAATAAAAAACAATGTTGTGTTTCTTTTTGTAAAATGTAATGGACCTACAGTAAATTTTGTTATCTTTTACCTTTGGTTTTAAAGTTTATCTTTTAAAAGAAAATCTAAATTTGAAGAGAAACCATCTTTCCTTGCTTGGTTGTTTCTACTAGCTAAATGTTTGACCACGTTGTGTTTCTTTGATTTTATATTCACTGTACATACAATTTACAATACAAAAAAAATTGTTCGTTTTTTTCCAGTACGCCAATATTCTCAAGCAGGAAAGATTCCATATTTATATTTGAATGAAATACAAGAAATAAGTGATTTCACAAACAACATGACAGACACATTAAAACGCATGTAACATTGATGACATTGACATATTAATCAATTTTTTTGATCGAAAATTAAACAAGGTTATATCTATAGACGGTCAGTCAGGTTATCATTAAATTATACTTATTAATCATACGCACAATAAAGTAAGTAAATGATTCATCATAATTGCCATCCCTAACATAGAACTGTCATATGCTACGGTTTTGCTACCTCTGTTGCGAGGTATGCTGATGACTCACCCAAATCGTGTTAAAAGACTGAAAAGAGCCGACGTGCTGATTAATTGAGAGGAGTTAGGACAGTGGTTCTACCTCTTCAAACGCCTATCTCCTTCAACACACCTGCTTATACTCCATTGGACTGATCGCAGATGCAAGTAATATAAAAGAAAAACTTTTTGGTTAATAGGAAACCAAAAAATTCTAAATTGTATTGATTTTTTTTATTTAATATAATAATATCGATTTGATTTCTGTGAAAAGACATTTTGTGTGGAATTATTTTTAGAATAAGTATCTTACGAGTAGGAAGTAGAGGAGTAAATTTTGGCACCTCATAAATGTAGACCGATTTCCATGACTTGGAAATGTAGGTAGGTATGGCGTAAAACTAAGTTTATATGTAACACAAAAAAATATTCATGGTTTAAGTTATTAGCAGATGCAAGTTTCATATAAACACTAAAATAATAATATTTTTTCTGCTGCTGGCAACAATCCAACACGGTAACCATGGACCTATAAAATAAACGGACGGAATATTTAGAACATTCAACTGAAGCCAGCTAATGGCGGACCGCGCTTTGTCGTGTGCATTTTAACAGAGTTGCCATGTATAGTTGAATTATCGAGAAGATGGAATTGCATTTGTAGTGGTTGTACCGTTTGCAACAAAAGGAGAATAATTTTCTCTTAACTTAATAAAATGACATACCCAAGAAGTGGAATAAGTAGTAGTCCTCTGTTTTTTTCTTTTATTCGCTATCATGTTCTTCATCTGAGCTGTCACAAGTATTGATAATAAAATTGTCAGTTATTTGATCCATTTTTCCTTCCTGACATCGATATTTATTTTCTTCACTTTCGACGTGGTGACAAATATTTTCCCAGTCCTCAGCAGTGATGGTATTCATTCGTTCAGTTGCTAAACTCATAATGCCTTGCATGTATAATGAAACGTTTCTTTTTGCTACATATCCTTTTACCATGGACCAAATATTTTCGATCGGATTGAATGTCGGGTGATACGGTGGCAATCGTAATACGGAGTGGCCATGTTCTTTTAAAATTGCATCTATGTGGTACTCGCGAAACCGCTCTTTATTTTGTTTAATTAATTCATACAAACTGGTTATGTACATCAACCGGTTATACGAAATGTTGTGTTCTGTCAACCAATCCATCATTTCTTGTTTATTAGAATTTGACGTTGGAGCAGGATTCAAAAGTTTGTTGTGATAGGACGCATTATCCACGATAAGTACGCTATTCGGTTTGAGGTTCGGTATTAATTTTTCTTTTAACCATTTTTCGTAGTTGACAAAGTTCATCTGGTCATGGTAATCTCCCGTTTTTTGGTTTGCCTTAAACATTAACAAAGCGTTGGGAATAAAACTATCTTTGCCTCCTGCGTGCACTATTATTAACCGCTGGCCTGTACTGATTTGTTTTTTTACACCAAATTCTGTTCCATCGGTCCAAGCTTCTCCGGACACATGTGAAGTGTGGATGTAGGTTTCATCAGTATAAACTAGTGGTCTATCTTGAGATCGATATTCCGCAATTTTGATAAGGTAATTTATTCTTAGCAGTCGTATGTTGTGTTTTTCCATTAATATTTTTCGGTTGTCCTCGGTCTTTTTCCATTTAAATCCTAATTTTTGTATTTGTTTTCGTAAGGTGGAAATGCCAAATTTGTAATCTATATCGGATTTTAACACAGAGTGGAGTCCCTTTAAGGTTGGAAATTGCTTATGGGACAGATGAAAATTGTATATAGTTCTCCGGATGACTTCCTGATCAAAATCGTCTACTGCTGATGACGGACAAGGACGCAACTTTTTATTCTTCGGGGAGGTGAATTTCTTTGTTGTTGCGAATTTCTCGCTGTTGCTCTCAGTCACAATGTTATAAACAGTAGAGAGACAAACACCTGTAGCTTTTTCAACTAACTGGGCAGCGGTGTAAGGCAAGTTTAAATTTTTCGTCAGTTCATTTTCAAAATATTTATAACAGTTGAAAATTATTTGCTTACTTTGACTCTCAATAGGACCAAAATTACTTACAGCCATATTTTTTTAAAATATAGAAATTATTCGTAGTCGTACGGGCGGACACAATAATTAATTGAGAATACAATCAAATCAGATGTAAAAATATACGCACAACGTAAATAATATTGACAATTTCACACTGACATTATTTTTGTTTTTAGTTCTTCGATATATATATAACAACCTCTTTGTATGCTGATAGTACAAGAAAATAGAAAATTCAAATATAGAATGCCTGTAAACAAACAATACTACTACATATGCAATTCCACGCTCTCGATGATTCAACTATACAACAAAATTTCCCCAATCACGAAATAGGTTTCAAATATAGTTTCCCCGTAAAAAGGTTAGATCACATATATGATTCAGATGTGGATAATATGAAAATACACGGATTAAAACTGAAAATCTAATAGCCAGAATAATCCATAGCAAAACAAAAGACTGTCGCAATCAAAGTAGTGTTAGAAACATTTTTTTATCGATATCGATAGTTGTTTAATATGAGAATAAAACGGCCCACCAAATGAAAAAAAAAATTAATACAAATTTTCACGTAGGTTTGTATAATTATACAGATACAGGTGCAATCTCTTCTTCGAAATCCGCGTCAGTATACGAAGCAGCACATGACATCTTATTGGGTTTGTTATAGTGATAGGAATGAGGTCTACCGGCCTTTAAATTTTGTATGAAGTTACAAGCAAATATCAGCTTTAGCGAATTAAGTATGGGAGAAAGGTCTACCTTTGTCTAATAATTAATCTTATTTCCAAGAAATTGACAATATTTAATTTTTTCCAATTTCCTTTAATTTCCATGTCGAGGATAACGCTTTTAGAACACAAAAAAAAATACTATATTTTTGACAAAAAATACCAAAATAACTAAAACGGAAAGTGACGTCACACAGCTGATCCAATATTGCCACTATAAAAGTAGGTAAACCGGAAGAGTCTTCTTCCAGTTATCCGTTTGACATCTTTCGACGCATGACACTATTGACCGCTAATTTCACTCGAATATCATCTTATATTTTTCGTATGTTTTCTAACTCTGATTTCGAGCTTTTCAACGACTGAGCATTCAAACGGGACCGACGGACAACTGCTCTCTCTAATGGTAATGACAACTTCTTTAATTGGACAATTTCTTTAACAACGACTCAACTTCACAACCAGTGTAACGCAAATAGGACCAAAAATTCTTTTATATGGACTTTGCATGGCAAACCGTTGCGATGATACTGAACTAAACCAGTACGTCCGTACAGTTTATCTGGCATGCCATACACTGTCAACCATATTGCTTTGCTTGTCATTGCGTGTCGCGTGTTTTGTATGTTTGTTAACCGACTTCCAAAAAAAGGAGGAGGTTCTCAATTCGACGGAATGTTTTTTTTTTTTTTTTTTGGATGTTCACCGATTACTCAAAGACTATTTGACCGATTGCAAAAATTTTTTTTTTGTTTTATATAAGGTATTTTCTAGTTGGTCCCATTTAATTTTGGTGAAGATCTGATGATGGTATCCATGAGGAATTAAAAAAACTCCTCAAATATTGTAGGCATACATACATATAGCGATTTTGGTATTATAAGGAACATAATAAGCATTTGCAATCAGAAAGTGTACATTGGTGAAGTGGAACTGATCCAGAAGACCACAGAATGCCATCGGAACTCCTCAATGATGAATGATTTACGGGTGGCGACAAAATATCTTGATTAATTTAGCTAAGCAACTTCATAGTCACAAATTTAAATGTTCCTGATGAGAATAGTACCATCGAATTGATTTGATGATGGAGCCGGAAGGTAGGCACCAGATCTATGTAATAATATAATGTATCCTAGCCGTGTTTGGGCTTGTTCGAATCGTCACAAGATACACTTTTAAGTAAAGATTAACTAAAAAGTGTAAAATAAATAAACTTTTAAACAAAAAAATAAAACCGACTCCAAAAAAAACTAAATAGTAAAAAATAACGCCATAATTCAGTTTCCTCAAATTACTTACAAGTAACCGTTTGTATACTCAATGTATACAGTATATACAGTTAATCTTATTTTGGCGTCGGTGCCATATAAAGAATGTGTAAAATATTGAAAATTGACGATTTTAGTAAGTTGTGACACGATGGCACCGACTCCAAAATAACATTAATTACTTTTTAGTTTTTTTTGGAGTCGGTTTTATTTTTTTGTTTACAAGTTTATAGTTTTTTTGGAGTCGGTTTTATTTTTTTGTTATTTTTAGATTTCTAATTAAATTATTCTTAATTGTTATCTAAAGTAGTGAAATGTAATTGAACACTATTTAGTGAATACATTTTGTCAAAATGCCACCGAAAAGACGGTTTATCACATGTGAAATTTGTGGAAATCGAGCTAGTCATGAAGATTGCGATAAAGGATGTTTATGGCGAAATTTCTCTGGGATGAAGGCTGGTAAGTATTGCCTTAGATTCCTGTAGCCATATTTAAGTGCAGCATACTAAAGAAATAAAGAAAATTAGATATTTCATATTTATTTTCATTGTGTACTAGGGATGTACTTTAACTATCGATAACTATATACAGGCTTATTTGTTTATCAGTGGAAATAATTAAACAAAATAATTCGAATTGCGTGAGAACTTGCATGAGATATGATCATAAAAATACTTCATACCTACGTTTCAACTGAAAAGTTTACTGCTATCTATACCAGAACATATGTGAGTGAGTTTAGTAAAACGTCCCACTTTGTCGATTCTAGTTTCGGAGTTACGGGCAGTTTAGTGAAATATGGCATAACCTACCGAAAATCGACTTTTAATGAAAACTGATAGAACATACTGTAATACACCTACGATTTTGATGTCGACCCATAAATGTCCAATTCAAGCACCTTTTTAAGGCCTCAGAGTTTAGTGCCCAGCGTCCCACTTTGTCGAATACCTAAAAAAAACGTCCATATCATATTTGTGCCTGTTTTAGGGAAAACATTCTACTTTGTCGATATGAAGTTATAAGTAGTTTGTAATATAACAAAGCATAAGCTATCTTTCGATGAAAAATATATGTTTCTAAGTGCTATAGTTATTTTTTTATAATTCTTCAAACTTGCAAAAGTTAAAAAGCGACAATTGAGAAAACGTTGGTTAAAGTTTGGGACGGCAAAAAACACACTTGTACTTTGAAGTTATTGAGTGGTTAGTATCAAATGAATTGGCATACTTTAAGGATTTCAAATTAGTCAAAATCATGTATGTAACCTTAGTAGTTTGAATGTTGCGGAGGCTTGCACATAAAATCAGAACGAAAATATGTCAATCCTGAATATCGGTTTATTTTCTACATTTGAAACACGACACGGAGATTTATCATTAGAGTTGTATTTATAAATGTATTCTCATGCTAAAAAAGACAGAAATAATTATATGGATCGCTTTAGTTAGTTATTATGTCAAAAATTTAATAAAAAATGGATTAAAAATTACAGCATAAAAAATACATTTGAATTTTAAAAAAATAACTATAGCACCCAGAGACATATATCTTTCACCAAAAGATAGCGTATGATTTGTAGTATTAGGAACTACTCGTAACTCCATATCGACAAAGTTGTACCTTTTCCTAAAAACAGTCACATATATGGATTCTTACATTTATTTGTTGAGTAGTAATTATTTAATATTTGGAACTTAGATATAAGAAAATATATCTATGTTGTAATTATAAAATATTTTCAGATGCAGACAGTGGGCCAAGTCTCAAAAGAAGATCTAATAATGCTAGTAAAATAATAAATAATTAAATGAAAAGAAAAAGCTGGTTTTATTATTTCGGGTTCACATTTAAGTCCAACTTGTACAGCATAGGACTGAAACGTGGACTCAATCCTAAACCAAATTTCGATTACAAAAATTGTTGACGTGAGCCTATATTCCAACTCAGTCCATTTTTATCGATATCGGTAAAAATCGCAAGCGTATAGCCTACTACACTATTTTAGTCTGTTAGATTGGTACTACTGCTGTTTGACGGTTCTTTGACGTACATATTGATATCAGTGTGCCATGCAAATTGATTGTATTAGCTAGTATGAGAGACTCATATACTGCACGGTTCCTTTAATTTTCTACGACTCGGCTATTACGACCGGATATGTATGCGAAACGCGGAGGGATTTATACAAGCTGACAACACCAATAATTTGCCTCGAGTGGAGACAATAATGATGATGGAGTTTATGCAAAGCTCGTTTAAGTATAATTTGGCCGGCATCAGAGGAGCCACAACTTTATTGTCTTCGCAGACATCTTATGTTGCAAATCCTATGGGGCTACGGGGGCTGATTGATAAGTATCCGGAATCAAGAGGACAAAAAAGAGGTATTTGAATAAATTAAATTTATTTTTCTACATATGTTCATCCTAGCTCAATACACTTAGACCGACGCTTCTCCAGGGCCATTATTCCATTTTTATAAAAAAAATTGTCAAGGCCTTCAAAATAGCCATTAACGGCATCAACCACTTCAGTGTTGGACGAAAATGTCTGCCCTCCTAGCCATTTTTTCAAATCTGGGAACAGATGGAAGTCGCAGGGGGCCAAATCTGGCGAATATGGCGGGTGGGGCAGTAATTCGAGGCGTAACTCTTGAATTTTTGCTATCGCAACTTTTGCAGTGTGGACCGGTGCATTATCGTGGTGGAACAATATTTTTTTCCTATTCAAGTGGGGTCTTTCTTGTTTAACTACCTCACTCAACTTTTGCAACAAGTTTGCATAGTATGTACCATTTATTGTTTTCGCCTTTTCAAGGTAATCCACATAGATGACACCTCTAGCATCCCAAAATACGGTTGCCATAACCTTGCCTGCCGATAATGTCGTCTTCGCCTTCTTTGGTGCGGGTTCGCCGCTTTTAGTACACTGTTTAGACTGCTCTTTAGTCTCCGGCGTGTAGTGGTGGATCCAGGTCTCATCAACTGTTATAAATCGACGAAGAAATTCATTGGGATTCCGTCTAAAAAGCTCCAAACACTTCTTTGAAACATTCACTCTTTGATTCTTTTGCTCGTCGTTCAAAAGCCGCGGCACCCATCTGGCACAAAGCTTTTTCATAGATAAATGCTCATGTAATATGTTGAAAACGCGTTCAGATGCGATGTTCACAATATTCCCTAAGTTTTAATCGACGGTCTTCTGATACGATATTTCTTACTTTAGTGACCATTTCTGGGGTAGTTACCTCATTTGGTCTTCCGCTACGGGGAGCGTCATTGCAGTTCGTTCGTCCTCGTTTGAATTCTGCCACCCAAGAGTGGATAGTGCTAAACGAAGGTGAAGAATCCCCTAACACACTATTCAACTTAATTTGAATCTGGGTCGCCGACTTCCCTTTTAAAACATAGAACTTTATGACGGCACGAACCTCCGTTTTCTCCATTTTCATGAAAATGAAAACTGTCTCATTATAAAGCTCAATATTTTTTAAATAAACAATTATTATTTGCTAAAATTACATGTATTGACATCGTAAAAGACTGCAAATGACGTTTCTAGTAAAATTTTGTTTAATTTTTATTTTATTTTTTATAGTCGTTTCGGATTCTTTTCAACCAACCCTAGTATGTAGATATAAAGCGTCAAAATTATATCTTTTGTTAAACGCCGCAGAACGCCGGAGAACAGGGTGCATATCAAAATGTACCAAGTACCTATCTGCACAAATAGCTATAAGAGTGTTGTTCATACAAGTTTTCTTAACAATATATTTTATACGTAGCATTTCTGCATAATTATTGAATTAATCACAACATATATCGTTTTCAAGTTTTGACGTTTATTTTGACGTCATGACAACTGCGGTCACTGTAATACTGTTTGAGGGCACTAAAATGTCAAAGTTTGCATTAAATTTTGTTGTTATTTTCAACGATTTTTTAAGTGTATGAAACAGGGCTGTAACATCATTTAAACTCTGATTTTTAATTCAAGACCAAAATCTGACAGTTCTCATCTTGATTATTTAAACAAATAATCACTATTTCATAAAAACTTGAATGACAAATCGTGCAACCAGTACTACTAGGGTAAGTTTTATTGACAAAAATACTGACACTTCAACCAGTATGCAGTGATCACAGCGAAACTGCGCCCGTTGATGTAAAATTTTGGTCTTGAATTAAAAATCAGAGTATAGCTGATAGTTAGACGTTTGTTACATACGGCTTTTTTCATCAAACTAATAATATTAATGGAATTTTGTATTAAAAAATAAGATTAAATTAAGACTCGCTTAGCGATAAGTTTAAGGACATTAATATAATGACAGTGCATTGTTAATACATTTATGAGAATATTATGTATGTACATAAAAATATTACCGACTTTAAGAACTGTGATATACATAATATTAATACTAGAAATAAGCATAAGCTCGCAGTGCCTGCTACTAGGCTCCATAAAATAAGGAGATCATTCATGGGTAACTGTGTGAGATTTTATTATAAACTTCGTAGCAGCATAACTGAGTTGTCTATTGGTAAATTCAAAAATATTGTGAAACGAAAATTATTTTCTAAAGCTTATTATAGCACACAAGACTACATGAATGATGAAGCCGCGTGGGATTAATGTAAATTATAGTGTCATGTAGGTATATGAATAATTATTTTAACGAATACCTATGGTATTATTCTTATTTTAATCTTAATTGTTTTATATACTCTGACATTTAGAATTTTATTCTAGACACATTCTAGATTATTTATTTTTTATTGACAATCCTTTTGGGATTTATCTTATTGATTATTTTAATTTTTAAAATGATGATTTTTCAATAATATTACACTTAAGTTAAATGATCTGATTAGGTTTTTCTGGGTTTCCCTAATCCTTGCAGTAAATGTTGGATCATATTGTATGTCTCCCAGCAAACACTTCACTCTCGTGTGAAAGTGCTTGTAACTAGGCCTACTTGAATAAAGAATATTTTGATTGATTGATTTGATTGTCGCAAATATAAAATTAATTCATTGCTCTTGTTTACATACTACAGTGTGCGGTAAACCAAAAAGTTATGTGAATGTTATTCTTTACGATACAATATCGATGAGAAATGAATCTTTTTTGAGATATATATTCCTATTAAGAATCCCTAAATAGACAATTCTAAACATTTTACAGCGTTCATGGTCTACGAGTGACTTAAAAAAAATTACCTTTATCAAAATTTACTTCTTATTTGTTTTACGAGTACCTAACTATCGCTATAACCGAAGACAATATTACATGTACATGTGAAAAGCTGACATCTGTTGTCTCCTCTTTTCCAGCAACCATCCTAATCTAAGTTAGTTAGAGATATTCTATGTAAAAATTATATACTCGTAGTAGCAACAGTAACATTATTTGTAGTAAGCACCGTAATCATGTATTTAACGTTGTAATCCAGTAGGATATTTTGATATATTTGTGAAAGTATTCCACGTAACCAAGTTGCGCTATCTGTGACCGAAGAGAATATAACCACTATGTTTTAAGAGACTCATACTAGCCAATATAATCAATTCGCATGGCACACTGATACCAACATGTACGTCAAAGAACTGTCAAACAGCAGTAGTACAAATCTAACAGACTAAAATTGTGTAGTAGGCTATACGCTTGCGATTTTTATCGATATCGATAAAATGAACTGGGTTAGAATATAGGCTCATGTCAACAATTTTTGTAATCGAAATTTAGTTCAGAATTGAGTCCACACTTAAGTCCTATGTTGTACAGTGGATATTTATTTAAATGTGCTAATACAAGGTTGGACTTAAATGTCAACCCGAAATAAAATAACAAGCTTTTTCGTGTAATGTAATTATTTATTGTTATACTAGCATTATTAGATCTTCTTTTGATACTTGGCCCACTGTCTGCATCTGAAAATATTTTATAATTACTACTCAACAAATAAATGTTCTTACATTTATCTATCTATCTTCATATGTTCTGGTATGGATGGCAGCAAACTTTTCAGTTGAAACGTAGGTACGAAGTATTTTTATGATCATATGTCATGCAAGTTCTCACGCAATTCGAATTATTTTGTACACTGAAAAAAAAAGTGATTGAATCAAACAAGAAACTTGTTTCCACCAGATCATATCAAGTGCAATCATTGCAGCAACAATTTTAATTTGATTACTGCTTCATTATCAAAGATATCACAAAAGTTGTATATTGGTGTCATATTTAAAATTGATTGTTTCAAATAAGATGTTTGCATGCGATAGACACAATAAGTGGATTGCTCTTAACAAGTTCATTATAAGTTCAATCAAGTTCGAATAGGGAATATGCATGAATTTTAATTTTTGCTTTGTTAAAAGCTCATTCATGTAACAGACAGTAGACAAAAAAAAATCGAATAACTATCAAAATAACCAAGATAATAAGCCATCAAACATTTCATTCTATCTCTTTCGAACAAAACGGAATTTAATATGGAGTTTATATAGCCGGCGTAGACTACGACGTAACAGTACATGTCGGACCTCTCTGTCAAATCGCCATCGCCGTCTAATTAACAGTTTAAAATGCCTATATCTTGCGTGTTTCTTGGACGATTTAAATTTTAATTTCATATTTTGAAATCGTTTTTACGATATTTTGATATTAAGTTAAGAAAAGCGATAAAGAAAATTCATGCATGTACCCTATTAACTTGTGATTGAAACAAACATCAGTTTTGGTGGAACTCAACATTTTCTCCGTTTGTTTGCTGTTACAATGCGACCTGGTTAAGGTCAACTATGTAAAATGTTCCAAAGTTTGATCATTTTAAGTCGTTCTACTGCAATCATGTGTTAAGTAATGAGTTTGTTCATGTTGTAATTGAATCTATCAAGAGATTATTAATCAAGCTAAAAAGCCACTTGATAGGCTCATATTCTCTCGTATTTTTTTCAGTGTATAATTATTTCCACTGATAAACAAATAAGCCTGTATATAGTTATCGATAGTTACAGTACATCCCTAGTACACAATGATAATAAATATAAAATATCTAATTTTGTTTATTTATTTAGCATGCTGCACTTAAATATGGCTACAGGAATCTAAAGCAATACTTACCAGCCTTCATCCCAGAGAAATTTCGCCATAAACATCCTTTATCGCAATCTTCATGACTAGCTCGATTTCCACAAATTTCACATGTGATAAACCGTCTTTTCGGTGGCATTTTCCCAAAATGTATTCACTAAATAGTGTTCAATTACATTTCACTACTTTAGATAACAATTAAGAATAATTTAATTAGAAATCTAAAAACAAACATACAAAGCACGCGAGCCGCAATGACAAGCCAAGCAATATGGTTGACAATGTATGACATGACATATAAACTGTACTGACGTACTGGTCCAGTGTCATGGTAACAGTTTGCCATGCAAAGTCCATATAAAAGTTTTTTTGTTCCTAGTTGCGTTAGACTGTCTATGACGTCTAGAAAAATATATCGATACGAAATTCTCCAGATACTTGAAAGCCCAATTAATCAGTTCGACTACGCCTACACCGATACTTTGAAATTGTGTCCGCATATAGTTTTTAACCCCCTCGAAAAACGGCTGATTTTGTTGTTATGAAATATGTAACAATGCGTGGAGTACGCATTGTTGGAAATTTGTAACAATGCGTACTCCATTTACTAAACACTCCAAGTTTATAATAGTATACATACAACTTTATGTATAACTACTACTAACTACTAACGTAAACAATAAAATAGTTTCACAAATGAATGGCATTTTGGTGTGTTATAACATTTTTAACACGTACTACCATAATATTTTCTTCTGTTTCCGCGATTATTACTCATTGAAATAAAACAATTTAACGCTATTATTTTTAAGCTTGTTAAGCGACATCCAACGGCGAAAGTAATAAAAACGACAGCCGAGCTGATAAGTAAGCACTCTGAAAATCTTAATCTGGATGTGAAAAGTTTAGTGCCTTCTTGCCCGGTGCCACCAAAGTTGTACGGGTTACCAAAGATACATAAACCTGGTGCTCCGTTACGCCCTATAGTGAGTCAAATCGATGCTCCTACCTATCGATTAGCTCGGCACTTAGCAGGTGTGCTTTCTTTACTGCGAGGGAAGACGGAAGCATACACAAGGGACTCATACCATTTTGTCAGTGAGATTAAGGATTTGAGACTAACTGATGATGAAGTTATGGTCAGTTTTGATGTCCAGTCTCTCTTCACATGCCTACCAGTTCAAGAATGTATCGAAATTGTGAAAAGAAGATTGGGTGAGCAACAGATGGCAATAGAATATGCTGAGTTATTACAACACTGCCTTACATCTGGCTATATGCTATGGAATGGTGAATTCTACGGGCAAGTTGATGGTGTGGCAATGGGGTCTCCGGTGTCTCCTGTTGTCGCCGATATTTTCATGGAAGACTTCGAGGAGAGAGCGCTTTCATTGGCACCTGTCAAGCCGAGGATCTTTAAAAGATACGTAGATGATACCTTTACTATTTTACCTAGATCTAGTGTTTCAGCTTTCTTAGACCATCTGAACTCCATGCATAGTAAAATTAAATTCACTATGGAGTTGGAAAATCAAAATTCACTTGCATTCTTAGATGTGCTAGTAATTAGAGGTCCTAACAATGACATAGGTCATACTGTATATAGGAAACCTACGCATACAGATAGGTATTTGAATGGCAAATCTCACCACCATCCCTGTCAACTTGCTACAGTGGGTAAATCTTTGTTTCAGAGAGCCAGGGGTATCTGCGACGATCAACATCTGACTGCTGAGTTGCAGAATGTCAAACGTGCGCTTCGAGCCAACGAGCTCCAGATACCACGTTCCAAGCAGAATCCCAGTATGAAGAAACCAACAGTCGAGCGTAAACCTGCCGTATTACCATATGTGAAAGGGGTCACAGACAAGATCGGAAACATCTTGAAGCGTGCTTCTATAAAAACATATTTCAAGCCGTTGAAGAAGGTGTCTCAATACCTTAGACCCGTGAAGAGTAGCACCCCTTTGCAGAGTGCAGGCATTTATAAGCTGGACTGCGAGTGTGGTCTTTCATACATTGGTCAAACGAAACGCAGTGTATCAACCCGGGTGAAGGAGCACATAGCAGATGTCAAGCACCGTCGGTGTAATAGGTCTGCAGTCTGTGAACATGTCATTGACAAACCAAACCACTTAATTAAGTTTGATAAACCTTCTATCCTTGCCAAAGAAAAAAGATATTTTCCCAGGATGCTACGCGAGGCTATTGAGATTAAAAAGCATCCTAATTTCAATAGAGAAGATGGATTGTCACTACCACCAGCTTGGGATCCTGTAATACATCTCATCAAGGAACAAGCGAGACACAGGACTGCAAAACCTTAATTTCCGAACGGTGTAAAATATCTTATCTGTTTAAAGTAGTTTAATAGTCTCTGTTTTTTAAAATATTATAATTAGTAATGAGGTAGCCTGGGAGTTTTTCTTTGCAGCGTTTCTTTTCTCCTCAGTACGCCTCATTTGTGAAATGCTGCTTGGTAAATTATTAGAATAAAATAATTAAGCCCTTCTGGCACATGTGTAACTGTCTTTACAGCTTAGGCCCATCTGGCATGTATGTACACCTTTATTTGTGTTTTTTCAAAAAATGGGTAGTTTGCACAAATTGTAACTTTGACAGAGGAAAATACATCTTTTCTCAGTCCTCCCGTGACCATGGAAAGCTGGAAAGCTTCCGAAACGTCGGGAACTAAAATGAGATAATATACGCGATATAATCCGTTAAATTGTTTTATTTCAACGTACTACCATTCCAAATTTCTTCATCTTTATTTTTTGTAAATAAAATATGAATAGTGGGAAGTTATGACATGACGTACAAAAATATAATAAATGTATTAATCAAAAAGTATTCAACACATTTAAATGAATTGTAAAATATGTTTTCACTTCTCCTGCTCAAAAAGTACGTCATATTAGCTTCGCGAAGCGAGACTAAAATAGTACATCTAGCCCCTAGGGTTTAAAAGAAAGCCATGTAATCCCATACAATTAAATTATGAAAAAAAAAGTTGCGACCAGCTACATACTACTTACGAATAATTCAAAACCAAAGAGATTTAACATAATACTTATAGAGAGGACATTGGTCAGGTTTTCATACAAAGACGTTCATCCCAAGCGTCAGTGGCATCATCTAGCGTTGAAAACAAAGTATGTTCAGCCGTTTTCACGTGATGCGCGTACAAATAAAGAGGCAATCAGACAAAAAATCTAAAAAACTGTTGGAACGTGTTCTGTTATCGATTCTAAGTATCCCCAGCCAATTATTTTTAGAATATCTTCCATGTACAGACTTTTGACCCTCTTCAGCTTTATTATATGTATAGATAAACTGCATCATATTAATATGATACGCATTTAACCCTTTACCAGGCCCTTAAGAAGTAGTGTGTCTCCATACGTACTGTATATACTGTTACAACCGTATTGAACGCATTGTAAAAAATGTATTTACGAAAGTCGGAGTGGTTCCTTTAAACTAAAAATAAAAAACCGGCCATGAGCATATCGGACCATGCTCAATGTAGGGTTCCGCAGTTAGTAGTCCTTATATGTGTACATTTTTTCATATTTTTTGAACATACCGTTTAGAAAATAAGAGGGGGGGGGGGGGGGCACAATTTTTGCTACTTTCGGAGCGAATATTTCCGAAAATATTCAATTTATCAAAAATTTTTGTTAGGAACCTCAACTTTTTATAAAGATCTGTTGAATAATAAAAATAATGTGTCACACATTGATATATGATGAAAAAATTAAAATTTCGGTTACATGTATGGAGTGCCCCACCTAGGAATATATATTTGTTTTATTTAACTATTAAACTAAGTAGCGGCTTACACAAGACACCTATGTTCCAAATTTCATCAGTATACATTTAGTAGTTTTTGAGTAAAATGCCTGTGACATACGGACGGACGGACGGACATGAAACTATAAGGGTTCCGTTTTTGCCATTTTGGCTATGGAACCGTAAAAATGTGTGTTACGGTTATCCCATCGCCTGTCTAAGTAATGAACTGTCATACTTGATTTTGTCTTATTATATTCTTGATCAGGCGAAGGGATATATTCCTCCCACACCTTATATTTGTTATCATAGTCAAGGTTTAACACTCCAAAGTGACTCCAAATCTACTACAAAACATTGTATCAATAACTGAAAACATTATTTTATGATCTTCATTCGCGGGCATTAATCAGTGGGTATGGAATGATTATACGAAACAGCAATTTACGCGCGATTTCGGAACTTTAGTGTCGTTTATGTTCATACGGACCTAAGTTCCTTTATGCTTTAACTTTGTTGGTTTCTACCCGCATCAGCTGTAGTCATTGAATCTTAACCAAGCTATATTTAGGTATTCATTAATGAAACGCAGTGAATGAATATGAATGTAATTTTTTATGTTCTTGGCTGATTCTTGTCATTTAATGTAACACCTCATATCTGTATTTTATTTATGTGTGACTGTATTTATTTATGATTAGAAGGTGCCCGCCCGCAACATCATTCACTTAGTCGGGTAAAAAGTATCCAATAACCATTGTGGATGCCCAGTCCAGCTACACGTGCACTAAAAAGAATTGACATCCGTGTAACCACCCACACATTTATGCTCAAATTGTTCATACGCATGCGAATAAATAACATGGTTAAATTTAATACTTAATAGAAAACTTAAAATGTCTAAATATAAAATTTCGCGTAAATATATGGCTGTGCAACTGAGTTTGTAAATAAATCATTGCATAATAATGACGTGTGTTTAATTTTCCATATCGTGACAACCCTAGCACATCCTCGTGTGACCGCATAAGTACTTACACGAGCGGCGGCGTCACCCGACATCAAAGGCGTTTCACTACTGTAGGGAATCATTGTAATACTGTGTCATAGGTCTCCGATCACTCTGAACTTTCTCTTCCACTAATTTGAGGCGGTCCTCGGTGAGTGCCTCCACAGCCCGGGCGGAGCGAGGTTTTTCATCAATGGACTTCCGCCCTAAACGAAACTGCTTATACCATACTTTAATGGTAGAAAATGACGGAGTTGTATCCCCGTATACAGCATCTAACCTTTTTTTATATTGGTCCTTCCTTTGTCTGGATCTTTAGCACGGAAATCCAACTTAAATATTTCAACAAGTTTCACTTCTTATTGTTTTAAACGCCGTCAAATCAAAACCAGAACCAACGAAACCTCAAAATTATACACGAACCGCCATGTCTCCAGCCATTAAACTCGTAGATTATGATGACCCTTGGATAAGTATCAACTATTCGTAATCATAGGTGTCTCGCCCTTGGTTTCTTATAGTACATTGTGCACCGTGGGCGGTAGAGAAGGAATTACAAACGAGAGTACATTGGAGAGAGTTCAATGACTCGAGTTTGTAATTCCGGTACCGCCCGAGTAACACACAATGTTTTTCATCACACTTGTGAGGAAACTAATAAATCATTAAGTTAAAAAAATATTGTTACTTTCAAATGTCACACGGCAACATTGTGTCATAAAGTGTCATTTCGTGACTGGTAGAATCTCATTCCATAGATAACATAAACAATGGTTTCGTTTTTTTTTTCGTTCGTCCAATAAAGGTTTTGTTCCGAAACAATATTTTAATTTTGTTGCATACAATCTTTTACGTAAATTAATAATTGTAAAATAGTATAGACAAGCTATTTAACTATAGCGTCGACGTGTATTTATTGATATGTATTACATTATGTGTAATTCAAATTAATGAGACCTTGTCGCTCGTTTTGCTTGCGTGTAATGACACCGTTTACGAACAAGTGTGATGAAAAATATTTTTTTATACTACTAAGGTGGCAAATAAGCGTACGGCATACCAGATATTAAGCCGTCTCCGTTTCGCTTTTTAGATTAGTTTTGACTACCTGCTTGACGGAGCAATATATGTTTACATGTAGTCTGGAACATGAACACTTAGTTCAAGGCGATGCGACGAACCGAACATTCAGCTGCCTAAGCTTAGGTAGTACCGTACCGCGACGGAGATGATTGTAATGTACAGGATACTGACTATGACGGTGTCGTGCGTTGCGAGGCAGGCGGGGTCGTCCCGCCGGCGCCAGCACTCATCGACCCACGAGCGCGCCAGCACCGGCAGCCCGAACCCCGACGCGTATCGGTACTTGTCACCCGTGGCCGCCGCAGCGATCAGGTGCGTCACTTTGCTCGACATGTCCTTGCGAATAGACCCTCCCATATAGTGTATAAGTGTGATCAGGTACGTCTGCGAACAAATTATATGTCACTCAATACAAATAAGCTTGCTATACAAAGTATTGCAGTAAAAATGTGCGTAAATGTTTTTCTAATCGATCGTAAACTACCGAACTTAGTCATATCAAATCTAAATTAAAATGGCAATGGCTTTGTGTACATTTTGCACGCGACTTCTTGCTCTTTTGACCCATATGGTATGGTACATTGCTATAATTCTACAATCAAATATGTTCCTTTTTAAATTCTAGTCGATCTTGTCAGAACTTGTCAGAAACGAGAGTTAGCTTCATTGGGGCTTGGAAATTGTATAATGTATGTAAACCATATTCAAACTTCACAATGGGACTCATAAGGCGGCTCAGAGTCACGTAACAAGCAATGGAGAGGGCTATGCTCGGAGTCTCTCTGCGTTATAGAATCAGAAATGAGAATATCAGCAGAAGTACCAAAGTAACCGACGTAATTCTCAGGATTGCGTGGTTGAACTGGCAATGGGCGGGCCATGTAGCCAGGAGAACAGATGGCCGTTGAGCCAATAAAGTCCTGGAGTGGCGACAACGCATAGAAAAGGTTGACGAGTTGAGGAGTCTGCGCAGGTTCGCACTCTTTGGCGAGCTATATGGGAGGCAGAGGAAGATAGGGTTCAGCAGTGGATGTCTATGGCTAATAGATAGACAGATAGATACCATACTCGTCAAGTAATTCCTGTCGCCGAGCACAGTCTCATTATATCGTTATCAACTTCGCTAATGCCGCACGTTTGCTCAGATATTTCACAAAGTATGTCGCAATTGCTTTATATAAGATAGTCAGTTTATAGAGTGAAGTCGCATAGCAAATTTTTAAGAATGGAAGGTAAGCTGCAGCTGCATTATTGGTATACTACAACAATACCCGTCAGACTCCTATTTCACAATCGTGACAAATGTCGGGTGACAGCGAAAAATTCACATACATTGCGTGCACAGTATAAAGTAAGAAGATGTATCGAGCTTGCGGGGATCGCCGTGATAATAGAATTGTCGTTGTCACCTGACAATTGTCACGAATGTGAAATAGGGCCTGGTCAGAAACCACTCAATTGAAACATGAAAAGCAATAGTCTAATGTGCTATTATTTCTAGAACGCCAATTAGGGTAAAAAGTGGAGTTGAATTGTAGAAATCTCAACGACGATATTGAAATATTTATTGCTATTGTGTTTGAAATGTTAAAGTCTGTAAAGCATATGCAACTGAATTCAAAACTGCATTACTAAACCAAGAAGAATCAGGGCGTCTCGAAATAAATAACCGGTACCTGTACTTGCTTTTATTTATTTGCATTGCTTGATTATTTTGAGGACGTAAGGCTTTAGCTTCACTACTATACTGACTGACTAGTGTCCGTTATGGCATCTGGTCACTACGACTTATTGGACATTTTAACACTGGACCAACAGATCAGTGGTTCTTATGGCATCTGGAAATGATGAACTCCGGGCAATTTAATACTCGGGCCTATTGACCAGTGTCTCTTATGGCAACTGCACATTATGACTTTTATGACCTCCCAGACTAGGTATTTAGCATTCAGGCCGATTGATAAGCGTTGTTTTTGGCATCGGGATATTAAGACTATTCGACATTTAGACACTTGGACAAATTGACCAGTGGTTTTTATGGCATCTGGACTGGACATCAAGACCTCTAGGAAATTTTGACGATAGGACCAACATCCCCTGGAGGGAGCTTAACGTTAAGTAATAATAATGTTGCCACTCATAGTCGCGGACAAATATATGTTTGGCCCCATAACTCCGCTCATTATAATGTGGATTCTGCAATTTCACTTGCTATCTCTCATTGAATTCAGGACTTGACTTTCAGAATATACCTTACAATGGGAAATGGATGAAAATTTTCAATAATCTTGAAATTTTGTTTATAGGTAGGAAATAAGCCTCCTTATCGTCACAAAAAATACAGATTATTCTGTGGCTTGGAAAAAATAAAAAGATGAAAATGGTACGGTACGGCAAGAATAACCGTACATTTACAGCCATTTTAAGCGAAAACATCAATGGTGCATTTGCCGTACCGTATAAGCTGGCATATAGGCCCATCAACACCTTTTCTTCTTTTTATTTTTTTCTAAGCCACAGAATAATCTGCATTTTTTTTCTGACGTTAAAGATACTTATTCCTACCTATAAACAAAATTACTAGATTTTTGAAAATTTTCATTCATTCCCCATTAGCTGTATTAGCAGTTAAATCCATAAATCAAACTACAATAATATAAAAAAATCGGTCAAGAGCATGTCGGACCAACCTCAGAGTAGGATTCCGCAGCTTTTAATCAAAAAATGAACTAGAGATGAAAAAATACGACATGAAAAAGCGTACCAACAAAAGAGCGTATCGCCACGGCACTTACATCCTTCTGTTGAGAAGCTTCGTTTTTCGGCAATAACTCATAAACGATCAAGTTCCAAACAATTTTCGGTGAAAGAATTTAATAAGATTTAATTTTGTAGTTATTTCATATTTTTGGACATAAGGATAAAAATTTATGCTACTTTGGCAGCGATTATTTTCGAAAATATCGAATAAACCTTTTTTTGGAAACTCAAAATGATTTTAAAAGAACTGTCGAACAATGTGCCACGCATTGATATTTTCTGAAGAAAAAAAACAGTTTCAGTTATGTGTATGGGCGTGCCCAACCCAGAAATTCGCTTTAGCACATTGATGAAAAATATATGAAATACCGTGAAATCGCCCAATTTTTATAAAAAAAACATGTAAGGTTGGATATACTTTTTAATGTGCAACTATAGCCTATTTAATCATTGAATTGTGTTACAACACAGAAATAATTCTTATTTTTAAAGGATTTCGAGCAATTTTATATTTTCAGGGCGGGCCAAAATTACCTTCACTTTCGGCCAAATTTGCCCAAGTCCATTATTTGCCTAATTATAACTCTTAAGGAGCATTTTTTGTATAAGGACTACAAAGAGTACTGGGCAAAATTGGCCTAAAAACATTAAAACCAATATCAAATTATGATAGAAAAAAGTGGGCAAATTTACCCGCTAATATACAATTGTTTTCATACGGCCAACTTGTAAGTGTTAAGGTTGTCAAAACCTGTTTGATTAGGTTTGAAAATTGATAAATCTTTTTACTGGTATGTGCAATTTTTTAATACAGCACTTATACGTTCGAATACAGAACTTTTATTAATTTTGTAACAAAAATCAGCCTTAGAATAATGTTTTATACATCACATATGATATGTATTTCAGTGTCCTTACTTTCCGGATTGCTAATTAATTCGGTCATTAGACTTCCAATATATGCGACACTTGCGGTTTATATTGCCCACCAATCCCACCATCATAATTCACGATTTAAGCTACTCACTGCATAGAAAGCATAAGTAAATGATGTGATAACTTTTGTTTACATTATACAAAAATAAACACTCACTTTTGTCTTCGTCATTTTTCAATATTAAAAAAACACTGGAGTCACATTTTGCCCACAAATAAACACGCTGCTCTTCAATAAGCTGCTACAGTCAACTGAATAAAGTTTGAACCAAAAGCAATTCGTAGTGTCGCCATAAGTATAACCTGCTTTCTACTAATTCAATCAAGTTTCTAAAATACTGTACTTCTTTTATAATTCAAATTTTAACTTATATTTGCCTCAGCGTGCAAAATATCCATTAAGGGCAAAATTGGACGGTTTCGCGGTAGCACATTATATTGCCGTCCTAAAACACAAAGGCGCAATCTTACATCATAGCTCTGGCTCACCGATAGGCGAGTTAGCTTATACATTCCCCAATATGATTTGTCTTCATATGTTAGATGGTTTCATCGCAATGGCGTTCCGTTGAGGCACGGGATGCACTTAATCAAATTAAACGAATAATATTCAAAACGATGTATGGTTTAATGAGCAGTTTGAAGTTGTGAGTAAATGAACCGACCAAGAGCATGTCAGACCATGCTCATTGTAGGTAGGGTTTCGCAGCCGTTACTACGAAAAAAATCACTACAGGTGAACAAAATACGATGTGAAAAAGTGCATCTGCAAATGAGCGTATCTTTATAGGACTTACGTCCTGTTGTTGAGAAGCGCAATTATTCAGCAATAACTCAAAAACGGTAAATCAGATCGTTTTGAAAACAATCTTCGTTGAAAGTATTTATTTCGCTTTATTTTTATTTTATTTTCTTTGCATATTTTTTTTGAATAATCGTTAGACACTAGATGGGATAGACACAAGACATCTATACTTCAAATTATATCAATATACATACTGTAGTTTTTGAGCAAAATGCCTGTGATATACGGACAGACGGACATGACTGTTAATGCCATTTTAGCAACGGAACCCTAAAAACATTCAGGGGTTTATAGACCCAGTTATATAGATTCATTCATGTTGCAAAAATAGTAAGATCCACTATACACCATGTTTTTCCGGTTCCATAGCCCAAACGGCAACAACGGACCCCATATATTTTCGCTATGCCGTCCTTCCCACCGTGTGACACATATTTCGATAGGTTTCTAAAAACAATTTCAGGTTTCTATTTTATTTATTTTTGATTGAGTAATTTTTTTGGAAATAACTGGTCCGAAAGTTGAGTAAATTGTGTCCCCATACAGGTATATCTTTTAAACCGTAGGTCTAAAAAAATAAGAAAAACATTACAAAGAGAACGCATAATAAACACTTTCAACAAACATTATTTTCAACAGGATCGGGTATACTATTTTGGTTTATTGCCGATAAACTACGCATCTCAACAAAAGGGCGTAAGTGCCATGAAGATACGCTCCTTTGCTGATTCACATTTTCACATCGTACTTTTTTCATCTGTAGTGCATTATTTGTAGTAACGGCTGCGGAACTCTACACTGAGCATGTTCCGATATGCTGTTGGCCGGTTTATTTTATTTATTTCCTTTAATTTTAACAGGTGGTAGTACCCTTCAATACAAACAACTTTCTACAGGGTGACACTTCGGAAACTAATAAAATACCTGCCTATGTGTCAATACCCCATACTATGTACATACTATGTGTAAATGGTATCTTAGCCAAAATTTAGGGAATGGCAGACTTTTATTTACCACATGTTAAAATTAAACGGTGTATTTACAGAAGGCACTCACGAGTTCATCTTTTTTCCGGAAGCCCGAAAAGCATATTACCGCGCCGCGCATCGCGAGCGAGTAAAGCGGTCGCGCGTTGGCCGGCGGCGGCTCCTCGCGGTCCGCGAGCTGGAGCACGGCGGTCGGGCCGAGGACCCTGCACAAAACAAAAACAATTATTATAATCACTACGTATTTGTTATACGCCCTAAGTCATAAGCAAACCCATTCGCTTGAATAGCGAACACGTGACAACGCAGGCATTAGGGCTTCCAACCCCGAGTTTTTTAATATCAGCATTGGAAGAAAAAACCTGGGATACCGGTATTTTTAGTAACCAGTGAAATATGCGTTATAAGCTTATAATATCAATAAAAAGACAGAAACCATTTTACTAACTTATTATTTGCGCTTGAGTCTATTTTTTGTCTCTCTCTCCCTCAAACTAATGAGTGAATGCGGTATCGACCGAGCTACCGCGTCGATCACGCAGTAGCCAGTCGGTTCATACCATATCATGTTATGTAGCATGATATCCTCGAGAAAAAAGCGGCAATCCTATGTTATCAGGACCAGAAATAGCAACAAAACAGCATAGTATTGATAATACACGCGGAGGTAATTAAGATAAAATTGAAAGTGTTGAAAGTATTTAGTCTGAACTGGAAAATGAAAACAATGTAAGTCCCAAAAACACACGACAACCCAAAAAATTGAGCGCCGTTGCTTGATAGAAAGACAGAGATCTCGATTTTATTGCACGTGTTGAGATAAATGTATACGACAGCAGTTAAGATGTATCCGCAAAGTATATTTCTGACTGCAGCATATGACTATTTTCTGTCAGATGTAGCAACTAATGTAGAATCTGAGCGTGCATTCGCATCCGACAGTTATCTAAGCCAAAAGACTACGAAGTTCGCTTTCTAATAACGAGAATTGGTACAAATCTTATTTAATACTTCAGGTTTCAATCCCGGAATCCCGGGATTGGTAAACCCATTTCCGGTATGTATGCTGGTTTTACTAAATTTCCGTTATTTGGAAGCCCTAGCAGGCATCGAATGGGAACGCAGGGCCGTCAGGGCCGACAATTCCGCAGGTTCAGTCGATGCACAACTCAAGTCAAAGTAACTCTATTTAAAACGTATTGTACATCATGTACTTTTGCAGTATGTGGACGAAGTACACCCATTAGCTATTTAAGATACAAGTGCGGTAAGTGCTAATCAGCTTATACAATAGTGACCTGTAGAGTGTACTCGTTGTAGGCTAGACTTTAAATTGTTGGCTCCCCTCCCCTCATAATATTTTTACAAGGAAAATATATTTTCTCCTCACTAGCTCGGAAAGCCATCTCTTGTCCTTTAAGACAAGTGGGTAAAAACTCATTTTAACCACTAGTGGGATAAGTAATTTGACCTTGGAGCGTGTTTAAGTAGCTTTGGACACAACAAAAAGTAAAACGCTCATAATAATGGTCCGTTCGGTATTAATTATCATTAAATAAATGCTTTAGGTATTTAAAAGAAATTGGTAATTAGTTTTATTTAATGATTTTAAGTCATAAACCTTATAATTCCATAAGAAAAAATTGTTTTTTTATAATGATGTTAAATTAATTCTGAACGCATAAGTTGAGTCGACACAATTACAAAACGCATCGTCACAAATGTCAACATTGTCAATAAAATGTTACTTAAAAAAAATTCTATTTATGACGATTCTAACTAACCTGATGGAGATTATATACTTATTTTTTATGAGCATTTTTTTTGCATGGTGTACTTTTCTCGCTATGATGACGTGAAAAGTTTTGTGTTACACACGGGTGCAGTTGCATTTTACTTATCGTGTGTTGAAACACTCCTTACGCTGAGGATTTTATTTTAGAGCTACTTCAACTATAGAATCCTTTCGCTTGCTCTGGTTTCAATTCCATACTCGCTGCTGGTAAAATACAACTTTGCACCCTTGTATAACAAATAACTATTGTTACCATGCAATAACACTAAAGGCTAGCCATTCTTATACTCGTATCTATATAAAAGGAAAACATAAGTTAGGAGTATATGGAACGAATGAATTAAGGAATGGGATTGACAGGTTGTAAATAGGATGATGACTTTTGTGATAGCGCTTACTATAATCAAATTTTTACGGTCTTTTTACTCTTGGTTTTGGAAATATACTTCTATTTGTTTGGAAACGGTAGTATGATCCAATACAGTCTGTCCTTCACATAAACCCACAAAAAAATCTAGAGGCGTGATGTCTGGAAAACGAGCCGGCCACAGCACCGGTCCTCCACGATCGATTTATCTTCGCGGGAAGCGAACGTTAAGATGTTGTCGCACATCACGGGCAAAATGTGCTGGCACTCCATCGTGTTGGAACACCGCTTTGGTTTTGGAAATATGCACTCTTCAAAATAGGTTTGCAAATACGTTAAATAGTTGCCACCGTTCAGACGAGAGGGCAAAATCACGGGACCGATGACACGCCCGTCATAAACGCTAGCTCATACATTCAGCCGCCACTGGGGTTAGAGTTGCTCTACCGTGAAGCGTGTGGATTCTCGCGAGCCCAATCGTGATCGTTATGAATGTTAGAGAGTCCCGAACTCGTGAATGTTGCCTCATAGGTTCACATAGGACAGTTCACGTAACGTGGGTTCACCTCTAACTAACTGAGACACAGTATCAACTCCTGTGTACAACGAAGGTAGTAATAGGAATAAGGACGGCAGTAATAAGAATTCGCCACAATGCAACATAGTAAATTCCGAATCTTCTCGTACAGACGGTCGGTTCTTCGTCGTAATGCTATACTATCAATTCGGCCTACCTGGGGTTAGCAGTGCTCGGACGTCCACTACTATCAGAACGATGAAATGACCCGGTAAAATACAGACGTCTTGCTATATCCATTGGTACGAAGGTAACCTACGCTGTTCAGCGGGTGGTATTCCATCAATAACCCGTTGACGATACCTACAGTTCGCGGGCAAGATTTAAATTGCCCTTCTTCATGGACCAACATAACACGGAGAGGATATGATGTATGGGCCACATCATATCCTCTCCGTGGTATGTTGGTCCAAGTGTCAAAATATTCAAATGCAAAAAGACCAGTGAACAGACATAACAAAATAACACTGGTCATGACCCATCACTACCAATTGAAGTTTTTTTGACGAGTAAAAAATCTTTGACACTTATCGTAAAACACGTTCGTAGATTTCTTTAAACTTGAATACTAATACATATCAGATATTTTAACTAAAAATGTATGTGAACTCAAGGTTTAAGGTTTTAAGTTGGTGATAAGACCAAGATTGTGTTCCGAAAGTGAGTGATTACGAAATAATGCAGGTTTGTAGGTTTGTTTACATTTTTTCGTTTTCAACTGGCGCTCACTTTACGAGGCTATTGTTTTGTAATGTCAGGTTCAGCTGGGAGAGCAGGAAGCAGAACCAGTGGCGATGCCAAGCATGGAGTCCGAATATATGGCTATAGCTGAGACATGCAAGGAGGCCATATATTTAAGATCCTTGTTATGTGAACTTACTGGTAATCTTTGTACTGTGTCAATGTACAATGACAGCCAAAGTGCACAGAAGTTGGTGGCAAATCATGTGTGCAATAGAAAAAGTAAACACATTAATGTTGGATATCATTTCATAAAAGATGCGGTGAGCAATAATATTCTTATTAATTTAGAATATTTGCCAACAACTATGATGCCAGAGCTGATGTTCTCACCAAAGCTTTAAATCCTGCCAGGCATAATAAATGTATTAAGGGTCTGGAGTTAGTCGGGTAGAGACAGAAAGATATTATAAGTGAAATACTGTTGTTTTTATGACAGGTTCTGTTTATTTGCTGTAGTTCGGGTGTTAGAAATATGTTATTTATAATGGTAACATCAAATTAACAACCTAGCGCCATCTGTAGTTGTAGTTTATGTTTGTGCTGCTTGATTTGGATAATCTGTATTTTTCATTACTTTTGGAATAAAACGGTTGATGGTCAAGTTCCACAGAAATACGTTGTTTGATTATATATACTCGTATATATACACACATTATTATATACCAATAATATATTTTTTTAGTAAGATACCGGGACTAAAGGCCCGGTAAAATGTAATCGTAAGGAAGTTTCCACTTCTCGACTCCGTTCTTCGCAGTGTAGGTAAATATACTCTACACTGATCATGGCCGCAAGAATAATATAGACAGACGCGTATCGATGGCGCACTTTCCAACCTCTACAACAATGAATTCTGGAATGATTAACGTACTCATGGGCCGCGCATTATAAATAGGGAGTGTTTTATCCCGAGATCTGAATGAAAGTGTTAATATATACCTAGTTGGGGTGGGCGGCATAGCGGTGACGCGGTCGCGGCAGGAAACCGCCTATACCGCCACTGTACGTGTCGTTATAGAAATAGTTCGTGACTTAGACGCGCATTCCATGTCAAAATGCAAACAATTATCGAGAATCGCGACACATTCACTTTTGTAAATTAATTCATGTGACATGATCAACTTCAAGCAACAGGCAGGGTGAGATGGGGGAATGGCAGTCAGTGGGCAATGCCGGTCACCTCAAAATCTAACTTCCAAAAATATTATGCAATCGCTATTAGTGTCGTCATCTAGTATGTGGCCGAGTAAACTTATTTACAAAGCGCAGTGAGTTTGACAGCTGTGTACATGACGACAGGTCTCACAATGCTCTTGTAGATTTTGCCCTTCAATCGAAGGGGCATTCGGGCATCGCATATTACTCCCGAGACCTGACGCCATTTCATCCATCCTGCGCTGATTCGGTTTTTAATGTCACGGTCAATATCACCATTGCACTGTATGAGTGACACTAGGTATCGGAAATCGGAGCAGACGGGCAGCGTTACGCCATCGAGCTCTATGGGCGTTTGCATTTGCATGATTTCTGTACCTGTCTATTTTGTGTCTGAGTGCCCAGTCGGGCAAATACTACGCCATTTACGTCATTGTGACGTGTGTGTGTGTGTGTGATTACGTAAATGTGCTGGAGGAGACCACGACGCCACCTATTGTTCGAAATGTGAACCCGGATGAAGACTTACCCATGATTTCATTTGTTCAGGATAATTGTCCCATACATTGTTCCCAAAGTGTGAGTGAGTGTTTTCGCCAGCAGTATAACATAAATATCATTTCGTGATCTGCTAGATTTAAATCCCATTGAAAACTTATGGGGTCATCGAAATGGGCAGCGTACTCCAGAAGTATTGGAGACGTATTGTACTAGAATATGGGATAGTATTCGTGGTTATGGTCTGTGTCAAAGATTAATTGCTTATATGCCTTCCCGCTTGCAAGCTGTAATCGATGCTAACGGTGGCTATACCAATTAAGGACATAAGTAATAAGGAATGCAGGCCGGGTACCCGGGTAACCGACATTATTTAGGGTCGGGTAAAACCCGGGTATTTGACTCAAAACCCGGGTTTTCACCGGACTTGAAACACAACAAATAAATGTAATAAATTGACTACACGGTTTGTCGTGTAATAGGTATAGTTACTGACAACCATATATTTGCAAATTCCCATATAATAACTAAGTAGTTCTACTTAGTTTCATCGACATGGTTATACGATATTTATCATTGGAGTATTTTTTCGTGATATAAAAAAGCCTAGTAATTAAAAATATGCATGAAGTGCTTTATTTTAATGTATTTCAAAGATAATAAATAAAACCTAATGTCGGCCACGTTAACGCGTTGAATGCGGTCCAACCCATTTATGACTTGTAACGAACTTTCGTTTGGTGCGACGACGGCAGTGTTCGGTAGATTTCTTCACTCGTGCGAGAGTCAAACATATACAAGACAAATACAACTTTTACGCACTTGTTGAAAAATCTCTGCGGACGATACCTGGGGTGTCCGACGGGCCGTCGTCCAGACTATCGACTCAAATATGCTCTCCTTGCACCACGATAATCCCCCATCCGGATCACGTAGAAGAGACAGCGCAGTCGGTGCGCTTTAATTCCTCCCATTATATTTGGGTCAGCAATCAGGTGTTCAAGTTCGATGTTCTTCGGAACTCTTCATCTTCCATCCGGTGTATGCTTTTGGGCCGACTAATTTGCGCAAGATTTTCCTTTCAGCCACCAGTAACTTGTTTTCTTCTCTAAGCGTTAGAGTTCAGGCCTCGCAACCGTACATTAGTATTCGCCTAGTTACCGTTTTGTATAAGCGGGTCTTGGAGTTTCTCCTTAGAAGCCTGGACTTTAACAGCTTGGGCAGAGCGGCACTACAACGCAGAGAGTGAGTTCTGCACGCGGATGTGTTGTCAATTGGCTCCCCTCGGGTGTCGGTATCAACATTTTTAGGGGTACGTACGAAAGAACTTTGTATACTGTTGGCAGTAGGGCTATAATATACCGCTGTAAGTCATGCACTTCTTTCTATAACCAATAAAGATATTTTAGGCAAAATATAGCAAGCAAGTTACTGGGCATAATCGACTTTGTCGCATCAGTGGAAAAAAAGACCTATCAAATATGGTGCGTACCGCACTGTGCGTAAGTTGTAAACATTGCAAACGCGAAGAATCACCACATGCTCGCTTGTCTTACTCAACACGGCTGGCAATGCCGACATGTTCTTTGTTCATTTTCCGTTTAGGTCTTCCCTATCATAGGTGTTGTGGCTGCGCAGGTAGTCTAGTTAGTCAGGTAATCGTATGGTGCGATAATGCGGTGTTCTAACACTTGTAACCCATAAATATTTGCACTATATCATTTAATTGTATCGTTTTATTTCTAAACACCCATTAAAGCACTTTATATTAGTACCTTTATAGATTTTTTACAAAACCCGGATTTTACCCGGGTACCAGGGTTTCAAGAATGAAAATCGGGTAATACCTGGGTTTCAAATATGACCGGGTATTGCATTCCCTAATAAGTAAGCGGAGATCAGGTTTCAATTGCTAATAAATAAAAGATTTTTTATTAATAAATTGTGTGTTATCGTAAAAAAAAGGAAAAAAATATGTATGCAATAGGGTTTTTATTATTATTTCAAAGTTGTATCATAGATAGTTATTATTGGTTGTAATAAAAAATAGAAAATCCTACTTTTGGGAAGTGACATTATAAGAGAACTTGTGACTATTTTTCATTTACCTTACCTTTTATGAATACACACAGTTAATCGTATATTTTCTTGTAATAACTAAATAATTTAATACCCATAATAATATTGAATCAGTGTTTCGATTGCCAATATTGTAGGTATTTATAGTCAATGTTCAGGCAAAGATCCAGGCACAAACAATGATTATTTTGTTTCAGCCTAGATCTATGTATAAACTAACTATCTATTCCTATTATAATAGATTTTCATCCATGATGACTTTTCAAACAACTAGCAACGCAAGTTTTTAAGGAAAGCATCCAAAGTAGAGTATTTTCCAAAGGGGGGTATTACAAAGTTCCACCACACTTATTACATAACTTTTACTAAAGTGTAGTAGTGCCGTAATCATGTCATTACATATGTTTGAAGTGAGGATGAAGTTATGTTTAAAAACCTCGTAGTCTCATGAAGAAACAAAATGTAAATGGTGTTATATTTGCAATGAGTTCTTGTTGCAGATCAGACTGTAACAATACACTTGAAAGGTAAATTCTAAAACAACCTTACTTCAAAATAAATTAATTGTGTAAAAAACACTAGAAAAACACGCTTTAAAAGACTTTTCTAACAAATCAAAACACAGCTATGACAAGATGTTCCATCATGAAGTTCCAGTTCATATGTTTCGGCTCCATCACATCAGATCAGTTCGACAGTACCATATTATTGTATTGACATCAGAACTACGGAAGCTGGTTAAATTTGTTACCTTGGATTCCATTACATAGTTAGTTACATACAGGTCGACCTAATAAAAGCGTGTTAAAAAGACGCGTGTACCAAAAATTAAATATAGGTGGCGTTAAATTTCAGTGCAAACTTTTTTTAATAGTAATTATATTTCATCCATGTAGAACATAATATTTTAGAACAATTTCAGTGCCCGTGTAAGACTTAGATATCAACAAACAAAGCATTAAATTCAGTTGTTTTGTTAACACCGCCATCTAGTTTATTCTTTTGTAACCATCGTGCATGCTAAGAGCTACGTGCTCTCAGCATTATCGTATTTGTTATGTCCATGCAATAGAGAATATTCGTGAATATTAATTTTTGCTTTATTAGAAGCTTATTCATGTTACAAACAATAGACAAAAATAAATTTTCGAATAACTATAATAATAACCAAGATATAAGCCATCAAATATTTCATTCTATCTCTATCTTGCAAAACGGAATTGAATATGAAGTTTATATGGCTAGTGCACGGTGACGTAACCGTGCATAGCGGACCTCTCTGTCTAATTAGCAGTTTAAAGTGCCTATATCATGCGTATTTCTTGGCAGATTTTAAATTTAATTTCACATTTTGAAATAGTTTTTAAGGTATTTCGATATTTAGTTAAGAAAATCGATAAAAAAAATTCAATGTGTACCCTATAATGCTGTCCAGTGAACATGTCGTAAACAATTTAATATGGTGCTCTATAAATATTTTGATACCTAATGTACTAGTTCTAACATTTGCCTATAACTATGAGTAGGTACGTGAATTTATTAATACCTGAACCTCATAAACAGGCCAAAATGTGTAAACAAACGGATAAACTAGAAGTTCTGGAAAATAAAAACAAAGCATTGGAACGTAAGGAGTTACTTACTGAAAACCAATATTCAGAAGATATCTACGGACTGGTCAGTACTAATCTATACTATTATAAAGTTGTAAAAATGAAATGTCTGCACATTGAAGATATTTTCAAAAAAAATATTGTTACGGACTATTTGGAGGAGGTCACTAAAACGAAAAATATATATATATTTTTTAAGTATGTTTGTATGTGTCGTTGTGGCTTCATCGCGCAAAATCGGTTAAACTAATTTCAATAATTTTTGGTACACGGGTAGCTGGGTATCTCCAGATGGTTATAGGATACTTTTTACCCGACTACGCTGAATAAAAAAAGAGGGGTTGCGACTTTTTCTCCTTCGCGAACGAAGTTGCGGGCGCCTTCTAATTTGATAAAAAATATATTAAGTGCACGTCATCGTATATTTAACTTATTTCCTTAGGTTTGGGTACCTTGCGTGTGCACAGAAAACTAAAAATATCTAAAAGTATCAAAACTATAATTCCTACTAGGGTAATTCCGGGGGAGATGGCCATAAGTTTAAGATGGCCAGTCGAAATTTTCCAACTTATAAGATGTTAATGTCGCTTGTTTCACGTAAACTTTATTCGTTCAGAAGATAACACTTGAGATAAGTAGAAAAACAAGAAGATAAAAAGAAAAAATCTCATGAAAATCATATTAAAAATACGTCACTTGAAAATTTATAGAGATTGCCCATTATATAACGTAACTCTATTTGTTTTTTAACTGGCCCATTATTAATGATTATTTTAGAAAGTACTGAGGTTTTAGTACAAATTCAATTTTAAATAACTTGAATGAGCTCAGTACTTTTTTTATTCGTTGATATAATGAACCGGCTGCATCGGGAGATGGCCATACACAGTTATTTAGTACTGAAAAGCCATGAACTGGGATCTCAGATACTAAAAAAAGGAAATGGATGTTATTAATTAAAATCATAACAGTAGTAATAATAATATGCGAAAGATGATAAATACAGTACTATAAATCCCATAGTAAAGAATTGACTATTATGTACAAATATCTACTGTGGCTGTATTCAAATTGTAGTGAATAAAAAAATGATTATGTTATTAAAAAGAAGGAGAGAAATGTGCACAAAAATTGAAAAAATTAGATATCTACTCATATTCAATGTTTCAATGTTATGGCCATCTTTCCCGGACATATCTGGGAGAGATGACCAACCTTAATTTGATTTCAAAATATAGTTTGACCATGTTCGCTTTTAACAATGTTTGCAGTTTTGTTTACGTTAGATAGATAATCTAAGTTTAATTTTCCAATAAAATCAAAACTCTAATGTTTATAGTTTCCGCATAATCGGTCTTGGAAAAAACTATGGCCATCTACCCCGGACATACCCTACACAAAGTGTGACCAGCCCAAGATTTTTTGTTTTTTGCGGCAAAAATTTGGGAATTATTTCAGTAGCCAGACTCTAGCAGAGCTGAAGGAAACTGCTAACAAACCTCCAAATAATCGTTGTTTATGTGAATGTTAAAACAAATATATTCATAAATTGAAAATAAGTTATTCATTATGGAATTTGCGTTTAAAATATCATAGCCACAAAAACATTTATCATCATGCAAATGGTAACAGGTCATTTCAGTACAAATGCCAAAATGCATAAAAGGTTGAGATATAGTTTTGTCAAAAAGTAAGAAATGTTTGTGCCACCAGGTCATTTTGTCTGAATATTTTAAAGGCAAAATATGCTATGGACAACATTTCTTTTAGTCAAAATGTTTTCACGATAGAATTAATTACGGCCTAAATGTCAGTTTGTCAGAAAGTTTTCAGGACAGAATACTCTGTGGCCAAAATGTACAAAACGTGATTGACTAAATGTGCTCTACTTGAAATGTTTTCACGATAGAATTAATTATGTTGTTTATTTATTTATAACTGTTTATTATGGGACTACTTTCTTAATAAAATAAACAATAATAACAAAACAATGTTAAATTATATTTGTCATTTGTTCATTATATGATGTTTACATTTATATACTTTTTGACCGTTGTACATTTTGACCCATTGAACATTCCGGCACTTGTACCAACGTTACCCCTTACCATTTTGTCGTTTTTGCTTACAAACATGTTGACATTAATATACTTTTTGACTTTTATACAATTTGACAAAGGGATTTTCAAACCCATTGAATATTTTGGGATCTTGACCATTTATCTTTTTGTACGTTATGTCTCTCATACAATTAGGCTCTTAAGTTTTTCGACATTTAATTGTTTCGTCTTTAGTTTATTATAACATGTTTACATTTACATACTTTTTGACCGTTGTTCATTTTAATAATAAGACATTTAGAACCATTATACATTTAGACATTAGTACCAAAATTACCTGTTACCATTAAAATGAGGTTTTGATAAATGTAATGATATTATTATCATCATCATCAAGTATGGATGACAAGCACTCGTACAGCAACGAGATTATCGAAGTATCTTACTGGTCGCATTTTATCGATGTTTTAAAGTCAACTGGAGAATGTAATTCCCGTGGAGGTTCTTCCTCCTCGGGCGCCGGCGGCAGCCGCGTGGGCCCCATCGACGTCACTTCACGTCAACTCCAGTCAGCGCTACACCCTGCTAATCGATATTGGCTCCACTTTTTAGCAGTGTTAATCATCGCCACTATCACACACCCACTACACACACCATACACGCGGCACGTAGATACGAGAAAGCATGGTTATGTTTGATTACTAAAAAACTGAAACTTAAATCGTATACGGCGTACATCATCCGAAAACAAAGGCGCAAAGCAGCGTGCGCGTTATGCGTTTCACATTAAATTGAAAAACAGTCGTGAGGAATGCGAGGCTGAAAATAGCGAGGAGCGACGCGGCGCAAGGGCGAGCACCGCGAGCAGCGCCCGCCAGCGGACACGCGCCGGCTTCGCCACCGCGCCCGCGCACTCTAGGATTAAGCACACGCCTTTATTTATGTTTTCGCAGTGGCGTCTGACTGGTTCAAAACCGCGTAAGGCCCCGCTAAATCGATTAACATCGATTTAGCGGGGCTTTACTCCATACACCCACTTAGTGTCACAAGACTCGATGCTAGTAATCATTGTCCAACATTTTGAATGTATTTACAAATACTAAAACTGAGCGTCGAAAAAAAAGTGTAAGGACAAAAAATTATATCATAAAACCAGACTATTTATGGTGCGCGTCATTATTCAGGAATACGAGTTTGCCCGATTCAAATGTTTTGGGACTCTTCTCGTACTACATTATTTTTGATTTGTTGTGATATCTGCGATTATTAGGTGTATATAGAGCTGTAAATATTCTGCATTCAACGTAAGAAGGGAAGCAATGGGATATTGTATACCTACTAGAGCTGGTCTAACAATGGAGCCAAAAGAACTCAATAGATTAGACTCGATATACGAGGGGTGATCCAAAAGTAATGATAATCAGTATGAAAGACACATAAAACGTTTAATAAAATAATTTATTTTTCTACGTAATCTCCTTCAAAGCCTACACACTTAGACCATCGTTTCTTCAGACCACGAATTCCTTTTTAAAAAAAGTCTTTTTCTTGACCCTCTAAAAATGCCTCCACAGCGGCCATTACCTCGTTTTGTTTTTTCCAAGATTTGTTGTTCTCGATTTGTTGCCTCTAAGATCTTCCTTCAGCCGTGGAAAGAGATAAAAGTCGCTAGGGGCTAGGTCTGGCGAATATGGGAGGTGTTTCAGCAATTTGAACCCTGAATCACAGAATGCAGCCACCGCAACGCTGGCCTTATGGAGCGGTGCGTTGTCCTGGTGAAACAGGATGCCAGCTCCAAGTTTACCCCGCCGCTTTTCTTTGATTGCCTCTCAATCTGCGTATTTGGTCAGCGAAGTAGGAGCCCGTAATAGTGGTTCCCTTTTCCAGGTATTCGATCATTATGACTCCCTCAGCATCCCAAAACACTGAAGCCATGACCTTATACCAGCGGAGCTTGCTACCTTCAATTTCTTCGGTGTAGGGGAAGACGCTCGCTTCCAGGTCATGGATTGCTGTTTGGTCTCAGGATCGAAATGGTGGATCCAATACTCGTCCATGGTTACAAACCGACGCAAAAATGTTTCGGGATCAGTTTCATATTTGTCAAGATTAGACTTTCGAAATCTCACGTCGTATTTTCTTTTGTTCAGCCGTTAACATTCTAGGCACCCAACGAGCAAGACTTTTTTCATGTGTAGTTCATCAGTTAAGATTCTTTGAATGCTGCCATACGAGATGCCTGTGAGCTCAACTAGATGACTGATAGTCATCCTTCTATCTGTTAAAACGCGATCATGTTTTTTTTACGTTTTCTCCAATGGCGACAGATTGACGGCCTTCGCGATGTTCATCTTGAGTAGATGTTCTTCCCAAGTTAAACTCCTTTGACCACCGTGCCACTGTGGAATACGGCGTAGCGGACTCGCTCAGTGTTCCCACTAATTAAGCGTATATATCTTTAGTACACTATTTTTTCAAACAGAAGTATTTAATAACCGCTCTCACCTCAGGTTTCTCCATTTTTGCATAATTGTTTCGACTGCTCGTGAAATAAAAATAAAAAAAATAGAAAAAGAACCGACTTCAAAATAAACTAAAAAGCCAAAAATAATCTTTTATGTACGGTACGGATCACATTTGAATCACCTTTTGAAGTCGGTGCCAATCCATTCATTTATTATTACTATTAACACAGATGGCACGCAAGAACCGCGGCGGCGAGCCTTTAGTTATTACCTACCTATATATTTAGTTATAGTAATTCGTATTTTTTTTAATAAAGAACTTTACCTCAGGTTTGGCACCGACTTCAAAAGGTGATTCAAATGTGATCTGTACCGTACATAAAAGATTATTTTTGGCTTTTTAGTTTATTTTGAAGTCAGTTCTTTTTTTTTATTTTATTGTTTTGCCTTTTATTGATGGATTTTAATGATACAAAGTATTTTTTAGAGCCCAGAATGGAAAGATTGAGGAGGAATTGATTGTAAATAAAAATTTAAATTATAAGAATTGGCTAGGTCAAAATGGTTAAGTCAAGTAGCTTGCTGGTTAAAAAAGAATACGGCTAACACTCTCAACTTACCCATAATATTTAAAAAATTATCTCGCAACTATTGACCGTTAATAAGGACTTGTACCTTATTAACTCTTAAGCTCAGCATCATTAAATGATGACAACCAGACGAAAATAACTGAATAACTTTAAAATATATACAAAACATTGTTAGTGCCTATAATATTTGAGGGTTTCTCTCGATTTCCATGGGATCCCATCATCAGATCCTGACTTGGTGATAAGGAGACTACCTCAGAGACACACTATAAAGAATATGACTAACAGTCTTAATGTACCTACCTATAATACATGTATTTTTTAAGAATTAACGGGTTATTCCCACCTGTTACCACCAACTTGTCGCCAGTGGTAACAGCTGGGATTTTTTTCCTATCTTTTACCAGTGGGAACTAATGGGAAAAAAAAATCCCACCTGTTACCACTAAACTAGTTGGTGGTAACTACTGGGATTTTTTGTCCCAGTTGTTACCACCAATTCCTTTAGTGGTAACAGGTAGAAAAAAAAATCCCAGTAGTTACAACCATACTCATTTAAATTTTCAATTCTTATAAAAATAATAAATTCAATGCTTATAATAATTGTATGCGATAGAATAGACCTATTTTTTAACATGTCGACAGTACATACTGCTCTCAATTTGAACAAAAATACTTCATTATAATTTTTTTTTAATATTCCCAAAAAATATTTTAAAACATTGTAATAAGCAACAATACATATTTTTAATATAATTGCGGCACATCCCTTTAAATAAAAATTACTAATCTCATTTTCAATTCCAGTTCCACATAAAAAGACGAAAATTAACACAGAAGAAAGACATATTTATAACCCAAAAAAATGAGTTGACATAGCTAAAAAGGGATTGCGATTCAGTTAAAACACCACGCGATGAACAATATAAGTTACCCCCAGTGTTGGGCACTCAAGAATAAAATCATGATTTGAATAAGAATTCGTGAGAATAAAATCATGTCGAATTTATTTCCGACGAAATTATTCAAATAATTTCGCACAGTATTTTTTTTAACCTCACTTTGGGACAGCCTGATTTTTTTGAATTATTGAATGGTGAAATGTATCACTAATGCAAGAGTAAAACTCCCACAAGCCTAGTAATCATAGTTTTCGAAATAATTCGATCCGAGTAAAATTACCGGTAATGTATATATGTATTAAAAAAAATCTTTCTATATTTCTATTAATGTAACACTTATTTTTGCACTGTTGTCATATAGGGCCTACCATAGGGCCAAATTGCAAACCAAGCACGGGGAAGCTACGACGTCGCAATTTCAAGATAATCGAAAAAATGACTAAATCGTATTTACTTTTGTGACTAAAGTTTTTAGCCTTAGCAATTTATTTTTACTTTTAAACATAGCTACATAATATGGACTACTACTACAAAAAAAATCGACTGCTAAACTCACAGTTTCAGTTTTTTTTTTTTAAAGTACCGGTTCAGTACCGGTTTGGTACCGGTTTTTGATCAGTTCTCAATGTCACTTTTGAGCAATATAATGGTACGGTTTACTTTTCAAAAATTAGCTTTTGTTATTTATTATTTATGAAATAGTAGCGTGTGAGGCTAAGATAAATCGTGTAAGTATTTTGCCAAAAAAGCAATGTTGGTGTGTTAATGTGTAATTGTGTGTCTTACTTACATGTTGTAATTAAATGTCTGTACATTGAAAATATTTTCAGCAAAATAAGTGATACGGACTATATGACTGTTACTGAATCGTTTATTTTTGCTTTTTGGATGTTGTATATGTCATCGAGGCTACATCACACCAAATCGGCTTCACAGATTTCAACTATTTTAGTACGCACGTAGATGAGCATCCCAAGATGGTTATAGGATACATTTTATCCGACTACGCCAAAAATAAAAAAGGTTTCTCTTGTGATTCCTAAAAGTGGTAAATTTAATCTACTTACTAGAATCGATTTGAAAATAATATTTCTTTCCGGTTTGGATAGGTCAAACGGTTTTCCAAAGCGACCATTATATTTTTTACTTTCTTGAACCAGAAACATACGTATAAACCGAGTTAGTATATGGCTATCGGTTCCTACTTCTAGCCTACTTGCGGCCACCTCCGAAGCATAATACGAGTAGGTGCCGGCTATGGCGTTATCCATAGCTTCATTTGCCTGTCCCTGACCAGCATGAGGGTTGGCACCCTTAATGTCCCCCTTGAATTAAGTCTCCCGATCGGGGTTCGGAAAGACATCCCCCAGCAGGATAGGTCAAGCCCAGCCGGTCTAACACAACTCTTCGCGACAAAGCTTGTCGCGAGACTTAGCATCACCCGTCTTTCTTGCGTTGCGGAAAGAGACAAAGGTGTAAATGCTTGTTTTTCTTTAATAAACACCGAAATCGCCGTAGGTGTGCCCATAATATTTGAGGAATTCCTTTGATTCCTCATCGATCTCATCATCAGATCATCACCAAAATTTTATGGGACCAACTTGGAGATTCCTACACTTAACCGAAAAAATAATTTTCCAAATCGACTCGCGATCCGTGAATTAAATAACACTGGTAGAGCCCTCAGTGGTAACTGATGGCTGGTGTCTTCACCATTGGTTTCTCCACTAAATGGTGATTTTCAAATGTAAATGCTTAAACTACTGTAATAAATACCGAAATCGCCATAGATGTGCTCATAAAATTCGAGGAATTTCTTCAATTCCTCATGGATCCCGGCATCAGATCTTCACCAAAATTTTATGAGACCTATCTGGATACACCTACTCACGAACAAAAAGAAAAATTTTCCTAATCGTCGTGTAAATGACGGAGTTCTGAGGTAACAAACATAAAAAAAAAACATATAAACCAAACCTCCGCCTTTTTTTGAAGTCGGTTAAAAACAGCTGCAACTCTGACAAATACATATTTACTTTTTTTTTTTTTTTTACAAATATGATAATAATCACAATTTTTGCAATTTATTAGTGGATCACTCCACTAGCGTTATTATTATAAACAAAGATCAGAAACAAATGAAAAACATTTTCGACGATACTGGACTTGAACCAGTGCCTTGAGCCAGACCGGGGCAGCACGCTCTACCATCTGAGCTAATCGTCCACTGGTGGTTCAAGTCCAGTATCGTCGAAATTTTTTTTCATTTGTTTCTGATCTTTGTTTATAATAAATACATATTTATACATTTTTATTTTTTTAATTTACTAAGGAGTCTTTATTGCCAGTAACGGCATACCTATTTATTTTAATCCGATTCAATAAGTATTCAATTATCATTACTTTTGGATCACCCCTCGTATATAGTACAGCTATGTCAGCTATTAAAAAACTCATATGATTAACTTTTCAATTATAAATGAGAACAATTATAACAAAAAATCAATTCTTTATGATAAAATTAAATATTTTAAAACCCCCGACTTGTTCCACTAAAAGCTGAATATCTTGGAGACGCGTGCTCCGATTTTCATTAAACAAAGCTAAGAACACTTGGAATAAAATTGGGAACATTAAGTTTCTCAAAGATGTGCATTTTATATTTTTTCCCGATTTTCCCGAACCCAGAATCTACAAACTGTCCAAATGTCACGACGGGTGTTTAGAAAAAGAAATCTAAAAAACAGTATGAGGTTAAAATAAACTAACCGTAGATTCTTCGTTCATATAACATATACTATTGGCAGAGGGCTTGCAGTGGGCGGGGCGAACCGAGATATTTGCCTACTCGCCGCATTGACCGGGTTATGCCGTCAGTCCGGGGCCGGCGCCGAGCGAGTAAGCACACGGAAAGAAATTATTATAATAATACTACAAGAACATATTGTAAATTTCATTCTAGTATAAAGAAACAAAATAAAGTTAAGTTTACCGTATTGACTTTTAACAACAAATAGTCGTATTTTAATAAATGCCAGAATATTATAGTAAACAATACTCAAAGCTATTTATAAGTACATATTATTATTGTAGAGAGAAAATTTCGATAATTGTAAACTATACCTTCATAATTCATTTGTTGTTGCTAACTGTCAATTAAACAATACAATATTTAGGTTGTCTCTAAAATAACGCAGGTAACAAAAAAAATGTTGTTTAAATAAGCTAGATTCATATAGTACTGTTTACCCCATAATTCGTTTGTTGTTGCTAGCTGTCAATTAAACAATACAATATTTAGGTTGTCTCTAAAAAAACGCAAGTAACAAAAATTGATTTTGTTGTTTAAATACGCTAAATTCATATAATACTGTTTACCCCATACTTCATTTGTTGTTGCTAGCTGTCAATTAAACAATACAATATTAAGGTTGTCTCTAAAATAACGCAAGTAGAAAAACTGTTTAAATAACCAAATCCATATACTCGTAGTACTGTTTACCAGATTATGTTATCAGTACCATAATATAATGTTATCTGCAAGATGTGAATCTAATATGGCTGGCTATACAACTGGCTATATTGTTTTCCCTGGTTCTCCGCCAGATGGCAATAACGAGATCGTGCGCACATTATAGCCATCTAGTGAAGAATTGGGGATACGATAACTAGGACATCACAAGGTCGGCAGATGGCGCTTAATCCTAACTTATGAATGGTTCGATGCGAATGAAGCTTTGGAAATGGCTACCTATTTTTATTATTCGTAAGTCTCGCAGAAAAGTGATGCGCCTCATGCGTCGCTTTCGAGCCCAGTCCACGTACATGAAAGAAAAGTTTGTTTTGGTTTGACTTGGTGCTTAGGGGGAGTCGGACATACTTACTTGAGTATTATTTTACTATCCTTAGATGGACAAATTCTTAACCATCGATATAGCCAGTAATAAAACTGGTGATGGCTGATGCGACTATAAACACACAATAAGTACATACCAAATCAAATCAAATCAACTACTTAAGAACATAGAATATCAATATTTTTCGATTCGTGGGTTTTCAAGTATTGCCTGTTTAATTGGGATGTTGGCTGTAGGTATTGTGACTGGATAAAATAAAATAAAAAAAATGCGTAATGGTAGTGTTACCATGACAGAAATCGTAAACAATTTTTAGTTCTTTTTTGTTTCTAGTTTGGTCTTATATGGTTTTATCAATTTACTCAACTACCACACACAGGAAATAGGATGATTTATACTATGCAATTTATTTAAACTACAAAGAGATAGTTTCGCAGATTTCAAAATTCGCGCTCCGCGCCGTACCGCGCTGGTCGCTTACCGATCGAGTACAAATTAAAACCTATTCATGTTAGGTACTCTCTCACCGCTGAGTTCCAAATTTAAGATTTGAAACCACGAAAGATGAACTAAAATGATATCAAGTTTATAAATAATCATTATTTATATTTATTTTAAGTTACAGCTAGTAAGTTATTAGTTTCTTACGAACTTAGGTACTATTTGAGTTTATAAATTAATTTGTTCTATTATTTTGGAACAAAAGAATAGTATAATTTATATAGTCGTAGTCAAAAATTACAATTTAAGAATGAAAGTGACTTAGAAACATTTAGAACAAGCAAGATTTCGGGTCGTCAGTATCCAATTCACGACAATAGGGAATATGCATGAATTTATATTTTTGCTTTATTAAAAGCTCATTCATGTAACAAACAGTAGACAAAAATAATTTTTCAAATAGCTATAAAAATAACCAAGATATAAGCCATCAAACATTTAATTCCATGTCTTTCTTGCAAAACGGAATTTAATATGGAGTCTATTTATATGGCCGGAGTGCATGTGACGTACAGTGCATATCGAACCTCTCTGTCTAATAACTAGTTTAAATGCCTATATTATGCGTATTTCTTGGCCGATTTCAATTTTAACTTCACATATTGAAATAGTATTTACGGTATTTTGATATGTAGTTAAGAAAAGCGATTAAAAATTTCATGCATGTACCCTATTGTAAATACGATTAGACCGTGACGTATGTGATTTTACCTTATTTATATTAAACTAATAAGAATATAACAAAGTACTGTTACTAGAGTTAACTAAAAGTAGGTACCATAAACGGGACCCCCGTTATAGACAAGAACAGATTTTTATAAAAACGCATATTTTCATAAAGTGCTTCTTTTCTGCATACTTGCCAAGAAATTGAAGCGTGAAGTGAAGTCTCCAATCCACATTGGGCCAGCGCGGAGACTAAATTCCATTCCCTCTCATCCAAGAGAGGAGGCCTATGCCCAGCAGTGGGACGTATATAGACGGTGCCCGCGAGGAATGGGAAAGATTTTAACCACGCATTCCTTAGGTCATTAGAAGCAAAAACTGTTATATGACGAATCCCAGGAAATTCCGGCTTAGCTTTAAAGATATTATAAATTTTCATGTTAACAATTTATTGTTATTACGGTACTGTGAGTACATTAAGCTTTTTTTATCGCGACGTTGCCACATATGTTGCCTAGTTTCGCGTCGCTATTGACAGACTTCAAAGTGACAGCTACTACTCTCTAAACTCATCCTTTTTTTTGGAAAAACAAATCGTTACCATTTTATTGAAAGGGATAATTTTCATAGAGAAGCGAAAGCAAAATAAAATATTCAATTTTTATGTACAAACATCGACTTAACTAGATTATGTTTCTTTTTTTGCTGAATCTGACCTGGTTTCATATTAATTTTTTTACTCGTAATGGCCTCAGGAATGCGTGGTTATAAAATCTTTCCCATTCCTCGCGGGCACCGTGTATAGGCTGATGATGATGATGTGCTTCTTTTCGTTGGCAAAGTATAGAAAAAACCTACTAAACCATAGCTTTTACTACTTTTTCTTTTCTTATAATATAAAAGTGCAGATTAATGCTCCGAAAAGCCAATAAAAAACGATGTGTACTGCTTGAGTGAGACGAGTACTACAGACTGCGATGGGACAGCTACAATTACTACAACTACTATTTCGACCAATCACGTAAATGTAAGTATGAAATCGGCCGACCCGCCGCCGCGTGGCCTTGAACGATGCTGCCTTGAGGGGCTACTCTGAAATTCGATATTCAAAGTTCGTATCGCGCCAACTCGCTCATTCAAATACAGTTTAACATGAGAGCGAGAGGGACGGCGCGATACGAACTTTGAATATCGAATTTCAGAATAGACCCTCTGCCCCCGGTTGATGCGATTTGTATTTTCTTACAAACTTTTTGTCATCGTCATCTATACTATTCTGTACATCCATACTAATATTATAAATGCGAAAGTGTTTTTGTCTGTCTGTCTGTCTATCTGTTACCTCTTCACGCTTAAACCGCTGAACCGATTTGGATGAAATTTGGTATGGAGATAGTTTGAGTCCCGGGAAAGGTCATAGGCTACTTTTTATCCCGGAAAAATACCCTTATTCGCGATAAACGAATTTAAGGCGGACGAAGTCGCGGGCAGTAGCTAGTTGAAGATATTTTCGTAACGGACTATTTGGAGGTCTTAAATTCGATATATTTATATTGTTTAATTTGAAATTGTTACTTATGGCGCTATCTATTGGTGATTGTTAGCACTAAAAATATCTGTTAGAGAATGGGAGCCCCTGCTTACACAAAAAGAGGGTATTTTGAAATTGAAAAACGGCGTCAGATCTTTTTGAGCAGAAGTGTCAATATCCACCAATCATACTATGATATATATCATACTTTGGTATGATGATAGAGTGTTTCCACCTGGATTTCAAGAAACCCTCATAGATGGTCCTTCTGATTTCAGAAGGTCGTAGGTTTAACGCCCGAAGAGTAAAGTTCCTTCTACGCCATGCAATCACTTTATTTAGGTACTGTTTCTGATAGAAAAAGTTTTAAGCAAGTAATGAGCATTTATTCTAAAAATAGTAAATAACGTAGCTCGGCGCAGATGGTATCTTTACTTTAGTACGACTGCTTGTATTACAAGCTTGCTGAAATTGAGTCTTTAAAAAAGTTTACATAGTTACCGCGTTGTTAATTAAGAAAAAGTTATAATCTGTCAGTTGAGTCGCGAAATTTATACATATATATGAAAATTTCGTGACAAAATAGACAGATTTTAACTTTTTTTAACAATACGGTAAGTATGTACATATTCTTTTAAAGACCCATTCACCTACTGAATATTGGAGAAAAAATAAAACATTGTTGTAATTACCAAAAAAATATAGTAAACTGAACAATATTAATGTCTTATTATAGTAAACTCAATCATTTGATGTGATAATGGCTAACCACAATGTTGGTAGTAAACACAAAATAAGTAGTATAGTATAAAAAAATATATAGTTTGCTAAAATCTCAACTTGGTAATATTTGCATTAAATTTGTTAATAGTCACTATAATAATCTATTAGTCGTTACTAAAAATATAATTATCTCCAAAATAAAGCATGGTGTTACAAACGATACCAATTCCGTTATACTTACCAAAACCTATTTGTAATGGATACAGATAGGTTTTTGTGCACTATACACAAATTTTAATTATGTGTACCAACATTATGTTTAACTGTGATAGATATTCTTGTAAGCTATTACCAGATTTTTGTAGTAAAGTCGACTAAATAGTTAGCTGTCGTATATATTACACGACAATCTGGTTAAGTTAACTTTATTCTGGTTACCTAAACTAGAATTTTCTCTCCGTGCATGTATACGCTGCGATCTGCCGTTGGGATCGATCGTTCTCGGAGCGTGTCGTATTGATATACTTACCTTAACAGTTGATTTATGTTTATAAAAGCGCCATGAACCTCGAAAAGAACTTACGTGAATTGTTCTGTGTTTGAATACATATTATAAGGACGGAAAGTACTCTTTTTTAAGTTGCCGTCATATTGTAAACATTAAGTTTTTTTTTTTATTACTTAGGAGGTAGGTACGTGTTTATTATGAAATTGTGCTTTACGTGACTTAAACAGTTAATTTATAAGATTTACGCATTTATAAAAATACACAGTAGGTACTGTGTGCAAAAGATAAAACACATTACCTGTACAAACTTAGGTACATTGTTTTAAACTACCGCGGTTATTTGGTATTTATACCAAAACTGTTTACAAACGGATTCTTACCAATGCCTTTAAAACAGATTTATAGTAGGTAGGTATGCGGAGGTAAACTTTTCGCGTCATTTACAAAATAATATTAAATATGTTTCTTTTTTAGAAATATGCAAATCTCAAATAACTTTGCGGCAATAAATAGAAACAGGTAGGTACGAGTATGATTCTTGGGGACAAATACCTAGATTTAGGTAATACCTAAATTAAATACGTATTGACTGAGTGAATACAGGAGAAAATTAAACATTTTTAGTCACGGATTATGGTGTTTTGGCGACAGCTTTTTGTCCTCATTGATATATTCTTGGCGTGACAACCCTAGCACTACACGTGCCGTGTGCGAATGAATACAAGTTATACGATAGTCAGAGAGGCATAGAGTAGGCACGTTTCTCATGCCTAGCACAGCGTTTTTACGAGGAAGTGAAATTTCTGTACTTGTACTATTACTTATTCTGTGCTATCGGAAAAAAATAAAAAATGCACAGCTTTGTGAAACTTAATGTTCCCAATTAACTATGACACAAAAAAACCGCACTAAAATCGGTCCATCCGTATGGGCGCTACGATGCCACAGACAGATACACACAGACACAGATACACGGATACACAGAGTCACAGAGTCACAGACACGTTAAACTTAGAACACCCCTCTTTATTGTCGGGGGTTAAAAATAAGAAATAAAATGTCCCTATCTTGTGACGGTTTTAAATAATTGTAATGTATTTATCGGTTCGCATAGAGTAAGTAAGTACATATATCATACAGGATGGGCCATAAGAGTAGTGTGGGTGATTTGAATCTTTAATTTCTCGAAACCGTTTGGCGGGTCGCGGCGGGGAGGTATGATGCTATGCGCGTCGCTTCGCGGAAATTTAGTCGCCATGGAGCGGTACGTGGGAGCAGAGCGTGCATTTTGTGTCCGAGCGTTTTACAAAACCCATATAACTATTACTATTGCACTACGGTGGTATCGAAGGGAATACGGTTTACGCGGCTTGAGTGAAGTTCCGAGTGCCAATGTGATAGATACGCAAATGCTAAAAATGTTTGAAGCCACCAGATCGACAGTAGCAATAATGCCTGGTGGACGTCCGGTTACTGCGAGAACGGCCGATATTGTGCAGCGAGTTAAACGTTCAGTTCGGTAGAATTCGCAACACAACAAAAATCAACCCGTAAGAGATCTCAGGCTTTGGACATCAAAAGAACAACTTTGTGACGAACTTTGAAGCGTGATAAGCTTTGAAGGCTTACGAGATCCAGTTCGTCCATGAATTAAAACCAGATGATGCGAATAACCGACTTAACTTTGCCAATCAGATGCTCGGCCAGTTTAGCAATTTCCACAATGTGATGCTCAGTGACGAAGTGAAATTCCATTTAAATGGTCACGTGAACAGACAAAATTGTCGGTTCTGGACTGAGACTAATCCACAACGCTTACATGAACGTCCACTTCACAGCCCTAAACTCATCGTGTGGGTCGTAGTAACGTCAACGGGTGTAGTGAGCCTAGGGAATGCAAACCGGTATACCGATTTACCGGTTTACCGGTCAAATATGAAGCCGGTAAATTACCGGTAATTATAACCCAAAACCAGTTTTTTAGCGAAACATATAAATATTGGTTTACGCTGATGTTTGTCAATTTATGTACTACAAAACGCCCGTACTTAATCCAGATCCAATGATTTTATGTGATTTAACGATTGAATTACCTTTAATTACTTTGAAAAATGTTTTAAAAAAATTCTAGCATTCTAGCCCAACCTAAAAGTTAGGCCACCTAGGATTCATTCTTATATTTCATTTACACTTAATCTCAGTGTTAGAGTTCTTATTAAGTACCTATAATGAGCTGATGTAACGTATCTCAATATCACAAATTTATAAAGAAAAAACATCAACCAAAAACTAAAATATTATGTCCTGTTCAGCACTCTAATTAGCTCATAAATTTGGAAAAGTTACTAAATATGCTATCTTTTCTATGCGTGACATCTCTTCTCCTCCCTTCCTACTCCAATCAACAGATAAGACTAGACCGGTCACATTGTAATTTGCTACCTGCTAATCCTATCCTAGTTCTATTTGGGACACCAAGCTTTTTTGATGCCAGCTTGGCCTTCTCTTCCAAGCAACTTCGGAATTGACGTAGCTCGAAATCTCGACACCTAGGATCACAATGTTCTTGAAGATTGTGAGAGCCGTGTTATGGAATTGTGGGGCCACAGTACATGGGGTTTTCTTAGCGGTGAACGCGCAAACTTGTGTCTTGTTGGGGTTAAATTGAACTAAATTATCTCGACCCCAATGGGAGACTGGATAGAGTGCTCTCGATTTCGGATACAAGTTGTTCGCGAGTTTCTTCCACAACGGAGCGAGGGATGTTTGCTTGGCCTGTGTCTGCATAACAATGAATACTAACAATGAATAGCATGTCATTGATATGCAGCAGAAACAGAGTTGGGAGATACGAGTAGTACGGAGCCTTGGGGGATGCCTGCGTTAATAACCATGGTTTTTAAGCAGCTGCCATCAACCATGGCTTTTATGCTTCCGTTGGTTAAAAAGCTGGCGACCTATTTGCACAAACACACGATAAAATGGCAACTTCGATAGAAGACCCTGATGCCAGACCCGATCGAACGCCTTGGATAGCTGCCAATGCCTTGCCCTTGACTCTCAATGGCCGAGGCCCAGCGGTGTGTGAGATACAATAGGAGATCACCAGTGCAGCGACCGTGGTGAAAGCCGTATTGACGATCGCTGATCAAATCGTATTCTTCTAGGTATCTTAGGAGTTTCGTGTTTATCACACGCTCCATCTCCTTCGAGAGAAGAGAGGTGATAGCAATAGGCCTGTAATTCGATGGATCTGACCTGTCCCCTTTTTTGGACATTGGATGCATATGGGCAGTCTTCCACGAACACAGGACACAACTCAGCAGCATACTGCTTGAGCACCACTGCCGGTGTGGCGTCTGGCCCACTCGACTTGTGAACATCTAGACAGAGCAATTCCCACCGGATATCCCATTGAGTGAAGGTTATCTCCGGCGTGGAGTATCCGCAATACGAGATGGTAGGTGGTAATGTGCTTCCATCGTCGTTCAAAGTCGAGTACGAGGCAAAGAGGGTGCCCAAAAGATCCGCTTTCTCTTTAGCATTGTGGCCCAAGTTACCATCAGCATTTCGCAGGGGTGGTAAAGCCGACTGAAAAAAGTTTCCCTCGGCAGCCTTGGCAAGCGACCTGTAAACACGACTCCCAGAAGGGTGCCCTGCGAGTTTCTCTCCAATTCTGCCAACGAAATCGAATTTAGCTTCGGCAATTTCTCGTTTTCTGGCCCTCGAAGCACCATTTAATTTGCGTTTCACATGAGATATGTTAGGATCCTTATTGATACGGGCCGTGGTCCAAGCCTCATACAAAGCTTGCCTTAGAAGTCTGGCTTCCTTGCAGGGCTGATTAAACCAGGGCCGTTTTTTGGCTCCTTCATTACTAAATTGTTGATTGTTTTTAATTAATCGTTACTCTACTGGTGTTTTTCAATATTATCTTATTTTACACAATGTACATTGTTTTTTTTTTAGTTTATAGATAGTAATAATACAGAAATCTTAAATAAAACAACATTTTCACGTCCTTTTTACGTCGAATTTCCTATACCGGTAATTTACCGGTTTTGAACTACCCAAGTCGGTAAATTACCGGTTTCGAAATTATGCCAGTTGCATTCCCTAAGTGGGCCATACTTTTCTGAGGACGAACAAGGGCGTGCGGTGACGCTTAGAGCCAACAATTATTGCGATATGATTAGAGGTTTTGGTACCGGCTTTGCAAGAACCTCGAGGCGATACCTCGAGGATGTGGTTCCAGCAAGATGGGCCCACATGCCATACAACTAATGTGTCAATAGAGCTGCTGAAAATTTTTTTTCCCGGAAAACTCATTTCCAAAAGGGGACATCGAATGGCCACCACGCAGCCCCGATGAAAATAATCGCAAGGATAGCCTTGCGATTATTTTCTGTGGGGTTACCTCAAATCCGTAGTCTACGAGAATAATCCAAACAATTTACAGCAGCTCAAAAGGAACATTATCCGGGAAATCAACAATATTCCGGGAATAACATTTCTGAAAGTTTACCAGAATCTGCAACTTCACCTTCAAGAGTGCCAAGCAATCAAGGGACGTCATCTAGAAAACATTATTTGTAAGTCTTAAATATTCCACAATTTTTGTTATATTTTATTTTCGTAAAAAAATGTACGTTCTGTAATTTTTTTTTTATTTAATTTTCAAACTGCCAATACCCTTATGGCCCACTCTGTGGCCCACGTTGTGAATAATCACATGTGATGCAAACATAAAGAGCCATTCTTATCACAACACAACAAACGGGGCATAATAGCGTATAAATATGATTTTCGGCTACAGGGTAGGCAGTTTCTCTGTGCCTATACGGAGCCATGGTCGTTCAGGGCTTCAGGGTAGGCAGTTTCTCTGTGCCTATATGAAGCAATGGTCGTTAAGGGCTTTAGGGAAGGCAGCTTCTCTGTGCCTATATGGGGCCTTGATCGTTTTGGGCTTCAGGGTAGGCAGTTACTTTAAGCCTATATGGAGCCATAGTCGTTTAAGTCTTCAGGGTAGGCAGCTTCTCTGTGCCTATATGAAGTCATGGACGTTCAAGGTAGGCAGCACCTTTGTGGCTATATGGACCGCACGTTTCTAGATGGGACGCCACAGCCTTGCTTGCCCCAAAGTGCCGGTCGACTATCCTGCCATGCCTGCCTCAACTGGGTCATATATATTTTTAGTATGAGTTAGCGTTATGCGTCTTTCCTGTGGACACCCGAAAGTTAAGGGCTTTAAATACTAATTTTTCTTAGTGCCCTATAGGCAACACAAATTGATTAATACTCTAGATCTAAGCGATAAAAATATCAGTTATATGTACTCAAGCCCTTAACTATTGCGTTGTCCACAGGAAAGAAGGCTAAATTCTAGAACGAGTATGACCCAACTACATTATCCGCCGGGCCCTGGTCAGCGTCAGCGTGAAAGCGACATTAGAGCCGAACGGCGTGGCGCGTGACAATGGCAAGAAGCCCGATGGAAAGACCCTCGTGCCTTGGCAACAGGGACGGCCTCTAACCTGGGATGCCACTTGTGTGGATACCCGAGCGCCGTCCCACCTGGGCACGACGTCATTGAGGTGGAGCGGCTGCCGGTGCTGAATTAGCAAAACGGCGCAAATACGTATCTCTCAGTGACAATTACGTATTTTATTCGAAAATTGTTTGAGCTATAAGTCCATGAGTTCCATGACCAATATTTAACGGTTTCGTGAGATCCGCAATATACGGATCCTATGAGACGTTGGATCCGGATCCTAGATTCAACGGATATCCGGATATCCGAATTGCAAACCCTAATGATGATGATTATGTGCACAAATAAAGATTATTTTTTTATGAGCTGTTTTTTTGCATGTTTGCACTATCCTCGCTATATTGAGGTGAAAAGTTTTGTGTTCCAAATCACAGGTGCAAAGTTGTATTTTACTTCTCGCGTGTTGAAACTAGACATGTGCACCGATCTAAGATCGAGCGGCGGCGGCATCTGTCAAAAAATTCGGCGGCGGCGGCGTACTTTCGGCGTGAAATGGGCGTCATGGTTCGGTAAATGAAAAAGCATATTGATTCGTATTTTGATTGCATTTTTGATCAGTTTCATGGCTGATATGGTATCATGAAAGATATAATAATAATGGAGTATATTATCAACAATCGTGGGCAAAAAAATAATTATGCAATACATTCTCTCTAATATAATTAAACTAGCGGCCGCCCGCGACTTCGTCCGCTGAAACCAGAACCTGAGCAACCACAACCTGCTCCCGCTATGCCTTTGGGCTTTTTCAATCTTGGTGGCCATTCACGTTGTGCCAGTGCGGCAAGGCGCTGTGTGTTTGACAATTGCCGAATCGAACCAACAAATGCGGTGCCTAATTACATCAAACTCCAAATGTTACGAGACAACAATTTTTACATTCCTTATCGTGCTCGAGTCTGTAATGTGCACTTAGGAAATAACGTATGGGAAAAACTATTGTTGCAAGGAAATCACCAAGAATTTATCAGTGATTATATGCTAGACATTATTAACATTTATAAATGGGGCCTAGAAAGGAAACAAGATTTTGAAAACTTAGACGGCTTTGATGACGATGAATTCCATTTTTGGACATCTTTAACAAAACATCAATTCAACAACATTTTAGATCAAACACCATCTTTAAGAGTAAGATCACGAAAACTACAGTTTTGGGTATATATCTTGCAAAAATAAGTGCTGGAGAACCAAATGAGCGATTGGCAACATTGTTTAAAATGACTAGAAAAACTTTGGAGAAAAAACTTAGATTAGCGAGACAATGTCTAACAGAAGAGTTCGTCCCTCTTCATATTGGGATTAATCATTTAACTAGAGGAAGTTGCAGCAAAGAATCTTACAATTCCAAATGTTTTTTTTGGAAATGAAGGTCAAAACGCCGTAATTGTTTTAGATGGGACATACATCTATCTGCAAAAAAGCATTAACTTTTTATTTCAAAGAGAGACTTATAGTCTTCATAAATACAGGAATCTATTGAAAACTTTTTTAATAGTATGTTCAAATGGACATATAATCGACGTTCATTGCCCATACGCAGCAACAACATCCGACGCGACAATTTTACGTCACCTTCTGTCAATTGAATCTAAATCTGGACTGCAGTGGTATTTCCGACCAGAAGACTCATTTATTCTCGATAGAGGTTTTCGTGACGCCATACCTTTCGTAGAAGAGTGTGGATTTCAAGCACACATGCCACCCACCAGTAGATTTGGCGAACAGTTAACCACCATTGAAGCAAATAAATCCAGATTAGTTACAATATGCCGGTGGGTGGTAGAAGCAATAAACGGAAGGTTCAGGAGAGACTTTAAAATATTTCGACAGAGCTATTTTAATGTCACGCTATTATAAATGCCACTCAAATGCCTTATGAAGGCAACGAAAGAGCTCAAGAATATATCAATATAATAAGAGAAAAACTAAAAGTGGAAAATGATTTGGCGAATTACATTATAAATAATAATATTAACCGCCAAAGAGCTGTTTTTTATAAGAATGGAAGCGAACCATCCCAACCTAGCTGATTTCCCCAGATTGATATTCGAAGAACTTTTGAACCTAACCTTGGGAATCTATCATTTAAAACTGGCCCGTTCCTTTTGCCATGAGCATTTAAGAAATACCAATGTTCATTCAATTGAAGTGCACCGACATCCAAAAATAACACTCATAAGAGGCCGAATCATATATTTTAATTGATCCCAGGCAAAATGGATACGAAGGATTGCATGGATATTATTGCTCGTGTATTCATGGACGGCGAACAGTAGGTTTTTGTGCACATATCTCAAGCATGATATATTATCTCTGTTGGGCTAGACACGAAGAAAATGTTAACCTTATGCCAGCTGCCTTTTTGGATAATATTATAATAATAGATTATGACCAATAATGAGCCACTATTTTTGTTTACCTTCTTTCAATTGTGTATGTCTACCTTGAGTGCTGCAGAGTACGCGCACATTAGGGCGGGCCGCAACGGGCCGGGCCTCATAGCCTCATACAAAATCGTGCGATGCGGCCCGCCTCAGTGTGCGATAGTTCATATGAAATACTCGAGAGCAATTTCTGCGCTGCGGGCCGGCCCATAACAGCCCGCCCAAAATGTGCGCGTACTCAAACTTGACAAGACTATAAACCACAACCTCCCGAGTCTGCCACTTCTACCGCTATCTATACCAAGCTAGTCATCAAATAACACTCAATATATCTACGTACAGTACTAAACATTTACATACAGTACAATATAAAACAATACGATTACCGGACCTGAATTATTAATGTAATTATATTTCGGTATTTCCATACGCCACAATAATGCCCCTTTGCTTAGCAAAACTAGAAGTTAAAAGCTTTCAATTGAGGTATGTTTCAGCTTTGTCCGCCGTGGGGAAATTTTCCATAGTAAAGTACCCAATGTCATTTATGGATGATTTCGTACATTTTGTCATGAATTTTTTTTTGTACATTTATTTTATTTAAATTAAAATACCTCAAACTAGGTATAACGTATATAATAATAAAATAACGTCATAAAATAAATACAAATATTGCTTAAAAGAAACAATAGTATAGTTGAATTATCGAGAAGATGGAATTGCATTTGTAGTGGTTGTACCGTTTGCAACAAAAGGAGAATAAATTTCTCTTAACTTAATAAAATGACATACCCAAGAAGTGGAATAAGTAGTAGTCCTCTGTTTTTTTCTTTTATTCGCTATCATGTTCTTCATCTGAGCTGTCACAAGTATTGATAATAAAATTGTCTGTTATTTGATCCATTTCTCCTTCCTGACATCGATATTTATTTTCTTCACTTTCGACGTGGTGACAAATATTTTCCCAGTCCGCAGCAGTGATGGTATTCATTCGTTCAGTTGCTAAACTCATAATGCCTTGCATGTTTAATGAAACGTTTCTTTTTGCTACATATCCTTTTACCATGGACCAAATATTTTCGATCGGATTGAATGTCGGGTGATACGGTACCAATCGTAATACGGAGTGGCCATGTTCTTTTAAAATTGCATCTATGTGGTACTCGCGAAACCGCTCTTTATTTTGTTTAATTAATTCATACAAACTGGTTTTGTACATCAACCGGTTATACGAAATGTTGTGTTCTGTCAACCAATCCATCATTTCTTGTTTATTAGAATTTGACGTTGGAGCAGGATTCAAAAGTTTGTTGTGATAGGACGCATTATCCACGATAAGTACGCTATTCGGTTTGAGGTTCGGTATTAATTTTTCTTTTAACCATTTTTCGTAGTTGACAAAGTTCATCTGGTCATGGTAATCTCCCGTTTTTTGGTTCGCCTTAAACATTAACAAAGCGTTGGGAATAAAACCATATTTTCCTCCTGCGTGCACTATTATTAACCGCTGGCCTGTACTGATTTGTTTTTTTACACCTAATTCTGTTCCATCGGTCCAAGCTTCTCCGGACACATGTGAAGTGTGGATGTAGGTTTCATCAGTATAAACTAGTGGTCTATCTTGAGATCGATATTCCGCAATTTTGATAAGGTAATTTATTCTTAGCAGTCGTATGTTGTGTTTTTCCATTAATATTTTTCGGTTGTCCTCGGTCTTTTTCCATTTAAATCCAAATTTTTGTATTTGTTTTCGTAAGGTGGAAATGCCAAATTTGTAATCTATATCGGATTTTAACACAGAGTGGAGTCCCTTTAAGGTTGGAAATTGCTTATGGGACAGATGAAAATTGTATATAGTTCTCCGGATGACTTCCTGATCAAAATCGTCTACTGCTGATGACGGACAAGGACGCAACTTTTTATTCTTCGGGGAGGTGAATTTCTTTGTTGTTGCGAATTTCTCGCTGTTGCTCTCAGTCACAATGTTATAAACAGTAGAGAGACAAACACCTGTAGCTTTTTCAACTAACTGGGCAGCGGTGTAAGGCAAGTTTAAATTTTTCGTCAGTTCATTTTCAAAATATTTATAACAGTTGAAAATTATTTGCTTACTTTGACTTATACGAATAATTTCTATATTTTTAAAATATAGAAATTATTCGTTGTCGTACGGGCGGACACAATAATTAATTGAGAATACAATCAAATCAGATGTAAAAATATACGCACAACGTAAATAATATTGACAATTTCACACTGACATTATTTTTGTTTTTAGTTCTTCGATATACGAGGGCTGCTATTTATATATCCGGAAACCGGGATTACAATCTTCTTAAATAGCATATTTGACCGCCATGGTAAAATTTGAACTTTTTTAAGTATATAAGGTATATTTTTTCTTCCTTATTAACGCTCGTGTTTTGTTTTTGACGGGTTTTAAATGTCATCTCGCAGCAAGAATGGAACTCACTCGTGAAAATATTCGTGCTATGATTTATTATGATTTTCGGCGTGGTTTAACGCAACAACAGTGCATAGATCAACTAACTTCAACTTTTGGTGATGAAGCCCCATCTAAAACTACTGTGTATCACTGGTTTAGTGAGTTCAATCGTGGACGTAGTATGCTTACGGACGAAGTTAAGGCAGGTCGCCCGAAATCGGTCGTTGTACAACAAAATATCGAGGCTGTGCGAAAACTTATAATGGACGACCGACATGTTACGTACCGCGAGATAGAGGCGACTCTGGGTATTTCTATGACCAGCATTAATAGCATATTACATAATTATTTGGCTGTAAAAAAAATTTGTTCGCGTTGGATACCCCACAACTTAACAAATGAGCAAAAACATGCTCGCGTCGAATGGTGCAATAAAATGTTAAAAAAATATAACCGTGGTGACTCAAAAGCCGTTTATAACATCTATACAGGTGACGAATCCTGGATCTATGCATACGATCCCGAAACGAAGCAACAATCAACGGTATGGGTAGCGATGGGCCGTTCTCGGAAAGTTTCAGAAACAAGAGAATTCCGCGAGAAGCTTCTCGAGAAAGTTCTCTTGAACGGAAATTTCCGAGAAAGTACTTGAAATGTGGACTAACTTAGATTTTTTATGTTTTATATTTCTTAATATTAGTAATTTATTTGTATTCACAGGACATTCGAACCCAACCAAATATGTTAAAGGCAAAATTCTCTTTGCTCTCGGGAAATTTCCGAGAAAGTTCTCGGGAATGTTCTCCAGGAACGTTTCTCGGGTACATTCAGCATCGATAAAATGGAAAATGTCATAGTTATAAAACGCATTTTGGTTACAAAATAGTCTTTAATTATATGTTATATATTATACAACCCAACAAAACAAATCAAATATAATCGTCAACATGGAAAAAAAAGGCAAAAACAAAAACTTTTAATATGCAAGAAAAAGTAATAAGAGTAAGAATCGAATAGAAATTTCGTATTTTTTGGAATTATTATGAAGCACGTATTACACTAAAATTAATTAATTAATTTGGACAAACAATCAACAGGCTGAGATAACATTCAGAATATGAAAACAGTTTAAGTAGTTACTGTGTCTTATTAATAGAAAAGACTATTACCTATATAATGCGTGCTTCCTTATAATAACAAAAAACACATTTCAATTTCGTATTTTTCGTTATTATTAGAATGTGCATAAACTATAATAAAATTATTTTTGGAAATACAATCAACAGACTACGATAACATTCAAAATAAAAATAAAATTTTAATGTTTTACATCGTAAATTTTGTAGCATTTAAGTGCAGCATGAATTTTACCATAAATGTGTATAATTTGAAGTCAAACAATTGAATAATCTGTAGAGCTAATAATGTTAATTTAATTAATATATCCTACAGCTATGGCACTATCATGTACATGCATTGACAACTCTAATAAATTTACGATATCCGATTATTATAAAACAAGCCTTGATTTATATTAGTGGAAATAAAAATCATCACTGACACAAGAACAACAAATCACCTTTCTAGTTACTCATTATTGTCAAAATCGTACACATCGACACCGTCTGTTTCGTCATTTAGATCCACAACAGATGTGAAATCAAAATCCTCTGTTTCTGATTCTGATGACAAATCCCACGAAGTTTCATCGTCTATATTGGCACTATCGTTATTAACGCGAGAACTTGCATTTTCACCCCGCGGCGTCGTCGGCAATGATTTGTTCATTAACTTCCAGTTATGGGATATGAAACATAGTTTAGCTGCTCTTTCCGTTTTTAGCTTGTTCCTTTTCTTGGTATGTATGTTCCCATATGTTGAAAAGGATCTTTCGACTGATGCTGAAGTTGAGGGCATTGACAAAATTTTTCGTGCCATTTTTGCCAATTCTGTTTTTGGGAATAGGGTTTCCCACCACGAGATTGGATCTACATCTTCTGCAATTTGCCAAACAAAAGATCTCTCCCAAATACCTTTACGACATTTATAGTCCGATAACTCTTTAATGAGAATAGCATCACATTGTGCCGTAGTCATTAAAGTTGAGCATCCGTCCAGGTTTTCATCATGGCTGAGAGTGCTACCTTGATTTCTTGGATCCAGAATAACGGCAGCAAGGTGAACTGGTTTTACACAGTTTTGTCTTCTGGTTTGAAATTTGAGCTTCAAATTGGTAAGGGCAAGGTGATCGATGACATTTGCCGTACATTGTCTGTCCAATACGTTTTCTATTTCTTTGAGAGCTCGGTGCACTAGATGGATTGTGCAGCCGTCTCCCTCTAGGATTGTTATCCATTTCACAATCGGCTTAAGGAAGCTTATTTGCTTTTCAACGTCTTCCCACGTATTTTCGTCTAAGATTTTTGTCCTGTGTTTTTGTAAGTCTCTGTTTTCTTCATTGACAACCAGTGTCTGCAGTATACTTTTTGACTTCAAAAAGTTTTGTAAAGATAGTAGATAGCTGCCCCATCTTGTCTTAACTGGAAACAGCAATGTCACGTTCAAAGATTTTTCTGCTGCAATTTTTTTAAACTCTGCACTGAAGATGTTCGAATGCAAAATTGATTTCACCATCGCTACAACTGATGAGAAGGTTTCTTGAATAGTCTCAATTTTCAACACGTCACCGATCAACAGATTGAGAGTATGAGCCAGACACCCAACCCACGTGGTATTTTCATATTGCCTATTTAGCAGTTTGCCACATTTCTTCATATTTGCAGCATTGTCCGTGATGATACCAAGAAACTTCTCGGCTCCAATTTCATCCATGGTTTGGCCTAACTTTTCAGATAAGTATTCTGCCGTGTGCCTATTATTTTGGGTATCAATTGACGAATGGAAGTATGGCTTAGGTGTGTAGATAATTATGTTGATGATTGAGTCCTTCCTTATATTTGTCCAGCCATCGGCTGCTAAATGTAAAACTTTAGCTTCTTCAATTTTTTCAGTGACCTTTCGTTTTACGTCATCATATTCTTCATCTAGAAGTATCGTTGAAATTTTTTTGCGTGAAGGTGGGCAGTAGTCAGGTCTTAAAAGTTCAAGCGCTCGTTTCCACAAAGGATGTTCAAATATTGAAAGTGGCAAGCCAGTTACATATACAGCTCTAGCTAATGCTTTATCAACTTCTTTCTGTAACAATAAGAAACCATTTTTCATTTCAAAAAGGGGTTTTATATCTTTCTTACTTGTTCCATTTAAAAATCATATGTTACGCTTTTAAATTCAAATCAGATATTGTCTACATGTTAGCTTTCAGTAAAATCCCATAAAACAAAACTTACCTCATTAAATGTTTCCTCTGTAATACCATTCACACTTATGGGCTCGTTAGAATCACCCGGTTGATTGATCATGTCAGGTTCTTTCTTTCCGAGTTCACGTTTCACTTCAACTGGGCTACTTTTGCAATTAATAATATGCTGTGCAAATCTTGTGACGTTTTTGCACATATACACTGCATCACAGAATAAGCACACGTATTTAGTACGGCCATTGTCAGTGTCCGATAAAGTTCTGAAATACGCCAAAACTTTACTTTTCCTCATTTCGACTTATAGACACGGATAACATATCACAACTGTTCTGTTTCTTAGCACTGATGGTACTGAGAGGAAAACAAATATGTCATGTCATGACCAGGTACCCACCTGGAACATAAGCAAGCACTCTTCCCTATTTACTATTCAATAAAATAAATTACTTAGAAGCGACAAAACAATGATGTACTGCATAGTGCAGACGATACGCGTTATCTTATCTACAGTTTAAAGGGTTCAAGACAGTTGACCGTTGCCTTTGTTTTAAAAACTACCTGAGATTCCTTGTGGTCCTCTGAAAACTATACTAAACATGCATCCAGCCACTTCCTTAGTTTAGAGTTATATATTGAATTTAAAAAAATAGTAATTTCGTATTTGACCACAAAATATAGTTGAGAACAATTTCAAGAAGCTTCTCGGGAAAAAAGATAAATTATCGCTTAGGATGGTCATAACCATAACAGTTGGTCGAAATCAAAGTTGTAAGCCAACAGCTTTAAATAACATATACAAAAATTATTTGAGCTATTTAATAGTTATATTTCAAATAATGAATACTTTTTCTCAAGTATTCCATCCGAAAATTTTCTCCAAGAAAGTTCTTATAGAGAACGTTCCCGAGAACTTTCTTGGAAACTTCCCGAGAGCAAAGAGAATGTGGCCCTTAGAATCGTCTATTCGGTTCAAATGTCTAACGAATACTTATGAAACATTTTAAACAAGATAATAAAAACAGATAAAATTTGATGTTCTTCAGATTTAATGTACTTTCTCTGAAATTTCCATTCATGAGAACTTTCTCGAGAAGCATAGAGAAAATTTCAAGGAAAGGAATTCTCGAGAACGGAAACGTTCTCATCGGCACATCTCTAGGTATGGGTGTTTCAAAATGAGCCGAACCCTACGAAAGTTACTCGTGCAAAAAGTACATTGAAACAAATGGTGGCCTGCTTCTTCGGTATTAATGGCCATGTAGCTACAGTGCCACTAGAAAACCGTAGAACGGTTAATTCAGAGTGGTACACGACCATTTGCTTACCGGAAGTATTTGAACAAATTCGTAAAACTAACCAGCGACGAAGAATCATTCTTCATCATGACAATGCCAGCTGTCATACGTCACGCGAAACAACTCTATTTTTGGAGGGTCAAAATGTGGAATTAACGGGTCATCCGCCGTACAGCCCTGACTTGGCACCCAACGATTTTTATTTATTTCCAAATATAAAGAATAAATTACGCGGTCAACGATTTTCGACCGCTGAAGATGCTGTCGACGCATTCAAACAACACGTTATGGAGGTACCTCAGGCGGAGTGGCAGAAGTGCTTTAAAAATTGGTTCACGCGAATGCAAAAGTGCATAGATCATCAAGGGGAATACTTTGAAAAACAATAAAACTATTTTCAGCCGTGTACGTTTGTTTGTTTTTTTGTTTCCGGATATATAAGTAGCAACCCTCGTATATATATATATATAACAACCTCTTTGTATGCTGATAGTACAAGAAAATAGAAAATTCAAATATAGAATGCCTGTAAACAAACAATACTACTACAAATGCAATTCCACGCTCTCGATGATTCAACTATACTAGTAAGACTTAAAACTAGCTAAGTACCTGGATACCATCTGACTGGAATAAGGGTAATTACAAGTATGTTTTAAAGTAATTGTTATCAGGCTTTTGCCCACTCGCCTTTGGGTCATCTACCTGGAATGTCAATTCCTTAGCTAAGCTTGTAAAAGGTACCTAAGGTAATTTTAGTGTTTATGTTATGTAGCATAATATCATTGTAATTGTTTTTGAAATACTGTTTGCTATTATTTAATTGTTAGTTTGCAAATAAATGTTTCATTTGTGTTTAATATTTTTCTACACCGATTACAGTACGTTAATTTCAAATAAATCCTTCTATCCATGAAAATTGCCATTTTTTACCGAATCCTTGGAGAACGCCACTTTTTTTATACAGATCCGTATTATCCGAAATATCCGTATATCCGGATCAGTCAAATTTTAATATCTGAAATATCCGGATCCGAAAAAACGACGGATATTGCAAACCCTAATCATCATTCATTAGGTTAATTAGAATCAACATCAATAGAAATCGTTTCAAGTAAAATTTTGTTGACGATATTGACATTTCTGACGATGCTTTTTGTAATTGCATCGACTCAACTTATGCGTTCAGAATTATTTTCAAAATCAATATAAAAAAAAACTAATGTTTCTTATGGAATTATGAGGTTTATGACTTAAAATTATTAAATGAAGCTAAATACCAATTTTTATTAAATTCTTAAAGGATTAATTTAATGATAATTAATATCGAACGAACCATTATTACGTTAGTTTTATGTTTTGTTATCTGTTCAAAGCTACTTAAACAAGCTCCAAGGTCAAATTACTTTCCCCACTAGTGGATAAAATGCGGTTATAACCACTTGTCTTAAAGGATAAAAGAAGGCTTTCCAAGCTAGTGAGGGGAAAAGTACTTTTTTCAAACAGAGTAGAATACCCTATTAGCGATTGTTTTCCATTTCCAGACAGACAGAGCTACGTTTATGGTTTACGTTGCGAATGATATCTCGAGCTTGTTCCATAATCGGTTACGTTATAGCGAGTGCAAGTATATAGTAAGTGAGTTTATAATTACCCGGCAGTTTGCCGTTTGAATTAAGAACTGAAAATACAGTTTCTGGAATGTTGATAAACAAAAGCTAACCACATATTCAAGGAATGCAAATGCGAACCTTACGTGCACTGGAACACAAAAGCGAAAAATTCTGAACCCAATCTGACGACTTCAGCGAGATGTACCAGGGCTCCAACATTTTTCAGGTTCAGGTGTGGGTGTGCGTAAGAATAAAGTTAAAAATATATAACAAAGGAAAGGCTGCAGCAACATAGGCTGACGGTACATTCTCGTGGCAGAATGTACAGAAAACGTGACGTGATACGCATGCATACGCTACGACTTGGTGTAGTGTATTCTAAGTATTAATTGATGAATTCGTCAGTAGAACTGACCTGTATTTGGCTCTATGTGCTGCATCGAAGAGTACTCCTTCGAAGGGTTTGGTGATGAAGTAGGAGAGCGGCGCCGGAGGCTGCTGCGGCGTCGGCAGCGCATCCGGCGCCGGCGCCGCCAAAACCGGGCCCAGCCGCTCGCAAGCAGCCCGCACGCGCGCGCACTCCAGGCACGACTCGCTTACGTACACTACTGGCCACGAAGAGCCTGCCAACATTACCAGTGTTTAAATAGTTTTTGAAAAAAAAAAGAAACATTATTGTTGACTGTACTTTTCTTCGAACACCCACCCCAAACTACAGATTGATATGATTCTAAAGAGCTCAAACTCGGTGGGATTGCTTTATTTTGTTACAGAGTTACTATGACCACCTTCAAACTTCGGCTTCAGCATCAGATAATCTTCATTCGTAAAGTTTGAGGAACAATTTTCCGTTGACGTGATTTGATGTCTGACGCTCAAAGGTTTACTTAACCGGCCAAGAGCATGTCGGACCATGCTCAATGTAGGGTTCCGCAGCCGTTTATACAAAAAAATGCACTATAGATGAAAAACTACGATATAAAAAAACTAACAAAAGAGCCTATCTCCCCGGCACTTTACGTCCTTTTGGTGAGAAGCGCAGTTTTTTGGCAATAACATAAAAACGGTATGTCCGATCGTGTTAAAAACAATTTTCGTTGGAAGTATTTAGGTATTAAACTTTATATTTGTACATTTTTTCATATTTTTTGAACATACCTAATAGAGAGGGGGGGGGCACATTTGTCACAGGGCATTTTTGCCACTTTCGGAGCGAATATTTGCGAAAATATTCACTAAATCTATTTTTTTTTAAGAATTATCCATGTGTTTTTAAGAAGATCTGTCGAATGATGTGCCACACATTGATATTTGCTGAAAAAATATTTTCTTCACTTTCGGTTATATGTATAGTGCTTCCCCTAGATTTTTTTTTATTTAACTATCAAACTAAGTAGCGGCTTACACAAGACATCTATGTTCCAAATTTCATCAGTATACGTCTTATAGTTTTTGAGTAAAATGCCTGTGACATACGGATACGGACGGACGGACGGACGGAAATGACGAAACTATAAGGGTTCCGTTTTTGCCATTTTGGCTACGGAACCTTAAAAAGTAACTTATCGTAGTATAAGTTGTATGTAACAGTTTAAAGTAGACCTAAGGCCCGTTCGATAAAAGCTTGTAATTTGTTTACAAGTAAACGTCTCTTTGTAATACATATTGTTGAAAAAAAAATCGACTTCTAATACAAGCTTTTGTGAAACGGGCCCCAGCAATGGAACTCTACATTGAACTTAAGATAAGAATGGACAACATAAAATTTTTTGAAAGTGACTCAAAACATTCTTTTTGGGATTTTCGGATCACAAGTTTTTGAAAAAAATTGATATTAAATTTATATACAAATGGTGATCTGTAGGCGGTATAAAGTTAATTCCTTTGCTTTATTTTTTTGTCAGTAATAAAAAAAGAGTTAACCTGTCATATTGGCAGTTTGCATTTGTGTCATAACTACATAGTTGCAGGTAATAATAACGGCACGATAAAAAAAAACATAATCGGCCGTCTAGAAAAGTATAACTGTGACTAGTCACGACGGAACCGTTACAAAATCACGTAGTTTATGTGAGCAACAAATGTGATAAAATCACGGTAAAATTGTTATAACGATCAGAATACATTACTGTAAGTAACTTTAACGTGGCAAGATTGAAATTGAATTGTAACGCTTTTCACCATCTCTGCCTATGACATATGACACTTGTCACAATGAGCCCACAGATGCAGAATAGTTTTAAGTTTTTATATTTATTGTACCTCAAAATGCGGTTAATTTCCTTAAGAATGCGGTAATTTTCTTTATTAAAATCAGTGGATAAAATTAAAAAAAATTAATAAAAAAATTAAATATAATCCTCGTAATTTTGCAAATATTATGAGATAGTACAATAAAATACGGCGGTAACAAAAAATGGCATTAAATTCTGACACATTGCGCAACTATGAAGTTTTCTAATATTGAAAATGTTGACAGTAGTAGCTAGGCAATGATGAGGGTGACTATAGTGAGTGGAAGAAGTAGGCATCTATGACGATTAATAGCACATTTTTAGGGTTCCGTAGCCAAAATGGCAAAAACGGAACCCTTATAGATTCGTCATGTCTGTCTGTCTGTCTGTCCGTCCGTATGTCACAGGCATTTTACTCACAAACTATAAGATGTACATTGATGAAATTTGGAGCATAGGTGTCGTGTGTTAACCGCGACTTAATTTGATAGTTAAATAAAAAATATATATATTTCTAGGAGGGCACTCCATGCATGTAACCGAAACTGAAAAAAAAAATTACAGCAAATATCAAGGTGTGGCACATAATTCGACAGTACTTCTAAAAACACTTTGAGGTTTATAAAAAAAAATTTGGTTTAGTGAATATTTTCCGAAATATTCGCTACGAAAGTAGCGAAAATGGTGTCCCGCCCATCTATTTTCTAAACGGTACGTACAAAAAATATGAAACAAATTACAAATATAAAGCTTAATAAATACTTCCAACGAAAATTGTTTTCAACATGATGGGACATACCGTCCGACTCACACTTGGCCGCTTTTTTTATGCTCGACCAAAGGCCGTAACAGGATAAGGGGAGAAAAAATGCCCATTATGATTAACAGGTGTTTTTTTTTTCTAAAATTACTTACATCTAGTAAAACAATTGTGCAAAGTTTTGTTGAATAAATCCCAATGGTTCAGCCGGGAAAAAATAGAATCCGAATTCATGAAATATGACTTTTCTCTAAAAGTATTTAACTTTATCATACCATCTTTTTTTTTTCATTTGAATTACCTAAATAGTATATATGTCCTGAAACAAAATTAGGTCTCCATCTTTAACATTTCTGTAAAAAACATATGTCACAAATAAAAATAAAAATAAATCATTTCTTAAGGAGTGACCACTCTAAGTGACAACTGCATCAGCTACGTGTGAACTTCCATCCATCCTTAATAGACTTATCCACGCATCCTCTTTGTATGTGCAAATGTTAAAATAAAGTTTCACGAGATTTAAAATTATTGTCAAAACTATTATTACGGTGAAACGCAAAGAACGATAATAAATAACCACTACGAAAGAAAAACGGGCGAAGGGGACCATAGATACTGTTCGTCACTCACAAAATAAAAAATCAAGACCGTTGTGGATGTGGATACTTTTGGAGCCGACGCCATCCGCAGGCATATTTACGATTGTTACTTAGGTAAAGAGTATCATACACTAACAAGTTTAGTAAAAAGTCGAAAAGAAGCTGGCTTATTCTCGGGCTGTGGAACGTCTCTAACAAAGTCAACTTGAGAACCAACAAATTGAGAATGGTACACGCAATATTACAAGAAACGTCATATCATCAATGATTTCAATAGATTGTAAGTAATATATAGGTCTATGCATAACATTAATTATCTTCTATATATAAAATCTATGTATATAAAAGAAGTCCTGACTGACTGACTGACTCATCAACGCGAAGCCGAAAGTACTAATGCTAAAGAATTCACAGTCGGCTACATTTAAACGTGGGCTATGGATAAGAAAGTATATTTCGAAATTCATCCCCTAAGTGGGTACAACAAGGGATGAAAGTTTGTATGGGAAACGTAAAATCTTTGGACTTAGAAACTTGAAATTTCGTGAAAAGATTGTTTGTTTAAACTTGTATTCTTGATTTTTGAAATTCATCCCCTAAGTGGGTAAAACAAGGGATGGAACTTTGTATGTGCAACATAAAATCTTTGTACTTAGGAACTTGAAATTGCAAAAAGATTGTGGGTTGTGTTAATTAATTAATTATTAAAGTGAAACACGAAGAGGGAGGGAGGGAGAGAGGTAGGGAGAGAGAGAGGAAGAGAGGGTAGGAGGGAGACAGATAGGGGAGGGAGGGAGAGAGGGGGAGGGAGTGAGAGAGAGGGGGAGGGAGAGAAAGGGGCAGGGACGGAGAGGGGGAGAGAGGGGGGAGAGAGGGACGGAGTGATGGAGGGAGAGAAGGAGGGAGGGAGGGAGAGACAAAAAATAGGTGTCGTAGTAAAATTATGACGCCGGTTTTCTTGTGACGTTAACACGTAAAATTATCGTTCGTAAACCGACTTTACAGACAACCATTTGGAAGCACGAACGGTTGTCAAATCCTTATTTCGACAAATGCTTGCTTCGTCAATTGCTTATTTCGTTAAATGCTAGTTTTGTCTAATCTTCTGTTCATCAATCCCTTGCGTGTATTGTCCAGTCCTTGAATCGTAATAAATTTGTTCTGTCACATACTTGTTATGTCTAATTCTAGTTACGTCCAATCTTTATTTAGTCGGATCCTTGTTTCGTCAAATCATTGTCTCGTCTAATGCTTAGTGAGTCAAATAATTTTGTCGTCAAAACCTTATTTTTTAAATAACGCATTTTAGTCAGGCAACGGTACAATCAAATAGTAAATTACTACAAAAATACATGAGTTAAAATTAAGAAGTAAGTATTCTAAAACAAGCTAAATAAATAAGTAAAATTAATTTGTGTGATGTGTATAAAATGAGCAACGGATATATACAACATACGTATACATTTAACTATTTAATAATGTATGGAAAATACTAAGCATGTAGCATTTATTTATACCTATTACAAATTATAACTATATTAATTATAGAAAACACGGCTTAAACTTACGTAATAATTGTTATTAATAATTATTACGTGAGTTAAAACCTCGTTTTTATAAATAGTTGAGATGTCTCACGATAGTTTTTATGAAATTTTAAGTATATTATTTCTTTATTAATTTTAAAGACAAAGAATAACACTATTTATAAATACCTTACCTACTTAGTAACCCATAATTAAAAATTGTATTGTCTACTAAATCCTTACCTCCGCTAAATGTCATTGCGTTTATGTCATCTATGTATTTTAAGCGTTACTTAGTCGCTTGTACGGATAAGAACATCTTACAATTAGATTATTCAAGTAAGTATGGCATCTAGTTCAGCGGGGCAAAATGAATTTACTTTCATTGAAAGCAAAAGGGGGAAACCAAAATTATTAAGAGCGGGTCATCAGAACAATTTAAACCTAAAAAATACCAACGGATCTACGATATGGAGATGTGTTAAAAGTGTATTTGGTCATTCTGTAAAATCCTCTATATAAAAAAACTTTGTCTACCTACCTACTAAGTATTTATGCGGTATTGTTTCAGGCTCGATCACAATAAACTCTAAATCCGACACCATCATCCGAGAAAGCCAGCATATCTGCGTACCGGATTTTTCGCAAAAATAAAGTTGAAGTTTGCCTCGAGACATGTAAAAAACGGGTTGTCACGGAATTCAAATCTGTATCCAACATTTATGAGGAGTGTTTTGAAGAGTTGGATAAGTCAGATTCGGATGGACCAGATGTCCCTGATTTTCGATCTAAATCAAATGCTCTTTACAATAGAAAAAAATCTGCTTTCAAAGCACCCAGTAGATTTGATTCAGTAGACAATGTAAAGTTCCCTAAAATCTTGACAGATAATTTTTTGCTTTATGAAAGTACTGAAGGAAAACATTTTTTTATATTCGACACCAGTCTGGGGCTTGATATAATGCAAAGGACAGATTTGGTTCTTGGGGATGGCACGTTTTCAACAGTGCCACGACCATTCTATCAACTATACTCGTTACATATTGACACAGGAAGCACAAAAGAATCTACTTGTATAATCCCGGTCTTGTTTTGCCTGCTAACAAACAAACACCAATCGACTCACCAAAAACTAACATTTCACTGCCCAAAGAATTTGGGAATTCCTAAACTCAACGGGCCTCAATAGTGAACTCTAATAAAGGGCTGCCACAAGAGATCAAATCTGGTCGAAGCGGCATACAGAATCCACAAATCAACCATAATAATAATACCAAAAACTATTTACTGTTCTCAAGGAACAACTGCAGCTTTTTTAAATGCGACTACGAAATAGCCGTCATAAATGAAGTGAAAGAAGTTTTTCCAAATGTCCAAGTAAAAGGTTGCTTTTTTTAATTTGAAACAAGCCTTATTCAAAAAGCAAAAGAATTAGGAATGCTGGAACCAATAAACAAAAAGGACTGTCAAAACCAAGACAATCAAGAGAAAAAGTCGCTGAAAAAACTCATGCATATGGCATCTAATCTTGCTCTGCTACCCCAATCGTACATACCAGAGGCGTGGTTAACCATTGTACAAAAAGCACCGGAATGAAAGTGAAAAAATTAGAAAGTATTTTAACGATCAATGGGTCAAAAAAATTAATGCCGATATGTGGTGTTGTGGTCAAGAACGACATCGTACTACAAATGCCATCGAAAGATGGCATCGCACTTTAAAACTTAAAATATCGGCAGAAATTTATTTTACTACGTGAAAACTTTAAAGAGTGAAGCAATACATTATAATAAAAAGTATCAAAAAGAAGAGGTTGGTTCAGCATCAACAAAAAAAAGGAGAACAAGTGATATACTAAAGGACATCAAAATTGAAAAAATAATCCAGGATTTGAAAACTGAAAAAATTACAGTTGAAACCTGTTTGATGAAATTGTCTTGGGTTAAATGATTAACTACGTACCTACTTTGTTTGTTAAATTGTGACCGTCTAGTATTAATGCCCTCTGCCCAAAAAAAGGATGATTATAAAAAAATACTCTTGCTGATAATAATGACAAAAAATTTGTAAGAATTATAAAATAAATTAATTATAAGAATTATAAGTTTTGTTTGTACATGTACGCGTAAAATTGATAAAACACGATCGATACGAAACATGACTGACTCACTAAGCATTAGACGAGACAATGATTTGACGAAAGAAGGATCCGACTAAATAAAGATTGGACGTAACTAGAATTAGACGTAACAAGTATGTGACAGAACAAATTTATTACGATTCAAGGACTGGACAATATAAGGGATTGACGAACAGAAGATTAGACAAAACTAGCATTTAACCGTTAAATGCTAGTTTTGTCTAATTTTCTGTTAAATTTTAACGAAATAAGCAATTGACGAAGCAAGCATTTGTCGAAATAAGGATTTGACAACCGTTCTTGCTTCCAACCATTTTTGCTATGCCTTAAAACACTAATCCTTTCGAAATTCCACTGTCGGGAACTTCGCCGGTCTCTTCATTTGATAGTCTAGCAGGCGTTGAAATTAAAAGTGGCGGTATTGCCTTCTTATGGAATAATGTTTAATATCCCCATTTTCTCAATCTAAATCCGTTGGTCGCTGAATATCTTCTAAGTATTTTTTAACAAACATGAACAGCATCGTACAACTGACAGAAACAAGTTTTTCTCATTCATATCCCTGTTTTTACCTAAAATCTACGCGGACGAAGTCGCGGGCGGCCGCTAGTCTTATATATTACTTATTACACTTTCCATATCAGGTAAGTTCTGTTGTTAGATTTTTTTTTCTTAATTGTAAAAATGTAAGCGAACGCATTCAACTCTAGCTTGATCCTAATTGTATAGACAATATTTTTCCTCATGTTGCAACACTATAGACATGTGTCCGGTCAGGATTAACTTTTTATTTGAGTTTAATTGTAGGGTAACTTAGACACAACCTATCCCATTCTATGTTACGCAAAGTCAACAATGTAGCCTCAACTTAGCCTCAATACTGATGTAAATCTTTAAAACCGAAACATTACAAGGTTGTTAAAAAATAAAAACTAAGTGTCTAAACAAACCAACTGCAACTTGTATGTGAGCTGCATGAAGATGAGTAGAAGCAGTCTTCTTGCAGCACGACAAATTGCAGTGTAAAAGGTATCTGTCTGAGGAAACCTCAGGCGTAGTCGTGTCCCCCCCCCCCCCCCCCCCGTTACATCTGTCCCTGCCTTGATAAACCAGTAGTACTAAAATGGTTTTTCAATTTGTGATTTTTTGTAAAAAAAAATATATTTCTAAAACTATTCATTATTCAACTACTTTATATACTCCAATTAGGCTCTAGAATCGATCGTTTAAATCGGTCGGGTTATTCGGGCCCACGGTGTAGCGAAAATAAAGTGAAGCCTCACATAAGATGAGCTGCTAGAACTTACTTAAACACAGCTAATCAGCTATAGTTTCTTGCTTACGTATAATAAACATATTTGTTATTATATCCCCTCCAACCCCTTGTGCTCGGTTTAGCAAGGAATACAGTATTAATGTTAACATAATAGTTAAAATTGTTGTATATGTTCTTGAGTGTTTTTGTGAACGTCTCTTACTTCAATTTAACGTAAAACGCAACACCAGTAGCTTAGAATTGAATGTGGCAGGTCGGTGTTATGCATGCCAAGAGAGCCGGGTGATCCCTGTGTCGCAACGTGACTCAGCGACCATGAACCAGTAACGCGGGAGCGCGTCCCGAGGTCACATACGATATGCCAATACTTTTTTTCACCCACCTATGTGTTGCAGCAAATTGGGATGTTGGGATGCAGTTTTTATTTTTCTGTACAGACCAAAGTAATAATTTATACAGTCGATTGTCGTGATATCACTTTCAGGATCTAAGAAACGATATCTAAAAACAATATGGCATAAAAACAAACCGTAGATTCTGAGTCCACATTATGTGTACATCTGGGAAACTTAAGCATTAAATGTTATTATGAACATCACTAGGCGCCTGCTATTGTGGTATGTAACGTTCAGTAAAGAAAAATCTGTCACACGTGACTAGCAGTTAGAAACTGCTAAAATTAGCAATGCTAAAGATTTAATATTTACATAAGACCATTAATTTAAGGACACGCAACACCCGGTTGTTAAATGATAAAATATGAACAACTAGTAAGGTGAATGAAGTGGAGCACACGACATGCGACAGACGCATGCGCACTCACATCCTCCACCAAAGTATGACCGCAGTTGTTCTACCAACGCTAGCATAGTTGGCGTACGGGCCGCGAACTACGCTTTACGCCATCCTCAAAAGCAGCGTTCGTCAACGGCCACCACATGACGTACCTAGTTTTAATTAAAATATAGTCACACAATTGAAAGACAAAACACAAAAATTATGATGAAGGAAGAAGTAATTGGGATGTTGAGAACTTTTTTCTATGATATGCTGTAGAACGACCTTTTTAATCTTATAAAAACTCACCGGGATACAACAATATTAAAATCACATTTTTGAGCTTTTCCAGAAACCCTCCCTCCATACTAAACCCCAGGAACGTGCTTGTATGGGGAAATTAAGAACTTTGTTCTGCAGCTATATTTAAACTTGCATTTATTAAAACTGTTTCATAACAATAGTTGCCATACATTTAATGGGCAATTCAATGTTATTATTAGTTATTAATGTTTTCATACTTTAGAAATGGACTTTCCCTGTCAACTTCACAAAACAAGCTGCACGCAAGGTATAGATCTCGATTTTTTTATTTAGGAATTCTATAAAAGAATCTATCATTTCTTATAAATATTTTATTTTTATTTGAGTACAGTAAACATCCCATCTAAAGTGTCCCCTGCTACGATGGGCATCATATAGACAACCGAGAACCCGAGACGGAAGCTCTTCAGTGAACCTAATCCAATATGAAATTAAAAACATTGCTCTGTAAAACCCTGTTTACTCACCTGTAAATGCCAATATATTATTATTTCACAATTGAAATAAAACCAATAAAATGGCGGGAACTTCGTTCGTGGAGCAGAACAAAGTCATAGCCCTCGTTTATGATTCAGCATAAGTAGTTTGATAAAAGGTATCCTATACCGTGGTGGCCCAGCTACACAAGGGTTGTTGGTCTTGGACTTAGTCGTACTTGTTATGCACTTCATGATGAAAGCAAGCCGCGCTTTGCACAGTGATATTAGAGACCAAACTGAGTGATTTGATTCGCAGCAGCGGAAGTTTCACCCCTTAGGAACAGGGATGGCGCCACATCTTTAAAATATAGGTATTTTAAAGAATTCTACAAGTTAAAGTAATGGACCAATTTCAATGTTTAAGATGTCAAATTTATCAAAAATTTAGTCTATATTTTGTGTAGGTAGTTTTAATTTGATATGTAAGTTTATTTTAAGGTTTGTTATTAAGTTACGAGGGCTGCTATTTATATATCCGGAAACCGGGATTACAATCTTCTTAAATAGCATATTTGACCGCCATGGTAAAATTTGAACTTTTTTAAGTATATAAGGTATATTTTTTCTTCCTTATTAACGCTCGTGTTTTGTTTTTGACGGGTTTTAAATGTCATCTCGCAGCAAGAATGGAACTCACTCGTGAAAATATTCGTGCTATGATTTATTATGATTTTCGGCGTGGTTTAACGCAACAACAGTGCATAGATCAACTAACTTCAACTTTTGGTGATGAAGCCCCATCTAAAACTACTGTGTATCACTGGTTTAGTGAGTTCAATCGTGGACGTAGTATGCTTACGGACGAAGTTAAGGCAGGTCGCCCGAAATCGGTCGTTGTACAACAAAATATCGAGGCTGTGCGAAAACTTATAATGGACGACCGACATGTTACGTACCGCGAGATAGAGGCGACTCTGGGTATTTCTATGACCAGCATTAATAGCATATTACATAATTATTTGGCTGTAAAAAAAATTTGTTCGCGTTGGATACCCCACAACTTAACAAATGAGCAAAAACATGCTCGCGTCGAATGGTGCAATAAAATGTTAAAAAAATATAACCGTGGTGACTCAAAAGCCGTTTATAACATCTATACAGGTGACGAATCCTGGATCTATGCATACGATCCCGAAACGAAGCAACAATCAACGGTATGGGTGTTTCAAAATGAGCCGAACCCTACGAAAGTTACTCGTGCAAAAAGTACATTGAAACAAATGGTGGCCTGCTTCTTCGGTATTAATGGCCATGTAGCTACAGTGCCACTAGAAAACCGTAGAACGGTTAATTCAGAGTGGTACACGACCATTTGCTTACCGGAAGTATTTGAACAAATTCGTAAAACTAACCAGCGACGAAGAATCATTCTTCATCATGACAATGCCAGCTGTCATACGTCACGCGAAACAACTCTATTTTTGGAGGGTCAAAATGTGGAATTAACGGGTCATCCGCCGTACAGCCCTGACTTGGCACCCAACGATTTTTATTTATTTCCAAATATAAAGAATAAATTACGCGGTCAACGATTTTCGACCGCTGAAGATGCTGTCGACGCATTCAAACAACACGTTATGGAGGTACCTCAGGCGGAGTGGCAGAAGTGCTTTAAAAATTGGTTCACGCGAATGCAAAAGTGCATAGATCATCAAGGGGAATACTTTGAAAAACAATAAAACTATTTTCAGCCGTGTACGTTTGTTTGTTTTTTTGTTTCCGGATATATAAGTAGCAACCCTCGTACTTCAATTTTTTTATTTATAATTGTTGTCCTTAAATAGAAATTGGTACGCCTGAGTTACATTTTCCTTTGATTATATCCCTTACTCCTTACAGATAACCGTGGCTAGATAACTAGAGAACTGTGAAGATTTTTTTTCCTAAGAGATAACTAGTTATCGCCGAGGATTTTATATTCTTCGCAGATAACTATTATTTTTTTAAGTTTTCTTTGAGGAGAATGTATTCCTCGGAGATAACTAGCTATCTCCAAGGAATTTAAAATCTTCGCAAATAACTGTCTTTTCTAATAGTTATCTGTGAGGAAATTTAAATTTCTCTTCTTAGCATAGTGTTTTGTAAACTCCATTTTTGTGGCATGCTGTTTATTATAGGTGGAAGAGTATATATAGAATATGAAGCATAAAGATCTCGATCTAATACGGCGGAAATAAATAATTGTATGGACCCTAAATCCGACCAAATTTAGACTTCATTTCCTAAAAAATGATTTTAGAGTTTTAATCTTATGCTTAAAATATTTTTTGACGTGTTTAAAGGAAGACAATTTTAATTTTGGTATTTTTAAGTTTAAAATAAAATTCATTTATTTGTAAATTTGGGTTTTATTTTAAACGTTTTAAAAATAGTAAGTTGTTAGTATTTTTTAATCTTTGTTTTTCTTTGTGACAATTACTTGCAGATAACTGTTAGAAAAGACAGTTATTTGCGAAGATTTTAAATTCCTTGGAGATAGCTAGTTATCTCCGAGGAATACAATTTACTCAAAGAAAACTTAAAAGAATAATAGTTATCTGCGAAGAATATAAAATCCTTGGAGGTAACCAGTTATCTACAAGCATTGGATCTTCCTCACAGAAAACGGTTAAAAAAAAAGTTATCTGCGAAGAATATAAAATTCTCGGAGATAACTAGTTATCTCCTAGGAATAAAAATCTTCACTGTTCACTAGTTATCTAGCCACGGTTATCTGTAAGGAGTAAGGGGATTATATTAGGATAATATTTACATTTACAGAATAATCTTCTACTTGTACTTTTATGATCTAAAAAAAAAAATCTTTGAATATCTCAAATGAAAGCTAATTTTATACGTTACTTATAAAAAACTATATACTGTAATTTTAAAATGATTATACTTTTTCGTAATTCAGCACCAGAAAAAAAACTATTTTTTTTTATAAATTAGGTAATTACTTTTCATTTAAAATAATACATTAGGATACCCATTGAAGAATGAACATTTCTTCGTGAAGATTTCTTTGAAATTTATTCGTAAGAAAAGCGTGCACAATTAAACTTAAATATTTCGTGAAGTAAAGGTATCAGTGTCGGCTTTTTTTTATAATACTTTTATATGTACTGAGACATATATATATATATGCATTAAACCATTCATATTGCATACAACATACAATGTTTTAAGCAATCAAGTAAAAACTACCAATTAGGTTAGAAAAATAAACTTAAGATGCCATGTTTTGCCAGAAGTTTACAGTATATATGTCTTATATTTTTTTATAAGTAACGTATATAAAGTAAACCCCGTTATCTAACGCTCAGTTTGGGGGCAAATAAAATAGTGATGTTGACTGAATGACTTATAAAAAAATATTTGGCAAAATAAAATTATTCCTTTGTAAATGCTCTTGAGATAACTCATTCATTGCATCTATTTGACCGGATTCATGCAATATTAACAAACATACTAAATAAAAATCCAGGCTTTAAATCTGTAAAAAATATTAAACTGTTGTTAGAAAATAAGGAAGTTGAAATTGATAACAGGATTGTAAACAAAAGCTGCATAGAGCGTTACAAAAAAAACTACAGGTTTTGCCAGTTACACAGTCTGTAGAGGTCGAAAAACCATTTTCATTTTTAAAATGGATTTTTACAAGCAGTCGACTAAGTTTGACTTCATATAATTTGGATAAAAATATTGATGATTTATTATACAATTATAGTACATGAACTAAGAAACAGATGGCGCAAGCTACCCGACTACACTCGCCACAGGCCCAGCGTTATAGAGGAGTAGTATAACAAGCTGCCCAGAGATGGCGTTGGGATCGAAATAGATCGCGCTATCGTTTGTTCGACGTAGAATACTCTTAACCATGATGTGAATTTTACTTTTTGTCTAATGTTAGGAGCAAGTATTGTACTTGGTTGGCTGCCTTCAAGCACTTGAACACCTTCCATTGCAATTCTCGCGACAAATAGAAAAAACCCTCTTTAGCAGTAGTGCGGTGTCTCTATCGAAACGCCCGCTAGTACTTAAGGTGGTATTCGTAAAGTACTGTACGTATAGTGGGTTAAGTATAATAAATCCTCCTTCGAGTTGAACCACGTCGTTTCCGTTCGCCCAATTAAGTACCCGTACTACAGTGGCGTCCAACTCGGGCTCAAACGAACCCAGATACGTGGTCACGCGTGCCGGACGGAAAACTACTTTTCCGGTTAGAACTCGCCGAGAAAAACCTGAAGCTAAAATGAGCGTCAACCTGTCACAGGAACAATTTCAACAGTTATTATCGTGCATAGGGAACAACCGACGACAAGGAAGCATGGCGTCGTGCAAAGCATTATATAACGGTCGCAAGGACAGGGAAACGGTAGAAGCTTTCCTTACCGCAGTGCAAGTTTTCAAGAAGCTGGAAAACATCAGCGACAGTGATGCACTGTCTGGACTACCTCTCATCCTACGGGAAGACGCGGCTGCATGGTGGCAAGGAACCAAAGAGACTATTACCTCTTGGAAGGATTTTGAGGATGCGCTGAGGAACACTTTCGCACCGAAGAAACCCGCATATGAAATCTATTTGGAAGCCTGTGGAACCAAGCAAGCGTCAGATGTTTCTACGGATGATTTTGTTACGAGGAAGAGGATGCTATTCTCCGAACTACCCAGCGACGAACAACTTAACCTTAAACAGCAGCTAAATATTACCTACGGCTTGCTAAACCTGCAAATAAGAGAGAGAGTTCCCAGGGAGAAAGTTCAGGATTTTGACGACCTTCTAAAACAGGCACGCAGCACAGAAGCCTTACTAAAAGAGAAAGCAGGAAAAACAAATAAAGTAGAAACCAGCGAAAAAACTGGGGAGACTCTTAAATCCGAGACTACGGCTCCAACACGCACAAGAAAGGCGGTCCGGTGTAACTTCTGCAAGAAACTGGGTCACGTCTCAGAAGAATGTAGAAAACGTAAGAAGGCGATGGAAGCTGGCAACGAGCAAACAGACACAGCGCCATCTAAGTCCAAGGATGTGAACTTTTCCTGTTACGGGTGTGGTACAGCGGGGGTTTATCGCAGTAACTGCAAGATATGCAATAGCAAACAGTCCGTGGTACCTGAGAACAAAGGTAGTTTGGGATTCTGTGCCATCAATGTGCAGCTAGACAAGGGATCTCGACCCATGGTGTTTATTGAGATCAATGGTGTTAAAGGCAGAGCTTACGTAGATACTTGTGCCAAGGTAAGCGTCGCGTCAAATGAACTGTATCAAACGTTGAAGGCACGTGGACAAAGCTTCTGTGAAGAAATGGCTACAGTCACGTTGGCGGATGGACACTCAAAACTACAGAGAGTGCTGACATTCGAGGCCGAAATCAACCTCTGTGGCCGACGTTTCAACACTCCTTTTATCGTCTTGCTACAGTCTAGCGACAACCGAACGTTGTTAGGAATTGATTTTCTGCAAAAAGCCGGTATCATTCTGAACATCGCACAGTTCACTTGGAGCTATATACAACAACCTCAACATGAATTCGAATTGTATCAAGAGAGATTTGTTATGTTTGATCGACAAGCCTCTACGCCTCCTAGAATTGGTGTTGCTCCTGTAGATTTACAACGGGAAAGGACACCGGTAATGAAAGGGAATAACCGTAGTGAAACTGCCGTGGTACCTTCAAAGATAAGTTGTTCTGAAAACAAGCTGCTCTTCGACGGATACTCACCAAGGATGGAGTACATGATGAGAGACGCTATACAGAACATTGAAGAAGCTGAAATTGCCCTATCTCCATATGCCGAAACCCTCTTCGAGGAAATAGGTATATGCGCTTTAGATATATCACCAGTACTAGACGCGGCACAAACAGCACAACTCGACGAGTTACTCCAGGAGTTTAAGGACGTATTCGAATCAAGCGGCATGCCAATGAAAGGGGTAGAACATGTAATCGATACACAGGGACATCTGCCAATAGCTATACCCCCGTATAGATTGACACCACCAAAAAAGGAGATCCTTAAGAAGGAAATACAGAAGATGATTACGGAGAAAGTAATCGCGCCGTGCACCTCCCCCTGGGCTGCGCCAGTAGTTATGGTCCCGAAACCAAATGGGTCTATCAGAGTATGTGTCGACTATAGAAGGCTTAACTCTATCACAGTGCCTGATACGTACCCAATTCCTCGCATCGACGACCTCCTGCATGAAGCAAAGTCCACCGCATACATGTCGACTTTGGACTTAAAAGCTGGGTACTGGCAGATACGTGTACGGGAGTGCGACCAAGACAAGACGGCCTTCATAACGCCTTTTGGAATCTATAAATTTCTAAGGATGCCCTTTGGCCTTCGCAACGCTCCGTCGACCTTTCAACGGGTAATTGATAAATTTCGAGTAACCCTAAGCCATGTCAAGCTATTGGCCTACTTGGATGACCTAATAGTGTTCTCCACCACATTTCAACAGCATCTCTCTGACCTACGGGATGTTTTCACCAAGATGAGAGAATACAACTTCGTGGTCAATAGGGACAAATGCCGTTTTGGATGTACCAGCATAAAGTACTTGGGTCATTTGATAACCCCAGAGGGCCTGCAAGTGGACCCTGAGAAGGTGTCGGCAATTCTGGATCGCCCACCGCCTTCCAATGTAAAACATTTGCTGTCGTTCCTCCAGACCTGTTCGTGGTACCGGCGATTTATAAAAAACTTCTCGGACCTTGCTGAACCTCTTACCAGACTCACCAAAAAGAAGGCTGTGTGGAATTGGGGTACTGAGCAAGAAAAAGCGTACATAGCACTGAAGACTCATCTCACATCTACTCCAATCCTCAAGCAAGCAGACTATACCAAGGGTTACACTATTAAAACTGATGCGAGCAATTATGCCCTTGGTGCATTACTCGTGCAAGGAGAGGGTGAAGAGGAACACCCAATAGAGTACGCGAGTAGGCTTTTGACACAAGCAGAACGTAATTACTCGACTTCTGAGAGAGAAGCCCTCGCTGTGGTTTGGGCTGTCAAAAAGTTCGCAGGCTATGTTGAAGGATCACCTATTACAGTCGTTACTGATCATCAAGCTTTACAGTGGCTCATGAAGTTAAAATCCCCAACAGGCAGACTCGCTAGATGGGCTCTACAATTACAGGCTCACGACATCAAGGTAAAATATGCTCCGGGACGTACAAATGTTGTGGCTGACACCTTATCAAGACCACCGTGCACCGAGAGTACCGCAATTGAATGCGGTGTGTGTCTGGTGTCGGCAGAATTGCGGCCTCGCAGTCCCGCCGAGATAAGGGCTGACCAACTTAAAGATGTAAAGCTAGAAAAGATAATCCACGCATTAGAAGACGCTCATAATAATGAAAATGCTCACTATTGGAGTGGAAAAGGCTATCTGATGAACGATGGTCTTCTATATCGCCACAAATCGGAGTCAGATTCGGATGAAGCCCAGTTAGTTGTACCAGAGCACGAATGGGCGAATGTGCTGGCAGTGTATCACGATGACCCTACAGCGGGGCATTATGGCGCTGATAAGACATTTCAAGCCATATCACGAAGATACTACTGGATTGGTATGCGAAAGTACATCGAAAGCTATGTAAAACACTGCATCAAGTGTCAACGTTACAAGCCATCAAACCAAAAGCCTGCTGGTCTTTTACAAACCCATGCATTGGGTCAACGGTTCGAAGTCATCTCATTTGACCTCTTTGGCCCGCTACCTTCTTCTTCTGATGGTAAAACGTGGATACTTATCATAGAGGACATAAATTCTCGTTGGGTTGAATTATTCGCTTTGGAAGATGCCACGGCAGAAAGGTGCGCCATGGTTCTGATAAATGAAATCTTCCTGCGTTACGGGTTTCCCAGGAGAATGATCAGTGACAATGGACCTCAATTTGTCAGTGCCATTATGCAGCAAGTCTCTTTTTGTCTAAAGATCAAACATGCTTATACGCCTGTGTATCACCCCGAAACAAACCCAGTGGAGCGGAAGAATCGGGATTTGAAAACACAGTTAGCAATGATTATTGGAAACAATCACCGAGAATGGCCAGAACATTTACCTAGCATCAGGTTTGCCATGAATACTGCTATTTGCAGGTCAACGTCTCACACACCGGCCTTTCTAACCTTCGGACGAGAATTGAGGACTATGGATGACAACTACAATGACTTTCGACAAATAGTACTCTCAGAAAATTTTATACCGGAAATAACCCCGAAGTTACTGCAGCTAGCTACTGTAATGGAAAGAACCCGAGAAGTACACGAGAAAGAAGAAGAAAAGAGAAAGGAGTTGGTGGATCAGCACCGTTGGGCCAGACCAGAATACAAAGAAGGTGATATGGTCATGGTATCGCTGCATCCACTAAGTTATGCGAGCAAAGGCATTAGTGCCAAGTTTGCACCCCGACGAGATGGTCCTTACATGATCACAAAACAGCATGGGCCCTCTTCATATGCAGTGGTCGACGCGTCAAACCCCGATTTGTGTCTTGGGATCTACCATGCGTCGGCATTAACTCCCTACAACGGATTAAGAGAAGAATTGCCAACACCAGTTCAGCCGTTAAGGAAGCGAGGCAGACCGCGTAAGGGATCTGCACCTGCCCACGATCGACCTGCCCGTGGTCGTGGTCGGCCCAAGAAGCAATGAATCTTACCTCAGTGGGACACCTCGGGAACAAATGGGGGGGGGTATAGTACATGAACTAAGAAACAGATGGCGCAAGCTACCCGACTACACTCGCCACAGGCCCAGCGTTATAGAGGAGTAGTATAACAAGCTGCCCAGAGATGGCGTTGGGATCGAAATAGATCGCGCTATCGTTTGTTCGACGTAGAATACTCTTAACCATGATGTGAATTTTACTTTTTGTCTAATGTTAGGAGCAAGTATTGTACTTGGTTGGCTGCCTTCAAGCACTTGAACACCTTCCATTGCAATTCTCGCGACAAATAGAAAAAACCCTCTTTAGCAGTAGTGCGGTGTCTCTATCGAAACGCCCGCTAGTACTTAAGGTGGTATTCGTAAAGTACTGTACGTATAGTGGGTTAAGTATAATAAATCCTCCTTCGAGTTGAACCACGTCGTTTCCGTTCGCCCAATTAAGTACCCGTACTACACAATAATAAATAGTACTATTTAAAATATATTTTATTTCATAATAATTTAAAAAATTACTATAGCAGACCTCTGTTAAGTACGAATAAAACAACGTTTTTTTATCGATTCAGGTTATCGAAACTGCCCCATCACTTGCCCCCAAACTGAGCGTTAGGTAACGGGGTTTAGGTATTAGTATAAATGTGTAGGTACATGATTAATTTGGCCCTGCACAGGACACCATGATCAATATAACAATACTAGCTGTTGCCCGCGACTTCGACCGCGTAGATGCAATTTATAGCTTACAAAGTTTTACCCCCTGTTTCGTCCCTAAAAGGGATGAAATTTGACATAAATTATAGCTTATATCCTATTGTCATTTAAAAGGTACATAACTTAAGAGTTTTATAAAAATTCGTCCAGTAGTTTTTGAGATTAAGTGGAACGTACATACATACTTTCACGTTTATAATATAGAAGAAGATAGAATACTCCAGTCATTTTAGGCCGTCCGCTACGTTAAGCGGACTATTTGTCGGAAAAGGGGTACGGCGCGTGTCCCACGACGGGATATTTGTCCAAGTCGGAACACGGCGCGGGACCCGCAGGCCGGTAGGTACGTTTCGCAAAACCTAGAACGTACGAGTGGGGTACGTCGACGGAGGCTTCGACGGGTTTATTTCCTATCTTCAACACTTGACTATTAAACAATTTTACTGGATATAAAACTTATAAGGTACATTTGACTGAATTAGGTATAGGTTGGTATTTATATTTTACTATTATTTCAAAGAGTTTTGCAATTATTTTATTTCATTTTGAAAATCGGCACAATCTGGCAATAGTTTTCAATCTTGACAGGCCGCTGTCAAGATTGAAAACTAAACGCAGTTTTAAGTGTTATATGTGGAAGAGTATACATATGGAGAAAAGTTGACAATCTCTTTTAGCGAGTGTCATTAATTTGTTTGACTGTTGTTTTATTTTTTTATATCTTCGCAAATGTGATGAAAAACATTGTGTGTCTTTATATATTAATATCGGGCTCATATTGTACATAGCAAGAGAATTAATTTTTTTTTTCTCAAACATGCAATGCAATATTGATGTTATGTTCCTTATTTATAATAGGCTGCGAAGTAGGTATGACGTTTCAGGTGCGGCTAGGACAAGCGGTCGTTAATGGAATTTTCATACAAATCATGCAGTCCTAGGCCGGCATAGTACTTTTATTTTATTTCCATTCCACATAAATTTGTGGCACAGGCATCATGACATTCTGCCACTATGCGTATTAAAAAATAAAACTTTGATTTTTTTGTTGTTTATTTCATTGCATGTTTGTAAAAAGCAATATACATACCTCGGCGGGAAATATGGGGTTGCCCGCCTCAGACCTACATGTCTTCGGCCGGCAACCCTTTTGTCCCGGCCTCTGTAGTAATGTACTGCGCAAGAAAAAAAGTTCGTTTTACACTAATCGATGCAAAATAGTCAAGTCGGCAAGAAAACACTTAGTGTTTGTAGAAAAAAAAATGTTTGAGAGAAGAATTGTTTGATGGAAATGTAAATTTGGCTATATAAAGACAGATTTTCTTCATTTCGTATTATTTACAGAGATTTCATATTCAATATGAGATGTGGTAAACCAATTTGGAAAGACATTCGAAACGTTATATAATTTCAAGCAGTAAATCAGGAAAATTTGCGTAAGTATAAAATAGCTCAAAACCTTCACCTAGCGAGATCTACTATACAACCTATCATCCAGAATTACAAGAAGACTAACAACTTGTATCAAGCTTAAAGAAAACTGGTCGCCCACACGTCACAACACCAGCCGAAAACAGAGTCTAAAGGCCAAGCAACACCGGATGCGTGTGCATGGCGTGCACGTAGACGTGCGCGTGGCGTGCTCGTTGTAAAGTACGAATACCCATAAGAGATGACACACCGCTGCGCACGTGCACGCCACGCAAGCGGTGTGCCATCTACTATGACATTTCATAATTCATAACGATACATGCGCACGCCACGCACACGCGCAAGTGCACGTGCTGCGCACGCATCCGGTGTGTTTCGGCCTTTAAGACAAAATCGACGTGCTTGGGCAGGGGAACTCACCGTAAGATGGCGAGAAATGATAGACGTTTCTGTCGATACATGCAAACGAGTCATAAAAGGAATAGTCGGTTATTTAGTGTCTCATTTGTATAGGACACCTTGCAGATTTTCAACAAAGGAAGCCACTTAGCACAGGTGTACCTAGTGGTCAACTGAGCAGATTTAGCCCGGTACCCACGAAATTCTTCCATGCAGGTGGGCGGTGGAGGGGGGGGGGGGGGGGGAACCCCTCCTACCACGCTGCATTCTGAACTTGATTTCTACATTTTTTTTTTTTTTTTTTAAGAGCCTAGAGTGTCCAGTGGGACACTCTTGCTAGGCAAAGGCCTACCTTTCATTCTTCCACGTGTCCCGGTCTTGGGCAATCTCCCACCAGTTGTTCCGGAAAGAGTCAAGTTCGTCCCGCCATCTTCGTCGAGGCCTACCGCGACGCCGGATTCTATTTTGTGGGACCCACTCGGTGACTACTTTAGCCCACAAGTCACCCGGCATGCGACCGACATGTCCAGCCCAGTCCCACTTCAGCTTGGCAGCTGTTTGGGCTACGTCGTATATTTCTACATAAGTTTAGTAAATAGGCCGTGTTTGGTATCGTTTTCGTATAATTCAAGGACGAGGAATCCATTTCTGTAACAAAATTTTCACTCGTCCCTAGAAAAAAACAGAGTTTTGCACAAAAATAGCAAAAACAATTTTTTTTTTACAAAATCTTAGTATGGAAGCGTTGGTGCGGAACGCCGTCCACGATATTCCGAGCATCATTCTCCAGCACCACATTTCCAGAGCATCTATCTTCCCCTTTTCCAACTCAGGCACTATCCATGTCTCTGCCGCGTATAGAAAAATCGGGAATATAAGTGTCCTCACGAGGCTGACCTTGCTGCCTTTGGTGATGTTGCGATTTCTCAAGACTTCCCTCAACTTCTCCATTGCAGTTCTGGTACTGCCAGTATTCTACGCATTTTCTGGGTGTGATATATAGTTTCCCTTTTTGCCGGTAAAGGGAAGAAAAGCGCTTTTGATGCTTGGGACTCTTATTCAACCGCAACAGAGGGCTTCCGTTATACCAAAGCAGGAAACATAGAGGAGGCTTTGCCGATTGTGGAGAGATGTTATTGCTTTGTATCACAAGTGAGTTTATAAGACTCTGTTTGGCTCTCAAGTGTGTGTGTGTCGCACTGTCTGGCTGGTAGAAAATCTGCCGCCACCTTAAGACGCCTTGCGAAATCATCTATTGTCAGCGGCATATCAGGAAGGACATATATGGGGTGGACACGTATTAAAACCAATTCAAGACCAACCATGTTCCGCCGACTGGGGTTGGGTGAAAAGTGTTGGCATATGGGAGCCTGTCGGGGCCAGCCTACCGTCAGCAACCGCTGCTTGCATGGAGTTAATCAGGTGTAGATGCAGGCAAAAATGCGCAGGAAGGTGCAATTGTGTGAAAAGAGATATAAATAAAGTGCACAGAACTGTGTGGCTGCAGCAGAACTAATAATTAATAATACAACTAATATATTTTATTAAATTTACAAATTGTCTTTTATTTTTAATGAAAATCTCTCAAAAAGTGTCACCTAAACTTTGGATTTGGACACAGATTTGCCTACATTATACGAAAATCCGAAATTATAGTGGTCTCAATCTGTTTTAATGTTAAGAACGTCATAAAATATTACCAATAGATTTAGAAGCACCTAATCAGTGTTATTATCAAACACTAATATGCAGAATTCTGTGACTTCTCGCCATTACGCAGTTCCGCCGTTAAATAGTTTATTTTTTAAACCCATTTAAAAGTTAAATCTATCAAAAAAGTTTATGTTTGTATGTTTTCAATGTAATGGGCTATTTACTCGTATTTTTTTCATCGTCCATTACTTCGCGGTTTAATAATAAAGTAAGATTTTATAAAAAAAAATGTTTTTGCTATTTTTGTGCAATACTCTGTTTTTTTCTAGGGACGAGTGAAAATTTTGTTCCATAATGAATTCCTCGTCCTTGAATTATACGAAAACGATACCAAACACGGCCTGATTACTAAACTTATGTAGAAATCAAGTTCAGAATGCAGCGTGGTAGGAGGGGTTTTATATTATTCTGGGGGTGCATGTCACCAGAAGGTGTGGGTCGGTGGCATTTTATAGACGGCACTGTGAAGGCTCTCAAGTACTAAGAAATCTTAAGGAGAAGCTTATTATATTTATATTACCTTCGATTCCCAGTTGACAACAGAGAACACGTATGTTTTTCAACAAGATGGTTAAGTAACCACAATATTCCTAAACTGTAGAATTGGCCACCCAGCAGCCCAGATTTGTCTCCGATCGCGACGTTGTGGTCCATCAACCAACATGAAAAAGAAACTGCGTAAGGATCCCGCAAAGTCGAAGAAAGATTTAAAGAACAAGATAAACGCAGTGTGGGATTCCATATCCTCTGCGGAATGTGCGGCGATAGTTGAAACAATGTCACAAAGAATTGAAGCCGTCATCAAGAGGAAAGGCGACACTACCCAGTAGTAGACGAATTATTTTGCACAGTGTCACTGGCAAACTATTTTGCTTCGATAACTTAGGTATATAAATGTATTTTACAATAAATAATACAAATATTTACTTTTGTTAATATATACAAATATATTACGGTGTTTGTTCACTGCCTTACTTATTTATTAAACTCGATATTTCTAGTCTAAAAATCTGTTCATGTATAAGAACGTTAATAGACAAACTCTTTTGCATTTGGGCTCATATAACAATAATCAGTAAATAGTGAAATCTCACAAAACATTACCACGAAAAACCACAAATCAACAAAATATATGACTTCGATATGTGTCTTAAGTTGACAGAGTAAAAAGTAGGTAAAAATAGTAATGAAGCAAATAATAATTGAGCATAAATATTATTTGTCCTGCAGGTAGTGGCAGGCAGGCAGGACAGCGCCGTACTAGGCAGATTCAACGAGCTGCATGCCCGGAGTGCACATGCATTTCGGTGAACCAGCTAGCTATGCTAGTTATTATAATAGCATTATAAATATTAGTAACTACTAACATAGATTATTAAGTATTCCCATTTTGTTTACTAACATCCTATGGCCCATTAAGTTGTCTGAAAATAAAGAGACTTTATTTTGTTTTTTTTATTTATTTTATTTGTGATTCATCGTCTATGTTATGAAAAAATATCATTTTCTTTTTAAGTATATTTGTTGGCTTTATTTTTTGTATTTGTTTTTTTTTTATTTGACTCATATTCTGTTAATTTATGTATATACAAATTACTAGAGTTAAGATGTACCCTTTACACTGGAAAAAAACAGTTATTATCAATTATTTCCATTGCACCATACTAGCGGTCCGTAAATTGACTGGAGTAATAGTGAACATATAAAATTATTTGTTTACTAGCAGAAGGAATTTTAGCTTATTATAATTATAAATATTATTATGTATCAGTATAACAAGTAAACTTGTAGTAAACTCTAAAATAGGCTAAAACTGTTCTTAGTTTCAGTCAGTCCAAACAACATACTGCACACAAATACTGAGTAGTAGGTGTACAGCCATAGGTGTAATGATCATTTTAAGCATGATTCTAATCAAGCATGCATTTACGATTAAGAGGATGACTGAAGACAAAACGAGGGTGGTCCCAAAAATATCCGACCTCGCTTTGTAGATATCAATACTGGCTGAAAAAAAAAACAGTCAAGTGCGAGTGTGGCAGTCGCGCACTGAGGGCTCCATAGAAACTTTCACTTATTCCAATTTAACTGGCCGGTTGAGTTAAGTTTGCCTCTGGTATATATGGCGTCACAATACAATTGAGGGGCAAAACTTAACCAAGCTGGGTCATTCACTCATCATATCAGCAAGCAAGCACGTCAGCCAGGTCATTGAATTTTTTGTGATTAAAAAAAAGTTAATACGGACAGATATATGGTTATAATTTTCCTGTAATATTCATATTAAATTATATAATGCACGAAAATTTCAGACGTTTAGCTTGGTTAACTTGAGATTTTATTTGGGGAAGAATGCGATTTTTTCCACATTTTCATTAAAAAACATAATTTTAAGCACAATAAAAAAAATTAAATAAATCGTTCCTAAATGTGCAAATCAAACCCTTTCATACGATACACTATTTGACGATTTGTTGACCTAGTATAATCGTCGTTTCTTTTAGAAAATACAAAAATATTTGTAAATGTATTCTTTGCAGTACTTCGTTTATAATTATTTCAAATTTTAAATAGATAGTGTAGTCATTTCTTAAATACGGCGCTCTAATAGTCAGACAGATAGACAGAGTAGCACCCTAAGGGTTCCTTTTTGAAAAAGAGTGCTTCATTCTTTTGTTTTTGTTTCACAGCCATTAATAGAGATTGCTCTGATAAAAGTGGTCTTCAATATGTGATACGATACTTCAATTTGAAACGTGTAAGTCGAGACTGATATTAAAGTCGAACTAGATTCTACTCTGGTAAAGTCTGCTCCTTCATTTACAACAGATAAAATATTGGGTTGCTGAGTTTAAAAGAGATCTCATGAACATCGCAGCAGTCAACCGAAAGTAGTGACTAAACCAGAAATGGTGAAAAAAATCCAAAAATTAGTACTGGAAAATGTAGACTAAAAGTGTGCATGTCAGCAGATGTGGTAGGCTTTTCTAAAAGTACTATACACCACATATTGAGAAAACATTAGGACATGAAAAAGCTGTGCGCAAGATTGGTGCTGCAATGGCTCACCATTGAACAAAAGCAGCGTTGTGAGGATGTTTCAATCCAGTGTTGGGATAGGTTTTGATTATCTTCAAAAAGGCAAAACCATCAATGGCGAGTACTACGCAAAACTTTTGCAGCATTTGGATGACGAAATTAAGAAAAAACCGCCGCCTTTAGCGAAAAAGAAAGTGTTGTTTCATCCGGACAGGGCACCAGTTCACATGTCCATGGTTCCATTAGCTTAAATTACCGAGTTGATGTTCGAATTGCCTCCTCCTGCACCTTATAAGGTTGTAACTTATTCAATTAGAGAGCAATGATTAACTGATATAACTTATAAATGAACTACTCATCACCTGGTATTGCCATGTACCAACTACTGTACCTTTTATAGGCCTACTTTCTGTTTCTGACTTGAAAAAGTGGCCTGGCGGTAAAATATTGCCATTAATGAAGAGAGCTTGACACAAAAGTGTATTGCGTTAATAGGAGACTATATTGAGAAAGAGATAAGTTTTTTTCCATTTTTTGTGTTATTTTGTTAGGCTAGTGACTTCTGGGACTACTCTTGTATCTTTACCCATTAAAAACAAACAAATATTTATTTAATTCAGTCTCAAGCAGTATAATATATGAAGTTATCCTATTAAAGAATTAAATAAGGGTCTATTTATTCACTTTGTATAACCTAACATAGGTAGCATATTAAATTAATTCTGAATCAGATTAGTTAAGTTATTCTCAAATATGAAAGCCAGTCTTGATGAAGCAGCATCATCAAAATTAAATTAATTAAGCATTAGAAAATAGTTAAAGCTCAAATTTCAAGATTTGGATGGTGACATTGCTATAAAAAATACAGTTAATTGACTGCCACAAGAATAATTAATAGCATTTTCAAGAATAAGGTTGAGGTCAGACTGTACTTGCTTATCTGTACTAGGTTGTTTAGGTTATCATGTATCATAACCGCAAGTAACACAGGTTGTAACTTATTCAATTAGAGAGCAATGATTAACTGATATAACTTATAAATGAACTACTCATCACCTGGTATTGCCATGTACCAACTACTGTACCTTTTATAAGTAAAATGACTTATGTTAGGTCTCACTACAGCATTACGATTAGAGCATGCTTACAATCACACAACACAACTATTGGAATAAGCTTCAGCTACATTTCAATACTTTCATATAATTTAATAAGCCTGAAACTATACATTCATGTATAGTTTCATGTTGAAAACTAGAATTAATGTTAGTCCTAATATGATGATTTTTTAAAATATTCCTTAAATTTTAAAAAGAAGTACTTTGATTTAAATCAGGTTTATATTTCAGTTTCATACTAGTTATAAGATAGCAACTTAGATATCTAAATTATGGGCAAGGTGGTTACCTATAACATGGAACCTATAAACCCAAGTTTTGTTTTGGTTATGAAAACAACTTTATGGTAAATTTCTTTGCACTGTCCTAATTATATTCATACCAACATATCCAATATCAATTGATATAGTCTTTCAACTATTAACTAACTAATGTTTATGCCCAATTCTATAGTAAATATGTAGCAATTGTTTTTTAGTTATTTCAGTCTAATTATTTTATACTGTTCATAAATCATGTCTGAATCTTTTAATTTATAACAACAGCCAATATTTTACCTTTTCCTTAAAAAGTAAGAATATGGTAAGGTTGTGCTATAATAAATATAATATAATTAAACCTTCATTCTTCAGATCTTAGGTGAGATTGGTGAGAAGTACACACTCGAATATCAATAATCAATATGCCGATACAAGGATGAAGTATATGTGTATTTTATCTACACTAATTAGTTAAAAAATATGGAGCTTTTACTAAGTGCAATAATCAACAAAACTAGCCAGAAGGGTGTAAGGCAGTAAAAAGAAATCCCTAAAAAAATTGTTGATGTTTACATATAAATAAATGCGCACGACTACCAAAAATCAAACGACATGAGACGTAACTATTTAGCTTAAAAGATACTTTAGTGCTAAAGTGAGTAAAATAAAAGTATTAACCATTATTATGTTCAATTTCGTCAGTTGTAGCGGCGCTTCCTGTTTGTGTCATGCCCTTAGACAATTCGTCCATCTTGCTGAACACTGGTTTGTTACATCAATCATTTACTACACCAATTTAAATAACCTAATGACACACGTTATATCACAATGTACATTACGTGAAAATCACTCTATTTCGAAAAGAATCAGTTTTATCCATTTCAAACACATATCTCAAAATTCCAGCACTGAACTACGAGAGTAAAATTGAACTTGATAAAACAGAACAGATAGGATAAGCACCAGATAGGTAGCAAACCATAAACAATATGAAGTTGAAGCAGCTGCCCGACTATAGCTTCATTGACCAATGGGAAGCGGAGAAAAAAGTTAGTTGCTTCCAGTTGCTTGGCTTGTTTTAAGGCCGGTAACAAACAAACGATGCGATGTCATATAATTTAAATGTAAATAATTGTACAGTCTTAAATTTAGGCCAAAAGTTTATGATAGTGAACATTTTCTTTTACTCAATAACTCGTAATATTGGTCCTTAAGTCTGGAATATGTATATTTAAAACCAGCATCGACGTTACAGAAATTTGAAAATAACGATTTGTAAATGAATAGACTACATCAATATACAAAAGAGATGCATGCTAAACATTATTTTAAATTGCAGGGAGAGTTCCGTACTTTGAGATAAAATGTAGATTGATTTTATTTTTAGTTTGTAGATTTGATTCACTGCATTAAAACTTTATGACATAGCAACGTATCGGCTTTAATTTTGAGAGTATGAACCTGTGTAAATAACGTCTGTATGTAATCCTAATCATTGTATTGGGGACCTATTGGCTTCCCTTACTCGTTATTTCTGGCCACTTTCACTTCAATATAGTTTAGTAATACAACTTTATTTAACGAATACCTATTGTTTCGTATTAAGGTAGGATTGGGTTAAATTAGTATTTTCATGTAAAGAAAAAAAAGGTAACCGTAGAAACTTCCAAATTTATTTCAGACCTCTGTAGTATTTAAGGTACTACATTTTTTATCTGTACCAGTGTGCGCGAAATTGTTACTCTGTTCTGTACGCTCATCCGCCAGTCAAGGTCAAGTGAACTAACAATAAAGTTAAACATATATAAAAAATAGATCGACTTGATTAGAGAAAAGTTGTTATACATTATTTGCTTTGTGCTAAAGCGAAACAATGAAATTAGTGATTTGTAAATAGTGCACATCACTCTAGATAACTCACATTTCAAAAGTGACACCAGAATGGAACCCTTTGGTCTTTCACACATCTTGCAGGAACCAGACAAATATAATCCAGATACTTTGGACTTGCTTGTCGATGATGAGGCTAGAGAATATTGGCTCAACACCTGTGAAAGACTTGTGGAAAGAAATGTGAATTACGCACTTGCCAATACCGACGATCCGACTGTAGAAATCCGAGCTTTAAAATATAAAACGTGTTACGTGGAGGCCCTTAAAGAATTGAGAATTAATCCACTGTGAGGCTTCTGAAACAATTTAGATATTTATTACTCTGTAATGTATACCTAGTAGGAAACATTTAGTTTATTTTACTTAAGTTTTGTTGGTCTCAGGAACATTACATTATACTTTTGTAGAGATGACTGCCTATCATATTCGAGTCAACTTAACAATATTTTTTCGTAATTTTGTCAATAGTTTTGCTTATTATGAAAGTTTTTTTTTTTTTTATATTATATATGAACTAAAATGAATGTTTTTCATTTTAGTGCTCATGGGCAGTTGACCATAAGATTACTTCTTGACATCAACGAAACATGCCTTCGTTCCCAGGGATTCTTTGATTTGTGGAAACAACAGAAGAAATACGACAATGAAAACGCACTTTCAATGCTTAGTTCAAGATTGGCTGAAATTGATGCAATGCCTAATGAGAGACAACGCTGGGTAGAATTATGTAGAGGGGTTCTAGCAGGTGCGTCTGTGTACTCTTATACTCATTCGTTACATCTTTGTGTTTGTTATTATTTGTTCCTTCTTGTTTTCCGTCAGGCAACATGTTTGATTGTGGAGCTCAGGCTGTCACTGCCATATTAGACTGTGGACTTTATGGAGCTTTACAGAGAATTCAAAATAGACCATGGCTTTATGATGGTCTTGACAAGTGGTTGGATAAACTAGAGGTAAGCTCGCTATTCTACTGTACTTTCATATTGTTGAGTAACTCTCATGAACAGTAGCATACTCAATTTTATACCCTGATTTAGTGGCGTAGCTAGGTAACCAAAATCCGTGGAGCAACATAAAACATTGGTGCCCCATCTCAGTACGAGGTTCTGTAAATCAGGGACCAAGAGCCTCGAAAACATGAGGGGCCTTGTTGTAGAGCACCATTTAACTTTTGGATAGATACATTACTGGTCAGAGTCTGGAGCATAGCCCTGTCTAGCCCTTCGGTAACTATGCCACTACCCTGACTGGATTTGAACTATTGCCTTATGCTATGCCAACAGGATCCAGTCAGCAAGTCTTAGAAATTTGTAATGGATCTTTTCATACTTGTGTTTTATGGGCTTTTTTGTGTATATTAAATTGTCTATTTTTCAGACAACTGTTCATCATTGCGCAGCCATATTTGTGGACAACAGTGGTGTAGACATAGTGCTAGGAGTTTTGCCATTTGCTCGGGCATTGATATTGCGGGGGACATCAGTGATGCTGTGTGCGAATGAGTGGCCGGCTCTCAATGACGTCACTAACATTGAGCTAGAAGGTATTGTGCAGCAGGCTGCTTTAATTTGTCCTGTATTGTCAGCTGCACTTGCTATGGGGGATTTAGTTGTAAGGTCCAGTGGACAAAGAGGACCTTGCCTTGATCTCAGGACTATCAGCATAGGTAATATATAACATGAAATATAATAGTGGTCTGGCTGCAATTAAAAAAACCGCAAATTGATTTAGGATAGCCATTTGGTACACAGGTACTTTAGGTTAAAACAGTGATTATGAGCGGTAGTTCTTAAATATATTCCCATAGGGGAGGCTGTAATGACGTCATAATTTTTTTGTATGGGATATGTTTTTTTTTTCAGAAACATATCGTATGTTGTTTCAAATGAATGGGCTTCATGACCCGGTTCTAAAAATATACTACAAAGTTACAATTTGACCACCTGTTTTCTAAAAATCCAAGAAATATTTTCAAAACACTAAGTTTCGGCTCCTCCAGGTATGAGACGGCTTAGTATCTTTTTGTAAAAAATACGCCAAATCTCTGAATATCATATCTAACCTCAAAAAGGCGATTATAGAAATATTAACGTATACTATTTATTTATTTTTTTTTCTTTATCAATAAATTGAAATTCAGAATTTTTTGAAATTTATCAAAAGGAAAAATTAAATGTCTTCCTCTTAGGGCCGATTTCACCAACAATCAATTTACACGAGAGTGGCTAACCCAGTATAAACTAAATCTAACGATTTACTCAATGGTTAACTATTTCCATTTCACCACGCTAGTCTACGGATAACAATCTCTTGCATAGTTACTAAGTAACGTTGAACGAATGAATTGAATGAAATCGTAATGCACCCAAGTAAGATAGACAATTTGTCCCATGCTTGAGCAATGGTGCTGCGTATTTTTTAAATTTATTCGAGTAATACATCAATTGTGAAGTAAGTATTGAATTCACTTGACAGTGACAATGACAATACTAATCTACATCTAACAGTTTACTCAGCCAAAATTGGCGGTGTAAGATTACTAGAGAGTAATCTTACACCGCCAAATAGTTACTAAGTAACGTTGAACGAATGAATTGAATGAAATCGTAATGCACCCAAGTAAGATAGACAATTTGTCCCATGCTTGAGCAATGGTGCTGCGTATTTTTTACCCGACTGCGCGACGCAAAGGAGTGGTAATGTGTTTATCAGTCTATGTATGTATGTATGTTTGTTCCTATCTGGCACTAACTGACCAAACGCGTGGACCGATTTTCGATTCTTAACTGTCCGAATGTCACTGAAGACATGAAAATGATGAAAACTCAAAATGGCGATAATGAGACGCCATATTGTGAAAAAGAAAAAAATGAAAATTGACGTACTATATAGAATAGGGTATCAATGAATAGGGATTTAAAAATCATTATTAGGTTTCTTTTATCATTTTAAATTGGGAATTACCAGTTAGGAACTATAACGATTGAAAGTTGGTTAGTAAGCCGTTCTCACTAATTTTCATTTAATTGCATTGTAATAAATCTGTGCAAGCTTCTCAATAACCCCCACGATAAAGATTGCGAAATTTTCTGACTTATAGTTTTAACTAAAAAGTATAAAATAAAAAATAATAATTAAAAAAACAAAAAACCCGACTGCGTAAAAAACTAAAAAGAAAAAAACATGTCCAGTGCCCTAGAAATTTGTTAAGTTATAACGGAAATCTTTCATCAGTCGGGACCCATTGTTGGGAAGATTTGCGTCGGTCTAGATTTCTTATGGGTCCCGACTGTTAAAAATCGCTATGTTCCATATTAGAATTTATTATTTGTTATATTGTGAGCATCGATCATGAAAGATTTCCATTATAACTTAACAAATTTCTAGGGCACTGGACTTGTTTTTTTCTATTTAGTTTTTTACGCAGTCGGGTTTTTTTGTTTCTAAATTTATTCGAATAATACATCAATTGTCAAGTAAGTAATTAATTCACTTGACAGAATACTAATCTACATCTAACAGTTTACTTAGCCGAAATTGGCGGTGTAAGATTATTCTCTAGTTTAGACATTTTATATTTAGGTTAATTATTGGCGAAACGTAAAATGAGTTTACTCACGTGTAATTAATGATTTATTATTGGAATAAGGCTTATACTACGTCGGTGAAATTGACCCTTAGTCTACTGTATAAGAAGAGCAGTATTAATTAACAAAATCTCATAACTAATCAGAAGCTAAAAAAAATAGAAAGGTAGCGCACCTTGTATTGTGACAATCCCCGAGGCAAATTTTGCAGGCCGGGGTAGAACGAAGGTTGTTTTTTACTGGCATGCAGACTGACATCCACACCTATCCAACTCCTTGAGTGTTTCCCATATGCAGGGTAGCTGTGTCCAGTTAGGCTTTAGGGATTTGTCATTCAGTCTTCTCCATCCCGCCTGCTTCGGTGGAGGACGGTCGCTATGTCACTTTCAAGTGCACGGCCCCATATTTCTCCAGCCTGATACTTACCCCTTTTTATGTGCTATAGGAGAGCAGCTGTTGTGCGAGGGATTAAAGAGAGGGTATTTCCACCGGTGGGTGATAAACAAGTGTCGCCAGGCTTCGTTTACATTTATCAAATCGCTGCGTGGATTGTACATTTCATTTGTCAAAGTCTCTAGCGATGTTATATGTGCGTCGGTTATTTCTTCGACGCTGGGTAGGAGAGCCAAACACTTAAATGCTGCACTGACTTTATGATCCTTCCATGCAGACCAGGCACTCTGCTTACCTGAAAAATAATGGACACTAAGATCAGATCCAAGTATTAATCTAGGCTTCAATCTTGGTAGTGCATTAAGCGTACCCTTTGATGTGAAGAAGATACATACAATAAATTGATGACTTCATTACTGTCCTGTCCCCAACATAGGAATATTTTTAAGAACAACCTCTCAAAATGATTGTTTTAACATAAAGTACCCGTATACCAAACGACTGTCCTGTACATCGATATGCGGTTCTCTATCAATATTTGCTTTGTACACCGTCCACTATAACTCACATAAATTATTTACTCTTATTATTAACTTTATTTTTGTACTTGCGTTTTGCTAATGAAGCTTTGGTATCTGAACAGGTCTCAGCTCTGAAATGAAGATGAGAGGAGTGGATTTGATTATTTTGGAAGGAATGGGGAGAGCTCTCCATACAAATTTTAAGAAACCGAATACAAGATTTGCAGTGGATTCTCTCAAGTTAGCCGTAGTAAAAAATGGCTGGTTAGCGCAACGCCTTGGTGGACCTCTCTTCTCTGTGATCTTTATTTATGAAGATAAACCTATACATCCCTAACGAACAATCAACATACTTATTAATAAATGTGTAAGCAAATTGTTACATATATGTTACATACCACAGTATTCTTTTAGAATCTAGACAATTTATATTCCTCAAACCTTTTTTGAATGTCCAGTTATAATTTGTATTATTAACACTAATAGTATTTTTGAAATATATTGCGTGTTACACAGATTGGTAGTTTAACATTTGCTACAATACAATATGTTCTTAATATTATAGAAAAAAATTACAAATATAAAGCTTAATAAATACTTTCAACGAAAATTGTTTTCAACATGATCGGATATACCGTTTTTGAGTTATTTCCGAAAAACAGTTCTTCTCAACAAAAGGCCGTAAGTGCCGTGGAGATACGCTCTTTTGTTAGTGCACTTTTTCATATCGCATTTTTTTCATCTGTAGTGTGCATGTTTCGGTATGAACGGCTACGGAACCCTACACTGAGCATGGTCCGACATGGTCTTGGCCGGTTTTTTATAGTTGAATCATCGAGAGCGTGGAATTGCATATGTAGTACTATTGTTTGTTTACAGGCATTCTATATTTGAATTTTCTATTTTCTTGTACTATCAGCATACAAAGAGGTTGTTATATATATATATATCGAAGAACTAAAAACAAAAATAATGTCAGTGTGAAATTGTCAATATTATTTACGTTGTGCGTATATTTTTACATCTGATTTGATTGTATTCTCAATTAATTATTGTGTCCGCCCGTACGACTACGAACAATTTCTATATTTAAAAAAAATATGGCTGTAAGTAATTTTGGTCCTATTGAGAGTCATAGTAAGCAAATAAGTTTCAACTGTTATAAATATTTTGAAAATGAACTGACGAAAAATTTAAACTTGCCTTACACCGCTGCCCAGTTAGTTGAAAAAGCTACAGGTGTTTGTCTCTCTACTGTTTATAACATTGTGACTGAGAGCAACAGCGAGAAATTCGCAACAACAAAGAAATTCACCTCCCCGAAGAATAAAAAGTTGCGTCCTTGTCCGTCATCAGCAGTAGACGATTTTGATCAGGAAGTCATCCGGAGAACTATATACAATTTTCATCTGTCCCATAAGCAATTTCCAACCTTAAAGGGACTCCACTCTGTGTTAAAATCCGATATAGATTACAAATTTGGCATTTCCACCTTACGAAAACAAATACAAAAATTAGGATTTAAATGGAAAAAGACCGAGGACAACCGAAAAATATTAATGGAAAACACAACATACGACTGCTAAGAATAAATTACCTTATCAAAATTGCGGAATATCGATCTCAAGATAGACCACTAGTTTATACTGATGAAACCTACATCCACACTTCACATGTGTCCGGAGAAGCTTGGACCGATGGAACAGAATTTGGTGTAAAAAACAAATCAGTACAGGCCAGCGGTTAATAATAGTGCACGCAGGAGGAAAAGATGGTTTTATTCCCAACGCTTTGTTAATGTTTAAGGCAAACCAAAAAACGGGAGATTACCATGACCAGATGAACTTTGTCAACTACGACAAATGGTTAAAAGAAAAATTAATACCGAACCTCAAACCGAATAGCGTACTTATCGTGGATAATGCGTCCTATCACAACAAACTTTTGAATCGTGCTCCAACGTCAAATTCTAATAAACAAGAAATGATGGATTGGTTGACAGAACACAACATTTCGTATAACCGCTTGATGTACAAAACCAGTTTGTATGAATTAATTAAACAAAATAAAGAGCGGTTTCGCGAGTACCAAATAGATGCAATTTTAAAAGAACATGGCCACTCCGTATTACGATTGCCACCGTATCACCCGACATTCAATCCGATCGAAAATATTTGGTCCATGGTAAAAGGATATGTAGCAAAAAGAAACGTTTCATTAAACATGCAAGGCATTATGAGTTTAGCAACTGAACGAATGAATACCATCACTGCTGAGGACTGGGAAAATATTTGTCACCACGTCGAAAGTGAAGAAAATAAATATCGATGTCAGGAAGGAGAAGTGGATCAAATAACGGACAATTTTATTATCAATACTTGTGACAGCTCAGATGAAGAACATGATAGCGAATAAAAGAAAAAACAGAGGACTACTACTTATTCCACTTCTTGGGTATGTCATTTTATTAAGTTAAGAGAAAATTATTCTCTTTTTGTTGCAAACGGTACAACCACTACAAATGCAATTCCATCTTCTCGATAATTCAACCATACCATTTTTGGTACGGACCCTAAAACGTACACTGTTTTTAGTGACAGTTTGTGGTACACAGAAATATAATTTATTCAATTTTCTCTTTACAGTAGTGTAAAAAACCGGCCAAGAGCATGTCTGACCATGCTCAGTGCAGGGTTCCGCAGCCTTTCATACAAAAAAATGCACTACTGACGTAAAAAAACATTCCGTCGAATTGAGAACCTCCTCCTTTTTTTGGAAGTCGGTTAAAAATACGATGTCAACAAACATAAAAAAAGAACCGACTTCAAAATAAACTAAAACGCCAAGAATAATCTTTTATGCACGGTACGGATCACATTTGAATCACCTTTTGAAGTTGGTGCCAAACCATACATTTATTACTATTAAGAACCGCGGCGGCGAGCCTTTAGTTATTATCTACCTACATATATATTTAGTCATAGTAATTCGTATTTTTGTTGAATAAAGAACTTTATTTACTTCAGGTTTGGCACCGACGTCAGAAGGTGATTCAAATGTGATCCGTACCGTACATAAAAGATTATTAATGGCTTTTTAGTTTATTTTGAAGTCGGTTCTTTTTTTATTTAATGTTTTTTTGCATTTTAGTGATGGATTTTAGTAGCCCATTCTGGGCTCTAAAAAATACTTTACCTATATCAGTAAAGTATTTTTTAGAGCCCAGAATGGGAAGATTGAGGAGGCATTTTGCACGCATCTCGAGTCTTTGGAAGTAAGAAATGTAAAAGTTGGTTAGTTCATATTAATTTGTACCTTCCATCATTAGCTCAGTTTGTTTGTCTGATGATGACAACCAGACCAAAACAACTGAGTAACTTTAGAAAAATATATGCAAAACATTGTTAGTGCCTATTTGAGTTGTACCCTCTGACATTGCGCGACCTATTACATCGACTAACTGAAGAAAAGCGACCATTTATTTGGGATGAGGAATGTAACACTGCATTTGAACTGCTGAAAAAGGGTTTATGTGAAACGCCGGCTACCCAGACGCGAAAGGAAAATTTATAATCGACACCGATGCAAGTTACGTAGGAGTGGGCGGTGTACTTTCGCAGAAACAGGGAGAACAGGAAGTCGTTATTGCTTACTTCGGCAAGTCACTATCTAAACCAGAAAGAAATTACTGTGTGACTCGTCGAGAATTACTTGCAATTGTCAAGACTCTGCAACATTTCAGGAAATATCTGCTGGCCCATTTCGATTGAGAACAGATCACGCGGCATTGCGATGGTTACTTAATTTAAAGAATCCGGAGGGGCAAGTGGCACGTTGGATCGAACAACTGCAAGAGTACGAGTTTGATATCGAGCATCGCGGAGGAAGAATCCATGGAAATGCTGATGGTTTGTCCAGGCGACCATGTGCAGAGACGTGCCAACACTGCAATAAGCAGGACGAAAAAGAAACAGCAGCAATGAAAGTTATCAGAACTGATAATACCTGCGGGGAGTGGAGTGACAATGCAATGCGAGCGGAGCAAGAGAGAGACCCTGATTTAAAACCAATTATTGAGTCAATGAAGGCCGGCGCTACTCGGCCTCGGTGGAACCAAGTAGTGAGTTACGCAAGCGTAACAAAATGTTATTGGGCGCAATGGGACAGTTTGATATTACAAAACGGTCTACTTTACTGGCGATGGGAGTCAACTAACGGAAACGACAGTCATCTACAGATAGTTGTACCGAGATCTAAGGTAAATGAGATCCTGAGAACATTTCATGACCGGAGTCTCTGGAGTCTTGGAGTAAAAAAGATGTCTCGCTATAATACAAAATAATTTCAAAGTCAAACATTTTTATTCCATTACCTAAATAAATAATAGAGATGCTATCGGAGCTATTTTGAGCTTTAATTCACACAAAATAAAGATATTCAAAAATTACTATCAAAATCGACAAAAGTTGGCGTGTCGCCTGGGTATAGTTTCCAACATTTCGGGACAAACAATTCAGTGTATTAATAAACTTATATAAATAAAGAACGTTTTTAATTACAATAATGTTAGAAAATTGTATTAAAAGTTACTCTAAAATGTAATCAAAAAATGTTCAAAAAATAATCGTCATTATCGGCAACAGTGTTGAATGTACATTTTTTGGATATAACGATGCGACCGAAGGATCAAATGACATTTAAGCAACGCTTCACCCCGCGCCGCAGTCGGCCACTCTTTGGAGGTAGCGGAAGTCGCTGGATTTGAGCAGTAAGTATTTCATTTTGATTCTCCAAAATTTGTCATCACAATCGTCATTCTGATTTTTGTCTATATCTCAATTATTTCTTCTTAATAAAGTGTTTTTATGTAACAAAGTTGTAATATGCGTGAAGCGAATAATACATGGTGCACTATTTGCCGATGAATATATCTAATTATTTCGTAAATGGTAAACTTTCTAGAATTCGTCATTATTGGCGACATCATTCTCAGCAACGTCGCATAACGATTTCCCGGAGTTAAATAACATCAAGTGAAACTACTCTGAGGCCGGCCACAGCAAGGGTGCCCCAGATTGTGTTGGAGCTACATAGAAAAGAACCGGATCAAATGGTTCACAAAATCACAAAATAAACCCAAAAATAATAAAATAACAATGAAGAATTTTTTTGTAATCATAATCCATAATTGTGTAAGTTTATGTAGGTAATTATTGTTATTCCTTTTGACTTTGTTACAATCGAGTAATTTTTGAAGATTGAATTGTCAGGGCATTATAGGAGAGCTTAAGGACATTTTTTCTGAGCCTAATTGGTTTAAATCAAAGGCTTCTTAATCAACGTCTTCTTATAAAACTGTTATTGTTTTTTAGGGTTCCGTAGCCAAAATGGCAAAAACGGAACCCTTATAGAGTCGTCATGTCTGTCTGTCTGTCAGTCCGTCCGTATGTCACAGGCCTTTTACTCACAAACTATAAGATGTACATTGATGAAATTTGGAGCATAATAGGTGTCGTGTGTTAACCGCTACTTATTTCCTAGTTAAATAAAAAGTATATATATTTCTAGGGGGGGGGGGGGCACTCCATACATGTAATCAAAACTGAAAAAAAAAAAAATTCAGCAAATATCAAGTTGTGGCACATATTTCGACAGAACTTCTAAAAACAATTTGAGGTTTCTAAAAAAAATTCGGATTAGTGAATATTTCCCGAAATATTCGCTACGAAAGTAGCAAAAATTGTATGCCCCCATCTATTTTCTAAACGGTAAGTTAAAAAAATATGAAAAAATGTATAAATATAAAGCTTAATAAATACTTCCAACGAAAATTGTTTTCAACTTGATCGGTCATACCGTTTTTAAGTTATTGCCAAAAAACTGCGTTTCTCAGCAAAAAGACGTAAGTGCCGGGGAGATACGCTCTTTTGTTAGTGTTTTTTTTTTCATATCGTATTTTTTTTTATCTGTAGTGCATTTTTTTGTATAAACGGCTGCGGAACCCTTCATGGGCGAGTCCGACTCGCACTTGGCCGCTTTTTAAGATTCTATTTGGGTTATAGTTGTTAACGTTAATTAAAGAGCTTATTATATAAAATAATTTTAGTTACCTTTTTCTTTAGAAGCTGTGTTTGCCAAATGTTAATTTGAATGTTTCGTCAAAAAATATTATCGTTAGATTCTATTAAGGGTTTATCAGAGGATCAATAAATTTTAAACGGTTGAATTCAAGGAAGTAACACTCTCTTTTATTTAAAGTTTGATTAGATTTAAAATATAATATAAATTTTTGCATACTTTTAGTTTCGCAACAGTATTATTCCGATGCGGTATATCTACGTCGATGAACTTCTGACATTGCATCAGCACGTGTGGGCCATCGCAAAATGGGTATTGTCCGTATGCTGTATGATATGTTTTTGAATTCGTCTTGTTGAAGTTGTAGTCAGTTTCTATGAAAAGATCTTTAAACGAAATCCACTGATTGTAACTTCCCGAGAATTCAGGAATTTCAATTCTTGGTGCAGATCGCTGGTAGTGTACCGTTGAACAAATCTTGCTGCTAAGCTCTTTCCTTAAGGAGTCGTACTTGCCCTCGATGTCAACAAAAGTGGTGTAGTATGTTTGATGAGATCCTTTTAGTACGCCGTCAATCTCCCAGTGCAATTTGTCTACATCTGACCATTTTGACTTGAGAATGTTAAGATTGTTTTCCATCTCCCATTTTTCGTAGCTAGTTTTAATGTAAATTTTTGACATAGCCCAGTCAATGGCTCTGAAGTTGCACTCTTGTTTGTGAAGTAGAGTGGTGATGTTCACGTCGTCGTTCTTCTCTGAGTCTGGTAGCTCAGATAAGTCAAATTTGACCGAAGTTTGGTTTTCCGTAAGTTGATGAATACGGTTCAATATATCGGACTTAGTTGTTTCGTACATACCCTTTGTTTTTCCGTAAATATCTTCCAAGAAGTAGTTGATGTCTTTATTTCCAATTTCCACCTCAAGGGCAGAATGTAAGTTCTCAAAATCACCCCATAAAGCGTCGAGGGATGATAGCCGCTTGTTCAGATATTCTTGAGTTTTTCTGACAGTGCTATCCTTTTTGTAGTTGACGCACAAAGTTTTTATGCTCTCAAAACAGGATTGCTGTTGCTGAAGTTTGTTCATGTTGAGTTAGTTAAAAGTTGATAGTGAAGTTGTAGTTCCAGTTGAAGTTTTTTGGTAAAAGTTGATGTTGGATTCAGCAGCACTGAAAAAGTCTTCTCGGCGCTGTACAGCCAACGATAGTTCTTGAGTTCCACGAGTTCACGACACGAAGACTGAGTCTTTTCCCAATCCTGGTATCCGCACGTAGTTGTCGATGTGGACGTTCCGGGCCGGGATGGTCGTTTGAGGTAATCAGTGTAATTGCACTCGGATTACGATATTTGTGTGCGCCTTCTCAATTCACTGGTGAGACCCGCTTGTGGGAGGCCAGTAAACCGATTCGCTACCGTAATTTAAGTACAAAAAACACTAAAATACCTGGTTAGTTCGAAGGACCATTTAATGTAGCGGCCAGTTAGCTGCTACACTTGATTTGTAGTTTAGGGTATGTAGTTGGAGTTTGGTGAAAGATAATGAGAATTATAGAGAATGTATTGAGTAAATGTTAATACACAGTTAATAAGTTGGTTCTCTTTCTCTATGTGCGTTAAGTTCAACGTGCTTGACCGAAGAGTCTAAATTATTATATTATTTATGTAAGTAATATTCGCTGCCGTGCGACTCAAAGTAGGTCGCAAGTAAGTACAAAGAAATGTACGGTGATGAAACCGTACACTTATTATTTAACAATGAATTCCACCGACGGTGCCACGCCTCTACATTATTTTGCGTTCTGGGTAAACCTGCAATATTATTGGTATAGACAGACCACAACTTCGGTGGAAAAATTGGGCTCGTTCTTGACACATGCAGTTTTGTGCCATAATTACGTGTTTTAATCTTTCCGAGAACATAGTACATCTCAAACCAGGCGATTACTGCTTCTGCCTCTTCCGGCAGCACGTTATTTTTTATTTCTGAGAATGCTTCTGGTATTAAGGTCATGGTCTGGAAAATAGGCCAAAGCAACAATGTGTCGCATTTTAAGGGAAAATTCGCTGTCATTGCTATATTTTGATGCCAAGCTACTTTTCTGAATTTTGCGCCAAACATTCTACCCTAAATGAAAAAGGCAGCATTTGTGAGTAGCTTCTGGAAATTCAATTTTTACAGCATTGATGACAGCCGTCTCAAAATCAGTAATAATATGCGATGGATTTAAAATGTAGTTTAAATCCAAAGCACATGTTTTAAGTTCCTTAAAAAACGTCATATAACTCTCTTCGGCTTTGTCGGTTAGAAAACAATATACTATAGGAACCGATCTTTTATTTTCGTCCTCATCTCCTATTAAAGCGTGTATGGAATATATTTGCGTGAATAAGCCCGGGCAAGTACGGAAGGTGCCGTCCATTAACCACACAACTGATTGTTGTAAAATTTCGACGCCCCTCTCCGTACAAAACATTAAAAGTCGATTGTCTCCGTATCTTGTATCTTTAGCCAGAAAGGCTTCTCCTTCGGCGGTTTTTAATTGCTCTGGAATATCAATTTCTTCTAAAGTTGTTGGTTCTGGAGGTAAAGCTTGTTTTCTAGCTCGACGTATAACCTGAAGATATAATACATCACAGAGGTCATGGTAGTTGGCAAAGTAATAACATAACCGGCAAAATCTGGAGTTTAAAAATGACAAGGCTCTCACAGCGTTAAAAGCATGGATTGAAGTTAAGAAAGTAATTAAAATTATATTTTTGAAATATGTCTTCGATACAAAGGTATACAAAGTAAGGTGGCCAAAGTTAATACACAAACCTCTTATGGGGTGAATCAGTACCCCATACTGATTACAAATATGTAGAAATAGGAGAAGTGGGTGAAGTTGATCGCATCACCTAATACAAAATGAAACATTTTTTGGCGAAAAAATATTTCTTTCCACTTTTTTGTAATCAGCATGGGGTACTGATTGACCCCCTAAGAGTTCTGTGTATTAACTTTTGCCATCTTGTATAATGCGGGTTATTTTTATTGACATATACAACATCGGAAATCAATTTGCGTACCACCGTAGAACCCTGTCAAAATGACAAACCACGGTCACTCAACACCGATTGGTAAAGTCAGTTATTGCGATAGGGTTATACAGTTGTACCGTAAAACATTTGGTATATTATATTCAGTTAAATTCTTTGTTTTTGAAGCAAATAATGAAGTAATTACCTGTCTCATGGCATTTTTATTGGGCATGGAACACGCACTGGTACTTGGTATTTTTGCCAGATTTTCTAAAATTAATTGAGCCGGCATAGAACTGCAATGAACAGCATCGCGCTTCAAACTGCTCCTCAACTTAAGTGTGTCCAATAAGGCAGCATTTGGTCCATGAGAGTGTTCCGTCATGGATTTATGTATAGAATGTTTACCAATATCACTGCAATACAACGTTATTGCTGTACTCCTGCATTGTTTTCTTGCTTTAGTGCACAACACCAGTAATATTTATTGTCAACGCTTCTGTTTTTACACAGCTCATAGCCTTCTATTAATAAAACCTCCTTTCCACGCTTTGACAAACCAGTAGTCACGTAATCAGACATTATAAATAAATACATTCACTCAAACCGGAACCAACTACGATATTACTAACATAAAATCCCGCTTGTCATTGATAATGTATTGATTTGAATCTACCCTACATTTTGCTTCAAAATGTAAACAGTTTTGCGTAAAAATTGCCATGTTAAATATATAATAAAAGTAATATTTAGACTTTTATAAACAAATATTAAATCATTATGGTATATATTTTAATAAAGATAAAAGTGGCAAGAGACGCATATTTATAAAGTTGCAATTCTGGGTATTCTATTAATATCAGAGGATAGAGGCTCCAGATGGCGTTAGTGTGCCTAAACAAAAGTACTTTAAGCTACTTGTATATTTTTTCTTTTCAATGTAAAACATTTCAAAAAAGCGAATCATCGTATAAACAAGGCGTCGATGGAAAAAAATATCGAGCATTGGTACCGTCGATGAAACGTCATCGGCAAAAAGGTTTCGATAAAATGAATTTTCTATCTAGTAAGCGGTCGACAAAAAGTTTTCGATAAATGTAATTCGATGAAATGAACGTCGAAGAAATGATGTTTCGAAATATAATCTTATCGATTTATCAAGTATTAGACTAAAAGTAAATTCAATAAAAAGTCTTCGATTAAACGATTGTCGAGGAAAAATCTTTCGAATTGGCGTAGGGAACCCTGTAGATTTAGTTGGCAAGTCAATATTAATCATTTCTTTTTTTTTCATTCTGAATTTGTTTTAAATTTCTAAGTTATTCTGGATTGCTAAGATGCTTTCGTTTGAGGAAGGTAGTTAACTTACAGTATTTTGCAATATCTACATTGTGTTTGATACTTAGGGTAGTTACTTTTGAGCATTGAATAGAAAGCTGCATGCTTGTAGTTTAAAATTTAGTGGACAACTCTTCGAAAAACGCCAAAAGTACGTTTTCAGACACGGACGACGTATTTTTCGCCATTCGCCATTCCATGAAATTCTGGTAATTTTTTCTTCCTTGACTTTGCTGGTAACACGTCATTAATAACGTTCGTTGCTCTGTCGCGGATATCAGGTTGCGTCTCCGAAATATCTTGATCACCATCTTGATCGCCTATTTTACAAGCAAGTGGTGCGATAGTTAGTTTATAAACAACAAAATAAACAATTTTTTGCGACAAGACAAACTGAACGTCAAATGGCGGCAAATAAAAACTTTTCTCAAGCTTGTCACGTGACCGTTTTTTTTTTTTTAATTCAGTGTTCAGAGACAAACTAGAGTCGGCTCCAAACGTCATATCGTTCGATATCAAGTAACGTGCGAGATTTGTCAAAATTGTTTGCGTTTTACATTTAATTTCGAATAGAACGTCATCTCGACAGATATTACAATTGAGGTCAAATCAAATTGCTTTGTTTTCCAGAGATGTACGAATTTTGAATGTAGTAAGAAAATCGAATTTGATGTTATTATTACGCAATAATAGCATTTTTACAAATAAGAAATGTGGTCTAACAAAACAGTTTATCTGCTGGTCGTAATTTGCGGTTTTTGAACACATCGTACAGGGTTCATGATATGTATGTAGATAAAGTATCAAACTTCTTGATAACTTGACACATAACACTGCAAGTGAATTAAAAACTGTTACTTTTGCTATGTTTATTTGGATAAAGTGTAACTCATTATTACATAGGTATCATCTACACTAATAGGACAATAACTCGATTTCATTATTTGTGTAAGATGGTGGAATTATGTACATCTAAAATTTGCAATATCACTGTACAAGAAATCGTAACGTTCTGCTGAGCACTGAGCACATTATGTAGGATATAACTTATAACATACATTGATAGCTTAAGGTATAATTTATCTGCTGTAATTGTATAAAAAAAGGAACCTAAACACTAACAATAAGAAAACATGAAATGGTGCCTTTCAAAGCTACACAAGTCCTTAATAACAGTTTTAGGTTTATTTCACATCGAAACAACTTAAATTCTGTTACCTTTCTTTGTACACAGGGGCGGAGTCTGGGGGTTTCGAGTCTGCCAACCTCCCGAGGCCTCGCTCACCCGCGAACAACTCAAGTACAAAAATATTAGGTACTAATTAGTACTTATGTTTATTTGAATTGCGCGTCTTACGCTAGCGCATTTCTCGTGAAGCATCGTCATTGAAATGTATTCCACATAGACAAGGGCCTCGTAAATATGTAACCGCCCCGAGCCATCCCTGTTTATAGACTTGAGTTTGATATACTTCGACACACAAGTCATAGTCAAGGACTCCTACAGTTATGACTGTATTAAAGATAGCATGCAGTAGGTACTATAATAATATAGGAATAAGAATAAGTGCTCAGAAACTATCCTGAGAAGTGAAAATTAACTATAATTTTGAACGAGACAGTAAAACTTTAATATAAACCGCTGTTTACTTTAAGTGATACATTTACCTACAGGACATTACATTTCTAAATACAATGGGTTATTTCATTTTAAATCAAACCAGATCCGGTAAATTTCATTTACAGAGCATTACATTTTCGCGATAAAAAAACAGGCGCAGTAACTCTCTACGAGAAACTTTGGATTCATCTTACATTGGAAAGAAAGTATGTAGGACCTTTTAGGACCTATTGAGCCAAGCAATAACTTTGAACAGCAAGTAAGCAATGCCGATAGCATACGCTATCTTTTCCTTCTGCTGCCTCTGCAGCTGCTCAGCTTCAATGGACATGACACGTCTGTTGAGTTTGACAATTTGTCGTCGTAGATGCACCATCTCCTCGGCAGTGGAGAGACCTTCTCCAGATCCCATGGGCGGTGTTGGATCTCTGCAGGAAAATTTACTTACATTAAATATCATTCATTATAATTTGTACTAAACTAATTTCAATACAATTATTCACTAAAATGTTATCAATGAACAATTCTCGTATATCTATTCTATTGAACGTAGTAAAAATAAAATGTCTGTACTACGTATATTTTCAATGTACATTGAAAATATACCCAAACCAATAAGTGAACGGCACAGGGGTAGTCGGGTAGGCACAGGGGTAGTCGGGTATCCACAGGTGGCAATATATATTTTCTACCTGACCACGTTATGGCAAAAAGAGGGTTATGACTAATAATAATAATAATTGTTTATTGCATCATCATGTAGTACATAAGGTGTTACATTAAAATATTAAGTCCATAACATGAACCCTGTCAGGGCACAGCAACGAAATTAGTAATGGGTGTATAGCAGGTGCTTAATTTGGTACAGCGGGAAAAAATTGTACAATTACATAATTACAGTTTGAATTTCATTACATAATATCCCATAGATAGGTATCAATCAATCAATTTAATAGGTATAATTCCATACTATTTCATTCGGTACATTATGTCAACATTATTTCATAGATTATTCAATTCAAAATAAAAATAAATATGGTTATATAATTTACATTATTAATACATATTCAATTTACACATTCACATAAAATTAAATTAAAATTAATACATTTTTACTTTGGCAACACTGGCACTTTACTATTTTCTTCTACGCGAACGAATTTGCGGGCACCTACTAGTACACAAACCAACAAAATTAGGTATATTGCTACGATCAGCGAACGAAAAAGGCATAGAAGAACAACTAGCGTCGCAAAATGAACCCACGAAAACTGTGTCGAAAAAGGCGGGGCGTCTAAACTGGATCATAAGGGCTGTCAGTTGCTTATGGCGGCGCTGCATGACTGTCGTATTATTTCACTTCTCAAAGTAAAAAAATATGCCTTAATGTATTGTAAAATAGTGTATTAATCATTCTAAAAAACACAACGAAAAAGACGGAATCACTTTTCACATGTAAAAAATACCGTAAACATAATTATTTATTTATTTTAGTCGGAAGATGTTTTGTATCGGGATAGTGTTATGCCACCTTACATCATCAAAATGTTATACTTGAATGAAAAGGTATTAAGATACCTATTGAACATTTGATATATTATTTGTTGAGAAACATATTTTCATGCACATAACTATTTTATATAGTGTTCGAAAAAGGTGCAATTTGATTTAAAAGTAATCATACACTTTAGGAATATGATGTTACCACTGGTTATTGCATCTGATCTGGGTCATCCTAACTAAACTTTTGATTTTGATTAGACTAAATAACTGTATGAATTCGGGATCTCGGGCATATCTACTTTAAGTCTTTTAACTGACTCCAAACAAAAACCGAAGGGTTTTCAATTCGTCATAATGCTTCTTGCTTTTATTTTATGTACGAGTATGTGTTCCCTGATCATTTGAAAACGGTTTTGACCGATTTTAGATTTTTTTTGCTTAAATAGTGGTATCTTCAAATTACTTAGTCTCATATAATTTTGGCGAAGGTCTGACGATAAGATCCGTGAGGAATCGACAGAAATTCACAAATATTGAAGTTATCTTTATAGCGATTTTGGTATTCAAAGAAACAAGTCGAGCATTTGCTTACAAAAATATGCATTGGTAAAGTAAACTGATGAAGAAGACCACAGAAGGCCACCGAAACTCCTCAATGATAAGATAAATGATTTAAAGGTGGTGATAAGATATCTCGATTAAGATAGTTTAGCGACTTCATAGTCACAAATTTAAATGGTCCTGATGAGGATGGTACCATGGATCTGATTTGATGATGAAACCGGACGGTAGGCACCTGATCTGCGTGGTAAAATAATGTATGTAAATATTTATTGCTATACTAATAGGGCCAGTAATCTAAATGGACCAATTTAACGTTCATAAGTTTCTTTATAAAATATATTTCTGTTACTAACTTTTATTTGGGACTGAACTTTTCTTTAAACATCGAGTTGATTCTAAAGAGCTCATTTTGGTAGGATTGCGATGATTTATTCCAGAGTTCCTATGCCCACCTTTCGTCTCCATCATCATATCAGCTCGATATTACAAAAGTGTGCAAAAATTTAGTACAATCAGAAACCCGCAAGTGGTTCTAATTTAACTTCAAAGATTTGACCCATACAAACATACTAACACGGCAACAATTAAAGTACGCTCCTTTTTTGCGTTGTCTTAAAGTACTGTAAGTGCACTACGCTACCTGCGTATATGTGGGGTGTAGCAGATGGTGGGAGCTGGTACAGGTTTGATGTTTTGTATTCAACGTCTGTCTTAAGAATTCAACCTAATGACATCAAGCTAGTACGAGACAGCTGTCATTCCTCATTTAAATATATACTTATTTTACATACAGTCTGTCTCGTATTGATGTGAAGGAATAATACCTTCACAGTACCTACATCAAAAGTTATGATTGCCAGTGGCTGATTGTCTGTTTGTATTTAAGTATTTAGCAAGCTATAAATATGCATACTCGTATGGTCGTTTAGTATTCACAGTATAAGTCTACTACATCTTAATTGGAGACTCGTTTGATATGCGTATTCTATGACTATTTAAAAATAAAATAAAACTGAAAATTAAATTTAATAACGCGACAATTCTGCCTACAAAATTACTCTTTATTGCATGTGACAATCTACTAACTAGGTATGCGTTTTCATAGTCGCCGTCATGTTGATACTATAAAACGTCAGCGCAAGAAGCCAATCACAGCCAGTTATTATAAAATTGGCAAATCACAATTATTTGTTTTGGTCAATAGAAAGTAGACTGATATTTTGGCCAACTCTTATTGGTCACACAACGCGCATGCGGATTTAGTATGAAGCTCACGTTCTATATTTTTTCGTTCGCTGGCTAAAATAGACAACTCTACCAAAAAATATTGTACCACCAAAAATCCAGAAATTATAGTTGACGAAATATAATTTGAGCCGATTCGAAAAGAGCCATCCATCTCGATAAAGCACGTGCCATCCGTATAGTGCGAACAACCCATTATGATATACTACTCAAAACAAAATAAGGGCCACTTACATATTTCTGTTTTATTGTTAATTATTCCCCATAAACTAATTAATATATGGCTAATTAATGATGTCCCGCATCCTTCAGTATCCTACCTCTTTCATAATGGTGTTTAAGTAAATTCTCTTCAAATGTAATCATTTTTTTTTTCAGTGAAAAACCGTTTCTTTTTTATCTGTTGCCTATTTTATCATCATGTGTCAATAATGCCACGACAACGAGGACATATGGACACCATTACTGCTACCAGAGCCATCCAAAATGCGTCGCTTCCAAGAGACTGGCAGTGTTGCGAGAAGGCCTGGATCGGTAGGGTGCGTGGGACTATGGCACAAGAGGATCTTTACATCCGGTTAAGTGCCCGACGAGAGCGCTCTATGACGGCTCCTACGTTTCAAAATTGTCTACGGCTGACAACGGGAACTCGTGTTAGTGACCAAACGATACGTAATCGACTGCATGAAGACCAGCAACGGTTCAAACGACGAGTAGTACGAATTCCTCTATCTAGGGTTCAACGTGGGAACCGTTTAAGTTTCTGCCGTCAACACTTGAATTGGGGCATAAATTAATGGGATATGGTGCTTTTCACAGATGAGTGTAAAGTGAAGATTTGTAGTGACGATCGGCGGATTAGAGTATGGAGACGACGTGGTGAGAGATTTTCTGATGCCTGCATCAAGGAAATTGACCGCTTTGGTGGTCCTAGTGTAATGATTTGGGAAGGGGTAAGCTTACACGGCCAAACTGAGTTTGTTTTCTTAAATCAGGGCACAGTAACTGCACAACGGTACATCAATGAAGTCATCAGGCCTCATGTGATTCCATTCGCAGAGAGAGTGGGCCCCGAGTTCTGGTTAATGCATTACAATGCCCGTCCACACATAGCTCAGGCAACTCGGACCGTACTGAATAACTCCCATATTCGTGTCCTACCTTGGCCAGCGTATAGTCCGGATTTAAACCCAATTGACCATCTCTGAGACCAATTAAAACGAAGGGCTAGGGAGTCAGAGCGAGAGGTTCACAACCAGCAGCAGCTTATCGATGCTCTGAGACATGCGTGGGAAGAAATACCAGCTGAAAACGTCACAAATTTGATTGAAAGTATACATTCTAGGCTCCAGGAATGTGAAAACAAGAGACGCGGACACATCCGTTATTAAACAATAAAAAAAACAGCATGTGACCGTTGTTGTTCTTTGTTGTTGGAGTTTCAGCTTTTTTTTTTTTTGACAATGAACTAATTTCATATTAATTGAAATAAGTGAAACAATTGACTACATAATGAAAAGATTATCAGACATAATAAAAACAAAAGCCTTATTTAACTGTTATTTTAATAAATATATATTACTGTTTACTATATTTTTTACGTAACGATCAAAATACTTAGTGGCCCCTATTTTCTTTTGAGTAGTTTACTTTGTGTTCCTGGCATACTATACCAACGTTGAAAATATAAAAACAATACAATTTCGATATTTTTACAATGTTATGAAACTGATGGCGTAGGAAACTGAGATTTGCCTACCTACGTAACGGGACTAACCGTTAATCCTAATTGTACAAGTTCGGAATTTTACAATATATTTTTACCTAGCGTTGAAACTGCAGGTATATGCGACACTACTATATGCGCAACTGACTTATTGAGAAAAATATCGGTAGTCGGTATATTATCAAGTACCCACATTTTTTTTATTTAAAAACAATAATTAACAGACTATAAATAATTGAAAATATGAATTTAGAAAAATAATTTTGCATACCTGCACTCGTCAACCGTAAGTCTGATCAACATCGTTTAATCCAAGAACGCTTTTAGTAAAATTGGTGTGAATGGTTTTATTACCCTCTTGAAATACAAAAGATACGCCGTTAAGCGTTACCACTTCAAACGGCTCTATTTTTCTGCGACGGTCCGACACAAGCTCTGTCCTTCACGTCACAAGTGTAGCAATCCTTGAGAAATTATGGTCAAACGCACAACGCAGCCAAGGACCGGTTCCTTTGGATAGCTACTCTGAGACAAGGATACTTCCACCTGACAGGGAAAGCCAGGTTTCTGAGGAGACCGAGAATGCTCCCCCTAACGGTGCTCCCGCTGTCCAGAGCCAGATTTTTCCGCAAAGCTCTATTTAAAGACGACTGTTTCTGCCATCACTTCGATATGCTCATGGATTGTGATACTTCTTTTTTCATGTAATGCAAAACCTCTTGATGTTAGCTATGTGTCTGGAAAACAGCGCTGCTATTAAGTGCCTATGTTGTATATAAGTACAGATTATGATAGGTCGGTCACGAAAGTAAATGGGGTCGGTGTGCCACAGGGAAGCATATTAGGTCCTCTGCTATTTATACTGTACATTAACGACCTCCCAAAAGTTACAAAGTTTAACTGCACACTTTTCGCGGATGACTTATCTGTTGTTATACCGTGTCGTGATGTCGATACTTATAATAATGACCTAAATGAAACAGTAACCAATATAATATCTTGGCTACACAAAAATAATTTGAAAGTTAACATAAATAAGACAACCTTTATACAGTTTGTAAACAAAAATGCTAGTAAACGAGATCTAACTGTAACGTTTGAAGATCAGATACTGTCAGAATCCCGTCAGACTAAATTCCTGGGTATACACTTGGATGATAAATGTTCACGGAGTGATCACATTAATACATTATGTAGCAAAGTAAATTCTTTTGCATATGCCTTATGGAGACTGACAAAAATTAGCACCAAAGAGACTGCAATGCAAGCTTATCACGGCTATGTGTCCTCCCTACTGAGATATGGCATTATACTCTGGGGAAGCTCATCTTATGCAAGAAGTGCACTTATTGCACAAAAACAGTGCGTCAGGGCTCTTTGTAGTGCGGGCATCATGACATCCTGTAGACCACTATTTAGAAGCTTAAAACTTTTGACTGTGCCATGCATGTATATATACGAAATATGTTTATTTGTTAAAAACCACCCAGATTTGTTCAAGACCTATAAAGACACGTGTAAGTTTAATACAAGATATCCAAATCGTCTTGTATTTCCTGCTGCAAAGACAAAATTGTATGGAAAAAATACTTATTGTATGTGTATAAAAATTTACAATCAGTTGCATAATGACATTAAACAAATGCCAATTAGCTTGTTCAAAATTAAACTTAAAAATTGGCTAGTAGAAGAATGTTTCTACTCTATCGATGAATTTTTATAAACATTGACATATAAATAGGGTAGTATTTGAGTTTTTTTTTAATATCTAATTCGTAAATTGAAATTATGTTCTATTGATTTGAATATTTTAATAATTATAGATTCTCATTATTGACAACGCATAACCGCAATAGTATTTTTTTTATTAATTGTTTATTTAATTTATTTTTATAACCCAGATATTTACATACTCAACATATTTGTAAATGAGATTGCTAATATTAAAATCATAGCTTATGGAGGTATACTAGATATACTTCATTGTTTTTTGCATGCCAGCTGCTGGTGAAATGTGTGATTCCATGTAACTATTATATACAATCTTGTACCACATTTTAAGCAAAATAAAGATCATTCATTCATTCACTCATTCATTCATCGGTTTACTTTTAAGTTAGCACAGTCAATCAACTCTCTCGAATATGGGAATATATTTTTCTCCCAGTTTGCTCTACAATGGTCTCTTCTTTGTTTTTTATTAAAAAAAACATAGAACCCGTTTAATTCTGCTCTTACTGAACTGAAACTTTTTCTGATTTTGTTTATGAACTCATTATTGAACTCATTCAAACCCTACTTACTTAAATCTTATATTTTTAAATCATGTTATGCGTAACTCTTTACCTAAAAATGGCAGTATGTGACATAGCGGATGATATTGACCTAACCTTGAGTATAATTTGTCATTAGTTGGAGCTCCCCGAATCGTCTAAAAGCGTATTTAGTCTGGGTAAACATTTCAAGATTTTGACTCTTAACATCCGTAGCATAAATAAAAACATTGACAATTTTCTTTTGAGTCTGTATCGCTTTGAAATAAAGTTTGATGTTATTATTTTAACGGAATGCAGACTTATTGACACAATTACAATAGAGGAAATTCTAAGCTACTTATCTTTCTTCTCTACTCGTAACATAAATCAGAATGCTGGTGTGGTTGCATTTGTCAAAAACTCGTATAGTGCTACAGTTACTGAACTGCTACTGAATGAAGCGTGTGGCCTTCTAATTGATATACCTAACGAAGCCACCATTTTCGGTATATATAGATCACCCTCCTTTACAAATATTTCTAATTTCTTATTATCATTACACAATATAATTAAGTCTACCAAGGACAGAAAACAGTTCATCATTGCAGGGGACATAAATATAGATATCCTTTCATCTGACAGGACAAATGTTGTGGACTATCTATGCCTACTGGGGGAACACGGTTTTGTATCTGCGATCACTAAGCCTACTCGGGATCGGGCCTGTTTAGACCACATTTTTGTCAAGACAAAGCACAAAGTAAAGGGATTAGTCTGTAACACTGACGTTACCGTCCATAAAGTGGCTGCTATTAAAATTGTGTCAGCCAAATCAAGAGTTCAAAAGCGAATTAGACAGCATGCTATTACAGACTATACGGGTGTAGCTTCCGAGTTAGGTTCAGTTGAATGGGGCCCTGTATTGAATGAAGTTGACGTCAATGCGGCTCTTGAGATAATTATGGATATATTTAATCAGGTCGTGGAGAAACACACGCATTTACTGAATCAGATCAGATCGAAACTCACACTTAAACCGTGCATGACCCCAGAGTTGCTTCGTTGCGTGCGTCATCGTGATAGACTGCACCTTAGATCAAGGCAACACCCAAAAGATGAGGTGTCGCAGTTAGTTTATAAACGGTACAGGAACTTTTGTAATAATCTAATAAAGAAACTGAAACAGGAATATGAGCGTGACCAACTTGCATCCAACTCTAAAAATCCCAATACGCTGTGGAATACCATTAAAAGCATATGCAATATCCAGAAGAAGTCGACACATGCTGCTGATCTCATCTCACTTGATAATGATCCAGTTGACTCTCTGAACGAGTGCAATACTTTTTTCTCTTCCGTGGGCGAAAAATTTCAGGTCAAATTATTGCCCAATCTGGAGAGACGCAAGAAATGTTGGCCTCAAAAGTAAAAATAGATAATTTTACATTAAACTCTTTCTTTATGGAACCCACCGATGCGAATGAAATAAAGAATATTATTTTCCATCTTAAAAATAATAGTGCTCCTGGATTAGACGGTATCACTAAAGGCCTGGTAAAGTCAGTTGGCGAGCTCATTCTACAACCCCTCTTACACATTTTCAATTTAAGTCTTAGCACAGGCACTTTTCCGCAACAGTGGAAAATTGCATCAGTTACACCTATCCATAAAGACGGTCCAAAAATACACCTGAAAACTACAGAACAATATCTCTCCTTAGCGTTTTCTCTCAAATATTGGAAAAAATCGTAAATACCAGACTTGTCAGCTTCCTCGAAAAATCAGACCTGATGTCTGCAAGACAATTTGGTTTCCGCACTCACAAGTCTACTGAGGATGCTATCTCACTCTTAGTCAAATCTATATCTTCCCACCTAGACAACAAATCGAACTGCATTGGTATGTTCTTGGATTTAGCTGAGGCCTTCGATACAGTTTCGAGACCAATTCTTCTATGTAAACTAGAGAAAATGGGCATTCGCGGCCTGTCTTTGGCCTGGTTTGACAATTATCTCTCCAGTAGAAAGCAGGTAGTTACGGTAGATGCTTACGTAAGTGAATGCAAAGCTATAAATTTTAGGGTGCCACAAGGGAGTGTCCTTGGGCCCACCCTTTTCATCATATACATGAATGATATACACGACTTAAATATCCGAAACGCAGAGATTATTTGCTACGCAGACGACACAGCAATTGTTTTCAACTCCAGCTCTTGGGAGAACACATTTAAAGCTGCCGAAGACGGCGCGAACATTGTTGCCGGCTGGCTGCGTAACAACTTTCTCACCTTAAATAGTAAAAAAACTAAATTTATTACCTGCCATAAAACTGCTGCCTCCAAACCATCTACTTCCCTAGCAATCAAAATTCATACCTGCAAACCTGCCCCACTATCTCTTGTTCATGCGAAAATATTCAACGCACCGAAGTAATCAAATACTTAGGCCTACTCATTGATGAAAATCTTAGCTTTAAATCCCACATTTTCAACCTTTGTAAAATAATCAGAAAAGTGATCTACATGTTTAAAAAGTTGCGCCACTCTGCAGAGGAAAATCTTAAAATCATCTACATTTCACTATGCCAATCAATAATTACATACGGCATCTTAGTATGGGACAGCGCTACAAAGAGCGCGATGTTGGCTGTGGAAAGAGCCCAACGGTCAGTCTTAAAGGTGATGCTTCTTAAACCCTTTAAATACCCAACACACTGTCTCTATGCAGAAGCTCGAGTCCTTACAGTTCGTCAGCTCTTTGTGCATAAAATATGTCTATCGGTTCATAAAGTTACCTTGAGGATGAGCGCATTCTCCAATTTAGTAAGCAAACGCGTTTTCAGACTGCCTCTCCCCAGAGTTCACACTGCTTTTGGTAGGCGATTCGGTGAGTTCCTTGGTTCCACTGTCTATAACAGTGCTGTAAGATTTAACAAAACCATTCCTCAAAGTTCAACTCAAAAGACCAAAAGAATTTTGTTTGACTGGCTTAGTTCGCTGAACTACTTAGAAACTGAGGCTCTCCTTGAAAAGAGAGCCTAGCTAGAATTATTATTAGATTCCTTTATCTGTTCTAGTTTAACCATTTATAATGTTTATCTTATTCTATTTGTTCTCTTTATTTGTAAGCAGTTGTAAACCCTAATCATCATGTTTGCTAACATGTTGTTCTATTAAGCCATGCATCACATTTAATTGAATCTTTGGCTCCCGCGATACAGGCTTAGCCTAGTGCAAGGTCCCCTGGTAACTGGGAATTTAAACATGTTGTGCACGTTTCTTCATATAATTTCATGCTGTTCTTATTTGTTGTTTTTTGTGCAATAAAGAATCTTTTTTATTTTATTTTTTTATGTTATCTTACCATTCATCGGCTCATATTATATTTCGTCAACTATACCACAGAAATTTAACACTTTTATTCTACTGCGCAGCAAATATCCTAATATCGCAATTACTATATGAATCTTTCACTATAAATAAGCACAAATTGTGCACGAAATATTCCGATAGTAAGGACTACATAATCAATCTGAATACGCATCCTTGCAAAATAATACGGACTGATAAAATAATACGAATGAACGGACCATAGAATTAAGTGCAGTAGAACTAGAGCAATTTATTGTAGTTTGTGTGTATAGGCCGCCATTAAGTAATTTTGATGTTTTTCAAACTATTATGGGATATGTGCTTTTTAAGATATCGCGTACTCGTAAAAAATTACTTATTTGCGGCGATTTCAATGTAAATCTTTTGGAAGATTCAACACTAAGTATTAGATTGTTGAATGTATTCAAATCTTTTCGTTTAAGCCACGTATTTATGGAACCTACTAGGGTGACCGATACCAGCGCCACCTGTATTGATAACATTTTCACTGATATTTCTCCTTCTAAACAAAGTATAATCAGTAAATTAGAATCAGATCATTTAGGCCAATTAATGGAATTTGAGATATTAAGGGAAAATATAGTGAAAAAACAAATTACTTTTGTACCGGTAACCACAGACCGTGTGGAAAGAATGAAGCAACATTTGTTTCAGGCGCTACCCGTTCTGTCTTCTGAAATGAGTCCTAATCACATGTATGATTCATTCTTTATAACTTTTATGAAACATTATAATGCAATATTTACTTCCAAATCGGTTGTGGCTGGCGGTGCACCAGTATTTAGCGAATGGGTTACTGCGGACTTACACAAACGTAGACAAGCACTGTATGCCATGTATGAGGAACGGCGGTTTAATACGAGTGATGAATTTAAAGAACATGTAAAGCAATATTCGAAACAATTCAAAATTGATTGTCATATTGCCAAACATAATTATTTATCCCAGAAAATCAAAAATAGTTCTAATATTATCAAAACCACCTGGAAAGTGATTAATGCGGAGACTGGTAGATCAAGGCACGCAATTAGTTATCTAGAATTAAAAATTGATGGCAAAATTATAGATTCTAGTTTAGATGTAGCAACAGAATTTGAAAATTTCTTCACCGATATACCAGTATCCACAAGTGTTTAAATTCATCACCTTCGTCTGCCGTTTTGTTGTTCAAAGAAAACGTCCCAGAATGTAGTAAGGACTTATATTTTGAACATGTCAGTCCTTCAGATGTAGTAAAGGCATTTAAATCAATTAATGTCAAAAAAACCAATGACCTATGGGGGTCTCAGTCCATGCTGTCAAATCCCTAATAGAAGTAATAGCGCCTGACTTAGCAGATATATTCAATAACAGTGTTGACTGCGGTGAGTTTCCTGATCTGATGAAACATAGCAAAATAACTCCTTTATTTAAATCAGGTAGTATCTCTGACCCCACTAACTTTAGACCAATATCTGTACTACCTACATTTAGTAATATTTTTGAAAAGCTAATTCTATATCAATTGTTAAAAAAAATTAATTTGAATAATTTGATGCATAGTAAGCAATTCGGTTTTACGCGGGGTCGCTCGACATCCAACGCCGGAGTTGAGCTCGTAAAACACATTTTCGATGCCTGGGAGGAATCGCGAGATGCTTTAGGCATCTTCTGTGATTTATCTAAGGCCTTCGATTGCGTTAATCATGAGACACTGATCAGGAAGCTACACCACTACGGAGTTAAAGGATTAGCACTAAATTTATTAGAGTCTTATTTAAATGGTAGAATACAAAGGGTTGACGTGAATGGAAAGCGTTCACCGGGGTCATTAGTCTCTATGGGTGTGCCGCAGGGATCAATATTGGGACCTTTCCTGTTCCTTATCTATATAAACGACTTGCCACACCTCGTAAAGACCCACCATGAGATAGTTTTGTTTGCAGATGATACGTCTCTAATTTTCAAAGTCGTACGAAATCAACGATCCTACAATGACGTAAACAATGCTATCTGTGAAGTAGTAAATTGGTTTAATATAAATAATTTATTGTTGAATGAGAAAAAGACTAAATGTGTTAAGTTTGTCACGAGTAACGTAAAACACGAGCAAGCAAGCGTTATGGTTAAAGGTGAGGAACTGGAACTAGTTAATAGTACATACTTTCTCGGTATAACATTAGATTCTAAGCTCCAATGGGGTCCCCATATTGCTAATCTCTCGAATAGACTGAGTTCTGCAGCTTTTGCAGTAAGTAAGATTCGTCAATTAACAGACGTGATAACGGCTCAATTAGTGTATTTCAGTTATTTCCACAGTATTATGTCGTATGGCATCTTACTATGGGGCAGAGCTTCCGACATTAATACTATATTTGTTCTGCAGAAGCGGGCTGTTCGTGCGATATATAAAATGAACTATAGAGAGTCGCTTAGAGATAAGTTTAAGGACATTAATATAATGACAGTGCATTGTCAATACATTCATGAGAATATTATGTATGTACATAAAAATATTACCGACTTTAAGAAGAACTGTGATATACATAATATTAATACTCGAAATAAGCATAAGCTCGCAGTGCCTGCTACTAGGCTCCATAAAATAAGGAGATCATTCATGGGTAACTGTGTGAGATTTTATAATAAACTTCCTAGCAGCATAACTGAGTTGTCTATTGGTAAATTTAAAAATATTGTGAAACGAAAATTATTTTCTAAAGCTTATTATAGCACACAAGACTACATGAATGATGAAGCCGCGTGGGATTAATGTAAATTATAGCGTCATGTAGGTATATGAATAATTATTTTAACGAATACCTAAGGTATTATTATTATTTTAATCTTAATTGTTTTATATACTCTCACATTTAGAATTTTATTCTAGACACATTCTAGATTATTTATTTTTATTGACAATCCTTTTGGGATTTATCTTATTGATTATTTTAATTTTAAAAATGATGATTTTATCAATAATATTACACTTAAGTTAAATGATCTGATTAGGTTTTTCTGGGTTTCCCTAATCCTTGCAGCAAATGTTGGATTATATTGTATTTCTCCCAGCAAACATTCACTCTCATGTAACTGACATTTCGAAAGTGCTTGTAACTAGGCCTACTTGAATAAAGAATATTTTGATTTGATTTGAATATATCTGTTACAAAAAAAAACAAAATAAAATAAATCAAGCTGATTTATAAAGAACAAAGTATGTATATACAGCCACATGTTCCTCTAAACTTTTCAGATAATTAAGTTTTGCCTATCACGGTTTTTTAACCGACTTCCAAAAAAGGAGGCTATATGTTCGATAGTTTGTATTTTTTTTATATATGTTCACCGATTACTCCGATTTTAAAAATTCTTTTTTTATTTGAAAGGATATACTCCTGAGGTGGCCCAATTGCCACCAAGTTGGGATCTGATGATGGGATCCCACGGAAATCGAGGGCAATCCTCAAATTTTATAGGCACTTATAACGTTTTTCATATATTTTCTTAAGCTATTTAAGTATTTGCATAAGGTAGTCATCATCTCATTATGCTGAGCTGATGACGGAAGGTACAACTCCTTAATAGTTAAGAATTAGAGGATAATTCTTTAAAAAATCATCTATTATAGGTAGATACGTTAAGACTGTTAGTCATATTCTTTATAGTGTGTCCCTGAAGTAGTCTCCTTATCACCAAGTCAGGATCAGATGATAGAATACCAGGGAAATCGAGAGAAACGTTCAAATATTATAGGCACTAAGAATGTTTTGTATATATTTTTCTAAAGTTTTCAGTTGTTTTCCTCTGGTTGTCATCATTTCATGCTGAGCTGATGATGGAAGATACAATGAACTAACCAACTTTTACATTTCTTACTTCCAAAGTCTCGAGATGCGTCCAAAGTGCCTCCTCAATCTTCCCATTCTGGGCTCTACAAAATACTTTATATCACTACTAAAATCTATCACTAAAAAACTAAAAATATTTTTTTTTATATAAAAAAAGAACCGACTTCAAAATAAACTAAAATGTCCAAAATAATATTTTATGTACGGTACGGATCACATTCGAATCACCTTTTGAAGTCGGTGCCAAACCTGAATTAAATTAAGTTCTTTATTCACCAAAAATAAGAATATGACTAAATATATACAAGGTGTCCCAAGAAGTAGTGATATACTGAAGCTGGGAGGTAGAGGACCTAGAGGGCTATCTAAATCACCCCCATGTATGTTCCGCGATTTTTCGTATTTTCGGAGTTATGACTTTTTTTTTAATTTTTCACCTATCGCCGAGTACGATGAGATTTTTATTTATGGTGACTTGAATTATTGCGGTAGATGCTTGATTCTTTGTGTGTGCTAAGCTGATATATAGGCCAATTCAGTATGGTAACATTTACTATCGGTAGATCTTTGAAAGGAATAAAAAAAAAATGCCAAGAATGATAAAATTACCCAATATGTTCACAACTTCAACGGGCTTTAAAAATATAAAATCACATAAAAAAAAATACCGTTTGGCTTTTAAAAACTTGCTCTATCTATCAGGTAGCTACCCTGAAAATTTCATTTTATTATTCATAAGGCTTCAATCAAAAAATTGTAATCTAAATGTGGTAAGTGCAAAATTTTAATTTATATGATGATTAATACAAACAAAGTAAAACCAATTACAAGGTGTTTAATTACAAAAAAAAATCAAAATGGCCCCCCTGTTGCTCAATGCAAGTGCGACATCGCTGAAAAAGTTGTCTTTTAAACGTCTGAATGCACTTCTATTATTTTTAATGGTTTCTTCTGCTACTCTCAATTTCCGGGTTCTGCTTCTGCTACTCTCAATTTTCAACTCGTCCAAATTGCGGCATTCTCTTGAGTAGACGAGGTCTTTGTAGTATCCCCATACAAAAAAAACAATGCGGTTTAGGTCGGGGGACCGTGGAGGGCAGGCTATAAGGCAGGCGTCACCCCGGCCGCAACGACCAATCCATCTTTCAGGGTATCTTTGATTGAAATAGTTTCTAACGTCCAAGGCAAAATGGCATGGTGCACCATCACACTGCAGTAATATGCTTCGGCGTGTCTCCAAGTCCACATCTTCTAACAGCAGGGGCAGATCGACGCGTAGAAAATTTAAAAAGTGATTTCCGCCCAAGCGGTCTGGCAGCTGAAAGGGCCCGATTAGCTGACCGTTAAGTATGCCAGACCAAAGGTTAACACTAAAGTGTTCTTGGAATGTCGATTCCCTTTTTAAATTTGGATTTTCAATTGCCCATGAGTGAGGATTGTGCATATTAAAAATCCCATTGCGTCTAAAGTGGGATTCATCCGTCAACAAGATTTGGTTAAAAAAGTTTTCGTTTATTATTATTTTATGCAGCTTGTCTCCTCAGCATTTGCTGACAGAATTCAATTCGCCGATTGTAATCTTCCGGTTTCAACTGTTGCTATTTTCTAATGTGAAACGGATGATATCCTACGCTCTGTAGTGCACGGTGTACCTGAGATTTAGAAAGTCCGGTACGACGTTCCATAACTCTCACACTGGTCGACGGGTCTCTTTCTACTTCTTCAACCACTGCATCTACTACATCAGGATCCGGCATAGTGGCCATACGGCCTGATCTGGTACCCGGAATGTAACCTTCCAAATACGCATTATGTACTCTTAAGATCATGCGATAGTCAGGAAACGTTTCAGGTTGAGGCCCGCCTCTTCGTTCCACATGTTCCCGGTACAGCCTTGAAGCTTCCGCCGCATTCCCCCTAGCATAACCGTAATAGTAATGCATTTCTGCGTAGTCACGTGAAGTAAACATGATCACTTACACGCAAACTCAAGTCCAGTTAAATAATGCCAAGTCGTCGATTCCAGGTAATTGAAGTCAAAGTCCATATGAATAGCCGAAATGATTAGAGAAACGAACAATTAGCAGTATTAAAACACAATTATTTAATTATTGAAAAGTAGCAACGATGACCAAACAACGTGAAAATTTTCTCATGCGTCAACCGTCTTTTGATTTTTGTTCTTTTTCCATTGATGGCCAGTGCGTGATTTAGAACGAAATTTATTTAGAAAGTTAATTAATTTTGCACTTGCCACATTTAGATTTCAATTTTTTGATTGAAGTTTTATGAATAATAAAATGAAATTTTCAGGGTAGCTACCTGATAGATAGAGCAAGTTTTTAAAAGCCAAGCGGTAATTTTTTTAATGTGATTTTATCTTTTTAAAGCCCCTTGAAGTTATGAACAAATTGGGTAGTTTTATCATTCTTGGCATTTAATTTTTTTTTATTCCATTCAAAGATCTACCGATAGTAAATGTTACCATACTGAATTGGCCTATCTATCAGCTAAGCACACAAAAAAAATCAAGCATCTCCCGCAATAATTCACGTCACAATAAATAAAAATCTCATCGTACTCGGCGATAGGTGAAGAATTAAAAAAAAAGTCATAACTCCGAAAATACGAAAAATCGCGGAACATACATGGGGGTGATTTAGATAGCCCTCTAGGTCCTCTACGTCCCAGCTTCAGTATATCACTACTTCTTGGGACACCCTGTATGTTGGTAGATAATAACTAAAGGCTCGCCGCCGCCGTTCTTAATAGTAATAAATTAATGGTTTGGCACCGACTTCAAAAGTTGATTCAAATGTGATCCGTACCGTACATAAAAGATTATTTTTAACCGACTTCCAAAAAAAGGACGAGGTTCTCAATTCGACAGAATGTTTTTATTTTTATTATTTGTTTGCTTTTTTATGGATGTTCACCGATTACTCAAAGACTATTTGACCGATTACAATTTTATTTTTTTGGTTTTATAGAAGGTACTTTCTAGTTGGTCCCATTTAATTTTGGTGAAGATCTGATGATGGAATCCATGAGGATTTGAAGGAACTCCTCAAATATTGTAGGCATACATATAGCGATTTTGGTATTATAAGAAACATAATAAGCATTTGCATTCAGAAAGTGTAAATTGGTGAAGTGGAACTGATGCATAAGACCACAGAATGCCATCGGAACTCCTCAATGATAAATGATTTACGGGTGGCGACAAAATATCTTGATTAATTTAGCTAAGCAACTTCATAGTCACAAATTTAAATGTCCTGATGAGAATGGTACCATCAAATTGATTTGATGATAGAGCCGGAAGGTAGGCACCAGATCTATGTAATAAAATAATGTATCCTAGCCGTGTTTGGGCTTGTTCGAATCGTCACGAGATACACTTTTAAGTAACGATTAACTAAAAAGTGTAAAAAATAAACTTTTAAACAAAAAAATAAAACCGACTCCAGAAAAACTAAAAAGTAAAAAATAACGCCATAATTCAGTTTCTTCAAATTACTTACAAGTAACCGTTTGTATACTCAATCTATACAGTATATACAATTAATGTTATTTTGGAGTCGGTGCCATCGTGTCACAACTTACTAAAATCGACAATTTTCAATATTTTACACATTCTTTATATGGCACCGACGCCACAATAAGATTAATTGTATATACTGTATAGATTGAGTATACAAACGGTTACTTGTAAGTAATTTGAAGAAACTGAATTATGGCGTTATTGGATTTTTAGTTTATTTTGAAGTCGGTTCTTTTTTATTTAAAAACATTTTTAGGTCTAAAATGGCCAAATTTTAAGCGTTGTTGATTGTGACATAAGGTTAAATTGAAATCTAAAGTCAAGGGCCGAACCCACTTTTGTTAAAAATGTATTAACAGTTCTGCAAAAGAACCAGACAATATTTAACGATTTAAAATATAACATTTTAGATCAAGACCCATTAGATAATCATAGATATCTACTTATGAAAAGCATTATTGAAACTTATTTTGATATACGGTTAAGGTACGATAGCAGAACGTTAAAATTTGATAAGGAAACTTTGCGCACCCATTTAAATAAAACTAATATTTCGAGGGCAATACAAAAATCGACAAAAGTATTTCATGTTTTATTTACATGTCTCATAATAATGACATGCAGACATTTTTTTCTCTATGGAGTCTAAGTCCAATCTTGCCTGATACCCACCCTGAAATTCTGAGGCTATTTTGGAGTAGGTACAATATACGGCGTGGCTATGTGGATCATAAATTATCGATTTCGATAACTTTAGTGCTGACATGGTGCAACACTATTTCACTCACACATGTGCATTTATTTTTTGGTAACGCGTAATTTCTGATTTTGTTGTTCTTGTACATCCTAATTCTATGGGACATACGCTCTTTTGGTAGTGCATTTTTTCATATCGTATTTTTTTCATCTGTAGTGCATTTTTGGTATGAATGGCTGCGGAACCCTACGCTGAGCATGGTTCGACATGCTCTTGGCCGGTTTTTTTTATTCACTAAACACGTGCAAACTACAGTGCTTAGGTTCTTGATTTATTGACTGTTTTATCTCTTCAGTGGAAAAAAATCTACTGTCTAAGAACAGTAAGTAATTTAAAAAAAACACCGGAACATCACTATATAGCAATATTTTTGGAAATAGCAAAATCAAATGAGTTTGTAGACGTTTCCCCTTCAATAGCCTTCGCTAAATATACTTTTACAAGTACACATATTAAATTTTTTGGAAATAGCAAAATCAAATGAGTTTGTAGACATTTCCCCTTCAATAGCCTTCGCTAAATATACTTTTACAAGAACACATATTAACATTGGACAAGAACTTGCAATGGAGTCCCCATTTAGCAGTACCTACAGGTAAATTAAGTTCAGCAGCTTACGTTATTAGAAAAAATTGTCAATTGACCAATGTTGATACTGCTCGCTTAGTATATCATAGTTATTTTTATAGTATCATGTCATACGGTATTCTGGTTTGGGGCAAAGCAGCTGACATATAGACTATATTTATGTTGCAAAAAAGAGCGATTCGTTCTATATATAACTTGAATTCCCGTGACTCCTTAAAGGTGCGTCCACACTTGTATCATTTCCTCGTATCCGATCACCGTACCGTGGCATGACTGCGTATCGCGCTGTTTGAACGCTCACTGTCGGCGCGCCGACCATGCCGCACTCTTCCGATATAAGTGTGTGATACGCGTAGCAAATGGATTTCGAGCGATCGGATCGGCGCAACGTCCAAACGCGTGATCGTGACACGCGATCATGCCACGCGACGATGATCTGATACGGGCAAATGATACAAATGTGGACGCACATTTAGAGAACTTTTTAAAGACATCAACATATTAACCGTAGCGTCCCAATATATTTATGAGAATATTATTTATGTTATTAAGAACCTAGAGTCTTTTACCTAGAATTCAGATATTCACAATTTTAATACTAGAATAAAAACAAAATCGCTATTAGAAAGTTCCGCGTTCGTAAAGTAGCCAAATCATTCGTAGGCCAATGTATACATTTTTATAATAAGCTACCAGATGATGAAAATTACCGTTTCCAGCTCTCAAAAATTACTTAAAATAGTCCCTAATGGCAAAGGCATATTATAGGGTAGAGGACTATTTAACAGACAAAAATGCATGGCCCAAAACAGAAACCAAATAATTTACTTTTAGCGGGACACGGTTCTTATAAGGTGGCATATCAAACGTATGTAAGTTGTTTTAAATAAAAAAACATTATTTTGCTTTTTTATATTCTTTTTTAAAAAAAATTATTTTACAAGTTTTGATATGTTTTCTTGAAGAACTACGCATTGAGTTTATACTCAAAACATATATTTAGGATAGGCTAAGTACAAATATTGTAATAGATATAAGATTTATTTCGAAAAAATGACTGACTGTTGAGTTTGTTTCGGCTTTCTTCTCCTCACTGGTCTCCTCTTGGCAAACGCCGTAGAGTCAGACTTGTAAAAGTGCCCTTGCGGCCTACTTACAGAATAAAGATATTTATTTCATTAAGTTACAGCAGCTTTAATCGAAATTTTGTTCTGGTAGCTCTTGTTCTGAACACACCTAACACCCTCGGCATCCGTATTGAACAATGTCAACGGCAGTCGGAATTGTTCTTAGCCTTCGTCATCATCACATTAGTTAGGCACTAAGGACTAGAGATGCAATGGATATCCGGTCACTATCCGGTATCCGGTCTATCCGGCCACATTTTACTATCCGGCCGAATACCGGATAGTTGCGTAGTATCTGGCCGGATACCGGATAATAATTTAGTATCTAATTAACATTAAGGTCAGTCAATCTCACAAATATTTTTTCTCAAACATGCTCGGGATCGTTTAGCTTTCTATTTGAAAATAGAATACGCAGAGCTTCATTTTTGCAAATTAAAAAAAATAAAAAAATTCGCTACCTAGGGGAAAAATAAATGAATGAATCAGTTTTTGCCCGCTTCCATAACTTTTTAAAATTTCTTAGTGTACATAAATTGAAATGGACATAGGACAAATTCCATACAGCCGCGACAACCACACGTTTAATTAAGCGTAGCTTCGTCCGTTAGACACTAGAAACATTTGCCGATCTGATCTTATTGGCATTCATTTCTGACCATGTAGCGGCCGATTTCAGCTGATGGAATCGGTAACGTGTGAAGTACGATTATGAGTTCGTGCAAGTTTTTTTTTTTAATTTATCGTATAGATGTGAAAAGTCAGTTTAAAAAAGGCGGTACAATTTATAAAATTACTTCATTGTATCGTGCGCATGTGCGTAAACAATTTTCACGTGAATGTTTTGGGCATATTTTTTAAACAATGAGTTGGAATGATGAGAGTAGTTTTGATGGCACACCGCCTAATTTAAATTCAGAAGCGAATTTAGTTATGGAGAATTCGCTTCCTGTTAAATCAAGAGATAAATATAATCGAGTGTACGACCAATTCATGTTATGGAAAGAAAGCAAACATGCAAATTCATGTTCTGAAAGTGTGTTTTAAGCATATTTCTGTGAGCAATCCAAAACCAAGAAGCCACCTACGTTATGTGCTATTTATTCTATGCTGAAGTGTACAGTTCATATCAAACACAATGTCAACATAAAACAATTTACGTATTTTTATTATTTCCTCGCATCATTTGAGAAAAGCACTATATATACCTCGGCGGAAACGGGGATTACCTGACACGCATCTTTTGCAAGCCTTGCGATGCTAGGCTTGACTTAAGGACTGTCTGATCTGTTTATTAGTTGATTTTTTAGGATTCCGTACCCCAAAAGGAAAAAACGGAACCCTTCTTGCGTCTGTCTGTCTGTCAAGACCCTTTATCTCGGGAACGCGTGGAGGTATAGAGTTGAAATTAAAACTATATATTCAGGTCTACGGCAAACTATCCCCACACGGTCTAGGCCGCGCGATAAATACCGATGCTAGTCGGACGCCACGACTGGCTACGCACGGACGGCTCTGCCTACAGTTAATGTCTATGTTTTTAAATGTTTTTGTTGATTTACCTATTTTGATTTTAAATAAATTTAGGTGAATCAGAATATCGTGCTTATTTTTAATTTACATACAGGGAGTCCCAAGAAGTAGTGATATACTGAAGCTGGCATAGTGGCCATACGGCCTGATCTGGTACCCGGTATGTAACCTTCCAAATACGCATTATGTACTCTTGAGATCATGCGATAGTCAGGCAACGTTTCAGGTTGAGGCCCGCCTCTTCGTTCCACATGTTCCCGGTACAGCCTTGAAGCTTCCGCCGCATTCCCCCTAGCATAACCGTAATAGTAATGCATTTCTGCGTAGTCACGTGAAGTAAACATGATCACTTACACGCAAACTCAAGTCCAGTTAAATAATGCCAAGTCGTCGATTCCAGGTAATAACACTAATCCAAATCGTAATGCAAGTCAAAGTCCATATGAATAGCCGAAATGATTAGAGAAACGAACAATTAGCAGTATAAAAACACAATTTTTAAATTATTGAAAAGTACCAACGATGACCAAAGAACGTGAAAATTTTCTCATGCGTCAACCGTCTTTTGGTATTTGTTCTTTTTCTATTGATGGCCAGTGCGTGATTTAGAACGAAATTTATTTAGAGTGTTAATTAATTTTGCACTTACCACATTTAGATTTAAATTTTTTGATTGAAGCTTTATGAATAATAAAATGAAATTTTCAGGGTAGCTACCTGATAGATAGAGCAAGTTTTTAAAAGCCAAACGGTTTTTTTTTTTATGTGATTTTATCTTTTTAAAGCCCCTTGAAGTTGTGAACATATTGGGTAATTTTATCATTCTTGACATTTAATTTTTTTTTTACTCCATTCAAAGATCTAACGATAGTAAATGTTACCATACTGAATTGGCCTATCTATCAGCTTAGCACACAAAAAAAAATCAAGCATCTACCGCAATAAGTCACGTCACCATAAATAAAAATCTCATCGTACTCGGCGATAGGTGAAAAATTAAAAAAAAAGTCATAACTCCGAAAATACGAAAAATCGCGGAACATACATGGGGGTGATTTAGATAGCCCTCTAGGTCTTCTACCTCCCAACTTCAGTATATCACTACTTCTTGGGACACCCGGGTGAACAACAGATGGCAATAGAATATGTTGAGTTATTACAACACTGCCTTACATCTGGGTATATGCTATGGAATGGTGAATTCTACGGGCAAGTTGATGGTGTGGCAATGGGGTCTCCGGTGTCTCCTGTCGTCGCGAAATTTTCATGGAAGACTTCGAGGAGAGAGCGCTTTCATTGGCACCTGTCAAGCCGAGGATCTTTAAAAGATACGTAGATGATACCTTTACTATTTTGCCTAGATCTAGTGTTTCAGCTTTCTAAGACCATCTGAACTCCATGCATAGTAAAATTAAATTCACTATGGAGTTGGAAAATCAAAATTCACTTGCATTCTTAGATGTGCTAGTAATTAGAGGTCCTAAAAATGACATAGGTCATACTGTATATAGGAAACCTACGCATACAGATAGGTATTTGAATGGCAAATCTCACCACCATCCCTGTCAACTTGCTACAGTGGGTAAATCTTTGTTTCAGAGAGCCAGATGTATCTGCGACAATCAACATCTGACTGCCGAGTTACAGAATGTCAAACGTGCGCTTCGAGCCAACGAGCTCCAGATACCACGTTCCAAGCAGAATCCCAGTATGAAGAAACCAACAGTCGAGCGTAAACCTGCCGTATTACCATATGTGAAAGGGGTCACAGACAAGATCGGAAACATCTTGAAGCGTGCTTCTATAAAAACATATTTCAAGCCGTTGAAGAAGGTGTCTCAATACCTTAGACCCGTGAAGAGTAGCACCCCTTTGCAGAGTGCAGGCATTTATAAGCTGGACTGCGAGTGTGGTCTTTCATACATTGGTCAAACGAAACGCAGTGTATCAACCCGGGTGAAGGAGCACATAGCAGAAGACTCCAAAAAAAAAAAGTAAAAAAATTACGCCATAATTCAGTTTGAAGAAACTGAATTATGGCGTTATTTTTATACTTTTTGGAGTCGGTTTTATTTTTTTGTTAAAAAGTTTATGTATTTTACACTTTTTAGTTACTCGTTACTTAAAAGTGTATCTCGTGACGATTCGAACAAGCCCAAACACGGCCAGGATACATTATTTTATTACATAGATCTGGTGCCTACCTTCCGGCTCCATCATCAAATCAATTTGATGGTACCATTCTCATCAGGAACATTTAAGCTTGTGACTATGAAGTTGCTTAGCTAAATTAATCAAGATATCTTATCGCCACCCGTAAATCATTTATCATTGAGGAGTTCCGATGGCATTCTGTGGTCTTCTTCATAAGTTCCACATCACCAATTTACACTTTCTGAATGATAAATTGTAATACTTTCGCCTAAGCAATCGGAACTGTTGTAAATATAATTAATAAAAAAAATATTGTAAATATTGTAAATACATATTTCAGGTAAGTAATAATTTAGCGTACGTACATAATATTTGATTCACGTGTACAATATTATCGATAAATAAACAAAAGTAGTCGGTAGGATACTATATCTTTAGTGTAGGTACATAACATTTCGCGTATAAAACATTATTGTTAAATATTGAAACATTATATAAATATAACATAGGTGAAATAGGTATTATTATTAAGGAGATGCCTTCTATAATTAACCCAGAAGCATAAATAATGATTGTAAATAAATAAAACATAATTAGGTACGTGTTAAATTTTAATACTTTCGTCTAAGCATCAGAACTGTTATGTAGATATTTTACTGTTATTATGTAATAAATATCGATTAAGAAGTCGATTCAAAAATAAGTCTTCTGTACTCAGAATGCTTGTTAGGACAATTCCAGGAACACCAAACACGGTTACCGTGTTCTGTAGGGTACTTTCCGGTTCCAGCATCAGACCAGTTTTATGGTACCGTATTCAATAGCACCATGTACACTCGGGTGCAAAGAGATCGGACCACCCCAGCATTTTTAGCATTTTTCCGTTTTCTATAAAAACTGTAAGCTCGAATATTCAAGGGCGGGAATGGATATTGTGCAAAATGTGGGCGTAGAAATCACCCCCCTCCAACTGCCTCGTTAACGCATGCACTAATTGGCCACTTACCATTAGGCATAAAACCAGTAATTATCATTGTTTATGCATCATTCGTAATTGATACGTCTTCCTGAACACTGCTCTCATCGACTGGACCCTGAAAACTGAAGAAACATGCATACTACCCCAAATGAAACCGCCCAAGCAGTTGCCCTGTTGCAGAGTGGGCTTAGTCAACATGAAGTGGCTCGACAACTGAACCTATCGAAGTCATCAGTTCAACGTGTGTACCAGAGGTTCCGCGAAGATCAGACGTTCTCCAGAAGACCCGGAACAGGCAGAACTCGCAGTACTTCAGAGAGAGATGACCGTTTTATTGCTGTTTCCTCGCTACGAAATCGTCGATTGAATGCTGTTCAGCTTCAGCAGAAGCTCCGAGAGACCCGGAATGTGTCTATCAGCCGATGGACTGTCAGAAGAAGACTGAAGGAGAAGGAATTGACAGCTCACAGGGTTGCCAATGGGCCAAGACTTACCCCAGGACACCGCGGTGCAAGACGTGTCTTCGCTCGCGAACATGAAGATTGGACCCTTCAGCAATGGAGGACCGTACTTTTCTCCGACGAGTGCCGGATAACTTTGTTCGGTAATGATGGACGAGCACGAGTTTACCGGAGGCCTGGGGAGCGGTTTTCTCAATGCTGCATCGAGGAACGTGTTGCCTATGGTGGCGGGTCAATCATGATCTGGGCTGGCATTTCTCTGGAAGCGAAGACGGACATTGTGTTCATCACAGGGCCAGGTACAAGGCGAAATGCGGGCGGTTTGACTGCTCCTCGATACGTAGAGGAAATCCTGGCTGATCATGTGGTTCCATTTAAGGGTTTTATCGGCGATGACTTCATCCTCATGCAAGATAGCGCACGGCCGCATACAGCCCGGACCACTACGGACTACCTGGAGGAGGTGGGCATCAGCGTTATGGAGTGGCCAGCACGCAGTCCTGACCTGAATCCGATCGAGCACATTTGGGACGAGCTGAAAAGAAGAATCCGAGCCAGAAATCCCGCCCCTGAAACTTAATTGGAGTTACGTATGCGATCGAAGAAGAATGGGCGGGCATCCCTCAAGATACCGTAAGAAAATTAATAAGGTCGATGAAAAACCGTATGACGGCCTGTCGTAGGGCTAGAGGAGGCAATACACGATATTAAATTGCTGAAAATTGCTTTAATTTTTCCTCGATTTCCTTAGAACCACAGTTTTCCCCTTAGGCAAAAGTTATACTCCAGTAAGCATTTTTAGGGCGGTAACGTTCTAAGCCATGAAAATCTGAAAGTATTGGCCGCACACCTTCGGAAATCAGATGAATTTATAGAGGAAAATCTTACCATTCATATGGTATATAATATGTTATGGTCACCCTTACAGTTTTTACAGAAATTGGAAAATTGTTAAAAATGCTGGGGTGGTCTGATTTCTTTGCACCCAAGTGTACATTTGTTTCCTCCTAGTAATTTAACTATCCGAATCGGCACATCTAATCGCTACCTTCGAAACACTGGCCGTTTAGAAGTTAAGTTCTAGTGGCCATCTGCGGTGCTCATCATCAGTTTCCTTACACCTAATCCTATTTACTGAATGTAAATTCTTGACTTTATCAATAAATTACCGAAAACGCCGTACATGTCCCTATAACATTTGAAGAGTTCCCTCGATTTCTCCATGATTCCATCATCAGATCGCGACTTAGTGCCAACGGGACCAACTCGGAGTTATATACTTTCGATAAAAAAAAACATTTACAATTGGTTCACGGTTCTCGGAGATATAGAGTAACATACATACAAAAAAAAAAAAAGTTCAAATTGAGAACCTCCTCCTTTTTTGAAGTCGGTTAAAAAGCAACCTAACTGCACAGCGTTTGAGATACTGTGTTGGACTAAATATCCATAAAGGCTGCCGCTTCACAGGTACATTTTGTATTTTTCTCTATTTTCCTGTAGTGTCCTGTTCAACTAAATCCAAGTCTTATTTCGTTTTCAATGGTCTTGACCATGAAGAAATGAGGCTTTGGTTGATTTAAAGGTACCTATATTCAATCTTTAGTCACACCTCCACCGACTGTTGCATGTAATCTTGGGGTACTGAATCTCCATAACCGTTCTATCTCCCTGCTCAGACAAGGTGTGATTTCTACCTTTTGCCATGTACTGACAAAATACCGTTAAGGATATTTTTTTAGTGGCATATAGTTTATTTTTATTATATTTGACATAATTACAACATCTTGTCTTTTAGTTCCTATTACTAGCTGGGCTACACCTGATATGTTTATCCTTAAAAAACTAGAAGTTGTGCACCCACCAAGCAAATAAAGCTTGGTCACCCAGGTTCTTACCTTAATACAAGCCTTGATTCTGTCATAGTTGATTCATTAAAATGATCTGTTTGTGGTTGAGACAGTGCACCATCGGCTTGCAATCTGTATAGTCTCACATTCCTGGGCGGTGAGTTGGGCATGCTCTCTTGGAAGTCATCAGCCGATGGAAAGTAGTGCTGGTCAAGAGTTATCACACGAGGCGGTGTGTTCACTCGAATCATCCCTGGATCAGTGGGAAGAACAGCATTGTCAAGCTGAATTTCCCGAGGTGGAGCTTTGGTACCTATAAATGCATACATGTTAATGGCATTTGTATTTATTTTTATATATTTTCATGAGACAGAATATGGACACTAGTGTAATAGGCAGCATATATCAGAATGATGCGTGATTTCCAAGAAAAACATAATTTCTGTAAAGCTGTTGGATATACAACACAAGTACTTTTGTACCTGACAAGTTAACAAATGACTCCTTACATTATTGATTATATTACAAAAAATGGCATTATTTTAAAGGTAAGGTTTTTTGCATTTCCAGTTTACACACATTCAAATGAAGAGCAATCCGCCATACTTATATTTTAACTGTGAAAGAAACTGTCTGTGTCTTTCCTTATCACACTTAACTCTTAGATGAATACAGTATCAAAATGACACTAGTAGGAAGATAAGCAAAAATTAACATCATTTACAGAGATCACAAAGGCTCAAATTGATGTAAATTTATAATTAAATAATTTCAGAAATAAGATGCATGATATGATATGCATCAAAGGGTTAATCTGTATGGATAAACTGTACAGTACTATGGAGATAGTTTGATACCCAATTTAGCTGTTGGGTAAATGCTAGTTTTTTATAAATCCTCCTTTTAAGGAGGTTTTCAATGGACATGTACAATTTGGGGGGTGGGGAACAGGGCATGAAAGATAGAGAAATGAAGTATATATATTATTTTATTAGTGTTTTAGAAAAAACAACAAAATTTTCCTCATTAAACTGTAGCCAACAATATAGATACAGTTTGATAATTTTTTGAGCTAACTTAATGTAATATTTACCTATATGCTGGTCTTGTCCAACCACCAGTATCCTTTCAGGTACCTTCATATCAAATTTTTCATTGGCATAATCCCATCCTGTCCCTATCCCGTTTTGGGCGTCATCATCCATTATGTCACCAGTTGCCTAGAAACGAAAGACGTAAGTATTTAGCTAACCCTTAAATCATAGGCAAAGTTAACCTAAGTAAAAGATTCATATGTAATTTACCTTTATCCTTTGCGGTACAGTCATGTTATGGCTAATAAGTCGAGCGTAAGCTTCATCGGACGTGTACTGCATTTTATCGGTAGTCCAATTACTTCTGTATCTTCTTTGGGGCTTCAAATGAAATTATAGAGTTTGAACGATTACTTACGCCCACAACCTAAAATTACAAATACTAAATTAATCAATGTCTCTGTTAATGCATGACATGATGCACGAGTGATTGAACGGTTAAATAAAATATACGCCAGCACATCACGAACTGCACTAAAATGTAATGTCCAAATTTAAACTTACTTCATTTCAAACATATATTGTGACTATTATAGAGAAGCAAAAAAATCTAATGACCCGAAAATGAAAAGGTTGTTGGTCGGATCAAGATTCGGTTTAAAGGGCTCAATTCAAGGCTACTCCGAAACCCGAAAAACGAAGTTCGCTTGGCGCCATCCCGCTCACTCAAATACAGATTAACATCAGTGCAAGAGGGACGGCATGTTACGAACTTCGTTTTTTGGGTTTCGGAGTAGCCCCTCTGGACTGGGTGGGATTGGATGCGACCATAAATAAGAGTGTATATGAGCATTTCTCAAAAAGTTTGTACATTTCTCGGATAGTGGCACAGCTGGTAATCTTCGTATAACAAAACGCGTACGTTAGCGCCATGTTATTTTTAATGTTGACTGACGTTTTTCTCTGCTGTGATTAGCCGTTGCTTTGTCAATACACTCGTCTTGTCATCTATATATTAATTGTCGAAATTCATTCTGTCACTGTCACAGTAATGTGTTATCGAGTAATGTCCTTGTGTTTATCCTGTCTTGCTTTTTGCAAAAAGTTTTAAGAGTGCTGTGTTTGTAGAACTTTGCGAAAAATGCTCTTTTACACCATTTCCCGTGCTCTGAGAAAATACTTAGTGGTTGAAGTGTTTAAATCGTGATGATCAGGGGTCGGACAAAAAGTGCGAATGACGTAAAAATTACGTACCTAATCTTGCACACAGGCTGATGTATTTAAAATTCCGTGTGACGAAGTAGTATTAATTTAAAAAAAATGTTGAATGAGTTGAGAACTAAATCTTTGATTATGACGTTGTTTGCACTGTCGAGAAATTTAGAATCAATTACATGTGGTCTGCTTGCATTATGCTCTCTAAGAGCACCAATGAGGACATTAGCAACATTTTGTTGCAAACGGTCTTTGTCTCATCTACTGTACTGTAACATAAATATGGGATTGCCCGATATCTTTTCGTATTTGATTACAATAAGAGCAGTATACGTATTTGTGACGTACCTCCAAACCGGAAAATTGCCACTATATTCGAGCAAAGATAATAATAATAATAAGTACTCTTTATAACACACTAAAAGAAAATAACATCAGAAACTTAATTCTGATATTTTACAGCGTTTTTTTATACATTAGTTAATATAAATTTTAGCTAAATAGAATCATGAAGAAGCAATAGCTAATTGACGTTTCTGATTGACAATGTGTCAGTCAAAAACGTACTTACTCATTTCAAGCGGCGATATCGTTTAATAAAGAGGTTGATAAATGATAAGTGATAATTGTTTGTGAAAATCAAAAATACTATTTGAAATCATCCTCTAAATGGTTTGACGTCATCCGCACTTTTTGTCCGACCCCTGGTGATGATCTTGCAAAATTATCGCCCGCAGAACTAGCAAACATTATGTCCAAGAATTCATTTTGTTTATTTGACTGCGCCGAGCACAAAACTATTGTCAGTCATTTCATTGCTCTGACTGTCCAATTTACAATTATGAATTGGTGCAACACAACCAACAAAATATTAAAGGGGACAGACGCAATACAGAAGAAAGCTTACGACAAATTTAAAAAGAAATTGAAAACTAAATCTTTTAACATATAATGTGTTTTATTTTTTTGCCACTGAGGTATAATTCTCAACATATAATTTGATCACGTAAATACAATTACTGAAGTTACGTGTACAAATTTACGTGCCGGGAACTATTCATTCTAAATATTAGACCTCATTCAATGAACCTAGACCACTTTGGCTGAATACGTTACGATCTCTTGCCATATTGCAATCACGAAAAGAAAAAAAAAATTAACGTCAGTCAACACTAATCGTACACATTAAATATATTTTCCTAGTGTAAATAATATTTGTTTCTAAGTTGGCAGTCTGATACGTATACTACGTATCTTATTAGTCTGTGAGTAAAGAGAGTTACTCGCTCGCATACAGACGGTTCCAAAGACTATATACATACAAGAGATAGACTGGCAACTCTGCTCTTTTGACGTGGCTTCAAAAAGGCGCCATCTATTCGGTAGCTATGTACTATTTCTCAGCATAAGTTTAGCTATAATATATGTACAGTAATGTATGTGTGCAGTTCTTTCGGTGACGTCATGACCATGACGAGTCTGTGTGCGTGTGTATGAGACGGCATTCTCACTAAAACGTGTAGATACCCCCTTGTTGACTCAGATGGACTTTTTGGGTTGGTTTTGCTCAGAATCGACAGTGCTCGTGATTCTGAGTAAAACGAGTTCAAAAATTCCATCATCTGAGACAACAAGTGGAACGCACACGTTTTCTTGAAACTGTCCGTCATTTAAGGTGGAGTCTTGTACTTGCAAATATCACGTTGTTGTTATGAACAGATAGGCGTGATATTTTGTCCTGAAAATTTGCAGTTAAATACTCCACCACCATACTCGCAAGTCGATGATAAAAAACGGAAACGCTGTAAAGCATTAATTTTTGATTATTACAGAGTTTTCGTTAAATATAGAAATATATGCAGCTTTAAATGTTTGCGGACAAACGGGTCATAGGTAAATGAAAAATCAGTTTGTTCTTTTTTTATTCTTTCACATCTATTACAAAGTTGAAAATGAAATGTCACTACATAGAAGATATCTTCAAGAAGTAAGTGATACGGACTATTAGAAGGTCACTGAATCAGAAAATATATTTTTTGGGTTTTTTGTATGTCTTTGTTTTTGTTGCTTCATCGCGTCAAAACGGCTGAACGAATTTCAGACATCCACAAATGGTTATAGGATAATTTTACCCGACTACGCTGAAGCAAACAAGATGGTCATGGCCTTTTTCTTTCTCTTGAACAATATTACGGGCACATTCTAGTATTATTTAAGATTGAGGGTGTTATACCTAATATAGAGATAGGTAACATATATTCGAATTCCTGATAAGAGGTTATGGAGGAGGTTATATGCAATTATTTTTACTCCATAATAAATTATGCTAAATTCTATACTATTTTAGACATAATATTCCTTCTTGTACGTCTTCTTGTAAAAATTGTATGAAAAACAAATAATTTAAACTTTACTTACAATATTATGTTTAATTATTTGTTGTACCTACTTATATCGTTAAAACTAGAATTATCTGTACATGCATCTTTGGAAAAATAATTCAAAACGCGGTATGGTAAGCTGTACTAATCCATACTAATATTATAAATGCGAAAGGGTGTCTGTCTGTCTGTCTGTTACCTCTTCACGCTTAAACCACTGAACCGATTTAGATGAAATTTGGTATGGAGATAGTTTTAGTCCCGGGGAAGGACATAGGCTACTTTTTATCTCGGAAAAATACCCTTATCCGCGATAAACGAATTTAAGGCGGACGAAGTCGCGGGCAGAAGCTAGTGTTTTATATTTACATGTCTTAGATATTCATTGGCAGTAGGAATATACAAAGTACAAGTTGATACGCGGGCCAACCGAGTGGCAACGCCATCTATTAATAATGTAGAAAACTGTGTAGAAGGCCGCCCGCGGCGCCAAGAGCGATACCGGCAAGCGTCTCGTTAACTGAATAAGTAATAATAAGATAATAGGGAGTTAAGTGTTAAGTATTGTTCTGTTGCACTTTGTGGTTGTGAATGTTTGTTTTAAACAGTAAAGAAGTGATATACAACGCGTGTTATTCATTAAAGACTCATCCCCGTTTCATTCGCTACCCGTATATCAAAATAAGTCAAAATCTGTTTAGCCAATTTGGCGTGAAGAAGCCACAACCACACATACAAACATACAAAAAATAAAAAATAAATATTTATCGACTTAGTGACCTCAAAATAGTCCGTAACAATCATTTAAATATACTCAATACTCAATTTATAATAGTATAGATTACCTGGCAGGTGCAGAAAAGGGACTGCTAATTTGCACAATCTGTTTCTAGGGCACATGTGGCAGTTTTGAAAATTTCTGCGGCAGAAACGTTTATTGTTATAAACTGAAATTTGGTCCAAGGCAGTTATCACTCCACCAATATTATATATCCACTAGAAGGTGCCCGCTAACTTCGTCCACGGAGGAGAAAAAAAAACAGAACCATTTTTTTTTCTTAAGCGTAGTCAAGTAAAAAATATCCTATAACCATCTGGAGATAACAAGCTACCCGTGTACGAAAAATAATCGAAATCCGTTTACCCGTTTTGGCGCGATGAAGCCACAACGACACATACAAACATTTAAAAAAATCTAAAAAAAATATTTTTCGATTCAGTGACTTCAAACACACTACACTAATTAATATAACTTCACTACAGTATTTTTTTTTATTTTTACAACTTTATAATAGTATAGAATAGATGTCTTATACTTTTCAGCATATTTTTCAGGATTAGGATACCGATGAAAAGGTACACCTGAAAATATAGTAACTAATTTAAAGACATTATAATGCTTTGTTTCCTACTTTGATCATAGTGCCATAATGTTCAAGCCATGCTACATTGAAACATCGGAAACTTACAAAGTAACAAAACAATGAAACCTGCATTTCGGAAGGTATAAAGAAACTGGCCAAGTGCGAGTCGGACTCGCGCACCGAGGGCTGCGTACAAAATATACGCTAAAAACGGCCGTCACCAGGGAGCGGCACCGGTATTCTTTAAATCTTCTAGAGTCTGTCTAACGAAAGCTAAACCCATCGATTATTTTAGCGGCAACACTATTAAAAAGTCATTTTGACATTGACTAGCAAGTCGTTGTTGTTGAGGTTAGTTTGAGGTTGCATTCGAGTGTCAAATAGAAGAGATTTTTCGAAAGTTTACTGCTAAAACATGGGTAAAACAATTAAAAGTGGTGTGCGTCAGATAATTTTTACCATGATAAGCAAATTCATAGACCTGTCAACTGTCAGTTAGAGAACTACTGTGCTGTGGAAATTAATTGTAAAAACCAGTTAAAAGTGTGTGTTTCATCACAAAACTATAATACGCTTGTGCACTGAGTACTAGTGAATCACATATATTATTATCTTTGTGGATAAACCAGTGTGTAATGTGATATCTTGAAGAAATACGTCTGACTATCTCGACCGTGATAAAAGCATACCCTCAAATTTCAACATTTTATGTAGCTGTCAAATACAACATGACTGACACATAATTGAGTGTTGCCAGTTATGGAAAACGAATCCCCCAATAAAACCCCAAAAATTGTGGGTAATCATGAGACCCCAAAAAGTAAAAACCTTGTGCAGCAAGTATTTCATAAGAGTATGTTTTTGAACGAATCAACACCCCAAATGGGAGATGCACCGAAGGAAATGCAGCCAGGATCGGATCCAACTATGCAGGCCGAGGGGTCGCAAGATTTTATTCAACCACCACCATGGCAAAAAGTGCCTGTATCCAATCGCCATAAACGCAAGAGGACTTCTGATTCACCTCCTCAATCCTCACAAGTAGAGAATAGGTTTGTAGCTCTGCCCTTGGACCACGAAGAAGACAATACATCGGATACTGTGTCGAGACCTCTAAATAAAACCAGTAAACCACCACCAATCATATATTACGGAATTGAAGATGTGAATAAACTGATTTTACTATTGGGAACGACAGTCGACAAAAACACATTCACTTTCAAAACCACTGGAAACAAGACTATTTTGAACTGTGTGAACTTAGAGGTATATCGCAAAATCATGACTAAATCTCGTGAATCTGGCCTAATAGGCCACACATTCAACATAAAAAGCGAAAGAAACTACAGAGTAGTCATTAAAAATCTTCATCCATCCACCCCTTTAAACATAATTAAAGATGAAATTGAATCTACAGGCAACACCGTTACTGGAGAAATTATTAATGCAAAATATGGACCGGAAAAAAAAGCTACCTCAACGTTTTTTGTTAATGTACTGCCAGGAGCAAACAACAAAAAGATTTTCGATATGAGATATATTTATCACCAGTCAGTGGCTATAGAAGAACCCAAAAAGAAAAAGACTATCATACAGTGTCATAGGTGCCAAGAATATGGCCACTCTAAAAACTATTGCATGCGGCCTCCCCGTTGTGTCAAATGTGGACAGCCTCACTTAACCTCAGCATGTAAGAAGAAAGACCGAAATACCCCAGCCGAATGTGCATTATGCGGTGGGCCTCACCCTGCCAACCACAAAGGCTGCGAAATCTACAAGGAATTGCTAGCTAGAAGAACAAACAATCAAAAACGCAAAGACATAATAAGTAACATTAATCCGGAATCAAATAAGGAAATAAACACTAACATAAATCTAAACTCTGTTAATGAAACTGTAAAAAAGTCATATGCACAAATTGTTCAATCCACCAGAGAAGAACACAACTCAGCACCGTCTACCCACACTACTCTAGGATCTACCCTCGAGGAAATGCTCCTGAAACAAAATGAGAAATTCGACCTCATACTACAACAAATGAGTGCCTTCATGACCCTCATAACAAAACTGGTAGATAAGATTTCGAAATGACTGCCTTCAGACTAGCTGCCTGGAACATAAATGGTCTAACCCCACACAAACATGAAATAGAACTATTAATGACGGAGCATAACCTGGATATCATGTTAATATCTGAAGCCCACTGTACCTCGGCTTCAAATATAAAATTCAAAGAGTTTGACTGCTATTTGACTAATCACCCAGATGGTACAGGTCATGCAGGTGCGGCAGTGATTGTGAGAAAATCTATCAAGCACCATGCTCTGCCCGAGTACAGAACGGAACATCTACAAGCTACAACCATAGCAATAGAAGATATAGCAGGTTACTTAAACGTGTCCGCGGTATACTGTCCACCTAAGCACAAAATAACTCACAGCATGTATACAAGGTTTTTCGGAACACTTGGCAATAAATTTATTGCTGGCGGGGACTGGAACGCTAAACACAAGCATTGGGGTTCCAGACTAATAAACACCAGGGGCAGACAATTAAAGAAAAGCATAGAGGACGCAAAACTCCTTACTATCTCCACTGGCGAACCAACGTACTGGCCGACAGATCCTAGAAAAATTCCTGACGTACTAGACTTCTTCATCACAAATGGGTTGTCTAGACATTATCTCAAACAAGAAGCATGCCATGATAGTTGTTCAGACCACACCCCCGTGTTACTCACAGTGAGCTCTATGATAATTGAAAAGGAAAGCCCAGAAGTCCTTTACAATAAAAACACAGATTGGACAGCTTTTAAGGAATATTTAGACGAAAAAGTTAATTTAAAAGTTGCCCTCAAAACTGCAGATGATATTGAAGACGCAGCTAAATATATTACGGCTTTAATCCAGGAAGCTTGTTGGTTAAACACACCAGAAATCGATCGCACAAAAAGAACTGTTAACTATCCTCTAGACATCAAAAGAACACTACTTGAGAAAAGGCGGCTAAGGAGAGTTTGGCATCAAACGAGACTAAACAGTGATAAAATCGAATTTGACAATGAAGCCAGAAAGCTTAGAGAAAAACTACAAAACTGGCACAATAACACTCTAGAGACACAGTTAGAATCCCTAACTGCAACTAAAGCAACCAACTACTCTTTATGGAAATTCACGAAAAACATAGAACGACCTCAGTTAGCTAAACCGCCAATTCGAGATGATAATGGCTGGGCACGCACTCCACAACAAAAGGCAGATGCTTTTGCCAAACACTTGCAAAACGTGTTTTGCCCGAATGCCGCTTGTGACCTAGAATTTGATGAAGAAGTAGAAGCCATATTGGGCCAGGCTCTTCAAATGTCTCCCCCGCCATTCCCTGTAACTGTTCGAGAAACGTGGAGAATAATCAAGGATCTGAAAGATAAAAAAGCACCTGGCTTCGATCTCATAACAAAGGAAGTACTGAAAAACCTACCAAGAAAAGCTGTCGTGTTCCTGACAACTCTATTTAATGGAATCCTAAGAGTACAATACTATCCGTACTTATGGAAAGTCTCACGCATCCTAATGATCCACAAATAAGGGAAACCCGCACACGACGTTACTTCATACAGGCCGATTAGTTTACTACCGATCTTGTCAAAAGTCTTCGAAAAATTACTTTTGCGAAGAATTCGTCCCATCCTGGAGGAAGAAAACGTTATACCTGCCCACCAGTTCGGTTTCAGACAACAACACTCTACGGTTGAGCAAGTCCACAGGGTTGTGGAAAGAATAAGAAAATCACTGGAAGAGAAAGAGTACTGCTCGGCAGCATTCCTGGATATTCAACAGGCATTTGATAAAGTATGGCACAAAGGACTGCTCTGCAAGATACGCAATTATTTGCCTCACAGCTATTTTATCTTATTCGAGTCATACCTGTCAGGGCGCCTGTTCCAAGTTATGGAAAGCGAAAATACCTCGAATCTCCTAGATATAAAGGCTGGCGTACCCCAAGGCTCGGTATTGGGACCTGTGCTCTATACAATATATACAGCTGACCTACCCCAATTAGACAGTATTACGACTGCAACTTTCGCGGATGATACTGCCATACTAGCAAGCAACAAGGACCCACAAAACGCAACCACAATGCTGCAAAATGGACTAGACAAAGTAACGAAGTGGCTACAGAGATGGAGGATAAAAGCAAGTGCATCCAAATCAGCGCACATTACATTCACACTGCGGAAAGGAAACTATCCACCTGTTAGACTGGAAAATGCAGTACTTCCCCATGTCGATAATGTACGATATCTTGGATTACATCTAGACCGACGACTCACGTGGAATCATCACATTAAGACAAAAAGAGAAGAACTGCGGTTCCGGTTCAAGGACCTTTACTGGTTATTGGGAAGAAACAGCAAACTATCCATAGACAATAAACTGTTGATCTATAAAGCCATCCTGAAACCGGTATGGATGTACGGAATACAATTGTGGGGAACTGCCTGTAACTCCAACATCTCTATGTTACAGAGAATTCAAAACAACATGTTGAGATCCATATCCAACGCCCCGTGGTTTACAACCAACACGGAAATCCACGAACACCTTAAAATAAGTACAGTGAAGGAAGAAATTAGCATTGTGACTACAAAATATCAGGAAAGATTGAAACAACACCCTAATGAACTAGCAGTAAAGTTAACATTTAGAGACTATGTGAAAAGACTAAAAAGAAAAGATGTCTTCTCAGATTGAACCCGACTCCAACATAATGGAACTTAAATGAGTAGATGCCCTCATTGGAGGACACACTCGAAATGTCAAGTAACACTTAACCAATCTGCTTATAGTTTTACTGATTGCAGATGAAAAGTAGAAAAAAAAAAAAAAAAAAAAAAATGATAAGCAAATGCAAACAAAAGCAAGAGGAGAGGGAAGCCTTGTTCAAACAGAAAAAAGAGTGTTTAGATGTGGTGGCTGAATTTGTAGGTTAGTAATGCATATTAATTTTGATACTTATTATTTCTATAATTATTTTCAATCCAAAGATTCACAATATATCTTTTCCCGTCCAACCTATCTTTTTAAATTGATATTTCTGTTTAATTTTTTCATAAATGATGATAATTTCAGATAAAATTGTCGACTCTGAAGAAAAACAACTCCTTTTGGATAATCTTGGGAAGCTGAAAGAGTTGGAGCAAAACGAATTGCTAAGTCAAAACAAGTATTTAGAGGAAATATCGTCAATAACTGATCTCAGTGTTTCAACTTTGAAGAGAATAAACAATGAAGGAAAAGTAAACAGTGGTGTCTTCAGTACCCCAGGAAAAAAGCGACCTCACAAGGCCACAGTTCCCAATTTAGATAGCTTTGACATCCAAGCCATCCGAAATAAAATCAACGAATTTTATATCGTAAAGAAGCAAGTTCCTACACTCAGGTCCCTATTGGCAGAGTTGAGAGAAAGCATCAATATTACCGGATGCATTGAAACTTTACGCCGAATAGTACATGCGAATGGATACGAATTTAAACTAAATGTTAATCAACGCTCAGTTCTTATTGAGCGCTTTAACATTGCAGCTTGGCCGTTACTTACGGACTATTGCAACAAAACGTGCTGAAGGTAAACAAATAATGTACGTGGACGAGACTTACGTTCACCAGAATAACAAATTAAAACGATCATGGCAAGGGCCTTCCACCAAAGGTCTAGTTGACAATATCTCGTCCGGTAAACGATATATTATTATTCACGCTGGATCAGAAAATGGTTTTGTGCCTAATGCGTTATTAACATTTAGCACAAAATCAATTAAAGCCGACTACCACCATGACATTAACGCCACAAATTTTAATAAGTGGTTACGTGAGAAGCTTATTCCGAACTTGACTAAACCGAGCGTGATTGTCATGGACAATGCCAGCTACCATACGGTGCAAATTAATAAGCCTCCAAATACCAACAGCCGCAAAGCAGAAATAAAAGAGTGGCTTCGTGTGAATGAAATTCACTATGAGGAATATCATACCATTGCAGAACTTCTTATATTGGTACAGAAACACAAACCGGACCCAATCTACGAAGCAGATGAAATTCTAAGAGAGCATGGTCATGAGGTCTTGCGACTTCCGCCCTATCATTGTGATCTGAACCCAATCGAATTAATATGGAGTTCGGCAAAGAGAAAAATCGCAAGGAAAAATATTGCTGGATCAGCAGCTGAAATGGAAAAAAATATTAAAGAGGCATTTGAGAGCATAACATCAGAGCATTGGAAGAAAATGACTGACCATGTTCTTAATATTGAAGCTCAGTACAAAACCAGGGATGGAATAACCGAAAACCTGGAATCATTTATTATAAGTGTGCATGATGATGTCTGACAGTAGTTCGGATGAATCAATGGAAGTAGTTCTTAAAATACATGAAACTTTTAACTTTAGTTTTTGACCTTTTATTCGAATGTTTTTTTAAGCCCGACAAAAAAAAGAGTGTGTTTCCGTGTATAACATGTATACATTATAATTTATAAGACTATGTATTTATTTATCTAAGTATATGTACATCTAGTGAAACTTGTTTTTAAGTTAGTTGTAACGCACATAATTTATCTGCTTAGTTCAAAGATGACTGGTAGAGAATGCCTTACGGCATTAAGTCGGCCATTTGCGCGATAAGTTTATTATTTTGTGCCATAAAATTAAAGACAAATATATGTTCATGAAATATTAGGCGTTTCCTCTCCCTCAGTACCCACCAAAATAAAGAAAAGTATCAAAATCGTTTATTCCTACTTTGATATGTAATACCATGTAATTATTTTTTAAATATGCCGCTTTTTCTCAGGTTCAGCTTTCATTAGACAGACTCTAAAATACACGCTTTTACTGGAATGTTTTAAAACTGTCTCTGCCGTAACTATGAAAATCCAGTGTTAGCAGAGACCCGCGAGGCCCCAGGGGACAGTGTGTTTTATGGGCAGTACTTGGACTCTGTGTAATTGTAGACGTAGGAATCGCTCGAGTTGTTACATTTGCTGTGGGAAGGTGAAAGGAGAGTGAAAAGGAGAAGGAGTCTGCCTGCACGCGGGTGTGTTTGCATCGCGTTGGCTGATGCTCACCTTCGGGCCTGCGGCCCCCAGTCGAGTTAAAATCTGGGCCGGCTCGCCCTGCGGGCCCTCGAGCTCGCGTCGGTGGGAGCCGATCGTGACGCTCCGCACCTTTGGCTAATTAATTACTTACCATCTTCTAAAGTTATTAGACATCCAGGTACACAGCAAGATTTCTGCGACATGGTTAAATTAAAAGGAAAATAAAACAGAATGATAGAATAGTTGGATTGACGTTTGAAATGGCAGCTTTTTTTTTAAGGAATTTTATGGCCTGATTTGTAATGGCAGCGCCAGAGCCATATTGTTACTAATATAGAATATATTTATTTCCTCACCATATATTTTAGTGTGGTAACACTTCGTTTCTTGTATAAAAATCAGCGTTTAGATGGCGCTGTTTTCAATAAAAAGTGTTAGTTTTAAGTTACCATAGCATGGACAGTTTAGTCGCACCAGTATATGAGCATTTCTCAACAAGTTTGTACATTTACTTTACGTCTTTGTCCTACCCGGTTGTAAGCTTGTAATAAATTAAAAGACGATTTTAAATATAATCTGACCTTGAAAACTAACAAATAAGATTATTATCTCTAAAATAAAATTATTGTCTCAAATCAAAATGAGTAATATAAATGTATACAAATATTTTAAAATAATGGGTAGATTTCATTTGTATGGCAATGCAAATGTCCCCATAACAATATGGCAGTTAAATTATCGATTTTCTGTAACAAAACTTAGTGTTTCGGGTTGAGTATTGTGTTTTATTACAAAATATTAACTACAGAATTTATTAAAATTAAGTCTTGTTATTTATTAAAATTAAGTCTTGTTATGTATATATATAAAATATATGAATTTGTCCTAGAAAAAGTTCCTATTTCGATTCCTCTTTTTGTTACCCTATTTTCGTAAACTTTTTGGGTATTTGTCATTTCAGTAGTAGTTTTATAGGAAACTGGTAACACTAGGATTATTTTAGTGGCCATCTTGGTACGTTTTTAATAGTCCATTCTAGTGGTAACACATTTTTTTATAAGATATTGTAATGGTATTTTTGTTGCATATTATTAACTGTTTCGGAAGGATTCAGAATATTAATTTTTGATAGAGATTGGCAGTGTAATTTTACTGCAAGGTTTTTTTTATTGAACGGGCCAATCAAAACTTCCGATTTTGTTACCCTCATTCAAGCGGGAATTAAAATAAACACATACGAATTTTATACAATTTATTTATTAATTAAGATAGTAACAACCAATACGCGTATTCCCTACACTTATATTCCGATAAATTAAAGATATAATGGATAATTACTCTGTTACGTTACCATTTAGTCAACCTCAGGTTTGAAATGACCATATCACGCGTATTATTTGAGATTTTTGAAATATCTTTGAAGATCAACTTATTAGACCATCTAAATTATATTGAATACATTTGTTAAATATAAGTTATTTAACAAAGAATTAACAAAAATCAACAAAAACCTGTAATATTTTCAAGGGACAGTAACAATAATAGGAACCTTGGTATCAAAATTGAAACTATTAAGCATAGTGTACATTGTATTAGAGTATACTTATATATTAATTAGATATTTAACAACTCACATTACATTACTAACAATTTTTACTTTATTATTATTACTTTTGTTTCACAAAAATAATATCATAATTATTAATTTGTGGTTAAATAATGTACCAATTGTAAATAATAAAACATGTGCAAAACTGTTTTAAATAGTAAGTACAAGAAAAGATAATTTTAAATAAAACATGTAAATATTTTAATTTTTAATATATACATATCGTTTACATTATGATAATGATAAAAACAATAATATAATTTAATTCAAAATTAGGAACTTTGCTTGCCATCACATGCCAGAGCCACATATTATATGTTTATATAATTGAGGAAAATTAAAGTTAGTCACTTTCTGACCATAGTGTTTTACAAATAAAGTCCAAACTTTCATTTTTCTCGCTTGTACTTATACAACTAGCTACACCACACCACATAAAATATATATATTTTTTATTCTTCATAAAAAAATATGTTGCGTGCTTACTCCTGATAAAATATGTATATATTGTTACGTCATTCTCTAATAGTGTATACTACTCCTTAGATTTCCTTTTTTGTTACCTTCACTTCCTAGTCATACGATACGATTCAAAAGTAACAAAAAAGAAAGTAACCAAGTGATGCTCGATACGTTTAAAAAAATCTTTAAAATGAATTCAATAAATAACTCGAATATTGTGTATGTGTATATTAATCGTAATAATATACTTAACTGATAAGTTGAAACAAGACTGAAGAAAAAGTAAAACTTACCCAAGTTTTCCGGTAACAAACAAGGAGTTTAAATTTTCGGTTACGAACAACCACGTGTTTGTTCGACAGCTCCGTTTGAATGGACCACAGACTAATAAGAGATACTACGTATCAGACTGCCAACTTAGAAACAAATATTATTTGCACTAGGCAACTATATTTAATGTGTACGAGTAGTGTTGACTGACGTTAATTTATTTTTTCTATTCGAGATTGCAATATGGCATGGGATCGTAACGTATTCAGCCAAAGTGGTCAAGGTTCATTGAATGAGGTCTAATATTTAGAATGAATAGTTCCCGGCACGTAAATTTGTACACGTAACTTCAGTAATTGTATTTACGTGATCAAATTATATGTTGAGAATTACCTCAGTGGCAAAAAAATAAAAAACAATTTTTTTGTTTAAAGATTTATTTTTCAATTTCTTTTTCAATTAGTCGTAAGCTTTCTTCTGTATTGCAAGTAATACGTCTGTCCCCTGTAATATTTTGCTGGTTGTGTTGCACCAATTCATAATTGTAAATCGGACAGTCAGAATGAAATGACTGAGAATAGTTTTGTGCTCGGCGCAGTCAGATAAACAAAATGAATTCTTGGACATAATGTTTGCTAGTTCTGCGGGCGATAATTTTGCAGGATCATCACGATTTAACCACTTCAGCCAGTAAATATTTTCTCAGAGCACGGGAAATGGTGTAAAAGAGCGTCCTTTCGCAAAGTTCTACAAACGCAGCACTTTTGAAACATTTTGCAAAAAGCAAGACAAGATAAACACAAGGACATCACTCTATGACACATTACTGTGACAGTGACAGAATGAATTTCGACAAATAATGTATAGATGACAAGACGAGTGTATTGACAAAGCAACAGCTAATCACAGCAGAGACGTCAGTCAACATTAAAAACAACATGGCGCTAACGTACGCGTTTTGTTATACGAAGATTACCAGCTGTGTGTTTACTTAATCTATTATGCCGGCCTTACACACTTGCTGACGTATTCATCGCGCCGCCCCGCGCCCGGTTTGGTGTGGTGAGGAGCGAAACCTGTCGGATTTTAGGATAGACAAATCTCATAGACAATCTCATGACCGTCATAATTCCATTGTTTTTTATATTTTTTAATTATAAACTATTTTATTGTGATTTTAACTGAAAACGTATACCAATAAGTTAATTTAAAAATCACAATAGCATTACAAAAAAATTTGCAATATTATATTGCTGCATTTTTGCGTTACACAAAAAACTTCCTTGAAACGGAACGTAAATAGCTTTGTAATGTCATGTATGCTGCTGATTGGTTGGTGATAAACGCCTGTAACGCTGATTTGAAAGAAATATTATTTCGTCTTTACCACGTTAAAGACGTGTAATTAAAATGTATTACATGTTTTAATTTGTATTCAAAAGTAATTCAGTGCCATCATCGGTTAAGTGTCAATAATTTTGTTTTACTAGAAACAATGACAGCCTCCGGCTTTAGAGTTTGGGTAGTAATTTTAGCCCTTGTTATTGTTACCTCGGCACATTTAAATCCTAAAAGAGATGAAAGGAAAGCGAAATCGGTTACTAGTTTCGTAAGTGCTAAATGGGAAGCAACTCCAATTGTCTTAGAGCTCGCAGAATATCTTTCTAGTGATAGCTCCGACTTGTTCTGGTCATTTGTGGACGGCATAAATTCTTTGAAATCTAGTCTTGAAGAATTGGGTAAGTTATTAAGATAAATATTAACCATGTTCTATTTTTACCCCCTACCCTGCCTATGTGCGTACCTTATAGGCTGGTTGAAAGTTAATTACAATCTATAGGGTTTCAGTATCCTTCAATGAATAGCTTTTAATTTTCTGTACAACTCCTTTGCCTACAATGCTGTAAAACCGTTTCGATACATACCATGAGGATAACCTACCTACCCAATGCTTGTGATAACCACAAATTAAGTTTGCCTCACTTTTTTTTAACCCCTGACAATAAAGGGGGCTGTTATAAGTGTAACGTGTCTGCGAGTTTGTGTATCTGTTTGTGGCATCGTAGTGCCCATACAGATGGACCGATTAGAGTGTGGTTTTGTTTGTGTCATAGATAATTTTATCCAAGTGTTCTCAGCTTGTTTGATGAAAATCAGAGAACTCATCTCCAAGATATTCAGCTTTTAGTGGAACAAGTGACCGTATCTCAGCCAATATTGAAGCTAGCAACTCCAAATTTTGTTGTTGTGTTCATTTGTGTCGGGCAGTTATTTCATTTTCTATAGTTATTTATCTCACTGCACTATCTCTGTGTCAACTATGTCTGGGGGCCATAAATACAAACTCGTTAAAGCCTTAAATTTAGATTGTGGACAGGCAGCATTACTTAAATAATTACACTCTTTCATACAATTAACTCTTAGTTTATTAGTAAATGTAGAATACTATTAAATGCCCCTTGATGGTATGTAGAAATTGTGAAATATGATAAAAAATACATAAATAAACACAGAATGATCCATATCCTTTGACATGTAAAATATATTTTTGTTCATTGCATTACTTGTGCCACTGTTAATCTGTCTAGCAGCATGGAATACTGCACAAAAGGTATATTATAAAGGGGACCCTCTATAAAAGATGTAAGGAGCAGCAGAAGCAAAAACAATTTGAAAGATTTATCACCTAACAGGGTTAAGTGAGGGTTAAAAGTTCATGTTGAACTTTAAAAGTGCCTCCATATGCTTACTTAGTATTTAATAAAATACACTCAGTGTGAAAAAAATTGCAAATCATATGATTCTTCTTTCAGGCAGTTATAAACCAAATATTATATAAGGCAATGTATGTGGGACCTCATTTGAAAGGTAATGAAATCCTCTATTGAATATTGTTGTAAAATTGACAACCAACCCCTTAAAAAATGGCCATGTGTTGTGGGCACCGTATACGTTTACGTCAACCGCACTGGCTAGCCACACCTGCGAACTCGATTAAGACTTTAAGACTTAAAGTTTGACCTTGGGCGGTCGTTTATATGTCAGGAAAAGGGGATCTCGTGCTACTTCTTTGGTCCTTAATTTTTAACAAAATAAATATATTTTAATCATTAAAAGTTGTAGGAGGGCAGATAAATTTCTCGAAAAAATTGCAAGTTTAATACGAGTTGTTTTATTATTTTTGCTATGACGATGGTTATGCCATTTTGCATTTCTGAAATATTGTCTAATTTTATATGGATAACGTTAGAATTCTATATGCCGTACAAAGCACGAATATGATTCAAAACCATCTGTAGATCCTATGCGGACTGATATTTAGTCGTCGCTAACCATAGCTATTTAAGGAAACATGTGAACAAGCCTTATTAAAACTGTTTCGTTAGGAAAGAGAGTACAGTAGGTTCTGACAGACAATAAGTCTATTATTTGTTAGGAACTGTAACGACATTATACTGTTTGATGGTATTATACATTAGATAGCAAAGGTATTATAGGCACATGTTTTGGTCGAATAAATCGACTTCTGGTTGGCCTAAGTTCTTAACGATACTATCAAAGGCCTGGTCTGACAACCCCCCCCCCCCCCCGTGCATGGATAAATTTTTACATATGATGCGTATAGCCAAATATTACGTTGTTCGTACCAAATAGATCTATAGATAACCATTTAAGTGCGAGAACTGTATGCCGCCCATACGGTTGGCATAACTATTAGCTGTTATATTGTCAATACGTAAATAATATTGCACATTCAGTCACGTTAGGAACGAAGCTTTTTAAGCCTAAAATACCGCAAGTAATTTTAGAAAATTGATACGGTATTCTATTTCAGAGGTTTTCCTAGTTGTTACAATCAATCAGTAAAGCTGCTTTAGCTTCAAAATTATAATTTTTTTGACGTTTTAAAATATAGGTATGTGTGTGACCAACCATGCCTTACAACAGGGCAAGCCGCGATGAGAACACGAATCCACTGAGCGATCTCCCGAATAGTACAACGAGGCAATTTCGCGAATTCGTTTATTAATTGATCCATTTTATTACGTTTGTCGTCTGGCAATGCAACGGATAAGGTTCGAAAATCGAACGTAAACCCCAAGGTTCACATAAAGGTTTGCTTAGGTTCCATAGAACTTTGATTAAAGTTTATAACAAAACCCAATATATATATATCATCTAAGTACATTACAGACTTTGAGATCTGTAATCTTACTTAAGTGTGTGTTATAACCACTTTCATAACCTCAAGGAGCTACCGACAGTCCGTATGGTAAAGCATTCAATTCAACTCGTAAGTTAAAATTACGGCAGAACCATGAGCTTCTGATTGTAGGGTCGCTTGACTGGCGCTGGTTATTTTGTCTGGCTGCCTCATCCACCTCTGCCGCTATGGTAGCGAGGTGGAGTTCTCCAGATTCCCTGTGGGTGGTGGTGGTATAACGGTCTGTCGTCGGTTGACCCGATGTGAGGCTTGGTTTGTCTGAGTTTACTCTAATGACCTTGTCTTGCGATGGCTTTGCCAGCCATTACCAAATAGAGTGTCAACTCATTACGATTCTCGGATTACATGAAGCATAGTTTTCTTTAAATTGATAATTAATTTGATTCGGTCTTCGGTTCTCCCACTTCAAAAAGTGGCGTAAATTCTTCAGAATTCGACATATATCACTAAATGTGTCAGAGCTTGAGCAGTAATTCGTGCGCCTAGCTGTTGCTGGAGGCCCAACAGTTTTTTATCGTTACCTCGGACTGTTTTGGACACTGCCGCTGATATGTGGATTGAGTTTCGGAAACTATAGTAGTTTACAGTTTTCCGATATTAAGTAATTTTTAAAAATGTTTAATTGGTTTTCTTTAAGTAATTTAAAGGACGACCATAAATTAGCCCAGTTTTCAGAATTCGGGTGTTGAAAAATATATTTATTTATTTATTTTTATTATTTTATTTATTATTTAATAAAAAACCGTATCTTGGCTTAAAACTTTGATTAAATTAGCCTCCCTGGATGTGGATGGTTGTGGTTCTACCATGGTTATAGCCAGTTTTAGATGTTGGTCTGCCTCGCAGACATAACCAACTTTGTAATGGAGATTGGGAAGGATCGATCGGGTCGAATTTGCCCCATCTTGCGGGAAATTACCAATATTGATTTCAGAATATAATAAATGAAAAATAAAGTCTATACTAAGGTTATACTTGTCTCGCAGACAGTATAACATTTTATAAGTCTAGACAGGATTCTTGTCGTCCATCTTAAAATGGCGACATGAATCGGTGCTGATAAAATTTTCATTTTAATATTTTAGACCTTGCCAGCTGTTTATCCTCAGAAGTTTTATCATAGCGCATAATCACATTCTCAATATACCAAATTATACAAATTTACTGAAAAAGCGTACATTTCTTTTTCCTTTACCAGCACTTAACACACATTTTGCTAAAAGATTCAGATTATATAGGCACTTATCACTATACAAAAAAATCAATAACAGTTGCGTCATAAAAACTTTTCCCATTAGAGAGGCTAAATATAAAGTTAAATGTTGGTTAAGCACCTTGAGTTATAGTGAAACAGAAGGAATAATGTTACAACAATAGACTCACACACACGATCATGCACACATACTCACACCTACTCAAATGCATCCTCATTTATATAAGTACTCCCAAATCCATAGAATTAGCTTGTATTGCTCTGTTCGGTTTTATATGATTCGGATTAATCCATGACCCCTTTATTTTATTTTATTTTGTCTTTCTACGTTCAAGTCTTTAATATTTAGTACTTCGTAAACATGCAACCTTCTTTAGCGCTAAACAATTGAATAACGGGCAATCAATGCAAAGTGCCATCCTGCGAGATAGGCATAGCCTAGTGCAGGTGACACGGGCAATTTATTTATATTTCATTGCAAATGTATGAATAAACTATTTTGATTTGATTTGGCTTAAAACTTTGACGCTGACAAAATAGTCCTGTTGGACAGTAGCCATTAAAATAAAAATAATGAACCTGAAGTCAAGAAAGGTTTTATGAGATATAGATAAATTTCGGCTATAGTTGGCTCGCAGACAATATAGCATTTTATAAGTCATGTCAGAATTCTTATCTTCCATCCTGAACGCGTGCCATGAATCGGTGTTGAAATATGAAACATTTATTTTAATATTTTTAAAATAAAAAACTGTACCTTGGCTTAAAACATTGACACTCGCGAAATTGTCCTCTTGGACAGTGGCCATTAAAATAAAAATAATGAACTTGAAGTCAAGACAGGTTTTATGAGATATGGATAAATCTCGGCTATAGAGTTGGCTCGTAAACAGTATAGCATTTTATAAGTCAGGACTGGATTATTATCGGCGCCATGAATCGGTGTTGAAAAATAGATGTATTTAATTTTTTTTGTTATTTTGTTTATTTATTTTTAAATACAAAACCGTATCTTGAATTAAAACTTTGACACTGGCAAAATTGTCTTCTTGGACAGTAGCCAGTAAAATTAAAAACTAAATCGGAGGTCAAGACAGGTTATATGAGATATGGACAAATCTCGGCTATACTGGTCTCGCGGACAATATAGCATGAAAAAGTCTAAGTTTAATGACCCTTCACGGATAGCAGGACATAATTGGCAAACGCCGCGTAATTAACTCGCAGTTAATTACGTTATCGTTATTGACTCGCAGTCAATCCTTATTAGTCACAGGTAATGCGGAACGACGTTAACTCAATGCTAACACCGTACTTAAAAGTATGTGATTTTTAAATACTCGGCACGGATGGCAGGACATAATTGGCAAACGCCGCGTAATAAACTCGCAGTTAATTACGCTATCGCAATTGACTCGCACTCAATCCCGATTAGTCCCAGATAAGGCAGGACACCGTTAGCTCACTGCTAACACCGTTCTTAAAATTGTGTGATTTTTAAATACTTGGCACGGATGGCAGAAAAAAATATATGGCAAACGCCGTGTAATAAACTGGCTGTTAATTATGTTAACATTATTGACTCGCAGTTAATCCTTATTAGTCCCAGGTAAGGCGGAACGACGTTAGCTCGCTGCTAACGCCGTACCTACTTAAAAGTATGTGATTTTTAAATACTCGGCACGGATGGCAGGGCATATTCAATTCAATTTATTTATAAATAAAAATACACGCATTGTGTTGAATATTTTAATAATAATCCTAATTTCAATTAACATTCAATAATAATAATAAATTATTGAAAATAAATCATTATAAGTAATTACATACAATGAATAAAAATATTTTAATTTATATTTAATTGCATATATGGGAAACGCCGCGTAATAAACTTGCAGTTAATTACGTTATCGCAATTAACTTGCAGTCAATCTCGATTAGTTTCATGTAATCTAGGGAAGACTTGCAGCTAACACCGCATTTAAAAGTATGTGATTTTCTAACTACTCTTGGGGTAGATGAATATTGGCCGAATCAGTATTAATAGATATGTGAATCTTTTTACGTGCATCGTATTGTTAATAATAAAATGTATAGTTTATAATATTGTTTATATTTCACAACTAATCGCAAGACCAAGTTGCCTTGTCCGTCGCGTTATCCCGCGTATATCCTTCTGCCGGGACTTTTCTGAAGACGCGAGCGCAGCCCGCGCCCCGCTCCTCCCCTGATGACGTCACCACCATGATGATGCTGCTAATACGGCCATACTGACGAGAGCTTCGCCCTCGGAGCTCAAAGTTGATCCTGAAACTAAAACTAATCTATGTGAGAGGGGGTTATGGCCCTCACACATCTGCCTGACCATTAGTCAGAAATTTGTTCTGCCGGCCAATTCCTCATATTCTCGAAAGTAAACGTCACTCTATGAGTGCTGCCGTTGGGTCTAGTTCCCAACACTTCAAAACGGTCATTCGGTAATACTTTCGTTACTTTGTATGGGATACTCCGGAATCGCCCTTTCAATTTCTTATAGCCTGGATTCCCTTTACTGATACGGATCAGAACTATATCGCCAACATTGTATGGAGGTTTAACGTATCTCTTGGCATTGAAACGCTTCATCTGCCGCTTCTGGTCTTCATCCAAAAGCTCCCGTGCCTTCGCACGTGTGATCCTCAGATCCAGCCTCTCACCAGCCTGCGTAAGATGATTCACTAATAGTGCTTCACACAGCGCCGTTGGTTTATAGCCCAACGATAACTCATTTGGAGTTCTACCAGTGACTTTATTCACTGCATTATTAAGCGCCTGCTGTGTGGCAGCCAGAGCCTCACACCAATTCTCTTCGGGCTCATCTCTGATAAAAGCGTTCAACGTATTTAATATTGTCCTGTTGAGACGCTCTACCTGCCCATTAGCTCTCGGCAGATTAAGGGAATTTATCATCAATTGTATGCCATGTTCGTTACAGAAAGCCTTCATTGCTCTTGACGTAAATGCTGTCCCTCGGTCACAAACAAGTCTCCTCGGCACACCAAACAGATATGCCATGGCTTTTAATGCCTTCAAAACACCTTTCGTGCTGGGGTCCGCCACCGCTTCTAAAAAGCAGTATTTCGTAAAACCATCTTGCAGAGCAATTACGTATTGGTATCCTTCCTTACTTTTCACAAACGGACCCAGATGATCAGCATGTACCAATGCAAATGGAGTTTCACCCTTTGGTATTGGATGTAACAGCCCTGGCTTCCGGCCAGTATCACTCTTGCCAACCAAGCACTTGAAACAATTCTGGACATACTTTGTTACGACCTTCCTCATTCGGGGAAACCAATATTTATCCCGGATGGCAGCCAGTGTCCTGTCGACACCTTGATGTCCGCTTTCGTCATGCATAATTTACAACACCCCCCATCTTGCATTTCGTGGTACGACCCATTTAGGTACTGCCTCGGTCTTCCTGTAAAGATGGCCCTCTTTTATCTCATAGTCAATGAAATATTGTTCTCTATCTCCGTCTCGGACATTGTCTTTGAGAATACTAATAATTCTCGATATTTCCTCATCCGACATCTGACATTGAAGTAAATTTTCAGCTGTTGTGAATTGATATGTCAGACAAACTGGATTACGGCTCAAATAATCGACATGAGCGATTCGTTTACCCGGGTGATATTCAATTTCAAAATTGTAGTCCTGTAGGTATATCCACCATCGAGCCACCCGTGGATTTATTTCCTTTTTTGTCATTGTAGCCCTGACGGCACTACAATCGGTTACTAATTTAAATCGAAGCTCAATTAAATACACTCGAAAATGTTTGAGTGCCTGCACTACTGCTAGTGTTTCCAAATCATAAGAATGATATTTGGACTCATCCGGTGATGTCCGACGGCTGTTATAAGCAACCGGATGCAGTCTTCTATCCTCATCCATTTGTGTATTGCCCCCAGTCCAACACTCGAAGCATCAGTGTGAACTTCAGTTTCGGCTTCAGTATTATAGATCTTCAAAACCGCCTTTGTGTAAGTATTTCTTTTATCTCGCGGAATGCCCTCTGACAATCTGAACTCCACTCAAAATCTGCATCTTTCTTTAGCAGGTTATAAAGAGGGCTAACTTTGGTTGCAGAATTACCAACAAATCGCCTGAAGTAACTTGCTAGACCCAGGAATTGTCTTAGCTGTTTTATTGTCTTCGGTGGTAAAGCTTTTGTCACACAATCGATTTTATGGTGACTAGGCCGCACTGTTCCAGCCATTATTTCTCTTCCAAGGTACTCTATTTTAGTCTGAAAGAATTGACACTTTTCTAGATTCAAAGTAAGACCTGCCTCTCGTAACTTTTGCAACACCTGCTTTAATTTTTAAGACCTTGTTCTTCGTTCTCCGTTGGTATGAGTATATCGTCAATATACTCAGACTCCTTCTAATCCTGACAATGTGCTGTTGAGCGTCCTCTGAAATACAGACGGTGCATTTGCAAGTCCAAATGGTGTCCTTAGGAACTCATATTGGGCGTCAGGTGTGACAAAAGAGGTCTTTGCCACTGATCCATCTTCTTTATTGATAGGGATTTGATAAAATCCTGATTTGAGGTCTAGAATGGTATAATAAAGTCCTTTACTTAACGTGTCAATTTGGTCCTCGATACGTGGCAAAGGGAAACGATCTTTTACTGTGACTTTGTTTAGTTCATGGTAATCAACGCATAAGCGATTTTCTCCATTCTTCTTTTTAACAAGCAGTATTGGACTTGCATATGGAGAGTCACTTGGTCGTATAATTTTCGCTTCCATTAATTCTGTGATCATTTTCTTTACAATTGTCCGTTCTGCTTCGGCTAGTCTACGAGGTCTTGTGAATATTGGTTCATCGGTCAAGAGTTTGATTGAAAGTTGATATTTATTAGATCAACCAATATCTTTCAATGATGTGGAGACTCGGTCCCAATATTGAGTCATTAGTACTTTGAAATTTATTTGTCCAGTTTTAGACTGAGAGCCTGCTTCTATGTCACACAACTGTACTGCTGCATTCGTAGGATTGACGTTTTCAGATTCTTCGAACCTAATGTGGACACCTTCCCTATTAGCAATCACTTAGACTCCCGGATTTTCTAATATATCACGGCCCACCAACAAGTCCACTGGAATATCTTGATGGCTCATGATCAAATCCCGGATTTTCTAATATATCACGGCCCACCAACAAGTCCACTGGAATATCTTGATGGCTCATGATCAAAGGTTTGATATCAACACCGATACCTTCACTACTTAGTCTGCACGATGTCTGCCCGACAGCCGCCACGATGCTTCCTTTTATTCCGCTCATCTAAGCTGTGGTTGGACTTGAATGTAAACCAAGCTTTTGTGCAACATTCTGTCGTATTAGCGTTACCGAACTTCCAGTATCAATAATAGATTGAATAGGGTGATTGTTTATATAACACGTAGTGGACATGCGTACCAATTTATCAGAGCATAAGTTCACGGGTTTCAATTTCTTGAAACACTTATCAATTGTGTGCCCATAGCGATGACAATGCTTACATTGAACCAACCCTTTGTTTATATTATTAGAGTTAGAGACGCCGGCCCCATTGTTGCCTGTATTACTTATGACCTCGTTCGTATTACTTGGCTTCGCCTTACACTCAAAGCGCCGATGGCCCGGCTTCCCGCACTTAAAACAAGTGCTCTTAGTTTTATCCAAGCGTTGTTGTGACAAAAAAGGTTTGTTGGGTGGAGCGTTATCTAGGCGGGCACGATTGCGTGTTTTACTCATTGAACGTCGCGCCATTTGTGTTACCATGTCTTGCATTGTTTCACAGCCTTCCAATACAATACTGATGTTTTTGTCTACTATACCACCTAGCATTATGTCCATTTGCTGACGTTCAGTCAGTTCTACACCAAGACGTTTAATTTTAGCGGAAATTCGGCCGGCATAGAGAACTAAAGATTTTGCATGGCTACTTTTAAAATTGACTATGTCTTCCATGGTGCTATAGAAATTAGCTTCCCTGGGGTAGGAAATAAGCAAATCATTTTGGAATTGTTTCCAAGAGCGCTTCTTAGGCAACCACAGATTATACCAAGCCTTACCTTCGCCTTCCAGAGCCTGGGTCGCACGATACAATTTTCTTCGCTCACTCCAATCACAGGCAGAGGCAATGTCCTCAATATGTCGGATCCACTCCTGCACGTAACTTCCCTCCTTGCTGGGATCAAAACCCGGAACAGAGCCTAGTTCCGGAGTTCTGGATCGCCTGCACTGCACTTTTCTCGGAGGAGTAAAACTCGGCGACTCCGATTCTGACCTTTCACGACCACGAGACGGCCTTGACATTGTCTTTAATAATTAGTCCCCGTTATCACTTCACATTCACTTCGGAAACAGTTTTATGGATATGTATCCCACCGCTGTGTTAATAATAAAATGTTTATAATATTGTTTATATTTCACAACTAATCGCAAGACCAAGTTGCCTTGTCCGTCGCGTTATCCCGCGTATATCCTTCTGCCGGGACTTTTCTGAAGACGCGAGCGCAGCCCGCGCCCCGCTCCTCCCCTGATGACGTCACCACCATGATGATGCCACCACCGCGCTAACAGTATATTAATGTTCAAAGAAAAGCGAGTATACTCCTAATTCAGTTTTTTCAATAAAAAAAAAACGTAAGGACTAGTAAGGATAATTATTTTTACCTTGATTACGTCCTCGTCGGATGAGGAATATAATATTCTTACTCGTTAACGAAGAGATTCTCGAGGTTCTCTACTTTTCTTCTCGTGCAATTGTTTTATTATTTCATGATATTCACTGATTCGATCGTCAATACTACACTTCAGTATGATGAGAGCGCGTGCGCTTTTGCCGTGCACGAAAAAGGTAGGAGGTGAACACCTGCTACCCCTCAAAAACACTTTAATAGTTATGTTAGCCATTACCCGGCGGGTAGTGGCTAACAGAACTATTAAGGTGTTTTTGAGTCAAATTAGATACTCTAAAAAGCGTGTAAAGTTGCCTGTAGGTTTAAGGGACTACCTGGTTAAACATTATATCGAACAATGAAGCGACGAAATATAATAGACAAACTGGAGAGTTGCGAAGTAATAAAAGAGAAGGGCTGGCGTATTCAAAGACCAACAGAGATAGCACTTTCGTATGGCGTTATACGGGACGTGGACCTGGATCTGACAGACAATGAGGTTTTTAAGAGTATAGAGTGTAACAAACCAGCGGAAATGGTATCGGCTGTTAGACTTAAACGACGTGATGAAACCTGCAATGAGGGCTGGTCATCGAGTGAAGTTGTATGTCTCTGTTTCAGAGGAACATTTTTGCCAGCATACATCCTCGTGGATGTGTTGAGACTCAAAGTGGATCCGTACATATTCCCAGTTTCACAATGTTCTTGTTGCTGGAAACTAGGTCATATACACAAAAGATGTCCTTCTAACAAAATAATATGCCCAAAGTGCGGGAACAATCACGAAAATTTCAAATGTGTTAACTGCCACGGTCCCCACATATCTTTTTCCAGGGCGTGCCCAATCTATTTGAAGGAGAAAAAAATCAGAGAACTCATGGCCGAATACAACTGTACCTACAGAAAAGCCCTCACACTTTACGTAACTCCGTCATCTCCCGATACAAAAGATCGAATGGATTATATAATGAACTGCCATGCCATTAATTTCCGTTGTTAAGGTCATCCGATCCTACCCAGACCTCTCAATTGAAAGAGCTTGATAGATCTTATGCGACAATAGTACAAACAAAAGCAATATACATATCTATTATGTACATCAGGAACCACAAGGAAGACCCGACATCTCGACCCTCAAGAATAAAAAAGGATCAAAAAAAGTCACAAAAATATCGACATCTACAGCATCATAAACAACTTATTTCCGGAGCACGAGGCTAAGACAATTTCTGAAAAAAAAACAACGTAGAAGACCTTAGAGAAAGTGTCGTTGTCGTCGTCGTGTTCAGCGAGCTGGTGAGCAGTTTGAAGGAGATTTTATTCTTAAAGGAAGTAACTATGCAGATGAAGATGGATAAAATCATAAAGTGTTGTATTCAGTGGATTATTATATTCTGTGTAGATAAACTGTCTAGTTGGCCGATCTTAAAAAGTGTTATGGATTTATTTTCTCATAAATCACAGGTAATAATAATTATATACAAAATATTAAAATACTACAGTGGAACGCTCAAAGTCTCACACCAAAATTATTGGCATTCGAAAATATTTTAATTAAAGAGGGGTTCCACGTTGCTGTTCTATGTGAAACCTGGTTAGAACCTGATAGTCACTTAGCGGTTACGAACTATAATATTTATCGAAAAGACCGCGATGGCTCATACGGAGGGGTAGCATTGTTCGTACACAAGTCTGTGAAGGCGCAGTTACATAGTGTCAACTGCAGTAATCTGGGGATAGAACTACTTTGCATACAACTTTTTAACTGTGACCAAATAGAATTTATTTCCGTCGTGTATTGTCCATCATCGGTTCGAACGAACCAACAAGACTGGGATTGTTTATTTTCGTTAATAAATAAAAATATCCTTATTATTGGTGATATTAATGGTCATCATACCAACTGGTCGTATAAAGTAGACATGAGAGGGTCACAAATATATAACGCTACAAACAGATAACATGTTAGTGACACTTAATAATGGCAAACCGACCCGATTTCGATACGTAAATAATCAGTTGCACCAGTCGTCGCCCGATGTAACAATAATTTCTTCGGATATCGCCTTACAGTTTAATAAGAAAATATTAAATGAGACGCTAGTTAGTGATCATTATATGATCCAAATTACGACTAGTTTTAATTCCCACCTTATGTTAAACATACGCCGAAATTTCAAAAAAGCAAATTGGAGTGCATACGGAACCCACCTTGAAGAATTATTTTCTAACTTTTGTCCCGCAGACAATCTACAAGATACGTACAACAATTTTATAGAATGCATAAATAAAGCAGCCGATGTGCATATTCCCTATATCAAACAATGCTTAAATCCTGATAGTAAATTTTCACGCAAACCGTATTGGAACCCGTCCTTATCGAAATCAGTGGCCGAACGTCGATTAGCACTCTCCGCGTTTAGACGCAATGCCACTCCTAATACCTAACCTAGATATACTTCAGTCTAAAATACGAGAAACACAGAAGTTAATTAGGCAGGCGTGCAACTGCAACTGTTTTGTTCATCTTTAGATCAGTCAACTACTCAATCTGAATTATGGCGCAAAATGAGATGGTTTAAGGGATCTAAATCTGATTCTAATCATGTAGAATAAAAAAAAGCTACTAAATTACTAACCAGCTTAACCCCAGACTACTTACCTCCCAGAGACCCAACTATTTTAAGTCACAACCCCAAGCTGGAAGTACCTATAACGAAGCCAGAATTTGAAAAATGTATCCGATGTTCGGACACGACACCTGGCTGTGACAATATATCGTATTCTATGACAGAAAACTGTAAACTCATTCTACTATTGTTATAATAATCAGTTTTTATGTCGAGATTCGTTGCATTACAATGGTGAGATATTAGCATAGTTCCGATTCCAAAACCGGGCCGCGACCGGTAGTCACCAAAGATTTTGACAGGCCCAGGTTGGGGTATTCACCCTGATCATTTGAAAAGGCTATATATCGGTACAATACGCAGCAGGCTAGATTATGCTCGCTTATTATGTGGCAATAGCTCTAAAAATAATTAAACCAAGTTAGATAGGCTACAAAATCAGTGTTTGCAATCTATTGGGGGTTTTATAAAAAGTATAACCATTCACGTCATGGAATCCGAGCTTAAACTTCAACCAATCCACTTTCGGATATATTATTTAGCGAGCAAGTTCTGGCTTAAAACGAAATCATGTGCTAATAATATCACAATAAAAAAGTTTAATCAGCTAGCAATGCTAACCAGTAACCCATATAAAAAAAAAAACAAATTGGAGACGTAAACCTTTATTAATTTTTGCTCACGAGTTTTTGAAAAATATACCAATACTTATTTCTAATCAGGTTGAACTTTTCACACTGGACACCTGGACCAGCAACGTGAACTTCACTAACATAATTTGTCTTTATATTGAAGGTATACAAGTGTCCAAAAGGCAAAATGATAAGCGTGTTTTAAAAGAGAATCGTGAACTATTTTTAACTAAGCGATATTCTGATTCTTATTCGGTGTATACTGATGGCTCTAAACACTTAAATTGTGCAGGTTTGGCAATCTATGACCCACAGACGAATGAGTGTATAAAGCTACAGATAAATGAACAAATTTCTATTATATTCATAGAACTGATGGCGCTGGCAGAGGCGATTTCTTATATGGAGTCCTTCGAGTCCGGTAACTTTGTTATATGTACAGATTCTCGAAGTGCTTTACAGTACTTGGCTCGATGCACCACGAACTTTCGAGGAGCACCGATAGCCTATAGAATCTTAAACTATGTCCATGATTTGTCAACATCAAAATTAAAGATTAACTTTCAATGGGTGCCATCTCACATCGGTCTGAGGGGAAATGAATCGGTTGATCGTCTTGCTAGAGAAGCAGCTACAGATGGAATTGTATCTACAGATTTACCATATCATATCATACTTAGGGCTTCCATTCTGTAATTACGGAATTACGTAATTGCGGTCAATTTTTGGCCTTTTTATAATAACGTTATTCAAATCTCTAATTCCGTAATTACGTAATTTTAACAGACTTCAAAAAGTAGGAGATTATATGTATTTTCCACTGTATGTTCACCGATTACTCTGTCAATTGTACACCGATTTTCTAAATTTTGTGAAAGTGTATACTCCTGAAGTGGTCCTGAAGTTGTTACCAAGTCAGGATCTAATGATGGGATCCCAGGGAGATTGAGGGTAACCCTCAAATTGTATAGATATCTGTCGGTGTCGGTATTTTAAAAAACAAGTCAAGCATTTGCATTTATAAAAGTATAAATTGGTGAAGTGGAACTCATTGAGAAGACCACAGAAGGCCACCGGCACTCCTCAATGTGGTCTACGGTACGGGTGGCGACAAGATACTTATCTCAATTAAGTCAGCCAAGGGACTTCATAGTCACGATTTCAAATGCTCCTGATGAGAATGGTACTGAAGGTGAAGTCGGAACGTAGGCACCGGATCTCCGTATTAAAATAATGTACCCTAGCCATGTTTGGGCTTGTCGAAATTGTCACGAGAGGAAATTTTACGGAACGATTCACTAAAAAGTGAGAAATTGATGAAAAACATAAAGCAGGACCCCAGGAAGTAAAAGATAAATTTAGTTTCAATTAACCTTTTTTTTAACTAAATTTAGACAATATAGGTATACAATTAATGTTATTCTGGAGTCGATGCCACCCGTGTAACAATTTTTAACTTATTAAAATCATCCATTTTGAAAATTTTGCCATTTCTTTGGGTGCCGACGATTCCAAGATAACATATATTGTAGAGATTGAGTTGAAAAATAGTTAACTGAAACTAAATTCAAGGAACTAACTTACTTATTTTTTTTACTTTTAGTATTTTTTTTGAGTCAGTTTTTAAGTTTTAATTAAAAAAAAATATTTATGCACCGTACTGGGAAGACTGTGTGCCTATACTTATGGAGTTCGTCATTTAAGGCATTTTTATTAATTGCTCCAGTGTTTTGATGCACTTTTACCCCCGGTTTATTATGTTGTTTTACTTAGTTCTATTTGGTGAATTCAGTCGTATCGTATATTGTAATCAAATCTTGTTTCATCAGTCTTTTTAACATTTTTCTCCTCCTTTCCTGACTAGAAATGAGCAGAAAACATGGAAATTCGATAATAATGCAATAATATAGTGCCGTAGGTGAAACAATATTTTTTTACAAAAACTTTAAGTAAATCCTAGATCAATTACGTAATTACGTAATTCAACTAACCAAGTCCGGTACTGGTTACGTAATTGAGATATCCGTAATTTTGGAAGCCCTAATCATACTGATTGTCTAAGCACGGTACGATCTAAATGCAAAGATTTATAGAAAGAGCATTTCGATGAGCGATCTCTGAATAAGGGAACATGGTACAGAACGATCCAGCCTAATCTCGGTCAAGTGCCATGGTTTAAAGGGCCCGGTTTGTGTAGAAACGAGATAGTAACAGCCCTCAGGCTTCGATGTGGACACATTCCACTAAATAGTTTTGCACATTTGGTAGGCAAGAGTGACTCTCCTAATTGTACGGAGTGTGGAACAAGAGAAGATCCCTTGCACATCATGATGGAAAGTGTTCGTAACGAAACAGAGAGACAAGCATTTTTAACCCCAAACGATGTAAATATTTTTGAGACAAGTCTTTGTAACACTATTTTAGAACACCCATTATCTACGACGGCTAAAGTCTTCTATAAAATTGTAATTAAAGGTATTAAGAGAAGGTGATACTGATATGTTTTAAGTGATATGTAACAATGGGAGTGGCGTCATCATTATTAAAGAAACTCCTTTTTCATAAATTATGATTTTAAAAAAGGCACTTTTCGTTCTCAGCTCGTTATTTGCATCACTTAGGCAAATACATCGATGTATATCTAATTATTAGAAAATTTTAAGATGCTGGCTTTATTTCTGGTAAATAAATACAAAATTACATAGAAAAAAAAAATGATTTATAAAAAAATAAATAAATCAATTTATATTTTTTGACTAAATCATTATGAAATACAAAACGTAACGGTCTATACACTTGAACAAAAATATTATCAAATAGACTACTCATTCACAGATTTAAATATATATACTTTAATGGTATTATTATCTACCAAAAACTTATAAGTAAATATTTATTGCCGCGCGACAAACATGTGCAGGAGTACTATGCGCTCTGAGCTTGATAATTGCTTGCATTGAAAATGAAATTAATACTGTTAGAAAGGGTAAAAAAGATTTCTTTAAATAAATACGTCAATTTGGCCAAAAAATATCAGCAAATAAATAAACTTACAATTTAGTAATGTACTTCATACTTTATAAAAAAAATGAAAATTGTTTAATAAAGAAATGAGATGAAGCACCTAACTAAAAATGCCAAATTAAAAAGAACATATTTATTTTATTGCATTTACAATCTCAAATATCGCCTCCGCAGCCACAGAGTTCTGTGCATTTTTATTTACGTTTTAAGCAGTTTCACCTTCCTGCTTGCATCTACATTTAATTAATTCCAAACAAGCTGTTGCTGCAGCCGGCAAAGTTGTCCATATGGGCTCTCAGGAGCCACTTGCCCTAGTCCAACCCCAGTCGGCGGGACTTGGCAATTCTTGCGTGGGTGTTAAAATTTGGCCCCATACATGACCTTGACTTACACTGCCCGTTTTAAGTGTTGAAGTGATGCGTCTTTAGTTCGGGGCATATTGTCCAACTGCCTATCTTTGTTTGTAAAAGAGAAACTATCTGCACTAATTTACGAATTCACACGTTCCAGACCTAAAATCTTAAAGTGAAAATTCAATTAAGTATCTATATAAATACAAATGGAACTTGCAACTACAAAGTCAGAATTACAGCAAAGGCGAAGATAGAATGATAAAGAGAGAATGTTCATCGTCCATTATCCGTTTGGGTCTTTCCTTATTACAGGCGTCGTGGCTGCTCAGTTAGGTAATCGTATGATGCGATTATGCGGTGTGTAACACTTGTAATCCATAAAAAATTGCACTATATCATTTAATAATCGTTTTATTTCTTAACACCCTTAAAATCATTTTATCTTGGTACCCATATAGTTTTTTTACAAAACCCGGATTACCCGGGGTTTTAGGATTAAATTCGGGTATTACCCGGGTTTCAAATTTGACCGGGAATTGCATTCCCGAATGAGTATGTGTCTGTCTGGCATACCCATCGCGTATAACTTGTATACTAAGACCTTTATGCCAGACCTTATCTAAGGCCTTCGCTACATAGAGAAATAGCGCACAAGTTTTGAACCATGAGAGCCTACAGAAACCGTCCAACACGTGCACCGTGATACGGTTCACTTGTTGGACACAAGAGTGTCCGGATCTAAAGCCGAACTGCTCGTCTATGATGATCGAATGATCATACGTAAAGTTGTGTATTCGATGGAGTATAATCCGCTCGTATAGCTTCCCGAGGGAGCTGAGCAAGCTGATCGGCCTATGACTACTGGGGGACGTGCGGGGTTTTCCCGTCTTGTGAATCCCTATCGCCGTCGCACACTTCCTTGCGGCTGGAAAATGGGCTTTGGTGAGGGCAGCATTGAAGATGCCGATAAGAATTAGGAGGAAAGCTTCGGGTAGAAGCTTTAGAATACATTTGGAGATGCCAGATGGCATCTCCGCACCTGATGATTTCCTGACGCCTCCGGTACGTCTGCGTAACCATGAATACTATCGGTGCACAACATGTCATTGATATGTAGCAAAAACAGCGTAGGAGATAGTACGGAGCCTTGCGGGACGCCTGCGTTAAAACATGGTTTTGGATCAGCTGTCATCGACCACAGCGTTTATGCTTCTGTTGGTTAAAAACCTGGCGAGCCATTTGCACAAATCCTCGGGCAGTCCGTAAGATGGCAACTTCGATAAAAGACCCCGGTGCCAGACCCGATCGAACGCCTTGGCTATGTCTAGGCTAACTGCCAATGCCTCACCTTGTCTCTCAATGGTCGAGGCTCAGCAGCATAGGAGATCACCCCTGCAGCGACCATGGCGAAAACCGTATTGAGGGTCTCTGATCAAATCGTGTTATCTAGGTATCTTAGGAGTTTCGAAAACTATTTTGTACTTATTTATATTTTGTATTTATTTACACAATACAAACCTAACCTAACCTACAGTTTTCGGTTTTTGACCCATTTTAACGCTTCGATATACATGGTCACAGTATAGCGGGCAAAATTACCTTTACTTTCGTCCATATTTGCCCAAGTCCATTATTTGCCTAACTATAGCTCTTAGAGCATTCATTTATAAAGACCACAAAGAGTATTAGGCAAAATTGGCCTAAAAACATTAAAAATAATAATAGATTCGTCTACAATGAAGTGGGCAAATTTACCCGCTAATTTACAATTATTTTCATACAGCCAACTTGTAAGTGTTAGGGTTCTCAAAACCTGTTGATAAATAATGTTTGAAAATTAATAAATCTTTTTAGTGGTACGTGCAATTTTTTTCATACAGTACTTATACGGTCAAATACAGAACTTTTATTTAGTTAGTAACAAAAATCAGACTTGGAATAATGTTTTATACATCACATATGTATATCAGTATCACATTTGACCTTACCGGCGGTTTTTTACGCCGTCGCGGCCTTAACGCGTCAACACCGCTTTGTTGTTGCTCGAGAAAAATAGTCGAAAAATAATGAAAAAAGTAAACGTCTTAATAAGTGTTATATATCAATTGAATAGAATAGAATAGAATAGAAAAATGTTTATTTCCCTAGTTCATATGTTACAATATGTCCAGCAGGCCGATGGTTTATTCGGCCTGTGGGTGTATCAGCTACGTACAGTCTACTCATGTTTGCCTTAAAGATCTGTATAAGTGTCATGTAGTGTGTGCTGTATGTTTGTTAGTCTGTAAGTATGTACAAAATAAATTTATATAAATTTAAAATGTTGGTCAATATTGTCTTATCCTAATTACAACTAATTCTTACAATCTATGGGGACGTGGAGCGGTTGTTCGCTTGCTGAGCAGCCGACTCCTGTCTTTTTTCGGTACATAATTTATTTCACCTAGTCTAGTATTAGTTAGGAGGGGTTGTGCTGTCCGTATCCGATGTAGGCGTCACCAAGGGTGTATATCGATTAAAAGTGGAGAGTCTAACCTATAAGACAGTGCAATCAGTTTTTAAATAAGTCAATTAGTTCGCAAGATATCGTAATATTAAATTTAAAAAATATAAGTCATCACAGTTAGTGTCGTTATAATTTGTGCAATTTAGCGGTCAAGAGTCGCCGCGGGTTAACGGCAACAGTGTATTCGGGTGTCTTCGGCAGATCCAAGCGATAAGGAGTGCATCGAGACAGCAGTCCTCGGTGCTCTGTCGCCCGACTTTGAATCTTATCACGCCTGACTCACGAGTGACTTTTCAACGGTTCGCAAGCAGCGAAATATCAGTAGTGACTATGGAGCGGTATTGTGATAAATGCAAGCATTCTATAACGGTCAGAAGATTCCTCATATGCTCATCGTGCAAATTAACCTTTCACCTCAAATGCTGTAATGTGCCGCTAAAAAGATTTATTTTGATGGAGCCTGAACGGAGGACCTCTTGGACATGCAATTCCTGCCTAGTTCCACAATTACCAGCTGAAACTGTTACCGTGCGTAGGACGTATCGCGCTATCATTCCTACAAGCAACTCTTTCGACGGATTGTCGGATGCATCGGATATTGATGATGTTTTAGATGAAACGCCGCCTCTGTCTGCTCCTGAACTAAACAGAAGTTGTCCCAATTCGATGCTTACTTATGCTAGAATAGAGGAGCTAGAGAAAATCGTCACAGATCTACGACAACAGCTGTTATCGGCTGAGAATGAAATAGAGAATCTGTTAGCGGAAAACTGTTCCCTAAAAAATAACATAAAAACTTGCGATAATAAGGTAAAAACAGAACAGTTAAAAACATTAAGTAAATCGATCACAAATAATTCCACGAATCAATCTCGCAATAAAGGGAAAAAAAGTAAAAACCATAGCTTAGATCAAATATTATGTAGAAATTACACGATCACAGCTCCACACTTCGAAAACTGATCGAAAATCACGTAATAATGAACGTAGCATACTAGTTTCACCAATACAGAAACCGAGACATTTCAGTACACCTACTTCCAAGTCAAAGCCCACGAAACAGTGTACAATTCACTTATTCGGTGACGAACAAATAAGGGGCTTGTCTTCGAGACTAATACGGTCCGGATCCACTGAAGACCACCCGTTATATAAAGTCACGGCGATGGTCAAGCCTTACGTGCCAAGCTCAGAAGTGCTCGCAAGTGTTCACGGAATGTCTAAAAACATTTTAAAGGACGATATAATTGTTTTGTCGGTGCGAGATAACGAGAAAGACCCCTACATGATATTGTCAAAACTAAGTAGTACCATAAGAATGTATAAAGATAACCAAATGATAATTTTAAATATACGTAATAATCGTAACCTGGAAAATGATATCATGAATTAAAATTATTAGTAGAAAATTGTAAAATTATTGACTTTTATAGAAATGTAAATCTAAATTCAAATTCTTATACATCATCCTTCCTAAATTGGATATGTGAAAAATTAAATCATGAAATTAACATTTTAATATGCAAAAATAACATTGTCAATTAGGGATTTGACAGCATGGACTGAGACCCCATAGTTCATTGGTTTTTTTGACATTAATTGATTTAAATGCCTTTACTACATCTGAAGGACTGACATGTTCAAAATAAAAGTCCTTACTACATTCTGGGACGTTTTCTTTTAACAACAAAACGGCAGACGAAGGTGATGAATTTAAACACTTTGTTGTGGATACTGGTATATCGGTGAAGAAATTTTCAAATTCTGTTGCTACATCTAAACTAGAATCTATAATTTTGCCATCAATTTTTAATTCTAGATCACTAATTGCGTGCCTTGATCTACCAGTCTCCGCATTAATCACTTTCCAGGTGGTTTTGATAATATTAGAACTATTTTTGATTTTCTGGGATAAATAATTACGTTTGGTCAATTTTGAATAGTTTCGAATATTGCTTTACATGTTCTTTAAATTCATCACTCGTATTAAACCGCCGTTCCTCATACATGGCATACAGTGCTTGTCTACGTGTGTGTAAGTCCGCAGTAGCTCATTCGCTAAATACTGGTGCACCGCCAGCCACAACCGATTTGGAAGTAAATATTGTATTATAATGTTTCATAATATCAACGTTTATAAAATTTTATATTGTTTCTGTAATTACAGGGGGGTTCTTCTTCGATTCTATTGGTAGTTTTCGGGTACAGTTTTTTATTTTGTCGTTTAGGTTTGTATAATAGTCTTGAATGTTTGTATAGCGTAGTGATTCTATAGATTCTGTAAAAATATTCTTTAAGGACTCTTTCTGCAATTAATTGAATTCGTTAATTTTTCCTTTAAACGCATCTCTAGATTTTTTATCTCTGTGTTGTGTGCAGTATGTTGCTCTTACGTGTCTATGGTCAGTTGGATATGAGGTATTTAAAACTTCCACATTTTGAATAATTTCAGTGTTTCGTTTTCTAGTTATAATGAAGTCTATTTCATTCAGTCTTTTCATCTGGCGACTTTCATGTTCAACGAAGCTTTGGCTTTTTCTTGAAATGGGTGTTTATTATATAGAGTTCGTTCTCTAGGCAGAAGTTGATTAGAGCCTTACCTCTGCCATTCCTTACCCCATAGCCCCATGGTCCCATGACTGCCCTGTCGTCAGGAGTGGACAAACCGATTTTCGCATTGAAGTCTCCAATAATTACCGTACTAGGAGGTCTGCTCTATTGCGTGGCGTATGTCGTTGTAAAAAGCCTCTACGTTTTCTTCAGTGCCTTTTTCAGTGGGTGCATAAACCTGAATGATATTTAAGTCCATATTGTTTATCATTAAGTCCAATCTGGCAACTCTATCGGATACCGGTTTGAAATTAATAATGTACGGTTTCATTTCCTTTTTAACAACAAATCCCATGCCGTTTTTGCCGGTGTACATTAGTATGTAGTTTTAAAATTTCTCTATATTCGTTCCTTCTTTTTTGACTTCTGAGATACCGAGAATATGCCAATTTATTCTCTTTTGTGCATGTTCAAGTTCTTCTCGGCGTCCTATTCCTACTAACGATCTTACGTTTAATGTTCCAATGTAGAGTTGTTTAGTATTGCTATCACATTTTTGAGTATTGCTCGGGTCAGGAGTGGAGGGTAATGGTCTAACACTCCCGCGGAGACCAGCTGTACTGGGAGGTTTCTTAGTTGTGGTTTTGTGTGTATTTGTTATTGGTGGGGAGGGGGCCACTGTGTCTCATACAGTCACGGTGAGATCTGTCTCTTCCATAGTCGTATTTTCTGTAGGTTAGTTATTTTTGCCGTTTCTCGACTTCCCGAAGTCCCAGGATCTTCCTCGTGAACTTGCGCGGAGACGATGATGGCGCTCGCTTATTTCCCTGTTTTTTACTTTTCCTGTTTCTATAAGTTTGTCATATCGTATAAAAGCCTCATTTCCTTTTTCCTCTTCTAGTTTTTGTTGTGATTTTAATTCTTTTCGGACTTGTAGTATCTTGGGCGGGAATTCGTGTTTAATTTAAATATTTGTGCCTTCCAGTATTTTTTTATTTTTCAATATTTTCATCTTTGTTCCGAGCGTGGTAATAGTAACGGCTACGGGACGAGCTTTACTTCCCTTAGTACCTATTCTTCTCACTTATTCGATTTCTATTTCGTATATATTCAATTTCATAGTTTCATATTTTATAAACTTTCTTTTGCAGTTCTTGATACGATTTTTCTCCTTCCCTTATACCAAAAAATATCAGATTCTCTGTACTGCTCTTTTTTCAATCTTATTTAACCTTTTTTCCTGGTCTTCAACTTATGTGCGCAAAGAATCCAATTCATCGCTAATCATGTTGAATTTTTCATTTATATTTCCGATTATATTAGCAGTGGTCTTTTCTTCCGACCTGACTCTATGGAGTTTTCTATGTTTGCAAATCTTTGTTGCATCTCATTTTCATTTCAATTATCAGTTTTTCTAATTGATTCATTTTTATTTGATATTTATATTAGCGCCCTCTGGCGACAATGCAGTGAACTTATTTGCTGATGGTTTAAGAAGTTTATAATAACTTTACTATGATGGCTCTTATCCTAGTACTCCTGCTTGTAACTAGAGGGCGTTGTAATAAGTAACTGTGGCAGAATTTTAGGTTATTATTTATTTCGTTAAAGTGTTAAATTTAATAATAGAGGCGATTGCACCATATTTGGCTGATATATTCAACAAATGTATTGACACTGAAGTATTTCCTAATTTGATGAAGCACAGCAAGATCATTCCTTTATTTAAATCAGGAACGAAAACAGACCCCACAAATTATAGACCAATATCAATACTACCCGCATTGAGTAAAATTTTTGAGAAACTTATTTTTAATCAACTTACATCTCATTTTAATGGATATAACCTACTTCATAGCAGTCAATTTGGATTTACCAAAGGTCGCTCCACTGCTGATGCTGGGGTAGTGCTAGTTAAACACATCTTTGATGCCTGGGAAAACGCTCAAGATGCTATTGGGATTTTTTGTGACCTATCAAAGACATTTGATTGCGTTGATCATAATAATTTAATGCGTAAGTTGGAACACTACGGAATAAAGAACGGTGCACTTGACCTCATCTCATCATATCTTTCAGTCAAAACGCAACGCGTAGTCATCAACGGGATGCAATCAACTGGATTATCTGTTGCTATGGGGGCTCAATTCTAGGCCCCTTTCTGTTTCTAGTGTATATCAATGATCTACCAAACCTTGTGCAAGATAAACATGATATTGTGTTATTCGCAGATGATACTTCTCTTCTTTTTAAAGTGAAAAGAAGAGAAAATAACTTCGTTACTATAAACGATGCGCTGTCTACTATTGTACATTGGTTTACTGCAAATAACTTACTTTTAAATGCCAAGAAAACCAAGTGCATCAAATTCACATTACCGAATGTGAAACAAGTAGATTGTGCCAAGGTGACATTGAAAGGCGATGTGCTAGAATTTGAAGACAAAACAGTATTCCTGGGTGTTACTTTGGACTCAAAACTGCATTGGAATGCGCATATAGCCACTCTTGCAGGTAAACTAAGCTCCGCAGCCTATGCAGTGAGGCGAATCAGATATTTAACAAACGTCGAGACGGCAAAGCTCGTGTACTTCAGTTATTTTCATGCTGTAATGTCATATGTAATTCTGTTGCGGGGCAAGGTGGCGGACATACAAACCATTTTCCTAGTACAAAAACGGGCAGTACGCTCAATCTATGCACTGGGAGCTCGTGCATCACTCAGAGAAAAATTCAGGGAAACCAATATTCTCACCGTAGCATCTCAGTACATTCTCGAGAATATTATGTATGTTCGGAAAAATCAACATGATTTCAAACACAACAGTGACATTCATCACTACAATACAAGAAATAAGAACAAGCTTGCCATGCCTGCTCATCGTCTCCGCAAGGTCGGAACTTCGTTCGTGGGGAACTGTGTACGCTTCTATAACAAAATACCCTTTAGGCGGAGCATGACAGATTCGTACTAAGTCAATTGAGGTTTAGGTCAAAGTCTGAGAAGGTATTACTCTGAGGTTGCCATTTTATTTTTATTTCGGATTCTAAGTGGGTGAGATTATAAATAGGGCAATATCTAAGTTATCCAAATTCTTTAAACGTACAATTATTAAGATGTCAAATTCGTAGCACTTCAGATTCTTACATTGCCGGATTCTGAGTAGGTCAGAAAATCACATATCCAGAATCTTAGTATGTGTGATTCCAAGTACGGCCGATTCGTCGTTGATTCGATTCAGTTTAGGCTTTATTCTGAGAAGGTCAGATAATACGTCAGTCAATTTCTAGGTACGTCATGCAAATGTACAGTCAAATTGATAAATATGTGAGCATTTCTAGGGCAACAAAAATAAATGTACATACTAGAGAAATAGTACTGTCAGCGAAATGAGACACTTTTAAATAATATGTACTCAACTAAAACCAAAAATATCTGAGCTAAAGTTTTTCAATTTTATGCGAGCAAATGAAAGTCAAAGGGAAAATAAAATATTATCATATTAGTAAAATCATATATTTTTTCAAATATTGTTACCAGTAGGCAGTAGGCCTAATAAAAAAAATTAACATACTACTTGTACACCGCAGCTATTGGCCCTAATTAGACTATCATAGAGATATGATATGGGAGTCATTTGTATATGAAGAACCTGTGACGGTATAACAACAAAATATGATTCTGTTTGACTCATAATGTTGATATTATACCGTCATAGGTTCTTCATATTTAAATGATTTGTATATCTACGATCATATTTTTATGATAGTCTAATTAGTGCATATGCGTATTAATCCGTCAGTACAATTGAAATTATGTTGAGATGACATCTATTATAATCATAATAAAATTATGCCTATAGGTATTAATTGTAATATTTTTGTAGATTACTAATACAAACCAGTACAATTTAACTAAAATCTTCTATAACTTATAAAATACTTCTATAACACCATAATAAAGAAAACAATCATTCTGAATGACTTGAACAATCACTGGAAGTGGTATCTTCATTCTCGGAACTAGTATCACTAGACTCAGGCTCATTTTTGTCGTCCCCAAATAAATTTCTCTTTACGTGTCTTTCATAGCTTAAAGTTGACGCTGCATTGAGAAAATCTAGCAACCCGATAGATTTCTCTATCACATCTGTGATTAAATTTCTCAGGTGCTTGTCAAAAATGAGGTCAACTTTTCTGGATTTTTTAATCTCCCGGCGAGCACAGGCTTGTCTGATGCACACATCGTAATGTTTACCCTCCTTTTTTAGGGCAAACATAAATTTAAATATATTCGCCTGTTTACATAGCTTTTTGTTGAACCTGTTATGCCAACCTTCTAGATTATTTGTTGTACGATATTTTTCCTCAGAACAACCAAACATTTCCGGAGTTACTATTGACAGCCAATAGCTCTCAAAATATTTTACAAATCGGTGGATATTTTGCACATGAAGAAAGGTTGCAACAAGACAAGCCCACGCTTCACGGATATATTCATTCGGTAAAAGTGGCAGATACGTTAGTAACCTTAAGAATTCTTTCCCGTCATTATCGCAGAGATTTAGTGCCTTTGATTTTCTCCAAATAGCTTTAATATAATGCAAGTAGCATCCCGATTTATTTGCTGATGGATAGACTTTTGATACAGCATTCAAGGCAGGTAACTCATAGTCAGCCTTGAAATGTTCGATTTCTACATTCAGAATGCTTTTGAGGGTTTGGAACAGTCTGACATATGTTTGCTCCTGCTAGTTAGGCAGGAGAGCATATATTACTGGCGCTATGGTGCGGCAGCTATCGGATTCATAATTTAACATGGCGTGTATAGTGTACAGCTGGTAGAATGGCTTCGGTACAACTTTAAACGTGCCGTCTCCGAGGAATCTAGTAGTCTTTTTTATTACTTGTTTTGCCAAATCAGTGCCGAAAAAAAAAAAAACTTTGTCATCATCATCACCTACTTCGCAAATCAAAAAATTTTTGCTTATAATTTCTGGTATTTGCACTTCCTTAGGACTGTCAAATTTTAACGATTCGGTACCCAACGCCCGCTTCTTCCAGGCATACATGGCGTCTTTTTTGGAGGAAAAGGTAGGCAGAAGTATCGAATTGTGTAAATGTTTGAGATCTTGCAAGGTGTCCTCAAAAATAGGCTGTATCGGCTCAAATGACTATGCTACCTTTTCTTTACAGCCGAACATCGCCCATTCAATGGAATTTTTGTCGAAATCCGGTAGACACGTGTGTTCACTTTGCCGAATTATGGTGGTCAACGGCTCATCCATTGTTATAGAAGCACTACACGAATCTCTGTTATTGCATCTAAAGTTTAATGTACCTGACTTTTTGTTTTTGACGTTGAAGCAATATTTATGCCCATTTAATAGAATGCAGGGCCGATCTTCCGCGGTTTTAAATATTTTAATTTCCGTATGTTCCATCTCGATATAACAGCAAAATTTCTATGACATACGGTACAGACATTAATATGACATTTTCTGCAATTAACTTCAACGTTTTATAGTGTTTTAATCTTTAAGTGGCCAGCGTCTCAGATATCTGCTTAAATGTATAAATAGTATATATGTATTGAATTTTTGTACTTTGTAGTCTTTTTTCTTGCCCATTGTACCTGGCCTTTTTGTAATAAGATATACATAGAATCTGACCTAATAAGAAAGCGATATTTTAGGAATCCATCATTAAAATAATATATTAAACTCCGTTAACGAATCGGTGCTAATCGGACGAAATAAGAAACTACATTAGTCCGAATCCATCTCATTGCTAATCCGAAGTAGTACTGTCATGTCACGGTACATTATATGATTCTGACCTACTCAGAAATTGGATTAAAGAGAAAATGACTTTCATATCATAAGTCGCACGTCGAAACTGTGTTGTTCAGAAACTGACCTATGGCAAATCTGACCTTAACAGAGTCATACCTGCTCAGAATTTGGCCTAAAGCTAAATTGACTTAGTACGAATCTGTCATGCTCCGCCTAAAGGCAAAATACCTACCGATAGTACCGATGTAGTGAATTTACCTTGCAGCAAATCTAAGTCCCACATAAAACGTCACCTACTAAACAAGGCGTATTATACTGTAAATGACTTTTTAGACGATAAAGATGTCTTTAAGCCAGTAGTTTAGTCTTGTGTATGTAAAGTAAGCATTATTTTAAGAGGTAATAATAGTTCGCATTTAATGTAACATGAGAGCACATTTGTTGTTTCTCACCGGGCAATACTATTAGTGTTTAATGCCCGGCAGTGTGAGCATGTCAGGCTCGCTTAAAGGTCTTTGCTTAGGGTGGCGTCGTTGATCGGGTCGCAACCTTCCCTAAAATATGGTTGAGGGAGGTGATGGCTGAGATATGCGTCATGCTCGTGAACGGGTGCCGTTTGTGGGGTCCGGTCTGTTCATGCTAGCAAGGGCCAAATTAATTGTATACCTAGTAACTGCCTACCAGTGTTTAATGAACTGATGACGTGAGAGACTTCATCCTGTACTCGATTGAAGTTATTCATTTTTTATTTGATTTAGAGACTGTATGTGTATACATCTCTAAGAGTTTTGTTTTATTTATAGAGGTATATCCTTAAACATTTCTGAGGATTTTAACTAACTAATTTTATCTTTTTGCATGTTATGACGCCTAGAGAGCATATACATCTCTAAGAAATTTAGATTTAATAATAATAATTTGTAATGTATTATTCACTTTGACCCCTAAGAGACCTTAAACATCTCAGTAGAATTCAGTCAAATTATTATATTTAATTTTATCGTATGTCGTGACGCCTAGAGACCTTATACATCTCTGAAAAGAAAAATTGATTATTTTTTATATTAACATTGATCTGGAGAATTTGTACCTCCTCTGCGTGTATCAATTATAAATTAGTTATAACACAATTGTAAAAGTTTTAAGTATAATTAAGACAATATTGTAATAGTTAATTGGTACACGCATATTAATTGTTTTATATACTCTGTCATTTAGAATTTTATTCTAGACACATTCTAGATTTTTTCTTTTTATTGTCAATCCTTTTGGGATTTATCTTATTAATTATTTTAATTTTTAAAAAGATGATTTTATCAATAATAAGTAAGTATTATACTTAAGTTAAATGATCTGATTAGGTTTTTCTGGGTTTCCCTAATCCTTGCAACAAATGTTGGATCATATTGTATGTTTCCCAGCAAAGACTTCTCTCATTGTAACTGACAATTCGAAAGTGCTGGTATCTAAGCCTACTTGAATAAAGGATATTTTGATTTGATTGATTTGATTGATCCAATTGCACAAATCACTGTATTAATATATTTATTCGAATGTTCCTTGCATTGGTGTCCAAATTCACTTTGTTTTTAACCGACTTCAAAAAAGGAGGGGGTTCTCAATTCGGTTGTATTTTTTTAAATGTTTTTTTTTTATGTTTGTTACCTCAGAACTACGTCATTTACACGACGATTAGGAAAAATATTTTTTGTTCATGAGTAGGTATATCCAAATTGGTCCCATAAAAATTTGGTGAAGATCCACGAGGAATCGAAAGAATTCCTCGAATATTATGAGCACATCTATGGCGATTTCGCTATTTATTACAGTAGTTTAAGCATTTACATTTGAAAATCACCGTTTGGTGAAGAGAAACCAATGATGAAGACACAAACCATCAGTTACCACTGAGGGCTCTATCAGTGTTATTTAATTCGCGGATCGCAAGTCGATTTAGAAAATTATTTTTTCGGCTAAGAGTAGAAATCTCCAAGTTGATCCCATAAAATTTTGGTGAAGATCTGATGATGAGATCGATGAGGAATCGAAGGAATTCCTCGAATATTATGAGCACATCAATGGCGCTTTCGGCATTTATTACAGTAGTTTAAGCATTTACATTTGAAAATCACCATTTGGTGAAGAGAAACCGATGATGAAGACACAAGCCGTCAGTTACCACTGAGGGCTCTACCAGTGTTATGTAATTCGCGTATCGCTAGTCGAATTAGAAAATTATTTTTTCGGTTAGAGTAGGAATCTTCAATTTGATCCCATACAATTTTGGTGAAGATCTGATGATGAGATCGATGAGGAATCGAAGGAATTCCTCTAATCTTATGGGCACATCTATGGCGATTGTGGTGTTTATTATAGTAGAACAAGCATTTACGCTCGAAAATCATCATTTGGTGAAGAAAAACTGATGATGAAGACACAAGCCACCAGTCACTAATTAGGACTCAACCGATATTATTTAATTCACTAATCGCTATTTAATTATTTATAATATTTTGCTTAGAGGCAGGACTTGGTTAAGATCAGGGTAGCAAAGTGGAGAACCAGAGAACTCCTCAACGGTTAACGGCCCTGATTCTGAAATAGAAAAGTTCAGCTAAAGGTCGTGAGCAATTGACATTAGAATGCATTATGGCTGTAAGTGCCGTACAAAAGTCGTAGAAGTCATAAAAGTCGTGTATAATGTGTGGCTTCGATCGTCAGAAGGCAGATTTCGTAGTCTTGTTATTTTCGTTAACGATCTCTCATCATGTGGTCGATTTAATAATTTGTTGGCGTCCATATCTAACAACGCTATGCCTTCCAAAGGTTTTACACGGCTTAGTGCAACATATATTTGCCCTTTAGCGAATTTCTTTTTTATCAATGTCTATCACAGCTTTCTCGAGGGTGGTACCTTGTAGCTTATGAACAGTAACAGCCCAAATTAATATTAAAGGTAACATACGACGCTCTACATCGCCGTATCCCCATGTCGCTTGAAACGTAGTACATGATGGAGGTATGGGTATGCAACCGTCATTATCTTTTAACCCAAGACCAACAGTTTCATAGTCAAATTTTACGTACACGGCTTCCGGGAGCTCTCCGTCCTCCAGCTGATCTTGTCTTAGGGCCGGGCATTCTTTGCACTATTTAGTTCACTTTTCTTAATTCTTCGTGTATTATAAATACGCTTTTGTCACTGCCGTATTTAGTTCGGTTTCACCATTTTCACTGCCAATTTTGCATGGTCTACTTATTTACATGGTTAATTGTCGCACTGTTGGTCTCTAATTGCACTTTTTAACACGTTTAACTCGCAAAGAATAATTATTTTTACTTAAAAGTACGGAGACGATGTAGACATTGGCACAGTGGCGCCATCCACCTTGACGCTGACATAGAAAAGTGAAAACAGTGATCTCATTGAACAAATCTGTGAATAATTTAAAATAAGTTAAACTAAACAAATATTAATGCATTTGATTAAAATTTGTTTAAACTTTTTTAAATTTAATATTTCCATTAAGGTCCCGGTTTTATCTCACTTTCCCCTATTAAATGAGTTTATCTCGTGGGGCGAGGAGCTGGCAGCGCTCTTTGTAAAGGGTCATGAAGAGGGATTGCATAGGGGTCATCGGCAGTGAGGAGCTCATTCTCAATAGCCTCAAGGCGTTCCGCAAGGGCGCGCTCTTGCTTCTGTTGAGCGGATTCCTTCACTGGCTTGGCCGTGCGTGACTGGGGCTCCATGTGCTTTGTGCTGCTGGGGACTGGGGCGCAGAAGGTGCCGGAGGGGGGGCTACGTTTGCTGAAGGCGGAAGGTATATTCTCTGTTGCGGGGTCGGAAAATTGCGCGAATTGCGCTCGGGGGCCATGGGACCTTTAGTTTTGGACACATAATTTGAGCAGTCCATCCTCTGTAGTACTTTGGGGGCTTTCGGTCAACCCAGACAGCTGGCTGTGTAGCCCGTTTGCCTACAAAGCACACAGATGGGTGGCGTGCTCTTGGGCTTGTCGCAACCCTTAGTACCGAGGTCCCCGAGGCACTTGACGCACCTAGGGCGAGCGAAGCAGCCTTTTTGGCTGAAGCCATAGAACTGGCCGTTATGACACAGCCCTACGCACACTTGCTTGTGGGGTCGCTCTATCCTATCGGTAATCATACAAATCTCCTTCACGGAGAAGATGGATTTGCATGATGGATGCGCGGGATCCATTTTGACTAATAAGTACGATATCGTGCGCGCCCCTACGTTTGTTGCGAAGAAGTGGACTTCCATGATGAATATTCCTTGACCCATGATTGACCTTTATCCCCATAAGTTAATGGCTATATTTGGTTTAAACGAATTTTAAAAGATGTGCGATTTTTTTGACGCCGATTGTATAACAATAGTCTATAGTCTATAAGATAAGCCCCTACCTAATTATCTCTTAAGCGAATCACACTTTGAGGACCTATTTATGTGGATATGGATCATATCTGTTTTCGAATTAGAAATCCAGGTAATGCCTACTCAGATAAGATCTCTCAGTTTATGTCAGTAATGTTTTGTACCTGCAATAGTAATAATAATATACCTTTTCTTCAACTTGCTTGGAAATGTTCCCGTTAATGTAGTAAAAACACACCGCGAAGTCCATCGTTATATACGTTGATACGATAATCAATTTAAAAAAAAGTGGCATTACTTCCCGGACAGGCCTGGGAAGTGTACATTATTGTGCAGGTTTTTACTTTTAATTTCATCCAAGACTGAAAATTCACCATTCAGCCAATAGTAACGTACAAAAATCGAGATTTAAAAAAACTTTAATTGTTTTCTGCGTTTAGTTAATGCATGGTTAATGCCACATTGCCAATAATAAGAGAAAAAAAAAACAATGATTATTGTGTCCAAATCATAACACAGATAAATATTTTGTAGCAAAGGTATGTTTTTTAAATGTTGTGCGTTTAGGAATTGCCGATTCAACTAAAAGTAATAAGGTATATATTTATTTGAACTATTGCTATGGGTTTTCTTTTTATTTATTTTCATTACTATATTTCATTTGGAATCAATTATACAATTCGGACCCAAAACTTTCAAGTTTAATATCCTTAAAAAAATTGAGGCTGGAACGTGAATTTCATTTTGTCAAAGATTGTCTGCTGTGTTATTTTAACGAAAATAAGTTACATAAACATGTGTCAAACTTCCTCGCATATTTGGAGAAAAGTAGTATACATGAATCGGCAGGAATGTCATTTCGTGGATTCGTATCTATTGAAGGACTTGGCTACGCCTCGTCCTTCAAAACCGTACTCAACCACGAAATTACTTTTCCCGGCCTCTGCAGTAATCACAGACTAATAAGAGATACTACGTATCAGACTGCCAACTCAGAAACAAATATTATTTGCACTAGGCAACTATATTTAATCTGTACGATTAGTGTTGACTGACGTTCATTTTTTTTCTATTCGAGATTGCAATATGGCAAGGGATCGTAATGTATTCAGCCAAAGTGGTCTAGGTTCATTGAATGAGGTCTAATATTTAGAATGAATAGTTCCCGGCACGTAAATTTGAACACGTAACTTCAGTAATTGTATTTACGTGATCAAATTATATGCTGAGAATTGTACCTCAGTGGCAAAAAAATAAAACACACATTATTTGTTAAACGATTTATTTTTCAATTTCTTTTTAAATTTGTCGTAAGCTATCTTCTGTCCCCTTTAATATTTTGTTGGTTGTGTTGTACCAATTCATAATTGTAAATCGGACAGTCAGAGCAATGAAATGACTGAGAATAGTTTTGTGCTCGGCGCAGTCAAATAAACAAAATGAATTCTTGCACATAATGCTTGCTAGTTCTGCGGGCTATAATTTTGCAAGATCATCACGATTTAAACACTTCAACCACTAAATATTTTCTCAGAGCACGGGAAATGGTGTAAAATAGCGTCCTTTCGCAAAGTTCTACAAACACAGCACTGTTAAAACATTTTGCAAAAAGCAAGACAACGACATCACTCGATAACACATTACTGTGACAGTGACAGAATGAATTTCGATAAATAATATATAGATGACAAGACGAGTGTATTGACAACCCAACAGCTAATCACAGCAGAGAAAAACGTCAGTCAAGATTAAAAACAACATGGCGCTAACCTACGCGTTTTGTTATACGAAGATTACCAGCTGTGGCAGTAATATACTATTATTCACATTATTACCTTATCTCAGTTGAATCTCATAGTAAAATTACAGCTTTAGTACATTATGATGTTGTTTGGATTTAAATTCAACCATGTACATTTGAATGTACCTATTGCGCCTAGAAATAGGATTTTTTGACGTGATAACGTCTTGTAAATCGATGAACACCGGTTGCACGCATGGAAAAGTGTCACGAGCCGCTCGTTACTTTATAATACCTACAATGAGCCGAGTGGTCGGCTTCCTTCCTTTTTGAATTTGATTTTATTAGGAATCGCCATTCCTAATAAAATTGCGATTGGTGAGTAGGTAGGTAGGTAGATAGGTAGATAGTTGCGTAGATGGGTCGGTAGGTGGGTAGACAGGTAGGTGGGTAGGTAGATAGGTAGGTGGGTAAGTAGTTAGGTGGGTAGGTGAGGTAGGTAGGTAGGGGGTAGGCAGGTAGGCGGTAAGGTAGGTAGGTGGGTAGGGGTTAGGTTGGTAAGTGCGTAGGTAGGCAGGTTACACGGTCATTTTATACTTGTTATTGACATAGACAGATAGACATAGAATAGGGAACATACGTGAAATTTTTTCATCGCTTTTTTTAACAAAATATCAAAATACCGTAAAAACTATTCCAAAAAGTGAAATTAAAATTAAAATCGGATAAGAAATACTCATGATATAGGCATTTTAAGCTACGATTTAGACAGCGATTTGACAGAGAGGTCCGACATAGACTGTTACGTCACAGTCTACGACGGTCATATAAACTCCATATTAAATTCTGTTTTGCCAGAAAGAGATAGATCGAAATGTTTGATAGCTTATATCTTGGTTATTTTTATAGTTATTCGAAAAAATATTTTTCTCCCCTGTTTGTTACATGAATGAGTTTTTAATAAAGCAAAAAGAAAAGATTATGCATATTCCCTATTATTCTGTTTTGACGTAATAACGTGATAAATCGATGAATGCCGGCTGGGCGCACGAAAAGGCATGTGTCATTGTCACATTCCACTGTCACGTTTCGCGTGCTAGCGAGAGCGCGGAAAAAGCTATAGCAGCGCGATCGGCCTACGCATTCGGCTTCTCTTCCACGTTATTACGTAAAATTATCGTCCGTAAACTGCCCTTACAGACAACCAATTTTTGTGTGTGTATTATATATAGTAATATGTTTTCACAGAGACTGATAAAGAGATATATGATGCATGCATTGGTGTTGCAAGCTCTTTGCTGGCACCAGCACAGTTGCGCATGGCTAAACTGGCGTTGTCCATGCATATAACTTCTCCAACAGTGCGTATGTTTGAGGAGATATCCTTCCAGAATGGAGCAAAGGATGTTGCTTGCCCTACATTTGTCTCTATAGCTTCAAGAAAAGTTTGTGATAATGATGTGTTACGTGATATTCTTAAAACATATGATCTATATGATCCTGTAAGTATAAGTGTATTTATTATACACGGCGGATTTTTTTGTAAATTATATATCATTAATATCTTTTAAGTAACATACTAAAAACAATTAACACTGTTTATGTTTGCAGGAAAAACACATTTTGGAGACATATTTATTAGACCATTCATATCCAAGCAGTGACAACAAAACTCTTACTGCGATATTGTATGGAGAGCTTGGTACCAAGGACTTTACTAGCAAGCATAAGATATTGTCCACATATGCGGACAAGGGTGTTATTAATTATGTTGTTAGGTGGAATATCAAGGTTGGCATGTTTTTTTCTGTATTTTGTTATAATTTACGAGGCCGGTCCCAAGAAGCCGGCTTAACAGATAATACCAAATAATTAGACCTTTTTTTATTTATTTCTCAATATAGTCTCCTTTTAACGCAATGCACTTTTTCCAGCGATGTTCAATAGCTTCGATAGCCATCAACGGTAGGCTGTACCTCTTCATTATTGTCAATCTTTTACCGCCGAGCCACCTCTAGATCTGGCGAATAAGATGCATGAGGAAGCAATTCGAACTTCAACTCATGAATTTTTGCCATTGCAATAGTGGACGTGTGATTTGCGCATTGTCCTGATGAAGCAGCACTTTATTTTTCGCTAAAGGCGGCCGTTTCTTAATTTTTTTCACTGAAACTCTGCAATAGTTTTGCGTAGTACTCGCCGTTGATGGTTTTGCCTTTTTGAAGATAATTAAAAATTATCGTATTAGTAGGAGAGCCGACAGCAAAATTTCCAACCGACTTGATACCGCGATGAAATGCACAATGGTTTCCCATAAAAGTGATGCTTAGTCCGAATTTGTTAGTCTGCCACGGCGGAACTTGCCGTAAGTAAAAAAAAGAAAGTCATTTCCGGTGCGAAAAAGGGGGTGTCACTTAACCCATCTGATACCAAAATATTCGTTATGGCATCAGTTACAAATTTACTGGTAGATACAGAAAAGCGAAGTCTGCCAGTATTTTTTTGTTTCAGTTGTAAATAAAGGAGCAGACTCCCAGAGTACACTCCAGACTTAAATATCAGTTGGACTCTCGTTTCAAATTGAAGTATTGTATGTCATATCGTATACCAATTCTGTCCATGTTTGCAAAATCACACAGAGCAATCTCTATTAAATGGCTATGAAACAAAAACAAAACAACGAAGCATCTTCTTCATAAAAAAATATCGCGCCGTAACATTCTAACCTTTTTTTTTCAGCCAGTATAATTCTATCTATAAGCGAGGTCGGATAGTTTTGGGACCATCCTAGTACTCAAATTGTGTTAAATATATTTATTTTTAGACCAGGGGTAAGCCCAAACTGCGTCTTTCTGGCTATGGAGTCGAGCTACAATTAAAGAGTACTGAATACAAAAGTCAAGATGACTCGACTCCTAAAGAGTCTGAGAGGAACGATGCTTCATCAGTTAACGAGGAAGAGGATGAGAATGACCCCCAAAATCAGATTGATGGATTTAATTTTGGTAGATTGAAGTGAGTAATAAAAATTAACCATTGCTTAACAAAGAGTAGGCAATACATATGTATTTTGTACTTTCGGCAGCAAAATTGGATGGTCACCTTGCGAGCGATAATGGCTTGGCCGGTAGCAGGCTAGATTTGCAAAAAAAAACTAAATGGCGTCGTGACCGAAACCGTCGATTTTAATGACTTAATTGAATTTAATTGTCTTATAGTTATTAAAATGTCTTATAGTTTATATAGTATAGTACACGGAAAAAATATGATTATTGTTATTCATCAAATTGAAAATAACTTACACCGAAATTTCGGCGCCATCTATATTTAACAAGTGGTTGTCACGGGAGCCGGAATAAGGAAGCACAAGACCAGGGTCAGGATATTTATTGTTGTAATTAATAAAGGTAAAGAAAAGGTACCTGAGGATAAAACGAACCGTCCTTAAGCTACATAGTATTATTTACATTTTAAACTGTTAGCAATTAATTACAAAATAAATATGAACTTACGTTTCTGTGCCTAGTATTATAAATACGTGTTGTCAACGACGGTTCAACAGTATGGTTTTACTCGTAGATTCAAATTAAAGTTTATATTATGTATTCAAATAACAGTCACTCAAAACACTCAGGTTTCAGGAATAAGGACTTATGCTTGAGCTTGAGGATTTTAAAACATTGTTCAAGAGTGAGAGACTTAGACCGACATCTGATCAGGTTCCAAGTTCAGAATTGAATGAATCTCGAGCGTGTGTTCGAGTGTGGAATTTTAAAATTATTTTGAATTTGCTGTCAGAAGAATATTTTTTTACAAGCTCCGCATAGCCGGACAGTTCGTAAGCAACGAGTCGTTATGCGCCTCGTTACATGGTGTACCCTTCTTTTCAACAAATTGTGTAATGTTGCCACGATAGCCTATTGCCCTCCTAAAGCAATTGGCGATATTTCAAAGAAAACTCATGCGTTACAGAATATGTTGACGCCATTTTATACTGCATAAGTATCTTCGTAAATATAAAATTTAAAAAGTTTTTAACCACGGTTTCACGGTTTTAAACTTATTCGAAAAAAAGATCTTGAATGGATATGAAGTTTATATAATTATACACAACTAGTGTGATTAATTGAATACCAAAATCAAATTACAGAAAATAAAAATATTGAATAAAATTAAAGAATGACAATAGGCGGGCTTATCGTTAAAGAGCAAGTTATGTTTATTATTCCTGTCTTAAAACCGAGTCCAAAAACAAAACTGAAAAGTAAAAACATAACTGACTAATTCAGTTTCTTCAATTTACTTCCAAGTAACCGTGTGGCGTGTTAAGTGATTTTGGCGTCGGTGCCATATAAAGAATGTGTAAAATAGTAAAAAAAATAAAAAAAGAACCGACTTCGACGTACGGTACGGATCACATTTGAATCACTTTTTGAAGTCGGTGACAAACCATTCATTTATTACTATTAAGAACCGTGGCGGCAAGCCTTTAGTTATTATCTACCTATATATATTCGTATTTTTGTTGAATATAGAACTTTATTTACTTCATCAGCTCAGTTTGTTTGTCTGATGACGACAACCAGACGAAAACAACTGAATAACTTTAGAAAAATATATACAAAACATTTTTAGTGCCTAGTAATTAATGAATGGTTTGGCACCGACTTCAAAAGGTGATTCAAATGTGATCCGTACCGTACGTCGAAGTCGGTTCTTTTTTTATTTAATTTTTTGCTTTTTTACACATTCTTTATATGGCACCGACGCCAAAATCAGATTAATTGTATATACTGTATAGATTGAGTAGACAAACGGTTACTTGGAAGTAAATTGAAGAAACTGAATAGGGAATGTGCATGAATTTTAATTTTTGCTTTATTAAAAGCTTATTCATGTAACAAACAGTAGACAAAAAGAATTTTTCAAATAACTATAAAAATACGCAAGATATAAGCCATCAAACATTTCATTCTATCTCTTTCTAGCAAAACAGAATTTAATATGGAGTTTATATGACCGTAGTAGACTGTGACGTAACAGTCTATGTCGGACCTCTCTGTCAAATCGCTGTCTAACTAGTAGTTTAAAATGCTTATATCATACGTATTTCTTGGCCGATTTTAATTTTAATTTCACTTTTTGGAATAGTTTTTACGGTATTTTGATATTTCGTTAAGAAAACCGATGAAAAAATTTCATGCATGTTCCCTATTAGGCAGTGATGTTTTTACTTTTCAGTTTTGTTTTTGGACTCGGTTTTAAGACAGGAATAATAAACATAACTTGCTCTTTAACGATACCCGCCTATTGTCATTCCTTAATTTAATTCCATATTTTTTATTTTCTGTAATTTGATATTGGTATTCAATTAATCACACTAGTTGTGTATAATTATATAAACTTCATATCCATTCAAGATCTTTCTTTCTAATAAGTTTAAAACCGTGAAACAGTGGTTAAAATCTTTTTAAATCTTATATTTACCAAAAAATTTAACTTTATTCATTGAAATAGGTGAAATCTAATGTGGTTACGTGATTTCTAATGTAATATTGTATTCTGTAACGTGGTACACAATTTGTGTAGAGACAATATACAAGCAAAAATAAAAAAAACACACTTGAACATTTAAAAATATCATCGTTTACAAAAAAAAGATTTTTTTTAAATGTTTGCCGAAACTTAAATTTAAAGGGTAAGAATAATAAAATCCAATCATCAACAATAAAATAATTAAAAAGGCTATAGTCGGGTTTCCATAGTAAGTCGGCCCTTACATCAAACTGGGTTCAGGTTTTTTGTGTGAGTACCTCTTGTAGCGGAAAATATTTTTGCCTCGTATGAATATTCTACTTGCTATAGTTTTTGAGTTATGATGTTTAAAAGTTTTTTATTTTTAAATAAAACAATGTAAACAGATTATATCGCGTATATTATCTCATTTGAGTATACTACATTGAAAAACATCGATTGAATACATAACTTAGCCACACATGCTGATTTTGGGTAGGAAATACCGCATGGAAAATTTTGATATTTAGGCAAGTTGTAGGCCAAGTATGGAATATTTTGAGAAAAAAATGTAGAAGGTGACTACTTAACAACTGCGTAAAAAAATGATTTTTTATTTTTTTATTTGGTATAATTTTGGTCAACCGTTCCAAATTTAGCGATGTGTCAAACCCGTTGTCTCCGAAATTATTCACGAGCATTCTCGAGGAGGTTTTTAGAACCCTGGTGGTTCCCTGGTGGGAAAGAGGAATAGTCATGGGCGGTGGAAGGTTATCAAATATTCTCTTCGCCGATGATATTCTTCTCTTTGCTACAACAGCACTAGAACTCCAGCTGATGCTCCAAGACCTGAGTTTTGCAAGCCTTTAAATGGGACTTCAAATGAATCGCCAAAAGACTCAAATTATGACTAATAGCACAAAGCGTAGGGTAGAAGTAGATGGGCAGACTATACATTATGTCGACGAGTACACTTACTTGGGCCAGATAGTTTCTTTCAGCAATAGACAAGATAAAGAAATTGAGAGAAGAATTGCTAACGCCTGGAAGAGCAACTGGTTCATGAAAGCGCTAATGAAGGGATCCCTTCCATTGACACTCAAGCGTAAACTCGTTGACATGTGCATTCTGCACGTCCTAACCTACGGTGCTCAAACATGGTCACCCGCAGAAAGTCAGAAGTCCAAACTGAAAGTATGTCAACGTGCAATGCAGCGTAGCATTTTGGGGGTTAAAAGGACGGATCGTGTCCGGAACACCACGCTACGCTCCCTAACTGGCGTAGCGGACGTTGGAGCAAAAACCACCAAACTCAAGTGGGACTGGGCCGGCCACGTAAGCCGTATCCACCCGGACAGGTGGGCTTATATAGTCACCCAGTGGGTACCACAGGATGGGCGGCGACGATAGGGCAGGCCGAGACGGAGATGGCGGGATGACCTAGATGCGTTCCTAGACGATTGCCCAGAGGCAGCCGGCAATAGGGAGGTGTGGAGATCTAAAAGAGAGGCCTTTGCCCAGCAGTGGTACACTCGTATAGGCTATTAATATATATATATATATGATAACTATTATATTCGTTTTTTGGGTGTCGATGCAAATCTATCTAATGGCTCGAATCCATGCTTAAAAAAAAAACATAAAAAAAAACTTAAATAAATCATCATCACCAAGTCTAAAACTAGAACAAGTAGAATATTTATACTCGGCAAAGATATTCTTCACACAGAGTTACTCACACAAAAAACTCGAGCCCATTCGATGTAAGGGCCGACTTACTATGGAAACCCGACTGCGGCCTATACATAGATAATAGGTAAAATATAATAATCATAATTCAAACATAGAGAAATCAAAACATTAAAAATAATATAAATTGTAAATAATATTTGCAGAACAATAACATACAAAATATTATAAAATAGGAAAAAATATGAAAACATTTATAATAGTCTAATCAGTATAATCATCGCAATTTAAACCAAATATAGATACAAAAATATTGTACTTGGACAAGCCGTTCATCCGTAATGATTTTTTTACGTGCTAGAAAACAATATGACACTTTCTGTAAAGCATTTGCCTGAATGCGAAATAACTTTATAACTTAAGATTAACAGGAGATGTAATAAATGTGATAATTTTAAAACACACACGTTCCAAGCCATTATCAGTCTAAATTAAACCTCACCAAATTTACTTACGGAGTACATTACCGAGAATTCTCGGTAATTTACGGTATCTTACCACGGTGAGAATTACCGTAAGGGCGTAATTCCTCGGCGGCACATCACTATTCTCAGGCGAACTTTAATCTTTCTTTTTCGTGATGTGGCGTTAGTAAAGGTTTGACCGCATGCCAACGATACTGCAATCCTTCACTATGAAGGACACGACGAATAGTGTCCACACTTGTGTCATATAAACGGGCGTATGTAATGCTTAGTTGGTTGAAAACTGTTTGCTTCATACACTCGGACTAACATTTGTCGCTGATGTTCGTCAATCAGCCGTGGTCAACAGATCTTTAGCGGTGCAATAATGACCCTTCTTCTCCGAACCATCGCACCCATAAAGCAACCGTTTTTCTCTGCAACAATATTTAGAAATATAGTATAATACACATATCGTTTTAATATATTCATTATGTTCGTATTATACATAAAATATACTTAGATCCTTTAAAAAAATAGTTACATTACACGGGCCATATTTTTGCCTTTATTATGCAAGGCAATTATCGGTGAACTTTTCACTAAATCGATGTTGCAATGATGATTCATTTTAAAACTCGATAAGTAATAAAAAGCAATCAAAAAAGACAATTGAACCGTCGGGAATAACTATTGCTAGCGGACGAGCTGTTTCTTTGCAATAAAAACTGGAACGGTATATTTATGTTTTAAGTCTACCCCCTAAGTATGAGTGCTAACTAATAAAATAAGTAACTGCTGCACTTTTCAACAATGAATACCAAGTGAATTTATTATTTGTTATTAATATTCGTGTAAAATTGCAATAACTTTTTGATAAACCTAAAAAATTAACCAATAAAAAAGTATTCATACTAAACGCATTCTTTGAATTCCTTGTAAACTTAAGTCATTCTGAATATGGTAATAAAATAAATTTAATTGACTCTTACCAAGTCTCAATGGCTGAAGGGTTGAATGCAGCTGTCTAAAACGTCGAAGTCTCCGAGAGTTCGAATCCTCGCAACAGTTATATAGGGAAGACGGTAAATCAACATAGATTAATATGATTCGAATTGACTGTCCTTAGAAACATTTTACAACATAAAGAAATAACCGAAGATTTATTCTATAATTTCTGGATTTGGACAACTCCGAAAATAAACAAACTGACTGGATCTGCTTACTAACGGAAATCACATTTATTTTATATATATCGTTGTTATCAACGCCATCTATTGGAATCTCATGAACCTAATGAATTATAGCATGTAGCGTAAGCGATTCGACTTGCTTCAAGGCATTCGCGTTTAAAAATGATCATCCATTTATGCTGCCGATAGTACATACAAGTGAGTTGGCTGTGGGTTTTAAAATATTTAATTATTTTGTAACCTTAACATTCAGCTCTGCTTTGTTCAATCTTTCAGATCAGTTCATTGTTTAATTTTAATCGTACTTTCTAGGAATTTGTTTCCCGCATTGCGCACGCCTCTGGAGCGTTTTAGGCAGCACTTGTCAGAGTCGAGTGAGGAGTTAGCGCCGCTGAAGGTGTGGCAAATGCAAGCGCTTAGCATGCAGGCCGCTGCCGCGGTCGTGGACGCCGCCGACGCCGGAGGCGATGAACCACTTAGAGTGCTCGCTTCAATCGCGCAAAACTTCCCTATGCAGGTGATACTTCCATGACATTTTTCATTTCTCATGTTCTAAAGGTGGCTAATAGTTTATCTAAAGCGGGTTGAATGAAAGTGATAGATTTCGACCCCAGTCGCAGTTCCGAAATGCATTAGAAAAAAATAGTATAATTGTTGGGCTACAGCAGATACCTATAGCCACAATTCGATGAATATTATTTTAATTGGCTCAGGCCTGAAATGTTCGGTTTCCTAAAAAGTTATTCTCTCAAAATGGCTGCTTTCCTTAATGTCAACCCGACTGTACTTAATATAAATTCTTTTTGATAATGTGAGAATGCTGTCTTTTTCGGAGTAGAACATTTTAGAAAAACTGTCTTTTCAGGCCTTTTAATTCTTAACTTTGTTAAATTATTATGAACATAATGTTTCAATTATAATAATACATATGAGTATCATAAACAAAACTGATCAATATGGTTACTTTAGTACAAATAATAAACATTTATTTCACACTAAATATTTTTTCAGAAAATAATAATTATAGAGGGTGTATGACATGACAGATCGTTTGCCAAACGACTACGGTGGGACACTTGCAGCACATGCTGGTCCAATTAACATTTGTCCTACCCAAGGTGCTTTTTTTATCTCAGTATTTTCGTAAAGGCCACAACACTTTTACATCGCTATTATAAACAGAAACCATTTTTTAACGGTATATTGAAAGTGATTCTAGACATGTGATGATGATTTATGACGTTACGAGGTGAGGTTTAAAAATTCGTTAAGTGGAACAACATAAGATATGTTCATTGGCTAATAACATCAGGGGCATCATCAGCCTTTGGGCCGGAAGATCGCACAAGCGTTATTGAGAAAAAATGTATCTGTTCGACATGCCGCCAAAAAAACTACATACATTGGCGAGCAACGTGCAACCTGCCAACGCAAGAATTGGTCTCAACCCTTAAAAAAATAAAAAGGAGCGACAAGCATGCCATGCATTATACGATCAAATCTTGTGCCGAATAAAGGCGTGCATTATTATGGATGACGAGTAGTACATAAACTTGAATTACAAAATGCTGCCGAGTGATCAGTTTTACACCGTATAAGAAGGTCAGGATGTTGATGATTCTGAAATGTCAATTTTTGCTGAAAAGTTCAGTATAAAGGTTATGGTCTGGCAGTCTATTTGTGAGAGGGGTAAGTTGTTGATGCCATTTGTAAGTAAGTACACTAACTATGGCTGATACTTACATCTCGCAGTGCTTGAATCGGCGCCTATGGCCCATGATTCGTGAGCATGATGGACCTGTTCTATTTTGCCCAGACTTGGAACCCGTATACTATTCGAAGGTCACCTTGGCAATGTATAAAAATAATCGAATCCAAGCCTAAATATTAGGTCCTTACATATGAAATTAGCGTTTGGCGAACTGGCAACTTTGGTTCAAAATATGTAGCGTTCGGCTAGGAATTCCAAATCAAATTAATTTCAAATTTAAGACTATGTATTTCTGTGTTCGAATTTCGAAATTTATTTGTTATCCCGTCATTTGTTTTTCTTTCACATCGTTCTGTTCACAATATGGAGAACTTAAAATATCGCTATATTTACAAATATGAGTCTCACCTCGGCACCAGTGCTACAGAAACGGCTCGTTAGTACACGAGTGTGCTCTTGTAGTTTAATCGATTTTATTGTGAAATATTGTGATATTGTTTACATAAACACAACAAAAGTGCAAAACAACTTCCAATTATCCTGTGATAACGTTATCTCTACCCAGGACTGCCGTTAAATATTAAAATTGGTGCGTCTAATACGCGAGTGACTGAAATCATACCCTCAATTCTCGCGGCGAAATGGACGGTTTCAATCGTTCTACGGGATCTCAATCAGATTTAACTAAACTTAAAATTGATACGATGACCGATCCACAAGTTGCCTTGCGAAAAGGAAAACAACCGGCCTTTGAGTGTGAAATTAAAAAGATCTCTCAGACTTTCGTCAAGACATGAAAACCCTAATGGAAATATGCAGCTCTCACAAGAACGATCTAACAGGGTTGAGGACAGACGTCTCCAGTATCAAGGACGAAGTTATAAACATTAGGTCTACGACCGAAAATATTATTGCCGAACACAATCAATTTAAGACCGAGGTGTCAGAAATCAAGGACTCGCTCAACTTTCACGCTCAAAGACAGGACGATCTTGTCTCTCGTGTGGGATCAATGGACCTTCGCATTAATAAAGTTGAGTCTTCGGAACAAGAGATAACTTGTTTCAAAAACGGATACAGTAATTTGCAACTAGAACATAACATTATGCAGATTCTTGGAGATTTCTGGTGTCCCGGAAAGCAAGACTGAAAACCTCACTGCTTGTGTTATCAAAATCGCCAAGGTCTTGGGTGTGGAGATTACCGCCGAATGCATGAACCATGTCAACCGAGTGCAGCCGCGGGTAGAAGTGGCTGGCAAGCCAAAAAATATCGTCGTACAATTTACCTCATTAAGTTTTAAGGACAGTGGTTCTAACAAGCTGTGTAGCTAGCTGTTACCTATCTTTAGATACATACATACATACATTATCAAAGATTACACTACTGAAATAATAATAATAACACTGGGACCATCTTACACGAATTGACCCAGTCCCAAAGTAAGCAAAGCTTGTTATTCTTTCCGGCGTACGAAGGAAAAAAGGTATCACTACAACTGATATTGAAATGCTGGGTGAATCTCGAAAAATATATGTGAATGAGCATTTTACTCCGTTCTACAAACAATTACGCAAGGAGACCAAAAACGCAGTGGACGCGGCGAATTATGAACATGTATGGGTGGGGAATTGCAAGATCCAAATTTAGTACCTACTAGTGAAAAAGTATAAAGATTTTTTAGATTAGAGAATGAACCAACGCACGAATTTATGTGAATAAGTAATTTCTTTCCTTCTGTATTTGTTCAAGTTTATTTTTTATTGCATTATTTTAATATCTACGGCCTATTGATATTTTACAGGTAGCACTAGTAACAATGCAGGTCATTTCCCTACGATAATTTCTGAACCCATCTTAGAGTACTTATGATATGTGTGTAGGTAAATTAGTGTATGCATCTGTACATAATTAGGCCTTAAAACACTCGCGTGATCCTATTGTGAAACTCGCTAAAGCTCGTTTCATAAAACCACACTAGTATTTTAAGGCCTCGCATTATGTAGCAGTTGCATAAACTACTATTACCAAGCCGAATATTTTGCTCTTGAATGTAGATATTTCACCTTTAGCAGGGAATATGCCTCACGTTTTGTGTGTCCGCGCCCTTCCTGGCATGGTCGTCCGCTCGTTCGTCTCCATCAATGTCGGAGCTTCTTGTTAGCCATCTAAGTTTTTTCGTCTTACTGATGCCAGCTATGAAACGAACGAAAAATAATACTTAGTTTAGATATTCCTTCTGAAGCTACAATAAGGCCATAAGCTAAAATTGGATGTGGTTTAAAAACGTTGCATTAAGATAGTCATTCCGCACTACGAATTATTTCCGAATAATGTTTACTCGAATAGTAAAACGTTTGAGATATTAGAAGGAGATATATAATAATTCGTTAAACATTATTTTTTAAGACGAAATCGTTGATCCACGTGAATGTCCCTCGCTCTTTCCGAGAGGAAGTGCTGTTCAACCAAGACATATGGGCGTCGTCGCTGGGACTGCGCGCCGCGGAGCCATTGCTGCTGATATCGGGCGCTCAGTACGACGCTGAAGACGTCGATGTGCTGGCTTTGTTAGCGTCGCTGCGAGAGGACATCGGCCCTATGAACACTTTGCACGGATTGGGTATTTACTGTTTTATTATATAACTATCGCTTGGAGTGCGCGCCGCGGAGCCATTGCTGCTGATATCGGGCGCGCAGTACGACGCTGAAGACGTCGATGTGCTGGCTCTGTTAGCGTCGCTGCGAGAGGACATTTTCATCCATAGTGAATAATTTTTTTTGCAGTAACGGCTATGGAACCCTTCACTCAGCATGGTCCGACATGCTCTTGGCCGGTTTTTTCATGTTACAGTCGAGTTCATTAATATATTATGAGCATTCCCTAGGCTTCATAAATAAATGTATATACATGTAAATGTACAAGTATACATTAAACATATGTAGAGATTTAACATCTATCTATGAGTGTTTAATCTGTATAGATGTATAACTACCCTTCTTTGTCCTCCTGTACAACGCCACCAAGAGTGAAGTTATGGTGTTTAAAGCAGGTAAAATTATACCATACTTTTTCCCTCCAGTGTCTCTTAGTGGGGTTGTACTTAAAGTTATCAACCGCTTCAAATACCTGAGCCACATTATAACGGAAGACCTGTATGATGATGATGACAGTGACATCGAGAGGGAGCGTAGGGCGTTGTCGGTGATGAGTAATATGCTGGCTCGCAGATTCGCTAGATGCTCAGTGGAAGTAAATATAATACTATTCAAAGCATTTTGTCAATCTTTTTACTCTAGCGGTCTGTGGGTTCGGTATACCAAATGAGCTTACAAAGCCCTACGCATACAATAAAACAACATCTTTAGAATGCTGTTGAGACTCCCATAATGGTGCAGTGCCACATGAGTAAAGGAATGGAACAGAGACTAAGCTTCATACAACCGCGCTGCGATAGGTACACAAGCGTGAGCGTGACCACAAAACTCCTCGACACGTACACGAAGAAACTGGTTTAGACTAGTTTCTGGTCCAGCGTAGGGGGCGTCCGGCGTCGTGTTCCATTTCGTTGTATTTTTTATTATGTGAAAATATGGTGGTTACTCTGTCTATGAACAATAATGGACAAAATTTCATTTTTAAAAAGTGACTAGAATTGAAATATCACGGATAAATCTGGGCTGCCTGAACACATTAACATTATTTTTGGAATTTTAGGATCACACATTTTTGAAAAAAATGGGATTTAATAGCAAATGATGAAAGTGAGGCTGAACAACCTAAATTTCACGGCTTTATTTTTTGAGAATTATTAAGAAAAATTGTGAAAATGTATGACATAATACGAGGGCTGCTATTTATATATCCGGAAACCGGGATTACAATCTTCTTAAATAGCATATTTGACCGCCATGGTAAAATTTGAACTTTTTTAAGTATATAAGGTATATTTTTTCTTCCTTATTAACGCTCGTGTTTTGTTTTTGACGGGTTTTAAATGTCATCTCGCAGCAAGAATGGAACTCACTCGTGAAAATATTCGTGCTATGATTTATTATGATTTTCGGCGTGGTTTAACGCAACAACAGTGCATAGATCAACTAACTTCAACTTTTGGTGATGAAGCCCCATCTAAAACTACTGTGTATCACTGGTTTAGTGAGTTCAATCGTGGACGTAGTATGCTTACGGACGAAGTTAAGGCAGGTCGCCCGAAATCGGTCGTTGTACAACAAAATATCGAGGCTGTGCGAAAACTTATAATGGACGACCGACATGTTACGTACCGCGAGATAGAGGCGACTCTGGGTATTTCTATGACCAGCATTAATAGCATATTACATAATTATTTGGCTGTAAAAAAAATTTGTTCGCGTTGGATACCCCACAACTTATCAAATGAGCAAAAACATGCTCGCGTCGAATGGTGCAATAAAATGTTAAAAAAATATAACCGTGGTGACTCAAAAGCCGTTTATAACATCTATACAGGTGACGAATCCTGGATCTATGCATACGATCCCGAAACGAAGCAACAATCAACGGTATGGGTGTTTCAAAATGAGCCGAACCCTACGAAAGTTACTCGTGCAAAAAGTACATTGAAACAAATGGTGGCCTGCTTCTTCGGTATTAATGGCCATGTAGCTACAGTGCCACTAGAAAACCGTAGAACGGTTAATTCAGAGTGGTACACGACCATTTGCTTACCGGAAGTATTTGAACAAATTCGTAAAACTAACCAGCGACGAAGAATCATTCTTCATCATGACAATGCCAGCTGTCATACGTCACGCGAAACAACTCTATTTTTGGAGGGTCAAAATGTGGAATTAACGGGTCATCCGCCGTACAGCCCTGACTTGGCACCCAACGATTTTTATTTATTTCCAAATATAAAGAATAAATTACGCGGTCAACGATTTTCGACCGCTGAAGATGCTGTCGACGCATTCAAACAACACGTTATGGAGGTACCTCAGGCGGAGTGGCAGAAGTGCTTTAAAAATTGGTTCACGCGAATGCAAAAGTGCATAGATCATCAAGGGGAATACTTTGAAAAACAATAAAACTATTTTCAGCCGTGTACGTTTGTTTGTTTTTTTGTTTCCGGATATATAAGTAGCAACCCTCGTATGGCATTGTCTTGACATGTTATTGCTTTCTACGTTTGAGTCTTAATTTCTTTTGTAAATAAAATAACTCCGTATGCAGAAAGAAAATTACTGAAGTATCTCAATCAATCTGCCGCAAGTCAATAATATAATGTTGTTAGAATACATGCGACAAAGTGGCAGAAATCTGGGGAGCCAAAATCCTGATGTCTTCCCGCTATTCATATGTAGACTCAGCCATACGCTATGTAGAGGTAAAGAGGGACGGTTCTGTTTGTTTTGTGAGATGCAAAGTTACGCCGGAACACAGAATGAATTCTAAATTGTATTCTGTGATTGCAACCATCAATTAAGCGAGCATGAAGTCCAAGAGCAATTATATCAAGGACAACAAAATTGCAGATAAATTTAAAGCCCAGACTCAAATTCAAATGCATGGTCGTAAAAAGGTATTGTTTTGTGTAGCGGACCCAATGTTATAAACGAACAAGTATACTACAAATATTGGCTGTATTATATTATAACAAGTTAGCCTCTTTGCACTGCTGAAACAGAAGCGACTCCGTTGGTTAGGCCATGTGCATCGCATGCACCCATTACGTTTGCCGCGGCGTGTTATGCTCGGTGCTGTAGCTAACGCCAAAAGAAGCATCGGTCGCCTAATGCTGCGTTATAAAGATTGTGCCAAGCGGGACATGCAAGCGTTTGACATCCGTGTCCACAACTGGGAGGAGTGTGCAGTAGATAGGGACAAATGGCGTAAACTGGTTTTGGATGGCCGCAAGTTTTTGGATGAGGCATGGTTCAAAACACTCGCAACCAAACGTGCCAAAAGACATCGGCCCGGCACTGGTTCACCGCGCTCAGGCCATTCTTACATCTGTCAAGCCTGTGGGTCGCGTGTGCCGTTGCCGTATTGGCTTACATAGCCACGAAAAACGTTGTATTCCGAGATGACACTGTTTCAATAGTCTGTAAAAGACTAAGAGGCCTTTGATTGATAACAAGTTAATTAAACCATATTAACAAGAGCAGAGTTATTTTGGAAAACATATATTTTCGATAAATGTTGAAGTGTACAAAATTATGTAATTAAAATGTTTAATTTTATTAATACTTTCATTTCAAACGTAACCGTACTTACAGTCACGAAATGAAAAGGTTTTGTCACTTTAGAACCTAACTTTTTAAGTCCATCACATAGAGTCGAAAAGTAACGAACCATTTCATCCCCTGACTAAACTGGAATTGAAATATTTTGAGCCCTTTAATCATAGTAGGTACTTGGCTTGCCAAATACTATGATAAAACACAAAATATTAAAGAAAAAAAAAATGTTACCATTTCCTTAATTACTTACTATCAGCTTCTTGTTTTAATCATAAGTCGGTTTATCGTGACGTTTATTTTGTTTTAAACTTTAATACCTAGTCTCGTAAAGTGTAGCCGCGGGTGAATCAGCAAAGTACCGCAGTCCGCAAATACCGGGCGACAGTTTTGTATTTGCACGGATTGCCATAAAGACACTGGGACCAGAAAGTAAAAAGTAAAGCTGCCTAGAAAACTCAGCTGCATGCTTATCCGGTCCTCCAACGCCCATATGGCTGGTTGGTTTCTCGCTCAGCGTATTGGCGTCGCCATCCAGCGGGGTAACGCGGCATGTATGTATCCATAATAATATATATGTACGTATACTACACTATAATATTATAAATGCAAAGGGGTATGGAGATAGTTTGAGGCCATAGAAAGCATCTGGGATAGTTTTAATCCGGGAAATTTTGGCGAGTTACCGTGTCGAGTGGCGTTGCTAACTTACAAGCAATGCAACACTTGCTCCGCCCGGAACTCACTGGGTGGGCGCTCTGCTAGTAATAAGTTTTCGCTACATACGTGTTTTCTACGAAAATGTCGGTCATTAATGTGTTAACATTCGCTGCCAGGCACCCGCCTAGCGGGCGCTCTGCTCGTAGACAACTATTCACATAAACAAACATTTTGATACACAAATGTAAATCTATCAACATTGCAACAATAAAACACCATTCTATTTAATAATTTAATACAATATAATCTGTTCACGTGTCCCACTGTTGCGCAAAGGCCTCCCCTTTTTTCCGTCATGCATCCCTATCCAGCGCATACTCTCGCCAGCCCTTGCAAAATGTGTCCAAATCGTCCTGCCATCTCCTTTTCGGTCTGCCTCGGTTCCGGTAGCCGTCCTGGGGGATCCATTCGGTACTTACCTTGGCCCACCGATCCGCGTTCATACGGCAGACATGCCCAGCCCAGTCCCATTAAATAATAAATCAACTAAATGGAACAAGTTATTTATGAACGACGATACATAGATATATTATTGACTTATTGGTTTCAATAGGTAGTTCAACCATAATACATAAAATAAAATGTATGTATTAGTTAATATGTTTTTTATGGTTTCGTACCTCAGTTGGTAAAAACAGAACCCCTATGGAATAATAAACAGAAAAAACCCATAGGAACACTTGTTTGTCTGTTGGTGAAATATAAACCACTTCTTAAGGGTTAATTTTTTTTTTTCTGTTTCGGATAACGATGGAGTGACAAAAATAACGACAAATTAAAATTCCTTACATAAAGGTCTTGTAAAAACTTTCACATAACCTTTTTTAATGACTGTATCTTTGGATTGCGTTGACTTATAAGCTTGATTACAGCTTTAAGGGACGCAAACATAAGTTGTACGAGTATTTGATGTTAATTTCAACTTGATACCTCCATGCGTTCCTGAGAAAGTACGGACGGACCGACGGACGAACGGACAGATAGTCAGACAGACAGACAGACAGACAGACGGACGGAGGGAAAAACGGACGGACGGACGGGTGGACGGATGGATGGACGGACGGACCGACAGACAGAAAGATGGAGATATGGACTATTTTAAGGTCACTGAATCGAAAATTCATCGCGATAAAACGCCTAAACGGATTTCAACTATTTTCGGTACACGTGTAGCTGGCCATCCAGAGATGGTTAGAGGATATTTTTTATCAGACTACGCTGAAGAAAAAAAGTGGGTTATAATATTTGTTCTCCCTCACCGACGAAATACTTGTTCATATTTCACGTGCAATCTTGATAACTATTGAAAATGGATAGTATAAGTGTCTGCATTCCCTAAGTAATTTCAATTGAAAAAATATTACGGGACAATATTTACACAAATCAAAGTAGTCTCGTGGTAAACTCAATAAGGCTTGTGTTATGAGTTCTAGATGACGATATATTTAAAAGATATATTTACTTTTATACATAGAAAACATCCAAGACTAGGGAACAAACATTTATGCTCATCACTCAAATATTTGCCCGTACCGGGATTTGAACCCAGGACCTTCAGCTTTTCAGAAAATGTAACTCCCACTGAACTAAACCGATCGTAAAATGTTTTTCAATACCGGTGATTGAAGATTAATTAGTCCACATACAACTATATCCTCCAACGCACTAATTTATTGTTGACTACAGAGTGGAGTTTCAACAGCTTGTACAACCGAATTCTGCGAATAACTCTCTCAATATGGATCCTTAAACTGGCTATTACTTTACTCTGTAAAACTTCAGATTTTGTGATTTTAATGTTTCTTAGTACACTTAGAGGGCGCAGCAGCGTGGAATTTCTTAAAACCGCTGGGTATCTAAATGTTTGAGACCTCTATCTGCTAGGATTGTGCAATTTTCTGGAATTGTTTTTATCGGGAGACATCAATGCTCTGGTTGTACAAGATGGCACAAAGCACGTAATCATTGAATCTTGCCGATACATTTTCTTGTTGCTCATTTTAAGATTTTAAACCAATTACTTGAACAGAAGCCAAATTAAAATTGTAACTGCCGCCGATTCAATAACAATGAAGATTCAAGTTGTTGTCCTGACACTTGTCAGTAGTTGTCATAATAAAACCACAGATGCGATATATTTTTTACTTTTTTAAAGCATTTTGTAAAGGCGCTACATTTATTCTGCCTCACATTGCGCTTAAGCCCTTATAGAATGAGATAGTTTTGTTTTATCAAAATCTGTGGCTAAATCTAAAAATAAAATAAAAATACAAAATACATTCCTCGTAATTTTGCAAATACTATTAGATAGTTCGATAAAATTAGGGGGTAAAAAAAATGAAATTTGGCCATTGAAAAATAAAGACATATTTTGGCTGTCCCAAGGACTCTATCAGGGAAGTAAAATCTTTATCATCCCCATAAATACCTACTTACTTCTACTTTTGTGTACCAAAAAGATATAAGACACTGCTTGAGAATCTTCAAAATCAAAACAATAAAATATCCGGTAAATAAAAGGTGGTAAGGTGGCCTCGCTAAAGAATAATCTCGTTCAGAAAACCTTTGGGTAGTGGATTTACACCCACCTATTTCTTTATCCATGAAAATACGTAACGTAGGTTCATGTTTTTTAAACGTCTTCAAAAAAGGATACTCTATGTTTGTAACTTTGTAAATATGTATGTTTGTTGGCAATTATCTCGCGTTTGACTGAACCGATTTTGATGCGGGTTTCAGAAAAGTGTTTCTTGCATTCTGGAGAAGATTTATAACGAATAGTAGTAACTCATGCAGTTGCTCGGGAAAAGCATTATCTAGTATCGTTGAGCTGATGATACAAAACCATAGACGGCTACTGAATCTACTCAACAATAATTAGGTATATTTCAATCATTAAAACGCAATAAATATTTATTTTTTTAATTCCAAAAAAAAACAAAAACGCCAAAAATAATGCGTTCGTGAACAGATTACATTTGAATCACCTTTTGAAGTACTAAACTTCACGTTAACTTCTTTATCCAACAGGCACCGACTTCAAAAGGTGATTCAAATGTAATCTATATACTATTATAAAGTTGTAAAAATGAAATGAAGATATTTTCAAAAAATTGATTGTTGCGGACTATTTGGAGGTCACTAAATCGAAAAATATTTTTTTTTGGATTTTATTTATGTTTGTATGTGTCGTTGTGGCTTCATCACGCAAAATCGGCTAAACCGATTTCCACAATTATTGGTACACGGGTAGCTGGGTATCTCCAGATGGTTATAGGATACTTTTTACCCGACTACGCTGAAGAAAAAACGACGGGTTATAACTTTTTCTCTTCCGTGAACGAAGTTGCGGGCATCTTCTAGTCTGTACAATAAACGCATTATTTTCAGTTTTTTTTAATGCGACCCTTTTCATTTTTTTAAATTAGTTTTTTCAGGCGGCAGGAGTGGTTAAAAGCCGTCGGGCAAGAAGACCTAGTTTTTAAACTTGATGATAAAACAAGGCAGCAGTACAGAATCTGTGAGGATCACTTCGATAAATCCTGTATTACTTAAAACAAGATAAAAAATATTTATTGGCCAAAGTACATTTATAAAAAAATATAATAAATTATAAAAAATAAAAAATATAAAAACAAAATCTTTAGTGTAAGTAATTTGTAGTCAATAAATAAAAAAACCTGATCAATATCATTTTTATTTCGTTTTGTCCACCAGTGCCAACCCTACCATATTAGGTATACATTTTGCGCGCTCTTTGGAAACTTAGTCTCTGTTCCGTTTCTTTACTCATGTGGCAGTGCGTCGGATCTGTTTGCTACGACGCATACAGACGGTTTCGACGCGATATTGCGTACAAAAATCAAAACGACATTCTGAAGGTAATTAATTGCTGGTAGATTTAACTGCCCCATAATGTGGCATTGGGTTGAGTGGGTCAGAACTACTTTGAAGTATGTCAAGTAGGCTTGACAACAGTAGGAACCAGGCTCTTGACAACAGTTTTAATTTTGTAACTGCTAACATAGCTCTTAAGTTTTAAAAATATTACTAACCCTTTGACCGCCAACGACGGCTGTGGCCGACAACTAAAAGTCGTGCCACTGACGCCACGTTGGCTACAGCCGTCCAAATTTCAATGATCAAAAACTTTGGATAACAAGTATTTTTCCATGCCTGTTGATTTTGGAGCTCTTCTTATTTTTTTGCTCTGGCGTCACTGGCACGGTAAATTGCTCCGCCGCTTAGCGTTCAAAAGGCAATATATGGACTTTCGTCTGAAATAAATAAGTAAAAATGAAAAAAAAAAGTGAAATTTGTATTTTTATTTTTTAAGCCTTGGGAATGCTCATATATTTATGAACTCGACTACCATTGTGGATCTTTATTTATTTCGTACCCTTTGCTTTCTGAGGTGTACGATACAGAGATTTTTTTTATTATTTTTGCTACGTAATGGTTTTCATTCCTAGGTCTGTCAAAGAAGCTAATCAACACGCTGATGTCTCTCGAAGTGGGGGAATCGTTGACGTGGGAGGAGTACGGGCTGGACATTCGCGACACGGCAGTGACGTGGCTCAACGACCTGGAGAGTGACGAGCGCTACCGCCGCTGGCCGTCCTCCTACATGGAGCTGCTGCGGCCCACCTATCCTGGCATGCTGAGGAATCTTAGGAGGAATATCTATAATTATGTAAGTACTAGGATTCTAAGGGGTTGTCCACAAATTACGTAACGCAAAATTCTTAAATTTTTGACCCCCCTCCCCTTATATAACAGGACCATCACGCTTAGCAGGACCCCCCTCCCCCCTTCAATTCCGTTACGTAACAAGTGCTTTATAGAAATCTATAGGGTAATATTCTGAAAAGAAAGATAGGTGGTAGTACCTATATATATACCTTTTAATCAAGAATCTGCATTTTTAATAAAACATTAAAGTGTGGTTTCAAGGAATCAAGAAATTTAATCATTTCAATCGGTATCGGCTTCGGCGGCGATCACAATCTTCTATGGTTATTTTGAACGGTATTATTTTTGGTCTAAATTCCAAATGGTGAATTTCAATTTGTTCCTAATGACAGTAAATCTAAAATCGTGTGTGACGTAACGCAAACCTTGACACCCCCCCTCCCCTAATGTAACAGGACTATAACGCTTGGCCGGAGTCCCCCCCTCCCTCCAATTTGCGTTACGTAATTTGTGGACGACCCCTAATTATAATGGTAGTGGCTATTCCAGGCTAAACAGCCTCCGTATCATTGCGACCATAGATGATCTATCGTGATCACCACCTCATATAGTTCCCGGCCAAGCTCTGTTCAGTAAAACAATATTTCTTGCAATTAGTGTCTCTATTCGACGCCAAGTGGCGTTCTGCCCCAATAAACAAAAAAAGCATACAACGTGTTTGATACATATGGTTATTTTGCCTGGTAGGGCAGCGATGGTCTCCCCAGTCAAGTGATAATAATCGAATCCGATTAGTCGTAAGTCCTAAAACGTATGCTCGAATTCGGATTATAGCGGCGACACGTTTGACTCAGTGGGTTGTACAACAGCCTACGAAGCTGGCGGTCCCGGGTTCGAATCCCGGCCAGGGCAAGTGTTTGTGTGATGAGCACGAATGTTTGTTCCTGGATCTTGGACGTATTCTATGTATTTAAGTATATTATAATATATGTATATATTATGTATATCGTCGCCTAGTACCCATAGTACAAGCTTTGCTTAGTTTGGGACTTGGTAGATTTGTGTAAGATTATCCCTGATATTATTTATTTATTTATTTATATCATAGACCTAAGGTTTTAATTATGTTACCTACTCAAAGTTTCTTACTTCGTTTTGTATAAGAAACGTTGACCATTCAGCTTGAAGATTTATTTGTGCGTGTTATTGTGACAGTGTGCGTTTTGGCGACATCGGTTCTCTTATTAAACGGGTTGTAAGCCGCTTCCCTTGTTTTTATTATTCCGTAGTTCAATCCCGGAGTTTCCCTCCTGAATTGTATGGTTGCTTAGAAGTATGGTCCTCAGGGTGTGTTTAGTTAGGCTCTGGGCCCATTTGCGTCCCTTTAGCTTCAACCCGTGCAAGTTCGTCGGCCGTCTCGTTGCCTTCGATGCCTGCGTGACCTGGGACCCAGCGAAAAGCTACCCTGTTATTTGCATCCAGAGTGTTTAACAGTTGCCTGCAGTTCTCAGAGGTTAGGGGCAAGAGCGCCGCCTGGCTGTCCGAGTGTATGTAAATGGTGTTGTTGGGTCATACAGAGTTTTTAGTAAGAGTTAGCGTTATACGTCTTTCCTGTGGACACCCGACAGTTAAGGGCTTTAAATACTAATTTTTCTTAGTGCCCTATAGGCGATGTACAAATCGATTAGTACTCTAGATCTATGCGATAAAAATATCAGTTATATGTACCCAAGCTCTTAACTATTGCGTTGTCCACAGGAAAGACGGCTAAATTCTAGAATCTGTATGACCCTGTTGAGGTAGTTCCTTTGCAGATGGCTGCAGCACGTTCAATAAAGGCGGGGTATATGCCTGGAATATAGATGAGTACCGGAAGTACTAGGATACGAAATTCTCTGTAATTCGAAAGCAACTACTTCCGGGAAGGAGTAAAAGTGATAATCTTTTTAGCCGTAGCTAAAATGGTCAAAATCCGCCCAGCCGTCGTGAAGCGGCTACAAAGACATACATAACGCAGGTTTACAAATATCTAACAAAATAAGTATTTTGATTTAAGGATCTTGAAATGGCACTTTTATTATTTATAGTAAAAATTTTTAGTAATTGGTAGTGAAATAATTTTGATCAATATACAAATATTTGTGTATTACAACTTTTACTATAGATAGTCGTTTCACGTTTAGGTGATCGTAGTGGACCCCACATCGCTGGCGTCGGGCCCCCCGCTGAAGCTGGGCGAAACGCTCCTGAAGCACGCGACTCCAGTTCGCGTCGGGCTGGTACTGGCGCCGGGAGAGTCGCCGCTCGCCGCCGCCGTCCGCTCCGCGTTCAACTTCGTCGCGCAGGAGAAGATCTCCAACAAGGAAGCCTTTTATTTCCTCACTCAGGTACAGTTCAGCTTAGGGTCAGTACTTTCAATCTGTAATCGTAGGTTTCCTCATGTCCCCGGCATCGGGCTCCGTTGCATCTAGGCGAGACGTTTCGCGGGTTGGCGCTGGCGTCAGTTAGACTGCGCTGGGCGGCGCCGTACGCTCCGCGTTCAACGCGCAGGAGAACAATAGGGAACATGCGTGAAATTTTTCATCGCTTTTTTTAATAAAATATCAAAATACCGTAGAATCTATTCCAAAAAGTGAAATTAAAATTAAAATCGGATAAGAAATACTCATGATATAGGCATTTTAAGCTACGATTTAGACAGCGATTTGACAGAGAGGTCCGACATAGACTGTTACGTCACAGTCTACGACGTTCTTATAAACTCCATATTAAATTCAGTTTTGCCAGAAAGAGATAGAACGAAATGTTTGATAGCTTATATCTTGGTTATTTTTATAGTTATTTGAAAAAATATTTTTCTCCCCTGTTTGTTACATGAATGAGTTTTTTATAAAGCAAAAACAAAAGATTGTGCATATTCCCTATTCTAACAAGGAAGCCTTTTATTTTCTTTCTCCGGTACAGTTAACCTAGGGTCAGTAACACAGATCATATATTTAAGTAGATGGGTCTACTGACTGATGAGGACTTACAAAATGTATGAACAAGCCTGTCGATTTAGTCGTACTTACTCTGACGACACGAGAGCAATTTAGTGATGGGAAAGACTACCGCCGCGTTAAACCGATTCAAAGGCGACGCCGCTCGAACATTACGCTTTTGCCCATTACGCTAACAGGACGTGCACAGGCAACACGTTTATAATAGTAAATTACTGCAGACGCCGGGAAAGAAGGGCTTGCCGGGTGAGTAGGTATAGACGGCCGACCGTGTAGGGACGCCGGATAGTGATACGAAGGCGGCAAGCACTTTTCACGGCCAGAGGCATGTATAGTGCTTTTCTCAAACATATGCAATGAAATAAAAAAATACACCATTCAAAAAACTACACGGCAAAAGTTTTTCAATTTTCGCTTCAATCCCTCCATAATGTTTTTTTTTTTTAAGGAAGTCGTCTGTATTTCGCGTGTGTAGTGTTCGAGTAGACCCTATTAAGGCCGTTATACACAACCTCATAATAAGAATCTTAATTTCTATACTAAATAAAATAAATGCAGAGGATTTTAAATATTGTCTATGGTCTCTGGTTACGAACGTATAGACAATATTTTAAATTTATTTATCAACATATGAACCATATTTTGATGAACAAATTTCAGTTCGTGTGTAATAGGCATTAACGCGGATATTTTTGATCCGATAACCATTCAGCCACAAGAAAAAAAAAACAGCTGTTTATTCTGTTCATGAACATAGGCGCCATGTTTACATTAAAATTTAAAAAGATTACTTCCCGGCCTAGGCCTTCAATTTTATATGAAATTCCTTTACAGTTCTCTCAGGTTGTTCCGCCCGAAACGTGATACTTTGAAGCCTGTTTTACCGCACGTAATGACGACATTTCATTGCATGTTTGAGAAAATTCTTTTAATATTCTACTTGAAAAGAAAAGTAATTGCACCTCTGTCTTTATGTTCATACTAGTTTTAAGCATATCAACTGTTAAGTATTTATAAATGGTTGCTTTAGTAATACATTGTTTTATCGATTTCACGTCGAGTCAAAAGACAGATGAATAAGAAAACCCATTGAGAATAAAAAAATCTGTCGTCATAAAGACTGGTTGCTTTCAAATTTATAACCAAATAAATGTGAGTGAGTTTAGTAAAACGTCTCACTTTGTCGATTCTGGTTACGGAGTTACGGGCAGTTTAGTGAAATATGGCAAAACCTACCGAAAATCGACTTTCAATGAAAACTGATGGAACATACTGTAATAAACCTATGATTTTGATGTCGACCCATAAATGTCCAATTTAAGCACCTTTTTAAGGCCTCAAAGTTTAGTGCCCAGCGTCCCACTTTGTCGAATATCTAACAAAATCGTCGATATCATATTTGTACCTGTTCTACGGAAAAATTTCTACTTTGTCGATATGAAGTTATGAGTATAACAAAGCATAAGCTATCTTTCGGTGAAAAAATTATGTCTCTAAGTGCTATGGTAATTTTTTTAAATTCTTCAAACTTGCAAAAGTGTAAAACTGACAATTGAGAAAACGTTTGTTAAAGTTTGGGACGGCAAAAAACACACTTGTACTTTGTAGTTATGGATTGGTTAGTATCAAATGAATTGGCATACTTTAAGGATTTCAAATTAGTCAAAATCATATATGTAACCTTAGTAGTTTGAATGTTACGGAGGCTTGAACATAAAAACAGAACGAAAATATGTCAATCCAGAGTATGGGTATATTTTCTATATTTATAACACGACACGCAGATTTATCATTAAAGTTGTATTTATAAATGTATTCTCATGCTAAAAAAGACAGAAATAATTCTATGGATCCATTTAGTTAGTTATTATATCAAAAAGTAAAAAAAAGTATTGAAAAGTTCAGCATAAAAAAAATACGAATAAAAAATAGTACATTGTTTCACAAGGGACTAAAATAAGCCATTATGACATGAAGTTATTATTTGGACGAGCTCACGAAGTAAGCGAGGACAAATATATCTGAGTGTCATATAATGGCTTTGAGCCACGTGTTAAACACTCTGCTTTTCACTTCGACTGCGAGAGAATAAAAAAAACTTAATATTAAAATTGTATATTTCATGAAAAACTAAAAGTACAGTTTGAGCAATTTTATCAGAAAGGTTGGGCATTCTGATCTGGTTGGTTTGTTTGTTTTTAATTATTTGTAAAGAATATGTAGCTGGCCGCAAGTTTTTTTTTTCAGTGTCATAGAAATTTGTATGGGATTATATGGCTTTCTTTTAAACCCTAGGGGCTAAATCTACTATTTTAGTTTCGCTTCGCGAAGCTAATATGATGTACTTTTTGAGCAGGAGAGGTCAAAAATACGAAATATGAATAGTAGGGTCGGGTAACCATCGACATTGGACTTTTTTATCGATGATTCCGCTCAATAAAAAACAGTATTATTAAAAAAAATATATATAAACAACCGATGGATTTAAAATATTATTTATATAAATACTAACTCGAAAAACATTACACCTATGTTTTAAAAGGTGATTTTATGCTTGTAGTAATTTTTTAGCGTATGTCCATACGAACGAAACCAAACCGTCAAATTGGGACACTAAACTTTAGTCGGAAATAAATTCCGTTCAAATTCCGTGAAAAAAGATCAAACAAACGACATTAGTATCAATGACTATTAGATTAACAATAACAAACCCTTATCTCATACATAAAATGGGATAAATATACCAAACAGATACATTTCACTGAACAAGCACTTAAGTTTAGTAAATCGACAAACTGGGACGCTACCTATAGAAAATCACTAAACGGTATAATGAATAAAAAAGTACTTAGAATTTGATATTAGTACTTTTTATAATTGATAAGTGTGTTTTTTAATTAATCTTACGTAAACGGTGTCATTACCCGCAGGCAAAACGAGCGACAAGGTCTTAATTAAAACCGTGGGCTTTTTATACGCCACGGGCGTAATGACTTTTTTTTAAAATTTTGACTGCATTCACTACTCTAATATGCCAGGTTTAGAACGGAAGCGAACGGAATTAGTCAAAAAAAGCAAATTTGAATTATACACAATGTAATCTCAATAAATACACGTCGACGCTATAGTTAAATACGTTAAAAAAGCTTATTTATACTATTTTACAATTATTAATTTAAGTAAAAGATTGTATGCAACAAAATTAAAAAATAGTTTCAGAACGTAACCTATGTTGGACGAACGAAAAAAAAACGAAACCTTTGTTTATGTTTTCTTTGTTGAGATTCTGACAAATGACACTTTATGACATAATGTTGCGACTTCTGACACTTGAATGTAACAAGCTTTTCCTGACTTAATAATTTATTAGTTTCCTCACAAGTGTGATGAAAAACATTGTGTGTTACTCGGGCGGTACCGAAATTACAAACTCGAGTCATTTAAGCCCTCAGCCTGCGGCTTCGGCCTTCAAATTACTCTCGTTTGTAATTCCTTCTCTGCCGCCCACGGTGCACAATGTACTATACGCTGTAAATTTTAATTATTTTTTTATTAACTTTTTGACATAATAACTAAGTAAATCCATAGAATTATTTGTCTTTTTTAGCATGAGAATACATTTATAAATATAAATTTAATGATAAATCTGCGTGTAGTGTTATAAATATAGACAATAAACCCATATTCAGGATTGACATATTTTCGTTCTGTTTTTATGTTCAAGCCTCCGTAACATTCAAACTACTAAGGTTACATATATGATTTTGACTAATTTGAAATCCCTAAAGTATCCTTATTCATTAAATACTAACCACTCCATAACTCAAAAGTATAAGTGTGTTTTTTGCCGTCCCAAACTTTAACCAACGTTTTCTCAATTGTCGCTTTTTCACTTTTGCAACTTTGAAGAATAAAAAAAAAATAACTTTAGCACCTAGAGATATATCTTTTACCAAAAGATAGCGTATGATCTGTAGTATTAGGAACTACTCATAACTCCATATCGACAAACTGGACCTTTTCCCAAAAACAGTCACAAATAATGATCTTAATTCTCTAAGTAGGCCGCAAGGGCACTTTTACAAGTCCTACTACGGCATTTGTCAAGAGGAGACCACTGTTGACAAGAAAGCCGAAACAAACTCAACATTTTTTTTTCTTTTTTACTACTCTTATCTATGACAATATTTGTACTTAGCCTATCCTAAATATATGTTTTTAAGTGTAAACTCAATGGGCAGTTCTCCAAGAAAACATATCAAAACTTTTAAAAGTAAAAATATTACAAAGTAAGATTTTTTGGCTGTTTTATACATGAAAATCTTATTATAAATTACGAGTTGCCCGCGACTTCGTCAACGGAGGAGAAAAAAATCATAAACATAACCTTTTATTTTCCTTCAGCATACTCGATCAAAATGTATCCTATGTCACCATCTGGGGATGCCCAGCTACCCGTGTACCAAAAATAGTTGAAATCAGTTCAGCCGTTTTGGACTGTTGAAACCACAGCGACACAAACATAAAAAAACGTACGTCCGTATGGACCGGATAGCTGGCAGTTTCCTCGCTCAAATAATCAATCTGGCGATTCAGCGAGGAAATGCAGCCATATCTTCGGTATAATGCCGCTGGGGCCATTTTTAGATTTAATTCGGTTTTTTTTTAGTGTAGGTATATTTTAGATTAAGTTTTACTCTAACATATTATACACATTATTTTATATATGAATTTTGTTACTATTTAGTTTGTTTTTAATAATGTAACAAGTTAATCTTATTCGTCTTACATCATAAGGTCAGGGTGGGCTGGGACAGTAACTAGTAAATAAATATACATTTTAATAAATGACTAAATAATTTGATCGGGACTTGAATTGACTTTTTCTTTTTTTAACCACACCACACATACCATACCGTTCATCCTATCATGTAACTTTTTAACATGATTGGAAGGATCATAGCCAATCTCTAAATCCTTCATTCATTCCTCCACTTGTTTACGGATTGTCTAATGATCCTTATAATATTCGTTCCGTGTTGATGTTAAAGTGTCTATCTATAATCCCCCTTTTAACCCCTAAAAGGGTTAAAATTTGAAATAAATTGTAGTCCTAATCTGATATATAAGCTACATTATTGGAAAGTTGCATAAAAATAATGTACATGTACATACATCCATCCATCCAAACATCCATCGGCAAAAACTTTCACGTTTATGATATTATATTAGTTGTAGGAATATGATAGGATGAATCGGAATATCTGAATAGATTCGTGAAATATTTTGTATAATTTTTAAAACATTCGTTTAATATCAACATCACGGTCTCCGGGCTAGTCCGGTATTATCTTTGACTCGCTGCTCGTTCGCATGAACACAGACATGGAATTGATGCGCGTGTATTGTCCAATAGAAGCGTCGGTATAAAAGTGTATGTGCTTTAGGTGTGTGCCTGCTTTGTCTTTTCAATAGGGAATAAGCGTAAATATATACCCGAAAACATTATTTCCCCCTCTCCAGCTGATACCTGGAAATTCCCAAAAAGCCATGGTATTGTAAAATCAGTTAGCAAATTTAATTTACTATCGTCTCCTTCATTAAATGATCTTAACTCACACATCGCTAAACGTTCCAACTTAGACCCTACCACTAAAGCTCAAAGCATTTCTTACATTAATGCCTTGCCCTGTCCTTCTCAAAATTCCTAGATCCGTCAAGTGATTTTATCGATTAAATCCAATGCAGTTGGTTATGATAAAATAAGTAGGTCAATGATTATCAGCATCCTGGAATGTATTATCCCACTTATCTCTCATATTGTTAACTTTTCGTTGTATTCTGGGGTTTTTCCTTCGTTGTGGCGTAATGCCCATGTCATTCCGCTACCAAAAGTGTCTAACCCCTGTTTACCTAATGATTTCCGCCCTATCTCCATACTTCCTTTTCTTTCTAAGGTTTTGGAAGCCGCTGTACATAAATAATTATCTTGTTACGTGTACTCTAATCAATTACTCGCCCCTTTTCAATCTGGCTTTCGGTCCGGGCGCAGTACGACTACTGCGTTACTGAAGGTTATTGAGGATGTGAGGAAAAGCATGGATTGTTCTCAACTTACTGTGTTGGTTTTAATCGACTTCTCCAACGCGTTTAATATTGTCAACCATGACCTTCTACTTGCCACTCTAGACCACTTGAACGTCTCGTCATCGTCGGCTGAGTGGTTTTCCACCTATCTTCAGGATCGCCGGCAGATGATCCGTGTCGACAAAACTTTTTCGGACTGGTGTGAACTTGCTTCCGGGGTTACAGCAAGTCCTGGCGATTTAGATACTGCAATTGAACAAATTAATAAGGACCTCGACAGCATCTCCGTGTGGTCGCGTACGTTTGGGATCTCCGTAAACCCATCCAAGTGTCAAGCCATTATACTCGGAAGCTCTCGGCTTCTCTCTGTTGGACACTACACGCTTGGCATCGATAATGTTCGAGGACATTGCAGTTCCCTTTGCATCAAAAGTTAAGAACCTAGGATTGGTCATTGAGAGCGGTCTAACCTGGGGTCCCCAGGTGTCTGACGTATGTCGTACAGTGACTAATACTTTAAGAGCGCTTTACAGGTTTAAGCCTTTTCTTCCGATTAGCACAAAAACTGTCCTTGTTCAAACATTGCTGTTGCCCATAGTTGATATGCTGATGTGTGCTACTCCAATATTACCCAGGAGTGTCTGAGCAAGCTGGATCGGCTAATCAACAACTGCATTCGATTTATTTTCTAACGCTTATTCGCGAACGTTGGTCCTTAAAAAAAATTTGTACCCTTTTCAACATTTTATTTAATCCAACCACACCGGATTATCTTAAATCTATGTTTACATTTGTAACTGCCCGTCCTGGGTGTAAGCTGCGCTCTGCTCGCAGTCTCAAACTCTCTTCTTTCTCTCAGCACTAGTTTTATGTCCAAATCCTTCTCTGTTTAAGCAATTCGTTTATGGAACGATCTTCCTCTCTCTATAAGGCAAGCTCAGAGCATTTTCTTTTTCAAGGGCATGTTGCGCAATCATCTCTTCAATAAATCTCAAGATTGATTGTCAGTGTGATGTTTTGCAGGTGTAAGGGTACATATATTTTATAATTGTATTGTATTTATCTATTTGTATTTTAATATAATATGTGTGTATGTATATAAATATATATACGTATATATCCCCATATTGACTTGTTGATTTGTGTCTCTTTTCTTTACTTTTATTTTGTATTCTCAACATTAATGATCCCGCACTAACTACTAGTTTCTCTTTGGCCCTATGGTTGACTGGTAGAGAATGCCTTAAGGCATTAAGTCCGCCATTTGTAACAGTTTGTATGGTGCAATAAAGTTTAAGTAAATAAATAAAGTAAATAAATATGCGTTAATTTTTATTTTTGCTTTATTAAAAGCTCATTCATATAACAGACAGTAGACAAAAATATTTTTTCGATTAACTATAAAAATAACCAAGATATAAGCCATCACACATTTTATTCTATCTCTTTCGTGCAAAACAGAATTTAATATGGAGTTTATATGGCCGGAGTGCACTGTGACGTAACAGAGCATATCGGACCTCTCCGTCTTATTAGTAGTTTAAAATGCCTATATTCTGCGTATTTCTTGGCCGATTTTAATTTTAATTTCACATTTTAAAATAGTGTTTACAGTATTTTGATATTTAGTTAAGAAAAGCGTTAAAAAAATTCATGCATGTACCCTATTACTTGTGCGTTGTGTGGGTTAAATGACTTGCGACAGGCGAACTCAATATAAATCGGCCGGCATGTCCGATCTCCTTTTATTCAAACATCTGTGGTAACGACGGTCGTGTGAGAGGGATAGAAATTCGCAGCTATACTCTTTACACGAGGTGATTAGTAGAATGCACGGTCACTCACTGCTTATCGGAAACACTGGTACACGTTTGAAAGACGTAAGCGCACACTGATTTGTGCGTGTGCGTGCGTGCGTGTGCGTGCCTGCGTGTACGTTTGTGTGTGTGTCTGTGTCTCTGTGTGTCACTGTGTATGCGTGTGCGTATGTGTGTGGGTTTGTCTGAGCCATCCAGCTCCTAAACAGATTTGGAATTTGTTTCTTGTTTAAAAGGTAACTTCATCGAGAGTATTCTTAAAAAATCGGTTAAGCCGTTTGAAAATGATCAGCTTTTTCTCAATGATCAGTCTTGTCGGGGGTTATAGATCGGTTCATCGATTAAATACGTCTTGAGCAAAGCTCTTTATGGGCCGGCAACACTTATACTTGTAGGAGCTGTATTAAATACCTTTTGAGCAAAGCTCTTTATGGAGCGGCAACACGTATACTTGTAGGCGCTGTATTAAATACCTTTTGAGCAAAGCTCTTTATGGAGCGGCAACACTTATACTTGTAGGCGCTGTATTAAATACCTTTTGAGCAAAGCTCTTTATGGGCCGGCAACACTTATACTTGTAGGCGCTGTATTAAATACCTTTTGAGCAAAGCTCTTTATGGAGCGGCAACACTTATACTTGTAGGCGCTGTATTAAATACCTTTTGAGCAAAGCTCTTTATGGAGCGGCAACACTTATACTTGTAGGCGCTGTATTAAATACCTTTTGAGCAAAGCTCTTTATGGAGCGGCAACACTTATACTTGTAGGCGCTGTATTAAATACCTTTTGAGCAAAGCTCTTTATGGAGCGGCAACACTTATACTTGTAGGCGCTGTATTAAATACCTTTTGAGCAAAGCTCTTTATGGAGCGGCAACACTTATACTTGTAGGCGCTGTATTAAATACCTTTTGAGCAAAGCTCTTTATGGAGCGGCAACACTTATACTTGTAGGCGCTGTATTAAATACCTTTTGAGCAAAGCTCTTTATGGAGCGGCAACACTTATACTTGTAGGCGCTGTATTAAATACGTCTTGAGCAAAGCTCTTTATGGAGCGGCAACACTTATACTTGTAGGCGCTGTATTAAATACCTTTTGAGCAAAGCTCTTTATGGAGCGGCAACACTTATACTTGTAGGCGCTGTATTAAATACCTTTTGAGCAAAGCTCTTTATGGAGCGGCAACACTTATACTTGTAGGCGCTGTATTAAATACGTCTTGAGCAAAGCTCTTTATGGAGCGGCAACACTTATACTTGTAGGCGCTGTATTAAATACCTTTTGAGCAAAGCTCTTTATGGAGCGGCAACACTTATACTTGTAGGCGCTGTATTAAATACGTCTTGAGCAAAGCTCTTTATGGAGCGGCAACACTTATACTTGTAGGCGCTGTATTAAATACCTTTTGAGCAAAGCTCTTTATGGAGCGGCAACACTTATACTTGTAGGCGCTGTATTAAATACCTTTTGAGCAAAGCTCTTTATGGAGCGGCAACACTTATACTTGTAGCGCTGTATTAAATACGTCTTGAGCAAAGCTCTTTATGAAGCGGCAACACTTATACTTGTAGGCGCTGTATTAAATACCTTTTGAGCAAAGCTCTTTATGGAGCGGCAACACTTATACTTGTAGGCGCTGTATTAAATACCTTTTGAGCAAAGCTCTTTATGGAGCGGCAACACTTATACTTGTAGGCGCTGTATTAAATACCTTTTGAGCAAAGCTCTTTATGGAGCGGCAACACTTATACTTGTAGGCGCTGTATTAAATACCTTTTGAGCAAAGCTCTTTATGGAGCGGCAACACTTATACTTGTAGGCGCTGTATTAAATACCTTTTGAGCAAAGCTCTTTATGGAGCGGCAACACTTATACTTGTAGGCGCTGTATTAAATACGTCTTGAGCAAAGCTCTTTATGGAGCGGCAACACTTATACTTGTAGGCGCTGTATTAAATACCTTTTGAGCAAAGCTCTTTATGGAGCGGCAACACTTATACTTGTAGGCGCTGTATTAAATACGTCTTGAGCAAAGCTCTTTATGGAGCGGCAACACTTATACTTGTAGGCGCTGTATTAAATACCTTTTGAGCAAAGCTCTTTATGGAGCGGCAACACTTATACTTGTAGGCGCTGTATTAAATACGTCTTGAGCAAAGCTCTTTATGGAGCGGCAACACTTATACTTGTAGGCGCTGTATTAAATACCTTTTGAGCAAAGCTCTTTATGGAGCGGCAACACTTATACTTGTAGGCGCTGTATTAAATACCTTTTGAGCAAAGCTCTTTATGGAGCGGCAACACTTCTACTTGTAGGCGCTGTATTAAATACCTTTTGAGCAAAGCTCTTTATGGAGCGGCAACACTTATACTTGTAGCGCTGTATTAAATACGTCTTGAGCAAAGCTCTTTATGGAGCGGCAACACTTATTCTTGTAGGCGCTGTATTAAATACCTTTTGAGCAAAGCTCTTTATGGAGCGGCAACACTTATACTTGTAGGCGCTGTATTAAATACGTCTTGAGCAAAGCTCTTTATGGAGCGGCAACACTTATACTTGTAGGCGCTGTATTAAATACCTTTTGAGCAAAGCTCTTTATGGAGCGGCAACACTTATACTTGTAGGCGCTGTATTAAATACCTTTTGAGCAAAGCTCTTTATGGAGCGGCAACACTTATACTTGTAGGCGCTGTATTAAATACGTCTTGAGCAAAGCTCTTTATGGAGCGGCAACACTTATACTTGTAGGCGCTGTATTAAATACCTTTTGAGCAAAGCTCTTTATGGAGCGGCAACACTTATACTTGTAGGCGCTGTATTAAATACGTCTTGAGCAAAGCTCTTTATGGAGCGGCAACACTTATACTTGTAGGCGCTGTATTAAATACCTTTTGAGCAAAGCTCTTTATGGAGCGGCAACACTTATACTTGTAGGCGCTGTATTAAATACGTCTTGAGCAAAGCTCTTTATGGAGCGGCAACACTTATACTTGTAGGCGCTGTATTAAATACCTTTTGAGCAAAGCTCTTTATGGAGCGGCAACACTTATACTTGTAGGCGCTGTATTAAATACGTCTTGAGCAAAGCTCTTTATGGAGCGGCAACACTTATACTTGTAGGCGCTGTATTAAATACGTCTTGAGCAAAGCTCTTTATGGAGCGGCAACACTTATACTTGTAGGCGCTGTATTAAATACCTTTTGAGCAAAGCTCTTTATGGAGCGGCAACACTTATACTTGTAGGCGCTGTATTAAATACGTCTTGAGCAAAGCTCTTTATGGAGCGGCAACACTTATACTTGTAGGCGCTGTATTAAATACCTTTTGAGCAAAGCTCTTTATGGAGCGGCAACACTTATACTTGTAGGCGCTGTATTAAATACGTCTTGAGCAAAGCTCTTTATGGAGCGGCAACACTTATACTTGTAGGCGCTGTATTAAATACCTTTTGAGCAAAGCTCTTTATGGAGCGGCAACACTTATACTTGTAGGCGCTGTATTAAATACGTCTTGAGCAAAGCTCTTTATGGAGCGGCAACACTTATACTTGTAGGCGCTGTATTAAATACCTTTTGAGCAAAGCTCTTTATGGAGCGGCAACACTTATACTTGTAGGCGCTGTATTAAATACCTTTTGAGCAAAGCTCTTTATGGAGCGGCAACACTTATACTTGTAGGCGCTGTATTAAATACCTTTTGAGCAAAGCTCTTTATGGAGCGGCAACACGTATACTTGTAGGCGCTGTATTAAATACCTCTTTAGAAATGCTCTTAATGGAACGGCAACACGTATACTTGTAGGCGCTGTATTAAATACGTTTTGAGAAAAGCTCTTAATGGAACGGCAACACGTATACTTGTAGGCGCTGTATTAAATACGTCTTGAGCAAAGCTCTTTATGGACCGGCAACACTTATACTTGTAGAAGCTGTATATGTAAATGTTTATGACTAGATATGGTTTTATTGTTTTTCAAAACATTATCTGTGATGATCCTTGCACTTTTACATACGTTGAAACTAATTTTTAAAGCACTTTTTCCACTCTGACTGAGATATCTCAAAAACGTGTTGGTTGAACGCGTCGACAGCATCTTCACGTTTCGAAAATCGTTAACCACGTAATTTGTTCTGGTTAAATTAGAAAATACATAAAATTCATTGATTACGAAATCTGAGCTGTACCCGTTAATTCAATATTTTGACCTTCCGAAAATCGAGTTGTATCGCGGGATGTATGACAGCTGGCACTGTCATGGTGAAGAATGATTCTGAGTCGCTGGTTGTTTTTACGTATTTGTTCATATACTTCCGGCAAACGAACGGTCACGTACCACTCAGAATTAACCGTTTTACGACTCTCTAGTGGCACTGTGGCCACATGGCCATTAATTCCCAAAAAGCTGAAATACTTTCATACGGTTTGGATAATTTTGAAATACCCACGCTGTTGATTGTTGTTTAGTTTCGGGAAACTACGCATAGATCCAGGATTCGTCACCTGTTTAAAAAACAATACAGCTCAATGTTCATTTAATATCTTATTAATGCTGGTCATACATGTGCCCACAGTTGCCTTTATTTCGCGATACGTAACATGACGGTCATGCATTATAAGTTTTGGCTTCAATATTCACGATTGGACTCACTAAACCAGTGATCCACAGTTGTATTCGAGGGATCGTCATCACCAAGAGTCGAAGTTAATGGATCTATGCACTGTTGTTGCGTTAAGCCACGTCGAAAATCGTAATAAATCGTAGCACGAATATTTTCAGGAGTGAGATCCATTCTTGCAGCGAAGTGACATATTAAACCAGCCAAAAATATAATAACTAGCGTACCTAAGAAACATATCATATAACGGCTAGTGTGCAAAAAAGTGAAAGTTCCGGTTATATAGGTAGCAGGCGCATTCCACCTGAACCTCTTACTTTGTCGGGTACGTGACAGCGACAGCTATCACTGCCAATACAAAATCCAAATTAATGAAATATTCACATAGGTACCAAAAATTGACTTCCTAACTTTCTTAGAAGTATGAAAAGAATGGCTTCTTGTACCGGACACTCTGGTGGAATGCACCAGCAATCCTCGTATCGTCATTGAAAATCGTAAAATTCCTTTACATGTCATTGTTTTAGCTTCACCTAACATAAGTTTGTTAAATACACGGAAAGCTGATTTATTTTATTATACCAACGAAGGTAAGCCATGAAACCTATTAGCTGAGGTTCCTACAGATTTCTCCTAATTAATCTTAAATAATCGTACCTTATGGTAACAAGTTTCGTCAAATGTTCATCTTAAAAGCATTTTCAAGGACCCACACTAATGTGATTAAATCTCATGGTTACGAGGAATTGATAAGCAAGCGTACGTTTAAAGTGTCCTTTCCACCACTTAGATCTGCTATGGCCAGGAAATCCCCAGCGTACTCTCATCCCTATACCTACAAAAATATCTGCAAGCATCAGAATATTAAAACACTACCGGTTAATAAAGCGCTAAGAAATGGTTGCCAACTTTGACGTTCGAAGAAACGGAAAACCTAATAAAAGATGTCATATACTGACTGACTTGAAACCTATTGCCGGTAGGAACGTCTTACTGTCTAGTTGTTGCTCACTACATTACACACACTTACACTCACACACGCATACAAATGAGGTGAAGTGATATATTTAGTTAGTATAGATGTAACATAATTTTTACTTTTATATCCATTTAGGCTAGTATCTGTGAATCTGTTAATTGCACTCGCAGACTGCCAAGATACAGGCACGGCCTAGTTTGGAGTCTGATACAATCTGTTGTATTTGTAAGCTGTTTTGTCAAATAAATAATTTTAAATTTATTTTATTCACTACATCATCCTACCACCTGTATTATTAATTACATGGATTTATTTACGATTTTTTGTTACTTCATTAATACTACTTTGTTACTACATGCCGCACAGAAGTTTAAATACAAACATCATCCTGTGTGCAAGATTGGATACGTCATTTTTACGTCATCCGCTCTTTTTGTCCGACCCCTGATTATTTCAGACTTTTGGATCCATGATAATTACTATGGATTTGGTATTCAAATCGTTATAGTATCAATGACGATATAATATATAACTAAAATGTGTCGTTTCTTCCAGCTGGTCCATTCTACTCAAGACGAACCAATGACAATTGAACACGTAAAGATGCACCTGAAGAAGTACGTTAGCTCGACTGCGACTAACGTAGAAGACATTATTTCTGAAGACTCCGAGTATAACTTTGGCAGTCAGCTAGCTGAAGAATTTGTGTCGAAAATTGGAACCAAGAAGTACCCTCAGGTATGATTTTATTTAATACAACGATTGAGCATTTAACACATTTTTTAACTCTGAGCGCCTTGGTTGACCGTAAATAGTGCCACGGCAGTACATATGTGAAACCAAAGAGTAGTATAATATCTGGTAAAGAGAGCCCTCTCGTGTAATTTTCTTGCAACTATTTTTGAAGCGCCGTCTGCGTATCTTAACCAGAACTATACATATACACACATATAAATGTTGTTTTTTTTTTGTTCTTCAGTATTTAACGAGCTACTTTGTTCAAATTTGCTTGTTGTAAGACTTATTTAGCGATTAATGTAAACGGGTCATACTGATTCTAGAATTTAGCCGTCTTTCCTGTGGACAACGCAATAGTTACGGGCTTGGGTACATATAACTGATATTTTTATCGCTTAGATTTGGAGTATTAATCAATTTGTACATTGCCTATAGGGCACTAAGAAAAATTAGTATTTAAAGCCCTTAACACTGGCCCTACTTGACATAAGGTACGTCCCTACCTATATGGGGGACCCCATACAATTATTTACCCAATCGGCCTCTAGCTAAGAGGTAGCCAAAGTTAAGTCACATATGTTTACCAGCTTATGGCATTTTACGTAAACATATATTGTGTAACCCTAGCTTTACCTTGTGAAAATCCCGCCAACAAACAGGGCAACGATTACTTTAACCCCAAATTAATTCTTGATAAACAATTTGTCTAGACCATAAAGTTTATCAAGTACGCCTCAGACACTCGTACCTTTATTGGAGGGGCCCGGTGCATGTAATTTATAAAGCATGCACCTTCCAACAATTAAAGTAACTAGATGTGTGGAACGTGCTTTTTATCTTACCCGTTCTACACATCTGGATCGTTAACCAATCTTATATGAGGTTGTATAACATGCAAATTATCATGCATGTTATACCAATTTGATTTGACCATACACAAAGTAGTTCAGTATGACTCTAAATTATCTACGTTCATAGACCTCGATTTGTCCATTGCACAGCTGGTAATCTTCGTATAACAAAACGCGTACGTTAGCGCCATGTTGTTTTTAATGTTGACTGACGTTTTTCTCTGCTGTGATTAGCTGTTGCTTTGTCAATACACTCGTCTTGTCATCTATATATTATTTGTCGAAATTCATTCTGTTACTGTCACAGTAATGTGTTATCGAGTGATGTCCTTGTGTTTATCCTGTCTTGCTTTTTGCAAAATGTTTTAAGAGTGCTGTGTTTGTAGAACTTTGCGAAAGGACGCTCTTTTACACAATTTTTAGTGCTCTGAGAAAATTCTTAGTGGTTGAAGTGTTTAAATCGTGATGATCTTGCAAAATTATCGCCTGCAGGACTAGCAAACATTATGTCCAAGAATTCATTTTGATTATTTGACTGCGTTGAGCACAAAACTATTCTCAGTCATTTCATTCTGACTGTCCGATTTACAATTATGAATTGGTGCAACACAACCATCAAAATATTAAAGGAGACAGACGCAATACAGAAGAAAGCTTACGACAAATTTAAAAAGAAATTGAAAAATTAATCTTTTCACAAATAATGTGTTTTATTTTTTTTGCCACTAAGGTATAATTCTCAACATATAATTTGATGTAATACGTAAATACAATTACTGAAGTTACGTGTTCAAATTTACGTGCCGGGAACTATTCATTCTAAATATTAGACCTCATTCAATGAACCTAGACCACTTTGGCTGAATACGTTACGATCCCTTGCCATATTGCAATCTCGAATAGAAAAAAAAAAACGTCAGTCAACACTAATCGTACAGATTAAATATAGTTGCCTAGTGCAAATAATATTTGTTTCTGAGTTGGCAGTCTGATACGTAGTATCTCTTATTAGTCTGTGGTCCATTGCTATAACATTGTCATATTGACATGTCAGAGCAATGACTTTTCCAACGCAAATAATTATAACACAACATATATAAATTTTATTATTGGTTTGGTGTTGGGGTGATGGGGTTGGTGACCCATCTCTTCACCATTACTTCTATAGCTGCCAGTAGACAGCGACATCCTCAGCAAGTGCCAGCATCATATGTGAAAAACAAACATGTATTAGTGAACATAAGTTATTAGGTGCATTATTTACAAGAGAAATGTAATGTTGTTGGATTGTTTACGATTAAAAATGATTGCTAAATCGGTTTTATATTTATTTATCGTATAGTTGAGCTTGTTTTATTATGTTGTTTTAGCTCAAAACACTGTGAAATAAAAATATTAATTATTTACAAGGGCACTGTCAAAATAAAATGTTAAAAGGGAAATTTATGTACAATAGAAGTTTGTTTGAACTAAATTATATTTAGTTCTCGTATCAATTCATTATGACATATCATAGTATGCCTGACATAATGACAAGTTGCATTAATATTGCATACAATTCTGAAAAAATAATTACATTAATATACTTAACCTAACTAAATACTAATATAAGGTATTATGTTCTAGTATAAAATCGTTTCAACTTATTAATATGTACAATATTCATCTTATTCCTATTTCCGGGAGTCAAACGCTGTACAATGTAGTTTGATGCAGATAATTGGTGGATTATTTTATAGGGTCCAACATATAATCTACATAACTTCAAGCTTCGTCCTGTCAAACGATTAGGTTTCAAGACCATGACCAAGTCATCAGGTTCATAAACTATAGGTTTTGACTTTCTGTCATAATATCTATTCTGTGAGCGCTGGGCTCTTGTAATATTCTTCACTGCTTTTTCTGTTAGTTTTTCCACATTTTTCATCTTTTGTTCCAATGTGGTTTCTTCATTTTCACGCATGCCCAGTTGCATATCTTGTTTCAAGCATGGTTCTCGTCCGAAAACTATATTATATGGAGCAATTCCTGCTGATGCTTGAACTGATGTGTTGTATGAAAAGACGATTTTTGGTAGAGCTTCTGACCAATTCCTTTGATCCTCTTGTACGTATTTTGACATGGATGCGGTAAAGGTTTTGACCAGTCTCTCGATTAAACCATTGGCTTGAGGATGATAAGATGTTGTATGGTATATTTTTGCGCCATATTCTTCTCCTGTGCTTTTCACGATCTTCGATGTGAAGACTGATCCTCGATTTGTGATTAAAGATGCAACGCTTCCCAAGTTGCAAAAAATATTCTTAACTATAAACTGTGCTATGAGTTCTGCCGTCACTCGAGGAACTGCTTTACAGATCGCGTATTTGCTGACGTATTTGATTGCTCCTATGACGAATCGGTGTCCTTCATTTGATTTGCGAAACGGTCCCAGTACGTCAATCGCTACTCGTTGTCTGAAGTTTTCGATTTTTACACTCTGCAGAGGCGCCCTCTGGTTGACTGTATTTTTTTCTTGACATTCTTTGCAGGATTTCACATATTTTTCGACTTCTTTTTCTGCATTTGGCATATAATATCGCTTCTTGAATTTATTTAGCGTTTTGAATAAACCGAAGTGAGCTCCACCCCAGGCGCTGTCATGTAATTCCGTCATGCATTCTGTAAACAACGCTGCTGGTAAAACTGTAACACTTTTGAGTTGGTTGTCAAACCATACTTTCTTGCATAAAACGTTGCGTTTGATGTGATATCCTTTGTATTGGTTTGAGCTGGATAGTTTATTCAAAATATCTTTACATACTTCGTCTTCTTGTTGTAAACGTAATAGATCCCTTTTTTCGAAGCTATACAGGCATAAATCATCTTGATTTTGTATATTTGATTCATCGACGGTTTCTTCATTATATAGGGGATTTCTACTTAGGAAAGCTGCATGAATATTATCTTTTCCTTTACAGTAAATTATTTTGACGTTCCATGGCTGTATCGCTAATGCCCATCTCGCGAGACGTCCATTCATATCTGTTCGTGAGCGCAACCAAACGAGGCTTTAATGGTCTGTTACTACTTCGAATTCTTGGCCCCATAGGTATTGTTTGAAGTAGGATAAGGCCCATATAAGACCGAGACATTCCTTTTCAGTAATTGCGTAGCGACGTTCGGCATCGCTTAGTTTTCTCGACGCAAATCCCACTGGTCGTAAATCCGTTTTTCCTTGCATTATACATGCTCCCAGTGCCTTATCTGAAGCATCATCACACAGTCGCGTTGTGACATCTTCATCCGTGGTGAAGTATCGTAATATCGGCGCTTCACAAATTCTTTTTTTCATTTCTTCAAAAGCTCGCTGTGCCTCTGCTGACCATACAAATTTATGTCCTTTTTTTGTTAATTCTGTCAACGCTAATGTTATTTGCGCAAATCCCTCTATGAATAATCCCAACGTTGATCACAACTATTTTAAATTAGACGGCGGTTTCGCTTCTCGCATGGCCTTAATTTTCTCAATATCAAGGCCAATTCCCTAGGCTGATACAGTGTGTCCCAATACTGTCAGTTTCGTGAAGCCAATCTTGCATTGAGTAGGTTTTAGAGTGAGATTCGCTTTCTGGAATTTTCTGAGCACTCGTTCTAGGGCTGTCAAAAATTCTTTATATGTTTTCGCATAAACTATTATATTGTCGACATACACTAAGACATTTTTATACTTGAGCTCCGCCAAAACTGTGTCCATAGCCCTCTGAAAGTGGGCCATGCTTGTCACGAGACCCATTGGTAGTTTTTTGAACGAGTACATACAGACCCGACTGACATATTATTATTATTATTTATTTAATTCCAGATAACAAAGATCCATGTTTTGTGTTAGTAAGGCTTAAAAACTAATGTTAGTTGGCACAAATTATAAGTAACATACATAAGTACACGCTGGACACTTAGAGTACAATACAAACTGATAGTAGTCATATAAATATTAAAAATAATCAACAATAAAATTTAGATAGGTTTATAAATCATTTACAAATAATTTGATTACCGGATAAAATTGAATAAAAATGAAATAACAAAATTAAAAAAAAAAAATATTATTAAAATTAAAATGCGCATCATATAAGAAAATTAGAATAAATTGAATTAAAAGTCATTAAATTAATTTTAAACTAAGATGTTTGTCCAGCATGGAGGCTCACCCAGTGCCTCATTATGGGGCAATCTAGCCTGCTCGCCATCACACCTAGGATGCCGCTGGCGCTGTCCCTTACGCGGCGCATTATGGAGGCGGTTCTTTTCCTCATAATGGCATGAAAACCGTCAATACGCGTTTCCGCGAACATACCGGAAGCACTGCAGTATTTAGGAAAACCCAGCAGCATCCTCAGCGTGTTATTATACTGAACGCGTAAGGCGTTGACTGCCCTTTGCGTATAGTTGAACCACAGGCAGCACGAGTAAAAGGACTGGCAATATGCCATGCCATATAAATGCCGTTTTTTCTTTTCCTTTTCCTAGGCTCAGTTGCCAATAGCTTGAGTTCAAATCCAATTCGGCAAAGTAACGGGCACCTTCTAAACATGTCAGCAGCTCTTCAATACGTGGTATTGGATAAGCATCTGGTTTGATTTTCTTATTTAGACTCCTGAAATCTATACAAAATCTCGGTTTGCCGTCTGGTTTCTCCACTACCATCACTGGTGAGCGTATGGGCTTCGCGACCGTTCAGTCACGCAATTTTTCAACCTTTCTTGTACCTGTTCTTCTATTACTTGTTTTTGTTTCGCCGACATCCTGTATGGCGATTTGTGTACTGGTATCTCATCAGTTGTTTCAATATCTATTTGATATCCATTGTATCATCCTAACGTTGACGGAGAGTAGGCAAATCTATCTTCATATTTAATTAATAATGTTCGTAGTTGTTCCGCTTGCTTTTCATTCAACTCTTCTCCGATCTGAATGCTTTGCACGTTTTCTTCTAAGAAATATATTTCTTCACCTTTGATATCTGGTTGACATTTTTCCCGTGACACATTTTTCTTGACTTCCGTGTTTGTCTTTACATTTTCAACTGATTTTCGATTTTTCTGCCTAATTAATTGTGTCACAAATTTACCTTTCAGTAATAATGTTCTTTCCTGGAAATTAATTGTGGCATTATGGTGTTCAAGAAAGTCATACCCTATGATGATCTGGTCAAGGTTCAAGTCAATTATATTGAAAATATGCTGAAAAACTACATTTTCAATGACTATATTTAATTTTACTGACCCTACTGTGTGTATATTTTTTCCACCAATTATCCGTAACAATATTCTATCACTATTTACATACTTTACATTCAAGTCCTTTAATTATGACAGGACACACTGGCTCCGGTGTCGATTAAAGCTTTATAATTATTATTATACTCTATACTAATTGAATTAAAAAGAGGATTAATATTGCCTTGTTGGTCGGAGCGTAGATTGTTCAACGACGCGGTGCTCCGGTTACGCGGCGCTGAAAGGTGTTTGGGGACTGCTGCCGGTCATTTTGGTAGAGGGTCCTCGGCGTCCCTCTTGTATGTGGAGAACCTCTTGCGGCATATGATTGTTACTGGCTCCGATAATTGTAATTTTGCGGGCGGGGTCTGAAATTGTAACTAGTGTAAGCGTTGTTTGTAGGCGTGACATTCGTGTTGACCGCCTGATCGCTGGAAACGGCCGCTGCAACTGGTACTGGCATCTGTGCTGGAATGGGAGTGTTATATGCCGAAGGTGGTGCTGTCGAGGTGCTTGGCGTTGACAATAACGGTGGCGCCACTCATGGTGCGAAGTGCTGACATTGTACCGCTGGAGGTGCCGGTTCTGTGAAGTTAATATTAACAGATGGCGGCTGTTCGGTTTGAAAGTATTCTGAAAATGTATGTATAGCCGCTTTCAGTGCCGCTTTAGTCTGGATATTCGCTGCCGCGAAATATAATTTATTTGCATCAGTCAGGTTCGTAATGAAATGTTTTATAAATGCCGCCTCGTCTATGTTTTTCGCCTTTGAAGCTAGTGCGTCCAGGGCATAATAGTATAGGATTGGCATTTCCTTCGGGTTTTGGCGGCGATAATAGAATTGCTGGGCGTAGTTAGTTTTATTTGGTAACTCTGTCTTCAATTTATTTATGATATCATCCAGTGATAAAAAGCCTTCATAGTTTGCTTTATAAAATTGTAATGCTGGACCTGTTAAATACGCGGCAATAGCACCCTTCGATTGTTCCTCCGTATATTTTTTTACTTGTGTGAGGATTTTGTATTGGAATATAAAATCGTCTACGTCTGACGTTCCGTCAAATTTGTCGGACTCCATTTTACGAAACACAGCACAACAATTCTTTATCTATATGTCTTACGACGGTGAACTTTAAAATTTGGCTATTTATCTCGCGGATAGTATTTATAGCCTTTTCAATATTTCAAGCCTTGGATAATTATATCCTGCGCGTAGAATTATTGATTATTGGCAGTTCTGTGGCAACGCGCTACGTATGAATGAGGTGATGTGATATTTAATCTAGAAATACACATAAAAACATCACCAGATAACTTCCTCACATACGTTTATCCTTACATATGTTTATTCCAGCCTAGAATATTTTTACCTTTAACATTCTCTTCTGACTTATGTACACTGGACAGCATAATTGCATGGACATTTGTCAGAAAGTTTGCTTTGCAGCGAAACGAGACGCTATCTATCCGGTAACGACATTGGTTTCATAAGATCTTACTAGATGGCGTTGATAACATCAAAATATTAAAAAAAAAATCTCGGTTGAACTTACGATTGCCAAACACACACGGCAAGTAACTCAAAATATTCAATTTACATTATGGAACGTATTTACAGAATCCAGTATTTTCTAATGCACCTTCAATTAAATATTACTTAGATTCACCGTCATATATAAACCAACGCCATCGATGATTTGGTAATTCAAACACAAAATACAAAAATGCTTTTTTCCTATACCGTCTTCGAGAGGATTTGAACCCGGGACTTTCGTCGTATAGATCAAGTCATTAAACCCCTTAGCCATCAAGCCATATTCGACATGGATGAAATTTATAACCGTGTCAGACAGTCACAAGCAAGCTAGGTTAGATTTTTTGTCATATGTATTGCATGGAAAACCCAAGAGTGGTCCTATTTATGAGAAGATGTGCTCTAGTCGTAAAATTTTGAAATCTCGGCTAAGTTTTGTCAAAACAATCAAGAGCAGATTAAATTTGACATATTAGCATCACAACATGCGACTAAGCAGTTTAGTAAATTCTAGAAAAGTACCAAAAAAATGCATTGTAAACCAAGTCTCTCGGCTAGTGTAGATGGTATTAGTGAGCCCAAAGATGTTGCGAACATTTTCAGGGATTACTTTCAGGTGGAACCCCCTTATAAACCCGTGCGGGAGGAGTTAAATGCTGAGTCCAATCTGACAGATATGTCAATTGTAGTCTCTGCTAAAGACGTTAGACTAGCTATAGCTAATATGAAAAGAGGTAAGTCTCCGGGGCACGACGGACTCAGCATTGAACACCTGCAGCACGGGGGCTCTCACATTGAGAGGTTATTATCTATGCTGTTCACGCTGTGCATGAGGCACTCATATTTGCCTCCTGATTTGATGAAAACTGTGGTCAATCCGACAAGTGATCTCGCTGATAAAAGTAATTATAGGCCGATTTCTTTGGCTACAGTCACCGCAAAGGTACTAGATAGGTTACTTGCCACTTTTATGAACATGCATATTAAATTACATGATGCGCAATTCGGTTTTCGTGAAGGACTATCTACGGAAAGTGCAATACTAGCCTTAAAACATACAGTAAGCTATTATGTTAAGAGAAATACGCTTATTTATGCCTGTTTCTTAGATCTCTCTAAGGCTTTCGATACCGTGTCGTATGATGTACTGTGGGCACAGTTGAAGGAGACAGGCATAAATCCGGCTGTTACAGGAATCATGTCGCACTGGTACAGCAATCAGATTAACGTGGTAAAATGGGCTAAAGAATATTCAGATCCATATGTGCTAAAGTGTGGGGTGAGGCGGGGGGGGGGGGGCTAACCTCACCTAGTCTGTTTAATATGTACGTAAATAAACTGCTTGAGGAGCTCAGTAGTATCCGTGTCGATGTAGAATTGATAATGTTTGTGTAGACAATGTTAGATATGCCGACGACATGGTGCTGCTGAGCCCATCAGTATCAGGGCTAAAAAAGTTAAGCCAGAGATGCGAGACGTATGCGCAAGAACACTGTTTGAAGTGCAACGTCGTCAAAAGCGAGTTCATGATTTTCAGGGGTAATATTAAGTGTCCAGCCTACTTGCCCAGACCGAGGACCGAAAAGACGATCTAGATATTGAGAGGGAGCGCAGGGCGTTGTCCGTCCGAGGCGGGATGCTGGCGCACAGGTTCGCACGTTGTAGTGCCCAAGTAAAGCTTTGCACGTTGTAGTGTCAAAGTTTCTATACGTGTGGCCTGTGGGCTAGTTTCAGGCTAAAGCCCTATATAGCCTGCGTATCCAGTATAATAATATTTTCAGCATGCTGTTTGGGCTTCCTAGATTTTGCAGCGCCTCTGGGATGTTTGCCGATGCTAGCGTAGAGGACTTTTATGCCATAGTGCGAAAGAAGACGGCATCCGTGGTGTTGCAGATGAGGGGGAGCTTAAATAGCATCCTGAAAATGATAACAGAGAGGTGGGATTCGGATATTCTGCGCCCATACACCGACCTTCATGTCAAACGACGAAAAAATAAGTAGTTATAAGGTAATATAGTTTACTAACATAGTTTTTAAGTTTTTTGTGTTTTTTGTAACTAACAATCTATGGATATAAGGAATCTGAATAATTTATATTTATTTATTTATTTATATACCCGTCTACGATAAATAGTTGAAATCTGTTAAGCCGATTTGGCGTCATGAAGGCACAACGACACATATGAACAAACAAACATACAAAAAAAATCGTTTTAGCAAACTCCAAGTAGTCCGTAATAATCATTTTGTTGAAAATATCTTCAACGTATAGACATTACATTTTTACAACTTATTAGTATAGTTATACAAAGAAAATATCTATAACCCAGGAACGAATCATGTATGATCATCACACAAATAGTTGCTCTTACCGGGATTTTAACCTAAAACCGTCAGCTTTGCAGGCAGTGCACTCCCTGTAAGATAGATAACACACATCCATTCATTGTCACGGAAAAGTTAAATACATGAATTACGTTGTTATTTAAATACTAAAAAATTGTGTCGATTATCGTAAAATTTTGTATTAAATGGGAAACTGGAATAATATACTAACCCAAATGTACACAACAAACAAAATTATTACTTAGCAAAAACATTTTTACGATTTTTTTAATTAGCTATGAATATGAAGGTGTTGAAATAGTACATTTCGATGCTAGTGCGGAAAGTGGGTAGTTATCATTTTATCGAAATTTCTTACGTCGATTTTCATTTCGCCGAAAACTATTCCACGAATATCATTAAGTACATTTTTTTTCTAACCACATAATCATCAATTCATTGTTTTTTATATAATCGAACAACTTTTTATCGTTAATCGTTCCGAATTTGTCTCAAATCGTAGAGTAACGATTCATCGAATTTACCTATCATCGAAACATGATTCATAGATGGTACGTTCCATATTATTATTATTGCCACATTGTTTTTGACCCATTTTGACGATCCGCTCGCTCCGCTATACATGGTCATAGTACAAACGTAACCTAACCTGCATTTTTCGGTTTTTGACGCTCCGCTCGCTTCTCTCGCACGGCTATACATGGTCACAATACAAACCTAACCTAACCTACAGTTTTCGGTTTTTGTCCCATTTTCACTTTCCTCTCGCTCCGCTATACATGGTCACAATACAAACCTAACCTTACCTACAGTTTTTGACCCATTTTGACGATCCGACGCTCCGCTATACATGGTCACAATACAAACCTAACCTAACCTAAAGTTTTCGGTTTTGACCCATTTTGAAGCTCCGCTCGCTTCGCTTGCTCCGCTACACATGGTCACAATACAAGCCAAACCTAACGTACAGTTTTCGGTTTTTGACCCATTTACATGGTCACAATACAAACCTAAGCTACGAGTACCTACCTACAGTTTTAACGGCAGGATCCCCGATGAAATGTACTGTCGTTGAAACGTATATTATCAAGTATAGTAACACTAAGAATTTTGAAAACTACAACTTACGTTAAGTTAAAATTATGGTAAAGGCGATTCGACGAACGACTATGTCGATGGACAAATAAAATAATAAAATAAAAGGTTTCTTGTGTAAAAGGTAATTCGAGCAAATGTCTGTGCTATCTAACGAAGTTCGATGAATGATTCCTAAGTGATAATACAATTCTGCGAATAGTTTTATTGGAAACGATAATCGATGAAACGATTTTGGTAAAATGATGGATTCCCGCGGAAAGTATGTCATTACTTCACGAGTACCGAGATATCTTGCCAGGAGCCGTAGGCGAGTGACATTTCTGCACGTTTATCGAACGACGTTTTTTAATAAATACAGTTGTGAAAAAATAAGAAAAACAACAAGTAAAACTTGAGATTGAAAAACAAAGTCGTTTTCAGTTGAACCTTTCACAGTAAAAAAAGTTGACAGTATGAAAGAGCAGGTTTTTTAGCTTTTATTCGACTAGAATGGATTTTCTTATTATTATTGGACTCCCTTCAATGGAAGTTTTTTCATAAGACAGAAACGATTGTTAATATAAAACATTGTACTATTTATCACAACCCAACAAAACGGGGCTTCATCGCGTATAAATATGATTCATTTAATTATCTTTAGTTTCCTTCGAGATCATGGACGTAACGCGACGTCCGAAACGTCGAAGAATTACCAACGAAAGGTAATTAAATAAATCATATTTATACGCGATTAAGCCCCGTTTTGTTGTATTGTACTATTATTACCTAAGTATCGTTATTTACGATAATTTATGTATCGTAAATTTATAAAAACGGTATCGAATGTGCCGTTGGAAACATAAAACATGTTTACAGAAAGGGAAAACGTACTCTTCCTTGACAAGTGTTTCGGCAGCTATTCCGTTCCGTTCAGACAACTTATTAAGAACGGTTTTTCGATGATCGATATTAAAAAATAAACGTGTTATAATGATGAAAAGGTAAGTAATAAAATATGAAATATGTATATTGTTCGTATTCTTACATTAAGAGTGCCCGGTAAGCTCGCTTCTCCATACAAACGTACTTACGCTCTCATTTTAAAACTACTAGCTAGTTTGCGTTGAAACTATGTACTTAGAATAAGTTAAGATATATCTAGGCCTGTAATTAGTTTATGTAGCTTCAGATACCAAACTAAAAAAAATACAGCTGTTTTAAGTTTTAAATACAAAACTTGTTTTTGCTGTATTTCGTTTGTTTTATAAACTGCAGCCATGTTAACTAATTTCAGGCCTAGACATGCCTCATGTCATTGTATATGCAAAGTTCCGTTACAATCCAACTCGTAGTTTTAAAATGAGAACGAAACTCCGTTTGTATGGGAAGGTGAAATTCGGCCGAGCTTACCGGGGACTCTTAATAGTAGGTTTTTATGTTGATTACGACGTTTAAAGGAAACTAATATGGGTTAGGGTCGTAAGGACTAGTTTAAAGAATGACTATGTCCGCAAAACGTCGTAATTGTATTATTCTTCAGTCAACACAATGACTTTTTTGAACAATGACCAGTCAGCAGTATCTCTTGATTGCACGGTCGTCAATAAAAGCAGAACGCCGTAGTTTCAGAATGACTAGGTAGATTTGGGGCCATATTCTATTATGCCTTGGTTGTAAAATAACACATTATGTATTTTGTCTGATCTCATAACAACCAAGTTATAACTGATGGGTGATGAATTGAATGTCTGTACAAGAGCATAGCAGTCGGACCATATCGCATGCTCAGTGAAGGGTCCCGTAGCCGTTAGTACAAAGAAATCCACAACAGATGAAAAAAATACGATGTGAAAAAGTGCATCAGCAGAATAGAGTATCTTAATGGCACTTACGTCTTTTTGATGAGAAGCGCAATTTTTCGAAGAAGAGATAATAACTCAAAAATTATCATTATCACCATTACCAGCATTACCTTTGGCGGTAACTTATAATAAGTGGCCTGATACTCACGTTTGAAGTCTATTAAAGAACCTCTCTGTGATTTCCTTGTCACTCGATTCGACTATGTAGGCGTTTTGCAACTGAGAATTTATAAATATCTGGCTATATGCCTATTCTGTCATTTTACTCTCAGTATGTTCTGCTACTTACTCGATTTGCTATTAGGATATTTTGATTATTCAGCCGTTTTGCAAAGAAGACGTTGTACAACTAAGTCAAATTGTATTAGGTTCTTACATATGAAATTAGCGTTTGGCGAACTGGCAACTGGTTCAAAATATGTGGCGTTCGGCTAGGAATTCCAAATTCAAATTTATTTCAAATTTAATTAAGACCATGTATTTTTGTGTTCGAATTTCGAAATTTATTTGTTATCGCGTCATTTGTTTTTCTTTCACATCGTTCTGCTCACAATATGGAGAACTTAAAATATCGCTATATTTACGAATATGAGTTTCACCTCGGCACCAGTGCTGCAGAAACGGCTCGTAGGACTAGCAATGCGTATGGGGAAGCTACTGCAAAAGAAAATACGGTACGGGTGGGTGGTTACAACGTTTCCGTTCTGGAAATGTTGACCTACAGAACAAGCCCCGTGGACGGCCGGAGACACAAGTTGACAACGAAGAATTAAAAGCAATTGTGGAAGCAGATCCATCGCACGTCAGAGTTAGCGGCAGGCTTCGGTGTGAGCGATAAAACCATTTTGATTCACTTGAAACAAATTGGAAAAGTTAAAAAACTTGAAGAATGGGTACCGAATGAATTGAGCGACACAAACGAAGAAACACGCGTCGAGTGTTGTGTTTCACTTCTCAACCGGCACGATAATGAAGGCATTTTGAATCGTATCGTTACTTGTGATGAAAAATGGATCCTGTACGACAACCGGAAACGTTCTTCACAATGCTGAACCCAGGTGAACCAGCCAAATTCTACCCGAAACGAAAGTTGACTCAGAAAAAGGTACTGGTAAGTGTCTGGTGGACTAGTGCCGGTGTCATCCATTACCTCTCGCTCGACCACATACGGCACGTTTGACGACCGCATAACTAGGGCTGCCATGTTGATTATAGCCGAACCCGTACAAAAACTTCAAAAACCCTGAATATTTGAAGGAAATCGCATTTTTCCCCGGACATGTTAGATTTTAATCAGTTCAATAAAGTTTTCCCTGACATAAAAAGTTTTTATTTCAGGATACTTTTTTCGAAATATGGACAACTTCATGCAAAGGAAATAAATTCAAATCTCACGAGGCTGTCCAAACGGTCTTCAAATATTTTATAAATTCTCGCTTAACATTTTTTTTAGTAAAGGAATCAATGAACTACCTTCGAGTTGGCAAAAGTGCATAGATAGCCATGGTACATACTTTGACAAAATAAAAAAATAGTTTCATACAAAAAATCGTTTTAATTTCTGCTATATGTAACGCCAATTTCATATGTAAGGACCTTATTTACCCAGTCCTTTTATTATTATGACATTTCAGTAACCGGAATTAGGTGAGCTAAAATACATAAAGTTCGCGAGTGGACATAATAGAGAGCGGTTACAACCGGATAAATATAATACTTTATTTGGATTCTGGGTATTCGATATTCATTCGGGTACTTGTCATAATATTGAACGTGACATGTATTGTTTACAGTGCAGCATGTTTAATGTTAGTTTTTAGTAAAAAGGGCTAGACAAAAGAAGGTATGTACAAGATTTCTAAGAAGTAGTTGTAAGACAGTGTGCAGGTGGACAAGCGGCAAGAAGTTGCGCACGATCGGGACAGATGGCGTGCTCTCGGTGCCTGAGCCAAATTAGTTATTTAGTAGTTAATTTTTGTTTTGGTTGTTAGACGAATAATATGGGTTTCCCCACGCATTGTTTATTAATGAATCTCAAAGGGGCGTGTTAGAGCCAAGCGGTATAAACAATTAGTGCTCAAAAAATAAGGGAGATAGTAAAAGGTCAAGTACATACTCAGGTAGGTAGATGGACTCATTCGCTCCTGAACCCTGGTGAGTTGAGTTAGTGGGTGTGTGGTTTATCGGATTTTTTACTTTGGCTTGTTTATGGTATACTGGATATTCTTGAAATGATGACATTGGCCTGCATTTAAGGATTACGATTTGCTGCGTTTCATATATTCGTTTACCTGGATGGATCTCATACGGTAAGTCAACCCTAATTTTAATATGCCACGTGGGCATTTTATTGGAGTAGATTCTTAATATTTAAGAATTTGTTTGTATGTATAAAAATGAAGTTAAACGTTTAACGTTTTTAACTTCTATTTATTTGTTAATGTTACCTTTTATTACACGAACACAGAAAAATAATGAAAAATCTGCCACAAGGACTATTTGAATATGGACAACCACATGTGATGCCTTCATTGAGTATGTACTTAACCCTATACGTACTTGCTTCCTTATCTTTCTAGTACTAGTAGCTTACACTATGTTGACGCTAATACGCCACTCTGACAAGCATTAACAATGAAAGGGAAAACACAGATTACTAATTTACAATATTTCAATTTTTTTATTATGGCTGGAATGTAACCATTTTTCATCATTACGGCTAGTACTAGTACTCGCAGTGCCCGGATGAATATCGAATACCCGGCATCCAAATAAAATATTATATTTATCCGGTTGTAACCACTCTCTATTATGTCCACTCGCGAACTTTAGGTATTTTAGCTCACCTAATTCCGGTCACTGGACATTTTACATGCTTGGACATTTTACCACCGTGACATGATGCAAATTAGACCCCTTTCTTACGTAGTCATTCTTCAAACTAGTCCTTACGACCCTAACCCACTAATATTAACACTCATCAATAAGTAGGTAGTCATGAATTTCAACAATCATAAATAAAAAAGAATTGGAAAAATGAAAAGCACTAGTTCGCGAAAACCAACTTTCCGCATACTAAACAGCTACGTAAAGTACAACTTTTTGAGCAACTGTAGCTATAAAAATAACATGTTCTCCTGGGTTATTAAATGTGTGAAGCCCAAAATAATATAAAATGATCCGCTGTGCCACGAAAATATTCAATGCAGTTGTATGGTTAATTTGTTTGTTCGTTAATTCGAAAAAACGGAAAAGTACATAGAAAAGTTGATTGCATGAGTTTTTAAACTCCACCCAAATCATAAAGGTTATCGTGCTTCAGAGCGGATTATTGTATGGTACTTAATAAAATAATTAAGTTGTGGTAACTCTCTGGTAATACTCTTTTCACCTCACTCGCTCCGAAAAGTTCAATTTACAGGGCCAAATCTGCGTGGAAATATTTATATTTTCTTTCAAATCCGACGTGCATAAACCGAGTGTATATTCGCCAACAAACTGCCTTGCAGTTTGGCGAAATTTTTTATGTAAAAAACGCTTTGCATATTTTGTGTTCATAAAAAAAAAGTTAGACGGGAGTGCGATGAGTATACGTGAATTCAAAAAGTTGATTAATTATTTTGAACGTTATTTTACTTACTGCAAATGTATATTTTTATTGTTTAAAAATGTAGTATTTCTTTTTACTTTGCACACGACTAGTTTTCATTATTAAATATTTGGATGGAAAATTGCAAGTCGCTTCGCTCATGGTTCAATTTTAGATTCCTTCGCTTGCTCGGATTTCAATAGAAGCACTCACGCTAAAAACAACTTTGCAGCCTTGCATAACAATAGTACCTATATTATTGCACTGCAGAGGGCGGGAAAGGTAATTTCGTGGATGAGTATGGTTTCTTTGCTTCAAATAGATACGAATCCACGAAATGACATTGCTGCCGAGGCATGTATACTGCTTTTCTCCAAATATGCGAGGAAATTTGACTCATGTTTATATAACTTATTTTAATAAAAATAACATGGCAGACAATCTTTGACATAATGAAATTCACGTTCCCGCCTTAATTTTTGATAAGTATATTAAAGTTCAAAATTTAGGGTCCGAATTGTACATTTGGTTCCACATAAAATATAGTAATGAAAATAAATAAGAAGAAACCCTATAGGAATCGTTAATATAAATATATGCATCATTATTATTACTTTTAGTTGAATCGGCAATTCATAAACGCACAACATTTAAAAACTTACCTTTGCTACAAAATATTTATTAGTCCCAAAATCATTAAGACTAAATAAACTGTATTATTATGTATGATTTGGCTACAAAAAATATTGTTTTTTTCTTCTTCTATTATTATTGGCATTAACCATGCAATAACTGCGCAGAAAACAATTAAAGTTTTTTTAAATCTCGGTTTTTGTACGTTACTATTATTCAATTGGCTGTATCGTGAATTTTCAAAGTCTTGGATGAAATTAAAAGTAAAAACCTGCACAATAATGTACACTTCCCAGGTATGTTCGGGAAGTATTGCCACTTTTTTCAAATTGATTAACGTATATAACGATGGATTTCGCGGTGTTTTTACTTCATTAATAGGAACATTTCCTCGTAAGTTGGAGAAATAGTACATTTCTCAAACATGCAATTAAATGTCGTCCTTACGTGCGTTAAAACAGGCTTCAAAGTATCCGGCAGTTTCGGGCGGACCAACCTGAGAGAAACTGTAAAGGAATTTCATACAAAATTAAAGGTCTAGACCGGGAAGTATTTTTTTTTATTTGAATGTAAACATCTGTGCGTCTGTGTCATGAACAGGCTAAAAGGCTGGATTATATTTTTTTAAATTTTTCTAGTGGCTGAATGGTTATCGGATCAAAAATATCCGCGTTAATGCCTATTATTACACACCAACTGCTATTAAGAACTCAAATCTGTATGTTTAATATATTGGTGAATAAATTTAAAATATTGTCTATACGTAAGTCACCAGAGACCATAGATAATATTTAAAATCCTTTGCATTTAATTTATTTATTATAGAAATTAAGATTCTTATTATAAAGGTGTGTATAACGGCCCTAATAGGGTTTACCCGAAAACTACACCCGCGAAATAGGGACGACTTCCGTAAAAAAAAAAAATACGGAGGGATTGAAGGGAAAATTTCAAAAACTTTTGTCGTGTAGTTTTTTGAGTGGTGTATTTTTTTATTTCATTGCATATGTTTGAGAAAAGCACTATACATGCCTCTGGCCGTGAAAAGTGCTTGCCGGCTTCGTATCACTATCCGGTCTATACCTACTCACCCGGCAAGCCCTTCTTTCCCGGCGTCTGCTGCGTAAGGCTGCGAAATAGGGGATTGCCGGCCGAGTAGTTATTCCTCGTTAACACTCGGCCATCTAGAGATACGAGGCCGACCATCCCTGTTCGCGCCGAGGCTGGTATAGTGCTTTTCTACAACATGCAATGAAATAGAAAACTATATTTTTTGATACAACGAATATTATTTCCCTACTAAATTTTTATTTCAATATACAAGGTCTTCGTTCTTTTCGCCGCGGCGCACCCCGGCGCGCGGCGCTCGGAGCTAATGGAAAAGGTCGCTTTGCAGGCCATGGCCCGCAATTTCGTATGAAATTATCATTATGTGCCTCTCATCGCGGCGCACCCAAAATGTGAGACTTCGGGGTCTATTTTGAGGAACACAACGGCAATATTTCATAGCATGTTTGAGAAAATAACTTTAATTGTAAAAATAAGGCGTGCGTGCGCCCTCACTCTTGGGTGTTTCATGAAAGGGCTCTTAAGATGTAGTTTATAAGGTTGTATTGTATGTATGTCTGTAGGTACTGATCAACGGCGTACCGCTGTGGGATGAAGGGCCGATGCCGGTCACCGCCTCGGTCGAGCTGTTGGAGGAGTCGCTGGTATCCGCGCTGTCGCGTCACACCGCGCGGTTCCAGCGAGCCGTCTTCAGGGGAGAGTTGTCGGACATGGATGACGCGGTTGATTTTCTTATGAAGCAACCGCATATAATGCCTCGGTGAGATTATATATATGCTTCGAGCGAAAGAATATTTATTTTTAATGTTTTGTATGAACGCACAAGTGAAAAAACGTTGTGTGGCATTTGTATTCTAATTTATTTTAGAAACCCCCAGAAAAAATGTGTTATACGTTTGAACTGTGAATTTGTGTGTGTGACTGTGACATCATAGCTCCTAAATGGACGACCGTTTTTTTTTTTATAAATCGATTAATGAATCAAGATAATGTTTATCAGCCGTTTTATGATGATCGTGTTTTTTCCTAGGTTTGACTGGGTATATTTTCAAGGGTTGGAGGTCGATTACTTGTCTGGTTACGCAATTGCAGTACCTGGGGCCCGTTTCTGAAAAGCTTGTAACTTGTATTACAAGCGGAAGTCTCTTTCCAACAATTTGTATTAAAAAGAGACTTCCATTTGTAATGCAAGTTAAACCGAAACGGGCCCCAAATTCTGATTTATTTACAGGTTGAACCGACGTGTTCTCAGCTCAGAGCCCTCACAGTTCCTGGACCTGACTGGAGTACCGGCTTCTAGTGAATACTTTACAGAAGATAACATTCATAGGTTGCTACAACTGACAGGTACGCGTGCGTCAGCCGACCTATGCCTGTTTGTTTGACCTTTATGGCAATTGTCAGGTCACAACGACATCCATGACGAACTTCAGAAGAGCCGTACATCTTCGGAATTTCGGTTGGCTACGTAAAAAACGTATTTTACTAATCTGATAGTTTAATATAAATTAAATTAAGGTATAGCTTGACCAACACCGCTGTACCGCACCTTAGGTATGCGAGGTTACGTAAGGCGCGGTACAGTGGTATTGGTCAAGCTATAACATATATATACACACACACACACACACACATATATATATATATACTCCGTGTTTTTTATTTCCGTTAACTTTAAGGGAAGATTCTGCAGGTCAAATAAGAGTTAATTTCTCCAAGAAACTAGTGTACTATTTGTACATTATCGCTTGGTCTTTACTTATAACAGCTCAACTGGAATCGTTTGTGTTGTTTAAGTATTGCCATACAAATTAAGTTATGACAAACTACAATTTTTTTTAATTAGTTAAAATAATAATAATACAATTTTAAAACTAATGTTTGATGTAAAAATTGCGTTCGTGATATAACCCACTAGGTCTAAGTATAAATTAGTTTTAAGGTACAGGCACCACCGAAAATCAGCGTCACGGCTTGCCGTGGCGTAAAGCTGAGTGGTGACCCCTTTCAGCGTCGTCAATTCTTTTTTTTTGTTATTTGTATTTCTTGTTGCGGGCGTTGAATAAATATGTTTTCTTTCTTTCTAGTGTTCTAACTCTTACTACTTTTGAGATATTCAACAATAGTTATTTGTTATATTATGCAAGGCCGCAAAGTTGTTATTTGGCGCGAGTGCTTCAATTGAAAGCCGAGCAAGCAAAGGAAGCTAAGATTCAAGGCACGAGCAGCCAAATTCTTTTGCAGCCGTCCGAAACACACAACTTTTCACCTCACTAAAGCGAGGAAATGTGTGATGTAATAAAACTATGAAATATATTTTAAAAAGCATACTATTTTTTTCCATTTAAAACTAGTAACAATGAATCTACGAAACACACTAATAATAGGTATAAGCTACAGCGCTGTCTCGGGCACACGGATGTGGGTAGGACAGTCAAGTGACAGCCATGATCGAGGGCGGACGTCTGCCTGACATTGGTGTGATATCGAGCCAGTGAGTGCGATATAGTGTGTCTTAGTGCACTACAAGTGGCGATGAGGGTAAAGGTTAAGTGTTAAACCAATTGATACTATTAACCAGCCTTCCGTTTGAAAGATAGAAAAAATGAGGAGAGTAGGTAGTAGCAGATTGTAGTACAAGTACAATTAATGAACGTGCAAAGCGAAAATATATGTAGTTTAAGTTGCTCACAAATATTACTTGCATCAGATTACGCAAATGTAGGTACTTACTTCAAGTTCTTAGAACAACTATTATTGTCGCAATGGTTCGAAATTAAATATTTTTATCTCACTGTAAAAAGCTGCCTACGCATGGTGTTCCATATGTCTATTTTATTTTAGCAACAGTTTGATGGATTGTGAGTTATATTATATAATTATTGGTTTATACCTCGTGTGTTCATAAGTTTTGAGACAAAATGAATACTCGAATTATAATTAGATAAGATAATTTATTTTTATGACACAGTTATAGGGTTAATAAAAGACAATGTCTTAGTAAAATAAAAATATAATTTACTCGAAATGTCCACCCTTATTTTTTATACAGGCTCTTAAACGTGGTTTCCACTCATCAATAGCTTCACGTACTTTTTCAATAGGAATACGCTTCGCTTCTCTCACTAAGGCTCGTTTCAGGGCCTGAAGGTTTGGATGCGGCTTTCGGCATGCCCTTAGCTCTAATTCCGTCCACAAAGAGTAATCTAAAGGATTTAAGTCTGGGCTTGAAGAAGGCCATTCCTCAGTACTAATAAACCCAGGCAAATTTTCTTTTAGCCACTTTTGTGTAGATTTCGCTTTATGCGATGGTGCTGAATCTTGTTGGAAAATCCAGTCCTTTCCAGCGAATAGAGTGGTAGATAGGGGTTTTACAACGTTCTTGAGAATGTCACTCTGATAATTTTGTGCTTTAACTTTGACCCCATGTTGGCAAAAATGCAATTTCGTAACGCCTTCATATGAAACTCCCCACCATACCATGTCGCTAGCCGGATGATGTGTGCGTTGGACATGTCGCACGTTAGACGGAATCTCCTTTGAGCTTTTGGCGTAGATTTTATCATTCTGCCTGTTAAATTTTTCTTCGACAGTAAATATCTTCTCATCCGTGAACAATATTTTTGTAGGGTCGTGTCGCCTAAGTAGGGTCCGACAACGTTTGAGTCGCATTTTCCGTAGACGATCATTTAGATAATGCACTTTTCTCTTACTATACGCTTTTAATTTAAGATCATATTTAAGTATTCTATTTACCGATATACGTGAAATACCCGTCTGTAGAGCCATTTTCTTCTGGGTGCGGCACGGATTTCGACGAATTCGTTCTTTGATAATCTTTATGTTCGCAGGGGTCCTTACAGAACGCGGGCGGCCAGTTCTTGGACGATCATCAATCTTTTGGGTCTCCTTATACCGCTTTATAGTATAGTATACAAAATTGCGGCTAGCTCCAATATTTTTTAATTCGTTAAAAATTTCCATTGGTTTTTTTCCCGCCTCATACAACGAAACTACAGTACACCGAAGTTGTTTCTTAGCCGCCATTTTGACAAACAATGACAATAAAAAGAAAAAAATTATATATTCTTAATTAAAACGTTCCAATTTCAAATTCTGAAACAGCCACGACAAGCTGCCAGCACGTTTTTATTTTAAATTTGAGGTTTGAAATTCGTCTCAAAACTTATGAACACACGAGGTAGAAAAATGAGTCACCTTTTTTTAATTCTTGCCTTTTTGCAACTTTGATTTATCTTATCAACTTGACGTACATTGTCTTGACGTATGTGTATATAGGTAAGAAAATAATCAACCAACAGCAAAAAGTTTGATTTGCAATTGCGTGAACGTCTTTGAAGGTTCATGATAATAATATTATTAGCGTAGCGGACTGAGAGATAAAACTAACTCCTCTCTATGAACTGTCAAAATGATCGATGAATTATGCTGGCCGCAGACGTACGGTTTCTGGATTGGAAATTCAGGGATCCGGCGCAGACGTTCGATTTTTCCCTTTTCCGTCGAGAGCTGCTACCGCGAATATCAAAAATCGAAAATTCTAAACATCTTTCTCTATCGCTCTTGAGTCAAATATGATAGAGCGATAGATTAGGCAAATTTGTATGGAGCGTGGCCTATCCGCGGCCAAAGATAATTTTGATATTAGATGATGCAGGATGGTCTCCTTGAGACGCTGGAGAAGAATGCATTTTTGTTCTACCATACGTGATATAGGTTTTTTCAGTAAACTAGCTATTACACACACCATATATTATGCATGTGAGTCTAATCCAATTGTATCAAAATAAAGGGACATTTGAAGTTAAAGTAGTCATTGAGTTGCGATTAAATTGTATAAAATGAACATGTGGTAGTTAAACGTGGCCATGTTACCGTAATGAATTAATGTTTACGAGGTTATCACAGATTAGCAATAATGATCGCGGTTAGGTAATAGGCTACTTTTTCCTTAAGTCAAATACTACACAAAATATTCATTTATTGGGCTATATTTGATATGAGTCAAGTAGCCTATTAAGCGCTATGTCACATTAGAATAGCTTCTCTTTTTAAATTAAATGGTATATCTAGGTACAAACACTTGGTAACGTGGCAACCAATACAAAGGTTTTTATAAGTAATATTGCTAGATCGAATGGATAATAATAATAAAATTAAATAACGTGTTGAATAACATGATAAAAAAAATATCTCGATGCTGTACGAAAGTTAGGTACCGTAAGGTGAGCTGTTAGTGGGTCATTCTACTTTATATTTGCACATTTGTAATTGTCAAATGTAAACCATGCGTGAACGTGTTACCACTGTATCGGCCTACATGTAAATGTAAATCATACTTGAATGTGTTACGGCTGTATGGGCCTACATGTAAATGTAAATCATACTTGAATGTGTTACAGCTGTATGGGCCTACATGTAAATGTAAATCATACTTGAATGTGTTACGGCTGTATGGACTTACATTTACATGTAAATCATACTTGAATGTGTTACGGCTGTATGGGCCTACATGTAAATGTAAATCATACTTGAATCTGTTACGGCTGTATGGGCCTACATGTAAATATAAATCATACTTGAATCTGTTACGGCTGTATGGGTCTACATGTAAATGTAAACCATGCGTGAATGTGTCACGGCTGTATGGGCCTACATATAAATGTAAACCATGCGTGAATGTGTTACGGTTGTATGGGTATATACGTAAATGTAAACAATGCGTGTATGTGCTTACATTTAAATGTGTATCGGCTTACATTTAAATGTAAACTAAGTTTTAAAAAGCGTGAGAGAGCTCATCCTTAAGTTCTAGACTCATCTTTCTCCGTGCTTCTCCCCAGTTCACTTGGGTTAGGCCTCTGAATATGTTTACGCCATTCCACTCTGTCATTCCATGCCACTAGTATTAAACTAGATGCTTTCTCCACCAAGTGCCATTTTAACCGGATGATTATCTTCGCGGCGCATCCCGTGTCCGTACCATCATAGCTGACTTTCTTGAATTTTATCAGGAATTGGTGCAACTTTAAAACTGCCTCTAATGAATTCATTCCCTATCCTGTCCAGCTTGATTACGCCGCCTGTCCAGCGAAGCATTTTCATTACAGCGACATGGAGTTTGGCTTCATGTTCTCCTAGTGAGGTAGTCCATTATAGTTATAAAATGAGTGGGCTAAGTGCTGAGCCTGGCTGAACTTCAACTTTGACATGGATGGGGTAACTGGTTCCCGCTGAGCTGTGAGCTGAAGTACTAACGTCGGTATACCTATCCTGAAGAAGCTTTATATATATGGGTCCGGCCCATTTTGACCTCATAGAGCTTGTCAAATTAGTCGACCAGGTACTCTGTCGAAAGCTAGGTCGAGGAACACCGTAAATAAGTTTTTCTTCATTGCTCTGTATTTTTCGGTTAAAATCCTCAGTGGTTGTATGCGTCCGTAGTCCTTTTCCCCTTAGTAAATCCAAGTTGGTTCGGGGTCACCGTAATTAGGTAAAAAGTTTCTGTATTAAGACTTGTTCCTATATTTTCAAAGCATGTTAAGTGAGTGTTATACCTCTGTAGTTGAGCAGGATTGAACATCACCCTTATTTTGACGAGTGGAGAGAAGATAACTGTGTCTCCAGGAGTGGAAAATTTTGCTATATTTGATAATACCATTAGAAAGGTTTTGGTAAGCCAGATTACCATGTGATTACCAATTTGCTACCGAGATTTTTCCAAATGTTCGCAGGTACGCCATGCGGGCCGGGTGACTTGTTATTTTTAATTTCAATATTGTAGATTTTACCCCTTTCTGTGTAAGCACATAAATTGACCCCATTGTGGAGTTAAAAGGTATGACATGTTGACAAGGGAACTCTTCATTAAGTATGTGTTGAAGTATGAGAGCCATTTGTTGTTAATTTCATCATTGGATTCAAATCTTGTCTGGAGGCTAGCACTCTATTAGCTTCTCATAGATATTCTGGCTAGCAGCGGCTTTAGCTTGAGCGACTGCTTGTTTTGCTGTCTTTTTAGCAATAAGGTAGAGTTGTTTATCAGTGTCTAGCTTAATGCTTCGCGGTTTCTGGAGTTTATAACAAGACATCAATAATTTATGCTGACTGGTGAGTGCCTCCCCTAATTGCTAGAATGTAATCAATTTGGGTGGAGCGGTTTCCAGACTTGTATATTATGAGGTGTTCTGCTTTCTTTTGGGAGTAGGTGTTTACAATGGCCATGTTCTGAGAATTGGTAAATTGCACGATAGATACTTCACGGCGGTTTATTGGCCGAATCCAAAGCCACCGTGATGCTCGGGGTAGTCTCTGTTAGTAGCACCTACATGCCCATTTAGATCGGCCCCAATGATAATCTGCTCTTGTGCAGGAATATCTTGCATTAGACTATACAATTCCTCTAAAAACTTTTCGTGTTCAGTTTCCTGGTATCCATCTTGTGGAGCGTAGGCTGCTATAATGTTAAGCAGGAGTTGTCCTTCCGTTCCAAGTTTTATGGACGTAATGCGATCTGTGCGCCGGTCCACGTGCTATCTACTATGGCTACTCCATTTATTTTATTTGAGATTCCGTTACAGTATAGCTTATAATCGTTTCTGATGTTTCGGTGACGAGGAAAACACCTCCCAATTTTACAGCCAACAAAATAGAGCCATAATCCAATAAGAAAAAGGAAACAAATTAACTCCGAATTTTAAACAAGCAGAAGGTGGAGACGTAGTTGTTAGAAATGAATAGACACGTCAAGAACTTAGGTGGAATGTGGAATGTACTACATTTAAAGAAACTAGAAGGTAAATTCAAGAATATGAAAGAGATTATGATACGTACGAGTGAGGTTAAACAATGTGGTTACACTTACTCTATGAATCACTGATTAAGTTGATTGAAATAAATTATACTAAGGAAGGGATGTAGTGTTTGTCTATCTGTAAATATAAGTAACAGCTATAGCGTTGTCTCGGGCACACGGATGTGGGTAGGACAGTCAAGTGACAGCCATGACCGAGGGCGGACGTCTGCCTGATATTGGTGTGATATCGAGCCAGTGAGTGCGATATAGTGTGTCTTAGTGAACACTACACTCCATAACACCCGAATGTTTTGGAAACTTTAATGTCAACGTCAAGTTACTTTCAGAAATACGAAAAAGACAAGATTTCCTATTTGGTTATAGCTAGTGATGAGCCGCCGAGAAATTACGCCCTTACGGTAATTCTCACCGTGGTAAGTTTCCGTAAATTAACGGTAATATTCTCCGTAAGTAAATTTTGTGACTGTTGATCTTAAGTTGGTAAGTGAAATGTGTGGCCAAGTTTTGAATTCAATCGATGTTTTTTTCAATTTAGTATACTCAAATGAGATAATATACGCGATATAATCAGTTTAAATTGTTTTATTTAAATAAAAAAAATAAAAAATCATAGGTAAAAAACAATAACAAGTAGAATATTCATTATCGGCAAAAATATCCTTCACTATGACAGGTACTCGCACAAAATAACCCTAGCCCATTTGATGTAAGGACCGACTTACTATGGAAACCCGACTATAACCTTTTTAATTAGTGTGATGATTGGTTTACATAATTTTTACCATTTTTAGGGTTCCGCAGCCAAAATGGCAAAAACGGAACCCTTATAGTTTCGTCATGTCCGTCCGTCCGTCCATATGTCACAAGCATTTTAATCTAAAACGACCAGATGTATATTGATTCTTATCTTTTAAAAAACTTTATGGTGTAAAAAAAAATGATTTAGTGAATATTTTCGAAAATAATCGCTCCAAAGATTGCATAAATTGTCCACCCCCCCCCCCCCCCCCCTCTGTTTTCTAAACGGTATGTCTAAAAACTATGAAAAAAAATAACTTTCAACGGAAATTGTTTTCAACATGATCGAATATACCGTTTTTGAGTTATTGCCAAAATACTGCAATTCTCAGCTAGCGGTGTAAGTGCCGTGAAGATACGCTCTTTTGCTAGTGCACTTTTTCAATTCGTATTTTTTTCATTTGTAGTGCATTTTTTGCATGAACGGCTGCGGAACCTTGCACTGAACATGGTCCAATATGGTCTTGGCCGGTTTTTAAGTTTCTTCAAACATTTTTAAAACTATTTTTTGTAAACGATGATGTTGATGTTTTTAATGTTAAGGTGTGACTTATTTAAATTATCATGTTACAGAATACAATATTACATTAGAAAGAATCAAGTTAATTTTTTTCGTCAGAAATATTACCTGAGAACTTTCCCGGAGAATGTTACGGTAAATTACGTCGGTAACTTACGGTAATTTTGGTAATATACTGGTTCTTTTAGTCTGGTCATTGAGTGTTTTTTTGTGTAGATTATAATTAGTAATTAAAACAAAATCACGTTAAAAAAAGTTGAAAAAATAGAAATCTTATACTACTTTCTCGATAATTACCGTCACCGAGAACGTTACCCCAAAATGCTCTCTGTTCTCGTAATTTACGGTAACGGCACATCACTAGTTATAGCCCTAAATTAAGAGGTGCCAAAGCCTTACTATCATAATCACAACGCAAAACTTACGTCGATAATGCAGTGGGGGGGTACGTGGAGTTGGAGTGCTCAAACATATTGATTTGTGCAACGCCGAGTCGAATGAATCCGGAGCATCGCTTATGAAACACATTTTAGAGGATTACTGTTTTGTACCATTTTGTATTGTGCAATAAAGTTTAAATAAATAAAATATCTCTCTAATGTATCTGAACTAAATTTCTATATAATGTCAACAATAAAACATACATTTAGTAATATTTTCTTCTGTTTCCGCGATTATTACTCATTGAAATAAAACAATTTAACGGATTATATCGCGTATATTATCTCATTTTAGTTCCCGACGTTTCGGAAGCTTTTCAGCTTTCCATGGTCACGGGTGGACTGAGAAAAGTTGGGGTAAGATTGAACGGGTTTTATACGAGATGAGATGTATTTTTTTAAAAGTTTTATTGTACCAATAATATGAGGACTAGGTACAGGACGCTATGCTTTTGGTAAAGAGAACATATGAATCTTTATATTTAAACTAAAACACGGAAGTTATAATACTTTAACTATTGAAAAAGTTGAAATAAAGTTACACTCATAACTAAAAAAATCTTGGGGCAAGATGAAAAGGTAACGGGGTAGGACTGATATAGTTTTTAAAATAATTTATATGAGCCGTTAGTCTATTTGACGCTTTCATTCCAACGGTAAGGCAACGTAGCAGTTTAAAACTTTACTTCACATTAAAAAAATACCTTTATTTACCGCTAATATTCGATTGTTTAATAAGTGGGGTAAGATTGAAATATCATCTTACCCCACTTTGAGGTGAGTTACACTAGGGTTCTCAAACTGTTTTCTATAGAGTACGATATTTCATGGTAGAAAAATAATAAATAATAATAAAACACGATTAATCATATTTTTTTTATATTTCAAATGCACAATTACAACTGATGCGTTAAAATCACTGAGTACAAATAAATTAGCGCAGTATCAATCAACAATATACCCGTATATCTCTCCTACGAAACAAAAGTGATTACAATTTTTCCAATCACGTGAGTCTTTTTTTTATATGGTCTACATGTAACATAAGTAGAAAATCCAAAACTCAACTGTAAATCTTATTATATATAAACTGACATAGACGTCATAGCCCTCCAGTGCACGAGGCTGGATTGGAACCGGCATCTTCAAAGCTCATATTTATAAGTACTATAACTACCTACTAATAATCAAACTTTTCCGATCGCGTATTCTACGTAATACTTATCACAGCTTATATTCCATTAATGAGCGTCTCTACTCGTGGCAATGCTATCAGCTTGAGTGAGTCAGTCGGGGTTCTTCATTTCTCAAATCCGTGGAAAAGTCGACTATTTAAAAGGTTAGAACAGATATCCGTGGAAAAGCAGAGTCGCAATAGAACAATCGTAAACGGGAAAATAGTGCACTAACGAAATTTGAGCAAGACAAAGTAATGACATATTTGGATTTAACTGTCAAACGTGACTTAGTGACAACCGGAAAAGAGATTTTTTTTTTATCTATGGAAGGCACAGACTTTCCATCCTCTAAATGACGTCATCTTCCGGTTTAACACTCAGCTATTTTTTTCTATAAACAGTGGAAAAAAAAAATGAAATCTTGTCAATTTCGGCTCCCCCAGGTGAGATGTGGCTCGGTGATTTTTTCCAAAACACACTCCACACGTCTTATCAAATCCTCATACCAAACGTAAAATGAAGCAATTTGTAAAATAGTAACTATTATAACTATTATTTTAAGATTTTTAACTTTTTCTAATTTTTTTTTGACCTATGTCTAAAATTGCCGCATATATATTAACATCAAAGCCGCTTGGTACTCAGGTACTTTAGACTTAAACTTTCAATTTCTCCACTAGTTCCTAAAAATCCCCCCCATAGGGGGGGAGTTATGACTTCATTAATTTTTGTATGGGATTGGATTTTTCTTCTTCCAAAACCTATCGTGTGAGGTATCAAATGAAAGGACATGAAAAGACGTTTTTAATTTCAAATTCAAAGTTTAAGTCTAAAGTACCTGTGTACTAAGCGGATTCGATGTAGATGTATATGCGGCAAGTTTAGACATAGGTCAAAATAAAAATAAAAACAAGAAAGATAAAAATCTTTAAAAAATAGTTAAAGTTATTATTTTACAAATTGCTTTATTTTAAGTTTGGTATGAGGTTATGACAAGACGTGTGGAGTGTGTTTTGGAAAAAATCAGCGAGCCGCATCTCACCTGGAGGAGCCCAAATTTGGCATGTTTCGAAAATGTTTTTTAGATTTTTGGAAAACAGGTGGCTAAAAGGTAAGAGTATAGTATATTTCTAGAATTGTCTCGCAATGCTCTTTCATTTGATACCCTACAGGACAGGTTTTGGAAAAAAAAATCAAATCCCATACAAAAATTTGATGACGTCATTACTGGGGATTTTTAGGAATTAGTGGAAAAATTCAAAGTTTTGGTCTTAAGTACCTGTGTACCAAAAATCGTTGATGTACATACTTATGTATGCGGCAATTTTAGGCGTAGCACATGCACTATGGCGAATGTTTTTTTACCGTGAAACTATAGTATGGTTTCTTTGTAAATTTTGATGCTCCTTTGATTTGATCAGGAATATTTAAAAAGAGAGTGCTAAATCAAATAAGGAATTGATACTGGTAAGAAATAAAACTGTTAAAAACCTGACCTAATGATTGTACGTTATGTACCTACAATGTTAAAATAACATCGTCACAACTATCAATATTCTGCGATGTGTGATAAAATGTTGTTTAAATAATTCATTTTCAAGGAGTCTATTTTGTAAACATGTCGGAACAGAAAAGATCTTACAGTGTTTATTTTCACTTATTTCTTCTCTATTTGGAACTATTAGGTCGGAAAATTACTTATTTGTATCTTGCGAGTGGCAAAGCAGTGAATGCTATTACCAGGGTTCGGACAAGTCATCGCAGAAACTGATATGGACATGGGACAAGACTATTATAGAGTCGCGACTTAAGATTATTATTATCTAAAGCTGATATATTATTATCGTAATTTATAATTTAACATTTGACCTTTTTAGTCGCATGTCTGTCATGGATTTGTCAAAGTGGCATGCTTGAAACAGTTTTGTGGTGACAATTTAAACTAATACAATTATTTGCTTTTTTATGGTTATTACTAAATATTATAAATATGGTGCAAATAAATACAATTAACAAGTGGATTAAGGACTACCCCGAGCTCTGTTATCAAGAAAATGTCAAGGAAATATTGTGTACAGCATGTGACATTCGTATTAAACAGTTAAAAAAAGATAATATTGATAAACATATTAGGTCAAAAAATCACAAATTGAAGACAGCTCCGCCAGAAATTTCTTATGAAACTTTTTGCATCGATTTGTTGATGTTCCTAATTTCTGCTAATATTCCATGGCATCAACTTAATAATTCACGCTTCAGGGCATTTTTCAAAAAGTATCTGTGGTGCCCGTGGGAAATACCTGATGAATCCTATATTAGGAAAAAAATCTTGGGTGAATATTACGGACAGAAAATGCAAGAATTAAAAAACATAATGCGGGACATATTTTTGTGGATTTCTATCGATGAAACAAAGAATAGACATGATAAAAATGCAGTCAATATTATCTTGAGGAATTTGACATTAAATGGTACTTCGTGTTGTTACTTACTTGCTTCCAAGATACTAGATGTAGTGAATGGAGAGACCATCGCTAATTTTATACGTGAGCACTTAAAATTACTTTGGGATAATAATTTTGAAAGTAACACCGAAAAATTGCTGATGTTGTCCACAGATAGTGCAGCATATATGCTCAAGGCTGGAAAGTTGTTAAAAGAAATATTCCCCAATATGTTACATGTTACTTGCATTGCACACGGTCTTCATCGTGTTTGTGAGCAAATAAGATGCGAATTCCCTAATGTGGATCTACTTATAAGTAATGTAAAAAAAATCTTTCGAAAAGCCCCGAATCGTGTTAAGTTCTTAAAAAGTATGTATCCAAACATACCACTTCCGCCTAGACCTGTAATAACAAGGTGGGGTACGTGGCTCGAAGCCGCCTTATACTACCACAAATATTTCACAGAGATCTCAAATGTTTTAACCCAATTAAGCAAAAAAGAAGCCAAGTCAATTAGTAAAGCCCAGAGTGCATTACAAAACCAAAATATAAGACAGAACCTAGATTTTATAAGCACTAATTATGAAATTATAAAAATTGCTTTACAACAGGTACAAAGTACGCAGCTTTCTGTTACGGATTCGTTATTGATTTTGGATCAAGTTCGAATTGTCTTGCATTGGGTAGCATCTGAAACCGTAAAAAACAAAATGGAATATGTATTAGACCGTAATCCCGACTATGAAAATATTAGAGATATTTGTGAAAAAACGTCCCAGGCACACACGGTTAGACCTCTTGATATGTTTTTCAATGGAGCATTACTTACTTCGGTGGACACAGAGCGGTCGTTTTCAATTTATAAATGGATATACTCCGATAACAGAAATCGCTTGAAACCAGAAAATTTGGAAAAGATTCTTTTTCTTTATGTCAACAATACTTTGTAGATCATAAATGTTCCATGAGTATATTGATGCAACCAATGTAATGTCTTAATTATAAGAAAAATTTTTTCATTTAACAAAATAACAAGTAACAAACAAATTATGTTTTATTTTTATCTTTTCACTGTACGCATGGGACCCAATACGTGAAAAATACGTGAATTAACAATACCAATGTTTAGATATTAGGTATTCCATACTAATTTTACAATAGTAGGTTCTAAATTTAAAGGTCTTAAAGGTAAAAAGTGAAATTGAAAAAACAATTAAAGTAAAATTTAGGTACGTGTGTAGTAAAGTAAGTAAGGTAAATAGGAGTAGGTCTGCGGAATCATATTTATACTGTTATATGTGCGTGTGCGTTTTACATTATTTACTCTTCATATGTACTGCTAACTTAATTGGCCTAAATTTTAAAAAAAGTTTACAGATAAAAAACTCTTTACTCACCACAACAGGTTGTCAAATGTTGATGTCATATATAACATTAATATTTGGATTGACATAAAATTAGTTCATTATTTCGCGAATTTAGTTGGTTGCTAACCAAAACTATGGCTTTGTTTGATGAAGAAGATTATCGACAATTTACGAGACAATTCAGGGCGAAACTGGAAGTAATTACTCTTCGAAAGGGAAAACCTAATTATGGTAAATAACAAAAAATCATACCTACCTCCATCATTACATACATAGGTAGTTTTTTAAAGATAAGTTGAATTAATATGCTTTCGTTATTATTTATACAGTGCCAACTTTCTGTTCCTGTATAAACAATTTTCGGGAAAGATGTTTGCGATTTATGTTGAAACATATCAACAACTTGATTTTTGACGATTGCTGGGAAGATGTCATAGAAGTGTTTCGGCAGTTTCGAGTAAAAGTTTCGAAAGTACAACAACTGTTATAACAACTGTTTACTTTTTTTTATATCTAACACAAATTATTAAATAAAACATCGGTTTGTTCCAGACAATGTAGAAGTTAATGGCTGCGTATGTGCAATGCAACCATCAGCATTTAAAAAGATGTTAATGGAAATACCTTTACACACGTATGGTGAATTCTGGGTTGCAGTAGTAAATGTCATTGAAAAATATAATTAAATAATATTGTACATAATGCGATTCTATTGATCTTGTTCTATTGCCGTCTTGCGATTGTTTTGCGATGACTTGTCCGAACCCTGGCTATTACTAATACCAACTAATACTAATTATTTGCTCCTTTGTATTCATTTGTGGATGAGTTTAATGTTTGGAACTTTATATCAACAGAAACCAATGTACAAAACAAATGAATATTATTCATCGTGCGTACAGAGTGACGCACGACAAATAATATTTTGACAGAGGCAATAGGAACATAAAATATGAGATGTCCTAATTTTGGAACCGTTAGATCGTTATTGGTTTGAAATAAGTGAAAATAACTGCTTGAGACTTAATTATGCGTTGGAGTGGCAATAAGGTACTTCTAGACCTTAAAAGTTGCAACCTTTTTAGGTTCCAAAAGGGCCGTAAAATTATCTTTTTAGCCACTATTGGTGATATACTCCTCCATTATACTAGTCATTTGGAATTACGTTCCAAATAAGGGTATGTTCGCACTATTATGTAAGAGTTGCTTATAAGTGACTTTAGGGCCTTATATAGCACTATTGCTTCTTAATTCAGTGACAATTAAAGCCTGCAAGCAAGTTTAAGAAGCAAAATCGACTTTACCCAACCATAAGTAATAAAGTAGAAACAAAAAACGTTTCTAAGCAACTACAAGTGCCTGAACTCATGTACAATTTTGAGTTGTGTTTAAAGCTATAAGTTTTATCAAACACTGTTAAACCGCTCATTTAGAACATAAAGCGATAAGATAAGCTGCAAAATTCACTTATGTGCTGCTTGGGACATCACACACTCCCATCGCCCGCAAGACAACATTCAGCTTTATTTCCTAGAGGAAGTGCAAATAGCTTTTTTTCAGCACACGTACCGTAGAGCCGTTACTTTAGACGTTTTTACGTAAAAATATTTAGTTTTTGCGGAAGGCACACCGAAATTTCTCAAGTTAATAAATAAATATTTGAACTATCACTTAACGTCAATATTCAATTTCATAGATAAGTACTCGTATTAGGGCTGACCTGACACTCACGACAGGTACCCGTTTGGTGTATTTGAGCAGATTATTTGACTTTTGTTTGCTATTTTACAAACATACGTTCACTAAATTTACGAAATCAGATCTGAGTAGGTTTACCGACATGATATAGTTATTAAAATCTTTTGCGTGTATGGCAGTCTTTTGATAAACATAAGATTTTTCTTGGTTGGCAACACATCACCCACTAAATGACGTCATGATGGCGTTTTAAGAATGAGTAACTCCAAAACTTGATTTTTTGGTTCGAAATGTAGGCATTCGATGAAAATAAAAATTACGTATAACTTGAAAAAATGCCCTCTTTCGAACTGCATAATAAAAAGGATTGGTCTGAAAAATTAAACATTGTCAACTATTAGCAATTACTTTCAAATAATAATCTCACTTCCCACTAATCTATCCGAGGTAGATAAAAGTAAAGAAAACTAAAAAAAAAGAAAAATCTATTGTATTTTTGGGATTTGAACCTAAGGACCCCACACTCCATGAGTAAACTATCTACTACTAAAAACAAAAAAAAGACGAATTGAACAAAAACCAACACGCCGGTAGCTTCTGTTATATGTACACCGTGTTCGTTTTTATTTCCGTTAAATTCGACACGTTGCACGGTACATTAACAGAAGCTACAAGGTATATTGCTTTTTGCTAATTTTTTTTTTTTGTTTTCATACATAATAAATCAATATTGCAGTGCAAACGGTCCCTTAGAGTTTCACAAAAGTTAGTGTCAAGTATGACTTAAGTTTAAATTTCATCCATGACAGCACATGTCAGCACGTAAAGCGAGCGCCAGTTGAAAACGAAAAAAATGTAAACAAACCTACAAACCTGCATTATTTCGTAATCACGCCCTTTCAAAACACAATCTTGACCTTAGCACCAACTTAAAACCTTAAACCACATACATTTTTAGTTAAAATATCTGATATTTATTAGTAATTAAGTTAAAAGAAATCTACGAACGTGTTTTACGATAAGTGTCAAAGATTTTTTACTCGTCGAAATCTATATTGTCTATAAAAAAACTTCAATTGGTAGACATGACAGTGTTATTTTGTTATCGAATCGATTCAGACACGGGATTTTTATAATTTAATAATTTAAAATTGTGTGTATAAAAATACAGATTTGGTTGCAAAGTTTGACAAAGAAAAGTATAAGACCAAATTTGTTGACGAATTAGCTAAGTCGAAGGGTGAAATTGTGCTCCGCCTTCCACCTTACCACTGCGAACTTAATACTCATAGAGTTAATTTGGGCACGGGCACAAGTGAAGTCGTATGTGGGCAGGAGTAATAAAACTTTGAAAATTTCGGAGATTAAAAATTTGCTTCGAGAAGGTTTAGCCAAAGTCTGTGCTGCACAATGGGCAAACTGTGTGAGGCACGTCATAAAAGAGGAGGAAAAAATGAAAAAAATAGACGAGATTTCCGACACCGTCATAGATAATGCGGCTATCACATAGCCTTTCACTATCACAGTCACTGATGATCACACTTCGGAGGGGGATAGTGCATCCAGTCCAGTGACAGTGGAAGTATTTGAAAATAAATATCTCTTCGATAATTTCAAATAGAATGCATTTCATTCAAATAATTTTAATTTTAATCGCCCATTGACTTTTCTTCTCTATTACCTACTACTTTTGGGAAGCCTAGAGGCTATTTAGCACAGACTTCGATAGCTAAATAAACCTGAAATTTCTTGAACAAAATGATGTCTATGATTGGTTAAAAGTGGATAGAAGAATTAATAATACCTACATATTTATTTAGTGTTCTTTCCAGTTCGTATTTCGCGAAGGATATTTTTAGTCGATGAATGTTAATACTATTCCCATCACAATTTGTATACACAGCAAATGCAATTGATAGTCAGTAATATTTGTTTTCTTCTGGTGCTCACTTTAGCTTAGTGTTAGATTATTTCGCTTATGGAGTTTGGGGTCCTAGGTTCAAATCCCAAAAACTTACTTATACGATTTTTCTTTTTTCTTTGTTTTCTTTACTTTTATCTACCTCTACTTGATTAGTGGGAAGTGAGATTATTATTTGAAAGTAATTTGTAATAATTTCCTATTTCTGAAAGTAACTTGACGTTGACATTAAAGTTTCCAAAACATTCGGGTGTTATCGGGGATGCCGTGATAGCACAACGACCAATAACAAATCTAGTAACCCAGCGATGATTGTTATAACATGACTATGGAAACACGTCCTTGATTGAACATTTCTGACATTCGGGTGTTGTCGGGAATGCCGAGACAACACAACGACCAATAACAGATCTAGCAACTGAAACCTAGCGATCATTGCTATAACGTGACTATGGCAACGTCCTCGATTGGAATTTAATTGGCCGTTTTACATAACAGATAGTTCGGGAAAAGGCGGAACCAATCCGGACACCTATCGTCTTTCGGTTATACTCGTATGAGGAAGACATCGGGCAAACTCGGCACCACGACTTTCTGACATTGATGTGACACATAATAAAAGAAAAAGTATGTAATTTTGAACGAACTTGCCTCAATAATCTTGTAGCGAATAGCTATGAATTGAAAACTCTTTACAACCGAAATTTAAAAGAAATACTAGAACGACGTAATGACGGACCTTTTACACTGGTTGAGCCATTACATTTATTTATTGAATATCTCTAAAATAGTAAGAGTTAGAACACTAGCTTCTTCGAGAAATTAAGTCTATTTGACCAATAGAATCTTCCCTTGTAGTTAACGGAAATTTAAAAAAACACGGTGTATATGTATACGAGCAAACACTGACGGAAGGAAGTTTTGGCGAAATGTTTGTAATATAATAAGTTGGTGAGACGTGGATCACCTCTACACGCCGAAGATAAAAGCCCCTTGCGACTTCCATCTGTTCCCAAACCTTAAAATAGTCTTCGAACACTGAAGACATATAAGCTGTAATAGGTTGAAACCTTCTATCGAAATTTGATAATAGTAGGCTAAAGGGGTGACTTGAAAAGGTACTTATGCGCTCGAGTGCCTTCCGCACCTGTTATTGTACTCGTATAAATAGAGTTACAAGCACAAGTCCGTGAATAGTTATTTCGAAAAATAAAATGGTATATTTATATATATTACATTATATCGGCGCTGTTTCGGAAACTTGTCTGGCAGCCCTCGTAGTTCACACTCATTGTTTGTGACGTTCACAGGATAAAGGTACCACAGTACCGGTTGTCATTACTTGTGTCAGTTCAGTTGTTAAATTAAAATGAACTAATGTGGTATGGTTAAAAAACTTAACTTATGCCCCTCTTGCATGTAGTAGCAGAACTTATGTAATTTTTCTAATATGGAACGTCAAATTTTCTATGCAGATACAGTACTACTACGTACAAGAGGTGCTTTACTGAAGTTTTTTACCTAACCTTTGACTTGACAACATACCAATAGGGAACATGCATTAATTTTTAGTTTTACTTTATTAAAAGCGCATTCATGTAACAAACAGTAGACATTTTTTTTTTCGAATAGCTATATAAATAACCAAGATATAAGCCATCAAACATTTCATTCTATCTCTTTCTTGCAAAACAGAATTTAATATGGAGTTTATATGGCCGGAGTGCACTGTGACGTAACAGTCCATATCGGACCTATCTGTCTACTTACTAGTTTAAAGTGCCTATATTGTGCGTATTTCTGGGAAGATTTTAATTTAATTTCACATTTTGAAATAGATTTATAGGAATTTTGATATTTAGTTAAGAAAAGCGATAAAAAAAAATCATGAATGTACCCTATTGGAATTCCCAATTCAGTGGATTGCTTGGGAACCGTACATACTGCTCCCATTACCCTGCTTGGCTCGACAAAACTAGTTAGAGTTTCATGGCTTGACATTGTTTTAGGACGCGATGCTCTGGCGACTGCACTGCCGCTTCTCAAATACTTCACAAAGGCCGCCAAGCCGGAAAAGATGTCGCAAACCATTTGGATCACTGGCGATCTCAACCAGAGGCTCTCTAGGGAGCTACTGAAGAATGCTATTACTTTCATGGTACGGTAATAAATGAAAGCTTTGAGCCTAACCCGTTCACAGCTCGTTTGCTTGCCGCAACGCCGTTAAAAAACCGTCATTCTTTTTTCTCAAACATCCAAGGAAATATCTTTCTTTTCTTGGTGATAATAGAATGCTCTTATTGAAGATTTATTCTAATTTCAAAAAGGAATTTCATACAACATTGATGGCCATAGCCAACAAAGAGATGTTTTTTTTTTAAAGTTGGTTTATTTCTTTTATTGACCTCTACTATCAATAAAGTAAATAAAACATAGTTTGTGTATTTACTTTTTAATTTCTTATTTAATTTTATTAAATCAGGTATTCAATAAAATACACATGGAAAGACATTTATTTTAACATATTATTAAAATAACCGCGTTTTGTTATTATTTAATAAATAAAATCACCTTCGGTAGAAAAAAAAGAATTTTGGCAGGAATAGAAAAACAAAATACTTATGTGGTTTATTTCAATATATATAAGTATATTATATGAATATATATAAATTGGACATTTGTATTATTTCCTTGGATTTATTTGAGAATATCACTATATGGCTTCGTATCTCTAGGTGGCCTCGTTAACACTCAGTCATCTTTAACTACTCGGCCGGCAATCTTTGCAGTAATGTAGCATTTTGTTCCCCATAGTTGTGTGAAACATACAAACTGCAACACACTTAGGTGACCATCTGAAGGCTTTATGTCGATGTCAATAAAGTCTATCAAAGGTCAGTTAAGTGTGCGGCTGATGGTACCATATGTCCGTTAAATAACCCAGGTACTGTCAATGTTTGAAATTTGTCCACTCTTTTGGATGTGATGAGGTCACTAAAGAAGACACGTCCGCTGTTCGAGCCATACATGCTTTTTAAGAAATCCTGCATCTTGCAGCTAAGATTTCTCTTGAAATCATATCGCGAGTAAGTCAGGCGGTATTTATAATAGTATAGATAAACCGTTTGAGCGCGTAATACGACGTGACCCAGGCGCCACAGCAATAAAATAAAATGAACCTTCTAAAATAAAATAGTGATTGCAATCCGAGATATTGATATTGTATTCGGAGTTTTTGAATCATGCAATACAGTCGGCAATTTGCGATGACGGGATTTACCGACTATGGCTAAATCCGTCATCGAAATAACACACATTGCGCGCCTTTTTGTGCGCGTCAATAAGCTGTAATTAACTGTTAAATTGAGATGACGGTATCTTTTGAAGGTGACAATTCTGTTTTTCGTAAGGATTAAATGGCTACATGGGACTAAATACAAATAGTCCCTAAATATTTCTTAAAGTCAGAAATGATAGTTAAAGTTTGACATCCCTGCTGAGCGCTGAAAAAGCTCCACACCAATAGCTACTCAGGTTTGACGTCATTCATGTGTTAGAGTACCAAATTTATATTGTAGAAATAATATGTTGTTAAGCAGGGGTTGAAAGTGACCCATTTCAACCGAGAATTGTTCGAGGGTGAAATGGGTAGTTCCACCCAACTTAAATACTACATTTCGACTGTGAGGAAAGTAAAATACTACACGCACATTTTATAGAACAGGCGCCCGTTTTACAAACGCTTGTAACTTGTATTACAAGCGGAAGTCTCGTTTTAATTCACATTGTTGCAAAGAAACTTCCGCTTGTAATACAAGTTACAAACGTTTATGAAACGGCGCCCGGCTCTGGTCTATAAGAATAATCAGTTAAAATGTAAAGTAAAATTAGATAGATAGAAGAAATTAGAACCATTAGAAAAAAATGTTTAGATTTATGAAAAGCTTTTATTTTAATAATATGACGTAACTCGATTATCTTCGTCTCCGTGGCTAATCGTAACAATAAAAAATGCTTTCCACCCTAGGGATGAAAAAACAAATTTTCACCCGGCTAAAATTAAACTTAACGAAAAGGAGAGATAAAAGTGCAGTGCCTGCTACTAGGCTCCATAAAATAAGGAGATCATTCATGGGTAACTGTGTGAGATTTTATAATAAACTTCCTAGCAGCATAACTGAGTTGTCTATTGGTAAATTCAAAAATATTGTGAAACGAAAATTATTTTTTAAAGCTTATTTATAGCACACAAGACTACATGAATGATGAAGCCGCGAGGGATTAATGTAAATTATAGCGTCATGTAGGTATATGAATAATTATTGTAACGAATACCTAAGGTATTATTATTATTTTAATCTTAATTGTTTTATATACTCTGACATTTAGAATTTTATTCTAGACACATTCTAGATTTACTAATTATTTTAATTTTTAAAATGATGATTTTATCAATAATAAGTAAGTATTATACTTAAGTTAAATGATCTGATTAGGTTTTTCTGGGTTTCCCTAATCCTTGCAGCAAATGTTGGATCATATTGTATTTCTCCCAGCAAACATTCACTCTCATGTAACTGACATTTCGAAAGTGCTTGTAACTAGGCCTACTTGAATAAAGAATATTTTGATTTGATTTGATTTGAAAAACGGTTTTTTGGCATATTAATCGCGAAAAGCTGCGTTTAGATAAACGGATTCATGGTTGCCATACAAGTATCGTATTATTGAGTTATACGTATTCGGAACAAATTTTTTAGAGATTGACCACTTTTTATGGGAGGACCAAATGCTGCCCCCGACTAAACACACAGTGCATTATGCTCCTTGGGCTAACACCAGACTGTATACTAAAGCGCTTTAAGATCTATCCCAGGAGTCATCAAAAAAAAATTTCGATGGGAACTAAACAATTTATTTCTTAGGTTTTTGTATTTTTTATTTAATCTGATTTTTTAGTTCTATTGAAGTCACTGAAGCTTGAATAGGGAATATGCATGAATTTCTATTTTTGCTTTAATAAAAGCTCATTCACGTAACAAACAGTAATCAAAAATAAATACTCAAATAACTATAAAAATAACCAAGATATAAGCCATCAAACATTTAATTCTATCTCTTTCTAGAAAAACAGAATTTAATATGGAGTTTATATGGCCGGAGTGCACTATGACGTAACAGTGCATATCGCACCTCCCTGTCTAATTACTAGTTTAAAATGCCGATATTATGATTATTTCTTGGCCGATTTTAATTTCAATTTCACATTTTGAAATAGTTAATACGGTATTTTGATATGTTGTTAAGAAAAGCGATAAAAAAAAATTCATGCATATACCCTATTATGGTATTTTTTTTAACTCTTGTCAAATAAAGGGTTAACAGTACAGTTCTAATCGTCGTCATTGTCATCGATAATAATTGTATCGCGGAATTGAGCCGGTCGTCTAACAACGTCTTGATACCTCCTATCCTAAGAACCAAACTAGGCACATAAGTTGCGCACAACAGCCAATAAATAGCTCCCAAACAAAAAAACAAAAAGTTCAAAGTAAAACCAAAAGCGCACGCTCGCTAAAAAACCTTAAAACCAAAATTCATGTTTATTAACACGCTGTTATTAGGTCGACCTGTATGTAACTATGTAATGGAATCTAAGGTAACTACTTTAACCATCTTCCACGGATCGTAGCGTCATGAACATTGGCAGCTGTATGTAGTTCTGATGACAATACAGTATTATGGCACTATGGAACTGATCTGATGATGGAGCCGGAATATATGAACTGGAGAATCATGATGGAACATCGTATCATAGCTGTGTTTGGATGTGTTAGAAAAGTCTAGTAAAGCGTGTTTTTCTAGTGTTTTTTTTGTAAACTATTTTTTTTTCTCTTGGACCATTTTTTAATATATACGATTTTTCTCTAATAAAAAAGTAACGCAAGGAACTCGTTAGAGGTATTTCCATCTCTGGGCAGCATTTGGTCGAAACCTTGTCAATCTCCTTTGATTTTGTATTTAAAAACAGTCACAAAATTAGCGTAACTATTACGTTTTGTATTTCAAAGCCATTTAGGCTTTTTGATTTCTTTTCTTTATTTCATGATGCATTGGTATTTTTTAACCAGTATTCTGTAAAATAGTAGATGAGTGATGATCGTTATTGCAGAGAGAATCGCGAGCAGTGCGCGTAGCCTTCATTCCCAACGTGGACGGCACTTCCAGAGAGGATCAGTCGCTCAACAAGGTGGTGCTGGCGGCGCTCGCGGCGCTGGAGCCCGCGCCGGCAACCCAGTACGTCGCGCGGCTGTTGGAGGACGAGGGCTGCCACGAGAGGCAGGATTGCGAGATATTGGTATTACTGATTTTCCTCAATACATTTCTTTACATACAGGATACATGTTACAAAATTTAACCTACCCGAAATCAAATATATATATTCAATCAGTTTTAGCCACTGATTTTGATAAAACAAAACTACCTCATTCTACAAGGGCCTAAGCGCAATTCGATTTTTTTTTTCGATCCGAAATAATTTTATGAAGTAAAATATATTCTGCATCTTTGGGCTCATTATGAGACGTATCATAGCTGAATCGCGTAACTTCAAACTCGGGTAAATTAAATTTTGACGTATTTTAAGATGTTGGTATAAAATAAAAGGGCAAAAAATAGTCTTGTTACAATTTTATCGGTAAATTCCGCGTGGTTTTTGAAAAAGTTACAGTTAAAATCATAATATTTTATCAAAATCAGATAAATCCATATGACAGTTTTTTTCAAATGTAGATTAGTCCATCCAAGCCAATCAGCGAAAGAAGTTTTTCCATATGGCTGTCAGTTGACGTAAACTCTGCGACAATAACTTTGTAGCTCCCACTTTTATTGTGTATATTTCTAAAAAAATAACGAGTTCCAATAGATAATTTCATTAATATTGTGCCACCAATAGCCTGCTCCAGAGGTATGTGAGTGGCACGGGAGGGGTGACAAGTGACGTGACATGACGTGTCCTAACTGTTTCGCTATACACATATACGTCACTTGTCAGCCCTCCCGTACCGCTCCCATACTACAGGAACTGGTTCAGTTATGCGTTACGACTACAATACCTTCGCTGCTGAGCCCAATAGGTATGTTCAATAATAATAAATTATTACAATATTTTATTATTAACATATACATATACAAATATAAGCATAAAGTAATAAAAATGTCCGTTATCGGTATAATTTCAAAATACGGGTTCCACGGATGTTGCATACACAATCTCGTCTGCCAAGGTGTTTCGGCAGGAAAAGCCTTGGCAGACTCATATATTCCTGAAATGAGGGTTCATTCCTACCGACTGGAATTTGTTTCATGGTGGTATCAGTATCAGATGGGTTTATTTACGGGTCCCGATGGTCACCTTTGACAGCGTCTGCCGAGCACTTCCGGCAAAAAAAAATACTGGCAGACTTCGCTTTTCTGTATCTACCAGTAAATTTCTAACTGATGCCATAACTATTATTTCGGTATCAGATGGGTTAAGTGACACCCCCTTTTTTGGCACCGGAAATGACTCTCTTTTTCTTACTTTCGGCAAGTTCCGCCGTCGCAGACTAAAAAAATCGGACTAAGCATCACTTTTATGGGAAACCATTGTGCATTTCATCGCGGTATCAAGTCGGTTCGAAATTTTGCGGTTCGCTCTCCTACTAAATTTAACGGATTATATCGCGTATATTATCTCAGTCAACCCGTGACCATGGAAAGCTAAAAAGCTTCCGAAACGTCGGGAACTCAAATGAGATAATATACGCGATATAATCTGTTTAATTGATTTATTTAAGTGAGTAATAATCGCGGAAACAGAAAAAAATATTACACTTATTGAGGATTAGATAACCCATTACTGGTAGCTAAAAGTCGGAACATATGTTTCTTCATCTTATTTATAATAAACTAGCTTCTGCCCGCGACTTCGTCCGCCTTAAATTCGTTTATCGCGGATAAGGGTATTTTTCCGGGATAAAAAGTAGCCTATGTCCTTCCCCGGGACTCAAACTATCTCCATACCAAATTTCATCCAAATCGGTTCAGCGGTTTAAGCGTGAAGAGGTAACAGACAGACAGACAGACAGACAGACAGACAGACACACTTTCGCATTTATAATATTAGTATGGATTTATAGGTAGTATCGTAAGAATTATTGCTTGGAGCCATTTATTGAATGATTGCTGTCTATTATGAACAGTTATGATAACTCACCATTATTTTTTAAGTATTTGAACGTAATTTAGCCAGTTCAAAATAAGTAAATACGAAAGAAAATTTAAACAGGATAGTGCTCACTCCATAGTTAGTGCTTCCCACCACATAAAACTACTGGAAAACATTTCAGTTTTGGAAAGTGACTACAATTGTAATATCACGCATAGATTTGGGCTCTCTGAACACATTAACATTAATTTTGAAATTTTCCTATAACTAATTATTAAAAAAATATATATTATTAGCAAATGGTGATCTGTCAGGCGGTACGAAGTTAATTCCTTTGCTTTCTTTTTTTTGGCAATTATATAAAAGTGTTAACGTGTCATATTGGCAGCTTTCATTTGTGTCATAACTAGTAGCGGGTAATAATAACGACACGATAAAAAAACACTGTGACTAGAAAAGTGTAACTGTGACTGGTCACAACGGTACGTTACGAAATCACGTAGATTATATGAGCAACAAGTGTGATAAAATCACGGTAAAATTGTTACAATCATCTGAATACATTACTGTAAGTAACTTTTCTCAAACATGCAATGAAATGTCGCCATTGCGTGCGTTAAAACAGGCTTCAAAGTATCCCGCTTCGGGCGGAATAACCTGAGAGAACTGTAAAGGAATTTCATACAAAATTAAAGGCCTAGGCTGGGAAGTTTTTTTTTTAATTTTAATGTAATCATGGCATCTGTGTCATGAACAGGCTAAAAGGCTGGATTATATATATATTTTTTTTTTCTAGTGGCTGAATGGTTATTGAACCAAACATATCTGCGTTAATGCCTATTACACACGAACTGCTTTTAAGAACACTAATCTGTATGGTTCATATATTGATGAATAAATTTAAAATATTGTCTATACGTAAGTCGCCAGAGACCATAGACAATATTTAAAATTCTCTGCATTTTTTTATTGTAGAAATTAAGATTCTTCATATAAAGGTTGTGTATAACGGGCCTAATAGACTTACTCGAACACTACACACGCGGAATACGGACGACTTCGGTTAAAAAAAAAAACATTATGGAGGGATTGAAGGGAAAATTTCAACGACATTAGTCGTGTAATTTTTTGAGTGGTGTATTTTTTTATTTCATTGCATATGTTTGAGAAAAGCACTATACATGCCTCTGGCCGTGAAAAGTGTTTGCCGGCTTCGTATCACTATCCGGTCTATACCTATTCACCCGGCTAGCCCTTCTTTTCCGGCGTCTGCAGTAATGTACTATTAACGTGGCAAGTCATGGTTAGTCGTGGCTAACAAAATCACAGTGATTTTTTTACAACTGGTACGAGAGTCACGGTGATTGAAATTTAATTGTACCTCAAGAATAATAGTACATTTACAGGCATTCTAATTGAAAATATCAATGCTGCCCTTGCCGTCCCGCATAAGGTGGGCATATAAGCCCACCAACAGCTTTTCATCTTTTTATATTTTTCTAAGCCACAGAAAAATCTGTAATTTTTTTCTGACAATAAGGAGGCTTATACTACCTATAAACAAAATTTCAAGATTTTTGAAAATTTTTATCCATTCCCTATTCACATAGTTCGCTCGCGCCGCGTCGTCTGCGCTTTACAGCGCTTTCGATCTACGGGCCGCGCAAAAAAAAAAACATTATTACGAGGGTTGCTACTTATATATCCGGAAACAAAAAAACAAACAAACGTACACGGCTGAAAATAGTTTTATTGTTTTTCAAAGTATTCCCCTTGATGATCTATGCACTTTTGCATTCGCGTGAACCAATTTTTAAAGCACTTCTGCCACTCCGCCTGAGGTACCTCCATAACGTGTTGTTTGAATGCGTCGACAGCATCTTCAGCGGTCGAAAAGCGTTGACCGCGTAATTTATTCTTTATATTTGGAAATAAATAAAAATCGTTGGGTGCCAAGTCAGGGCTGTACGGCGGATGACCCGTTAATTCCACATTTTGACCCTCCAAAAATAGAGTTGTTTCGCGTGACGTATGACAGCTGGCATTGTCATGATGAAGAATGATTCTTCGTCGCTGGTTAGTTTTACGAATTTGTTCAAATACTTCCGGTAAGCAAATGGTCGTGTACCACTCTGAATTAACCGTTCTACGGTTTTCTAGTGGCACTGTAGCTACATGGCCATTAATACCGAAGAAGCAGGCCACCATTTGTTTCAATGTACTTTTTGCACGAGTAACTTTCGTAGGGTTCGGCTCATTTTGAAACACCCATACCGTTGATTGTTGCTTCGTTTCGGGATCGTATGCATAGATCCAGGATTCGTCACCTGTATAGATGTTATAAACGGCTTTTGAGTCACCACGGTTATATTTTTTTAACATTTTATTGCACCATTCGACGCGAGCATGTTTTTGCTCATTTGTTAAGTTGTGGGGTATCCAACGCGAACAAATTTTTTTTACAGCCAAATAATTATGTAATATGCTATTAATGCTGGTCATAGAAATACCCAGAGTCGCCTCTATCTCGCGGTACGTAACATGTCGGTCGTCCATTATAAGTTTTCGCACAGCCTCGATATTTTGTTGTACAACGACCGATTTCGGGCGACCTGCCTTAACTTCGTCCGTAAGCATACTACGTCCACGATTGAACTCACTAAACCAGTGATACACAGTAGTTTTAGATGGGGCTTCATCACCAAAAGTTGAAGTTAGTTGATCTATGCACTGTTGTTGCGTTAAACCACGCCGAAAATCATAATAAATCATAGCACGAATATTTTCACGAGTGAGTTCCATTCTTGCTGCGAGATGACATTTAAAACCCGTCAAAAACAAAACACGAGCGTTAATAAGGAAGAAAAAATATACCTTATATACTTAAAAAAGTTCAAATTTTACCATGGCGGTCAAATATGCTATTTAAGAAGATTGTAATCCCGGTTTCCGGATATATAAATAGCAGCCCTCGTATGCCTGGAGGTTTATATTGGCCGAGATGCGGCATATAACTTTTGATATGCCTTGTGAACGCTGTTCGTACGATTTCGAATCTTCGCTGTTATCAAAGAAAATAATAAAATGTTTAAGTAAGTCGCAAAAACAGAAAATATATTAAAGTAAGCCATTTATAAGATATGTGAACACTATTATACTAAATATATTTTAAACCTTAAATTAATAAACATCTTTCATGAAGTAATTATTATTATGCCGCGTGCCGCGGTAGCTAAACCGCCAACCCTACGCGTAGACGCGGCGTTACAAGGTCACCGAACGTCCGAGTTACACCGATAGGCCGTTGTCGCGCCTGTGCCACAGATGCAGAATAGTTTATACTGTTTAAATTTATTCTACCTCAAAATGCGGTTAATTTCCTTATAGAATGAAGTAGTTTTGTTTTATTAAAATCAGTGGTTTAAATTAAAAAATATTGAAAAAAAAATGTTCCTCGTAATTTTGCAAATATAATTAGATAGTTCAATAAAATTAGGGGGTAAAAAAATTTAAATGTTGTCCATTATCGTCGTTGGTACCTATAGTACTACTAATTATTTATGTTAAGGTATTTATTTCAATCTATTTTTAGTGATATGATGTCTCTACTACCACATCCCTAGTTCTAATCGTATTTTTTTAACAGACAGACAGACAGACAGACAGACAGACAGACACACTTTCGCATTTATAATATTAGTATGGATTTATAGGTAGTATCGTAAGAATTATTGCTTGGAGCCATTTATTGAATGATTGCTGTCTATTATGAACAGTTATGATAACTCACCATTATTTTTTAAGTATTTGAACGTAATTTAGCCAGTTCATAATAAGTAAATACGAAAGAAAATTTAAACAGGATAGTGCTCACTCCATAGTTAGTGCTTCCCACCACATAAAACTACTGGAAAACATTTCAGTTTTGGAAAGTGACTACAATTGTAATATCACGCATAGATTTGGGCTCTCTGAACACATTAACATTAATTTTGAAATTTTCCTATAACTAATTATTAAAAAAATATATATTATTAGCAAATGGTGATCTGTCAGGCGGTACGAAGTTAATTCCTTTGCTTTCTTTTTTTTGGCAATTATATAAAAGTGTTAACGTGTCATATTGGCAGCTTTCATTTGTGTCATAACTAGTAGCGGGTAATAATAACGACACGATAAAAAAACACTGTGACTAGAAAAGTGTAACTGTGACTGGTCACAACGGCACGTTACGAAATCACGTAGATTATATGAGCAACAAGTGTGATAAAATCACGGTAAAATTGTTACAATCATCTGAATACATTACTGTAAGTAACTTTTCTCAAACATGCAATGAAATGTCGCCATTGCGTGCGTTAAAACAGGCTTCAAAGTATCCCGCTTCGGGCGGAATAACCTGAGAGAACTGTAAAGGAATTTCATACAAAATTGAAGGCCTAGGCTGGGAAGTTTTTTTTTAATTTTAATGTAATCATGGCATCTGTGTCATGAACAGGCTAAAAGGCTGGATTATATATATATATTTTTTTTTTCTAGTGGCTGAATGGTTATTGAACCAAACATATCTGCGTTAATGCCTATTACACACGAACTGCTTTTAAGAACACTAATCTGTATGGTTCATATATTGATGAATAAATTTAAAATATTGTCTATACGTAAGTCGCCAGAGACCATAGACAATATTTAAAATTCTCTGCATTTTTTTATTGTAGAAATTAAGATTCTTATTATAAAGGTTGTGTATAACGGGCCTAATAGACTTACTCGAACACTACACACGCGGAATACGGACGACTTCGGTAAAAAAAAAAAAACATTATGGAGGGATTGAAGGGAAAATTTCAACGACATTAGTCGTGTAATTTTTTGAGTGGTGTATTTTTTTATTTCATTGCATATGTTTGAGAAAAGCACTATACATGCTTCTGGCCGTGAAAAGTGTTTGCCGGCTTCGTATCACTATCCGGTCTATACCTACTCACCCGGCTAGCCCTTCTTTTCCGGCGTCTGCAGTAATGTACTATTAACGTGGCAAGTCATGGTTAGTCGTGGCTAACAAAATCACAGTGATTTTTTTACAACTGGTACGAGAGTCACGGTGATTGAAATTTAATTGTACCTCAAGAATAATAGTACATTTACAGGCATTCTAATTGAAAATATCAATGCTGCCCTTGCCGTCCCGCATAAGGTGGGCATATAAGCCCACCAACAGCTTTTCATCTTTTTATATTTTTCTAAGCCACAGAAAAATCTGTAATTTTTTTCTGACAATAAGGAGGCTTATACTACCTATAAACAAAATTTCAAGATTTTTGAAAATTTTTATCCATTCCCTATTCACATAGTTCGCTCGCGCCGCGTTGTCTGCGCTTTACAGCGCTTTCGATCTACGGGCCGCGCAAAAAAAAAACATTATTATGCCTGGAGGTTTATATTGGCCGAGATGCGGCATATAACTTTTGATATGCCTTGTGAACGCTGTTCGTACGATTTCGAATCTTCGCTGTTATCAAAGAAAATAATATAATGTTTAAGTAAGTCGCAAAAACAGAAAATATATTAAAGTAAGCCATTTATAAGATATGTGAACACTATTATACTAAATATATTTTAAACCTTAAATTAATAAACATCTTTCATGAAGTAATTATTATTATGCCGCGTGCCGCGGTAGCTAAACCGCCAACCCTACGCGTAGACGCGGCGTTACAAGGTCACCGAACGTCCGAGTTACACCGATAGGCCGTTGTCGCGCCTGTGCCACAGATGCAGAATAGTTTATACTGTTTAAATTTATTCTACCTCAAAATGCGGTTAATTTCCTTATAGAATGAAGTAGTTTTGTTTTATTAAAATCAGTGGTTTAAATTAAAAAATATTGAAAAAAAAATGTTCCTCGTAATTTTGCAAATATAATTAGATAGTTCAATAAAATTAGGGGGTAAAAAAATTTAAATGTTGTCCATTATCGTCGTTGGTACCTATAGTACTACTAATTATTTATGTTAAGGTATTTATTTCAATCTATTTTTAGTGATATGATGTCTCTACCACCACATCCCTAGTTCTAATCGTATTTTTTTAACAGACAGACAGACAGACAGACAGACAGACAGACACACTTTCGCATTTATAATATTAGTATGGATTTATAGGTAGTATCGTAAGAATTATTGCTTGGAGCCATTTATTGAATGATTGCTGTCTATTATGAACAGTTATGATAACTCACCATTATTTTTTAAGTATTTGAACGTAATTTAGCCAGTTCATAATAAGTAAATACGAAAGAAAATTTAAACAGGATAGTGCTCACTCCATAGTTAGTGCTTCCCACCACATAAAACTACTGGAAAACATTTCAGTTTTGGAAAGTGACTACAATTGTAATATCACGCATAGATTTGGGCTCTCTGAACACATTAACATTAATTTTGAAATTTTCCTATAACTAATTATTAAAAAAATATATATTATTAGCAAATGGTGATCTGTCAGGCGGTACGAAGTTAATTCCTTTGCTTTCTTTTTTTTGGCAATTATATAAAAGTGTTAACGTGTCATATTGGCAGCTTTCATTTGTGTCATAACTAGTAGCGGGTAATAATAACGACACGATAAAAAAACACTGTGACTAGAAAAGTGTAACTGTGACTGGTCACAACGGCACGTTACGAAATCACGTAGATTATATGAGCAACAAGTGTGATAAAATCACGGTAAAATTGTTACAATCATCTGAATACATTACTGTAAGTAACTTTTCTCAAACATGCAATGAAATGTCGCCATTGCGTGCGTTAAAACAGGCTTCAAAGTATCCCGCTTCGGGCGGAATAACCTGAGAGAACTGTAAAGGAATTTCATACAAAATTGAAGGCCTAGGCTGGGAAGTTTTTTTTTAATTTTAATGTAATCATGGCATCTGTGTCATGAACAGGCTAAAAGGCTGGATTATATATATATTTTTTTTTTCTAGTGGCTGAATGGTTATTGAACCAAACATATCTGCGTTAATGCCTATTACACACGAACTGCTTTTAAGAACACTAATCTGTATGGTTCATATATTGATGAATAAATTTAAAATATTGTCTATACGTAAGTCGCCAGAGACCATAGACAATATTTAAAATTCTCTGCATTTTTTTATTGTAGAAATTAAGATTCTTATTATAAAGGTTGTGTATAACGGGCCTAATAGACTTACTCGAACACTACACACGCGGAATACGGACGACTTCGGTAAAAAAAAAAAAACATTATGGAGGGATTGAAGGGAAAATTTCAACGACATTAGTCGTGTAATTTTTTGAGTGGTGTATTTTTTTATTTCATTGCATATGTTTGAGAAAAGCACTATACATGCTTCTGGCCGTGAAAAGTGTTTGCCGGCTTCGTATCACTATCCGGTCTATACCTACTCACCCGGCTAGCCCTTCTTTTCCGGCGTCTGCAGTAATGTACTATTAACGTGGCAAGTCATGGTTAGTCGTGGCTAACAAAATCACAGTGATTTTTTTACAACTGGTACGAGAGTCACGGTGATTGAAATTTAATTGTACCTCAAGAATAATAGTACATTTACAGGCATTCTAATTGAAAATATCAATGCTGCCCTTGCCGTCCCGCATAAGGTGGGCATATAAGCCCACCAACAGCTTTTCATCTTTTTATATTTTTCTAAGCCACAGAAAAATCTGTAATTTTTTTCTGACAATAAGGAGGCTTATACTACCTATAAACAAAATTTCAAGATTTTTGAAAATTTTTATCCATTCCCTATTCACATAGTTCGCTCGCGCCGCGTCGTCTGCGCTTTACAGCGCTTTCGATCTACGGGCCGCGCAAAAAAAAAAACATTATTATGCCTGGAGGTTTATATTGGCCGAGATGCGGCATATAACTTTTGATATGCCTTGTGAACGCTGTTCGTACGATTTCGAATCTTCGCTGTTATCAAAGAAAATAATATAATGTTTAAGTAAGTCGCAAAAACAGAAAATATATTAAAGTAAGCCATTTATAAGATATGTGAACACTATTATACTAAATATATTTTAAACCTTAAATTAATAAACATCTTTCATGAAGTAATTATTATTATGCCGCGTGCCGCGGTAGCTAAACCGCCAACCCTACGCGTAGACGCGGCGTTACAAGGTCACCGAACGTCCGAGTTACACCGATAGGCCGTTGTCGCGCCTGTGCCACAGATGCAGAATAGTTTATACTGTTTAAATTTATTCTACCTCAAAATGCGGTTAATTTCCTTATAGAATGAAGTAGTTTTGTTTTATTAAAATCAGTGGTTTAAATTAAAAAATATTGAAAAAAAAAATGTTCCTCGTAATTTTGCAAATATAATTAGATAGTTCAATAAAATTAGGGGGTAAAAAAAATTAAATGTTGTCCATTATCGTCGTTGGTACCTATAGTACTACTAATTATTTATGTGTATGTGATGACAAGACTGTACTGCTTTCGATGATTGTAAAAACGCTTACCTAAAATTAGTATGGCGACTTGTCATTCAATATTCGACTTTATATGCCCATAAACATCCATTTTCCCATGTTGTCCAGATATATTTGACACACTGACTGCTTAGATACTACTGGTTTTTTGAAAGCTTCGGTAATAATGACTATTTGTAAGTATAGAAATATTTGAATAGCGACTGTTAAGATATTTGACACGATAAGTGCTCACGGATAAATACAGCCATGACAGTAAACAATTTTTTGATGGTTTAAACGCTGACCTCTCTTTGAGTACCTGGAGCGTATAGCGACTTTTGCTGCTGACTGTACGAGAGTCGAGAGTCACGGTGATTCAAATGTAACGCTTTCCATCATCTCTAGTTGTGTCGGTTAACTTCAAACTTAGATAAATCCGCTCTAACCACTTGGGTGATTATTTAAAAAAGTAGTAGTAACTTCAATTCGGTGATTTGAAAGGTAATATTTTTTTAGTATGGCTAAATCATAAAAGGAAGCGATCTTGTTCGGCACATTTAGCATTTAAAACCACATCCATTCTTCAGTAACAATAACGTTTTCCTTCATTAGATTTAATCAATTACAATTTTGATAAAATCTTTGATAAAAACTCAAGTGTAGACTTGTAAAATTTTGATTTAAGAGACCTGGATTTATCTAGAATTGGAAAAAAATTACGATTAGAACTAGGGATGTGGTAGTAGAGACATCATATCACTAAAAATAGATTGAAATAAATACCTTAACATAAATAATTAGTAGTACTATAGGTACCAACGACGATAATGGACAACATTTAATTTTTTTTACCCCCTAATTTTATTGAACTATCTAATTATATTTGCAAAATTACGAGGAACATTTTTTTTTTCAATATTTTTTAATTTAAACCACTGATTTTAATAAAACAAAACTACTTCATTCTATAAGGAAATTAACCGCATTTTGAGGTAGAATAAATTTAAACAGTATAAACTATTCTGCATCTGTGGCACAGGCGCGACAACGGCCTATCGGTGTAACTCGGACGTTCGGTGACCTTGTAACGCCGCGTCTACGCGTAGGGTTGGCGGTTTAGCTACCGCGGCACGCGGCATAATAATAATTACTTCATGAAAGATGTTTATTAATTTAAGGTTTATACTTTTATGATAGATCTCAAAACATTTCAGTTCAACTATTTACATTACGCTTAAAATTAAATATAAATAAAAGAAACACAAACGCAATCAATAGTTTAATTATTAAATAATGCATAGCACACATAGTTAAATAACACAATACACATCATTATGTATATTTCTTCATCTCACAAAGCAAACTGGACCTTCTCTCTTTACTTCCATACAGCCCAAATAAGAATCTCGGGAAGATAGGAGATCGGGGTTTAGACTCCCCTGATTTCTAGCATTCGCCCACTTTGTCACAAGGACTCTGATTGTCGTTTTGCAGCAGGTAGCTATGGCCTATCCTTTAATAACTTTCATTGTAAAAATTAACCAGAAATAAAACTTAAAAAGCAACGAAATTTGTTTGATAATATTGATTCCTATGTAAACTGCCAATATGGTTTAATTTTTTTGTTAAAAAGTTAACTCGGAGATATCTCCAATAAATAAATAAAAAATATGAAATCGGTCAAATAGTCTTCGAGTAATCGGTGAACATACATAAAAAAAGGTTCCGACGATTTGAGAACCTTCTCCATTTTCAGTCAAAGTTACAAGGTTTAGGTTTATATAAACTAATGTCTAATAAAATTATAAAAATAAAATTAGTCATGCTTTACAATTGAATGTCCAAGTTTGATAGCCATTCCCTGGCATCTTCAGCAAGCTCATGCAAGTCCCCTATTTCTCCTGTGAAGCGTCTTCCAGGACATTCCTCAACAATATGGGCAGTCGTCTGTTTAGGTGCACCATAGTCGCAGCTCGGAGAGGACTTGTAGCCCCACTTGTGGAGGTTGTAATTGCAGCAGCTAACTCCTGTCCTAATTCTGTTGAGCGTGACCCAGATCCTTCGTGGTTCATCAAAGCCGGGTGGTTCTTCGGTTGGATCGAGATCAGGACTGTTGAAGAGAGATGAATCCCAGCTTTTTCTCCATTCTGAAACGCTACAGAAATGGTCTGGGCCTTGAATTTGGGAGTCTGACCAGATGGGTCGTCGGGAAAGGAGGCGTGTGGCAGGAAGGTTGTCCAGCGTTTTCCGAATGGGTAGCGTGCCTTTGTTTACTTTTCCCAATTCCCGTGATGCAGCGTGTGCTCTTCTCATTTCTGGTGGTGCAATATGGCACAACACCGGGAGCCACTGTGTGGGCGTGGATAAGAGACTGCCAGATATTGTACGCATAGCCCGCTTTAGGTGGACGTTGATATTACCCGTGTGCGCGGTTCTATACTACACTGCTGCAAAATACTCAGCCGTGGGGTAGACTAGAGCCAAGCTGGAGGTGCGTAGAACACGGCATTGTGCTCCCCACGTAAGTACCCGCTAGCCTGTTTATTAGGTTAACCCTAGTTTTCACTTTTTGACCTAAATTCTCTAGGTGGGATTTGTAGGTCAGGGAACGGTCCAGGGTTACCCCCAAGTATGTCGGGTTGAAGTTAGGCTGCAGTTAAAATTTCAATAATAATGTATATGTGTTTAGAGAGTCCAAATCTATCCGTAATAATTCAGTCACTTTCTAAAAATGAATTGTTGCCCATTATCATCTTAGTTTTCGAGATTTTTAATACGGTATAGTTAACGAGTTTTATTTTGCAGCCGGAGCTTGTACCCGCGCTAAACCGATACGAGTGGGTGCTGAAAGCGGCCCGCGTGCTATGCGCGCGCAGTATGAAACTGCGCGCCGGCGCGCGCGCTGTCGTCCATAACGCGCGCTTCATCGGACCGCTGCATGACAACGAGCGGTTCACGCTTGACGATTTTCTGCTTCTTGAGAGGTAATATAATTCAACTACTCAGTTGGTTATAAGTTCTGTTACTAGGTTTTTTGCAAGTAAAATTAAAATTGCGCTATTTTACCGTACATCAATTTAAAGCTTAGTTTCTGCCAACTAAGAAAACATAAAAGGACCCCGAACACAGACCTAGATGCCGCCAATGCATGTACTTCGCGTGTATCTAAAGAGTGCGGTGCACCATTTGCAGCTCAGTCGCGCTCCTGTCGTTCTAACTGTCAGACGTTTGTTGCTGCACTAGAAAATGCCTTACTGCGCCGTAATGAACTGTTCATGTGTGATGGTTAATAATTTGCTACTTATATGTTGTTGATAGTGGCTGTTTCACCATCAGGCACTTGTACTTTACTTTAAGTTTATCATTTTTGCGTAGGTAGTTCTAAAGTTATTGTTCTGTTTTGTATTTTTATCATTGTTATTATGTAATCTTCTTTTTCCGTTTTATAATATTGTAATTTATATAGGATGTAACCCCACAATTCAGAGCTGCGTGCACGAGCATTTGTTTAATGTCACCTGCACTGCTCCTGACACTGACAGTTGACAGGATTACTTTGTCGGTCGATGGTCGCTGTCGGCTGCGTACAGGAACATCAAAATGTTCGTGAATGCAGCTCTCCGTGGCGCCACATATGGTCTCACCGGAAGATCAGCGCTGGCTCCCAAGCCGGCATTATGCTGAGGTGGGACCATTTCGGGGCATAGTTTTAGTTTTATTTTGTATGTTATTTGCTTATTTTTATTTATTTTTTTACTTGATATGCTACCGAATAAATGTATTTTCTTTCAAATTCAACAAGAGTGGCAAGTCGAGTAAACTGTGAAGTAACCTTCCTAATCCTTTCATAAGTAACCTTTTTTTCTAATAAATTTCGTCTTATTTAATTTAAATTTAATTCTTTTCAATTGTCGTTTCTACCAAAATAGTTACACACGTAGTATATTTTCGAAGTACTCCATCCATTGCGGCTTCTACTTTATACTATTCTTAAGGCATATTATGGCCGCAATGGACAGTAAAGCAAACGATTGTTTCGTAAATTTCACGTTGTATGGTGGTAGGGATTTTCTCATTGTCTGTCAATTTAAGGTGAATAGTACTATACACCGCGATGTTTCATGCAATGTCACTGTGCAATTCGATTTATAATAGATTTTTGTGACAGACAATGTTATTCTTTTGCATTAAAATATTTCAGATTCCCTAATGATCCCATAAAAGAAAAAATTATAAATGCGACAGGCAATAAAACAATTGGTTCCCTAGCAAACATAGCAAGATTTGTTCGATCCACTTAACAAACTCAGCAACTCTGACCATAGATATACTTCCAAGTATGGGTGAAAGAGAGGTAAAAAAGAACCAATAATTATATTTCATTTCATTAATTATCCTTTATTTATTAACTTTTTTATAAAGTATTATTGCTATGTAATAAAATATGAATTAATTATTGCAGATTGTAGATCATAAATTTCCATAAAACCAGGCATCAAAGAGAAAAAAAAAAAAAAGTATATAGTTAATCTGATCATTTTATTTCGAAGCTAAATACATTATAAACTTGTATCGTATGTATTTTTTTCTCTTTTGTAGGATATCGATTAATCAGATACGTAAAATGAAGAAATACCTTTGTTATAAAAACATTATATTTCTTCTTTTGGGCAATCGTGTAAGAAAACAAAGAATCTCTAACTTGTAATTTTTGAATCGCTTTATCATTGTCTGTCTATAAACTCGACGTATAATCGATAGACAATCAATCATAAAAATATTGATTTATTATTTGGAACATTTTGTATGATTAAAACAGACGTATTAACGTAAATTAATACTTACTTGAATTTTTAAGTAAAATGCAGAACGTAAACTAAAGTGGATGGGCTGCGTACGTCCTCTCACCGCAAAGCCCTACTGAGTACTTAGTACTTAGTCGGTTGGCGGCGCCTTTGAATCGGTTTAACGCGGCGGTAGTATTGGAATCACTAAATTGCTTACGTGTCGTCGTAGTAAAAAATAAAAATCGACACGCTCGGTTTCCATACTATTGAGCGCGTTTACGACGTCTACATGGTCTGTGACCCCGAACCTAAAGTATGGAATATTTGGTGTCAGTTAAATTTCACGAAATTTTGATATGTTGTAGATTTTGATATCCTGACCATAAGCCACTATGGGTGCAACTACTGTTTCGTGGCTCGTTTTTTTAGATTTAATTGATTTCATATCATACGGACAAAGTCGCAGTATTCTAATTGAATTTTAAAACAAAGAGCTATGAACATCAACATCTTTTAATTGTGACAGTAAATAAGTGGCCAATTGCGACTAAAATGCCTGTTAAATGTCAAATGATATGATGTAAAATGGATTGCAACTCGTAAATGGACCCGGCAACAATGGTCGCACTCACAGTGACTAGTGATTTCACACATCAAAATTTCATCAAATTTAACTCAAACCACAGTTTCCATACTTTAGGTTCGGGGTCCTTTACAGTCTACTTTCCTTGCCAACTAGATATACCACCGCAGGAATTACGCACAAGATTTGGTAAAAATTTCTTGTTAACCTCTTGATCGCTACAGTCGGCTAATCACGTCATCAAAAAGTGACATTCTATGACTTCCAACGTCTGTTGTAAAAAAAATTATTGCCATTAAAATAAATTAGTTCCACTGAAAATCCGCAACATAGCGAGGGCTAAATAGTAAACTTGTCAGGGTTTACGTCAAATACTGCAAACCAACTGCGCAGTCTGCTTGCAACCGACGTGTCCTGTAAACAGACTACACGCCAGCAGAAAACTGACTGCGCAGTTGTCTTACAGTTTCGGTGCAGTTATGTCAACTAGATCAGAACGTCATTTTGCAGTTGGGTTGCAGTTCAAATGCAGTCTGTCGGTATCGGCCCTAAAGATTTATCTATCACGAAGGGGAAAACAAAATAACTGTCCCTTGTTTCGTGTTACTGATTTCTGGAAATCCACGCACACAATTTTGTTTAATAATTTAAAATTATGTAAATAATGGTAGTGTCTCGAAACAGGGGACAAACGAAAAATAAACTGACCACTATTTCGTGAGTCAGTTTTTGGCAATTTTAGGAGGCTTTTATGATTAACCTTTAATATACCTTTGCCTTTTTATGAGCTTACGAAGTCACAGTGCGCACCTTACGGTCATAGCGAGTGCGCCCACACGATACGCCTGTTCGCGGCCGTCTGGCTCTTTCGAGCGTCATATAGCTCAAAATTAAATCACTAGAGTATAGATATTTGATTTTGTAGGAAGATTAAATGTTAGAGATTCTTCACGTACACGGTGCCCATGAGGAAGGGGAATAAATTTAACCACGTATTCCTGAGGTCATAAGGAGTAATTAATGTTATATGAACCTAGGTCGAATTATGCTTTTTAATCATTATTTTTTTCATCTATATCTATACGTATAATAAAGCTGAAGAGGGTCGAAAGTCCGTGCATGGAAGATATTCGAAAAAAAAAATTGGCCGGGGATACTTAAAATCGATAACAGAACACGTTCCAACAGTTTTTAGAATTTTTGTCTGTCTGTTTATTTGTGCGCGCATCACGTGAAAACGGCTAAACAGATTTTGATGCAAACTTTACTAATCGGTCGAAAAAATCCCCGGCCAGGTTATAGGCTATAAAAATTCAACCCTTAAAAGGGGGGGTAGCCACTACATTTGATTGAGTTAAGTTTGCACCTGAATCTTATCGCGCTACTTAGGAAGGAGGTGCAAACTTCTCTCAAACATGTGTTACGAGCCCACGAGTATCGAGTACCTTGCTAAACTACAGGTGGCGCTAAAATTAATAACTTTTTGTCAAATCCAAACTTCATATTTTAAATGCGAAAGTGTGTCTGTCTGTCTGTCTGTTACCTCTTCACGCTTAAACTTGGTATGGAGATAGTTTGAGTCCCGGGTTTGAGGCTACTTTTTATCCCGGAAAAATACCCTTATCCGCGATAAACGAATTTAAGGCGGACGAAGTCGCGGGCAGAAGCTAGTACATAATAAATACGCTATGTTTGCTTCTCCAGTACAAACGGTGGCTTAGGACGAGCTCGCAACGTTAGTTATTGCTATCTCTTTTTATTTTCACAATGAAGAGGTAATGTCATGATTGTCATGAAGATTTTTTGGGCATAGATTATTCAAAGTCTAGACTAAACCCTTCTGTGAAATGAAACGTCAGAAGTTAGGCTGTAATACACACTTCATACAATTACAAATTGTGCCATCTCTTTTGCTCCCGTTTTGTAAGATACGAATAAGCATCGCCAAAAGTTAATACAATAAAAAAAAACCTTTTTATTACAGCAGTAATGGCTGCTAACGCCTACAACGTCTGTTTAAATTGAAGCGAAAAAATGAAAAATGAAATGGTTCAGTTTTTCATTCATAGCGAATGAATAACCCCAGAAAACAAATCATTATCCATGAGCCCCTGAACCTTCCTATAGTGGAAAGGATGAAGGTGATATCTTTTCCAACACCTCCAAACAGCTTTACTGTCAACGCCGCAAATAGTGCCCACACCTCGAGTTGACAAGTTATGGTCTACAGCGATTAGATTAAGTATACGGTTTTCGGTCTCAGCATTCATTCTTATACCTCGCTCGGAGTTGTGCGGTGTTATTCCTCGTTCACGTAGCTGCCGATACAGATTCACAAACGAATGATGTTTGGGCACAGGTCGACTCGGAAATCTTTGTCGGTACTCCTCAACAGCTTGCAAGGAGTTGCCAGTGCACAAACCATACGTAAAAAATAGATCTCCGACGTGTTCCGGTGGAAATACACGTGGCATTTTTCTTTGAGCAAATTATGTTTTTTGTCGTATGAAACAACACTTCTAAGAATAGTATTTGTCAACAAGGATTTAGTTCCGCTATCATCCATACTTTTTAGATTAGATACGACGAATGACTGTCCACTTAGAAATTGTACTACTATATCCCACCTTCAGAATGTCACTGATGTTGTTGTTGAATTCTTCTGAAGTCTATGAATAATAGTCGTACTAAGTATGTGCGTTTATTTCTACCAGTTGCGCAAAAAAAACGCAATATTAAGTTTTCCGTGGTGCATCTTAGATGCTGCAGTTGGGAGTAACGGATTTCAACTCGGCCAACGATTAAATGAAATAACTCGTGCAAAGCGCCGATACCTATCGGAGTTAGTGAAAATGATATTACTGTAGGATTTTACTAATTGTAAAATTGTGGTTTAATAAATGAGTATTGAAAGCATTGTGTGTGTTAATTTGTGCACGAAATAAAAAACTTTTAATAAAATTAACTTTAACTTTTAATTAATGAATGCATTAATTAATGTTACAAAACGAACGTGGAACTCGACTAACACTACACCTACAACCACGTGTTGTCGACCCCTTGATACCACATTGTCGTATGTGTTTTCCACATTTACTAGTCAATACACGAACGACCGATTCACTTAGTACCCGAGTGCTAATGGGTTAATGTTTAAATTGATTCATGAACTGTTAAATTCTTCATATTTATTGATTTTCTACACTTTTACAAATGTTTTGACGGTTGACACGTAAACAATGATAGTGACATAACTCGTCGGTCTTGCAACGTCGCAATCATAAAGGTGTTTTGTACTGGAGATTTAATTACTACTGTTTTACACAAAAGTGGAAATTTCTTAAAACTTAAGCCGAATTCAGCGTACATTATAAATAATTTTTAACTCTAGACATGTTCAGGAATAAGCCGTTCCAATTTTTCGCCTTCCTCATATGCACATTGTATAAATTTCATATTAAAAGAATATTTGGTTTGCTTATTTTTTGCGCTTGAAACAAAACTCACGAAATGCCGTACTAGCACGAACATGGGGCCACTTACCTTAATTGTTCCATATTTAATTACACTATAATGATCACATGCTACAAAACTAATTATTAATATTATGAAGTGGTTCTGAGCGACACAGCAACAACAGTTCATGTTTTACGAAATCTATTTCACCACCTGTCACAGTGATATGACGTGTTTTTGTGAAAAGTGAAAAATGTACAAGGATCATGAGTGAAATAGCTGTGGAAGAAACTTATCGTAAAGTGAAATGTTGCCTGCAAAACATCAATAATAAATAAATAAATATCAGGGACAATCTTACACAAATCGACCTAGTCCCAAACTAAGCAAAGCTTGTACTATGGGTACTAGGCGACGATATACATAATATACTTAAATACATAGAAAACATCCAAGACCCAGGAACAAACATACGTGCTCATTACACAAACACTTGCCCTGGCCGGGATTCGAACCCGGGACCGCCAGCTTCGTACGCCGTTGTACAACCCACTGAGCCAAACGTGTCGTCAACATGCACTGGAATAGAGGTTTTACTAAATTAAAGAGTTTATATTTCATAACTAACTGTAACACTGTTTTGTACCCACTCTTGCTAAGTGAAATTTCCACAAGTTGCTCGCGTGATTTACCGTAGCTAAATGTCAAATTAAGCAAGAAATTTAATAAAGTCAGTGTTCTAAATTCTAATAACTTATATTATACTTTGATCTGAATAAAAGACGATTTAAAAGCATGTGTTTACATATCAATTAAAATGTCTTTTACTGTTTTTTATTGAACAAAATACTTGTGATTGATCTTATGACCCGACTAGTCGCCTCTCTAGGCAAATTATTAGTGTTGTCAGCTTGTACAAATCCCTCCGAGTTTCGCATCGGTCTTAATAGCTGAGTCGTAGAAAATGAAAGGAACCGAGCAGTAGATGAGTCAAATCAAAGTTGAGAAGTTGTGTCGTTGTTAAAGAAATTGTCCAACGGGATGCCAGTCGTCGTTAGAGAGAGAGAGCAGGTGCCGTCGGTCCCGTGGCAATGCCGAGTCGCTAAAAAGCTCGAAATCTCGCAACAAGACAATATTCGAGTGAAATTAACTGCCAATAGTATGCGTCGAAAGATGTCAAACGGATTACCGGAAAAAGATTATTTTTATAGTGGCAATAGTGGATCAGCCGTGTGACGTCACTTTCCGTTCTAGCTATATTGGTAGTTTTTGGCAAAAATATTGTAAAAAAAAATCTACGAAAATATTTTTTTGTGTCTAGTGGCGTTTTTCTCCAAATGTTTTTCGATTTAGGGAAATGGAAAAAAATAAATGTTGTCAATGTGTAATACCTAAATTTATGCAACTTTCAGAGTAATTACGATAATATTACTAGATTTGACAGAGAGGTCCGACATGAGCTGCTATGTCTTCCGGCCATATAAACTCCATATTTAATTCTGTTTTGCTAGAAAAAGATAGAATAAAATCCCAGTTAGACGAAAAAATATTTTTGTCTTATGTTTGTTACATAATGAGATTTTAGTAAAGCTAATTAAATATTCATGCACATTCCCTATTTCTGATGTGGATTCTTAAATTTTCTTTACTTACAGATTTAGCAGCAATATGTATGCCGACAAGTTGGCTGAAATATTCTATAACAAAAAGACGATGACTAACGAAGTGACTGATGATGGTAAGTGGAAATAAACTAGTAATTTACACTCGTCTAACAGATAATAGTTATGGTTTTCAGACAATAATTATGTTATTAATTATTATACAAAAAGTTAAAAATTTAGTTTTTGACTTAAGATTTTATTTCTGACTGTAATTTTCATTAAATATCTACGTAGTACTCATCGAGACGATTCTAAAGAGCCCAAACTTGGTAGAATTGCGTTATTTTATTACAAAGTCCTATGACCACCCACCAGCTTCATAATATTGTATTATGACATAACTTACATAAATAAGTAGTTATAGCTCAATCGGAAACCGGGAAGGTGGTCAAACATAACTTGCAAGATTAGTTTACATAGTTACCGCCATACTAAGTTACAGGTGAACCTAATATAAAGTTTGTTAACACAACCGTGATCCACTGAAAAACCTTGTATACAATGTTCGCATTGACATAGTTCCTCGTTCCTCCAGACGAGGAGGAGGTGGACATGTCTAGTTTGAGCTCGGACGAGGTGCTGAAGGTCGTGGCGGTGCTGGCGGCACGCAGTCCGCGCTCGCGCGCCACTCTGCCCACGGGGCTGCGCGGCGACCACTCGCTCCTCGACCTGCCGCCGCTTCACGCCGACGAGGCCGCCATTGAGGTACAGACATGGACTATTGATGAGCCACTTTGAAACTTCACAATTTTGTAGTTTTATACATTCACGAGATTACACGATTGAACACGAGCCGCGGGCCCGTAAACAAATGATTGACACACTGATGACAAATTACCTACACAAGGAAATAAAAAAAACTCTTATCCGTAGAGTTTAAAGGTTCATTAATGGGTTGTCAATGATTAATAAATACAATTTTGCAAGCGTTGATCCAATTTATTTGATTCTGACCTCCTTTAAATTAAAACTCATGACATGAAATATTCGTTATTTTTAAAAATCTAACCGGAGACAGACACTAAATTTTTATTTACTTGATAATGCCAGCCGTAATTTCCGATGAAATTCGCTATAGAATCGTGACGATGCAACAGCAGGGTCATAGTATTCGTGCTATTTCGAGAGATCTGTTCGTGACGGTCGGGTCATTCTGTTTTTTTGTTTAAATTTTAATTAGGGTTTAATACCGTAGAACCATAAATTTTAAAATTGTACCTTTAGCGAAGCACTGTTGCGTTGCGGGTAGGGCGATATGCTGAAGAAGGAACTATAAGCGATCGTCGCCAGAATTATGATCGCCCTGCTATATTAAGCGAAGAGCTGAGCGAATACGAAGTTGATGGGTTTATGCCTACGCAGCGTTACGCGGAACGTTTTGATGCGGATCCTAGAACGATCCGAAGTCATCTTCATTCAATGGATTTGCATCATAGAATTACTTACAGCCTATAAAGTAGATAGGGTCAGGGCACCAGTTGCCAGAATGGGTCCAGTGGTCACCCTTTTGAGTCGTTGATTGGTAGTTAATATCTGGTATATTTGTTTTAACAAATCGCGAGTATTTAAATAGGAGCTCTGATTCCTTATTGGCTTATCATGCGACATGCGGTGCGGGGAGGGATCAGGGGGCAGAGATGTACTCGTTCAGACAGGTGCTGTTTGTCGGCGAGAGCAGTAGTGTCATGTCCGCCATATTATTTGCGGCACGTGGTCTTCTCTTAACAGGTATGAAAGATCATGTTTTAATGTTTAGAGTTATTACTTTTTGTTCATGATTGGCTTATTTATTAGATTATTGTATCTTGATAAAAATATCAATATTTAACCTATTGAGGAGGCTGACTACTGGATACCATTGAATTGTTCGTTTTAGATGACCATACGAGTATGCATATATTATAGCTTGCTAAATACTTAAGAGTCCGCAGTCAGCTCGGTTCTCCTTACAAACTTAGTTACGCTCTCATTTTAAAATGACTGGCCATTTTTCTCTGAAACTTAGTACTTAGAATAAGTTAAGGTATATGCAGGCCTGTAATTAGTTAATGTAGCTTCAGATACCATAGTAAAAAAAATACAGCGAATTTAAGTTTTTTATACAAAACTTATTTTTACTGTACTTCGTTTGTTTTATAAACTGGAGCCATATAAACTAATTTCCGGCCTAGATAAACCTCATATCATTGTATATGCAAAGTTTTGTTACAATCCAAAACGTAGTTTTAAAATGAGAACGAAACTCCGTTTGTATGGGAAGGTGAAATTCGGCCGAGCTTGCTGCGGACTTTTAAATACAAACAGGCAATCAGCCACTAGAGTCTGGCAAATGAAAGATGAGAATGAAATAACCGCGAAATTTAAAAATGTAGCTGCAGTGTGCCTGTATGAGCTAGATATAAACAAATTTAAATGTTTTCCTCAGTAACTAATAACTTACTAATTCATGACAAAAGCAATTATTTATGTAACTTTAGCTCATACGCATACGCAGTTCCGCCGTTAAATAGTTTTATTTTTGTAAACCCATTTAAAAGTTAAATCTGTAAAAAAGTTTGTTTGTATATTTTCAATAAAATGGGCTATTTACTCGTATTTTTTTTATAGTGCATTAGCTCGCGGTTTAATAGTAGACTAAGCTTTAATAAAAAAAATGTTTTTTTTTTTGTGCAAAGCTCTGTTTTTTTTCTACGGACGAGTGAAAATTTTGTTCCAGAAATGAATTCCTCGTCCTTGAATTATACGACATCAGCAATCCCTTATTCCCCAATATTTATTATTAGGTACTCAAATCAAATCAAATCAAAATATTCTTTATTCAAGTAGGCCTAGTTACAAGCACTTTCGAAATGTCAGTTACATGAGAGTGAATGTTTGCTGGGAGAAATATAATATGATCCAACATTTGCTGCAAGGATTAGGGAAACCCAGAAAAACCTAATCAGATCATTTAACTTAAGTGTAATATTATTGATAAAATCATCATTTTTAAAATTAAAATAATCAATAAGATAAATCCCAAAAGGATTGTCAATAAAAAATAAATAATCTAGAATGTGTCTAGAATAAAATTCTAAATGTCAGAGTATATAAAACAATTAAGATTAAAATAATAATAATACCTTAGGTATTCGTTAAAATAATTATTCATATACCTACATGACGCTATAATTTACATTAATCCCTCGCGGCTTCATCATTCATGTAGTCTTGTGTGCTATAATAAGCTTTAAAAAATAATTTTCGTTTCACAATATTTTTGAATTTACCAATAGACAACTCAGTTATGCTGCTAGGAAGTTTATTATAAAATCTCACACAGTTACCCATGAATGATCTCCTTATTTTATGGAGCCTAGTAGCAGGCACTGCGAACTTATGCTTATTTCTAGTATTAATATTATGTATATCACAGTTCTTCTTAAAGTGGGTAATATTTTTATGTACATACATAATATTCTCATAAATGTATTGACAATGCACTGTCATTATATTAATGTCCTTAAACTTATCTCTAAGCGACTCTCTATAGTTCATTTTATATATCGCACGAACAGCCCGCTTCTGCAGAACAAATATAGTATTAATGTCGGAAGCACTGCCCCATAGTAAGATGCCATACGACATAATACTGTGGCAATAACTGAAATACACTAATCGAGCCGTTATCACGTCTGTTAATTGACGAATCTTACTTACTGCAAAAGCTGCAGAACTCAGTCTATTCGAGAGATTAGCAATATGGGGACCCCATTGGAGCTTAGAATCTTATGTTATACCGAGAAAGACTGTACTATTAACTAGTTCCAGTTCCTCACCTTTAACCATAACGCTTGCTTGCTCGTGTTTTACGTTACTTGTGACAAACTTAACACATTTAGTCTTTTTCTCATTCAACAATAAATTATTTATATTAAACCAATTTACTACTTCACAGATAGCATTGTTTACGTCATTGTAGGATCGTTGATTTCGTACGACTTTGAAAATTAGAGACGTATCATCTGCAAACAAAACTATCTCATGGTGGGTCTTTACGAGGTGTGGCAAGTCGTTTATATAGATAAGGAACAGGAAAGGTCCCAATATTGATCCCTGCGGCACACCCATAGAGACTAATGACCCCGGTGAACGCTTTACTTCAAAAGTTCAGAATAATTATTATTTATATTATACCTCCATGGACCATAAACCACGCAATAATAAATGAGATTTTTTTAGGGATTGTTTACTCTATTGCTACATATTACATTGACAATATATGTCAAGTTGTGAAATCGAAATAATGCTAAATGGCAATAATAAAATAAATTACGACGCACGTGTAATATGTAACATGGTATAACAAAACAAGAGCAAATTAAACCGAACTTTGTGTTAACTACCGCAAACGAGTATCCTCCGGTTAGATACTTAATAGCCGTGTTATTGTCAAGTTAAAGCAACGAATGTGGGGTGTGGGGTCATCAAAATTGAGATTCTGATTGTGACCGCGGGTGTACAGATTAATGAAATTTTCGGTCGTTGTGAAAAGGCCCTACATCCTTATTTTATTATACATGTCGTGTCGGACTGGAGTCAAACGGAAAAAAGGTCACATCATCGTAGTCGTGGTCGTGAAGAGGAAACATCCTGACGAAGTAGTATTTTTTAAAGTGAAAGTTAAGTGCTTAAGCGGTTACCCGGTAAGATTGTGATAGTAGATTATCATAGTGCACTATTTATGTTGGAATTGTTTAATAAACACTTACTAAGTAACTTTATAGCGTTTTATTCATTTTGTTCTTTCGGCCGTCCACTCCTACATTAAGAATAATGTTAAAAGAAGTGACCATTTAATTAAGAAATAGATGTGCCTGATAAAAAATATTGATGTATTTAGTAGGTTTTTATCATTATTGAAAATGATCGTAACTCAATGTCAAAAGTTCCGACTGGACACATATGTCAGCAGCGAACGATAAAACATAGAAACACAACTAGCGTCGCAAAATGACCCCACGAAAACTGTGTCGAAAAAGGCGGGGCGTATAAACTCGGTCAAACGGGCTGTCAGTTGCATATGGCGGCGCTGCATGACTGTCGTATTATTTCAACTCCCAAAGTGAAGAAGTACGGCTCATTGATCTGTAAATTAGTGTATTAATCATTTTAGAAAATATAAAAATAAAGATGGAATCACTTTTCACATGTAAATAATACCGTAAACATAATTATTATTTTTTTTAGTCGGAAGAAATTTTGTATAGGGATGGTGTTATGCCACCTTACACCATCAAAATGTTTATATGTAAATGAAAAGGTGTTATGATATCTATTGAACATTTGATATATTATGTGTTGAGATACATGTTTTCATGCACATAACTATTTTATATACAGTGTTCGAAAAAGATGCAATTTGATTTAAAAGTTATCATACACTAAAGAGCTCATACTCGGTAGGATTACGTTAACTTATTACAGAGTTCCTATGCCCACCTTCCGTCTCCATCATCATACTAACATACTAACACGGCAACAATAAAAGTACGCAAGCTCCATTTTTGCTTTGTCTTAACGTACTACAAAAGTTATGATTGCTAGAGTCTGGCAAATGAAAGATGAGAATGAAATCAACCGCGAAATTTTTAAATGTAGCTGCAGTGTGCCCGTATGAGGTAAAGTTACACAAATTTATTGCTTTTGTCATTAATTATTAAGTTATTAATTACTGAGGAAAACATTTAAATTTGTTTATATCTAGCCGTTGCCGTGTTAGTATGTTTGTATGATGATGGAGACGGAAGGTGGGCATAGGAACTCTGTAATAAGTTACCGTAATCCTACCGAGTTCGTTTCTTACGAAGTAGTTAATGAATAATTTTATTTAAAGAAATTTGAAAATAAAAAACTTAACCCAACCTTCTTAACGATTTTGTTAAGAAAATAGCATAATTAAACGCATGAACGATTATAATTTTAATATGCTATGTGAACGCTTTCCACTAGATTATTCAGTAATAATGTACTGTAGATTAAGAATTTATCATTAAATTAAAAGATAATAAAGTATAAGGCACTGGTCCCACCGCGAGCGAGTAAACTATGAACTATCGGCTATTTTCTAGCTCAAGAGACGAACAAAAGATAATCGCTTTCGTGTAAATAAAAGAGAGAGATATATATTTATAGTTCATAGCTGGCTTGTTCACACCGCCGGCGAAGACGCTCTCCCACCGCCCGGCGAGTAAGCGATAATTCCATACAATGTTTACTAGCCGCCCGCTGATTGTCAACTGTTTCTAGTACATAATTTTACTAGTTGATAGCCGAGCTCGCTGATAGTTGGCGGTGGGACCACTGTTTACTAGTTGACCGCCGCGATACAAGCTATCGACTATAAAACTAGCTCAGCGGTACTCGCCGGTGCCTGCTTGGCGATCAGACCGATCATTTTACCTTATGAGGTGGATGCGAGTGCACGTATGAATTTAAAACAATCATATGAACTATCTTTGTTGTCCAGTTCGGATGACGATGATGATGTATTTTATAAAAGCGTGTGTGTAGTGGCAGTGGCAATTTTGAAGAGACGGAAGAAAAAAAAAGATATTTTAAAAATAATGACAAGAAAATGTTGGATGCAAGAAATTAATTATTTCAGAAAAGAATGCAGTGAGTTCAAACTGTTCTACGAGTTGACAAACGATCAATTTCGTTCATATTTTAGAATGAAAAGAGATGAGTTTGAGTATATACATACATTAATAGAAAATGATATTAAAAAAATGAACACAAATTATAGAGAAGCAAAGAATAGGGCCCTCTTAAGTTTTTTACCTTTATGCTGGGCCACCCGGCTGAGCTAGTGGAGCGAGTAATCGCCCGTCGCACGCAAACACTCGCTTATAGCTCAGCGTCTAAACTAGTAAAACTATACTCGCTTCTCGCCGCTCGCCCACTAGTTTGTAGTTTATAGTTTCACTCGCTTATAGTTTGTAGCCGGCGGTGGGACCAGTGCCTAAGAAATAAAACAAAAAATATAAAAACAAAATATTTGTAGTATTAAATAATTTGTAATCAACAAATATTAAAAAAAAAAAACATTATTGTGTTTGTTTGGTTTTGTCCGCCAGCGCCAACCTCATGTGCCGAAACTAACTGTGGCACTTCACTATCGCTACACGTAATTTCGTTAGAAAGGAATAGCATAATAGGGTACATGTGTGACATTTTTATTGCTTTTCTTAACTAAATACCGTAAAAACGATTTCAAAATGTGAAATTAAAATTTAAATCGGCCAAGAAATACGCAAGATATAGGCATTTTAAACTACTAATTAGACTGAGAGAGAGGTCCGACGTGCACTGTTACGTCATCGTGCACTCAGGCCATATAAACTCTATATAAAATTCTGTTTTGCTAGAAAGAGATAGAATGAAATGTGTGAAGGCTTATATCTTGGTTATTTTTATAGTTATTCGAAAAATTCTTTTTGTCTACTGTTCGTTACATGAATGAGCTTTTAATAAAGCAAAACTAAAATTCATGAATATTCCCTATTGTGTTCCATTTGATCAAAAGGGACGGATATACTTCACAACTTCCTAATGGCCACTATAAAATGGACTCGAAGCCACCGTTTAATTTACGTTTTACATAATGAATTTGATGTAGCTGTTTAATGTTATGCCTTTTTTTGTAATTTGTAGATCTGCTATTCTTCCCACACCATTTTACGCAGCAAGCTACCATTTTTAAGACCGGAATTATTATTGTCGTATTCCGCCACTACAAAAAGTCCCAACATAAAAGAAAATAAACGACTTCGATAAATCTACCATTATGCTGCGCGAAAATAAGTACCAAGTCTCAAAAACGTCTTACCGTAGCTTGTCTGGCTATAAAATCGACCTTCCTTGCTTACATTGGACACTTACATCGCCGCTGATATTGAATATTAGTTCTATGTTCGTAGATCGTGGCAGTGCTGGATCCAGCGTCGACCGCGGCGCAGCGCGTGGCGCCGCTGCTGTTAGTTCTGCGGCGCGTTGTCAACTGCCGCGTCAAGCTGTTCCTCAACCCGCAGGATAAGAACTCCGATATGCCACTCAAGAGGTAACTTAACCCCGCCCTTATACGAAATACTCGATATTATCAGTCGCACAACAGAGATGAACACAGTGTATTGGCGAGGTAAGTCACAGACAACTGCTGCTTCAAACTTTTCTTGAACCCGCAGAATAAAAACTCGATCTGTCCTACTGATTATAAGTCTTATCAGGGACCATTAAAACAAGAGGATTGTCAGTAGCCATACAAAAAACCGTTCCCCGTAGCTTTAGTAGTAGTTCGAAAAATCCAGGCTATTGCTAGATGGCGTCAAGGTCGTAGCCAGCTGATCAAATAATAACGCATGCCACACATACAATGGGATTATTAGGTTACTACCTGGCTAGATATTGGCCCTGAATTTGTGTAGATGGCGCTAAAGCAAATTAGTGAACATTACGTCAAACTAATACATTTTATTTTTATAAGGGCTTCCCTAAACACTGAACGTGCACTGAACTGACATCAATACGTTAAACACTTCATGAAAACAGTGCAGACTTTTTTATTCACCCGCACGAATGTGTTGGAGTAGTTAGTAAATCGCATCTTAACAACAAGGTGTCAGAACAAGAACCACTACCAGCCGAAGGACGAGTATTTTTAATCACACTGGCTATCGTAGTTTTTATGTCCACATCATTGTTGTTGCCAACTATTGCAACCTCTGAATCCACTGCTATATTTTCTAATGTTTTTTGATGATAATTTTGGCCGGATGTTATATTTTACACCTTTATCTAAAAGTTTCATTTCAGCTTAAAAAAAAATCTATATTAGTCAGATTTTTTACAAGGGGGTGAATCGTGTGGGAAATACTTTGTTGGGAAGAGTTTAAAAATGAATTAGAACTTGACATCGTAATTCTATGCAATTTGTTTCGTTGCGTTGTATTCATTTTATGAGCTACACTAGATCTAGGTGAAATGGTGAAGGTATCATCTACGAGCTCAAGATACCACATTCCATGCAGAAACCCAGTTTGAAGAATCCAACAGTCGAGCGTAAACCTGCCATATTACTATATATGATAGGGGTCACAGATAAGATCGGAAACATCTTGAAGCGTGCTTCCATAAAAACATATTACAATACGTTGAAGAAGGTGTCTCAACACCTTAGACCCGTGAAGAGTAGCACCCGTTTGTAGGGTGCAGGCGTTTATAAGCTGGACTGCGAGTGTGGCCTTTCATACATTGGTCAAACGAAACTCAGTGTATCAACACGGGTGAAGGATCACATAGCAGATGTCAAGCACCGTCGGTGTAATAGGTTTGCAGTCTGTGAACATGTCATTAACAAACCAAATCATTCAATTAAGTGTCCTTCTATCCTTGCCAAAGAGATAAAATATTTTCCCAGATTGCTACGCGAGGCTATTGAGATTAAAAAGCATCCTAATTTGGGACCAGCTTGGGATCCTGAAATACATCTTATCAAGGAACAAGCAAGACACAGGCTTGCTGCAAAACCTTAATTTCCAAACGGTGCAACCGCATCGCTACAAATTTCCTAACAAAAAAATCTGCCGTTTTTCGAGGAGGGGCGAGGTAGCACACGAGGTACACATATAAACAATCTAACTACAAATGCATTTTTTCCTCTCGAGTCACCCACACTAAAACAATACCATAACACTAATTCAAATTATCACACTAATGCAGTAAAAACTATATGCGGACACAATTTCAAACTATCGGTGTAGGCGTAATCGAACCGATTAAGCGACCTTTCATGTGTCTGGAGATTATCGTATCGATATATTTTTCTAGACGTCATAGGTATTGATACTAGTAGTAAATTTTCTTAATTTATTTTGTTCATCTTGGCGGGGGCTCTACCGTGCCTTCAGATTTTTTCTGTTCTTTGTTTGTATGTAAATTCTAGGCTCCCTTCGAAATTTCAGCTTTCTAGGGCATCAGGAAGTATTTAAGTTTTATTAGTTCCGTACCGAGACCCACACCCCCTTTTATGGAGTAGGAGGGTGAAAGTTACAGATTTTTTGATTTGACTATCCTTTGTATGTAAATCCTAGGTTCCCGTTAATCGCCCTCTTGTTCTGAGATCTGATACGTTGCAAGTGCAAAATCTACAACGGGCTATTATCCGGCTATATTAAGAGTAAGCTCGGCCGAATTTCACCTTCCCATACAAACGCAGTTTCGTTCTTATTTTAAAACTACGTGTTGGATTGTAACGAAACTTTGCATATACAATGACGTGAGATATAGGTATCTAGGCCGGAAACTAGTTTATATTCCTGCAGTTTATAAAACAAACGAAATACAGCAAAAACAAGTTTTGTATGAAAAACTTAAATTCGCTGTATTTTTTTACTATGGTATCTGAAGCTACATTAAGCCTGTACCGACAAAAAAAAACTGTAAATTTCAAACGACTGTCATTTTCATTCCAAACAAGATAGCTACTATTTTCTCGCTGTCATAAATAAGTGTCATTTTCACCTTAGCCTATATAAAATACTCCGATATCTGGAAAAACTTACTTTCCAAAATGAATATAAAAAAACGCCGCGAAATGGTCGTTTCCAAATGGCGTGAAAATCCGCAACGTCCTTACGAGTCTTATCGCTAAAGCCCTAAAGTTACCGCGAAGTTCTGTGGATTTAATTTTGAAGAACTATTTTAATACATAGTCTCATGAACAGAAGCCCGGAAGTGGTAGACTTCAAAGGCCAAGTGACCCTAGGCTTGACAAAAAGATAGTCAATTGCATATAGCGGAATCGAAGTATGTCCGTCAAAGATATTGCCAAAAAATGTGGCATAAATGCATCCATGTTGCAACGAGCAAAGAAAAGAGCAGGTATACAGACCCGGAAGAAAATTAAGACACAAAAGTGACCGAAAAGCAGCGTTCTGTTATTAAAAGCCGAGCTCGAAAACTATACCATTTCCTAGGCACAACAAAATCACATTTATTCATTGACGACGAAACTTCTAGCAAAACTGATTTTACAACGCTTCCTGGTCCACAATACTACACGGCAGGTAAAGTAGAAACTCTTCGCGAGTCTGAAACAACCCCGTAAGATTGGGAAATTCGACAAAAAATTTCTCGTATGGCAAGCTATCTGTGAATGTGGCGACAAAAGCTCCATTTTTGTCACAAAAGGTACCGTTAACAGAGAAATTTACATAAAAGAATGCCTTAAAAAGCGGTTGCTGCCATTTGTGAAGAAGCATAATGTCCCTACGTTATTCTGGCCTGATCTAGCCCCAGCCCACTACGCTAAGGACACGACAAATTTCCTCAAGGAAAATCATATCCATTACACACCCAAGGAACTGAATCCACCAAACGTCCCACAATGCCGCCCAATCGAGCATTATTGGGCTCAAGTCAAGGAAATTTTAAGAAAGACAGGTAAAGTGGCCAAAAATATAGACGACTTCCGCAAGAAATGGAATGCTGCAACCAGAAAAGTTGAAAAAGCTCCGTAAAGGGTGATACTCGTATGGAAGGCGTTCGAAAGAAGCTGTACCACGAGTACAAAAAGTATTCAAATTAAAAAAAAACTTACAATTATCTTAGCTGAAGATAGCTTTTTATTTGAATTATACTAATATACCTATATTGATATCTACCAAAAATATCGTTATTTTTTTTATTTGAAATTTACAGTTTTTTTTCGTTTACACCCTTTAAACTAATAACAGGCCTGCATGTACCTAAACTTATTCTAAGTACAAAGTTTCAGAGCAAACTAGCTAGTCGTTTGAAAATGAGAGCGTAACAACGTTTGTATGGAGAACCGAGCTTACTGGGGACTCTTAAGATATACTCTTATTTGTATGATACGTCATATATGGAACGTGTGTTTTTTATTAATCGTGTAGGTAGTATTGCTGTTGCTAGGTTACCAATTGTTTAATCATTATTTAGAAATGAAAATGTCACAATGAACAAAAGGTCATGTTTTTCCGTTTATTGAAAAAAAAAACCCTTTTATAAATGAATACCCTCAAAAGTTGTAGCTATGTCCTATTCTGATAGCTAATCTAATATATTACTGCAGTATTTTACGCAAAGTTATGTAGTTTTTGCGTACCAGCGTAACGTACGACTTCGTCGGCCTTAAATTCATTTATCGCGGATAAGGGTATTTTTCAGGGATAAAAAGTAGCCTATGTCCTTCCCCTGGACTCAAACTATCTCCATACCAAATTTCATTACAATCGGTTCATCGGTTTAAGCGTTGAGATGTAACAGACACACTTTCACATCTCTACTATTATAAATGAAATGTCTGTAGATTGACTATATTTTCAAAAAAATGATTGTAACGGGCTATTTAGTGGTCACTGAATCGAAAAATATATATTTTTTCAATTTGGGTATCCCTAGATGGTTATAGGATACTTTTTACCTAACTACTCTAAGGAATAACTACAAAAATATAAATTTTAAAAACCCCCGACACAAATGAACATAACAACAAAATTTGAAGTTCCTAGCGTCAATATTGGCTGAGATCCGGTCACTTGTTCCACTAAAAGCTAAATATCTTGGCGACACCCGCTATAAAATTGTCTATGACACAAAAACCGCACTCTGATCGGTCCATCCGTATGGGCGCTACAATGCCACAGACAGCTACACAGATATACAGAGTCACAGACAAGTTAAACTTATAACACCCCTTTTTTGTCGGGGGTTAAAATAAGGGGTTATGACTTTTTCTCCTCCGCGAATGAAGTTAAAATGAAATGTCTGTACATTGAAGATATTTAAAACAATGATTGTTACGGACTATTTGGCGGTCACTGAATCGTTTTTTTTGTATGTGTGCATGTTTGTATGTGTCGTTGTGGCTTAATCACGCCAAATCGGCTAAACGGATTCCAACTATTTTTGGTACACGGGTAGCTGGGAATCTCCAGATGGCTATTAGATACTTTTTACCCAACTACGCTGAAGAAAAAAAGAGAGGTTATGACTTTTTCTCCTCCGCGGACGAAGTTGCGGGCGCCGTCTAGTATGAATATATTATTTGAACATTTGTATTCTTTCCTTGGATTTATTTGAGAAAAATACTGTACAAGCCTCGGCGCGAATAGGGATTGTCGGCCTCGTATAGTATGTAAACTACTCGGCCGGCAATCCCCTATTTCGCAGCCTCTGCAGTAATGTACTATTGTATCTGCTAATACTTTCATTACCAACTTTTTAATTTCCCGTTGACATTCACGTTCAAACGGCACTCTTAAAACATTTTTTAATGTCTATTCACAATGTATTCTAGTTGAATTTGCTCACGATGCTCTTGGCTTGACAACAGTGACTATTGCACGCTTTCTGGCAAACTCTAGGGGTTTTTTATTACATTCCCAAAGCCTTCCGTGAATGGAACAATAGTCGCCGGTATACATAAAATAAACATCCTTATTGATTAGTCATAATTGGGTAAAATGTACCAATCTTATTTGGTTAGATCCAAATTCATGTTCATCGTGAGAATGCCTAAAATGTGTGGTTTCTGCGGAACTGAATGCGAATATGAAAGGCATCATACTTTTTTAAAACATGCTGGCATGTACTAGATCAGGAAGGTAACCGACGGTATGTTGGGCTACTATGGTGGTAATTGCCAATGTTGTAGACCCCTCAGTATAATTGCTGGCCTGCCCTGCTTTATTGGCGAATCGTGGTTGTTTCATTAGAACTGCGGTATATTTATCTTCCTTATCAAATATGGTCTCTCGTTTAATATTCCTTTTATATTACTATAGTATATTTTTCTATGTAAAGTATGTAATTTTATTCACAGTATTTAAAAATTCCAAGTAATTGTAAATCGACACCCATTTCGGTACTATATTTATATTTTATAATAGCTGGGGTTAAAGATATTCGGGAAAATGTGAAGGAATGTCGTCACTACGCGAGACTTTGAAAGTCACAGCGCACAAGAAGAACAGCAGTACAATTTCAATAGTGAATTCTCCTTATGAGAAGTCTCTCTGACGGCCGCGCGGGCCGCTCGTGACGTAAGCGCGCGCAGCCGTCCCCCCCATCTCCTTCCACAACCCGGACGTCAGCATCCATATTCTGGGTGAAACGATTACAACCTCTTTTAAATACGTTATACTTTTGAAGTCATCAAAAGAGTTATTAGTTACGTCGGTTATGAATACTTTTAGCTAGGGTATTAGTGCACGACACCTTGCACTTTGTGACTATGCGCTGAAACTTGGCACAGTTGATTCTTAGCTGGTCTTGAGTAAATTCAGACCGGGAGCCATCGATAGCCACCGTGCATTTAGTGGGGGGAAGGGGGTGGGGGGTGGGAGTTCACCTCTGCCGCGCTTTAAATGAAGCAACATTTCTCGAAAAATTTACGTACTAGGGCATGTGAAATATCAATTTCGGATATATTAAGGACGAGGAATTTATTTTTTGAACAAACCCAGTGCACTTCCTAACAAAAAAACGAATAATGTAGAAAAAAATAAAAAACGTAATTTGTTTTTTTTTATTTATAATTCCCAATTTTTAAATATAAAAGAAATCTCAAAACAAAAAATATAATCGTAAAGCTACACTTATTTAATTTTCAAAAATATATAGTTTGTCATATAAATCTGTTGATACATGGGAGATAAAAAATGATATTAAGCGTGGGTCAGGGTGATCTCAATGCATGATCTTCCGAAAAGTAGGGTTTAGGTACTGTTTTAAACACACGAAAGATGCATATATTTTATTGTTGTAGGTTTCTTATATGAAACAACGCAATGTACATTTATTATTATATAGAAAGGGGTCTGAACATATAAGTGGGCTTTTTTTCCAATTGCACCAGCAGCGGTACTGTTCTGTTGCATCTCGCAATTTCTAGACATGCTTCTGCAATTGCCTGCCTGCTTGCCTGTTGCCAAGTCCGTCCATGTAGACTCCCAGTTGTTGTTGATCTTCGTCCAACCCCAAGTAGACGGACAGGGTAGATTTTGAGCCGGTGCTAACTGACCCCAAACATCCACCCCTTGATATGTGGCTCTTAAAAATGCTGATATAAAGCAGCTTTGGTCTGTGAGATGTGTTCTATCGGCTGGTCTTTCTTGGTAAATAGATATTTACAGCACTCATTTACCGAAGCAGATCTGAAATAATAATTATGACTCACAATATTCTTGTTTAAGCTTTGAGAACCTATTATCCTATTATATCTCTTTCAAAAAGCAGAAAATCTGACCTATTATATGATGTTTCGACGTATTTTTCGAAGGAAGCCCGCTCAATGCACCCCTCGATTGCTAACTCGGAACCTAAAGTTAGGTCACGGAACGCTTTCAAAGCTTCAAAAGCACTTATCTTTCCTACCATTAAACGAAGATACCGTGTAAAAAGAATCCTGTCCTGTATACAAAGAAAGACGGGTAATGCTCTTGCTTTCTGTGGTACTGAAAATAAAAAATACGAATAAAGCACCCGTCTTTTCTTAATTTACTTTGACCAAGTATACCATTTTTACCTAAGGCGGTAGCGATATCATGATAGCACAGATACTGATGATGTTTTCCTGGTTTCTATTTGCACCTACAGTTCCTTAAGCTGAGATAAAGTTCGCACATGTGCAACTGCCATTACCGCCACAAGCCTCGATCAACAGCATCAGATGCATGCGCCACGATCATGATGTCAGCCTCTTTATGATTTCAAGGAGCTATAAGCTCAGGGTTTCACGGGTCACGTTAGTTAAACCATTTTCACCAAGTTTATATTAAACTTCCTTACCATCATCGAAGTTATAAGAATAGCTGAATGCAGAGAGCAGGTGAAACAACCCTTATTTGTTGGAATTGTCTCTAAGAAAATTTGCCCAACCCTTAGGTCATTGATTTAAACTTACACGATCTTCACTCATTATCACAACACAACAAAACGGGACTTAATCGCGTATAAATATGATTTATTTAATTACCTTTCGTTGGTAATTCTTCGACGTTTCGGACGTCACGTTACGTCCATGGTCTCGAAGGAAACTGGAGCGGCGAAATCAACGTCTTCTAGCCGCGCGAGTTTTTCGATGTACCCGCGCTTGATGTTTATTATTAGGTTGAACACTACGGTCGTCACTAAACCGACACACTACAGTCACGACGTCAGGCGATTTATCAGATGTTATATGATTTTGCTTACATTTACTAATTACTGGATTCCACGAAGATGAAAGCTTGAAACCAAACCAGGTCTGGAGGGCTGCTTGGGTTTTCATGTGCAAAAAATGAGTCAAGATTTCCTTCTTTGCGCTCACATGTAGCATTATATAGTTTACTAAATAGACTGCAAACAGTATTCAGTCCTCCTATCTTAGCACTCGTTTTGCTTCCAATCGTTTTCTATGGAGTGTTTCTTTGGAGGGGATATTTATTTAGTTTGATGGGATCTAGTAAACTTCTATCAGCTTTTGGGTGCAACCTTTCCATACAAAATGTAATTTGCTCTTCACTCTTTTTTTCGATTGTGAATATTGTATCAACAATATCACGTGGGGCGATATTCTTCGTGTGAATATTATACAACTCCGAGGATTGTTCGAGAAATGGATTCCCTAGATTATTGATTGTTGTCTCTAGTGATTTTACACCTGTGATGAATTTATTTTTATTTGCAGTTGTGTCCGAAAGATTGTTGGCATCTGTTTTATTTGCGTCGTTTCATGCATTGAAGTATATAACTTCATCCTCAAATCAGTTATGCTAGTTCAGGGCCAGCAAGAAGCCAATTGGGCTGGGTTTTCAGTCAAACCAATCAACGCTAAAAGATATAACATTCGTAGTCTAGAAATTTCCAGATGCAAACGCAAAAAAAAGTGCCGCGGCTGGTGCAATTGCGAAACAAAGCAGCTTAAATGTTCAGACCCCTCTCTGTGCAGTGGATCTTCCAATATATATAAATATATATACAATAAATGTACATTGCGTTGTTTCATATAAAATACTAAGAGACCTACAACAGTAAAATATATGCATCTTTCGTGTGTTTAAAACAGTACCTAAACGGACGATCATGCATTAAGATCACCCTGACGCTTTACGATTATATTTTTTGTATTGAGATTTCTTTTATATTAAAAAAAAAATTTACTTTATTCGTTTCTTTTTGTTATGAAGTGCATTGGTTTTGTTCGAAAAATAAATTCCTAATCCTTAATATATCCGAACCCCCCCCCCCCCCGCCCCACTCCCTTTATCTCCGAAATTTACCAATCGAAAATTTTGAAATTTTCTCAAAATGTATTAATAAACATAAATAATATTACACGATTTTTTTTTTCAAGCTATTTTTTTTTTTAATTCGCAATAAACCTATTTGAGCAACCTGGTTGCGTTAAGTTTGCACCTGATTTGTATGCATTACTATAGATATCAGGTGCAAACTTAACTCAACCGGTACCGGGTAATAATGTTAGGGTAAGTAAAAATTTGTATGGAACTCTAGGTGCGCGAGTCTGACTCGCACTTGGCCGGTTTTTATTTAATCCATTCAAGCGTTACACTTACACCAAGCGTAAGACAACTGCAATTTTCTACGACAATGGCAAAAACTCAAAATTCGGCTCAGGCTCGTTTGGTCTGTTTCCTAAAATGTCTGCTTCTCAAACTGGTCTTCTTCCAAGAAATAGCTCTTTCCTATAACGTCAGCAAATGGTTTCCTATCATGCCACTGTCCTAGAATGATTGTTTCCTATTATGTCCGTTTCGAAAATTGACCTGCTCCCTATAATGTCCGTTCCTTGTGATGTCCTATTCCTACGATGTACGCTTCCTATAATGCACACTATTTGTGTTCTAAGGCCCGTTTCCTACAATGTCAGCTTTTCACAATGTTTTCTTTTTTGTCTCTGAATTCAAGAAGTAGTTTCCGGAAGTACTTGAAATGCTTCCGGTACATTAGCATCTAAGCTCAAATTATTCTTAAACTCAGTACAACCCAATGTCAAAAACTCATATTGTCACATAAACATAAATTTAAAATAGCCTAATCTCTAAACACCAGCGTCCAAAAAAACACCAAAATAAACTGATCATGTAGAAACTTTTGTTTAACCAATGGAGATTCGTATTATGTTTCACTTTTTGATGTTTGTTTTTTTCAAAGTTACTTTATTAAGTGATTGTAGTTTTTAAATAAATATTGTAGAGTTGTAGTATAAATCAATTTAGGGTATTTTGAGACTGGCGTGTTTTGAGGCTATTTTATTTCGAGAATGGTGTATTTTAGTACTAGTGTATTGCAAGATTTGTTTGTTTTGATTTTCAACCCTTTTTACGTTAGGTTACCATGGGGTCCTACATTATCAAGATAAAAAATAAATGAATATTGAGAATCAACATTTTGACAAATGGACAACATTGGAAACTGACACTGTGGGAAGAAGACAATTTTAGGAAACGGACCGAACGAGCCTGAGCCGCGACAATGTGGGAAGAAGGTTATTTTGAGAAGCAGACATTTTAGGAAACAGATATTTTCAAAAGTAGACATCATAGGAAACGGTCAATGTGGGAAGAGAGCCACTTTAGAAAGCAGACATGTTAGGAAACGGACCAAACGAGCCTGAGCCCAAAATTCATATCACCGGACGCGTAATGTCAGAGAGAGCGCGGCGCTGCACTTCCCCTCCCGCTACTCCGCTCCCCGCTAATGTGTGTCAATCTCGGTGCTCTATGCTGTGCTGTAGGCTTTCCAAGATTTGGGCGGTTGAATTTTGTGTTTCCTAATCCTCATATTTTACGAAAAGTATAACACAGGAATCAATGATATTTTACAATGAAGATGTTCATTATATTTCCTATGGCTGCAGTAGTCTGTAATTCTCGCTCAAAGTTGACCCCTTTTTTGTCGACTTTTGAGTTCCTGTAATTCTGATATTATACATTAATTTGAAAATCTGAAAAACCACAAGCATAGATAATTACGTCTAGTCCATACTTACAAAATTTCATCTACTTCTGTTACCTAGTTTTCAAATGAGACCGGGACTACGTTTGTATGGAGAATGGACCGAAGACACATCTCTTAATAACGGGCTTCTGCGTATAAAATCATACTTATACGCTCTGTGACTGTCACCTACGCTGTTTTATTATTAGGAGCTTTTATAATGGATCTTTTCACATGCAATCGAATGTTTAATAAAAAATGTAATTTATATGTAGTTTGTTTAATTCATTTTATCGAAAAAAGCCTGCTTAAAGAGATGTAAATTATTTGAAATAGATCAGCCCCCCCTATTGCCTAACGCGTTTGACGTTCGCAATCAGACACAAGTGTCATGATTTTGTGTGGACTATAACAGTTGAATCGGATACCAAGTGTCAACATTTCGTTAGGCAATAACCACCCAGGTTTCAGTCCAAAATATGACTTAAAAAAATATGTGTATTTAACAAGTATAATATGATGGACGCCGACTTTACGAGGCGTATGTCTCACGAGCAAAATATTAAGTGAATTTTATCGAGACCGATATATTAAAATAAAAGATAGTTGGAGTTCCAAATTAATATAATACAATACTTAGTTGATTAATCAGTTCTGTTACAATGTTTTTTTGCAAATAAAATAAATTACGGCGTTTTTTACCCATACATGTATTCAAAGCTCAGTATTTGCCAGTTAGGAAATTGTGATTTAAAAAAAATCGTCGCAATTTTCTTTACCGGCCTCTAAACCTTGAGATAAACATACTATAAAAATACGCACAAGAGTCAAGTGGATAATAGAGGTGTGCGCCGATGGCGAAACCGTCGGCGGCGGCGTCCGGTCCAAAAATGGCCGGCGGCGGCGGCGTGATCGGCGTAATAAATAAAAACAAATAATAATGCAAAAAAAACGGTTTATTCATACAAACAAGAGAACAATACCCAAGTAGCATAAAAAGCTGAATAAAAGCTGAATAATGAATTAATAAAGAATTAGTAAGAAAGAATTTTAAGCACTGAAAATTCCATTACATTGCTGATTTGGGCACAAATCTTAGTGGCTTTAGCGTACGCGGATGCCAAAAGGCATTAAAATAGCAATTTAATGGAATAAAAAGGTACACAGTGATGATTACAGCCGTACAGTATAGCGGTACTGTACGGCTGTAATCATCACTGTGTAATAGGCACCGTAATGGAATTTTAGCATTCTAAAGCCTTTAAAAAAGTCGTACTACGAACCATTAAAATTTTTGAAGCGCAGCGTAGTGTTGTATATGATGTTTTTCATATAGTTCTTTAAAATATGTTTTACATTTAACTCTAATAAACATTTGTGTGATGTGTAAAAGTGACGCCATTTGCAAGTATTATTTGTTCATATTGTATTGGGTTTTGTTACGTGAAATAGTTGTGTGAAATACACTTCTACTGAAAATTTTAATGTGCCCCGAATATGATGAGTATTTAGTTAAAAAACATATTAGAAGTATCTATGAAGAATTAAACATTAGATTTTTTCGTTTGTTACTCGTATGTGCATAGTTATATATTTAGGAGAGTCATATATATTTTAGAAGTGTAAATTGAGCAATAATTAATATCTTACATGTATAGTTAGCCCATAACATTTACATTAAATATGTGTTAAGGTTAGGTTGAAAGACTTAATGGCGGAATATGTAAGCAGAATTGTAGAACGTTATAGTTGCATTCTGGTTCCATTACGATTATTTTGGCTATGAAAGGGACCTTTAAAATTCCTTAGTATTCCACCAATATCTTCTTCGTCTTATTCGTACACGATAGCTTGTTAACGTTCATCGGACTGATATTAAACGACATATCAATTCTATTAAAATGCTTTTACTCTTCAGGACGCTCTAATTTGTTTTCTTTTACGGCCTAAAGAATTATAAAAGAATGAATTTAAAATGCCAGAATAAAAATGGTGTAACCCAACGATCCTATATATTATCCTTTGCCATTTTCTACCTCCCTTTAAGTTCTTTTATAGAACACCAGGAATTAAAAGTTGCCTAAAGCTGAATAGCAGCATGTAAATTGTTCCCTTACTATCCCATACACTAACTTTATTCGACTTGAAGCATTGAAAATGGTTATTCTTACATCTTTTAAAATTCAGCATCAAAATGATATAACGAGTGTCCGTTATAGAACCATTGGCATTTTGCACCTCCTTTTACAATGCTTTTACCTTACCTTAGGTATAAAACTATGCTTTAAGCAGTAAAATGGCATTACAAACAGACAGAATTACACTAAATGCATTAAAAAAGACATTTGTTTTCTCCATTATTCAGCTTTTACGCAGCCTTTAGCATAAGAAGTGACAGTGAATTCAATTTTACGGCTTCAAGATGTTGGGGGAACCCTTATAAATATTTTTTGGAGCCTATTGCCATAATAAGGTCCAAGTATGGTTAGACATAATGCGCACGAAGATTGGTGAGACTTGGGATTTAAGAACTATTTTCACGCCGATTGAACGCTGGTGGAATGATCGGCGGCGGCGGCGTGGCCTATATGACCGGCGGCGTACGCCACGCCGGTCGGCGCACACCTCCAGTGTATAATCAGTCCCTAATTTGAAATACAGTTTCTTTGTAGAGTTTATGGTTATGAAAGACTTTAAACAAATCTTCATCTTTATTTTAAGGTGCAATTTATGTAAGCCAAGGCCACAATCGCCAATATTCGTGTTTTACGTACTTTGTCCAGTTGCGCGCTAGCGAAAGTACTGTATTTTGTGCTAAACTGAAAAAGTACCTTAACTTCTTGATTGGAATATTTAGTATGGGGACGGATACAAAAAATAATTGCTATTGCAAAAGAACCCCTAACATTGAGGTTTCAGGAAACTATTCTCCTTTCTTAACCATCTTAAACACTGGTTCTAGATGAAATTAACATGAAATTTTCATCAAATCTTGTGTGTAATTCCAGAGGTGGTATATCTCGAAACTTAAAAGTTACCAAAATAAGTAGAGGGAGTAAATTTTTGTAATTTGTATGTTTTCTCAGTTGGCAAAAGGTAAGAGAACTTATTAACCAATCGAGAAGTGTCATGGTTCCGGATACATTTATATTCTTACATATATATACAGTTCTTAAATAATGAACACAAGCTTTAAGCGGTTGGTTTGTAGGAGCGCGTGGCGGGACACCGGCCACGCGCTCCTATGTTCCCCTTTGTCGCCTCGATCCCGTCTCTTCCAGTGGGTGACGAGTCAATTATTATAGTCTAGTCTATAATTTATATATTAGAAATTATGTCAATGAACTCTTGAGGCGTGTGTCCTCGGAGATGTCCACTCGTCAGGTCTATGATTAAGCCTTGAACCTTTCCCTTCACTTCGGCGTCGCTCATCTGGCTCTTTATCTTTTCACTTACAACATCGTTCCCCACTGTGAACTGCCGCTTAATTGCACCTAGAAGGAAATGTTATAAATAAATAAATATTACGGGACAATTTTACACTAATCGAACTAGTCCCATGGTAAGCTCAATAAGGCTTGGCTTATATTATTAAACTATGACTCGTGTACCCCCTTGTTCCTTTGTACAGCCATGTTCCTTGGGTTTATTGGGATGGGGGCTTAAAGGTCCATAAATCACAGAACATCTTACCTGAATATCGTCAGCTGAGTAGTCCAATTTGAGGCTAGTTATGACCGTGTTGTCGGCATCGTCCTTACCGAACTGCACTTTGGCCCGAGCTACTAGGTTGTTGATGTTGGACCTGTGATATATATTAGGTTAATGTGGGGTAGGTAGGAATAAAAGTGTTAAAAGCCGAGTGTGACTCTAGTTTCGATTCGACTGTGCCAAGTACCAGAGTCGGAACAGCAAAATGTATAATATACATATTATGTAGTTTCAAATTTGGACTATTAGTTTGAGCTTGCTCTCACTTGAATATGCCTTTGTCGTCAATTTTATAAATATTATAAACAAATTAATTACCTTCCTATTACTCCAGGATCTATATCGGAATCCCTAACGTCGTTTGTCCCAATGTATCGTTTGTCCTAATGCATCATTTGTACTAACGCATTTTTTGATGAAACTCTAAACTTTTCAGGACTGTTATAAAACAAACCTAACCTAATTTATATGATGATCTTTTAAAAAATCCTGAAGTATTTTTCGGTTTCTGAAAAAATGCGTTAGGACAAACGATAGATAAGGACAAACGATACATTAGGACCTAGACATTAGGGATGCCGAAGGCGACCCTTTACTCCAAACTAATGCATCTGAGGGATACCTCGAGAACATCTTAAGTAGTCGCGGCGAAAGCCCTCATGGGCGCCAGCTTATCCAGTTGTATATCGTCGTCCTGTGTATAAAAAGCCTTTTGGAAGTCTAGATATATTGCATCTACCTGATACGAATATATATATGTATATATATATTTAAATTTATATCGACGAGTTCAACGAGATTGGTAAAAACGCATGTTGTGCCTCCGTGAGACATGGCATACACTGGGATAAGCACTTGGCTCAGGTACACAGGATTGCAACCGGTCTGTAGTTCTCGTCTTTAACTTTGGAACCCGTCTGTTGAATAGGTGATACTAGGTACCTACCTACATTTATATTGTGTTCACAACACCCGTACAAAAGGTAAAAGGAATGTAAGAGGATGCATTCGTTTGGAGTAATGGGTCTCCCTCGGCATCCCTAATGTCTAGGTCCTTATCCTTATCTATCGTTTGTCCTAACGCACGTTTTTCAGAAACCGAAATATACTACAGGATTTTTTTAAAGATCATCATATAAATTAGGTTAGGTTTGTTTTATAACAGTCCTGAAAAGTTTAGAGTTTCATCAAAAAATGCGTTAGTACAAATGATACATTAGGACAAACAATACATTGGGACAAACGACGTTAGGGATTCCGATATAGATCCTGGAGTAATAGGAAGGTAATTAATTTGTTTATAATATTGATTTGCAATGCGATGGCACCTAGCTGTAAGTTGCAAATATACGTTGTATGAATAAATAAATCTTTATTACCGCTGACCTAACTTTTCACTACTGTATGGACCTTACTTGTCTCTACTGTATTCGTACTGGCATCGTTTCAATAAGTTGGCTACATCTCGGACCTTGTCCCTTCTCATCTATATATGAGATCAAGCCAAAATGAAATAACAAGCATTTAAGATAACCACATATATGAATTTAAATTGTACCCCAATCTATGTCAGTCAATCTTCCCTCGACAACAAAAATGTCAGGTACCTATTGTATGGAATTGCCATGCAAAATGTACTTTTTTATTTCCTTTTGACTTTGTAAGCAAAAACGATGCGAACCTAGGGTTCAAACGAATTGCGTAATTTCGAAATCGCGTACCTTTTCTTAGTCATTTTAGCGTTTTAAATCTTTCCTTATGTGTTATGTGTAATAGTAGTTTATGCAACTGATACAAGTGATACATAATGAGAGAACTTAAAATACGTACGAGTGTGGTGAGCGTGAGCGAGTTCATAATAGGATCACACGAGTGTTTTAATGCCTAATTATGTAAAGATGCAGACACTACTTTGTCTACACACATATCATAAGTACTCTAAGATGGGTTCAGAAATAGCCGTAGGGAAATGACCTGCACTCTAGTAACAATGCAACATGCTCCCTGTAAAATATTGCAATAAAAATAAATTTGAACAAATATAAAAAAATGATTCACATCGAAGTCGTGCGTTTGTTCATTTTCCAATGTAAAAGATCTTTGTACTTTTTTACTGGTACTAATTTGGTTATCGATTTTTCTGGTAACAAGTTATTTGTTGCAATCTTGGCTGCATTTACGATATCCGGCAGTGTTCATATAGTTCTCGGAGTCACTACTACTAATATTTTAAACTTAAATGTAAATTACGAATAACTTTTCACAATTCTACTTTCGTAACAACAAGAAACCAACAAACAAATGACAACATTAATGGCGACAATTCGATCCTCCGTCAAAACGCATGTTTTGATTTTTTAAATCATAGTCAAACGATAAAGTCCCCTTATTCTCAAATCACTCGAGATCAAATGTCGTGCGGTTTATATTAAAAAAAACATACTGAATTGACGTTCGGTATCGATAACTGTTTTAATATCTATGGATACTAGAATAGGGATTCACTTGTTTTTTGACAGCTATTCCAAATTTAAACTCATAAGTATTTGTAACCTTACAAAAATCGATACTGAAATAACATTAAAGTACCTACAGATTTTACCTACTACCACAGACAAGAAAGTTCTTATAGTAAAATTGGTTGTAAAATGCTTGTCATTTCTTACGGTTTCTAAACGCATTTTAGAGCACTAATGATATGTGTGTAGATAAAATAGAGAATGCGTTTATTTTTCATGATTACTGTACAAACGTAGAAATATCGGATTGGGTCTAAAATATGTATTTTTTTTACATATAGTGACGCAGTCACAGGTTTCTTTTGTCCGCTTGAATATTAAACGTTACCTTGTGATTCTTTACGGTTCAATGAAGGGGGAAAAATGAGAACGCAGCACTTTTAAGTGCGGCCTGAATAAAAAAAAGCTCCTACCCTCCTCAATCCTCCGTTGAAACTTGAGTGACGTAACACGTGTCGCTCAATTTTTATGGGTTGTTTTAACACCCAGCCGTTATGCTTGACTTTGAATCTCTATGTATAACGTCTTTGGGGTTTAATTTTCTATGGGTATCATACCCATAGAAAATTAAATCCCAAAAATATTTTTTTTGTCATAAATAAGAAACCGGATTGACTATTTTTCAATGAAAACAATAATTGGTTTCAGTTTCTACCGTTACGTGTTGGAGCCGGAGCTGCAGTTTACGAGCGCGGGTGCGGCGGCAGGCGGCGCGACGGCGCGATTCGCGCGGCTGCCGCACGCGCCGCTGCTCTCCATGGAGCTGCGCACGCCGGCCAACTGGCTCGTCGAGTGCGTCAAGTCCGTCTACGACCTGGACAACATACGGCTCGCCGATGTTGACACCCTTGTGCACAGGTCAGTACGAACCCGTGGTTTTATGTATGGCCGGCAAAGGTTACTTTTATGCCGGCACTTCACATGGCCGTATTTGCCAAATATTCGTGTTGCGTCCCTTTCGTTTTCTGTGTCAATCGAAAGGGACGCAACACGAATATTTGGCAAATATGGGCATGTGGAGTGCCGGCATTAGGCATAAATGACCATGGAAAGCTGAAAAGCTTCCGAAACGTCGGGAACTCAAATGAGACAATATACGCGATATAATCCGTTAAATTCTTTTATTTAAATGAGTAATAATCGCGGAAACAGAAGAAAATATTATGATTGTTGAATTGGGATGTTGACAATTTTTGACAACTTTTTTGTATATTATAAATTGCCCTCTCAATAATATATAGAAACATCGGTGAAAAAACAACTTCAATCTCATAAAACCTCAACGAGATACAACAATATTAAAATCACATTTTTTAGGACTGACTTTCCTAAAAAACGCTCCATACTAAAGCCTAGGAACGTGTGACGTCACACGTTCTTACCTTGTATCGGGAAATTAGATAAATTGTTCTGCAGCTATGTTAAAACTTGCGTTTATCGAAACGGTTTCATTACAAAAGTTACTATACATTTGATGGATTATTCAATAGTTTTATTTCTTAGTTATATTGTCATCGATACTATTATAAAATTGTAAACATGAAAAGTCTTTACACTATTTTCAAAAAAATATTGTTACAGACTATATACTCGTCGCTAAAACGAATAATTTTTATTTTGTATGTTTGTATGTGTCGTTGTGGCTTCATCACGCAAAATCGGCTAAACAGATTTCTTGGTAGACGAGTAAGCTGGGTATCTCCAAAAGGATCCGTCCGTCAAAGTTTCCCGTGACGCCACACCGTGTGACCGTTTTTCGTACGGCGTGACGTCATGCGCTCCCACTCCCAAACTTTGACGCGCTTTAAGTTTGTCTTTTTTTGTTTGATTGACAAAAGAAAAATACGTGTTCAACATTTTTTGATAATCTAACTGACGGACTTATTACAATAATATATTTTTTACCCGGGAAACTGTCCTATTATAGCTTTTGTCCTACTCTCATTATAAGGGAACTCAATAACTGGAAAGTTTCATAAAATATCGTCCAGTAGTTTTTGAGATTAAGTCGAACGTACATCCATCCATCCAAACTTTCACGTTTATAATATTATTATAAGGATTTTTAGGACTAGGATAATATGTAGAAATGTTAACTATTAGAGATTCCTTAAAGAGACAGTTTGCCTTGTTACGTAAGACCTTAATGTTTGTCAATTGTGTTTGTATCCTTGTTTTTTTTTTTCAATAATATATAACAACATTCATTCATGTATCGATTTATTTTTCTGTATCAGTGTATTTGTTTGTTCGTCCTCGTCCCCATGCACACTGTTGCAGTGTCTTATTGAAAGGCTTTCACGATTATGTTGTAGAAACTTGGTTCAGGTAGAAATAATATTATTTAAGGAAGTTCATTTTCTTATTATTTTCCTAATATGAAAGTGAACTTTTACCTCGTGAGAAATGACATTATTTGTATAATAATTATAGTTTAAGTCCTGTTGTCAAAATAAAAGAACAATGGACAGCAGCTACAGGAAGGTCGAATGATTGGTTTCCAACCAAAACTAGTACGATTTGTTCGGAAGACTAAAGAAACCAATTCTCAAACAACAATAAAATCTCGAATGTTTCAGTTTTTCTAGGGGTTGAATTAATAAATACAGTCTGAATCTAAGCGAAGAAAGTCGCGGGTAAAATATAATCTATAAAACTTCAATTTTCAGTCGTCGCGATGTTACTTTCCGGCCTCTTACACCTTTTTAGTCACGCAAGCTTCTAGTGTTATCAATCATTCTTGAAACAGTAATGGTCACATCCCTAAGCGAGTAGCTCTAGAAGATTCGACATGCTTAAAAAGTAATGTTAATGGAATTGAAACCTTAAAAACATCTACATTAGGTTCTATAATACTATTGATTTAAGCGCCATCGAGCGTTGAGTAGCCCTTTGTGGTAAAACGTCCAAATAGCACCATCTGGCGGCGAGTTGCTGAATTACAACGTAAAAAAATAATCTTCAAGCATATACAAACCTTATTAAACAATGTTAAAGTTCAATATTGTATAAATGTTAAATTACGTTATGTTCCTTTGAATTTGGGAATTTTAACCAATTACGATCAACATGTCTTTGTAGAAGTGTATTAGGTGTCAGTGTAAAAGTCACACATTCTTAAAATAGGCGACACGCGGACCCATACTATTTCACAGTTATAACATATCCCTTTTATTCTGTAATCCGTGGTTCAAACCCTGACTTGTGGGAGAATATTTTTTGACTTCTTAGTCAAGCTGGCTGGGATTTATTGTAAGTGAAATATGCATTCTTAGGAAATACAATATTTGTAAATGAAACAACATGATAAAATAACATTCGTTTAGTACTGCTACCTATAGAATATGATGATTTGAAGAGGTCGACTAATTTGTTTAGTGAGACACTCGCTCGCTCAGTCTGTCATCGAATATCAAACAGGGGCCGAATTGATAAAAATAAGGCATACAAATATAAACATTGACTGTTAAATGTAAAAATGCCCCCGAGACTTACTTGCAGAATAAAGTTTTGAATTTTGAAAAAGTTAAAGCTTTCAGAAAAGCTGTAACTTCCTTTTATAATTATTGATATATGTAAATATTTTAAACGTTTTCAATTGTCGATTAATGGACTTTAATTTTATGTAAATTGATACGTCCGCAATTTATTAAAAAATGAAATTCCTTTTAACCCCTGTTTTTTTAAATATATTCTCGGTGTTACATACCTTTATTTAGTAAATGAAGGATTAAACTAATTGTTTTAAAATAATAATAAAAAAAAACAAAAAGTGGGACAGACAACCGGTGCTCGAACTCACGCTATTAGTAAGTTCCAGTGCGCGTTCATAGTCACGAATATGTCTGGATACTTATGTGCGGGCACCGACTGTACGCCGGCTCCATTTTTGCGTTTTCTTAATGTACTACGAAAGTTGTGATTGCCAGTGGCTGATTGTCTGTTTGTATATAAGTATTTAGCAAGCTATAATATATGCATACTCGTATGGTCGTCTAGTATTCACAGTATAAGTCTGCTACATATTAATTGGAGACTAGTTTGATTTGCGTAAGGTTATTCTATGATTATTTAAAAATAAAATAATACTGAAAATTGAATTTAAATAACACGACACCGTGCCTCTGCCTACAAAATTACTCTTTATTGCACGTGACCATCTACTAAGTATTCGTTTTCATAGTCGCTGTCATGTTGATACTATAAAACGTCAACGCTACGCTAGAAGCCAATCGCAGCCAGTTACTCTGAAATTGACAAATCACAAATATTTGTTTTGGTTAATAGAAAGGACACTGATATTTTGGCCAACTCCTATAGGTCACACAACGCGCATGCGGATTAAGAATATTTACCTCGTTTTATATTGCAATTTTGTATGATGCTCGCGTTCTATATATTTTTTGCTAATCGAACAATTATTCATACTCGTATTTCCGTATTCTAACTGACACACATATTTGTCATGTTAAATAAATTTAACAATAATTAAAAATCGTTTTTCATGATATAAAACTTTTAAAATCTGAATGAAACTACGCTATACATTGAAATAAAACAATTTAACGGATTATATCGCGTATATTATCTCATTTAAGTTCCGGATGTTTCGTAAATTGTTTTATTTCAATGAGTAATAATCGCGGAAACAGAAGAAAATTTAACGCTATACATGATAAATCAAATCAAATCAAAATATCCTTTATTCAAGTAGGCTTAGATACAAGCACTTTCGAATTGTCAGTTACAATGAGAAGTCTTTGCTGGGAAACATACAATATGATACAACATTTGTTGCAAGGATTAGGAAAACCCAGAAAAACCTAATCAGATCATTTAACTTAAGTATAATACTTACTTATTATTGATAAAATCATCATTTTAAAAATTAAAATAATTAGTAAATCTAGAATGTGTCTAGAATAAAATTCTAAATGTCAGAGTATATAAAACAATTAATATGCGTGTACTAATTAACTATTACAATATTGTCTTAATTATAAGTACTTCAAACTTTTACAATTGTGTTATAACTAATTTATAATTGATACACGCGGAGGAGATGTACAAATTCTCCAGATCAATGTTAATATAAAACATAAACTATTTTTTTTTTCAGAGATGTATAAGGTCTCTAGGCGTCACGACATGCGATAAAATTAAATATAATAATTTGACTGAATTCTACTGAGATGTTTAAGGTCTCTTAGGGGTCAAAGTGAATAATACATTAAACATAATTATTATTAAATCTAAATTTCTTAGAGATGTATATGGTCTCTAGGCGTCATAACATGCAAAAAGATAAAATTAGTTAATTAAAATCCTCAGAAATGTTTAAGGATATACCTTTATAAATAAAACAAAACTCTTAGAGATGTATACAGTCTCTAAATCAAATAAAAAATGAATAACTTCAATCGAGTACAGGATGAAGTCTCTCACGTCATCAGTTCATTAAACACTGGTAGGCAGTTACTAGGTATACAATTAATTTGGCCCTTGCTAGCATGAACAGACCGGACCCCACAAACGGCACCCGTTCACGAGCATGACGCATATCTCAGCCATCGCCTCCCTCAACCATATTTTAGGGAAGGTTGCGACCCGATCAACGACGCCACCGTAAGCAAAGACCTTTAAGCGAGCATTACATGCTCACACTGCCGGGCATTAAACACTAATAGTATTGCCCGGTGAGAAACAACAAATGTACTCTCATGTTACATTAAATGCGAACTATTATTACCTTTTAAAATAATGCTTACTTTACATACACAAGACTAAACTACTGGCTTAAAGACATCTTTATCGTCTAAAAAGTCATTTACAGTATAATACGCCTTGTTTAGGTGACGTTTTATGTGGGACTTAAATTTGCTGCAAGGTAAATTCACTACATCGGTAGGTATTTTGTTATAGAAGCGTACACAGTTCCCCACGAACGAAGTACCGACCTTGCGGAGACGATGAGCAGGCATGGCAAGCTTGTTCTTATTTCTTGTATTGTAGTGGTTAATGTCACTGTTGTGTTTGAAATCATGTTGATTTTTCCGAACATACATAATATTCTCGAGAATGTACTGAGATGCTACGGTGAGAATATTGGTTTCCCTGAATTTTTCTCTCAGTGATGCACGAGCTCCCAGTGCATAGATTGAGCGTACGGCCCGTTTTTGTAGTACGAAGATGGTTTGTATGTCCGCCGCCTTGCCCCACAACAGAATTACATATGACATTACACTATGAAAATAACTGAAGTACACGAGCTTTGCCGTCTCGACGTTTGTTAACTGTCTGATTCGCCTCACTGCATAGGCTGCGGAGCTTAGTTTACCTGCAAGAGTGGCTATATGCGCATTCCATTGCAGTTTAGAGTCCAAAGTAACACCCAGGAATACTGTTTTGTCTTCAAATTCTAGCACATCGCCTTTCAATGTCACCTTGGCACAATCTCAATCTACTTGTTTCACATTCGGTAATGTGAATTTGATGCACTTGGTTTTCTTGGCATTTAAAAGTAAGTTAATTGCAGTAAACCAATGTACAATAGTAGACAGCGCATCCTTTATAGTAACGAAGTTATTCTCTCTTCTTTTCACTTTAAAAAGAAGAGAAGTATCATCTGCGAATAACACGATATCATGTTTATCTTGCACAAGGTTTGGTAGATCATTGATATACACTAGAAACAGAAAGGGGCCTAGAATTGAGCCCTGGGGTACCCCCATAGCAACAGATGACCCAGTTGATTGCATCCCGTTGATGACTACGCGTTGCGTTCTGTCTGAAAGATATGATGAGACGAAGTCAAGTGCACCGTTCTTTATTCCGTAGTGTTCCAACTTACGCATTAAATTATTATGATCAACGCAATCAAATGCCTTTGATAGGTCACAAAAATCCCAATAGCATCTTGAGCGTTTTCCCAGGCATCAAAGATGTGTTTAACTAGCACTACCCCAGCATCAGCAGTGGAGCGACCTTTGGTAAATCCAAATTGACTGCTATGAAGTAGGTTATATCCATTAAAATGAGATGTAAGTTGATAAAGAATAAGTTTCTCAAAAACTTTACTCAATGCGGGTAGTATTGATATTGGTCTATAATTTGTGGGGTCTGTTTTCGTTCCTGATTTAAATAAAGGAATGATCTTGCTGTGCTTCATCAAATTAGGAAATACTCCAGTATCAATACATTTGTTGAATATATCAGCCAAATATGGTGCAATCGCCTCTATTATTGAATGTAACACTTTAACGGAAAGGCCCCACAGGTCTTCAGTCTTCTTCAAATTTAACTATCTAAAGATTTTGATAATAGTATTTGGAGTAACATAAGTAAATTTGAAGAAGTCTTTACATTCTGGTACATACAGTTTTAATATTGATTCAGCAATATCTGGCGATGAATTTAAAGATTTTGTTGTCTCTACAGGTATATTAGAGAAGAACCGCTCAAACTGATGCGCAACTTCAATGTCCGCATTTACTGTTTCATCGTTGATTTTAGGCTAAAATGAGGATTTTTTACTTTAGTTTTCCCAGTTTCGTCATTTATGACCTTCCAGACGGCCTTCACCTTGTCACTAGAATTAATAATTTTTTTAGACAAATATTCCGATTTAGCAGCAGCGCACAAATGTTTGAAGGACTTGGAAAAATTCTTCACGTATTCTAGAAATTCCGGTCTCTTATCGATTGACCTTTGATCATATAGATCGTAAAGACGAAGTCTTTTTTCATGAATATCAGGCGTAGCCCAGTCGCTAAATGTAGTTTTAACCTTGCCTTGTACTTTCTTTAGATTGAGACAAGAATCAAATTCTTTTTTTATGCAATCAAATAAGACCGGGCATATGCCGTCGGCATCCTTTTGAGTAAAAGAAAGACAACACAGTTTCTCCTGAATTTTCCGTTTAAATAAATCTAAGCGATACTCAGAAATAGGTCTGCACATAGTGTCTTGTGGTTTCTCTTCATTTTTTCTACTGAAACTGAAGGATGCATGTTGTCCACAGTGGTCAGAGCTTAGTTTATTTATGATAGATTTATCCAACGCATTCGTGTTACTAAATATGTTATCAATACATGTTGAACTGGTGGCTGTGATTCGGGTAGGCTCACAAAACAAATTCTCTAGGCCAGAAGATTTGAAAGTGCTCAACAAACTCACACTCATAGATGATACTTCAAGTAAATTGACATTAAAATCACCACACACAATTATACACTTGTTACTAGAGAATACGCTATTGAGCACTTTATCCATAATTGACTCGAATATACTATAGTCCGCTGATGGGGGTCTGTATACACATATAATTATAAATTGATCTGATTCAATACATGACCGTTCTACTTGACGTTTAATGGACATGTTAACAATATCCTTCCGTTTTTTATACTTTACATCATGTCTTACCATGATTAAAGATCCGCCGCGGTTGTAAAACTCTCTAGAGAAAGAACTCACTATACTATGATTATTAAAATTGAACATAAGTTCATGACCTTTAAGAAATTGTCCAGTTATACACAGGATATGGATATTTGAGTGGTCTATGAATAAACCAATTTCAAGTTCTTTACTGGTAAACCCTTGTATATTTTGGTGAACTATATTAATCGTATTATTATTAGAACTACTACCAGTGTTACAGTCGTCGATGGGCTTAGAGCCGGCGAGTGCACACGTTGTCGGAGAAATCAGTTTAATTCATTCGGCGACTCGGTGCCCGCGGATCCCACGCTACTACAACGTAACGCCGGATTCGCCCCTGCACTATCACTCCTCAGGCGAGTTATGATGGAGTGTTCTATACTGTATGCTAACAGATTAGCACAATCACGTAAATATCTTCTCGGAAGATACGTGCAATCGCGAGACAGGACGTAATGTTTAATAAATTTATTCGTATCAAAATACGAAATCGTAGAGTTATACAGTGATAGCCTGTATAGGAGAGAATTAAAATAATCATTTTTTTTTTACATTTTTTCCGATGTTTTGTTCGGAAACGGTAACTCACATACAATAACTTTCGCTACACCTCGGTCGGCAACACCGGTGAGCGTATCACAGAAGTCGACAACGTCTCGTTTGGTATAATCCAAACTGTCTCCCAGCACGATCACGACGGTGGTGTGTCGGTCGAGCGCGTCGGCGGAGATACACGAGGCCACCCGGCCGAGCGGAGCTCCCGGCAGACAGTTGTTGGTCACCGAATGATTTAGTCGCCCGGCCAGCAGCGCCCCGAGCCTGACACCGAGTTGGTCAGAGTACAGCACCGTGCGGGGCGCGCCGGCGCACGAAGTGGCGCGGGGCGCGGGCGGGCGCCACGGTTGAGCCAAAGCGGGCGCGGAGCACAGCTGAGCTGGAGCTGGCGCGCAGGGCGGCTGAGCCGGAGATGGCGCGCAGCACTGCTGAGCCGGAGCGGGCGCGCAGCACGGCTGAGCCGGAGCTGGCGCGCAGCGCGGGTGAGCCGGAGATGGCGCGTAGCACGGTTGAGCCGGAGCTGGCGCGCAGCACCGCTGAGCCGGAGCGGGCGCACAGTATGGCGCCATCGGCAGCCGTACCTTGGGCGCGGGTGTGGGCGGCGCCAACGAGAAGCGGCGCGGTGCGGGCACCGGGACGGCGCGGCACCGCTCCGGCGTCTCCGCTCCCGGTGGGCGCAGCCCGCGGGGCGTGCGGCGCGCGGGGGACGCGCAGGCGTCGCGACGCTGCGCGGGCGAGGCCGGCCCGCTGCGGCAGGCGGCATCTGTACGGCCCAAGTCGTTAGTGCTCACCAGAGACTCGAGGCGCTCCGCGTTGCTGTCCCCCAGGTCTATAATGCAGTTCATAAACCCTATGTATTCCCGCATTTGGTTGCATGACAATTCATACTTACTGTTAAGATTTTTTAGGGCTGAATCTAGAATTTGGAGCTCTTCGTTCCTATTATTTAGGTCCTCTAGAGCGTGGTCCAGTTCATTTTGACAATTGAGGAGATCAGTCATTAGAGCCACATTGTTATGTTTTAGGTGTACTGATCTAAATAATGACCTGTGACTTTTTAATAACCTCTTATATCTCTTTATACGTCTTTCCAATTTAAGATATTTTTTAATTTTATTCGACCCTTGCACAGCAATCTTTACATTTTTATTGTTATTCATATACATTGAATTTGTTAAATCTATTGTTTCTAACGCAGGTCCACTTATTATAGTGTCATTTAATAAATCTACATACTCACAGCTGTTCAATTCGGCATATATACTTAAATTGTTTTCCGCTTGTTCCGAGTAACCTTTGCAGGTAACAGACGAGTTGGTCTTTCTTTCCAGTTCTTCAATGTTCGAGGTCACGGATGCGCTGCAATGCAAATAAATAGCGATAGTGCAAAATGGCGGAATGTCAGTGTACGACTTGTCAAACGAATGTGGCCACTATGTAAAAATAGATTAGCCGAGTAAATATCATTCTTTCACAAATAAATGAGTAAAAATGTTGAACTCGTAATTGTATATGTGTTGTTTAAACAAAAACATGAATTAATAACACGATATAGCAAATAGTTATATTTCTTTTGTGTTAATTGTGTACATAAAAGCTCCATAATTGTATCGATTATGCCAATTAATGGCAGCACTGTTGTGACGAGACTTTCCGAGCTTGATTCATGCTTACATGAATCAAGCTCGGAAAGAGAATACCTGGAGCTTGTTTCTCAAACGCTAGTGTAACTTGTTTTACAAGCGGAATTCTCTTACCAACAATATGTATTAAAAAGAGACTTCCTTGACTTGTAATACAAGTTACAAGCTTTTATGAAACGGGCCCTTGGTGAAGTATGTTATTATACCATGGTCGAATGCTTGTTCTGTTCGCAGCGAGTTCGAGCTAGAATACCTGCTAGTGGAGGGCCACGCGTGGGACGCGGGACTGGGCACGCCGCCGCGCGGGCTGCAGCTCTTGCTGGGCACCCGCGAGCGCCCCGACACCGTCGACACCATCGTCATGGCCAACCTCGGCTACTTCCAGCTCAAGGCCAACCCAGGCGCGTGGACGCTGCGCTTACGGCCCGGCCGTTCCGACGAAATCTACCAAATCATTGGGTAACTTGTACATCTGCACAGCACTTCTACTCTTGGTGCGGCAAATATTATATATTTCTTTCCATTCAGTATAGTAGGAGAGCGTGGTACAATTTTTGTTAGGATTCAGAAACATTATCTCTGAATTTAGTAAGCTCTGTAGCAACGGGTACCAGGGTTGTGAAGGCCAAAAAGGAAAAACTAATATTCTAGTTTACTTGATCGTCTATGATTTTTCTAAGGCACTTTAATATTAACGAAAATGGAGGAAAGGCGTAAAAGTATTTAGAGCGTCAGCTTATTGTAAATGCATCCACCGCTATTGCATCAGGATCAGGCCTCTAGGACACAAAAATTGGGCATTTAGCATTAGAGCGAGAAGCGAACTAATCTGTTGTAGGTTGTCCAAACCGATTTATGATGCTTTTAAAGGCATTGTCCGATAATTCTCATTCCTTGTCGGGTTAATTATTTTTCTGGATTCTGCGTCAGCAATATTTTCTTTGGTATTGACGTAAGTAGCATAAATCCATAAATTTCGCTCCTCTCACCACTGCCAAATTGAACGAGAAATTATTTAGGTAAGGGAACTGGATGCTCCCCATTCGATTCACATAGCTTATAGCGGTGGTCATCAACACGCAACAAAACTGTAGAGTTCATCATATTTCGGGCAAAGGTCTTTAAACCAGGGTGAACAGCCAACAATTCTAAATAATTTATATGAGATTCCCGTTCTGAAGATGTCCACATACCACCAACTTTATTTACACCACAAACAGCGCCCCAACCAGATTTGGAGGCGTCAGTGTAAATTTCAATATCAAAACAAGGGAATCTCATAGAATTATCTACTATATATATATTTTTTATCTATTATTTTTTATTTATATTTTATCCACCAATTCAGATCTTCGAGTATAACCTTTGAAGGTTTTATCTTAGCTTCATAGTTTTCATTATTTAGTAGTTCGAGGTATTTTTGTCTTTCCAATGTTTTGGTGTAAACCCAACCATATTTTACGGCGGGGCAGGCTGATACTAAAACGCCGATAAGTTGGGCAAATTCACGGATCGTGCACCTAGGTAGACTCAGGAATTTGCGCACCAACTGTGCAATTTTATTTCGTTTATCCTCTGGTAAGGACAGAGACAAATTTTGAGTATCAAAAATGAAACCTAAGAATTTACAGGTCTGCTTTGGATTTAAAGAGCTTTTTCGTTATTATCAATAAACCCTAAACATTGCTGTAACTTCAATGTTTCATTAACGTTAAATAGACATTCTTGGTAGCTATCTCTTATACATAATATATCATCTAAGTAAATGACAGATTTGAGACCTCGCGATCGCAAATTGGACACCACTTCTTTCATTATTTTGGTAAATACTCTGGGAGCCACGGATAAACCGTATGGCATGGCTGCAAACTCGTATATCAGGTTTTTAAATAGAAAACGTAAATACTTTCTATCACTATGATTTATTGGTATAAGGAGATAGGCTTCCTTCAAATCTATTGTGGTTAAATAACCATCTTGAGGAATAAGTTTTGAAGCCGTGCGATGATCCTCCATTTTAAAATGACAGGGTTCTATAAATTTATTAAGACTTTTAAAGTTTAAAATGAACCGTTTACCTCCATTCGATTTTGGTGCCAGAAAAATCTTAGATATATATTGGTCTTTGATTAGAGTACATTCAGATATGGCTCCTAAATCCAATAACTTTTGTATAGCTAGCTGCACATCGGCCACTTCTGTGTGAGAGAAGGTATTTAATGGAACAAATGTTTGTTTTACTTCTGTTCTAAATGGGATCGAGAAGCCATAGCTGACCCAATCTAAGACTATATTATTTGAAGTTATTTTAGTCCAACAATCATAAAAATAACTAATCCGGCCAGAATGTACCTGAGCTATTGCGCCGAAGCACGTGTCTTGAACGTGTTGGGAGTCTTGGCCGCTTGCGACGCTGGAAATGTCCAATGTGTTTGCACCGTCGTTGGCTTGCGAGCACCACCCCGCCCCCCGCTGTTCGACGTGTAACGAGGGGGCGCTGACCAGTTTCCTGAGTAGGATGCTCGAGTACTCGATGGTTGTCCAGAAGCCGTTAGGGACTTCGGAGCTGATTTCTTAATTTGTAGCCCCTGTCTTTCAATGGCCTTGGCGGCTTTAATCTTATCGGAAAGTTTATTGCCGAATTCGGTTTCATCGCGTTCTGCGTCCTGAATTACTTGCAGGAAAGTCTTATCCAGGCTTGGCGTGATGAGTTTAATGCGATTCTGAGTTGAAGTCGCGTGAAGATCACATAAAATACGGCAGCCGTTGCTGAGGTGTTTTATAGTTTGGATTTTGTCAATCTCGCCACCTCTTAGAAAGATTTCCATGGCCCTGTTGATAGCGGATATCCCCGAGTCCAGTTGCTGTTGCAAAGTCGCTAAGTTCCTCTCTCGATTCCGGACCATGTCTGGGACGGCAGCTGATATCTCTACGTTCAATTTCGGTGCTTGTAATAAGCGACAATTATCAGGAATGAGATAATCCTTTAGGATCTTATCTTTGTTTTCCTTGATCATGCCTTTTTTGAGCAACGGCAACCAAAGGTTTGATTGGTTCTCGTGAATTATATCACCATACTCTGGAGTGCCATCTGTTGACTCCCCGAGTGCCATTAATAAATCCTGATCGAGTTCCGTCTGTGACGGCACCGCTGGTGCGTCCGTCCGGTTTTCGGAGTCTGTAACTCCATTATTTTGTTCCGGCCCCGATGTCTCAATGGAACGTTCGGAGGCAAGATTTTCGCAATTTACTTGCGTTCCCGATACAGGAGGGTCATGAGCCAATGAAGAATCGTCTACGTTTTGTTTTATTTTGTCATATAAAACAGTAGAAAAGAGATTATTAATTTTTTACGATATATTTTTCTTATGTGGGTAGAATAAGAAAAATATCTTTGTCGCAGAGGACCGTGTATTTCTACCAAAGAATGCACGTATTTTCTGCTCGCTAACATCGTTGAAGACTCACGGTCAACCCCGATGCGTATTTGAACATAGTTAGAGACTCGCAGTCAATCCCTATGTAGGCTCATTTCATGATAATCACTTCTCAGCACTGATTCATAAAATGAATTAACTTACCTTCATCTTCAGATGATGACGAAGTATAAATTATTCTCGACCGTCGTTTTCGATAATCTTGAAGTCTTCTAATTTTTTCGTTATAATAACTTATCTTCCTTTCGGCTTTGCGTTTCGACATATGTAACGGTCGTCACTCAGCAAACAAGGGAGAGGCGCGTGCGCTTGTCGCCGTGCACGAAAAAAGAATGATGGAATATGGAGGTGGAATTGAATGGAAGCGAGGAGTGAACGAATGAGTGAACAAAAATCGTTTAATTAAAAGTCAATTGATTGTCTCTTAACATCCTGCGATGTTGCCTGTAGGATTAAAGTACTACCTAGTATCATGTTATATCTGAAGAATGAAACGACGAAATATAATACGCTTGTATAATCTAGTATTTATTTGGGCCAGTTGTTTCAAACCACCTATAATCGTAAGTTACCTTAGTTTAAAATCTATAGATTAGATTACTTTGTTTCATAAAATAATTACAATATAAATTACATTTTAGTCAATTTACACGAAATTATGATCGTTAAATACAAAGAAATAATAAAATAAAATCATAATAGCTATACATAATGGGAATGTCACAGATGAAAAAGGTACATGTCAATATCTATTAATTATTTATGATATGGTTTAAAAATATACTAATAACTTAATTACATTAAAATGTCAATATAGTGTGGGATATTTGCTGTTTCTCTATGCGATGAAAGCTGTCAGTGCCATTTTTAACGTAAATTGATCCATTAACACTTTCACGACCAAGATTTCGTAGGGCTACGCGCTTAACCGATAATATAGAAAAATAGTATGTAGCTAATTACTTCGAGCAGAGCACCCGGCGTGTTCTGCGGTGTCATTCTTAAATTGCACCGGTTTTAGTTCGTCCCTAATTTAATTAGAATCATAAAGTAGTTGTACATGTACCGGTGTCAGATTACCGGTCAAAATATATTTATCCGTCAAGCAGGTTGTCAAAACTGACTTCAGATAATGAAGCCAAGGACGACCTATGAAAAGGAATGGCTTATAAGTTCTAAAACTGATCGTGAAGTGTTTTTGTCGATGCTTTATACTAATCCAAAATCTGATAACACACATCGCTTGTTGTAGGCACGAGAACACGGACACGCCCGCCGGCAGCGGGGATATCCAGGTGCTGATGAGTTCGTTCCGCAGCCACGTGATAAAGCTGCGCGTGAGCAAGAAATCTGACAAGCAAAACCACGACTTGCTCGTTGACAACGACGACAACAACTCTGGCGGGATCTGGAACTCCATCGCCAGGTAACAGGCCAACAGATAATAGATGAGAAATGCGAGTAAGGAAGCTCCGCTGTTCTTGTGCCGTGCTCACTACGTCACGTTTGTGGGTTTGCGCTCCCTCAAATGAATCCGATTACTGCTCAGGAGGTCCAGCCAGATCAATCAGTAAAAAATCGCGTACAGAAGTAAATAAATTAAAGTATGTAAGGTAAATGTCTTTGTGCTTGAAACTGTCCCAGATCCGACATGCCCTTGCTTCGTTTCTATGGTTTACCATGTAGGAAATGTTACTGATATAAGAGTAAATTATGTAATGAAAAATGATTCAGTAACAGGGACTGAAAAACCGCAAAAGACCGGTAACGTAAAATAAAGGTATCAATTGAAAAGGTATCCAACAGTAACGGTATCCGAATATATAAAATTTAATAGGTACCTTTTTAGAACGGTACCGCTAAAGTAAACGGTACCGTTTTAAATAAAGGTACTGACCGAAAAATTACCCGTACAATTACGCTGACCGATAAAACGGATACCTCAATGATTTCGGTTCGACTACCGGATACCCATAAACGTGGCTACGTTGTATGCGTTAGTAAGCGGGATAGTGACGCAGTCGGCAACTGAACGACCGTCACAAAATTACGACAGCGGTCAAAGCAAACATGCGGCCGTACAAATTAAATCTTACGCTACGCTACGGGGGCGCAGATATAAAAAATTATGATCATTATGGAATTCAAGATGGCGGACATTATTTTTTATGAAAAAGTCATCAAGGGAGTCGTTTTGTGGGTTCTCAGGGGTGCAGATTTCGAAAATGGGGTACATTATAGAATTCAAGATGGCGGACATGACTTTTAACCAAAAAGTCATCATATCATGGGTGTTGTTTTCTAGGTTTTTAGGGGTGCAGGTTTTGAAAATGGTGACCATTCTGGAATTCAAGTTGGCGGACATTATTTTTTATGAAAACGTTATCATGGGAGTCGTATTGTGGGTTCTCAGGGGAGCAGATTTCGGAAATTTGGTACATTTTAGAATTCAAGACGGCGGACATAACTTTTAACGAAAAAGCCATCATGGGTGTTGTTTCTAGGTTTTTAGGGGTGCAGATTTCTAAAATGGTGACATTCTGGAATTCAAGATCGCGGACATAATTTTTTATGAATAAGTCATCACGGGAGTCGTTTTGTAGGTTCTCAGGGGTGCACATTTCGAAAATGGGGTACATTTTAGAATTCAAGATGGCGGACATGACTTAACGAAAAAGTCACCATGGGTGTTGTTTTCTAGGTTTTTAGGGGAGCAGATTTCGAAAATGTAGACTATTCTGGAATTCAAGATGGCGGACATTATTTTTTAAGAAAAAGTCATCATGGGACTCGTTTTGTGGGTTCTCAGGGGTGCAGATTTCAAAATTGGGGTAAATTTTAGAATTTAAAATGGTGGATGGTAACTTAACGAAAAAGTCATAATGGAAGTAGTTTTCTACGTTTATGGCGGTGCAGATTTTTAAAATAGTGTCCATTTTGGAAATTAAGATGGCGGACATCACTTTTTATGCATCAGTCATCATGGGTGAGTTTCCTAGGTTTTTAAGTGTGCAGATTTAAAAAATGGTGACTCTTTTGGAATTCAAGATGGCACAAATAACTTTTTATGGAAAAGTCGTCTTGGGAGTCGTATACTTTGTATTTGGGGGTGTTGTTTCGGCCATCTTTAATGGCGTGTATTTTAGTTATCTCTACTCCACCTTGAATTTTCAAATTCTGCATCCCCATATAATAATAATTAATAAATAAATAAATATTACGGGACAATTTCACACAGATCGAACTAGTCCCATGGTAAGCTCAATGAGGCTTGTGTTATGGTAACTAGACGACGCTATATTTAAAAGATATGTAACTTATACACATAGAAAACAGTCAAGAACAAATATTTATACTCATCACACAAATTTTCGTCAAAAAACCTATAAAACGAATGCCGGGATGATTAAAAGTGATTTTGGCCATTTTAGATTATAAAATGGACGCAATTTTCGAAAGCAGCACCCTCAAAAACTTAGAAAATGACACCCATGATGACTTCTTCATTCAAAGTGATGTACGCCATCTTGAATTCCAAAATTTACCCCATTTTTGAAATCGGCACCCCTGAGAACCCACAAAACGACTCCCATAATGACTTTTTCATAAAAAATAACGAACCAAATATAACCAAAACAATTCCAAAAGATCCCTAAGCCGTCCATTACTGGAGCCATTACGTTACCTATCTACCAAAGACGTGACATATTCAGTACAAGTCGCGCGGTTAGGTTGTTCACACGGTTGACACGGTTTTAAATCTGCACCCTTAAAAACCTAGGAAACTCACCCATGATGACTGATCCATAAAATGTGATGTCCGCCATCTTGATTTCCAAAAAGGACACTATTTTTGAAATCTGCACCGCCATAAACCTAGAAAACGACTTCCATTATGACTTTTTCGTTAAGTCATGTCCACCATCTTGAATTCTAAAATTTACCCCATTTTTGAAATCTGCACCCCTGAGAACCCACAAAACGACTCCGATGATGACTTTTTCTTAAAAAATAATGTCCGCCATCTTGAATTCCAGAACAGTCACTATATTCGAAATCTGCACCCCTAAAAACCTAGAAAACAACACCCATGATGACTTTTTCGTTAAAAGTCATATCCGCCGTCTTGAATTCTATAATGTACCCCATTTCCGAAATCTGCTCCCCTGAGAACCCACAAAACGACTCCCATGATGACTTTTTCATAAAAAATAATGTCCGCCATCTTGAATTCCAGAATGGTCACCATTTTCAAAACCTGCACCCCTAAAAACCTAGAAAACAACACCCATAATGACTTTTTGGTTAAAAGTCATGTCCGCCATCTTGAATTCTAAAATGTACCCCATTTTCGAAATCTGCACCCCTGAGAACCCACAAAACGACTCCCTTGATGACTTTCATAAAAAATAATGTCCGCCATCTTGAATTCCATAATGGTCATAATTTTTTATATCTGCGCCCCCGTAGCGTAGCGTAAGATTTAATTTGTACGGCCGCATGTTTGCTTTGACCGCTGTCGTAATTTTGTGACGGTCGTTCAGTTGCCGACTGCGTCACTATCCCGCTTACTAACGCATGCAACGTTGCCACGTTTATGGGTATCCGGTACTCGAACCGAAATCATTGAGGTATCCGTTTTATCGGTTAGCGTAATTGTACGGGTAATTTTTCGGCCAGTACCTTTATTTAAAACCGTACCGTTTACTTTAGCGGTAGCGTTTTAAAAAGGTACCTATTAAATTTTATATATTCGGATACCGTTACTGTTGGATACCTTTTCAATTGATACCTTTATTTTAGGTTACCGGTCTTTTGCGGTTTTTCAGTCCCTGTTACTGAATCATTTTTCATTACATAATTTACTCTTATATCAGTAACATTTCCAACATGGTAAACCATAGAAACGAAGCAAGCGCATGTCGGATCTGGGACAGTTTCAAGCACAAGGACATTTACCTTACATACTTTAATTTATTTACTTCTGTACGCGATTTTTTACTGGTTGATCTGGCTGGACCTCCTGAGCAGTAATCGGATTCAGTGGAGGGAGCGCAAACCCACAAACGTGACGTATTTTATAATTTTGTAACAAGTAGTTTTGAAGTTATTAAAGAAAATATGCAAAAATCAACTCCCCCCTATCTCCGAAACTAATAAGCCTTAAATTCTGAAAAAAAAAAAACTGAAAATAGTTCTTTGCCCATAGATTACAGGAAAACTTATAAGAAGTCTATGACATTTATAGTAACATAGAAATTTAATTAATATGTGTGCTTATTACGATAACATACTTATTTGCAGTTCGTAAACTAACCGCGACCTATGTTGATGTATGGGGACAACAGTTTTCCAATAGCAAAATTAAGTTTGTTCCTCAGTCTCCAGAGGACTACATTCAAATAATTTCTAATAATATCCAATCATTGCGAAGACATTTACTAAATGTAGAAGCTGATTTTATAATTAAATTTATTTTTATGTGGAAACTTATTTATGGAAAGTTAGGGTTACCAAGGCGACAATTTTGTGCTGGATAGTTTTGAGCAAGTTTGCAGATTAGACGGTAATAGTGTATCGAATGCAAACCCGGGTTGTGGCTCGATCGCATATATAAATAAAAGTTTTGCCAATGATCTAGATAATGGATTCACGAAAAGTGTTTTTGTAAATAGTTTTGGGAGTGGGCATTGCGAATGCCGCACGTTCAAAGCATTTGGTGTTCAATTCATTACCGTATATAAATCACCAAATTGTCTTCCAAAATTTGGTGTCGAATGCATTAGGAACGTTATCAGTGCACACGAAAAGATAATTATAGCAGGACATTTCAATGTTAATTTTAGGGATAAATGATATATAATAGTCACAAATTACATGTTTAAGAATATCAAAATAATAGCAATATCGTACTTACTAATTAACAAAGTAATTAATTCTAAACCTAAGTAAAAGAGAGACAAAACAATATATACAATTAAAATACATTTAGTATAAGAAGAAAACCCCGTCTAGCAGGTCGGCCTGCGGCATGGATGCCATTATGCTGGCGGCGTTACCTCTCTGGATCGCAAGAGCGATTCTCTGTTAGAGGTACACGCCAGCTCTGGGGTCCCCCGAGATGCGGACCAACCATGCCAACAGGGCCTTCAGGAATGCTTTCATGTCGGCCGACCAGGGTTCCAAGGTTTCAACTGTATTTAACCGGATAAATCGAAAAATTTAATATCTGAATATCTTTTATCACACGGTTTTAGTCCTCGTATTCAAGAGTATACCACCCGACAAAATTCAACAATAGACAATATATTTAGCAATTTCCCTTTACAATCTGGCACTATACATACTTTTTTCAGTTATCACAAAGTTACTTAAGTCCGATATAATCGGGTCTCTGAAATCGCGGGGACCTACCTACGCCGCACCGCTCCGAGCTATTTGTGGAGGGATGAATAAGCCTATTATCATACAATTATAATAATTGTTCTGATGTTGTTTCAATTTTGCATACAGCTTTGGTCTAAATACATTTTTTTTATCTCTGTCTGTCTATGTAACTGACCAATATAAAATGACCCCATACTTCGTACATTTTGCTTAGGAGTAGGGCTCTGCTAACACTGGATTTTCAGACTGGATTTTGATACGGCCGTTTTTAGCGTATATTTTGTACGGAACCCTCTGTACGCGAATCCGACTCGCACTTGCCCGGTTTTTTTTAAAATTCACATTGTTGGTAAGAGATTTTCGCTTGTAATAGAAGTTACAAGCTTTTGAGAAACGGGCCTCTGGTATGTGAATAAACCGGATACCTAATAGTAGTTTCAAACGTTACTGAACAGGGACTGAAAAGGTACCTTTGCTATTGGAAAACTGTTGTCCCCATACATCAACATAGGTCGCGGTTAGTTTACGAACTGCAAATAAGTATGTTATCGTAATAAGCACACATATTAATTAAATTTCTATGTTACTTTAAATGTCATAGACTTCTTATAAGTTTTCCTGTAATCTATGGGCAAAGAACTATTTTCTGTATTTTTTTTTCAAAATTTAAGGCCTATTAGTTTCGGAGATAGGGGGGAGTTGATTTTTGTATATTTTCTTTAATAACTTCAAAACTACTTGTTACAAAATTATAAAAAAATATATTTTTGAGATCGTCGTAACAAGATATTTCGTTTGATATACCACACAATACGGTTTGAAAACTTTTTTTTTATATTTTATAATTTACCCCCCAAATGTACACCTAATGTTTAAAATTCATTTATTTATGTTACACGTCCGTCTTTGGGTCAAAGACTTACGTTGTGTACCAAATTTCAACACAATTGGTTCAGAAGTTTCTGTGCAAATTGACTGTGACAGATTATAAGGGTTCCGTTTTTACCTTTTGAGGTCCGAAACCCTAAAAAAAGACTTCCGCTTGTAATACAAGTTACAAGCGTTTATGCAACTTTTCTCAAAAGCTTTCTCGAGAAACTTCAACTTGTAATACAAGTTACAAGCTTTTGAGAAACGGGCTCCAGCTATACCTTTGTCATATTGGTCTTCTGTAGTCAAGTAGCTGAAATAATCTATATTCGTATGTCAATTGATGTTTTAGTTCTTTTGGCGGAGGTGAGGAGCCAGAAACTCAGGACGAGACCATCAATGTGTTCTCAGTCGCCTCGGGACATTTGTACGAGCGCTTTCTGCGTATAATGATGCTGTCCGTGCTCAAACACACCAAGTCACCGGTCAAGTTCTGGTTCCTAAAGAACTACCTGAGCCCGTCTCTGAAGGTAAGCCTCTCGTTTTGTTCCCAGCTCGTGGAGATATTTGAACAATGTACTGCCTTTGTACCGAGGGCACGTTTCATAAACGCTTCCCAGGAATCAATTAAGCGTTGGTTGCAGGTCATTTTAAAGCATAGAGTGCTACTATTGATATATGTATAATGGATTCCGTTGTCACTAATAATGGTGCTACAATTCACTTATGAAATATTTCTAGCTCTTCGAGTTGTATTAGAACTGTAAATAAAGAAGCATAATTTCCTTTACAGTTAGTGTAGTGACAGTGGCTGCTTATATACTTATTACGTTAAAGCTTGTTTCGTTCTGCAACATTAAAAGCTATTTAAAGATCTTCATAAACTCCCTAAATGCTTATTGCTGTATATCTGATATATTGGAGTTGCTTATATAACATTACGCTGTATTTCAACTTCAGTAACGTCATTGGTACTGCAACGGAGTTAATTAAGAGTGTTATAACACCAAACTCTACATGCGTTGTATAACTCTTATATTAAAGCTTACGCCTGTTATACTAAAGCCAATGATATGTTAAATAATTATAGCAGTTTTGTACGATCCTGATATAAAGCTTTTGGTGTATGATAAATTAGTGGTTTTTCTTTAGTGACACCATTAAATGTTTCTAACGCTTAAAGCTTTTGTGCATAATATTATCTCAAATTATGAAAACAGTATGTATTGAAATGGGTATACTGCCTTTTCGGCGAAAAATGTTTCGCCAAATTTCACTTCCCAACCAACTTTTCGCAGAAGTTTCATTTGGCAAACCAACTGTTGGCATAACTTTACCTCGCTCTTTTCTTATTTGGCAACTTTTTTGAATCGCAAAATTTTACTTCAACAAAGTTTTATGTGGCAAATTATTATGGAGCAAATGATTTACCTAGGCAAATAACAAATCGTCTAAAGTCATTAGGGCAAATAGAAACTTTGCAGAATTATTTCATACTACTGCTTGTGTTTGAGTTTATCATTACATTACCAACCTTTAGGTAACCTATTTAGATAGTTCAAAATGAAACACAAAAAAACAGTACAAATAATGTTTATGTAAACAAACAAGTTTTTAGTACAGGTTCTATATTTTCAAGTTAGTTGCAATACACATCGACTTGGCTTACGATTCCTAACATTACCTATTTCACCACGCAGGGCTATATCGAATGAACAAAAAAAATCCCAACATCACCTATTTCACTTTAAGGCCGGGCCGACATGGCTTAGGTTAGGTACGACGACGAGCAAAGCGAGGAGGAATTTTAGGTTGAACTGCGACCCTAACGAGCGAGCGAAGCGAGCGAGCCGCGCAGATCTATATCGAATGAAAAAAAATCCTAACATCACCTATTTCACTTTAAGGCAGGTCCGACATGGCTTAGGTTAGGTACGACGACGAGCGAAGCGAGGAGGAGTGTTAGGTTGAACTGCGACCCTAACGAGCGAGCGAAGCGAGCGAGCCGCGTAAGTATATATAGAGTGAAAAAAAATGCTAACATTTCCTTCATTTACTCATAGTCTACTTTTAAGCAACAAATGATTGGTTGCACACATTAACTATCAACGATTGCACGAGAGTGAAATGCCATATTGAGCAACGGTGTATCGAAACAAAAGTAATACCCCCATAATTTAGCTATACGGTGCATCAGCCTGTCCATATAATGAAATACAATCATACTGTAATTTGAATCCTGCGTCCTTACGAACTAGGTTACATTTTATTATGCCATTCCAATATGTTGCTAAAAGTATGGTATACCAATCAATACATTTGACGAATACATAAAAAACATCTTAAACAAATCTCAAGTAATAATTTGCCTAGTAATAATTTATCAAATCATTAATCGGCTAATATATCAGTGCGAAACGTTGAGTTGGGAAATAAAACTTCGCCCAAATAAAAACATGGGATAAATAGTTTGGGAGTTAAAAATTTGCTAAATAATTTTCGCTGAACAATTAGTAAAGCATTGAAATGAGCTCGTGGAAATCTTTTTGTTTATCTTTTGTGAAAGTGTATTATTGAGTGGATTTTACTTTTCCTTTAACAATTAGGGCAGGGGTGACATAAAGATTAGGGATTTCATTACTTCGTAAGGAACCCTAATCTAAACCTATACGAGTAAAGCTTAAGCCGGTATTTTACTCTCCGCTGCAGGGAAAGTAAAGTTCCCCTCTTATATCAACCAAAGACCGCACAATACTCTTGACTACCGGTGTTATATATAGTTCATCAAGTGTCATAATTAATTTAGGAGAAGACTGTACTTTTAGGAAAAAAATCGCCATTTTGATTACATTATGTCAACATAACCTAAAAATGTATTTATACAAAATCACTTTTTAATAAATAAATAATAAATAAATAACACAGGGACAATCTTATACAATTCGACCTAGTCCCAAACTAAGCAAAGCTTGTACTATGGGTACTAGGCGACGATATACATAATATATACATAATGATGATACTTAAATACATAGAAAACATCTAAGACCCAAGAAACAAACATTCTTGCTCATCACACAAACACTTGCCCTGGCCGGGATTCGAATTAGAACTCTCGGTCTACGACGCGTTTCGTGTAAACGGTTCGTGTACCCGGGTACGTGTAGTACGGACACGGGTTTCTGACCCGTTCGGAACGTATAATTAAGGTCCGTGTATTTAAGATCCGTTCGAGGCGGTTACACGGATCAGCGGGTTTTAAATATACGGATCACTACCCGTCCTTGGGAAAAGCTATTATTACAGCACTACTTACTTTTTGTTGTTTATTACATTATACATATATGGCTATTTTAAACTCACAAAAAACTGGTCGGCCAATTTTTTAGGGTTCCGTAGCCATAATGGCAAAAACGGAACCCTTATAGTTTTGTCATGTCCTTTTCTCCGTCCGTCTGTTCGTATGTCACAGGCATTTTACTCAAAAACTATATTTATTTATAAAATGAATCACAAATAATGTAACATAACAGTAAGAAAAACCAAATCGTTACATTGATTCAGAGGTACTTAAAAACGAATGAACTTATAGCTACAAGGTGTCTATCTTGCTCTCTTTCTAGCACTATCTTCCATTCGTTAATCAGCCTCGTTATCCCGCTCGCAAACAAATCACATTCAGATTGTGCCAGGAGTAGGGAGTTGATGAGGGCAGTCGCACTTGGAACGGGGAGTGCAGGCGCCGGCGCGTGCGCGAGTGCTCCGCAGCCAGCAGGGGCGGACGCCGCCGCCTGCTGCACTACTCATCGTACATCGTGCAGTACATGATAAACAGTGATGAAATTTGGAGTATAGGCGCATTCTATAAACCAATACTTAGTTTGATAGTTAAATATCAATAAAAATATTACACTACATACATATAACCGAAACCAGTCAATTTTTTTTCAGCAAATATCAATGTGTGGCGCAAATTTAGACAGTTCTTCTAAAATGGATGAGGTTACTAAAATCATTTTTTGATTTAGTACATATTTTCGGAAATAATCACTCCAAAAGTAGCCTAACTTGTATCCCCCCTTCTCTATTTTCTAATCGGTATGTTCTAAATATATTTTAAAAAATCACAAAAATAAAAGTTAAGAAATATTTTCAACAAAAAATATTTTCAACATGATCGAATATACCGTTTTTGAGTTATTGCTAAAAAACTGTGCTTCTCAGTAAAAGGACGTAAGTGCCGCTGAGATACGCTCTTTTGCTAATGCACTTTTTTATATCATATTTTTTTCATATACAGTGCATGCAGTGCATTTTTTTTGTATGAACGGCTGCGGAACCCTACATTGAGCATGGTCCAATATGCTCTTGGCTGTTCTTGAATCATCGTCATCATTTCAGCCATAGAATGTCCATTGCTATACACAGGCCTCCTCAATAGTCTTCCACATGGAGCCGACCCGCATCTAGCGAGTCCCCGCAACCCTAACTAGGTCGTACGATACGATTTTGCGGGTGGACTCCCACGCTGCGCTTGCTGGTACGCGGTCTCCACTCGAGAACCTTCCTGCTCGAACGGCCATCGGTTCTTCGAACTACGTTCCCTGCACATTGTCACTTCAGTTTGCTTACGCTGTTTGCTATGTCGATGACCTTGGTTCGTCTACGAATCTCCTCATTTCTAATTCGATATCTTAGAGGGATAGCATATCTCGCTGAGTGACTCTGAGCTTTTTAAGAGGCTTATAGCTAGAGACCACGTCTCAGCTTTTTTTGCAGATTTTATCAATATTATATGTTTATTATCTTAAGATAAAATATTTGAAAAACATAATTTTGAACTTTTGAGCTCGTTGACTTTAAAATGTGTTTCAGACGCAAAAATACGGAATACAATTTCAAAAATAATAGTCTTTGCAGATCGCGATATCGGTATTTTACTGGCTTTACCCTTTGATGTGTTGTGCGGCTATTCACACTGACATCGGAAAGTACCATCGCAGCAAATTTTTGATTTCCATTTAATCAAAATGCCCATACTCGACATAAAGTTTTATAATACATTTAACTTTTAGTATTGCTCTTTAATATAATTTAGCAAAATGGTATATAATTTCACAAAATTCATTTATCAAAGTTTTATTCTAGAAAATGCAGTAAATTTTAATGCTTTCGATGCCCAGGTCGGCGTTTGCCTTTACTTAGTGATGTGACCGCTAGTTGTTTTATTATGTTTGATATTTTGTTGAAATACATGTGTTGCTGTATTTTAAAAGTATAGTTAAATATTTAAATGCTTAAATATACATTTACAATTGTTATAATCATATACCATTAATTAATCATACCAAAATGATTTACTATCAATGCCTCAATGGTATTAATTGACAAACAGACTTCGCAATCTCAGGCAAACCAGCACCTGTCTGGTCATCTATGTTGGCACAAATAATAGATAAGTATATTGTCAATTTAGTAGGCAGATCATAAAACGAAACACTGTTAAATAGTAAGTAAAATTATATTAACAGATTGTCATGAAATGGTCTTTAATCACATCTTTTATTGATCATTTATCTAAAATTTACATTTTATGTATACATCAAAAACAACTTGCTTATATCCAACTGACTGTCCGAGTGGTAAACTGGAGAATAATACGAAGTAGTTTTAAAATAAGTAATTTTACAATATCCCCCGACAGCAATTGTTCCGTCTCTTTTTGTAAACAATAGCTTATGGACCCGTTTTCTCTATCGCCTTTGCCGACAAACAATGCACAGCATTTAAATGATAAGGACACAATTACAGCCGTCGTTTCTTGGAATATTTTACCTTATCTCAAAGAAACAAAGCTTAATCTTAACTTTGAAACTATTTTACTCACACTATTTCGCTGGCCGAATATTACAGGGGTCTATGTTTCACTTTTAACGAATTGAAGTTTGAACATTGTCATAGTGACGTATAGTCTAATTGACAAGATTTCATATTTGGCTATAGCCCTAAATTGATATCCAATGTATACAAATATGCATATACAATCCAAAAAATATATTTTAAGTTTTTTTTTCTCCTACTTTTCGAAAAAAATAGCTGAAAGTGCTAAACCGGAACATGACGTCATTTAGAGGATGGAAGGTCTGTGCCTTCCATAGATTAAAATAAAACTATTTTCCGGGTGTCACTTAGTCACGTTTGACACTTAAATCTAAATATGTCATTGCTTGTTTTGTCTTGCTCAAATTTCGTTCGTGCACTATTTTCCCGTTTACAATTGTTCTATTGCGACTCTGCTTTTCCACGGACACTGATTCGCGTCTTTTTTACGACTCGACTTTTCTACGGATTTGAGAAATGAAGAACTCCGACTGACTCACTCAAGCTGATAGCATAAACTTACCACGAGTAGAGACGTGAATCTCGTGAATGGAATATACTCAAAGCTGTGATAAGTATTACTTGGCCGCTTTAAGTTAAGAGGTGCTAAAAGTATCATAATCACAACGCAACACTTAAGTCGATAATGCAGTGGGGTACGTGGAGGTACGCTGAGTCTCCAACATATGTTTTATGCAACGCCGTATGACTCCAAAGCATCGCGTGTGAAACAAATTGTGAAGGATTACCCTTTTTGTACCATTTTGTATTGTGCAATAAAGTTTAAATAAATAGAATATCTATCTTATTTATCTGAAATAAATGACTAAACAGTGTGAAGTTTTAGTGGTTGTTTTCCCGCAGCGAGATGATTTTGAACATGATACTGAACAACTCTCCCCAAGGAACATAGATCGCAGTATAAAAAAAAAAAATTCGGCTCCCCATAAGTAGACTTGATCAGCTGATTGCATATTTTTTATGGGAAGTCGAAATTACATTGTATAATGTCAACAATAAAACATATATTTATTAAGATAAGTCGTTTATTTTAAAGCTAACAGTAACAATAGTAGCTTTGAGCATAACACATCACACACTCCCATCCGCCCGCAAGACACCATTCAGCTTTATTTTGTAGACGAAGTGCAAATAACTTTTTTCTAGCACACGTACCGTACAGCCGTAATTTTAAACGTTTTTACGTAAAAATATATAGTTTTTGCGGAAGGCATATTCACCGAAATCTCAAATTTGTAAACAAATATTTGAACTATCACTAAACATCAATATTCAATTCCATAGATAAGTACTCGTACTCTAGGTAATATTACGGCTGACACACACGACAGATGCCCGTTTCGTGTATTTAAGCTGATTATTAGACTTTTGTTTGCTAATTAGACTCTATTTTACAAACATTAGTTCACTAAATTTACAAAATCAGATCTGAGTAGGTTTGCCGCCATGATATAGTTATTAAAATCGTTTGCGTGTATAGCAGTCTTTTGATAAACATAACATTTTTCTTCCTTGGCAACACATCATCCACTAAACGACGTCATTATGGCGGTTACGCTTTTTTAGAATGAGTATCTCTAAAACTTGATTTTTTGCTTCGAAACGGAGGCCTTCGAGGAAAATAAAAATTACGTTTAACTTGAAAAAATACCCTTTCGAACTGCATAATAGAAAAGATTGGTCTGAAAAATGAAACATTGTCAATTCTAATTACCCTAAAAATGTAACATAGGACCCTGTAATATTGGGCCAGCGATTTATTCAGTAATTTAAGTATTTTTTTTTCGATTGTAAGTAATAAAACCTAGATACGCAATATAAATTAAAAAATCATTTTAATTTAAACATGAAATTAACGTGTCCGCTATACAAAATCGTATTCAAGATTAACAAGGCCACCCATTTTACGTGCACATGAATAATGACTTTATCGGAATAAAGTATAAAAAATATATTTTAATCTCTGGGTTTTAGTAATACGAAAAAGTACGTTTATCATTAAAAAAACCGGCCAAGAGCATGTCGGACCATGCTCAGTGTAGGGTTCCGCAGCCGAGCCGTTCATACAAAAAATGCACTACAGATGAAAGAAATACGATATGATAAAGTGCACTAGCAAAAGAGCGTATCTCAGCGGGGCACTTACGTCCTTTTGCTGGGAAGCGCAGATTTTCGGCAATCACTCAAAAACGGTATATAATATTAATAATAAATAATAATAAAATATGAGGGACAATCTTACACAAATCGACCTAGTCCCGAACTAAGCAAAGCTTGTACTATGGGTACTAGGCGACGATATACATAATATATAGATAAATTATTATACTTAAATACATAGAAAACTTCCAAGACCCAGGAACAAACATTCGTGCTCATCACACAGGCACTTGCCCTGGCCGGGTCAAGATCAAGTTGAAAACAATTTTCGATGAAATTATTTATGAAGCTTTATTACTGTGATTTTCTTAATTTTTTTGACACAAGGCTTAGAAAATAGAGGGAGGTTATTTCCAAAAACATCCATTACATAAAAAAAATTGCATACTCAAAATGACTTCAAAAGTACTATCGAAATAGGTGCCACATTGATATTTGCTGATTTTTTTTTATTTTAGTTTCGGTTATATGTATGGAGTGCTCCCCTAAAAATATTATTTCTTATTACTTAACTATCAAACTAAGTAGCGGCTTATACGGGACACCTACACTCCAAATTTCATCAATATACATCATGTAGTTTTCGAGTAGAATGCCTGTGACATACGGACGGACGGACGGATGGATAAACGGGCGGACATAACGAAACTTTAAGGGTTTCGTTTTTGCAATTTTGCCGCTTATTGTCTTTGGTTTCCATGGCCATGACTGCGTGAAATATATCAATTTAAATGGATTTATCGAGTTATAGAAACATTGAGATACAAAAATAAATTATATATGGGATATATACATTTCTAATAATTCTATTTAAATGAATTAAAATCTCAAACAATCTCGATATCATTTAAAGCGTACGAGACCTTATTAACTATAACAATAGCCCGTACGTTGTGCTACGAACCGTCGGCGTCAGAGACGAGTAAGAGACGCGTGTAATTAAGGTCTGTTCCTGCGCGAAGTACGTGTAGTCGTGTAGTACGTGTAGACGGGTACACATCCGTCGGGTTTGTTCCGTTCGGGTTCTTAAACTCGGCGGTATTAAGAACACGTGTGTCCGGGAGGGCGTGTAACACGTATATCACGAGCCCTAATTCGAATCCGAACGAAGTACCTACATTTTTTGAATTTATATTACATAAATTACGTATACAATCACTAAAACTGATGAACATTTTAAAATGAGTGGTCATTAGCACTTTTGTTTTATTTCCTTTTTTTCCTCAAAATCCTTGTTTTTTTTGGAGGCGCGTTTAAATTGAGGTGAGAAATATGATACACATTCGCATTAAACTTGCAAGCGCACTAATAATTAACTTTACACTTCAACACTACTATTACTTAATCAACTATACTTACATTTCGTAATGAAAATATTATGTTGCAATATGTCCGGAGATAAACGAGGCACTTCAATTTCATTTCACAAATAACTCGATGAATGTATATAATTTGACGACCTTAAAACTATTTGCTTTTGACACCAAAAACGCTGGAAATTAGTTATAACGGTCCATTAGAAAAGTGCAATGAAGCTTCAAGCGGAAACTGACGATCTTATAACACCTCTTGTATACTTCTACTAAAGTTTATATAGAACCGCTAAGGGTTTATACAGACTTTACCTGCAAAAATTAGCGTCAAAATCGAAGATACAAAGGTGTTATTACACTCTATAACTCTCTTATAAGATATAAGCTAACTGTATAATATCTAAGGAGAAACGATATACAGTTCCACTACAGCTTGTCTTAACGCTAAATTGTTTAAATAATATTTTCTTCTGTTTCCGCGATTATTACTCATTGAAATAAAACAATTTAACGGATTATATCGCGTATATTATCTCACAAAAAAAGCATCCTAATTTCAATAGAGAAGATGGATTGTCACTACCACCAGCTTGGGATCCTGTAATACATCTCATCAAGGAACAAGCGAGACACAGGACTGCAAAACCTTAATTTCCGAACGGTGTAAAATATCTTATCTGTTTAAAAGTAGTTTAATAGTCTCTGTTTTTAAATATTATAATTAGTAATGAGGTAGCCTGGGAGTTTTTCTTTGCAGCGTTTCTTTTCTCCTCAGTACGCCTCATTTGTGAAATGCTGCTTGGTAAATTATTAGAATAAAATAATTAAGCCCTTCTGGCACATGTGTAACTGTCTTTACAGCTTAGGCCCATCTGGCATGTATGTACACCTTTATTTGTGTTTTTTCAAAAATGGGTAGTTTGCACAAATTGTAACTTTGACAGAGGAAAATACATCTTTTCTCAGTCCTCCCGTGACCATGGAAAGCTGGAAAGCTTCCGAAACGTCGGGAACTAAAATGAGATAATATACGCGATATAATCCGTTAAATTGTTTTATTTCAATGCTAAATTGTTTGTTGGGTTGTAACTTGTATTACAAGCGGAAGTATCTTTTTAATTCATATTGTTGCAATGAGACTTCCACTTGTTGCAAGTTACAAGCCTTTCGGGCCCCAGGATCCCCAGTATCACTTAATCGTTTTCCTTATAAATTAATCAGTTCGTTATTTGGGATTTTCGTTACTAGCATGTACATACCACTTTGATATGTGCTTAATAAGCAATCAGAATTATATTCAGTGCTAAGATGGATGGAAAATTTAATTATTCACATGAATGTATTACCACAGTATGTAAATAATTTTTCATTTGCTAACATATTATTGTGAGACTTGCTCAGATTAATATGATAGGTGATATGTGTACATATTTTTGATTGGTAAATCTGTTCAGATGCCTATGTACTATGCTCAGTTATTTTTGAAGCCTTGGATTTGCTCATATATCTATGAACTCGACTGTACCACCGACTTTGTAGTGATTATTGTCATTATGACAAAATGAATTTGTAAGGAAGGATTAATGCAAACTTGAACTCTTGAGACATTATAGACGTGAAAGCTCACATTAGCTGTCAATAACTTCGTGACGCTTGAAATGTATACGTATTTATGAACACTAGGCCCGTGTAGATATATCTGCTGCTGACTGTACACCTGCCGAGAACTAGCTTTTGCACGTAAACGAAATTTTTCTCCTTTTTTGTAGGCGATTCTCAGATTATCCCGCGTTTTCGCGTTCGCGTTTGGCTGAACCGATTTAGATGCGGTTTTCAAAAAAAGTATATTTTTTTTTTCATTCTAGGGGTTTAGGTACTCGTATGCGACGTTTTGGTAAAGGCGGTTCCCTTAGTTTTTGTAAAAATAAATGATTGCAATAATTGTTGAATTGTTACGCCGGCAATGACTTACTACTACTAAGAGATTATGATTAATGCAGATTTCTACTCTTGAATAGAAACTTTTGCCAGCTGCTTCGCTCGCATCAAATTCGGGGTAATTTTGAATTTAAAACCGGCCAAGAGCATGAAGGACCATGCTTAGTGTAGGGTTCCGCAGCCGTTGCTACAAAAAAAAAACTACAGATGCACGAGCGAAACAGCGTATCTTCATGCGGCTTACGTCCTTTTGTTGAGAAGCGCAGTTTTTAGGCAGGACTGATTTCCGATAAGACTAAGGGGAAAGTGCCGATGAAATAAAAGCGTGACGTAAATGGCCCTTAGTAAAAGTATCTGAACGTCTGATAACGACCAAGCAGCGGTTATAAAGTCTGAAGTCCTTTGAAGGACAAAAATACGGTCGTCAACACCGACGATGCAATAGGTGAATCATCCAGTACAGTTCTTAAACACTTTGAATATAACGCAGGTGCGTCTTCCATATCACCAACTTTAACCACGTGCGGATACGCTTGTCATGTTCCTATTTACCTAAAATCAAACTTTGTTGTTAATTTGTCATTGCAAGTCAGATACCTCTAAGTATTTTGTAGATGCACCTGCTCAGGGAGACACAGTGTTTGTGCCGCGTATTACGTTCGCATCCAAGTTTGGGCCAAATAGCTGGGTAGAGGTTGACAAATAATGAAGTTCAGAGACGTTATGGCGAACTGTTCGGTTTCGGATTATCGCTTCCCCACTGTTTCATCTCGCAATTCATTAGGAAAATTACCATGTAGAGTTTATATCAAACAGGAAAACTGTTAAAGAAGAATATGCTCTGGACAGATAACAGTTATTTAGAATCATGTTCTGAAAAATGCAGGTAGAAGGTGGAGTAAACAGATGAAGTGTTCAAAAACTTTATACATGTTAAATACTTCCTTATAAACAACATTTTTTCGCCATGTTTGAAGGTGGTAGCTATAGACGGGAGCACGACACATAAAACTAACCGAGGGTGAAACGACAGTATAATAAAGAGTACTACGTACAGTATGGACTAGGGATTGCAATCCGGTCCAATTCTCAATCCGGCCGGATCCGGTTTTACTATTGCGTCTATCCAACATTATGCTTTTTGTCAAGTTTATTGGGCGTGAAGTAGACATGCGGAGCTGTTTTTGAAAATTAATGAAACAATGGTTTAGCGCTAAAAATAAACCTTATTAAGTCAAAAATCAGTCTCACTAGCCACTTATTTCACAGTAATATGAAAATTTAAGCATCTGCTTCAATAATATTTAGCCTTAATGGGTAATAATGATAACATTATTAACCTATTTACACATGATCACATGCTAACCTTGTCTCATAGTAAATATAATCAAATGTTATCTACTTTATGTAAATTAAAAATAACACTCTAATTAAAGGAACTTTTTATAGTTTTAATTGCCAAATCTAAGAATTTACCACTAATTTGGTGTATTGGATCATGATTCATGATCGTTCTTTTCACTTTGACGCCACTTTTCTTCTCTACTATGTAATGTTTAATCAACTTTATTAATACTATAAGAGGGGTATGTATATATAAACAATAATAAAATACTATAACTTCCTTAATACCCGTAATATTAAAAATACATAAAGAAAGCTAATCAGTAATCACATCACATTATGTTTTTTTTTTTTCAATTAACGTTATTACAATTATAACAAGTATCTTATTGTTATGATTACGAGAGGAATGATATATCGAGCTGAGATTATGGATGGACTTTTTTTTGTCTACATCAATACAAAAATGTCACCCGCCATAACCACCAAATCGATCGTTATCTGTGGCGGGTGGTGACTTGCCCCTCACTTGATGGGCCCCCGTAATTTCGGTCAAACCAGACAGCCGGAAGCAACATGGACGTGAGGGCTCAGGGGCGTCGAGAGGTGTGCTGCGCTTTCTCTAAGGTTACTCGCGGCGTTATTCCCTTTAACACTTCCATCCCTGGAGCATATAGCTCTAACGCTCCTGGAAAGCCAATGAAGGCAAGCCAGGGCTGAGAGTCCTACGGGTCCTCATGGGTATCCACTCCGGCCGAAGACACACCTCAGGGCGAGGGCCCTGACCGACTCTCTGGAGATTTCGGGTCCGTGGAGTCGTCACTCCCCAACACGCCACAAGCTGCCCTTATTATTATTATTTCATAAAATGTCTTTCACCTCACTCGCTCGAAAAAGTTCCATTTACAGCGCCAAATCTGTATGGAAAAGTGCGTTTTATCCGCTAGTGTGAAAAAGTAATTTGAAATTCGAAGTTATATTTGTCATATGTTAATTTGTTTTTTGTTATGTTTTGTAGGTTCATTATTAATAGTATAATATGAAAAACTGATCGGTTTGTTACAATTTCATAGTTTTTCTTACATCTAACATTTTCCTCGCTATAGTGAAGTGAAAACTTGTGTGTTGCGCACGGCTGCAAAATTATTTGGCTTCGCGTGCCTTAAAAGCCTCGTTACGCTCAGGAATCCTTATTTGAACCACGAGCGGAGCGAATTTATTCAATTTTAGATTCCTTCGCTTACTCGGCTTTCAAATGAAGCACTCGCGCCAAATAACAACTTTGCAGCCTTGCATAACAATTAACTATTAATTGAGTTTGAGTAACGATGAAAGCATATTGTGAGTTTACGCTTTGTTGTAGGACATCCTACCGTACATGGCACAAGAGTACGGCTTTCAGTACGAGCTGGTGCAGTACCAATGGCCGCGCTGGCTGCAGCGCCAGCGTGACCGCCAGCGGACCATATGGGGCTACAAGATCCTCTTCTTGGACGTGCTGTTCCCGCTGCACGTCAAGAAAATCATTTTCGTTGACGCTGATCAGGTATTTTAATTAAGAACATTAAGTTTCCCAGAGGTGTGTGTGTCATATTGTATTTTTTCTTGAGAGTGCATCTCGGAATGTACTATTAAACCAACTGAATCCTGACCCACCATAAGCTCATTTTGAAAAACCATCTTAATGCAAGTCTGTCGAAAATTGCCTGATGATAGATTTCCTTGGTAACGAACTTGTCATTTTATTAGACACTGACATTTACCGATTACACTGTTAAAAAGATCGAACAATATCGACTATACTTGTTTGTGAATAAGGAGAAATGCCTGTTTCTACCTGCCCTCTCTCTCTCTCTGCTACTCTGAGTCTCTGCCTGTGTTTTATGAACTGTCTCTGTCTTTATTGAGTAGGTATAAGGATATATATACGTGTAGGAAATATTCTATGAGTATAAACTTTATAGTAATTGACAACACGTTTCAACCACGTCGTTCTTGAATAAAATAAGGACAGAAATATGGCATTATTAGTCTTTCAAGCTCGTTATCAAAGCAATAAAATAAAACTAGTTAGTACAATACCAATTACTTTATTTTTTTAGATTAAAATTAAACCTAATTTACACGAGCCACTATCTAAAACCGAGTGTGGGCACCACCGTTTTCTATAACATTCAATAATCGGTCACGCATTGATCCGATTAGACGACTGCAAATGTCGGTTTCTCATGTAATCCCAAATTTCGTCACAATGATGCTCAATTGCTTCCTTTGTTCTTTCGTTTATGTTATCCCACATTTTGACGATCAAACCCCACAATTTTTAATGGGGTTGAGGTCTGGGGATCTACTCGGCCATGGAATCAAAGTAACTTCATTATCATGCCGAGCAAACCAACCCGTGTATCCCGAGACTACTCTGGCCTGGTATGCACCCGACAGTTATCTTGAACGTAGAAAAATACCGGCACTTCTTCACGCGGGTAAACTGTTCGCACGGTCGGTAACATAGATGCTTCTAATAAATGAACATAGTTTGTTGAGTTTTGCCGAGAAGAAATATGGACAAGCTCGCCTACTCCTCCGGCACCCATCCAGGCCCACATATTGATTAGGCACAACGTGATCCTCTGTATAACTCGTATTATTATACCGCCACAAAGTTAAGCGACCGGGTTGAGAAGATTGAAATGTTTTTTCGTCTGAAAATATGGTGTTACTCGTAGTCCAGTCGAAGTCCAAATAAGTACGTGCAAAATTTAATCTCGCTGTTTTATGTGCATCCGTTAAGACTACTTTCTCAGCATATTGTCTGCAATGTAGTCCAGTGCCGTGCAAATAATTTCTTATAGTTTGTAGACAAACGTCATATTGTGCCGCAAAATATCGGGTGTGAGTAAAAGGATGTTGTTCGTAGTGGTTTTGGATGTCCATTCTTAGTTGGTTCGTGGGTCGTTAAACGCCATGATTATGTCGTCGTCTGTCTTCAAGGATGCCCTCTTCAGCGTGCCGGCTGATTCAAGTTCGCACTGTGTTCCGAGCACAGAACTATATCAAGATAGAAGGAAAAAGTTCGTCGATTTATATGAGAACCGAGCGTGTAACATTTTGCGCAGGTACTTTGACGCCACGAAAGTAATTTAGTGATGGGAAACATAAGCCGCGCGAAAACAATTCAGAAGCATCGATTCACAGATCGATTAGAACACGGCTCTGATTCTATACACAGCTACCCATTTGTATCCCCTTACCCCGTACCCTGTGCATTTTTATCGATTTAAAATATCGATAAGAACCGACAGACGAAATGATAATTATTTTCGACAGAGGAAAAGAAAGAAACCTCAGAATTTTAAAACGAAAAATATAAATGTAGGTAGGTACCTACCTACCTAACTAATTGCGTTACATTTGTCAGTACCTACTATCTACTCTACCTATTATCTGTTGCACAAATTGTAATATTATTAAGATAACATATACCACGCACTCACGTACGCACATTTTTTAAAATAATATTTAGCCTCATGTAAATGTGTACCTTTTCATCATTTGACATCATCACTACATCAATAGTCGGATCAGCAAAGTACCGACGAGTAATCAGTCCAGCTAGCACTGATTACTCGTCGGTACTTTGATGGGCCAGTAAAGGTGTCTTTGTGGAAATGTATAGAACAAATCCGACTGATTTTTGTAGGAAATCATTTTTTACGACCAGTTGCTTCACTTCAATACATTAATTTTTAAGACGAGGATCATTCGGAAAACTGAAATAAAATTGCAATATAGAAGTAACCATAACCTGCTTGTTAATATTTTTTGCTTTGCTCTACCTACCTACATTATATAGTTACATAATAATATAAAACGTAATTATCATTGTATCTGCTTACAAAATTGATTTTAACCGAGTAAGAAAATCGCAGTCTACAGCACTAGGGTACAGCACTATTCTTACTTATGACAGACAACATGAGAAATCGACCTTGAACGTAACTCGACAATTTGAATAGCATATTTTTTCATCACTGGTTTTTGAGCGCACGCCAAGTCTAGCTTGTCAAATTAAAGCCGCAATGGAAAACTAGCGTTGGACACAATCGCTCGCTGCTGTTTTGATGAAAATAATAAAATAAATTGTTTTTTTAATTAATCGCACATATTTTGGGACAAATAGTACTTACCGATGAAAGGAAATACTTTATTGGTAGTATTTGAACAGTAAATTATTGAACAACGAGTGATTTTGTTTTTTAAATCTGACGTCGCACGCAGACCGCGGTCGGTAGCAGACTAATGTTCGCGGCGAGCAAGTCCGCTGTCTGGACGAGTTTCCGCCGCGCGAGGTACATAAACTCTTTCCTTCTACCTTGATATAGTTCTGTGGTTCCGAGATATATTCAAGTGTCGTGATATTTCTCGTATGCCATAGCCTTCCTCACTGAGCACTATAATGAGCTCTTTGTTCTGCTAAATGAGCCATTTCCAAATAAATTTAATTTGAAGTTTTTATTCTTTCACTCATTGATAGACAACTTGACACCTGACACACTTTTAGAACATTACATTTTAGAAACTTATGTATGTTTTTTCTATCATCAAAAAGTTACTATTATAATAATAAGGGGACTGACGGAAGGTATTGGCTCATGACTCTGGCTTGCCTTAACCGGCCGGTCAGAGTGGAGTTGCTAGAGCTGCGGCTCGAGGGTGGATGTGGAACATAAGTGGAGAGTTGGCTTCGGTAGAAAGTCCAGTGACACCTCTCCACCCTTAGCCCTCCGCACCGATGTTGCCCTCAGGCCACTATATGTGTCGCTATTTACGTGGGCCCATCTAGCGGTGGGCAAGTCATCGTCTACCAGTGCCGTTAGCCATGGGACACTTTTTCCTGGTAGACGTCCGATTGTCTCAAGCAATAGCCCGGTATTTAGTCCATCATATCAATCCCATAACCCAGCATATTTAGATCTCATCACTCTCCAATAGTTCTTGCATCTAGCGAGTGCTGTCTCTATGCGCGTCCCATGATTCGGGCAGGAACAGCACCCGCGCGGTTTACACCTTACATTTTATTAAATTGTCGAAAGGGCCTCTACGCGTTGGCTTCGGCTCCGCGCACGCCTCCCAAAGGTCCGGGACACCATTGTCCCGTGAGCGGGTGCGACATACAAAATAATAATAATAACACTGGCCGGTCAGAGTGAAGCCGCAAGAGCTATATGCTCACTGGGTTGAAGTGAAATATGCGTAAGTCGCGAGTTGGCACAGTGACTGTTTTAGTCGCTGGGTAGAAAGCGGTGCACACCTCTCTAGTCCTAGAGCTGTGTACGTCCGTGTTGCCCTCTTGTCGCCAGGGACGGCGGCCGTTATAGTGGGCCCACCAGTACACAGTTAGTCACCGCCTGCCACATTAAATTTGTTGTGAGATATTGTTCTGGCAGGTGTCCGGTAATCTCACTCCATAGCCCAAACAACCACCACGTCCACATAACATTCTCCACATAGAACCAGGTTATAGTTTATTTTCCATAGTCCTACACTATGCGGGCATTGTCCGTCTCTGTATTTACATAATGCAGAGAGGGATAAGTCCCGACTGGTGTCCCATCGCAAATTAAATTAAATGTCTCGAAAGGGCCTCTGTACTGTTGGCTTCGGCCCCAGTCATGCCTTCCAAATGACCGGGCCCCATGACCCGTGACTCACGTAAGTTGGGACAACATAATAATAATAATAGCCTTTATTTCTAGCGTGCATTACATTGCACATCACAATTAATAGTTTATAGTATAATCCACTAAAATAAATAACACATGCATTAATGAAATAATTAATAATACTAGTCGCTAGGTGCCCATTTGTAGGCAAAAGCCTACTCCATTTCTTTCCAAGACTTGCGATCTTTAGCCGTCCTCGTCCAAGTCCCGCCTGCGATGTCAACGATGTCGTCGCTCCAGCGGCGCCGCGGCCGGCGGGCAGGGCGGGTGTCTTCGCGCGGTCGCCAGTGAAGCACTTTCTCGCTCCATCGCCTATTGTTCTCGCCACGTGCCCGGCCCAGCGCCATTTCAATTTACACGTTAGCTCAGCCGCGTCTATCACCTTAGTTTGTTTTCTGATTTCTTTATTTCTTTTTCGGTCTTTCAGCCGTAGTCCTAACATGCTTCGTTCTGCTGATCTTTGGAATACTTGTAAGTTATGTATAATGTCCTTCGTTAACGACCAGGTCTGACATCCGTATAGTAGTGTAGGAAGTACGAGGGCTGCTATTTATATATCCGGAAACCGGGATTACAATCTTCTTAAATAGCATATTTGACCGCAATGGTAAAATTTGAACTTTTTTAAGTATATAAGGTATATTTTTTCTTCCTTATTAACGCTCGTGTTTTGTTTTTGACGGGTTTTAAATGTCATCTCGCAGCAAGAATGGAACTCACTCGTGAAAATATTCGTGCTATGATTTATTATGATTTTCGGCGTGGTTTAACGCAACAACAGTGCATAGATCAACTAACTTCAACTTTTGGTGATGAAGCCCCATCTAAAACTACTGTGTATCACTGGTTTAGTGAGTTCAATCGTGGACGTAGTATGCTTACGGACGAAGTTAAGGCAGGTCGCCCGAAATCGGTCGTTGTACAACAAAATATCGAGGCTGTGCGAAAACTTATAATGGACGACCGACATGTTACGTACCGCGAGATAGAGGCGACTCTGGGTATTTCTATGACCAGCATTAATAGCATATTACATAATTATTTGGCTGTAAAAAAAATTTGTTCGCGTTGGATACCCCACAACTTAACAAATGAGCAAAAACATGCTCGCGTCGAATGGTGCAATAAAATGTTAAAAAAATATAACCGTGGTGACTCAAAAGCCGTTTATAACATCTATACAGGTGACGAATCCTGGATCTATGCATACGATCCCGAAACGAAGCAACAATCAACGGTATGGGTGTTTCAAAATGAGCCGAACCCTACGAAAGTTACTCGTGCAAAAAGTACATTGAAACAAATGGTGGCCTGCTTCTTCGGTATTAATGGCCATGTAGCTACAGTGCCACTAGAAAACCGTAGAACGGTTAATTCAGAGTGGTACACGACCATTTGCTTACCGGAAGTATTTGAACAAATTCGTAAAACTAACCAGCGACGAAGAATCATTCTTCATCATGACAATGCCAGCTGTCATACGTCACGCGAAACAACTCTATTTTTGGAGGGTCAAAATGTGGAATTAACGGGTCATCCGCCGTACAGCCCTGACTTGGCACCCAACGATTTTTATTTATTTCCAAATATAAAGAATAAATTACGCGGTCAACGATTTTCGACCGCTGAAGATGCTGTCGACGCATTCAAACAACACGTTATGGAGGTACCTCAGGCGGAGTGGCAGAAGTGCTTTAAAAATTGGTTCACGCGAATGCAAAAGTGCATAGATCATCAAGGGGAATACTTTGAAAAACAATAAAACTATTTTCAGCCGTGTACGTTTGTTTGTTTTTTTGTTTCCGGATATATAAGTAGCAACCCTCGTACAACAGTATCCATTGCTTTCTTTTTCAGTTTTATTGGCAGACTTGATTTAAATACTTTGCCCAGGCTGATTTAATGTATCTTTCAACTTCGTAAGATGTTCCACGCTCGAAGGATATAATCTGCACCAAGTATAGGTAATCATCCACGTAGTCTAGCGTTCCTGAGTCGGTGGCTATAGGTATTTTCTCACCACTCGTCATAACAAATGTTTTTCGCTGGTTCATCTTTAGTCCACATTGCTCTCCTCGTCTAGCGTGTTTACCATGAATTCTATGTCTTCGTGGTTTTCAGCTATTAGTACTATATCGTCTGCGAAACGTAAGTGGCTTAGGTATTCTACATTAATACGAATGCCAATGTCTTGCCAGTCTAGTTTTCTGAAGATGTGTTCTAAGTAGACTTATAAAGAGATTAGGAGAAATAGGATCTCCTTGTCTGACGCCCCTTCCTATTTTAAAGAGGTTTCCTTTTCGCTCTAACTTAAAGACGGCTTGACTATTCTCGTAGATAACTCTTAAAACTTTAATGTATTGCTCTTCTATGTCTTGTTCATCCAGTGCGTGCCATAATGCATCGTGATATATAGAGTCAAAAGCTTTCGAGTAGTCTGAACGCAATGTAGAGTTTCTTTCCCCACTCCCTGTATCTTTCCATTATCTGTCTTAGTGTAAATATATGGTCTATCGTAGAGTATCCACGTCTAAATCCTGCTTGTTCTTGTGGCTGGTTGAAATCAATGCGATTTGAAATCCTTTTTAAGATAATGCTCGTGAATAGTTTATACATATTTTGCAGCAAACTTATAGGCCGATAGTTTTCAATGTCAGTGGGGTCTCCTTTTATGTATAATAACGTAATTATAGAGGCCTGCCAGTCGTTTGGTATTGTTTCTCGTAGAAGTATATCGTTGATTATTCGTGTCAAGACTGGCGTCAGGGGGTCGATAATAGCTTTAAGGGTGTCATTCGTTATTCAGTAACTTCCTGGTGATTTCATAGTCTTCAGACGTAATATAGCGTTTCGTATTTCGCTTTCGGGCAGCGGTGGAATGTTGTCATTGGTGAGAGCTTCGTTTGTTATCCCTGTATTTGGTAGAGAATCCGTTATTTGTTCCGGTGTTTCGTAGAGATTCTTCTAACAATCAGAAGCTATTGTTATTATCTCGTCTCTATTAGTTTTTTGTATATTTCTAGTCTTTAAGTTTGTAATCCAGGTTTTGGTCGTATCTAATTTCTTTTTAGCTCTCTTTATGGAGGCTCTTTTTTCCAGCTCTTCTTCGATGACTTTATATCTCTGTTCCTTCGTATTACGTTATATTTGTTTTTTGATTAGCCGGTATAGAGCTGTTAATTTCTTTTCCGGCCTTGTTTAATTTTTTTTTATATTTTAATTTATTTCTTTCTTCGATTAAGTTCTCTATGTAGGGTGTAAGTACCAAGGGTTTGTTGTTATTTCTCTTGGGCTTTTGGCTTACTGATGTATTGATATTTTTAACCAGATTATCGTAGCTTGATTGTATTTCGAGATGCTCGGAATGCTGCTGTAACTGCGTAAAAACATTTTTAAGTGATTCTTGTTCAATAGGGTTAAAGTGGCTTTTCGTGCATGTTTTTATGTGGTTTCTTGAGTTTTTTTACCTTCTCCATGGAGATTGTGGCTCTGACTAATCTGTGGTCGGAAGGAAAACTAGTGTTCAGTGTTTCTACATTCGATATTTTCCTGCGTTATGTCGTTAGAATGAAGTCAATTTCATTTTTTGTTTTTCCGTCGGGTGAGGCCCAGGTCCATCTCAGTTTATTATTTTTCTTAAAGAATGTGTTCATCACGTACAATTGGTTTTCCAAACAGAAACGCAACAGTTCTTCTCCTCTATCATTTCTTTTCCCGTAGCCCCATTGCCCCATAGTTTTTTTGTCTTCACTAGTTGTTTGGCCAATTTTTGAGTTGAAATCTCCCATCACAATCAAGTCTTTCTTCGAGTTTTTTAAAGCTTGTCGGATTTCTTGGTAGAAGTCATTTACGGCTTCATTACTGTAACTTCCTGTTGGTGCCTAACATTGAATAATGGTCGTCGCTTTATTACCGAGCTTTATATCCAAGCGCATAACTCTATCAGAGATATATATGATATCGATTGTATTAAGTTTGAGTTCTTTCTGGATTATAAATAGAAATAAAAGAATCAATTTCTATTAGTCCTCTTCCATTATTTTTTACTTCTGATAGGCCAATTATATCCCATTTTATTTTATTCAGCATATGTTTTAGTTCTATAAATCTTGTTTCATTAGCTAGAGATCTGGTACTAAACGTACATAAATATAGGCTTTCTTATTTCCGTTTTAATATTTCCTTTGTAGGGTTACGGTCATAATCTTCCAAGGGGACCAGCCGGGTTGGAAGATGCTTTATATTTTTTATTATTTTTTTATTTCTGGGTTTTGTTATTTTAGAGGTTTTTGAGGGTGCGGCATGATCATTTTTTTTGGAGTGGCCTTCTTGATTGCTATTCTTCATACGGTTCGTCTACGTCTGAAGAATGTGATGTGTAGCTATTTTGTTTATTAAGGAATCTATCCATAGAGCTTTGGCTAGTCCCTGGTTTGTTCGGTAGTATTTTGTTTTTCTTAAGAGCCTGTCGTTGTGTCGGTTCCCGATAGGGGTTATCGTTTTGGTGTGGAGGTGTTATTTTTAATGTTCTTTTTTTGTTCCTGCCTTCTTTTTTTTCTTCTTGATTGCTATTTTTTTCGGTTGGCTCTCGTACTATTAGTTTGTCATATCTGAGATGTACTATCCAGCTGCTTTTTCTCGCTTCAATTGTTCGTGTAAATATTTTCTTGTTTCTAAGACTTTTGTAGGGAAATAGTCTCTGATTTTATGTATTTTTTTTTGTTCCTAAGTACAAAAAGTTACTATTATAGCTAGAACTAATTACTGCTTTATATGTAAAATGTGTTTGTATTGCAATGATAACAAAGATCAAAATTGCATAGATTGTCGTATTGACGCAATTTTTTTAGTATTTAAAACGTCCTAAGTGTATCATACACGATAGACCTTACAAGATTGACAGTTTTAAACGAATTATCAACAAAGTGGGTCATGATTCAGTTGGTTCGATTGTACAAATAATGTATTTGTAAGTTGTGTTGTTTTTTATATACTTACTAGAGAGGATGCCCGCAACTTCTTTCACGGAGGAGAAAAAAAATCTTAACCCCTCTTCTTTTCTTCAGTGTATTCGGGTAATAAGTATCCTATAACCATCTGTGGGTTCCCAGCCACCTGTGTATACATTATATTATTTTTTAGTTTTTTATTAGAACTATCCTGAAGTCGAAATAAGAATTCGAAATAAATATTTGTGCATGGAGCATTCCACAGTTCGTATGAGACTAATCGTACGGATTTTTAAAGATTAAATAAAAAGTATATAGGAAACTGAGTGTTATCCTAGACAACTTGCAACAAATATGACTATAGGAATAAGGGATGATACTAAACAATTATTTATTCTTGTAAACAATAACAAATCCATGAGCAAATAAAAAAAAAATGGCGTTTGTACGGGACATGCCCAGTCCACCGTGTTTCCAGTTTTATTCAATATTGCCTTAGTTTTTAGCATAATTGGAGTATTTAATCGATAAATAAAAATACACTATAATAGACACATCCACATCCATACATGTTAAATGACACGAAAACATGTGATGAAAAATATTTAATAACAACAAAGAAAAACCGGACAAAATGTTTGTAAGGGATTTGTGCGAAATTCAGTTTAAAAAACAAAGTTTTATTTACTTCAAATTTTAATATTGTCTACACCCAAAGCGTGTACTTTACTTTCTATTTCACTGTCATTGATAAATATAATATATCATGAAATTTCTATATTCCTCGTATAGCTTTTACAGTTAAGCAGGGATGACGTTTCTGAATATTATCAGAAACGTCATCCCTGCTCATTATCATCGTCATCAGCTATTTTGGCAGTAGATATGTATGTAGGAAATTGCACTTGTAGCCGGTACGAAGCTGGATGCTAATGAAGAAAATTCTTGTGCATTCTGGATACGTAGATCACTCGATAAGTTTTGAGATGCTCGAAATTCGAAAATGGAACGCACCTCAATTATATGTTATTAAAAAGCAAATTTGTTTTTATTTCTATAAAAATAGAATACAAGTTGCCGATTCGCTCCAATTTAAAAAAATGAATATGTTACAGTCATTTTTCTAAAACGGTTACCGCGTTTTTTCTTTGTAACGATGGAGCTTAACCGCGTGCTATGATATTTTATGATTTTAAATTTGGTTTATCTGAACAATTGTGTTTGCAACGATTGCAGTCAGCGTTAGGAGATTCTGCTCATTCACGGGCAAAGGTTTTTAGATGGTTCAACAAATTTAAAAGGGGTAAAACCAGCCTCGAAAATGACCACCGAAGTGGTCGCCCGCAAACAGCAGTAACTGCAGAAAACGTGTGGACTACTGAAATGTTGGTGCGAGAAGATCCACGAATAACATACAAAGACATAGAGAATATCTTAGGCGTCAGTTCGGTGAGCGTTACCATCATTCTACATCAACATCTTGGAGTAAGGAAGCTCTGTTGTCGCTGGATACCACGTTTGCTCTCCGATGCTGAGAAACAGGCTCGTGTAGATTGGTGTCGTGAGATGCGTCTACGATTCGACAACGGGACATCGCGGCGTGTATCGGAAATAATTACAGGTGACGAAACATGGATTTACCAATACGACCCGGAAAACAAGCGGCAATCGTCAGTATGGGTCTTCTCAGAGGGAAAGTTACCAACAAAACTACAAAGACCTCGTAACGTCGGAAAAAAAAATGGTAGCTAGTTTCTTTTCACGGGGCGGACATTTATCAACATCAATGCTGGAAAATTATAGGTCAGTCAACTCTGATTGGTATACTACAGTAGCATAGCCGCAAGTTTTCAAAGCAGTGCGAGAGAGGAGACCAAAGACTGGACTTCGGGGAATCTTGCTGCATCACGATAACGCCTCTTCACATACGTCCCTGAGAACAAAGGCGTTTATTGAGAAAGCTGGGATAGAAACCTTACCACATCCACCCTACAGTCCTGACTTAGCTCCCTGAGATTTCTTTTTGTTCCCGGTGGTGAAAGAAAAAATAAAAGGGAAGTTTTTTTCGAGTGCTGAAGAAGCCGTGGCTGCATATGAAGAAGCAATTTCGGACCTATCTGATGAAGACTGGCAAAAGTGCTTCCAAAGTTGGTTCAGACGAATGGAACTTTGTATAGAGAGTAATGGAACTCTCCTTTACTAAAAAATACTAAAAAATGTAAAAAAATTAATACTAATATCTTCAATAGTTTTTTTTTATCTCAAAATTTATCGAGTGACCTACGCAATAGCGACGTTGCCTTGGCAGCGAGTTTTCTGATGAATGCCACCGACTCCATAAATAATACCTTTCCTATGAGATGTGGCGAAATAGTTCCAGTGAAATTGACCATTTTCTATAACGATCCCAGCTATTATTTGGTTGAGAATCATCCATTTCAGACAGAATTGACGATTATTAAAATGTCGTGATCGCACGGGACAAGCAATTAAGCTGATAATTTTATCAAAACCACTTATATTTATTTACACACTGTCAACACTATACAATAGCTCGCTTAAATCTAGCTTTAGAGGAAAGGGTTATTTGATAAAGGTAATTTAATTTCATCTTACCCCCTTTGGTAAGGTGAAATTACTTAATATTAATAAATGCGTTTGTACGGGACAGAGTGCACTGCGTTTTCAAGGCAATATTTTTATGTCAATATGTAAGCGATATTTTAAATTGAATTGCGTGCCATTAATAAAAGAGATTCTATTTTTAGATAGGCCTGGAAGAAAGCTTAGAAAACATCGGTTCAACATTACAACAGGTAGTGTTGTTAAGTTAGAAACAAAAACGGGGCTTGTTTTTAAATGTAAAAAATGTTCTGTCAGCTTGTTTTTTACCAAAATAATATTCAAAAGAGATAACTTTAGTTTAGTGTCTTAAGAATACTTCTGCATCAAAGAAATAATTATTGGACTATAATTTTTGATGCACTTAAAATTACCATTTTCTGTGGAATGCTCCACAAACATTCAAAAACCGACCGAAATTCGAACCCTCGACATTTATCGGTTCGTCGAGTCATCGAAGAGAAGGTTAATGTAGGTATAGGTAATAGGGTATTTGAGAGTAGAAAAAAAATTTAAAAATTATAATAAATCCTGATACAACAAGCAAAATAAAAAACTCTGTTCAAATTTTGAGTTCGATACTTTACGTTTAGCTTGTTTTATGTGTTGAATGTTGGGTGGGAAAGTCCATTTTAGGATTCCGTACCAAAAAGGTACAAAAGGAACCCTTATGGTGCGACTCTGTCTGTCTGTCTGTCCGCCTATTAGAGCGCCATATCTCGAAAACTACTTACGCTATTTATTTGGAATATTTATAAACATGGCCAGCCCACATGTATTGCACGGGAAATATTTAAAAACATATTTTTATTTTCTAAAAAAATAACGATTATGAGGGGGGGCGGGGCAAAAGTTAAAAGTCTAGCTACTGGGTCAAGTAGGGTATCATATGAAAGGGCTTGACCTGCACATTCTTGATTTTTTTTTATTGTGATTAGATTTTGTTTTATTAAGGAAAATGTGAGAAAAAACACCATTCCCCCCCTTTATCTCCCAAGTTTACCGAAACAAAGTAAATAAACCTAAATATTACACGAAAATTATAGCCATGTGTCTTAGTAGCAATTTTTTTTTTATTATGCAAAAACCTATTTCAACAACCCGGTTGCGTTAACTTTCCACCTCATTTGTATGCAACGCTATAGATATCAGGTGCAAACTTAACTCAACCGGTACCGGGTAATAAAGTAAGGGTAAGTGAAAATTTGTACGGAACCCTCGGTGCGCTAGTCCGACTCGCACTTGGACGTTTTTTTTTAAATATGGAAATATTAATAACTAATAATACCATTAAATAACCCATAAAATGTTTTGTCATTTTCGTTCTAAAACCGTTTCGATAAACACAAGTTTAACATAGCTGCAGAACAAAGTTCTTATTTTCCCTATACAAGATACGAGCGTGTGACGTCACATGCTTGTAGGCTTTAGTATGAAGCGTTTTTTGGGAAAGTCCAAAAAGGTGCTTTTAACGTCGTTGTATCTCGGGGACTTTTTATAATATTGGATTAGTTTTTTCACCAATATTTATATTATTAAGACGTCGTTTTATAACTATACCCCGCAATCGAAGTAACAAATCTGTAGCAGACGTATGTTAGGCTTGTCACTATGTACAGTCGAGGTCAAAGATATATTTACAATTGAGATTTCCAAAAATATTTTTCATTTAAAGAAGTTTACACACAGTATAACAATCACTTGCTTACAAAGCATGTGACAGCTTCATCTTTTGACTCAATACTCCATAGTCATGTTTATAACCTTTCTTTCATTAAATCATTGTGACAAATATATATTCACATTACATGTTTGCATAATAAAATTTCCAATGTGAAAACTGTAGGTTCATCCGTACATTTTTGTACTTATAACCAGGGTTCGGACAAGTCATCGCAGAAACTGATATGGACATGGGACAAGACTATTATAGAGTCGCGACTTAAGATTATTATTATCTAAAGCTGATATATTATTATCGTAATTTATAATTTAACATTTGACCTTTTTAGTCGCATGTCTGTCATGGATTTGTCAAAGTGGCATGCTTGAAACAGTTTTGTGGTGACAATTTAAACTAATACAATTATTTGCTTTTTTATGGTTATTACTAAATATTATAAATATGGTGCAAATAAATACAATTAACAAGTGGATTAAGGACTACCCCGAGCTCTGTTATCAAGAAAATGTCAAGGAAATATTGTGTACAGCATGTGACATTCGTATTAAACAGTTAAAAAAAGATAATATTGATAAACATATTAGGTCAAAAAATCACAAATTGAAGACAGCTCCGCCAGAAATTTCTTATGAAACTTTTTGCATCGATTTGTTGATGTTCCTAATTTCTGCTAATATTCCATGGCATCAACTTAATAATTCACGCTTCAGGGCATTTTTCAAAAAGTATCTGTGGTGCCCGTGGGAAATACCTGATGAATCCTATATTAGGAAAAAAATCTTGGGTGAATATTACGGACAGAAAATGCAAGAATTAAAAAACATAATGCGGGACGAATTTTTGTGGATTTCTATTCATGAAACAAAGAATAGACATGATAAAAATGCAGTCAATATTATCTTGAGGAATTTGACATTAAATGGTACTTCGTGTTGTTACTTACTTGCTTCCAAGATACTAGATGTAGTGAATGGAGAGACCATCGCTAATTTTATACGTGAGCACTTAAAATTACTTTGGGATAATAATTTTGAAAGTAACACCGAAAAATTGCTGATGTTGTCCACAGATAGTGCAGCATATATGCTCAAGGCTGGAAAGTTGTTAAAAGAAATATTCCCCAATATGTTACATGTTACTTGCATTGCACACGGTCTTCATCGTGTTTGTGAGCAAATAAGATGCGAATTCCCTAATGTGGATCTACTTATAAGTAATGTAAAAAAAATCTTTCGAAAAGCCCCGAATCGTGTTAAGTTCTTAAAAAGTATGTATCCAAACATACCACTTCCGCGTAGACCTGTAATAACAAGGTGGGGTACGTGGCTCGAAGCCGCCTTATACTACCACAAATATTTCACAGAGATCTCAAATGTTTTAACCCAATTAAGCAAAAAAGAAGCCAAGTCAATTAGTAAAGCCCAGAGTGCATTACAAAACCAAAATATAAGACAGAACCTAGATTTTATAAGCACTAATTATGAAATTATAAAAATTGCTTTACAACAGGTACAAAGTACGCAGCTTTCTGTTACGGATTCGTTATTGATTTTGGATCAAGTTCGAATTGTCTTGCATTGGGTAGCATCTGAAACCGTAAAAAACAAAATGGAATATGTATTAGACCGTAATCCCGACTATGAAAATATTAGAGATATTTGTGAAAAAACGTCCCAGGCACACACGGTTAGACCTCTTGATATGTTTTTCAATGGAGCATTACTTACTTCGGTGGACACAGAGCGGTCGTTTTCAATTTATAAATGGATATACTCCGATAACAGAAATCGCTTGAAACCAGAAAATTTGGAAAAGATTCTTTTTCTTTATGTCAACAATACTTTGTAGATCATAAATGTTCCATGAGTATATTGATGCAACCAATGTAATGTCTTAATTATAAGAAAAATATTTTCATTTAACAAAATAACAAGTAACAAACAAATTATGTTTTATTTTTATCTTTTCACTGTACGCATGGGACCCAATACGTGAAAAATACGTGAATTAACAATACCAATGTTTAGATATTAGGTATTCCATACTAATTTTACAATAGTAGGTTCTAAATTTAAAGGTCTTAAGGGTAAAAAGTGAAATTGAAAAAACAATTAAAGTAAAATTTAGGTACGTGTGTAGTAAAGTAAGTAAGGTAAATAGGAGTAGGTCTGCGGAATCATATTTATACTGTTATATGTGCGTGTGTGTTTTACATTATTTACTCTTCATATGTACTGCTAACTTATTTGGCCTAAATTTTAAAAAAAGTTTACAGATAAAAAACTCTTTACTCACCACAACAGGTTGTCAAATGTTGATGTCATATATAACATTAATATTTGGATTGACATAAAATTAGTTCATTATTTCGCGAATTTAGTTGGTTGCTAACCAAAACTATGGCTTTGTTTGATGAAGAAGATTATCGACAATTTACGAGACAATTCAGGGCGAAACTGGAAGTAATTACTCTTCGAAAGGGAAAACCTAATTATGGTAAATAACAAAAAATCATACCTACCTCCATCATTACATACATAGGTAGTTTTTTAAAGATAAGTTGAATTAATATGCTTTCGTTATTATTTATACAGTGCCAACTTTCTGTTCCTGTATAAACAATTTTCGGGAAAGATGTTTGCGATTTATGTTGAAACATATCAACAACTTGATTTTTGACGATTGCTGGGAAGATGTCATAGAAGTGTTTCGGCAGTTTCGAGTAAAAGGTTCGAAAGTACAACAACTGTTATAACAACTGTTTACTTTTTTTTATATCTAACACAAATTATTAAATAAAACATCGGTTTGTTCCAGACAATGTAGAAGTTAATGGCTGCGTATGTGCAATGCAACCATCAGCATTTAAAAAGATGTTAATGGAAATACCTTTACACACGTATGGTGAATTCTGGGTTGCAGTAGTAAATGTCATTGAAAAATATAATTAAATAATATTGTACATAATGCGATTCTATTGATCTTGTTCTATTGCCGTCTTGCGATTGTTTTGCGATGACTTGTCCGAACCCTGCTTATAACTCTTGATACATAAATATCTTTACAGTTTGATTCAAACCACAACTCTTATTTTGAATAATGTGCCCACTAAACCTTCACCACCTTTTGGAAAAGAAAGCTTTCTTTTTTCTTCTAAACAATGACAAATCCATGAGTAAATAAAAAAAAAATGGCGTTTGTACGGGACATGCCCAGTCCACCGTGTTTCCAGTTTTATTCAATATTGCCCTAGTTTTAGCATAATTGGAGTATTTAATCGATAAATAAAAATACACTATAATAGACACATCCACATCCATACATGTTAAATGACACGAAAACATGTGATGAAAAATATTTAATAACAACAAAGAAAAACCGGACAAAAATGTTTGTAAGGGATTTGTACGAAATTCAGTTTAAAAAACAAAGTTTTATTTACTTCAAATTTTAATATTGTCTACACCCAAAGCGTGTACTTTACTTTCTATTTCACTGTCATTGACAAATATAATATCATGAAATTTCTATATTCCTCGTATAGCTTTTACAGTTAAGCAGGGATGACGTTTCTGAATATTATCAGCTATTTTGGCAGTAGATATGTATGTAGGAAATTGCACTTGTAGCCGGTACGAAGCTGGATGCTAATGAAGAAAATTCTTGTGCATTCTGGATACGTAGATCACTCGATAAGTTTTGAGATGCTCGAAATTCGAAAATGGAACGCACCTCAATTATATGTTATTAAAAAGCAAATTTGTTTTTATTTCTATAAAAATAGAATACAAGTTGCCGATTCGCTCCAATTTAAAAAAATGAATATGTTACAGTCATTTTTCTAAAACGGTTCCCGCGTTTTTTCTTTGTAACGATGCAGCATATTCATACTAAATTACATAATTCCGTAAAATTCCAGATTTTCTTTTGGTAAACTTCGGAGATAAAAGGGGGAAGAATGGTTTTTTTTTTCCACATTTTACTTAATACAACGAAAATTAAGAACAATATATTTTTTTGATTGTTCGATAATGTATAGTTCCCAGACCTTTCATATGATACCCTACTTGACCTGGTGACTAGACTTTTAATTTTTGCCCCCCTCATATGTGTCGTTTTTTTTAGAAAATAAAAATATATTTTATGTTTCCTTTGCAATGCATGTGGGCTGACCATGTTTCCAAATTTCATATAGATAGCATAAGTAGTTTTTGAGATATGGCGTTCTAATAGTCGGACAGACAGGCAGACAGCGTCGCATCATAAGGGTTCCTTTTTTACCTTTTTGGTACGGAACCCTAAAAGTGTGAAACACTAAAAATGGCGCAGACAATTATCAATGCGTAGAGAAACAAAAATGACTCTTTGTATCAAAGTTTAAACTACATAACTTACGATGTCTGCATAGGGGTTCCATGCGTGAACCGTCTGCAAATGTAAGTTATGTATTGTAAATTTCACAGTATGGGATGTTTGACGTTTCTCTATAAGATGACAACTGCCAGCGCCATTTTAACGTTAATTGCTCCGTTAATTTCCCGGATGCAACACGCACAGACTCTCAAAAACAACCCTTGGTGTTATTCGTCCGGTTTTGTTGTATTATGACAGATCGTTCGCGCGGATCTGAAGGAGCTGGTGGACCTAGACTTGGGTGGCGCGCCCTACGGATACACGCCCTTCTGTGATAGCAGAAAGGAAATGGAGGGATTCAGGTATGCTAATTCATAATTATGTTTTAATTTAGCAAAAAGAACTGAACGAATACAGGATCGATTTGAAGCTTTATTTTTCCAACAGCTTTGACGACGTGACGAGGCCGCAAAGATATATACAAAAACTAAAAATAAATATTTTTGACTGAACATAAAATAGCCCGTTTCACTTTATTTTTAGACTGTATCTTCAATGTACAGTCATTTTTACGACTTAATGATAGTATGTACAGAAGAGCGTGAGTTTGGCCTAGTTACTCAGAATTTAGCGAGTACTACAGATTCTAAACGGAGAATAAATCGCCCATAGGTGTGAACACCTACGAAGTTACGAAACGGTTATTTTTCGCACAGAATCGATAGGGCTCTAGATTCCGCGGCCAATGGGCCCAGCATTTAAATATTCTGAAAAGAAAATAAGTGTAGTTTTTTATTCATCTCAGTGTGATCCAGAAGCAGTTAAGTTTCTATGAATTTTCATTATTTCGAGGTTCCTAGTGTGTTGTGGATAGGAAATCACAGCTGACACGTGTGTTGATATATTAATTCTGGTTTCCATCTAATTGGCATACTATTTTGTGTCTGAAACGTATTTGGTATAACAGGTTTCGCATAATTGATCACGCTTAATGTTATTGTTGCAATAATTATTATTCGCACAAAATGCACAAGTTTCCGAATCGAAATTTGTTCGAATATTGCAATAGCCTCATATTGACTTGGCCGAATTTCATTACGAATACGTGTTTGGCATATTTGTAATTTGGCATAATTTTATTAGTCCGCAACCCTGTCCGAAACCATGCCCTAATGATCTTATTTAAGATTGCATAATAATAACAGCTATTAGTAGAAGTAGTTTACGAGTATTTTACTAGGTTAGAGCTGTGGCGGAATCGGACGTGAAAAGCTACCAGAAAATATAGACATAGGGAAATAAAAATAGGCTTGGGGGACAAAGCCAGTGAATTAAAAAAACTGGATCCATTTCACCTTTAACTGACTAGGTTCGTTAGTCGCGACCCTCAAAGCAGGAATAGGCGGAGCTTCGTCGACTTGATCACACCCCCCAGCAGCAAATTCGAATAACAACATCGTTGTCGTTGCAATAACTTAGCTAAGCTGGACCTATTTCACCCTTCACCTGGGTAGGTTCGGTAGTTACCTCGCGTCCCTCAGAGCAGGAATAGGCGGGGCTTCGTCGACTTGCTCACATCCCCCACCAGCAAAGTTGAATAATATCGTTGTCGTTGCAATAATACAGGTAACCTGGACTAACTGGGAATATGCACGAATATTTATTTTTGTTTTATTAAAAGCTCATTCACGTAACAAACAGTCGACAAAAATATTTTTTCGAATAACTATAAAAATAACAAAGATATAAAGCATCAAACATTTCATTATATTTACTTCTAGCAAGACAGAATTTAATATGGAGTTTATATGGCGGGAGTGCACTATGAATGACGTGACAGTTCATGTCGGAACTCTCTGTCATATCGCTGTCTTATTAATAGTTTGAAATTCCTATTATTTAAAATTAATTTTACTTTATTAAATCGTGTTTTACGATATGTTGATAGTTTGTTAAGAAGAAAAAAAATCTGAGACTGTGGACAACCTATGCACGTAACAGTGAAAAGCTACTAACACACCACACATCCATGGCAACACAAGTTAGCAGCTTTTCACTGTTACGTGCATAGGTTGTTGACAAACCTCTTTCTGATGCAAATTTTCAAGTGGAATTGAATAAAATGTATCATTTAGCAGTTTCAAATGGTTATAGTCAGTCTCTTGTGGATAGCATCATCAGAAAGAAAGAAATTCGGACGGGTAACAATTTACTGGATGCTGCACGTTCTTCAAACCGGATTAAGAAACATAAAGCACGCATAACTTTTGTTGGCTCTTTATCATATAAAATTCATAAAGTATTACAATCTAATGATATTAACGTAGCCTTTAAAACAAATAACACTTTGCACTCTAGACAATAGTAAGGATAAAGTAGAAAGTAGGAAGAAGTCACTAGTTTATAAACTTGCATGTGACAGTTGTGTCAAGGTGTATGTGGGCCAAACAGGTCGTAGTTGTAACACTAGGTATAAAGAACATGTTTCTTCCTACATACATAACAACCCGGAAAAATCCAATTCCTCCAAACATTTGTTAGAAAACAGCCATATGTTCCTTATCAGACAATTATTGTTTTAACACCTTACATGTTTGCGGAAAAGGATTACGTCTTAGTGTGCTTGAACAAATACAAATAAATACAAATACTAATACATTTATTGAACCAACATAAAGTTACGGCTAAATTCTATAATACACAATTAAATTCAGATTTTTATATATCCTGAACTAGGGTTCCCCTGTGTTTCAGGCAAAAGGAAAGCCCAATATTACATTATTTTATATAAAATAAATATTAATCTATATTATAATAGAACGTAACGTAACTTAAATACAAAAATTAACACAAAACTAATAATAAAAAAATCGAACATAAACATTTATTTCACGACAGTGAGTAAATTCTTTGTATCTTCGTTTGTCATGTTTTGTAGTGAATCACGTAACTTATTCTTACATTGAGCGTAGCTAAGGTCTAATTTCGCATTTAATCTATTGTAAATAAGCGGTCCTAGAAATATGAAAAATCTTGAAGGGAATGCATGTTTTGTTTGCATGTTATAAGAGCCAGCAATATCTTTACGTCTTTTGTTTATATATTCGGAGCTGTAAGGAGTTGCGCAATGTTGTCGTAAAACTGTGCTGAAAATATATAATTGCCGAACTGTTAGTACTTTACATTCACTGTATATGAGGTTAGTAGGGTAGAGGAAAGGACTATAGTTATGGATCTTCAGGATTGCTCTTCGGGCTCTTTCTAATTTTAGTGATGTATTTTTAGCCAAACCTCCCCATGAGGTTATGCAGTATGTTATTAGTGATTGGCAGAGAGCAAAATAAACTGTCTTGAGTAGTTGCGGATCCGCAATAAAACGCACTTATTTAAAAACAAAAAATAACTTACGGACTCTATTACAGAGTGCTTCGACATGGAATTTAAACGAGAGGATTTCGTCGATTATAATTCCGAGATATTTAATTTTGTTGGTACCCGTTATGTCCGGGCAACTGCATTTGTCTGATGTGATGTCATTACAGATGGGGGCATAGAGGTTGCGGTAGGTTATGTCTACGTTAGGCTTACGCATGGAAAATCGAACATATTGAGTTTTATCTGGATTGAGTGTTAGTAGGTGACGCCGCAACCAGTTGTTGACATTATTAAAGACTCGCTGTGCATATTCATGTGCGTCCTCCGCTGACTTTGCGGAAAATAGTAGTACTGTGTCATCAGCGTACGAAATAACTTTATCATTTTCTATTTTTAGATCACAAAGGTCGTTAATGTAGATCAAAAATAGTGTTGAAGCGAGCACGCTTCCTTGTGGAATTCCAAATGCGGTGTTTTCTAAGTCGGAGCTGATAACATTGTCTATCTTCACGCATTGAGTGCGTTTCTCTAGATAATTTGCTAGAAGTTTGAGTTGGGTACCTCTAATACCTAATGCAAGCTTATGGAGGAGAATGGGAATAGGGACCGTGTCAAAAGCTTTTGCCTGGTCCAGGAAGATTCCTATTGTCTGATTTCCCTTATCAAGTTCTTGGACTAGGTGATGTAATGAAACCTAACATAAAAATAAACACAGATTTCCCACATATCCGTAAAATTTTATTTGTAACTGTTCCGGAGGTATTAAAGAGACATACACATAAATCACACACGCGCGTTAAACAGATCTTACACGGATACGATAAAAATTAAATTAAAGTCAGAGCGGTAGAAGAGAATGTTCAGGCACAATTGGTTTAAAACTGAAGGTACGTGATTCGGGGAAAGGTAAGGTTTAAAATTGTGGTAACCGGGTGAAAGATGAAACGAATGGAATGGTCAGATGGATGAACAACCGAATATTAAACCTAACGTAAGAATCACACGGGCGACGTAATGGCCGGTTGGAATTTGGAAAAATCATAATATAAGGAGAGGCCAAAACTTATAATATAAAATTAAAGGAAAACCGCATAACATGCACCGTAATCTAAAGCTACTTAAAAATTAGGCTAAACTGCGCTCGTAGTAACTCTTGCTGCCGGATCGAACGTGTAAAAGTGAAAGGGTGGAAAAAAATACAGCCTTAAAAGGGTAGGGGAACTGGTTTCAAGAATTGACGAGATGCGCCGTCGGTGAGCAGCACACTTCCGCGCCTATTGGAGGCCACGACGTCCCGCTCAGGCGCGTAGGACGTAGGATGGGGCGTCTCCCATACAGGACCACAACCGACGGTTAAAGGATCCCGTACCCGGAAGCTAAAACAATACCAACAATTTCGTAAGAATCTGACATAAAAGAAAACGAGAACGAAGCACTCCAGGAAACCTCGTCGATCAATAGAAACTTACCCAGACGTTCCTTTGTTCGGGCTTAAATCACTTCTGTATGCAGGGGTTTCAAAATGATCCCAATCTCGTACCACAAATCAGCCACTTTTGTCTGCAGACGGGCACACGAATATAGAGGCTCCGAAGCACCTTCAAGACCTTTCAACCACTTCACGTAAAAAGGACAGAATAAAATTTTGGCTTTAAATCGCCACAGCACATCACAGAGCTGGTCTGAAGCAATCTGTTTTTTTGACAAATCTTTTTTTCACGAGTACAATGACGTTTGGAATAGAATCCTAACATAAAATTTGAAATACAAAAATAATAATTAAAAAAATAAAAAACCCGACTGCGTAAATAACTTAAAAGAAAAAAACAACTTTCTAGGGCACTGGACTTGCTTTTTCTTTTTAGTTTTTTACGCAGTCGGGTTTATTTGTTTTTTTCATTATTATTTTTTATTTTATACTTTTCATAGTTAAAACTATAAAAGTCAGACAATTTCCCAATCTTTATCGATGGGGTTATTGAGAAGCTTGCACAATTAAATGAAATTTTTGTGTGAACGGCTTTCTAACCAAGTTTAAATCGTTATAGTTCCTAACTGGTAATCCCAAATTAAAAATGATAAAAGAAACCTAATAATGATTTTTAAATCCCTGTTCATTGATACCCCACTCGATACAGTACATCAATTTTCATTTTTTTCTTTATCACAATATGGCGTCTCATAATCACCATTTTGAGTTTTCATCATTTTCATGTCTTCAGTGACATTTGGACAGTTAAGACAAATCGATTGGCGTAAGAATCATCAAAATCGGTCCACGCGTTTGGTCTGTAGAGTGTCAGATAGGAAAAAACATACATACGTACATACATACATACATACATACATACTTAAATACATACATACATAGATCGACAAACACATTACTACTCCTTTGCGTCGCGCAGTCGGGTAAAAACCAGAAAATTAGGCAAAAGTGAAACGCCCAGTCACGCGGAAATTAACTGAGAAAAGGGTTACAGATAAAGGCGACATCTATGCGTAACACGCGACACAACTTCGCTAAAGAACCCGACAAAACAACCTACACCTGTGACAATGGCTAAGAGACCAATTACTTCACTCGAGTGGCACTAAATGGCGCTATAATCAAAACTCCAAACATAATTAAGTTTGAAGAAAAAAATACGTAGCGATAAAGCTACAGTAATTAGTCAGTTCATGTACAGCGTCGGCAGTTGATAGTCTGGACCTAAAACCAAACTGATTTATGGATAGGAGATTTTGTTCTTCAAGATATTCAATAAGTCTAGAATTTATGATTTTTTCTAATATTTTTGATATGGAAGGTAAAAGTGAAATGGGTCTGTAGTTCGTTACCTGATGCTTACTGCTAGATTTGTACACCGGAATAACTACCGCCTTTTTAAGGCATTTGGGAAAAATTTGCATTTTGTTTGAAATGCCGTCCCAGCCGACCGCAGAACCATCTTTTAAATCCATACTAATATTATAAATGCGAAAGTGTGTGTGTCTGTCTGTCTGTCTGTCTGTCTGTCTGTCTGTCTGTTACCTCTTCACGCTTAAACCGCTGAACCGATTTGGATGAAATTTGGTATGGAGATAATTTGAGTTCCGGGGAAGGACATAGGCTACTTTTTATCCCGGCAAAATACCCTTTTCCGCGATAAACGAATTTAAGGCGGACGAAGTCGCGGGCAGAAGCTAGTTATTAATAATCCTTTCCACTTCCTGTTCATCCGTATTTAAGAGCACAAATGATTTCAGTATGTTTTTAGATGTGAGATCGCAGGGAGAGAGAAGTGACTTGTTCTTTTGGACTTTGTCAGCAAGGTTATTTCCTACATTTACGAAGAAATCATTTGCACTATCAACGGATGATGACTTTGAGGAGTGTGCTTGCAACAACTTAGAAGATGATTCACGTTGATTTGCCGTATAAGTTACATTTTTAACACACTTCCAGATCAATTTACTGTTTTTTCCAGCCATTTCCAACTGTTGCTTGCCGTAACTGTTTTTAATTTTTTTTAAGCAGGTTGTTATAGAAATTACGATATCTTTTGTAAGTCACTTGCAGTAACAAATTATCCGGATTCTTTTTGGCTTTAAATGAAGTTTATCTCTGTGTCTCATGCATCGTATGAGCCCCGGCGTGATCCAAGGTTTAATATTGCAAAATTTACCGCCGACACGCACGTAAGTTGTATTATTTAATATTACTTGTTGGACACTTTTAATCATGTACGACATGCTAGAGTCAGCGTCAGCGGTACTACTATAAACGATGTCAAAAACGATGTTACCTAAATCCTCTTCAAGTTTGTTATTATTTACTTTAGGGGTTATTGTTGTGCGACAGGTATTAGGAAGTTTACGAAATAAGGTTAGTAGGGCAGCATTGTGGTCGGTAACTGAAGAGTTAGTGACTAGGGCTTGTGCTGGATACGAAGATTTAAGCATAATATGGTCTAAGCAGGAGCCGCTTTGATGGGTAGGGAGCGTGTGTGCAGGGAGTAATCCATGAAATGAGCATAAGTTCAGATAGCTCTGTGCCGTGGTGTCGGTACTGTCAGGATGTTTATATTTATATCACTAATAACTATTATATTCTTATATGAGGTAAGGCCGCTTAAGGTCTTACCTAATGACTTGCTAAAATTATCGCTGTTTCTGAAGGAAGGCGGTCTATGTATAGCCTGAATAGCATAGTCTGAATTAATCTTGATCAAAAGTCGATTACACTCTAATATGTTTGGTTCCTCGATGGTAGCGCTTAAGTTACTTTTTATGTAAACCACTACTCCGTCATTCTGGTTAAAATTAATCTTATTGCTATATACTGTATAACCTGGAAGGCGGGGAAAGTTATTATATTTACCTAACCAACTCAGTTGCAACAATGACGTCGCAACTTACAGCAAGTCTGCTGGAAAACCAGAAAATTAACATAATTTTTAAAAATACTGCGGATATTCTGTGTAGGTATAGTTAGTGGATTACGGCCAAATGGAAATGTATTGTTTACAGCTTTCAGCATCGCAAACTTTAGACTCGGATACAGAGAAATTGTCAATGTCAGCAATCAAATCGTTATTCATAAGAGACTACAGTAAAGTGAGATGATAAGAAAGTACTAGAAGAATAAAATTAAACAGTGACGCTCTTAGGCACCTTCATAGTCTATAGAGTCGATGTACTTCTTTTCGGCTAGTTTCCTGGCAGGGCAAGCGGAATGACCTGTTTCATGGTCACAAGGTTTCTTGAAGCGCTGGCAAGTAGCGCATTTTGGCTGCTCCGTCTTCTTGCTGCAATCCTTTTTTGCGTGACCTTTAGCCCCACAATGCCCACAGGTCTCGAGTTCCATCTTGCATGACTTGGCGGCACGACCGTATTGCTGGCATATGTAACACCTAGTTACCAGCGTGAAGTCCCTCACAGGGCAAGACGACCAGTTCACGAAAACTCTGTCATTCGTTATTAGGGCCTTCCGAATAAGGGCGCTAACTTCAATAACGTAGTTACAGGTCTCCGCGTCTTTTTTCCCCGACTTATGGCTTAATTTTATCGCTTCTAAAAAAATTTACAATGTCAATTCTTTTACTTTATCGGCAATATTTTGCTGATAGATGCATTTAAATACATCCGCATCCTGCATAGACGAAGGCACGCCAATCACTACTATTCTTGGTCGCCGTTTCCGCGGATCATCAACTGTGAGGCCAGAGGTCGTTAACTGCTTCAACTGTTTCAGCTTCAGGATATCTTCTTTAGACTCTGTGCTGATAACGACGCCGCCGTTCCGAATCTTCCGTAGTCCTCGCACGTGGAGTCCCATCTCCTCGGGCCTGATTATTTGTTGAACAAAGGACTTCGTCTCCTCGCTCGACTTTAATTTGTCGGCAGGATAGATCGCAACCGAGCTTGTGGTAGAAGGCTGAATGTATTGGGTAGTATTTTTCTTTATAATTTCGGCAAAAGTAGGGGGTCTCGGATCAGGCTTTGTGGACTCTTCTATGCACTGCTTCAGTTCTTGAATGCACAGCGAAAGATCATTTCTCTCCGGGCTATCCCGGAAGGCGTAATAGTTTTGAATGGCCTTTTGTTTGAGTTATTGATATTCCACGGCTAGTTGTGATGTAGCATCAGTTACGCTACGACACAAGGTACTAATTTTAAGCTTCTACTCGGTGTTCAGCTTGCCCTCAGATGAGATGGCGCACACTTTATTTAGGCTCTTCTCGATTGTTTTCATCCATTCTTGTAGTTCAGCTGTGGACACAAGTTTTGGGGGCTCTTCTCCATGCTGGGCGGGCGCAGGTTGGGCGGGCCCCGTGGGCACGGGCGTCGTTGGCGGGCTACGTTGCGTTAGGCCACTTCTATTAAAGGGACTATTTTCTGACATTTCTATAAAGCTTTCTTTACATTAATTAACATTATAAAAGTGTTCACTTAGCAATGACACAGATTCCGGTTGAATAGAGCACTAGTTAGGTATTTTACCGATGAATATTTTATTTTAATAAACGACCCGTCCGATCTCCAAATACGAGCATACTTGCATTCCAAGAATTGAACAGTAATAATAGTCAGGTACAGCGATAGACTTTTGATCATTAATTAACAACTTAATGTCACGACATCACCTTTGTCACGTGTTTTTCCATCTCTTTCTAGAAATCATATTCAGGATATAAATAGGGCCGACCGTTTTGGACAACTCATGGCGCCCGCATGGTACGCCTTGACATCGGAAACCAGCAGAAAGAGGCTGCGTGCGCAGGAGAACCAGGCCCTGCGCACCATCGTCTCGGCCCCGCGATACATGCGGAACGAGACGATCCTTCGCGACCTAGAATGGCAAGGACTGGACGACTTCGTCGGACAGCTCACCGGCGCCATTTTTCCCCGTGTGGACGGCTCGAGCATCCCATCGCTTATTGGGATAGCGCCCCTCCACGCCCGTCCCCCGGAGAAAAGAAGCCGTGCTCTCCCCAGAGAGCTCGTACCGCCACCAGAGTCCCCTACACGCCCAGGTTACCACAACGCCGTATACAGGCCAACAATCGTCGCAGCAAACTGCACCTTTAGCGGTAGCAACAGCAACCACAACAACAACAACACAAACTCCGAGATAAGGCCGCAGAATAGGCCAGCAGTTCCAGTCGTCAGAAGAGAATCCCGTCCTCCCCCTGCAGCCTTACCCGCCGCCAGCCTAAGTCAGGCTAACCTGAAGACCCACCCGTTGTAGCGGGTGGAGAAGAGTCCGCCAAAAAGGGCACCGCCCTGTTATGGCTTCGATGTGGCGAAGATAACCACGATGACGGACAACTCATTTCTCGGATGGAGTCCGGACCGTCAACAATTCATGCTGTGACCTATGGGCAGTCACAAACGACGATGGGTAGGTATTGGGCGAAAATTAGGGAGTTGCAATGAGTAAGTGGCGAACTGACCTGGTTTCTTTTCGGGTTAAGTCCTGGGCTGATGAGTTGAATACAAGCACGTACACACAACACTGAGCTGAGATGTCACCTTTTGGCAAATTTAGTAAATTTAACATACGCCGGCCGGCTTTCGCGTCCGCGTTTTAACTAGCAACAACGTGACGTCACCGTGGTACGTTTGCGACTCGACTGACGCGCGTGCGACAGGCGCGCGCGCTTATTCGGTCGTTTTAGTGAGCAGATGAACGAATGTTACGTCACGCGTTCCAGCGGGAACACCTGCATCTCCTGATGATGCTTCGTAGAGGTGAAACACGTGTCGAGGATTATACTGTCTGGTGGTGGTTTGTTGTATTTGCATGCGTATTTTTTGGGGAAACTGCATGAAATATGTTCATGTGAGCACAATTTACTGTCACATCTAACCAAGACACAAATTCGCGGAAAAGCAAAGGCACTGTAATCCATTAACCTAATAGGTAAACTGGATCCATTCCATCCTTAACCTGGATAGATTCGTTGGTTACCTGACCCTCAGAGCACAATAGAAGGTAGATATAATCGCAATGTAGAAGCCTCGTAAAGCGAAGCAAAGTCGGGTACGATCAACGTTGTCGTTCCAATAACAGGTATGGTGGGATATTCATTTTGATTAAGTAGGTGATATAAGATTATGCGGGAGTAACTTCCTACGTAATTTATTTATGCGAAAGTATTATACCGCTTACAACCATTCAGAATTTGCATATTACGCGTAAACAATGTTCGGCCAAGAATGGTTATGCGTAAGACTAGTATACGAAGTTGGCTTAAACAAGGCCACTATATATTTTACATACGAGTAAGTAATTAAGAAATGTATGTTCTCGTCCAGGTTCTGGAAGCAAGGCTACTGGCGCAACCATTTGCAGGGGCGAAGCTACCACATCAGCGCCCTGTACGTGGTGGACCTAAAGCGGTTCCGGCGCATCGCAGCCGGCGACCGCCTGCGCGGCCAGTACCAGGCGCTCAGCCAGGATCCCAACAGCCTCTCCAACTTAGGTACTTTGCTGATGAAATGAAAATGTTTGCAAGTTAAAGGCGAGCCGTAATTGTTTTCTTATTGAGTGAGATGTGGAGCGGCTTCATGAACACTGTATAGCCAATGAGTTAAACCTAAATCCGTAACTTCGTTTGCGGAGGAGAAAAAGTCATAACTCGTCGTTTTTTCTTCAGCGTAGTCGGGTAAAAAGTATCCTATAACCATCTGGAGATACCCAGCTACCCGTGTACTAAAAATTGTGGAAATATGTTTGGCCGATTTTGCGTGATGAAGCCACAACGACACATACAAACATACATAAAATACAAAAAAATATATTTTTCGTTTTAGTGACCTCCAAATAGTCCGTAACAATCATTTTTTTGAAAATATCTTCAATGTACAGACATTTCATTTTTACAACTTTATAATAGTACTAGCTTCTGCCCGCGACTTCGTCCGCCTTAAATTCGTTTATCGTGGATAAGGGTACTTTTCCGGGATAAAAGGTAGCCTATGTCCTTCCCCGGGACTCAAACTATTTCCATACCAATTTTCATCCAAATCGGTTAAGCGGTTTAAGCGTGAAGAGCTAACAGACAGACAGACAGACACACTTTCGCATTTATAATATTAGTATGGATAGATAACAGCACTTGGGATCAGATTGCGTTGAGGTGAAAACCTCAACGCAATCTGATCCCTACTGCTTTTTCTGACGATTGAAGTGTGTATGTTTTATTGGGTACCCTGCCCGCTCAGGTATATCTGCTTCTGACTGTATATAGCTTATTGTCGATATGAAGTCTTTGATACCAGAATATATTGCAAAAGATGTTCGATGACAACGTCGGGTGCCTGCTATACTGGTACATCTCAAAATTTTGATTTTTTTGTTTTTATTGCAGATTCGTATTGACAATCGTTTAATTTACGACCTTTTTTCGAAAGCCATAGCAAAAAGTGTCCTAAAATGCCTTTTTTTTTTTTACAAGTGGCCTTATAGATCTGACCAAAAAATATCACTAGACTTCCTGCAAGACAGCCACTTGCCAGTCGGCCGCTGACTTAACGCTTCGGTCGCACGCAAAGCGACGGTATTTTGAAGTTGTGGCTGTATGGCATAAATACCTTTTTGAATTGCGTCCTAAAGTAATAACAAAGTTTATTTTAATTATGGAGTGGTTAAGATGAATCCCTTTAAATTTAAATGAAATAAACGTCACTTGATTGTGTCACAGCAGTAAGTACCTATTACACTTATTATAACACGTCTGTAGCAAGATAATTTAACGTTTTTCAACTTTGTTTTCTTTCTAGTAAGGTTTATTACGGCACCTTAACGAGTGTTTTGCGTAGATGAGTAATTTTGTATGAAGTTTTTAAGTAGGTAACAGTAGTTATATTATGGAAATTAATGGTATAATTTTAAAATGCCTAAAAAGTATGCTTATGTATTAAATATATATTTAATATGCCCGTATCTCACGAAAGTTTTGTATTTTAATTAGGTATGCTTATGAATTAAATTACAGTAGGTTAGTAAATTTATTTTTCATATGATGAATTTGATGTGAATCTACAATAAAATGTCACTTCGTATTTGACCCAGTTAATTGATGTTATTCCAGCAATTATTTCTATATTTGATAAGAGCAAAAAGCTGTATTTTTATATGCTTGTTTGTTTTAAATCTAGGAATTCGAGGACTACATCTGCCAACATAAGTTATGCCGCCTCAGATAGCCCCTCACATGTGACACCTTTAGCAAAAGCGAAGGATTCATCAGATAAAAGAAGTTTTTCTTGACTAGATAATATATTTTTTTTAATACTACTAAGGTGGCAAACAAGCGCATGGCCTGCCTGATGTTAAGCAGTCACCACAGCCTATGAGCGCTTGCAACGCCAGGGGCATTACGTGCGTGTTGCTGACCTTTTAAGAACATATTCACTTCCCTCTTAAAGAACCCCATACTGTAACCTCCAGGGAAAACCGCGGCAGGGAGTTCATTCCACATTCGGAGTGTGCGCGGTAGAAAATTCCTTTGATACCGCACAGTGCGCGATCAATTTCGTTCCAAGGTGTGTGGATGAATACCCTGCCGATGGCGAGCGGTTCGATGGTAGAAGGTGGCTGTAGGCATCATGTCGAACAATTCCTCAGAACACAGCCCATTTTACAAGCAGCAGAACACACATAAGGAGGCAAAGTATCTCCTTAGACTTAAAGGTTCAATACCGTTTGCGACCATAGGATCGTCAATAAATCGTACAGCGCGCAGCTTCGAACCGAGTCAAGAGTGTCAAGCTGATATCCAGGTGCTCCAGCCCAGAGATGACAGCAGTACTCCATATGGGGTCGGACCTGCGATTTGTACAGCAGCAGTTTTTGCCCAGAAGTGCAGTACCGGTTCGCTCTATAAGTATTTAGGACACCGAGCTTTTTTGAGGCCTTCTCTTTTTTATGAAAAACATGTTCAAAGGGTGTGGGAGACTATTGTTGCAAGCTGCTTGAGCTCTACAAGATTCACCTCCAACCGTAAGTGATTTTCAAGAAGGATTTACCACCACTATCGAAATAATATATAGGTGCTTCATAATTACTTGCTGTATACACAGAAAACAAAATATGTCAGTTTGCTGCTGCAAGCTGTACTGTGCCTGAGCCGATTATTGCTACAGTCACATTGTTACTGTAATGATTAAAAAAGATTATGTCAACTATTTTTGTGGTTTTCTTTATATTGTGCAATAATTCTTGTTCGGCTTTGGACGTATCTCAAATACTCAAAAAATTGTGTCTGCAGTGTGGCTACATCTCTAAGTACCTGTCTTGAAGGCCGTGTCTTTAAAAAATCATATGAGTTTAAAAAAAGTGACATATTCATAAGAATTACTATATCATCCCGATTATAACAAGCTAAATTTGAATTGCATTGGCCTAAAACGGAAGGAGTAAGAGCCTTTTTACTGCTCTGAACTAGGCTGCCAAAACTTTAACACGCGATTTCTCGAAATAAATGATTTTTGCGATATGCCAGTATAGCAGGCACCCGACGACAAATAAAACAAAGCTCTAACTTGAGTACTTATATCTTTCATGGTTTTTTTTTAAGTTTCGGAGGAAACAGGAACAGTTTTGAAATTATTTGGCTCAAAGTTTGTAAAACCTACTTCTAGGCTGAAGTTACGGAGATAATGGTGTGATTATGTTAGACCTATTATACATTAATTGAATAAAAGAGGTGCATCTGTAAAATTTTCATTGTCATTGCTAAATTACAACAAATAGCACGGGGGGTAACTGGTGTCCGGACCGAAAATGAAATATTGTAAACATATTTAATTTTCGATCCGGGCTCATAATTTGTACATTTGCCACTGGATTACTTATGGACTCTTGTAGTCTAAGGGTAAGTATAGAAAATAATTAAAACACCTTAATGTCAAAATAAGGGTACCAGACTGTCGGTTTCCGTAACTTTAAGGAAAAACCGCATTCACCTGCATTTTTTACGTAAAATTTGAACTGTAGCAACACATTTCTAATCGTAATCACTTTTTACACCAATATAACATTTATCAAAAAAGGGACAGCAGTTTCTACGTTATACATTTAGGAACAATATTTAGTTAAATCTTCGTGCATCATGTAAAAAAAAAAAACATTTCGGATAAGTCGTTACGAGCATATGTAAATAAAGTACTAGTGCAGAGTGTAGATAAGTTAGTATGTAGGTATATAACCTTTTCTTATAAACCTATTTATAATGCATCAACGATGACATGGCACCATAACGATGGCTATCCATCCATATTTTTTCTTGAGGTGTACCTCCGCGAGAGGTAAGAAAAAAATCTGAAGAAAGAATTAAAAATGTTGTTTTACATAATGAAGTATAAAGACATGATGTGGGTTAAAAATCTGTATTAGGGCCGGGCCGCGGAGCGTTTCAACCGCTGCACTTTTATGTAACGAATTTTTTACATCATACGTGACGAAATTCGATATTTGTTTTAATAGAAATCGACAATGATGCCTTGCCTACCTTATGCCTAAAACTCCGATGCGTTTGCCAATTTCATTCACCAGTAATATGTTACATAAAAGTATCGGCGGTTGAAACGCTCCGCGGCCCGACCCATTTTGTAGTCTATTTCATTATTGACAAATATAATTTTATTTGGTTATTCTTGAACAGTTTACAAAATATGCCACTTTCAATGAGACGCTGATTATTTTACATTATCCTGAATAACTCGAAAACAAAAGAAGATCGAGGACTGATTTTAAGCATAGGGTGTCCTTAGGACTTGCCAGTTCACCACCTGAAAGAATGACCAAATCTGTCGTTGGGGGCACTTCTAGTTTGCTTAACCTGCTAGACCCTTTCCTCTAGCTACCGGGCGAACGATATGAAGTATTACCAAATTCAAAGGGCTACGATTTTTTTGCTTAACGAATTATTATTATTACGAAAAAAATTAGGAATAATTTACTTTAACTCGATTTCATCACCCTTTTTCTTGACTATCTATGGCCTTCAGACGGTCCAAAATGAGTTGCACGATGCACGCATGTGGTCCAGCGGTATGTTGTGCCAATTACGAGTACCTACGGTCGCTTTCTTCAGTGCATTCATACTGACATGTTTTCCTGTCCTCACCTTGCTCTCCAAAATGGACCAGATAGAATAGTTAATCGGATTCGCGTCTGAGGAATTCGAAAGCCATTTTTAGGACGCGATTTTCAGCCATTCTTGGTTCACAAGACCTTTATGAGCCGCGGCCGAGTCTTGTTGAAATGTCCACGGTCTACTACCGAAATATTTGCGTGCCCAAGGCTCCAATGCAGCTTCCAAAACCTTTGATGCGAAATTTCTATATTGAGAATTTTGTCAGATATGGCCAGTGTGACTTTAGTAACACTTCATATCGTGGGCGGATCAACTATTTTCTGTAAAAACGTGTCATGTGCACTTAAGTAAAATTAAAAGCAAACATATTTTTTTGTTAACGATTTTAAGTACATGATTAAAATATCAGACCACTAAATGATTATTTGCTATGGTTTATTAAAATTAAATAAATATTTTAACATTGAAAAAAAAACCGTGACCCAGGGGACCAAATTTGCCTGCCATACTAAATCGTACTGTCCCCGAGGCATACTAATCTACTGTTAATCCATATTCTAAATATTTTTTCCTTGACGTGTTACATTTTATTGTATTTATTAATCAGAAAAACACATCTTAGATTTAAAATGAATTAGATGTGCGCGCTCTTGTCAATTTACGGTTTAGAAATTATTATTTTCGTCTTTGTCCTTGCATCCTTATTAAAACGCACTTCTGCTGTGTCACAAGTTACGGAATACGGCTAAGTGCGAGTGACGCAGCCTAGCGATGCCTTATCCAATAGGAACGAGATCTGTAAATCGTATGATGCGCCCGCCATTCCAGCATGTCTGAATTGGCTCGGTTATTTCGTCCGCGACTCGAGAAGTGACAACGTGTATTTTGATTTTTTTAACTATATTAATACTTTATCTGCTTACTTTAAGGTCTAAAATGCCTAAGATACAAGGTTTTTCGCATAATTTTAGTAATTTTGCAACAAAAAGAACTCAAAACCCATTAAATGTCTCTTTGCTCACATTCTCCAGAGTCACGAAAATCGTGACCCCAAAGGACAATTATTGTGACCCCAGAGACCTTTTAAAGTTTTATTCTTATTTAATCAAATTTTCTTGCGTGTAACTCGTTGTTAATGAATAGTGTGTTTATAGATAGCTCAAGTAGTCTAAAATATTATAGTTTTGTGTCAAACGTAAACCTGTTTTAGTCAGTAAGCGTAGCTTTGCCAGGGTTGATTTTGAAGCTCCCTTAAGTGACGCTAAACCTGTTGACTGGTCTCCTGTGTTCGCTGCTCCATCTACTGAGGCCAAAGTAACCTCCTTTAACGCTGAATAGTTACGACTTTTTGATAAGCATGCTCCATTACGCACTATTAGGGTCAGACGCCCACCAGCTCCCTGGATTACTGAGGTTGTTCGCATGGCCATGTGAAGAGACCGTGCCTTTAGATTTTTTAAGCGTGACAGTACTGACGAGAACTATAGATTTTTTAAAACAGCCCGTAATCGATGCAATCACATGGGACGTACAGCGAAGCGGCGGTTTATTCATCATAATGTGGCCTCTTCTTCTATGGCGGATGTCTGGAAATTTCTAAAGTCACTTCGCTCTAGTAAACCTACCAAACGTATCGATGGCATTTCCTTTTCTCTTGATGATCTAAACAGACATATATCTTATGCTTCTTCCGTTGACGTTAATGTTAAGTCAGTTACTGTTTCCGCTATCTCGTCTCTTACGCCTCTTGTTACTGATACCTTTTCTTTCTCACCTACTACACAATCTGAAGTCAAAACAATCATTAAAGCTATAAAATCTAAAGCCGTTGGATGTGATGATATCAGTCGTTACATGGTGTTATCTGTCCTTGATTGTGTGCTTCCTGTAATAACTGATATTATTAATTCCTCACTGTGCTATGGTCAATTCCTTTCACTGTGTGGCGCCCGTAATACTTTTGTTATTCCCCTGCCGAAAATCGGTAATCACACCTCGCTCGACAATATCAGGCCTATATATATTCTCCCTTTCCTATCGAAAATCCCTGAAGCGGTAGCTCATAAACAACCCTCGTGCCAAATTTACTCTCAGCAGCTATTGAGCCTCTTTCAGTCCGATTTCCCAGTCACAGCACCTGCACTGCCCTCCTCGAGGTGACTGAAGATGTCAGGCGGGGCATGAAGGATCAATTGGTCACAATACTCATTCTGATTGACTTCTCCAAAGCATTTAATACTGTTGATCATGATGTTCTTCTTGCCCTGCTTGAGTATCTCAATCTTCGGCGCTCAGTTGGTTTTCTGCATATCTTCGGGGTTGCCAGCAGGCGGTCAGGGTTGACCGGTCCTTATCTGACTGATGTGATCTTGTCACTGGCGTGCCTCAAGGAGGAATACTCTCTCCACTCCTTTTTTCAATCTTTATTAATTTCATCACCCCCGACTTTCGCTCTTCGTACCACCTGTACGCTGACGACTTACAACTCTACGACGAATGTAAAGTGACTGACCTTGAGGCTGCCATTGACAAGTTAAACTTAAATATCCGGCACATTCAACAATGGTCGGAGAATTTCGGCCTGTACGTTAAATCCATCTAAGTGTCAGGCCATTGTCATTGGTAGCTCTCGCCAGCTATCTAGAATTGACATGGACTCTCTTACGCCGTTGAGTTTCAACGGTACGCCTATACCTTTCAGTACCAGCGTAAAGGATTTAGGTATTCATAATCTGGTTGGCACTCTAAGTTGGAGGGCACAGGTTGCCGAAATTAGCAGAAAGGTCATGGGTTCGCTACATACCCTTAACAAGCTGAAGCACTTCTTACCACTTAAAACCAAGATCCTCCTAGTCCATACCTTAATTCTGATTTGCTAGTTTCATCTGAATCTATTAATGTATATAAGTATATATTATATGAATATGTATGTATCTAAGTATTCATCTTCCTTCCTTAATTTACAGACATAATAATGTCTATAAATTAGTTGCACCGCCCACAATTTATCTGCTTTGCCTTAAGGTTGACTGGAAGAGAATGCCCTGTGGCATTAATTCCGCCTTTTGTACGATAAGTTTTTTTCTTTTAGTCTCCTGGCTCACAATTTGCCTCTTGGCTCACAATTTGGTCCCCACATATGGGAACAGTTTATAGACTTATAAAAATCTTACAAAATGTATAAACGTATATGTTGTCTAAATTATAATTAAGTGACCATTGTCTGAAGTGCCAGTGCTTTAATAATATATTTTTATTTATTACGTACGCAATTATAAAAAAAAATGCCCCGGCTAAATCACACGCGTGACTCAGGAGACACAATGTGCCTTAATAATATTAATTTAATGTTATGTTAATTTGTGAGTATTTTTATCGTAATATTTTTTTACAAATATATTTTTTTATTTTTAAACACAAAAAGTTTATTCTGTACAAAAAATAGTTGATCCGCCCTTGTTCACTCACCCTGATATGTCCTATAGTAACGTATGCCAGTGGAGCAACATGGTGGATGTATCCACCATATTTATATGGGGCATATAAGATGGATTCACATGTTTTATTTATTTGTTTCAGATCAGGATTTACCGAACAATATGATTCATCAAGTAGCCATAAAGTCCCTGCCGCAAGAGTGGCTGTGGTGCGAGACGTGGTGCGATGAGAATTCCAAACCGCAGGCGAAAACGATTGACTTGGTAATTATAATTCCTTGTGCCATTTTATTACAATTATAATTCTGAACCTGGGTGACCGAGCTTTGCTCGCTGAGGCACGAGTATTCGTTTTTCAGAGGATAAAAACTCTATAAACTTGGAAAGCGAAACTTAGTCTTCATACCAAATTTTATCAAAATCGTTAAGGCCGTTCCTGAGAAATCAAATACATGAGTTGCTCGTTTAATATGATAGGATATAATCGCTACAAAATAATTTTGTTATGAAATCAAATGGGCAATTGGTCCTTTGCCAGCATCTCGCATTCAGGCCAGTTACTACGGGTAAGATATTAATTCGCAACTCTTTCATATTTAAATGTATGCACTTGCATAAAAACTGAATGCGACGCGGGCCTTCACTTACGCGATCTCCTTCGATAGGTCAAAGGATCTAGGTAGGTTCTAATGGATCGGCTCAGTTCTCAAATAAATTGACAACATTTAATTTATTCGATTTCACTAAATCGAAAACCATTTGGAGAAAAACGTCTCTAGAACACAAAAAATATTTTATAGATTTTTTTTACAATACTTTCGCCAAAAACTACCAAAATAGCTAAAACGGAAACTGACGTCACACAGCTGATCCAATATTGCCACTATAAAAATAGTCTTCTTCCGGTTATCCGTTTGACATCTTTCGACGCATGACACTATTGACAGTTAATTTCACTCGAATATCGTCTTGTACTTTTCGTATGTTTCGTATCTTTGATTTCGAGCTTTTCAACGACTCGGCATTGCCACGGGACCGACGGACACCTGCAGCTCTCATGACGACTCGCAAGCCGTTGGGCAATTTCTTTGACAACGACTCCACTTCTCAACTTTGATTTGACTCATATACTGCTGGGTTCCTTTAATTTTCTACGACTCGGCTATTAAGACCGGACATACTCAACGCGGAGGGATTTGTGCGAGCTGACAACACTAATAATTTGCCTCGAAAGGAGACTGTGTATATTGATGATGGATTTTATGCAAAGGTCGGATAAGCATAATTTCTTCTCTCATCAGAGGTGCCATAACTTCACAGTCTTCGCGGACATCTTATGTGGCAAATGCTATGGGCTATGTAGAAATAAAGCGTCCTAATGTTATTTTGTTTTTTGTTTAATGCCGCATGACGCCGGAGTACATGGTGCCCAACAAAATACAACTAGGTCTTGCTTATGTACATTTTTGTTTTCTTAACTAGACACAAGTTATCAGAGGAATAGTTTCGAAAATGTATCCAACCAAATAACGTAATTCAAGAGAACAATGGGTAGAATTGTGTGATAAAGATCGGATCTCTCTATATTAATGTCGGCTTTCTTATTTGATCCCTCAAATCAGTTTAAATTTTCACTTAGCTTCGCATGATGATATTTACGCAGCTTATACATTATGATTCAAGGTTCAAATTAAGATCTAAGATTTATATTAATTACAGTAGATTAAAAAGTTTCTAAAATAATAATTACATAAGTACAAAAGCTAATCGTCTGAAAATTATGGACATGTGTTCCGTTCTTATGTCTGAAGTTTACATGTAATGTTTATTACAATACTTGATTTTTATAAGGTATTATTCGGTTCATGGGCTCTATGTAAACAAACACTAATTATTGACAAAAAACTGGGAACTCCATAAGGAAAAAATTCCCGGCCCCTCTCATGATAAACTGAGCGAATATACCCTCACGACTTATAAGCGCCGGCGCGTCGGCCTACTCTCGGCCGACGTGGCGAAGACGCAGGCCATAGTGAACGGAAGATGCAAATGCCCCGCTGCACACCCGTCCCCCGGACAAGAGGTATCGAGCTCTGCCGAGAGTCCCCTTTCAACTCAGGAACGCACAATGCTGCTGAAAGGCCACCGTCAGCTACGCTGCAGACAGGCCAACACGACACCACTACAACAACAACATGATGACCACAACATCAAAAGCCGCACTAGAGGCCACAGTTTCAGTTTTTAGTCATCCGACGAAGATCAGAACCAAGCCCCCTCTGCCACCTAATCAGCCTGCCATCCAATGGCATAGGAAGACACCCGTCGTAACGGCTGGAGAAGATCTCCGCCAAAAAAGGGTTTGCCCTGGGGTAGCTATCATGTTATCGAATTTTCTTACGTCGATTTTCATTTCACAGAAAACTATTCCACGAACATATCATTACATTTTTTTTTCTAACCACATAATCATCAATTCATCGCTTTTTATATAATCGAACAACTTTTTATCGTTAATCGTTCCGAATTTGTCTCAAATCGTAGCGTAACGATTCATCGAATTTACCTATCATCGAAACATGATTCACAGATGGTACGTTCCATATTATTATTATTGCCACATTGTTTTTGACCCATTTTGACGCTCAGCTATACATGGTCACAATACAAACCTAACCTAACCTACAGTTTTCGGTTTTTGATGTTCCGCTCGCTCCGCTATACATGGTCACAATACAATCCTAACCTAACCTACAGTTTTCGGTTTTTACGCTCCGCTACACATGGTGACAATACAAACCTAACCCAACCTAAAGTTTCCGGTTTTTGACCCATTTACATGGTCACAATACAAACCTAACCTACGAGTACCTACAGTTTTAACGGCAGGATACCCGATGACTTGTACTGTCGTTGAAACGTATATTATCAAGTATAGTAACACTAAGCATTTTGAAAACTACAACTTACGTTAAGTTAAACTTATAGTAAAGGCGATTCGACGAACGACTATGTCGATGGACAAATAAAATAATAAAGTAAAATTCGATAAGTTGATTCTTGTGTAAAAGGTAATTCGAGCAAACGTATGTGCTATCTAACGTAGTTCGATGAATCATTCCTAAGTAATAATAAAATTCTGCGAATAGTGTTATGGGAAACGATAATCGATGAAACAATTTTCGGTAAAATGATGGATTCCCTTTGCTCTGACATGGCATCCCCATACCAGAGAGGTATGAGATGAAGACCACGAACGACGCCGTTAGTCTTCGCCCGAGTGCTCTACTGCTCACATCCCTGCGTTTACTCTCTATTCTAGGCGTCAATCTAAACCTCTTTCGGGGCATCAATCTAACCTCTTTCGAGGCGTCAATTAAACCTGTTTCGATTAATACGCATTGAGATGGCGAGTTTGTGATGCGCATTTATATGTTAACGAGATTTCACAAGTTGGAATTAAGTTAATATATTAGTTCTTAAGTAAAATGTTCTCAAATAAAACCACAATAACAGGTATTAAACAGTCTATTTTAGTAATATCTTGGACCACTATTTGCAAACTCAAGTTACCACATGTATGACATTATATAGTACAATGCTTTTGGCGGGCGGCTCAGGGTTGCTATACATAAAATTCAATCAGTATACAACATTAAGGTTCAATAAATGCTTGTGCTATCTTATTATATTTAGAGCAGGGCTTTTAGGGAACGGGCTTTTAAAAATTAGGGGTAAGATAACAACCAGACTTGAACTACGGACATATAATAGATCAAATCTTCATTAATAGATATAAAAAAGCGAAGAAATACTAAAACCGTTCTCTCATGCTTAAACTTCACTGGTGGTTAACGGTATGAATTTGGGGTGATTAAAAGTTTGTATTTGACTTACAAGCGGCCTATTACATAAGGTAGTACGGAATTCCTTAAATCCAGGTGTTAGTGCTGCTATGGAGCTGGTTTTGACTCACAGTATAGAAATCCCTGAGGTCCTTTTGGTAGTTTCTCAATGTAGGTAAAAGGTAAAAATCGGATCCGAATGTAAAACTTTCGCTTCTAAAGGATAAAAATGTAGGGAACCTTAAGCACACATCTTCAGCTTCCTTTCGAAAAAAAAAATTACGTCCAGTCCAAAATCTGACATAATGTCTTCTCTCCCTTTCGACTTAAATTACGATGCTCATCTTTATTTTAAATTATCTTCTTGCCAGTCTTAGAATCAAAAACATTTAGAAAAACAAACGTTACATAAAGCTTAGGACATACTACCAGTATATTACAAATAAAATCTGTAATGCAATTTTGCTGCAATTGGTACAAAAAAGCCATTGTATCGGACTATTTGCGGTTCACTGAAGCGAAAAATATTTTCTTTGTGTGTGTCGGTGTGGCACGCCAAATCGGCTAAACGAATTTCAACTGTTTTTTGTGCACGGGTAGCTAGGTATCCACAGATGGTTATTAGACACTTTTTAGCCGACTACGCTGACGAAAAAAGGAGGGGCTATTACTTTTTCTCCTTCACGAACGAAGTTGGGGGCACCTTGTGATATCTTATACAGACTGACTGTCGCCACGATATCGGTACATCGAGCCATGTAGTAGGATACGCTGTTTAAATCATCTATATATAAACACCTACTATTATAATATAAAGTTATAAAAATTTACTATCTGTAGATTGAAGTGATACGTACTATTTTAAAGTCACCGAACAGATTATTTTTAGATTTTTTATATGTTTGTATTGTGTCGTTGTGGCTTCATCACGCCATAACGGCTAAACTGATTTCAACTACTTTACTTTACTACACGGGTAGCTGGGATATTTACAGATGGTTATAGGATACCTACTTTTTACCCGACTACGCTGAACCAAAAAAAAGGGTTATATGGGTATGGGTTTTTCCTCCTCTGCGTCCGAAGTTGATAACGAACGTGTTTAATATTTTTTATGTGATTTTTCGCGAGCATGAATAAATAGTAATTAGATTGTTTTGGGCAGTGTAACAACCCCATGACGAAGGAGGCGAAGCTGTCGGCGGCGATGCGCATCGTGCCGGAGTGGAGCGAATACGACGGCGAGATCAAGGCGCTGCAGGCGCGCGTGCGCCGCGGCCTCTACCAGGCCGCCGACGACGAACAGGTCACCCACTCACGCCACACAATCTTACTTCCTAATATCTTAACAATATCGACTAATTCTCCACCAAGATACAAAGGTTACTAGATAAAATTTGCAAAACAACTTAATTTTTTACAATAGCTCAAAGTCATTTCCGTTACAGTTGATACATTTAGTCATGCGTTAAAACCAATCATCAAAAATATCTATCCATTTTTTTTTCTGGAAGTACAGCACACTCGTGATCCCAAGCTCTTAAAAGTTCCTCGTCGCTGGTGAATTTCCGCCCTTTCAGCGTAACTTTGATAATAGGAAATAAAGCAAAGTCTCAAGGGGCTAGGTCGGGGCTGTATAGTGGATGCTCAACCATTATTATTCCAGCAGTTTTCAAAAATATCATGGTGAAAATGCCAAGTACCGAGTCGGGAGTTAGGACGTATTTTCTGAAGTTTTTAAAGCATCTGAGGTAAACATTCATTAGTGTACCAGTTACTGTCCAGAACAACTCGTTCGATTATTACCACGGTTAGTAAAAAATACCGCTATCATCTTCTTTTTAAAAAAAATTGATTTGCGGGGTTGGGTTGGTGTAAGCTCATTTTCAAAGAGCCATATTTTATTCTTACTTTTAGATGGGACATCATAATAATATAGCCAAATTTCATCACCAGTGACGATGCTGTTAACATAAGCACTTGACCCGTTGTCAAAAATATTGAACATTTTTTTACACAATAATACACGTCAGTCCCCTTGCTCCTCCGTTAGGTCGTGAGGTACCCATAGACTGCAAACTTTTCTTACTCCAAGAATTTCGTGCCAAATTTTATGAACGCTTGGTGCACTAATGCCCAGGGCTTCTTCTATTTGCCTATAGGTCATTCGACTATCAACTCTTAACATTTTTTCTACTTTGGCTACGTTATCTGAAGTACACGCGTCACTGGGTTGTCCCGATATTGGTTCATCAGAAACTTCGAAATTTCCACGTTTATACTCACAATACCAACGGTAAACAGGTGCACGATGAGGGCAGTTTTGTTTGAATACAGATTGCATTTCCTTGAGACAGTCAGCTTACGACGAACCCCTCTCAAAGTTGTAATGAATTACAACTCGTAAGTCGTCCCTAGACCACGCCGACATCTTTAAATATTAAATCAATTTTTTTTTTAAATTACATAAAAATAAAAACTTTTCCCCACCAAACATTGTCTATGGAAATATAGTTTTAAAAAATATATATGATATGCCACCTCTTTGTTTCATATTTGTGTATTGCAAGACTTATCTAGTAACCTTTGTAGTAGCAGCAGGCAAAATGTGTACATCATTATTGAAACCAGAGTTTGATAATAAACATTGCAAACATAAAAATACTTTGCAATCGTGATGCAAATCTACCTTAATAATAAAACACGACGGGATTCGACAAATTAAACATAATTATTTTAATTCAGTTTCATTATATTGATTCAGTTTCTGCATGGAAGAACAGCGCCTCTCTCTCGCTGTCCTAATACATGCTAGAGAAGCTATGGGACAAAGTGGAGGCGTGATGCGCATGTCTTGGAGTAAGGTTAATGCGCTTAGCATTTAAATGATAAGAAAGATACTGAGGGCGCTACTAGTGCTAGATAGATTGTGTTGGAAAACTTCATGTCACGTGTGTAAAGTTGCGATAGCTGTCAGAGCACTTCTGCGTCAAAACATAGGTCACAGGTTCAAATCTTGCTTGCAATAGGCTACTTTACTTTTTTTTAAAGTAGGTCTTAAAATATTCATTACTAGCTTTGCCCGCGACTTCGTCCGCGTAGCTCGAATTTCAAAAAATCCTCCTAAGTGCGCCTCTACCTACATCTTCGGATGATTGAGATTTCGCAGCAACATTACTCAAGCATCCACTTTTAAGATAAGTATGTGAGAAGGTAGGCCGGGTGGGTTAAGTACATTTCAAAACTCTACGACACGCTATTAGTAGCTATAGTTTATGGCATCATCCGTGTTCACTACAGAGTCTACAGACTTGTATTCGTATTCTGAACCTTCGAACGACTTCAATAAAATGTTCTTAATAACGGAGTCCTGGTCGTTCTTAGGTGTCAGAATCGCTCGTTCACACAACCACTCCATGGACTTGCTGTGTAGATTATGAACATCTGGGTAAATTTGAGAGATTAGGTCGTCAACAGCCCGCACAACTAAGGCGAGATCCGATGGAATTGTAATCCTTCCCTCAGTTTCGGGATATTCCCATTTCCTATTTTAAGGAGAAGGTCGGAGAATTCTCCAGCGCAAATATCGCCCTTAAGATGCACCCGCATATTTATTTTAAGGTGGAGTTTTTGATTAAAGGCCTAATATTTGACGCCTTAATGCAATTTTAAACTTCATCAGCTCGTGTTCCCCTCGGAACCACGGGCATAGTCTGACGGAAGTCTTCAGCTAACAACATTGTGACTCCACCCATCATACCATCGTTCCCTCTAGTCTTTTCTAAAGTTCTATTCAGCGCTTCAAAACACCCTTTATTGTACTTTCGTCCCAGACTGTTCACACCTTTATTTTACACCTTTCAGGAATAAATTTCCAAAAGTGCTGAAATTAGTTTTCGTAATTTTCAATGAAGAGTCTATATGCGAAATATTATAACATTTACTCAATTAATTACAGGTTTTCCATACAAACTTTCAACCCCAATTTAACCCCGTTAAGGGATGAATTTCCACGAATGCTGAAATGAGTTTTCTTAGTTTTAAATAAAGATACGCAAAATATTCTAACAGTTACTCAATTAATTACAGGTTTTCCAAACAAACTTTCCACCCCAACTTAACCCCGTTAAGGGATGAATTTCCAATAATGCCTAATTTAGATTTCTTTGTTTCAAATGAAGAGTCTATATGCGAATTATTATAACAGGTACTCAAATAATTAAAAGTTTTCCATACCAACTTTCAACCCCAATTTAAACCTGTTATGGGATGAATTTCCAAATATTGCGAAATTAATATTCTTATTTTTAAATTAAAGAGTCTTTACACGAAATATTATAACAGCTACTAAAATAATTACAGACCTTGCGTGTAAACTTTCAACCCCAATTTAACCCCGTTACGGGATGATTTTTCAAAATTGCTCTTATCAATGTTTTTTACTGTACATTAAGAGGTTGTGACGGAAGTTTTAAGCGTCTAACTTTAAAAACGACATGTTTCCTCTACAAACATTTAAGTCTTTTTTGACCCCCTTAGGGGATGAATTTTTATAGCAATGCTAAAATATTTGTTTTGTTTTTTAGTAAGAAACCTTTATACAAAGATTGAAGTGTATAACTTTCCAAATGAACGATTTCCATACAACGGTCCAACCCCTTTTTCTATAAAGAATATACGTTCCAAATCTCAAGCTTATATCTTTAGCGGTTGAGGCTGTGCGTTGTCTGTCAATAGGTTAGCAACGCAATAGTTTTATATTATATATAGATTGTTCGATTAGCAGAAAAAAAAAATACCATATTTTTTTGGGACCTAGAAAACCGCAAAAAAATTTTTTTATACATTTACTTGACGTATACAGGCGAAAACGCTGTAAGCCATATTAGTCTGTAGATTATCTATGCTGTGACGTCACATGGGTTGAAAACAAACATTTTGACAATTTCATCAGTGTAAAAACATCGATACTTTCTATTAAAAAATCATGACCTCCACCAGTTTATATGGAAAATATAGTTATTATCATTATTGTATTGTCCGAGAATGCAAGAACACATCAAAAATTACCGACCACCAATGTGCCGATTCTTGATAACTGTGCTATCTGCCTTCATAAATCCAACATTCATGATCGCTCTTATCAATAAAACGGGAAAGCAGTTACAGTTGCACGCGGATTAGAGGTTTTTACAAATAATAAAACAATCACGATCACAACCTCAAAAGTCCACAAGTTTGCTTAGTGCCCTGCGACGTCACAAAATGGCCGACAGCGTTTTCAGAGTTCAAAATAAAAAAAAAAAAACACAATTTTTAAATTGGTGATATGTATGTAGCCATCTAACACTTTTAAAATCTGTAAACGATATATATTGGTTACTTAAGTCAAATACTACACAAAATATTAATTTATTGCGCTATATTTGATATGAGTCAAGTAGCCTATTTAGTAGGTAGCATTGATGTTTTTGTTTGCAATCGAACTCTGTGTTTATAGTATTAATTTAAATCAATTTAAATTATCAATCAATCAATCAATCAATCAATCAAAATATTCTTTATTCAAGTAGGCCTAGTTACAAGCACTTTCGAAATGTTAGTTGCATGAGAGTGAAGTGTTAGCTGGGAGACATACAGTATTATCCAACATTTGCTGCAAGGATTAGGGAAAACCCAGAAAAACCTAATCAGATCATTTAACTTAAGTATAATATTATTGATAAAATCATCATTTTAAAAATTAAAATAATCAATAAGATAAATCCCAAACGGATTGTCACTAAAAAAGCATAAAAAAATGTAGAACGTGTCTAGAATAAAATTCTAAATGTCAGATTATACTTATCAACGAGCTTTGCTCTTCTGCAGTATCGATCTTATATTTTTTATGGTCTTAAATCTTTAATTTCAATCTAATCTTATCTTATATCATATCATAATTAAAGTCTATCTGTACATTTTTGAGAGCCTTACCTTTTGTAGATCTAAGTGTATTTAATGATCTAGTGACCTGAACTTAAATATTAACTGGAGAGCAGTTTTGTAGCTAAGTGTTCAATGAAGTGAATTAGAAGGGGATAGCTTCAGATGATGTTTTTATTTATGTGAGCAATACCCGTTAGGTGTTCGGTACCATATTTGCTTTTAATTTCATAGAAACGGCGGGCGAGCCAAAAAAATAAATTTAAAATTTAAAAAGTGCGTTAGAGGGAAAATTTACGATTTTTCATTAAGTATGTGATTTGATTTGTTGTTTTTTCTCTCTTACGTGTTCGAGCAAAGCACTACGGCGTGAAAATAGATTGCCCGCTTCGTCGATCTATACCTACATGTCTGGCAATAGTGGCAATCCCTAGTTTCCAGCCTCTGCAGTAATGTACTATCTGGCTTGGATTCTGTCGTAAACACGGAGGTCTCACGGACGGTCAATCTATCTAGCGCGGCGTGCCACATGTTCCGGCAGTGATCTCAATCGTTAAATGATAGTGCCGGAAGGTTAAACTTAACATTTTAATTTTTAATGTACGTTTTACATCCCTCCAAACTGTTTGTTATAAAATTATGAGAAAATTCCGCGAAAACGTCATTGTGATACTCAGCTGAAACAGTGTCCTAACGAACAAAGATTGCTCTAACACCTACCTACCGTGCGGTTTACTGTGTTAAGCATGGACTATAACATTTTCATTTTAGCATTTTTAAGATAAAACCAGGGGCCCCGTTTCATAAAAGCTTGTAACTTGTATTACAGGTGGAATTCACTTTCCAGCAATATGTATTAATAAGATACTTCGACACCTAATACAAGTTACAAGCGGAAGTCTTTTTTTAATTCATAGTGTTGGAAAGAGACTTCCGCTAGTAAAAGTTACAATCTTTTGAGAAACGGGCCCCAAAACTTGGATTATTTGTTACAGGAAATTGAGACCAATATTCACGAGACAGTTACAGGTATTAATATTTCCTTATCAGCTTATCACAATTGTCATTTTTTCTGCTATTTTTTTTCCAATGAAAAAATATAATATAAGTTAAATGTAACCCTATTATTAAATTTTCGTAATATTCTGATTTCATATAAAAACCAAACTAAAGTTCCTCATTCAAACAGAGCGTAGACGATAAATAGAGCGTAAGTGGCAGTCACAGCGTAGAAAATCATGCAGAATAACTAAACTAAGACGAATTTACTAACTATAGAAATTGAATAGCTATTCTTGAGCCCTGTGACTGTCACAATATCGCTAAAGACGTAATTTCAAGGATCGTTTACATCTTTCACATTGCCCACTAATATCTTCAAACCTAAGCTATCTATAAAAAAATAATTGGGTACTTTCCTGTAGTCATCATAAATTATGCCAGTCAACCCATATATGCCCCGGATTAAAAAATAACAACATTATTGTTTTGATTTAAACTTAAGTTTAAATCAAAACAATAATAAATTTTAAATGAGTGAAGATCGTGTAATCTTCACTCATTATCACATCACAACATCGAAGAATTATGAACCAAAAGGTAATTAAATAACTCATATTTATACGCGATTAAGCCCCGTTTTGTTGTGTTGTGATAATGAACATCATTGTGTGTCCTTAACTTACTTTTTAGTTGGTTTGTTTTTAAAACAGGCGACATAAGAGATACTCTATAAAAGCCTAATCGTGGGCATGTGATATTTTGATTGTTTTCGAAGGGTGCAGTTACGGAACCAGTGAAAGACATCATTCTGGACATATATGGGATAGCTATGATTTCTGAAAATATGCAGAAAACATTCATGACCACTACTCGTTATTACGCTTGTGGCGATTTTAAAGTAATAATAAACGAAAAATATGAATTCATACGACCATATGTTATTATGACATCATAAAAAACATATTACATGAACTTTTTGAAAACTCGAAATAAGGAACTGATTTGATCTGTCAGTCAAGTACCCTGTTATTGAACGCGCTATATGTCAAGTGTATGCAACTCTAATGTGATATGTATGTTTTCAGGCACTCACCACGAAGCACACACGGAGTTATGATGAGGCGGGCGGATAAATTACAATTTCAGCTGATGTCGGTTATTGTGAATTGCGTCGTAAGCAATCATTTTAATATTTACGTAAAAAGCAAACAAAATTGGAAGGTTTTTAAGAGTATGCACTTCTGTTTCTAATTGACATGTAACTCAAAAAAGGCAGGCAATTATTATTATGATATTAATGTTTTATGTAATCTATTTTTTAGTTATACTCGCCCAGCATTGTTCACTTCTTCGATAAGCCTTCCTTTTGCATTCTGTCTTACAGTAGTTTTATATAAACATGGTCACATTGACCGACATCAGTTTGAATCATAAATTCTAAGGGTAGTATCAGTTTCCAGTGATTTTAATGTATGGTCTTTTTAAATGTGTAAAAGCGTGAAAGTTTATTAATTTTATTATTGTTTTATGAAATTTAGCGGTACACAACTGCAGTCTAATCAATATTCAATGTTTTTGGAGAACTGAGTATTTCTCAACATGATTTTTTACAATTGTTGTGAGTGAAACGTAATCTGAAATTGTGCTTGTACTAGAAGAGGCCCGCAACTTCGTTCGCGGAACTAAAAGTTATAACCCCTCGTTTTTACTTTAGCGTAGTCGGGTAAGACGTATCCTATAACCATCTGTGGATACCCGTCTACCCTCGTGTACTAAAAATTGTTGAAATCAGTTTTGTCGAATTGGCGTGATGAAGCCATATTTTTTTTTGATTCAGTGGCCTCCAAATAGTCCGTGACAACAACTTTTTTTTTTTTTGAAGACATTGCATTATTCACAAGTTTTATACTAGTATAGAAGTTCCGAGCATATCTGGCGAAGAGGCCGCGAATGCGCTTGTTTGCGGAAGGCCGCTAACCGAGCCGCGTGCATTACGCAGTATGATCAGTTCGCATGCCGCTCCTGCGCCGTTTGCGTGCAAGGCGTACCTTATGCGCAGTATGAGTATACTGCGCTAGTCGCCTTCGCCTGCATATACCCCTCGGGGACTGAGGTGCGTGCGTTAGGACTGAACGCGCGCTCTGCGAGCCGTGCCCTCATTGATCGAAGTGGGCGCGCAAATAGTTACAATAACTACAAGTATGGTGCGCGCGTGCAGTGCGCGATCGATTCGCTAATGCATTCGCCAGATGTGGATGAGCTTCAAAAAGGTACTAAATAGTTACATTATGATACGAGTGTGGGACGTTGGTAATTACACTCGAGGCTAAATCTTACAGCACGAGTCGTAGACGAGTGCTGTATAAAGCCGAGAGTGTAATGACCAATACACAAGAGTTTCATACGACGTTTGTCAACACACTTGCGAGGTAAAAAGCAAAAAACAATCGTACCTTACATAAAATTTCGTCTAGGTTAAATCATACGTGCGTAACCAGTCGTAGTAGTCGTAAGTTTTACAGTAATCCATCATTATGCATTACCTCAAATTTACGTATCTATATAATTAATATATTTTAAATATTATTACTTGAAACTATTTACACAATATTGTCATTATTAAAAAATAATCATTCTTCAATATGCAATATTTGTAAATATTAAATATGCATTTATCTATGCGCGCGTACAAGCGTTGAGGCAAAGGCTAATTGACCAATCAGCCAAATATTAATAATATAATAAACTGAATAATTATACCAATTTAATATTACCTATCAAAATGTTATTTTGTTTAGAAAACTTTATAATTTCTTGAAATTAATTGCTTTTTGTAAGGACTAATTTAGATTATTAAAATAACCTAAAATGTTTCTTGTACCTAAAACCTATTTGCTGAAGTTTAAAAACAACTGTAATGAAAAGTCACTAGTGCGATTATGTAATGTCAAAAAACACGTGTGTGTAATTAACTGGATTACAGCCATAAAAACGTTGTAATAAGAGCCACTTTACGAGCAAGTGTGTTGAAAACAATATTAAATTATAAGAATTCAAATATTATTGACGGCTACTTGCTGACTTTAAGAATGTGCAGCGTAATAAAGAAATTCGAGATTCTGATCGAAGTCGATATTAATTCTTTTCGATCCTATATTGTAACACTACTTGTTAAAAAACTATGAATTTATATCACGCAGGCAAAAGCAATTTGTTTCATAAAAATGTGGAAACCTTGTTTGATCACGAGTCGGGAGCCGACCAAATATTGTGCTTAGAACAGACATGGTAGAAATTAATAAGCTAATAAGTAAACCAAACAGTTTACTCAACAGGCACAAAAGCTTTATTATGGTCAAGCGGTTTGAAAAAAGATACTTGTGTTATGTTTTTTAAGATTAAAGTTGATAAAAGTGAAATAAATGGAAAACGAAGCAACTGTTATTATATTACAGATATCCCTCCAAGCTTGTGGGAGCTCGGGTTGATTAATTAAGTGTACGGGGTTAATTCTGAAAGTATTTTTAATATTTCGAGCCCAGCTCCTCAAACATAAGTGCCGAAATGTATATTTTTTTAAAGATGTTTCGCTCTGCTCGCCTATCCCAATTACTCTCTTGGAATGCTACAGGCAAGAGTAGTTTGTACGTACTAAAAGTATATTACAACCTACCTTCTTTAACAATAAGCACAAGTGTAAGAGAACTCTGTAAAATTGCCTTATCTCAGTGTTACCTGCAGCCTTGTACCGCTAAACACTTACGATCAAGTTGATTAACCTTAGGGTGAACTAGGCTTTTGACTGTGTTCCAAAATAATAAATTATATCACTATAACTTGATTAGCATAACAATTCAATTTTGTCGTTATTCAATATTTTTTCAATATTGTACATGTTTCTTCTTATCTTTTCGGCTTATTATATTTTTTTATTCAAACTAGCTTGATTAGCCGTTGACCCCAAGTGTCAGGTAATCGTAAATGACCTACTGGATGTGCCGAAACGAAAAAAACGTATATTGGTGAGAAAACTACTTCAATCTGATAAAAACTCCCCGAGATATAACAGTGTTAAAATTACATTTTTGGACTTTCTCAAAAAACGCTTCATACTAAAGCTTAATACATTGGGACATCCCATTGTAATGCCTTGTATGAGGAAATTAAGAACTTGCGTTTATCAAAACAGTTTCGTAACAAAAGGTACCTTACGTTTTATGGGTTATTCAGTGATATTATTAGTTTTTAATTTTCATATACAAAAAATGGATATTCCCACCCAACTCTACATAAAACGAGCTACACGTGAGGGATCCAACTCAAAAGTTTGACTTAGTTCCTTATTTTGCTTGTTTTATCAGAATCTTATTCATTTTTTACAAAGTTTGAGATAAGTCAACAACCCTATTGGCTCACTTTTTCTTCAAAAATAGTAGAGCTGGAGAGGATTCCATTGCCACTTCGTCATTGCTACATGTGGTCCGCTGTAGCAGTATCAACCACTTTTTCATGATGAATAGGCGTGAGATGTGTCAGTTGTAAAGATCCTCAGATCCATCTTCTCATACGTATTGTCTTTTACCAAGGACGATTAAAGCAAGAGGACAGTCCTTTTCCATACAAAATATGACCGTCATTCACGTCATATTTATTTAATTTGTACGCAGTATGTCTACTGATACCGTCGTCATTTGTGCTAGGCGGCAGGATGCCACGACATCCTCGGCACCTAGCGTGTGGGGCTGCCGCGCGCGGGCGCTACGAGCAGCAATAGTGTTCCTAGGCTATTAGACTATTTGTTGTTGCGTCAGTCTGTAAGTCAGTTGTTTGTCGGCCTATGCTTGATTCTACGGAATTGTGGTCTTTCTGTTGTTTCCGCGGTCCCCGCCGGCGGAGACGTCGGCGCGGCGTGCAAGTAAGGAGTGTGGTTGGTTGCATCGTCGTGTCTCGTTTCGCAGGCGTCGCCCCTGTGGTCTGGCGTCACGTTCCATGTACAAGTCAGCATTGTGGTCAACGTGTCGTCGTCAGTGTCGGATGAGTCATCAGGGTACCATTGTTTCATGGTGGCCGTGATGACATCGTCAGGATTTTTGGTTAATAAGGTGATGTCTTGGCTGGGTATGAGTCTTTGTGTCGTCATGTAATCCGTCTCCTTAGGAGACGGGGAAGGGTCATACATAATTGATGGAGTCAGTGAACAATTTGTTCGGATGGTCGGCGGCCTTGTCGTAGTAATTTTGTGCTAAGTGTGCGTATGTGGTCATGTATGGTCAGTATGCCGGCGGCTTTGTGTATGTCGAGGTTGGCAACCCGTCGGAGAGCGTCAAGTGCTCGTCGTAAAAAGTTGTTTTGCACAACCTGTAATTGGTGCAGCTGTTTTTGTCCAACATGGCCGAAGACTGTATACCCGTACGTCAGTATTGGCCTCACGCAGGCGTTGTAAAGTGCGAGTTTATTACTAAACCGCATCTTACTACGCCTGCCGATCGTTGGCCCCAGTCGGGTAAGAACGTAGGTTGCACGTTCTTTGGGCTTTTTTATATGTCGCCGGTATGTCAATTTTCGGTGGAGAGTCACTCCTAAATACTTTACCTCGTCTGTCCAAGGTATGTATTTGTCGTGTAGTTTGAGTCTGTCGAATTTGTCGTAAACGTGGTATTCGTATCGGAATATGATAGCTGCGCTCTTCTCTGTGCTGACCTCGATCCTCCAGCGCTTGAACCAACTACAAAATGCCGTTCCCCGTAGATACCGAAAAAATTAGGCTATTGCTAGATGGCGCCAAGGTCGTAGCCAGCTGGTCAAAGAATAACGCATGTTACACAGATAACGGAATTAATAGGTCACTACCTGGCTAGATATTGCCCCTCAATAATCTAGATGGAAAGCTTCCACTTTAATGTGCTCCTGGTCTTAATATTGCAGCAAATTCGGTCTAGATGGCGTTGTAAGCAAAACCGAGTTTGTTGTCAACTGAGTTTTATTACATTTTGTTACAAGTAACGCCACTTCGATTTCACCTCTCTCTTTCATTTTGGAACTAAAGATCAGGGAACGGCCTTTTGTATGGAAAGGTCCTCTTGCTTTAATCGTTCTGGCTATTACCGAAGACGGCCAGAGGCACCGCTTAAGTCAGGAGGACGTCCCACGCCAATCAATATTAAGTGCTGTACTATGATGCAGGATAAGTCCGGGGCCGATAGCTTACAAATTAAGACACATACTTGAACAGTTAGATAAGGATGCTTAATGTCAGCTATTTACGTTAGTGGGTAATGAGTATATTTAATAGAAACACCCCTTAGAAGCCCTAGCCACATCCCCACGGTCAATACGACATAACCAAATAAATAATTACTCATATCTAAATTTTAAAAAGGCCTATCCCGGCCCACACCGCATTTCTCCTTGTCCTTAGTAAATCGCTAGATTACCAATTTTGCGAACCAGTCGTCTGTTTTATAGTTACCTGTAGTTGGCAGCCGTTTAATCCATAAATTGTTCAAGCTGCTGTACGTGTTGATCGTTACGATGTTGGCTGTTGATCATGACTGTTTGATGCTGATTATAGGTACCTACAATCAGCATCAAACAGTCAGTAACAGGCAAAGCGCCAAATATATATCTTCACACATCTATGAGCTTATAGTAATAAAAATGTGTTGTGATATATTTGGCGTTCTGGATGTTGCACAGTATTTGATGCTGACTGCAGGTAGGTAATGTATGTTGCATACAATACGCCGTAGATGATTGTATTTAATGGCATGTTAATATTTGCTGATGTATTTTACCTTAGTTTTCGTTGACAATGTACGAAAAAGAAGGCGTATTATGTCGGACCAAATAGTACAAGTGTCCTAGAGCTGTTTTAACCTTAGATGTAACACTTGATACGCTGACTACTCAAGTACGGGATCTCAAACCAACGTACCTAAATTCAACAAATTGCAGCAATTTGTTACAGTTTAGTTTCCAGTAAGCGTAAATATGTGAATCTAAACTTTCTTGCTTTGGCTATGTAATCTGATCACAAACGATTGCTACGAATAAATACACAATATTTTCTTACCGCATTTTTCTTTATAATTTACCTTTAAATTTAGAGCTCGAAAAAAGCTGATCCTGAACTGATGGGTTATTCCCACCTGTTACCACCAACTTGTCACCAGTGGTACCGTCAAATGGTCCAACATTGCCCGCTTTTTTTGGAAAACGATGATTTTTTATATTTTTTTCTATGCTGATGCTAGTGTTTTTTTAGTCCATCGTAACGAGTATGATCACGTGCGTGTACTCATTGCAAAAAAGATTTTTTAAAAGCATTTTAAACCAAGATTTCGGCCGATTTTAGAGGCGGGTCAAGTTACCCTGGGTTTTGTCCAACATTGCCCACGTCGATTTAACACAGAATTATAGCTCTTAAAATAACGAAAAAAAAACTACAACAAGAATTCGGGCAATTTTAGCAATAGCATCAAACATCCTCTCATTATTAGTTTAACTTGAGTCGGCAATCGGGTGGGCAATGTTACATGGCCATTTTAGGTTGTTTCCATACAAAGTGCAAAAACCAAATTTCAAACTGCTAGGGTTGTCACTTTAGGGTCAAATGGTGAAACATTTTACATATTCTCAGTACGGATAGTTTTTTTATTGAAGGTATATATTTGTATGAATCGTTTATCACAATAAAACACAATTTAAAGTTTTTTTAATTAAATTATTGAGGTATTTACTAGTAAGTATAAAATTTAAAAAAATGTAACAAAAAATCTTGGATACATAATCGGAACGACACAACATTTTAACTGAGATCAATTGACATTTATAATACGCACTATCACAAATAAATCTAAGAACATAATTAGAGTTGAAACATTGAAAAGAACATACTTATAATCATGTAATTAGTCTAGATTCTTTAATTGTTAAATAATGTTTTTATAAGTCTTGTGTCACTCTCTTTATAATTATGTTTTGTTTTTAATCACAACCACCAAGTAGGAACCTTATAACGGACGCATTTACGAAGTCAAAATGTTTAAAATTAAAGATAAAATATTCAGATATTTCCATTAAAACCTTAGATAAAAATGTTTTTTTTTCTGCTTACATTGTAAACCAAACAAAATTAATTGTTAAATAATATGAATGAATGAAAAATGAAGTCTTATTCCTCTCTTTTTGGTTCCAAATCACAAAAATAAGTAGGAAGTTTATAATTACCTATGGACGCATTTTGTCACATTGTTTAAAATTCAACATTTTTGAAACAAAATTGAAATAAAAGAAGCATTAGGTAATTTGTCCATAAAAACATTACACTCTTTTCCTTGCGCAGTAGGTTAAAAAACTCGGAAGTGACAACCCTAAGTCGTTTTCGAAGGTGGGCAATGTTGGCTTAAGCCAGCTTGAACATTGCGGGGTAACATTGCCCGGTGTCACAATTTCCGATTAAATTAAGACATTACTATTACAAATAAAATAAAAATAATCTACAGTTCATATTCATTTATAAGTACATGCTCATACTTACATTTGGATTTGCCATTTCGTACGATACGCATTTAATTGTCCGCCGGAATTGGCCCGCAAAAACACACCCTCACTCGACGAGTTCTGACAAGCTACTGAGTAAGGCTACAAGTAAATGCGACACGCAGTGTGGCCACCTATATAACCTATTTTCTACTAAAAATAGCAGTGTTGCCATAAACATGAAAATGATTACTCCACCAATGAAAATGTTCACGTGTTGCTTTTTGGGCAAAGATACCCTGGAGGGCAATGTTGGACCATTTGACGGTAACAGATAGGATTTTTTTCCCACCTTTTACCAGTCGCAGTGAGGGCGTAATAAATTACATTTGTAATTGAAATACAAATGTACAGACATTGAATTACATGTAATTAAATTACAAGTAATGAAATACATTTGCAATTGAAATATATGTCATTTGAATTACTAAGTAATTTGTAATTGAAATTACAATAATTTGTAATTAAATTACTCAATTACTTACCTACTCTATGTTGACTTTTTATATACGAGCTTTTATTTAATTTGTAATTTATGTATGTTGTTGTATGTAAGGGTCAAATCTTGCAAGTTTAATTTGATCCAGTTCTTATTTCACTTAATGTAAGTTACGTGACAATACAATATTATGACACCATCGAGCTGATCTGATGGGAGCCGCAAGGTGGTCATAGGAACTCTGTAACAGCGAATGAAAAAAACATAGAATGCGTGCTTCATACAAAATTGCAGTACAAAACGGGGTAAATATTCTAAATCCGCATGCGCGTTGTGTGACCAATAAGAGTTGGCCAAAATATCAGTCTACTTTCTATTACCCAAAACAAATAATTGTGATTGGCCAATTTCATAATAACTGGCTGTGATTGGCTTCTAGCGCTGACGTTTTATAGTATCAACATGACGGTGACTATGAATTCATAATGAAAACGCATAAGTAGTAGGTAGATGGTCACATGCAATAAAGAGTAATTTTGTAGGCAGAATTGTCGTATTATTTAAATTGAATTTTCAGTTTTATTTTATATTTAAATAATCATAGAATAACCTTACGCAAATCAAACTAGTCTCCAATTAAGATGTAGCATACTTATACTGTGAATACTAGACGACCATACGAGTATGCATATATTATAGCTTGCTAAATATTTAAATACAAACAGACAATCAGCCACTAGAGTCTGGCAAATGAAAGATGTGAATGATATCAACCGCGAAATTTAAAAATGTAGCTGTATAGTGTGCCTGTATGAGCTAGATATAAACAAATTAAAATTTAAAAAATTCTCAGTAACTTATAACTTAATAATTAATGACAAAAGCAATGAATTTGTGTGACTCTACCTCATACAGGCACACTGCAGCTACATTTTAAAATTTCGCGGTTGATTTCATTCTCATCTTTCATTTGCCAGACTCTAGCAATCATTACTTTTGTAGTACGTTAAGACAACGCAAAAGTGGAGCTTGCGTACTTTTATTGTTGCCGTGTTAGTATGTTTGTATGATGATGGAGACGGAAGGTGAACTCTGTAATAAGTTACCGTAATCCTACCGAGTTGGAGCTCTTTAGTGTATCAAAGAGAATATAATCACTACGTTTTAAGAGACGGAACTTCATACTAATTTGTATTACCATCGGGTGAAGGGTCCACCAATATAAGAAAAATCAAATGTTGCCATGTCATCACAATTTTAAAAGTAGTGGAAAGTGTAGTGAAAAACCGATTATGCGCAGAGTAGGGTTTACCATATCCGGTAATTACCGAAGTTACCCATTGTAGCACGACTTTCCTAATCAGAATTACTGTTCGAGTAAAAATTAAACAAATCATAAATGAGATGAAAACTTTATTAAATTCTTAATAAACTGAAATTTACATAGTAATATTACAAAAAAATAATATTAATAGTTTATTAGTTCTTTAATAACAATGTGTGATAATTACATAATCTACCTAGAGGTTAAATGCTAAGTTTACATACTAATAATAGGTACCGTTTATTCTATAAGAGCACACGGGGCCCCCTGGTCTATGGAAAGTTCTCGTAAGCAAACTTTTTTAGAAACACTATCTCAAAACACCACGAGTCTATCCCAACACAAAACGAGTGTCTGTCTCTACAATATCTCACGCACACAGTTAAATGAGCGGAGGAGCAAATTTGCTCAACTCAAGGCCACAGTAAATTTCAAAAACTTCAGAATAATTATCAAAATGAATGAAACCACCATTAGGTTAACAGACGTCAGGATTCGACACGAGTGACATCCCATCAGTGTTGCCATTACCTTATTCACGTATTATGTTGTTGGCGAAGTAACTCAATCGCCATACATTTTATTTTGTATGAGAGTTTCCGACCGGTGTAGTGTATGATAACTTTAAAATCAAACATTTCGAACACTGTATAAAATAGTTATGTGCATGAAAACATATATCTCAACACATAATATATCTAATGTCCAATAGGTATCATAATACCTTTTCATTTACATATTAACATTTTGATGGTGTAAGGTGGCATAACACCATCCCTATACAAAATCTCTTCCGACTAAAAAAAAATAATAATTATGTTTACGGTATTTTTTACATGTGAAAAGAGATTCCATCTTTATTTTTATATTTTCTAGAATGATTAATACACTATTTTACTGATTAATAAGCCATATGTTTTCACTTTGGGAATTGAAATAATACGACAGTCATGCAGCGCCGCCATATGCAACTGACAGCCCGTTAACCCAGTTTATACGCCCCGCCTTTTTAGACACAGTTTTCGTGGGGTCATTTTGCGACGCTAGTTATGCTTCTATGTTTTTTTCGTTCGCTGCTCTGTAATAAAATAACGCTATTCTACCGAGTTTGGGCTCTTTAAATTCATCTCGAGGAGTAGTTAACGAATGTTTAACAAAAAGTACAGTCGGCAATATTTTTTAGTAAAATAGAAAAATATTTTAAAAAAGTCCTTTTGAAAACAAGCTGTTAACTAACTGTGTAAATAAACAAGAATATAATATTATGACACTTAATTTTACATAGGTAAATCACGTGATAAGCTTTAATGTCATATAAATTTCGTAATGTAATAAATTGATGGATTTCATTCTATTTAAAAGATATGTTCTTATTTTTAGAGCATTTAAATAAAACTTTGTTATTAAAAAGACTCTTGTAATACAGTTGCTCAAAAAGTGCTACTTTACGTAGCTGTATACGTTTGTGTTACGTGCGAACAGTTGGTTTTCACGAAGTAGTGCTTTTTATTATCACAACACAACAAAACGGGGCTGAATCGCGTATAAATATGAGTTATTTGATTACCTTTCGTTGGTAATTCTTCGACGTTTACAAGATCGATTGCAGTTTGCGGGAGTTCTTATATTGGACAGACGAAGCGCACCATTGCTGAAAGAGTCAAGGAACATATCGCGGCTGTTAAGAACCGCCAGGTGAATAAGTCTGCAATTGCCGAACATTTATTAGAAGCGAGACCAAACCACTGGATTGAGCTTCATAATCCCAAGATCCTTTCTACGGAACTTAATTATTATAGTAGAATCGTGCGTGAAGCAATTGAAATCAAGAAACACCGAAATTTCAACCGGGAAGATGGTTTCAAACTTTCATGTACGTATGTATGTATGTAAACACTTTATTGTACATAGTAACCAGTTACAAAAGCAATAAACTTAAAAGATATAAGTACAAAGGCGAACTTATCCCTATTAGGGATCTCTTCCAGTTAACCTTTGAGCAAGTGAGTAAAGATATAAGGAAGATAGATAAACTAACACCATATACAAATTATAGGTATGTATATCAATAAAAAATATAAATAAATGGATATATATCTACATAATATATAACTAAATAAAATATAACAATAATACTTAAGAGAAGTCTCTGACGGCCGTGCGGCCGCGTTAGGTATTAGTTTGGGATATTGCTATCTTTATCGCTCGTGACGTAAGCGCTCGCAGCCGTCCCCCCCATCCACAGCTGGTAATCTTCGAATAACAAAACGCGTACGTTAGCGCCATGTTGTTTTTAATGTTGACTGACGTTTTTCTCTGCTGTGATTAGCTGTTGCTTTGTCACACTCATCTTGTCAGTTATATATTATTTGTCGAAATTCATTCTGTCACTGTCACAGTAATGTGTTATCGAGTGATGTCCTTGTGTTTATCCTGTCTTGCTTTTTGCAAAATGTTTTAAGAGTGCTGTGTTTGTAGAACTTTGCGAAAGGACGCTCTTTTACACCATTTCCCGTGCTCTGAGAAAATACTTAGTGGTTGAAGTGTTTAAATCGTGATGATCATGCAAAATTATCGCCCGCAGAACTAGCAAACATTATGTGCAAGAATTCATTTTGTTTATTTGACTGCGCCGAGCACAAAACTATTCTCAGTCATTTCATTGCTCTGACTGTCCGATTTACAATTATGAATTGGTGCAACACAACCAACAAAATATTAAAGGGGACAGATGTATTACTTGCAATACAGAAGAAATTTATGGAACCTACTAGGGTGACCGATACCAGCGCCACCTGTATTGATAACATTTTCACTGATATTTCTCCTTCTAAACAAAGTATAATCAGTAAATTAGAATCAGATCATTTAGGCCAATTAATGGAATTTGAGATATTAAGGGAAAATATAGTGAAAAAACAAATTACTTTTGTACCGGTAACCACAGACCGCGTGGAAAGAATGAAGCAACATTTGTTTCAGGCGCTACCCGTTCTGTCTTCTGAAATGAGTCCTAATCACATGTATGATTCATTCTTTACAACTTTTATGAAACATTATAATACAATATTTACTTCCAAATCGGTTGTGGCTGGCGGTGCACCAGTATTTAGCGAATGGGCTACTGCGGACTTACACAAACGTAGACAAGCACTGTATGCCATGTATGAGGAACGGCGGTTTAATACGAGTGATGAATTTAAAGAACATGTAAAGCAATATTCGAAACAATTCAAAATTGATTGTCATATTGCCAAACGTAATTATTTATCCCAGAAAATCAAAAATAGTTCTAATATTATCAAAACCACCTGGAAAGTGATTAATGCGGAGACTGGTAGATCAAGGCACGCAATTAGTGATCTAGAATTAAAAATTGATGGCAAAATTATAGATTCTAGTTTAGATGTAGTAACAGAATTTGTTTTTTTTTTTAAATGAATGTAATAAGGACTTTTATTTTGAACATGTCAGTCCTTCAGATGTAGTAAAGGCATTTAAATCAATTAATGTCAAAAAAACCAATGACCTATGGGGGGTCCATGCTGTCAAATCCCTAATAGAAGTAATAGCGCCTGACTTGGCAGATATATTCAATAACAGTGTTGACTGCGGTGAGTTTCCTGATCTGATGAAACATAGCAAAATAACTCCTTTATTTAAATCAGGTAGTACCTCTGACCCCACTAACTTTAGACCAATATCTGTACTACCTACATTTAGTAAAATTTTTGAAAAGCTAATTCTATATCAATTGTTAAAACATTGTAATTTGAATAATTTGATGCATAGTAAGCAATTCGGTTTTACGCGGGGTCGCTCGACATCCAACGCCGGAGTTGAGCTCGTAAAACACATTTTCGATGCCTGGGAGGAATCGCGAGATGCTTTAGGCATCTTCTGTGATTTATCTAAGGCCTTCGATTGCGTTAATCATGAGACACTGATCAGGAAGCTACACCACTACGGAGTTAAAGGATTAGCACTAAATTTATTAGAGTCTTATTTAAATGGTAGAATACAAAGGGTTGACGTGAATGGAAAGCGTTCACCGGGGTCATTAGTCTCTATGGGTGTGCCGCAGGGATCAATATTGGGACCTTTCCTGTTCCTTATCTATATAAACGACTTGCCACACCTCGTAAAGAGCCACCATGAGATAGTTTTGTTTGCAGATGATACGTCTCTAATTTTCAAAGTCGTACGAAATCAACGATCCTACAATGACGTAAACAATGCTATCTGTGAAGTAGTAAATTGGTTTAATATAAATAATTTATTGTTGAATCAGAAAAAGACTAAATGTGTTAAGTTTGTCACGAGTAACGTAAAACACGAGCAAGCAAGCGTTATGGTTAAAGGTGAGGAACTGGAACTAGTTAATAGTACAGACTTTCTCGGTATAACATTAGATTCTAAGCTCCAATGGGGTCCCCATATTGCTAATCTCTCGAATAGACTGAGTTCTGCAGCTTTTGCAGTAAGTAAGATTCGTCAATTAACAGACGTGATAACGGCTTGATTAGTGTATTTCAGTTATTTCCATAGTATTATGTCGTATGGCATCTTACTATGGGGCAGTGCTTCCGACATTAATACTATATTTGTTCTGCAGAAGCGGGCTGTTCGTGCGATATATAAAATGAACTATAGAGAGTCGCTTAGAGATAAGTTTAAGGACATTAATATAATGACAGTGCATTGTCAATACATTTATGAGAATATTATGTATGTACATAAAAATATTACCGACTTCAAGAAGAACTGTGATATACATAATATTAATACTAGAAATAAGCATAAGCTCGCAGTGCCTGCTACTAGGCTCCATAAAATAAGGAGATCATTCATGGGTAACTGTGTGAGATTTTATAATAAACTTCCTAGCAGCATAACTGAGTTGTCTATTGGTAAATTCAAAAATATTGTGAAACGAAAATTATTATCTAAAGCTTATTATAGCACACTAGACTACATGAATGATGAAACCGCGTGGGATTAATGTAAATTATAGCGTCATGTAGGTATATGAATAATTATTTTAACGAATACCTAAGGTATTATTATTATTTTAATCTTAATTGTTTTATATACTCTGACATTTAGAATTTTATTCTAGACACATTCTAGATTATTTATTTTTTATTGACAATCCTTTTGGGATTTATCTTATTGATTATTTTAATTTTAAAAATGACGATTTTATCAATAATATTACACTTAAATTAAATGAAGAATTAGGTTTTTCTGGGTTTCCCTAATCCTTGCAGCAAATGTTGGATCATATTGTATTTCTCCCAGCAAACATTCACTCTCATGTAACTGACATTTCGAAAGTGCTTGTAACTAGGCCTACTTGAATAAAGAATATTTTGATTTGATTTGATTTGATTTGAAAGTTTACGATAAATTTAAAATGAAATTCAAAAATGACTCTTTTAACAATAACTGTGTGTTTTATTTTTTTGCCACTGAGGTATAATTCTCAGCATATAATTTGATCACGTAAATACAATTACTGAAATTACGTGTTCAAATTTACGTGCCGGGAACTATTCATTCTAAATATTAGACCTCATTCAATGAACCTAGACCACTTTGGTTGAATACGTAACGATCCCTTGCCATATTGCATCTCGAATAGAAAAAAAATTGACGTCAGTCAACACTAATCGTACACATTAAATATAGTTGCCTAGTGCAAATAATATTTCTTTCTGAGTTGGTTGTCTGATATGTAGTACCTATCTCTTATTAGTCTGTGCCCCCATCTCCTTCCGCAACGTCGGTATTCTGCGTAGCATCCATATTCATGGTGAAACGATTACAACCTCTTTTAAATATTAATACCTACTTTTGAAGTCATCAAAAGAGTTATTAGTTACTTAGGTAAATTTATAAATTATTTTAGGAAATAGTACGTGCAGATTAAAAATCGTTTTTAATTAGCATCCTACCCCGGGATCTCGCGGATTAAGCTTGCTTATACACAAAGTTTATATATACAAAGATAAATAAAGTATAGGTAGGATCTGATATACATACACGGGTCTTTTTTCAAACGAATTACCAACCGTTACGAGCATGTTTGATAAAAATAATAAACACATTTGATATTAGACGAGAGATAGTCTGTTATCAGAAACATATCTAAATAAGAGCTAGAGTAGGCGACGTCACGACATATAAGTACTTATATAGGTATACTAGAGGAGAAAAAGTTATACCCCTTTTTTCCTCAGTTCCAGAGACCTCAAATAATCCCTTACAATACTATTTTTTAAATATCTTCAATGTACTGACATTTCATTTTTACAACTTTATAATAGTATAGATAAAGACCGGCAATGAGCATGTCGGACCACGCTCAGTGAAGGGTTCCGTAACCACTACTACGAAGAAATAACATGTACCTTGCTATTACAAAAGAACGTATCTTCATAGGAAACTAACGGCAATTACGTACTTTTGTTTACGCGGGGAGCAGTTTTTCGGCGATAGCTCAAAAACTTCTTTACCGACATTATTTAAAACAATTTTTGTTGAAATTATTCACTAAGCGCTACTTCCCTGATTTTTAGGGTTCCGTAGCCAAATTGGCAAAAACGGAACCCTTATAGATTCTTCATGTCTGTCTGTCTGTCCGTCCGTTTGTCACAGGCATTTTACTCAAAAAGTATAAGATGTACATTGATGAAATTTGGAGCATAGGTGTCGTGTGTAAACCGCTACTTAGTTTGATAGTTAAATAAAAAATATATATATTTCTTGGGGGGGCACTCCATACATGTAACCGAAACCGATTTTTTTTCCGCAAATATCAACGTGTGGCACATCATTCAACAGTTCTTCTAAAAACACTTTGAGGTTTCTAAAATAAGTTTTTGATTTAGTGAATATTTTCTGAAATATTCGCTACAAAAGTAGCAAATATTGTGTCCCCCCCACCCCTCTATTTCCTAAACGGTATGTTCAAACAATATGAAAAAAATTACAAATATAAAACTCAATAAATACTTCCAACGAAAATTGTTTTCAACATGATCGGACATACCATTTTTAAGTTATTGCCAAAAAACTGCACTGGTCAGCAAAAAGACGAAAGTGCCGGGGAGATACTCAAAAAAAAATTTCAACAAATATCAACGAATGGCATATCATTCAACAGTTCTTCTAAAAACACTTTGATGTTTCTAAAAAAAAATGATTTAGTAAATATTTTCGGAAATATTCGCTCTGAAAGTAGCAAAAATTGTGTCCGCCCCCCTCTATTTTCTAAATGGTATGTAAAAAAATATAAAAAAATTACAAATATAAAGCTTAGTAAATACTTTCAACGAAAATTGTTTTCAACATGATCGGACATACCGTTTTTATATTATGACCAAAAAACTGAGCTTCTCAGCAAAAAGACGTAAGTGCCGGAGATATACGCTCAATTGCTAGTGTTTTTTTTCATATCGTATTTTTTTCATCTGCAGTGCATGTTTTTGTATAAACGGTTGCAGAACCCTTCAGGGGCCGTTCAAGTATTACGTTAGCACTATAGGGGGGTGGGGGGGGTCTTTGTTTTGCTTATTTTGGATGACATGGGGGGTAGGGGAGTCCAGATGATGATTACGTCATCGATAGTTATTTACTTTTTTACACGAATGGCAACCCTCACATTGTCTATGCTTGAAAACGAAACGCATTTTCGGGGATTCCCGGAAATATACACGCATACGTTTAGGCACTCGCTTTAGAATCGATTCGGGGAATTACCGCGCGCTGTTCACTTGTCTAAATTTCTTCTGTCAGTGTATTGTTTTGTTCGGATACTATAGCGAGTAGACGTATTGTAAGCATAGCAAAGCAATTCAACATTTGTGTTACCGTTGATTCCATTAGCCAAAGTTTAACGTTTAAACAAGTTATTAAAAAAAATTAAAGTTTTAAAAAATCTCATACAAGTACGAAAGTACAAAATGTACAAAAGTTAGTTAACGAAGTGTGGCGAAATTATAAATTACAAGCAAAGTCCGACAAGGAACTAGATATCATTGTATCTAAGAGAATTGAAGAAGAATTGCAAGCGGCGACGAAGAATAAATCCAATATACTACATTTTTTTTCCAAGGTAAGTGACGAAATCATTTTAGGTATCTATGAGTACTAGAAATATTAGAAAGGAGGTCATTAAAAGTGGCCCAAATGATGTACCGAGGTACACTTTGTAGAAAAAAAATCCTTATTATATGTTGAATATCACTGTATATTTACTTTTTTAATATTTGTGTTGGATCGGTAAATGCCAAAGAAAATGCCAAGTTGTCGAGATCATAGTAGGTATCGTCAAGAACCAATTCGTAGGGCAAAAAAGCAGAAATCCAGAGAGAATAGCCAAGTTACTAGTATTATATAATATGTGATAGTTATTATAATTATTTATATTATAATTATACTTAGTATTATCAAAATACTCAAATAAACAAACAACGTATGAACTATGAAGTGTCAAATAGTCGACGGCGTTTTGTTATTTTTAGATTTGATTTGTGTATTTTTGTGTAGTTTCTTTTAATATTATAATGCAATAATATTTAAGTAAACAGAATAAGATATTATTTTATGTAAATACTGTATATAGAAACGACATTATAAAGATATTATTAAACATTTTTAACTAACAGAACGCCATAAAATGTCTGATGTTGCCACATTTTTAAATTGTGTTGTCGATTAATAAAACTTTGGACTATTATTTACAAGTTATAAGGAATTTCTAAATCTCTAAAGTATTATTTTAGAAATCCTTTGTTTTTTCTCTATAATTTGATATGCATGTACCTCGGGTACAACTTTGGGCAAACTTGTATGGGCTTTTAATGACCTCCTTTATATGCGAATTTTGCAATTTCCCTTTGGGGAAAGTTGCCAAATGACGGGCTATGGCTTTAAATAATCTTTAAATGCAGTTTTTATTGCATACTTTGTATTTATGTAGCTTAATAAGAGAATCTTTAGCAGAATCAATAGAAAGTTTTTACTTTTAGGCAACGACTACCTGTAAACCTGCAGAAAAAACACAAATTATACAGCCAGCTTCAAATATTAAAAAACAGGAAGAAGATAAAATAAAACCCGGTAATGAATCACAACAGCAACGCGAAAATAATGAAAATGCAGATAAACAGAGAGCAAAACCTTCTCAGGAAGCTATGAAAAATAAGATTGCTCTACTCGAAAAAAATCTGAACGCTTTGTATTCTGCCAGAGATACTATGCCAAGCCGTGCTGAAGTTGATAAACAGATCATTAAGTTGCGTGAGGAAATAAAAACAGCAAAATAGTCTTTAAACAGGAAGATTCAAAACGCAGTTGCCCAGAAGAAACACAGGGATGGTATGAAAAGAAAGTTAGAAGATATTTGTCATGAAAAACCAGAAATAAAAAAAAGACTATCTCTGAGGGATTCAGTGGGACGTCCTAATCTTGAAAGCAATCAACCATCACTATTGAAAACAATTGCAGATATAGCTTTATTTGGGAGTGCAGCAGATGATAGAAGACTAACGGAATCTATTCGCAGCGTAAAAACTCTTGATGAACTCACACAAGAATTACGTAAAATAGGATTTGACATTAGTCGCAGTGGGACATATCTTCGTTTGATTCCCAGAAAATCTAATTCTGCAGAGGGACGAAGATATGTATCGACAGTCCCTGTTAAGCTCATTCGGGCTCAAACTGATCACCACAAGAGCCACTTAGATAGCAAGTTCGCTGAAACATCAATCCATTATTTAGAGAACATAGCATCCATACTTGGACCAGATCAAGTATTTTTCATATCTCAAGATGATAAAGCTCGAGTCCCTATGGGCGTAACTGCGGCAAATAAGCAAGCACCTCTTCTAATGCACATGGAATATAGAAAGAAATTACCTGACCACGCTTGGGTAATCGCTGAGCGTCATAAATTAATACCATCTGTTTATGCTGGTATCAAAATCACTTCCAGTATGCTAGGACAACCGCAAGCCATTGGATATTCTGGACCAACATACATCGCTATTAGAAGTGGAAAGCATAGTTCATCTACTGCTAATACTCATGCTCAGGATTTCGAGACGCTTCTCGAGCTTGAAGAGTTTCGACCATTAGCTAAAACTGACCATGGACTAGTAAAACCAGTGGTAATCATGACGGTTGATGGAGGGCCAGATGAAAATCCGCGTTATGAAAAAGTCATAGGGTTTGCTATACAACACTTTAAGCGACATGATTTCGATGCATTGTTTTTAGCTACCAATGCTCCTGGAAGAAGTGCGTACAACAGAATGGCTCCTCTTAGTCGGGAACTGGCTGGTTTAATATTGCCTCATGACCATTTTGGGTCTCATTTGGATGAACGTGGCGTTACAATTGATGAACATTTAGAAAGATCTAATTTCGAATTTGCAGGAAATGTATTAGCTGAAGTATGGAGTTCAATGGAAATTGATGGCTATAATGTTACTGCAATATATGTTGGGGCAGGTCAACAAGATGTTCCTGTATTTCCAGACATTAAATGGTATTCAGAACATGTGCGTGAAAGCCAATACTTGCTTCAAATTGTAAAATGTAAAAATACAGAATGCTGTCGTCCAAGAAGTGGTCTATTCAGATTACTAGATAACAGGTTTCTTCCACCACCTGTAAAAGTAAAACAAACAGTTGATGACTTGGTTTTGGATGGAGGAGGGCAATTTCTTGATCTTCCAGTCAATTTAGCTCTACGCTTAAGTGCTTCACTCAAAGATTTCCTGCAAATGCCCTACGATTATTTTTGTCCGACGGTAAAATTGAGGCTATCAGGTCGAACATGCAAAACGTGTGGTCTTTATCATGCTTCCATCAAGTCACTAAATCGTCACATCGAGAAGATCCATAAAAAAGTAAACACGCACACTGATAGGAAAGTTAGACCTGTAAGAGTCGCTGCTCGTCGTGCTAATGAACTGATGTGCATTATTCAAAATTTAGAGCACCATGATGTTGAATGGCTCGATGAGAACGACGTAGACATTCCAAAATCGGATGAAAGTGAGCAGACTCACAACACTGAGCAGCAATCCAAGCAATCCAATGTCATCGAAAACTTAGAATCATGGATTCGGGTTTCATGGACTGAAGACTGTTGATTTGAATTTAATATGTGTACCAAAAATTTAAAATAAGTTTGTTATGTTCGTAAGATTATAATATTTTTGTCCCTTACTCTATGTTGATTACTGCATCAGTAAAATCTAATCTCTATTTTAAATCAATTTTCTTATTTTTAAAATTATAATTATAACATTATAATTATAATATAAAAAATACATTTTTAGTTAAAAAATGTTTACGTAAGCATGGGGGGAGGGGGTAAAAGCTTTGCTTACTTTTGCTGACAAGGGGGATTGGGGGGGGGGGGGGGGGTAAATAATTGTAATAAATCTGCTTACGTAATATTTGAACGGCCCCTCATGGGCGAGTCCGACTCGCACTTGGCCGCTTTTTTTTACTATTCCCGCTACTCCGCTCCCCGTTAATGTGTATCGAGATAGCTGTAGGCTTTACAAGATTAGGGCGGTTGAATTTTGTGTTTCGTAATCCTCATATTATACGAAAAGTATAACACATAAATCAATGATATGTTACAATCAAGATATTCATTATATTTCCCATGGCTGTGGTTTTTTAATTCCCGTGCAAAGTTGACCCTTTTATTTTGTCGACTTTTGAGCTCTTGTAATTCTGATATTACACATTTATATGAAAATCTGAAAAACCACAGGCATACATAATTACGTATAGTCCATACTTACAAAATTTCATCTAGATACTTCTGTTTCCTAGTTTTCAAATGATACCGGGACTCCGTTTGTATGGAGAACGGACCGAAGAGACATCTCTTAAGGTGCGCCCAAAAATCGACAAAACACAATAAAAGTTTCAACGGCCGTTTTCTCCTAATCGCGTTTCTGGAGACACAGTGTATTGAGTTTACACGACAGAACAAGTATAATACCAAAACTGAAAACATTACCTACAAAATTAAACTAGTGTGTGTACGTGAAAGATTTAAATTTTGAGCCCACCTGTTTATATTATGACGGCAACTTACCAACGAGTTAAAGTGTGGATAACGATAAACAACCCTAGGGTATCGATGAATTTAATTATCGACTGCGATACACCACTTTTGTGCCCATGTACGTATAAGTCAAAGTCGAACCCTCCCCTCACTCAAATCCCCCGTATTACAGTGCAAAAAGGACAACTGCATGCAGCTGGGAACAATCTGACCTACAAAAAATTGGCGAAAACAGGGTTTCGTTGTCCCCTGTTTCCCCTTCCAATATTAGTTTCTCTTTCACATGTGTTATAATGACGGCTTCGGCTATGCCTCTATGTTTTCTGTTTGTCTTTTATAGATATTCGTTTATTTGTATACTGAACGTTCGCTTATGGCGCAGGATGGTGGCATTTATTGCAGTTTTAGAGGGTTTCTAATTCTTAAAATAAAAAAAATATTAAGAAAAATAAAACATAGGAATGGCAGAGGTTAGAATAGGTTATATATATTTAAAAAAATACTCTAAGATAATTATCCAGGGAGGAAACGGGGGATTACGTTTGTATGGAGTAACGGCCACTAGTATATCCTCTTAATAGTTTTCGACAATAAAAGTTTATATTTGCCTATAATTCGCTATATCCAATATTTAAGGATTCCTCTTTACCGTTTCCTGACAATAATATACCTATATGAAGATTTTACACTTAAATAGGGTGATTACTAGATTGCTGGCACTTGCGGGCGTAAGACCTAATGTACATACAAATAATGCATGACAACATCATACACTTTAGTGCGCCTATTAATTCTATGATCCGAATTTCCTTCTTTCGATTGTCGAAATTCCGAATTTAACATTTTCGTTGTATTAAAATATCGATTATTGAAAAGCACAAAATTTATTTTACCGAATTTAAAAAGTCCGATTTTTTAATATTCCGATGTTTATAACCCCGATGAATTAAAAGTCCGATGTTTTTTTACCCCGACAAATAATTATCCTTACAATAATAACGCCTAGAAACGCAGTCCACGCGCAACGATGAGGCCACCATACCATTCAATATATAACAAAGTACTCTGTGGAGGCCACTAAAACTTGGCCATAAATAGCTAAATACGCCGATCGGCTTGTCAAATGTCAGTCGTGAGGACGTGTGTCAGGTGCAAGCAGCTCCCACATTTTCAATTAATATGACGGTTTGTGCAGTGAAAGGGTGTCACAATGCATCGGATAAGAAGGATAAACATTCTAAGATAACATTTCACTCGTAAATATTATTCTTTAACTCGTATTTTTACGTAAAACAGTAATCTAAATTGCATATTATCTATAAGCGGCATGATAACGTAGTGTTGCCAATGTAAGGGATTTATTTACTCATAATTCTGTCCTGATGATAAACTAACTTAATGATGAACTTGATGGTACGGTAATAATGGATTATTACCTGAATTAAGTAATTAAATGTTTTATTAAATATTCTTACGTTTTATTTTTTTTATTTTACCAGTTACCAAGAGTATACCCCCATTTTCAGCCAAAAATAACCCCAAACGATAAAGTAATTTTAAGTAAAAAAAGCAGTTCACTTATTTTTGTTAAAATTTACAGCTTTTTATTTCAAAAAGCACTGCTTTCAAAGTTATGTGCCATTGTCTCAGTTTAACTTTGACTAAGTATGTTGTTTGTAATTTTATCAAGCAAAAACCTTACAAACTCAGAAATTAGATAGATATTGGAGAAAATGTTGCACTGTACAAAAAATACATATAAGAAACGAAGAAAATGTATTAATAGAAAGTGCAGTACATTTTAGGTACAATTTTTTCACATCAACATTTTTGAGTACATGCATATGTAAAAAAAAAACTGAAAAAGAAAACATGGCCGGTACCTACGCAACGTATCACACATTTTCAGGGAATGTGATTGCGCCAGCAACACTTTTGGTGCGTTTGTGTGCGTATTGGAGGTTAGGTTTGTATTGTGACCATGGTACACAATTGACAAATTGAATATGGGCCAAAAACCGAAAACTGTAGGTTAGGTTGTTCTGATGTTTTGGACTCTTGTTTAGTCGGATTAATTATTGATCGGTGTAATGATGTTCGGAATGTTGAAATTCGGCAAATTAGTATTCGGAATTCGTACTTTTGATATTTCGGATTATTATTCAGTTGGACTTTTTGTTGTTCGGTGTATTGAGATTCGGAATTTTGAAAATCGGACATGAAACCGTACGGCATTTTTAATTTCGGATTTATAAAAAACGGATTTATGATATATCGGAATTCTCATATTTCGGAATTATGATCCATTCGGAATAATCGGTATTATAAGAACAAGTATTGTAAAATAGTAGGTACTTGGCCGACAGAGTAGGCTGGGCGAGTAGATGTTCGCACGCATGTTGCTTAAATACACGAAGGCACTCTCGCCACTGCTCCCGGTACGTGGGATCAGGGCATACGATTAGAGTATAGTTACTCTAACTGCCGTTAAAGCGTAGTATTTGCGAGCTCCGGCTTGGGGTTGTCGAAAATATCAAGTAATGCACCGTGAATTTTATATACCTAGGTACTTAAATTCTGATATATATATATAAAAATAACTAGAAGGCGCCCGCAAACTTCGTCCGTGGAGGAGAAAACAATCATAACCCTCTTTATTTCTTCAGCGTAGTCGCGTGTAAAGTATCCTATTAACCATCTGGAGATACAGCTAGGTATCTCGTCTACCAAAAATAATTGAAATTTGTATAGTCGATTTGGCGTGATGAAGACGCAACGACACATGCAAACACAATCAATCCAAAAATAATATATTTCCATTCAGTGTCCTCCAAATAGTCCGTAGCAATATTTTTTTTGAAAATATATCCAATGTACAGACATTTTCATTTTTACAACTTTATATCAGTATAGATTAATATCCTAATCTCGCGGTAGTTATTTCTAGCTGTGTTGAAATAGCTCCTTCTAAGTTGTCATGCTGAATAGGTAGGTGTGACATGATAACTAACTGCCTTCCTAGAGACAGATTCGCGCCTAGTCTTTGTCAGCGCTCCTTCTAGAGCGAGGTAAGGGGACTAAACACTTGCCCCCAACGTTGCCGCCTTGAATGCAGGTAACGCAGAGGACAAAAACAAACTAAAAACTTTCTAAGTACGAACTTTATTTACAGCAGCAGTAGGAAAACCAGAATTTTCCTTTTTAATGAAAATGAGTCACATTTAAAATTCACTCCTATTACATCATGTATACATGCCTACACCTTACCGACTAATGCATATACGTAGTAGTAGTACAGTGGAGGTCAAAGATATATTTACAAATGAGAGTCCCAAAAGTATCTTTACATTTAAATAAGTTTACATGCAACATGTTCATACATGTTTACAATCTACGTCACCGTTTCATCTTCTTACTCAATTCACCAAAGTTATGTTTGCTTTCATCAACGCAGTAGTTTTAGTCTCTTTGCTTACTTCCATAGAGCAGGGTATTTGACAGGACTCATTAAAAGTCCTTAAATTTGGATGGAAAAGTCCATTTTAAAAGTATTAATATATTAACAACTAATAATACCATTCAATAACCCATAAAATGTTTTGTAATTTTGTTATATAACCGTTTCAATCAACGCAAGTTTTAACATAGCTGCAGAACAAAATTCTTATTTTCCCTATACAAGATACCTACTAGCGTATGACGTGCCGTCACATGCTTGTAGGCTTTAGGCACAACCAACAGGCCAAAAAGTAAGCAATGAGCTATCGGCGATTTTCTCGCCCAAGAAACGAATAAAAGATAACCGCTACCGTGTAAATAAAAAAGAGAGATATAATTATAGATTATAGTTCATCGTGTTCATACTGCCGGCGATCTATCTCTTGCGATGCGATTTAAAAACAAAGTAAACTGCCGCTGCCTACTTCTCTTGATGTAACGTGAAATCCGAAATCGGATTTTATATTTAGTTACGTTTTGTGTTTAATTAAGAAGTGCTTAGTAGTGGAAAGAATACTTATTGTATTGTAAAACTAAGTCAAAAAATGCCCGAAGAGTCTTTTTTTATGATTTTATCTATCGTTCGCCATCGCTAAAGCTAAGGAGGACGGGCACCAAGTCATGCTGGAAACGCTTAATAGCAATCCATGGGGACGGCCATATAAGGCACAGAGGCGCAAGCTTCGGTCATGGGACCCGCCACTGACGGAAACTCTCCAGCCTCAGTTTCTCGGTCACTTAGGGGAGACCCTGTTCCCCGCCTTCGGGGAACAGGGTTCCCCGCCTTCGGGGAACAGGGTCTCTCGTGCGCTGGCCCTTGCCAGCACTGCGGCAAGCACTTTTTAGTGCGTGCCTGAAGCAAAGTGCAATCCCTAGTTGCTGAAAGGCGGGTAAGCTGATCCTCCTTGGAAAAGCGGGGCGCCCGGTCGAATCACCATCCGTATACCGACTGATTGTTTTACTGGACGAGGTAAGCAAACTTTTAGAACGGGTTGTGGTGGCTCGCCTCAGTCGTCATCTAAGGTGCACTTGGCCGGATCTGTGTGAGCGCCAGTTCGGTTTCTGGCGGGCCAGATCTACGATAGATGCTATTTCCTACACCCTACCCTGGGGCACCATAAAGGAGGGACTAAAATACTCGTGCCGTGTGATGGAAACATACCTGTCTGAACGGGTATAGAGGAGCCCAACATGCTATGGTTGGAGCCAGAGAGAGGTATCGTGCGCTGCTCCACAGGAATCGGTTCACGGCCCTCTCCCGTAGAACATCGGATATGACTGGGTGCTCTGGGGGGCAATGATGCGAGGGGTCGACGTGATGTGTTACGCCGATGACGCGCTCGTAACGGCCCGCGGCAGCAGTTACCGTCAGACATCTGTCCTTGCTGCACCGGTAGTGGCCCATGTAGTGGACTGGATCAAACGATTGGGTTTGATTCGAGAAATCGGAAGGATTTGCACCAGCCGACGCCCATTTGGTAGTGGGGGGAGTTTCCATAGGCATCGGTTCGACAATGAAGTACCTAGGACTTGTCCTCGATAGCCGATGGAACTTCCAAGCGCATTTCCAGCGTCTCGCTCCAAAATGATAAGAGCTGCCGGTGGCTTGGGGCATTGCTCCCAAACGTGGGCGGGCCGAACGCAACGTGCCGTCGGCTGTATACGGGCGTAGTGCACTCGATGACTCTATATGGAGTGCCATTTGGGTGAACTCGCTAAGCAGCCATAATATAAAGGCGCTACAGAGACCGCAGAGGGTTATTGCTATCAGGGCTGTGAGGGTATACCGTACCGTCAGCGCCGAGGCAGCATGTGTGCTGGTAGGAACTCCGCCGTGGGACCTGGACGCTGTAATGCTAGCCGAAGTTTATCGGCGTTGTGCGGAAACCCAGTCCAGAGGTGATCAGCCTTTTCCGGAGGGGGTAAGACTCTGGAGGTTGGAGTCACGCGATGTCGTCCTCCGGAAGTGGGTTGAAAGACTGGTAGAGCTAAGTGCTGGGCACAGGAATATTGAGGCTCTCCGGCCCGTTCTCCAGCAATGGGTCAACAGATGGCAAGGGGTCATCACCTTCCACTTTGCACAGATACTCTCCGGCCATGGTTGCTTCGGGAGATACCTCAAGGTGGCAGGCAGAGAACCGACTGCGAGGTGTCAACACTGCAACAGTGATGAAGACACTGCAGACCATACGCTGGCTGTTTTAGTGGCTATTCGCTTTCAATGCAAAACTAAACAAAAACAATGAGCACCGTACAGTAAACAGTGAAGCATGTGACGTCCGCACGCTGCCATCGCGGGCTCTGGGTTGGTCAACGCATATCACACGTTTGTTTCCCCCCGCACCGCATCCAACGTATCTTTATCATCAAATTGCCGAACGATCACGTAGCAATATTCATAATGACCAGACAATGTGCTAAATAATGAAGTTTAGATAATAATTAATCACTTGGCGCGGTATCGCTTGCCATTATTCATGATGCCCGGGGTATTATAAATAATGCCCTCATTAATCAATTGGTCCATAACATATACAATTTTTGGAGTCGGTGCCATCGTGTCACAACTTACTAAAATCGTAAATTTTCAATATTTTACATTTCGCCAAAATAAGATTAATTGTATATTCTGTATAGACTGAGTAGACAAACGGTAACTTGTAAGTAAAATGAAGAAACTGAATTATGCAGTTATGAGTCAGTTTTTTTTTAGTGACCTCTCTCATACAACTGTTGCATATAGTATTTTCTCCAACTTGCTCGGAATTTTCCCATTAATGTAGTAACAACACACCGCGAAGTTCATCGTTATATACGTTGATACAATAAACAATTTAAAAAAAGCAGCAATTCACCAGGCAGCCAATTGACCAATAGTAACGTACAAAAACCGAAATTTAAAAAAACTTTACTTTTCTGCGTTTAGTTAATGCATGGTTAATGCCAACAATAATTGAAAATAATAAACAATAATTATTGTGTCCAAATCATAATACAGTTTATTTAATTTTGATCTTCTGGGACTGATAAATATTTTGTAGCAAAGGTACGTTTTTATAAATGTTATGCGTTTAGGAATTGCCGATTCAACTAAAAGTAATAATGCATATATTTAAATTAACTATTTCTTTTTTTTATTATTATATTTTATGTTCAACCAAATATACAATTCGGACCCAAAACTTTGAACTTTAATATCCTTAAAAAGAAATAAGGCGGGAACGCGAGTTTCATTTTATCAAAGGTTGTCTGCCGTGTTATTTTTACGAAAATATGTTATATAAACATGTGTCAAATTTCCTCGCATTTTTGGAAAAAAGCAATATACATGCCTTGGCAGGAATGTCATTTGAGGATTTGTATCTATTGAAGGCCTCTGCTATACGCCTCGTCCTTCAAGACCATACTCATCCACGAAATGACTTTTCCCGCCCTCTGGAGTACTATACAATTTTTCTACTCGTGAATTATAAATCTGTGAATAAGAATATGGTTATATTATACCCATGCCACTGAACTATATTACCTATATTATACAACTCCTCAGAACTACAATAAATTTCAAAGACAGAACGCAGTGTTATTGCTATTATTTTTTTAGCTATGCAATTTCAAATATACTTTTATTGCATAGGTAATTAATTTTATTATTACACTTAAAACATGTCATTATTGAAGCAAGAAGTTTTATATTTATTTTTACAATTTTGTTTGGCATGAAATAACTTGACAGATGAGTGGTTAAATGTATGTCCATGGATTTGTTATTATTGAGGTAAGATGACGCTCGCAAAGTGGTCGTATAAGCAAAGTGGTATTACGACTAATGATAGAGAAATAGCCATAAGAAGGACTCGAATATACGAAGTTATCGTATAAATGGGGTGTTCTCGACTAATTCGTATTTTCACCTTTTAGACGTATAACTATGTCGTATAAATATAATCTATACGTAAAATATATTTGAAATAAAATAACGTTCGGTACATAATAAACAATTAACTACCTTAAAATAAAACTAAATCTAAAATTTAAAATAACCTAAAATGAGAAATTAAAAACTAGACGTAAAAATTACTTATAAATAAAAAAATTGCCCCAGGTCGCCGTCGATTGGCAACGTGCCCAGAAGGCTGGCAGCATTGCCGCGTTGTATGGCAATGCTGATCCGCTGCGCGAGATATGAGCCAGCCCTCTGGTCACGTGTCAACTCCACCAATCTTCGGCTGCACTCTTTAAACACCCTGTGGGCGCTTTCCACCCAGGGCCCCAGGGTCTCAACCCCAAACGGCTCAAACATGCAACCACCATTTAATAGTGCTTTTTCTCAATAGTCTCGCTATTTGGATTCATGAAAACCACTATTTCAAGAAACTCGTGTATTACCTCTCCCATGCATGTATATAAAACAGATAGCCACATTTGTCCATGAACATCCTAGCTTATTTATAACGCATGCTGAGGCTTTCCCAAGGTCTACACGACACAAAAATAAGCTATACTTACCGCTTTCTAAATCAAAGATCCATAGGAGCACTCATTCTGTATGGCAATAAAGACCTACAATAATATACCAGCTGCTATTAAAGATTGTCTGCCCACTCAATTTAAAAAGGAACTAATAGAGTGATTGCTTAAGGAATGTTTTTGCTCCATCAGTGATTTCTTCATTATTTGTAATACTAATATTTAATGGAATAATTGTAACTAACTTTAATGACATTTCATTTAATAAGTATAATATGTGATACTAGGTAATAGTAGTGATTAAATTTGTAACCATAAATCTTTTGCATGATACTATAGTGGTCAATTGTGTTGCCCTTGTATCATTTTTATTTCCACCAATTTATATATACCGCAACTTATGCAAATAAACACTTTGAATTTGAATTTTGAATTTGAATTTTATATACAACAAAAAGTAATATAAACGGTCTTGAAATTCTTTTATAGCGCCAAAGCATTCTATTTTATTGAACCTTAGAATCGGAATTGAGAAAATCGATTACAATAAGTGGAAAAAAAGTGGTAGTTTTAGAAGAAAAGTTATGAAACATTATGACTATTATGAGTCACTACAGCGAGAACAAGTTACAACAAAAATAATAATTCCGCCGATTGCCTCCCAAGTACTAGTCGAGTGTGCTTAGTTCGTGACAGTGGTTCCGCAGGTATTATTTTTGTGTCGAATTTTGATTACGATTCTCATTAACATCACGCATTACGCAAGTAGAATACAAAACATTTTATGCAACAAAACATTTCAATAAATAGAAATCAGCCCAAATGGCGATGATTATTATTATGCCTCCAATGTGATGTCTTTATGTTATATGTATCTAAGCAGTTGCACAATAGTACCAAGGCCAGATGGTTTTCATTAGACATTATATTACAATAACGAACCCCCATTTTGATTAAACATGTCGTCTGACAAGTAAAAAATAGGTAAGTAATCAAATTACTGTTATACCACTTAGTGTCAAGTAAATTACGTAAAATAGCAGTTATACTGATATAGCGCTTAACTTACTAAATAATTTCTTAATTATTGAAATATACGAGTGCCTATGAAAAATGAATAACAAATATAAGTAAGATACTCGACAAATACAATTTGGCAAAGGGTTAGTTGAACTAACACAACGTAGGCAAAGTATGTAATATCTAAAATCATTATGGCTGCCATTTCACTGGAAGTTACAGAAAAGTGAGTACATAGGTGAATATAATATTTATATATTATTTTTTCTTCTTAGCTCACAGCAATCCTTCACTCAAAATCACGTTTATATAAACTTCTAAAAAGGTCGCTTCGTTACCTTCAAACGACTAAATAGTCGAGTGAATTCCAGTATTTGACCTTCTTAGCACTAATACGTCGAATAAAAGGGATTCTAGCGACTTTAAACCGTCCATTTTGTTGAGTAATGGTAACTGAAATACTATTATAGCGGTAATTGAGAACATTAAGTTTCACAAAGGTGTGCATTTTATATTTTTTCCCGATAGTATACGTCATGTGAACTGAGAATCTACGAACAGTTTATTTTTACATTGTATTGTTTTTTAGATATCTTTTTTTAAACACCCGTTGTGAAATTTGTACAGTTCCGTCGTATGAATACATTTTTACTTTGGTCTACACAAATTAGTAAGAAAATGAAAAAAAAAAACATGACATTGACAGCTAACTTTTTAATTTTACTTACTAATCTATGTAGACCAAAGTAAAAATGTATTCATACGAGGGAACTGTACAAATGTCATGACGAGTGTTTAAAAAAAGGTAACTAAAAACAACACGATGTAAAAATAAACTGTTTGTAGATTCTGAGTTCACATAACGTATACTATCGGGAAAAAATATAAAATGCACACCTCTGAGAAACTTAATCTTCCCAATTGTGCCACATATAATGCTTTCTCGACTTTTAAAGCACCATTAGGCTTTTATTATGACTATTTTACAACAATTATACCACTTGAAGTCGGGTAATTTTTGCCCAAATCGCGACGTAAGCACGTTATAGCTACGTTTACTAGACAATCGTCGGCGACCTTAAGTGAAAATGGAAACGTACTCTCGAATTTCATACGACACCATTTTGCTAGTTGGGGTGTCATAGTACGCCTTTACGACTAATTTGGCTTTTATAAATTGTTGGAATTTATTAACTAACATGTTATATAATATACATCCTTAGGTAGCCTATTAACGTACCGCACACATGTGCCGCTAAACGACTTGTTTATTCTATGGAGCCTACTACCGGGCACAGTTAGATCATCTTTATTTCTTATGTTAAAGTTATGGAAATCGCAATTTTTATGAAATGTATCATTATTTTTGTGTACATACAGGAGATTTTCGTAGATATATTGCGAATAAGCGGTAGTATATTAATTTCTTTATATTTTTCTCTAAGTGATGTTTCATTTTACTGCAGTTTATGGGTTACCCGTAGACACCCATGCGAGTAACCCATAAGCTACTATAAATAAAAAATCGCTTAAAATAATAAAAGTTGTATTAGTACATTACGGCAGAGACCGGTACCTAAGTAAGCCATACTGGCCGAGTATGAATTAGTCCGGCTATAATACGATACTAGGATGGCTCTTACGGTCGAAGCCAGTATAGTGCTTTTCTCAAAAAAAAACACGAAAATAAATATTGAAATAAAACAATTTAACGGATTATATCGCGTATATTATCTCATTTTAGTTCCCGACGTTTCGGAAGCTTTCCAGCTTTCCATGGTCACGGGAATAGGTCTGCAGTCTGTGAACATGTCATTGACAAACCAAACCACTCAATTAAGTTTGATAAACCTTCTATCCTTGCCAAAGAAAAAAGATATTTTCCCAGGATGCTACGCGAGGCTATTGAGATTAAAAAGCATCCTAATTTCAATAGAGAAGATGGATTGTCACTACCACCTGCTTGGGATCCTGTAATACATCTCATCAAGGAACAAGCGAGACACAGGACTGCAAAACCTTAATTTCCGAACGGTGTAAAATATCTTATCTGTTTAAAGTAGTTTAATAGTCTCTGTTTTTAAAATATTATAATTAGTAATGAGGTAGCCTGGGAGTTTTTCTTTGCAGCGTTTCTTTTCTCCTCAGTACGCCTCATTTGTGAAATGCTGCTTGGTAAATTATTAGAATAAAATAATTAAGCCCTTCTGGCACATGTGTAACTGTCTTTACAGCTTAGGCCCATCTGGCATGTATGTACACCTTTATTTGTGTTTTTTCAAAAAAATGGGTAGTTTGCACAAATTGTAACTTTGACAGAGGAAAATACATCTTTTCTCAGTCCTCCCGTGACCATGGAAAGCTGGAAAGCTTCCGAAACGTCGGGAACTAAAATGAGATAATATACGCGATATAATCCGTTAATATGTTTTATTTCAATGAGTAATAATCGCGGAAACAGAAGAAAATATTACGAAAATAAATACCTAAGATAAAAATATATTTATAGTACATTTACGTACTCTTTGTTGAGTACTACAGCGCAGATGGTTGAAATAAGCCAGAAACACATTCTCTGACCAATTATTAGCTTATTTTTCTTCCTTCCACTTAATGAATTTCTCGTATTTTTTCAAATATCTGTCCTTGGATATAGGCGGAAGTAAATTATTTTTTGTTAACTCCTCCTCCGCTTTCAAGTGTGGAGGAGTGCCTTCTATTTTGGAATTAGACTCGTCTGAACTCATTTTTGTAGAATTGTTATAAATCACACAAACACATAAGTGTCTTATAATTTAAATCCCACCTTCCTTAAAATACTTAATTTCATTGTTTTTTTTTTTTATAAATATATGCACCGTCTTACGAATCAAATTTTTAGTGATAAAATTTAATTACCTATTGTTATATTTTCTAACTAATATTCATAGTTTTGATATTAACTCAGAGGTTTTTTCCAAACAACACAAAACAGGAATTCTGTAATATCAACAAAAAAAATAAATTTTCCGCACTAACCATGTCGTTTTTTTTAATAGGTATGCATAATGAGTTTCTTATCCATCTTTGCTGACCTTTTGTATTTTAAATTGTAATGTAAATTGCAAGTGTACTTATAATTAAAACAATTAGTCGTATGCGTATTTAATAGTATTATAATTAATGAAATAAGCATAAATTTGAAATAAAAGAACGTTCCACATGATTAATAATTTTTTTTAAATTCATATACGGCCTCATCACCCTTAAATCCATATTTTTTATAGATTGGTGACGATGTAAAAGCGTATTTCGAAATTCAAGTTTCTTGCTACGTAATGGGAATTACATACTTAATTACTGGACGAATATTGATTCCAAATTTAAAATCTCGCAGTTTGCTGGACACTTCTAATAAATCTTCGGTATGTTTCACTTACAGTAGGTAGTATTTTTAGGGATATTATAGCAACATTACATAGCATTTATGAGAAAAATACTATTACAGGTTGATTGAACAGTTCTTAATTTCAATATTGACATTGAATTGTTATGTCATATGATGTATGTTCTTCCCTTAGAATTTCATCACATGCATTTTGTATTTTAAGTGTCTGTGTATGTGTGTGTTTGTCTGTGGCACCATAGAATCAAGTAGACGGGCCGATTTTGATGTTTTTTTGTTAGTTAGCTTAGAAAAAAAGGTTTGCATAATCACGATTTCATACCTATATGTTGCCTTTAGTAGCTACACCGATATTTTTGTAACACCATGTATATTACATTGATTTAAACTTACACGGTCTTCACTTCCCTCATTATCACAACACAAGACCACCACTAGACTCCGTAAGCATACTTGTTCTATATTTATGTGCGATTACTTGAACGAACACCACACGAGCACCGTGCTGGCGCTCGAATAACTAAACGTGAGGTTGTCTGAAAGATATCGCTGTTTAGCGATAAGACCGCCAGTTGCTTACCACTCCTTGAAAGTATTGTTTTCTGTACCCTGTTTTTGTGTGCGATGAAGAGTTATTGCATTCTATTGTTGTATTATAGCTCCTTCATATTGAATGTAAAAGAAATAAAAAAGGCAAAAATTAAACTTTTATTTCCCAATAAACTATTATTTACTTGATTACCTACTAATTATTTTAATTTTAATATTTCCTCACATTGCTTGAGAATAGCACTATACAATACTCGTCGTTGCGGTGAACAGGGATTGCAAGACTCGTTTTATCCGTCTACCCCAAACTCGTAGAGCAATCTCTTACTTCTCGGCCTCTGCAGCAATGTACCTACTACATATTATGTTATGTAGCAAGGAGCCGTGTAAATAAAAAACATTAGGTACGCTTGAATGTAACGTATCAAGTATTGCTTTTAACGTAAATATATCTAAATCACATTCAAAGGAAATATTCTTCTGTAACATGTGATGAAAATATATATTTTTCACAGTGATTCCATGAAAGAAAGGTTGTAAACATAACTATGGAGCGTTGACTGAAAAGATGGAACTGTCACATGTTTTGTAAGCAAGTATTACTGTGTGTTAATAATTATATGTAAATATATACTCGCCGATAAAAAATTAGCCCACTCATTAGTTTTTCTATACAATTGTATAAAAACGTTACTTTCAAAATCATGCTCCGATCGGAGCCAAATGGGCTCTTTTGAATGCTGGTAACGTTTTTTTAGGTAAAATACTGAGCATCAAATCGGCACAGGAGATATTGTTTCTAAATTTCCAGTTTTCTTACTGATTAACATTACTAATTGCACAGCAAATATTGCACTCAAAATGTTACTAAATATACGTACTACAATTTATATTTTTGGCGTGCATCTATTTATTTAAAAGTAAAGCATATTTAAGTAATGCATAGCTAATAATGACTTCCGCACATGATGTGCGGAAGTCATTATTATGATGATGATATTAAATCTGTTTTTTTTTATATATATAGCTTTTATTTTTATATTTTACAACGTACAGTAGGTTACCTGAATGAAACGGCATTTTATTTGACATATAATCATATTTTTTCTTAATTGAAACATAATCAGATCAGCAAAAGAAAATAATAAATGCATATCATAACATCACTTTGATGTTTATTAGGTAAATAATGGATTACTAATGTTTGGCAAAAAACGTTCCCCAAAGTATTATATCGCCAACTTTGTTTCCCAAATTTTCATTTGGAAAAAATTCAATGGTCCAAACTACTTATCGCAAATTTTACAGTCGGAAAACCTTTTTGGCAAATGGTTGTTTAGCAAATAACTACATAGTCAAGTTCTATTTTCCAAAAAAAATTTTTTGCCAATTGTATCGTTTGACATAACATGCCAATCCCAAAATATTGCATGGTACAGGTAACCACAGACCCAACCCGAACTCACTTCCAAAAAAATGTTTTTTTCAATAGCTTTTTGTTTATGCAACGAACGGCTCCGGCGCTGCGGGCAGTGCAGCCCCACCGCTCTTGCGTGACAAAGCACGGTCGCCCGTACTCCGCTCCGCAGCTTCGGCGTGGGTGAGGGCTGCCCTCCCTCCGCGCCTCCGGGTTTGCAAAAACACTCTAGGGTGCCCTGTGTCGGCACGCGTCCTAACCAGCGAGAGCCCTATATTCGGACTTTCGCAGCCTAATATTGTTGCACGAGCTGTACAGTTAACTGCCGGCACGGTTTAGTGTTATCTCACTTGCTCGCGCTAACCTGCATAGATAGGTACAATTTACTCAATGTCAAAAAAGCGCGCCAAATCAGTTTTCAATGTATTTGTTCTGCTTTTAGATATAATGCTATGAAAAAAACAATTTTTGCTATTATAATTATTAACTTTGCTGTGCATGTGTTCTACAAAAATGATGAACAAGTTTTGAGGTGCTTAGGGTAAGATGGGGGAATGGTAGTCAGTGGGGAATGCCGGTCACGCTACTAGTGTCACCATCTAGTATGCGGCCGAGTAAACTTATTTACCAAGCGGCACCATTTTCCTTCACGCGCAGTGAGTTTGACAGCCGTGTACAGGTTCGGACGTGTTTTGTTGTAATAAAATCGAAAATTCGGTGAAAGGTAAGCTTAAAGTGATTTATACTAATCAATATCTTTCTTAAAGTAAATTACTACACGTTTACAAGTGTATCCCATGTGCTTGTTGGATTTTAAGAAAGTATGTACGTTTTTTTGTGAGTAACCTAAGAAACCGTTTTCGTATTTTGGGGTAATGACAAACTTTCTAAGCGGGCAATACCGGTCTGTGGCCGGTATTACCCCGTATGGAATTATAAAACAATTTTTGATTAGTTTATTTGTTAATATAAATTAATATTTGTTTCTTTATAAAAAAGAGTTATTTTTGGTTAAAATATAAAAATGTTTCGGATAATTTTGGTTAAAAAAAAAAAGATAATATAGATAGAATTAAGTAAAAGAGAGTTCGTATGCGTCTCAATCTGTGATTTTCAAAGTAGAAATATAAATAATTAATAATACATATGTTTGCTTAAAAAAAAGAGTTGATTTTGGTAAAAATAAAATAACTAAAGATAATATGGTTAGAATCTAAGCAAAAGAGAGTTCCTATGCGTCTCAATGTGGTTATCAAAGAAGAAATATAAATAATTAATAATATGTTTGTTTTTTTATAAAAATAGTTATTTTTGGTTAACATATAAAAAAAAAATCGGTAAATTTTGGCTGAAATATATAAAAATAAAGATAATTATGCATAAACTGTCGTTTTATTTCGTTGTGGTACATTTTAAAATCAACCCCGTGTTAATTTTGAATGACCGGTAAGACCCCAACAATAGACCGCTATAACCCGCATCTGCGGGTAATAGCGGTCAATGAAGGATTGTACGAAATGATTAAAAAATAAGAAACCCGTAATAGATTGATAATGTGCCTCATATATATCTATAGCCCGTTATATAAGCTATGTAAAAAGTCAGTTACCTTTATACCGTAAATCCCAGAAATAACATAAAAAAAATAATTACTGCTTAAGTGACCGCCATTCCCCCATCTTACCCTATTACGATATATGCTCCTAGAATAGTTTATTTGCTATGAGAATGAGTATTTTAAGTGCACTCTAGTTAATTTGCTGTGCAGTATTAATGATAAGACTGTCGTATTTTTGTCTTGCGTTCGAAGAAAAAAGTAATGTGCTGATGTGTATTTTCTAATTATCTGCAGTACAATTTTTGCTAGGCATTTATTTTATTTGCTGTGCCATAATTAATGTGATGTAAAAAGTATATAATTGATGAAAATAAATTGATAGGATTATTTGTTTGCTGTGCCATTAATAATATCCCAATAAAAAATGTAAACTACACGCAAAACTATCAAGGGACTCCGACTTAGCAGTATAATTCTCTGAGTACTTTTTGTATACAATTATATATGGAAGGAATACTAAACACAGAACCGTTAAAGTGGGCCCATTTTAAAACTCTAAATTGTAAATATATCTTTGACCTCGACTATACTTAAAAACAAGAAATAATGAAGATCCTTATAGTAAAATTTTTCTTATCTTTTAAAGCTTAATTCTACCTCAAATGCTAATTAAGCAGTAAAGATGAACCCAATAAGTTCGAATACACTTATTTTTATATTGACCTCTAGGAGATAGATGTAGGGGAGAGCAGGTAGGATTCGTACACAAGGAGCATTCGTACAGTAAATGTATCTAGGCTATCCAATACAGTGCCGTGTTCGTGTTTGTGTGCTTGAGTCCCGTTCGTACGCGCCGGGTACCTGCGGAGCGGGGAGACTGAGCGGCCGCCGGTGGTCGATGGCGCAAGACGATAAATATATTTTCGCTCAGCGTAAGTATTATTGGTATTCATCTTTGAACACGCTTGGCTGGTATAAATCATTCTCAAACAGGTTATTTTAATCTAACTAGTTATAACGGTAATTTTTATTCAAATTTTTGTTGTTGTTTTATTAGGTTGGCGTACTTTCGTGCAGTTACGAGTATGAGTAGGGTAGATCCGTACTGTGAATATTAAAGAAGAAAATATTGTTCTAGCAAAGTTCGAGAAAAAAGACTGTGTTACATTATGTTGCGCAGCTGTTTCAAAAATACTGTCCTGTTGAATATAAAGTTTCATTCTTAAGGCAGAAGCCTCATACCTGGAAATTTGTCTTTCCCTCAACCAAAAGATGAATATCTATGTATAATGTTGGATAGATCAATTTACGAAAGTTCCCCGCGCTATGTACGAAGCTACCCCAAACATGGGATGCTTTCGTACGTTTTTCATTTTTTGGGGAAAAGCTTCGTAGCTTCTCCATGATACTTTATATTAAAACTATACTTCATATAATTAAAGCCAGATATATGGGTAATATAGCGGTATCAAAATCATTTTGTAATAGTAAATAGTTTTTTTTTATACAACTCAGAGTAAAATCCTACCTGCTCTCCTTAGGCCACAAAATAAGTTTTTCTATTTCAAATGTACATTAACATGAACAAAATACAATCGTTTCACTCATCAAAGATTTAGCGTTTGCTTTAAATTCAATATGAAGCAATTCGATTAAGTTTTTACCTTAGATTTCCTAACGGTGACCACCCGCTTACAATCTATAGAGCGTTAAACCTCTCGAAATAAAACATACACTGGTTTATATCACAATAAATAGGTAGATGGAGACCTCCTCATTAGACGACAGAAACAGCTGATCGACCACGTTCAGCTAGAACATATACACCGGTGAAGAACACGAGACAGCGATATCGATGGAAAAATCATCGTTTTATCCGTTACTTTGCTGCTGATTTGAACATTTCGACGTGACCAGTACACAATATTGTGAAAATTTACCTTATGTGTCATGCCTACTAAACACGTGAGATTCATGGCATTTCCCCACAGCCAAAAAAAAGAGACTAAAAGGATGAAATATGATATGTTCCTGGCACGCTGTGGATGAATTTGTATTTTCTGACGAAGAGACTGTATTGGTGCAGCCGCATGGTGCTCAAACTTATCGGTTGTGGGCAGCAAGGAAATAATACATCACAGACAATCAGGTGAATGTTTTTATAATTAAGCGCTCACCAATTTTGTTGGTTCTGGGGACTTTGTGTAACTGGGGTAAATTTTTATTAGTAGGTATTTGTTGAGAAATATGTTAAAATTAATGCTGAATACTATAAATCAGAAAATTTCAAAAAATATGGCTTAATTTAAAAAAAAAGCTGTTTGCAAATGACTACTACGTCTTTCAACACGACGGAGCTTTATCTCGCACAGAAAGCACTGTTCAAGCTTGGTTTCGGGCTAACTTGGCTGATCTTACCGATAAATGAATGTCTCTCAGTTCTCCGGATTTAAATATGTTCGATTATTTTGCATGGAAATACAAGCTTTCAAATCTGAATAATTATAAAATCACAAATTTAGACAATTTTAATTATGTTATCTAGCATATTTGGAGCGAAATACCAACGAAAGCAGTGTATACCGCTTGTGACGCATTTGGGAAACGTTTGAAGCTAGTAAATAAAGTTATAGATGGAATCATTCCGAAGCCTTTGTTGTTAATGCTTTTTATAAAAATAGCTTCAATAAAATACGGATTTAAATTGCGAACTAATCGTACATTAAATTTTGAACTTATTGGACATGGTGTACGTACATTCCTGAAAGCCGTATTTATGGCACTGTCGTATTGTAATACGACGCATTAACAGCTTTATTGTCGAGATACATACTGTCCAACGCCGCTAAAAAAATGTTCAACTTATGAAAGTAATCCTTAAAATAATTTCTTAACTATAGCAAATAATATACATCTATTTCTGTGGCACCTACTTCTCTTCTAGATCCTATAGTCCATGTAGTCTATGTCAATTATTTATTATATAGGTATGCTAAGTATAATATCGTAAATATAACTACTAGACACTTATCCACTAAATCCCTATTAGAATTTAAATTTTACTTAAGAAAGGTACTTGTTCGACGAATAACAAACATACTACGGAAACATGACTAGCCAACATAACGAACATATGGTTTACATCTGCATTGGAAATTCTTTGGCATGATTATAAATTATAATCCTTAAAAAAACAAGTTACAATTGCTTCGTTAGAAGATATAGGTACGTGTAGTAAAGTAACGTAGGTAGAGTAATTAGCGTTCCGTTTAAGTTAGGTATTAGGAAAATACAGTTATTTAGTTTTAAGCAGGTACGAACAGTTTCATATGAACGTTATTTTGCAATTTCAAACAGAACGAATCAGAATGTAAATACAAGACAGCCTGGGTTAACCACTGCTGTTTAGATAAACGGTGTCTATCGTTGCAACCCGCTTATACAACCTCTTTGTTTTATGCCACTTGATAGATACGCGTAAGAGGGCTTTAGTTGCAATAGTGATCTTCGGTGGTGATGCGGCAGAGTTGGCAGTCAACGCGGCAGCACCAGTGGTAGCGGCAGTGGCAGCGCTGTAGGCGGGTGGCACGCACCGCGCGCCGCCCGCGCCCGCAGCACAACCGCCCGCAGCCGCCGGCCGCATTGCCGACGCTCGCGTTGCATCGTCTGGACAGAGATTTAAGTGTGGGTGGGTCTCATCTTATTCATCATTAGAGCTAAACATCGCTACTGCAACTATAATGCAACTGCAGGGGTTTACATCCCCGGAGTTTACCACGAATTGCATGCTAGCTAACTACTTAGCATAGCATGCTTGGTAATGAATGGCAGATAATATGTCTACAAATAAATATTACGGAAACTTTTTACATAAATCGAAATATGTAGACCTATGGCAAGATCGATAAGGCTTACTACTTAGACGACAATAATATATTATTAATAATAGATGTATAGGTATGTATACTTATGTGTATATACATAATAGGAAACATTACACAAATATTAGCCCTTACCGGGATTTGAACCTACGACCGTCAGTTTCATCACAGGCAGCGTCACCTCCGTTGAGCTAAACTGGTCTGGCAGGCCCTACCTACCTAAATGGTACCTACAATATGTATCGACATCAAATAATTAATTCTTATTTACTTATTTGACTTTGAAAGTCAAATGCAAGGTTGGTTTTATCGTAAAAGTTATGCTATCAAAAATAGATTCATAGTGCCTTACTATTAAGTAAACTGGGAAATGTAGATGTACAGTAGGTAGGCGAAATTAAAACACGTATTTATTTAGTCCTTATTGTCATTGTGACATGAGCAAAACAGATATACGTGTTTCAATTTCCTCCACTGTACCTATTGCAAAAAGTAGGTTTGGAAGTATTAGAGTGACATTGACTATGAGTGTGTTTTCGTTTCTAGGTGATTTTATTGGGGTGCGTTTGTAGAAATAGTACGCGGTCATGCTACGCGGTTATTTTTGCCCGATCATCAAAGGCGATACGGACTAGTGTGTACGTGCACCGATCCGAAATACATTCGCGGGCGATCGGATGATCATCTTCTGTCTTGTCCATAGCAGCTACGCGCGAAAGAAATGGCGCAGAGGCGTGGCTTGAGTCGCTGGCGCAGGTGTGAACGGCGAATTTCCAAAGTACTGCCACTTTTAGTTGCTTCGCGCGCGGTGCCGCCGACGTATCGGCGCTGCTGTCCACGCTGGTGTTCGGCGCTCACGACTTATCAGCTGTCGTGATAATGATCTTCAAGTTTGTGCACGAGTGTCAATCAATTGATGCGCGATCGCAGAGGGCGACATTTTTACAAGGAACACAACGCAACTGTACAGAAGAACGATCACGCGAAGAATGATGATCGGCAAAATGCCAAAATGATGGAGCTGTGAAACGATACGGCTTGCGTCCAAACTGCAGCATGCAAAATGATCGGCGCGGTGATACGATACGGTAATACGCTACGGCTTGGTGTGGACGCGTTTCTTCACGCGGCGGCGCAAGTGATACGGAATGCCGGCAGTGAGCGTCCAAGCAGCGCGATACGCAGTCATGCCACGCGACGGTGATCGGATACCAGCAAATTATACAAGTGTGGACGCACCTTCAGATATTTGCTCGGACTTCCTAAAATTGCCCTTCCCGAGAATAACCGTTACATTGTTAAGTTGTTAAGGCGTTATTATTGCGGGTCACTCTCAATACAACCGCTGTATTGAAAATTAGCGCCTATAATAATGCCATCTACTGATACAGGTATTCTAAAGGCATGTTTCTTAGAGCGTCACTCCACTGCTTCCATATATCTAGTTTCGGTCTATCAACTTGACTAAGGTAGCACAGAATAAACAAGAGCACTAGCGCCATCATTTTGTTTTTTCTAGGTAGTTCTGATACTGCCATTTACCTAGTAACCAAAACTTACATAAAGTCATGCATTACAACCGTAGTAGTAGTCCATAGTGCCTTAAAACATTGCAAACTTAACAGAAAATATACCGAAAAAAAAGAAAATTTGGTTATGTAATTAAATTAACCTGCCGTGTGTGCCGAGTGAACCGGCCGCGGGATCGGGCTCACAGTAATCCGGACTGGGCGTGACGTAGCGCAGCCGCGGCTTCGTGCGACGCGTACGGCGGCGCGGGCGCAGCGGGCCGGCGCGCGCCGCCTCGCTAGCGAGCGCGGCCGCCACGCGCGCCAGCGGCGGCAGCGACCGCCAGCACGTGCGCACCGAGCACGAACCCGACACGCCGTGGCAAGTGCACTTTGTGCGCATAGCCAGAGATACTGCCTGGAATGGGGAATATGCACGAACTTAGAAACCATTATTTTTACACAACTGCTTCAGAACAGAAGGTCCGCCTTCTGACGCAGCCTTATTCGTATTCCCATACACTTTATATTAAACTTGAAAAAAAATCTTGATGTCTGTTACTCAAATTCAAAATAATTTATTTCAACAAAGTCCATAACTTGTTAGTGACATAGTATTACTTGAAACTACGGTTAGTATTTATTATATTAGGTTTTTACATATAGGGGCATGTAGCTGCACCCTGTGCTTCAACCACGGCGAGTTCCAGCGGTCGGCCAGCGTGCACAGTATGATATTCGAGCTAGCGCGCCATCGCCTCAACAGCGAACTACAGCGCTTCCTGATAATCGTGTGGAAGCCGTCGATCCGCCCCTCCGCGAACATACCCGAAGCGCTGCAGTGTCGCGGCAGCCCACCCTGTACGCGTCGTTGTACTGAACTCGCAGAGCGCTGTATGCCCGCTGCGTGTAGCTAGTCCATAGGCTGCACGAGTAGAAGGACTGGCAATATGCTTTAAAAAGCGTAGCCTTCACCTGTTCGGTACATCGTGCAAATCTACGAGTCAGCATGTTGCAGAGCACAGCCAGCGCCCTGCGTTCCCTCTCCATATCCATGTTGTACACACATGTCAGCAGTGACCCAGTGGCCCAAATACTTAAAATGCTTGACTTGCAATAAGGGAGTACCACAAAGCCACACAGGGGGAACTCTGTACGTCTTCTTACCAGCTTTAAATAGCATAATCTCGCTTTTTTTAGCATTATATTTGAGCCCATGGGCTTCCGCGTACGACTCACATTTTCGCAATAAACTAATTAAACCACCCACTGAGGGGCTCAGCAGCACCATGTTATCCGCGTAGCTGATGTTATTCATGCGCACCCCATCTATGGAACATCCGACACTGGCACTGCTGAGCTCCTCCAGCAGTCGGTTCACGTACAGGTTGAAGAGTCACTCCAACCTATACACCTCCAAATACGCTCCAGCCCACTTAATACTATTTTCTTGATTACCATACCAGTACTTTAGTAATGAGGTAGCTTCATATGGCACATCAGTCTCAGATTGTAACTTATGCCACAGCATGTCATAAGATACCAGGTCAAATGCTTTTGATAGGTCCAAGTACCAGGCATAAACAGGCGTATTTCTGGCCGTGTAGTACTGGAAAGTCTGCTTTAGACATAGGATGGCACATTCGGTGGATAAGCCAGGTTTAAAGCCGAACTGAGAGTCGTGCAGACGTATATGCTTAGCCAGCTGTTTGTCAAGCAGACTGTCCAGAACCTTGGCAATTACATTAGCCAGAGAAATAGGCCTGTAGTTGGACATATCAGAAACTTCGCCAGTTTAGTTCTTTACAATTGGGACAACTACTGTGCGCATAAGTTCATCCGGCAGATAGCAATGACTCAAACAAAGATTAAATTACAATGCCAGAATTCTTGGTAGGTGTACACCCGTGTACGTCCGATGCTCAATGCTGAGGCTGTCCTTCCCAGGAGACTTCCCTCGCACCATCTTATTAATTGCAGAAGCTACCTGTCTGAATCTCACAATATTGGCCTCAGGGTGCCTCTCAGCATCGCACAGGTGAGACGGAGGCGTAGGCGTAAGTGGTGACTCCACCTTAAAGTGGCGCTGAAACGCATTGGCTATATCACTCGACTCATGCAATGCAACCCACCTACACTCCCAGGCAAGGCTGGCTAAGGGTTTAATTTATTCGTCGAATTCCAAAACTTTCCAATTTTTTTACTAGAATGAAGTTACGCAATAATATCCATTCGGATCCGATCTTGATTATTTTAACAGTATCTTAATTTAGTTTTAAATATTCTTTTAGAGTAGTACATTTTCAAATAAACATCTCCTGAAACTGGTTTACAGCACGATTACCACATTAATAACACAGCCGGGCCTCCCTGTGAGCAGAGCTGACGTGCTTACTCCAGTCGGGTACGTACTTATGTTTCCTACATTTAGGAGCATTATAAGCATGTCTCGCGCCGTCCGTAAGTATACATGTTATATTTGAGTACCTACATAGTATCTAATAGTGATATATGGGCATTTTCACTTTTACGTGAAGGTACCATCCGTTATGACGGTGTTCCTCGCGTTCAACAATTCGTAACTGCGTTTAATATGCATTAATCATGATTTTAACTATTATATGTTTTTAATGGTGTCCCCTTCTTTTATAGACAAACTTTTCTACGATTTTTATTTCATCGAAAACGTTTAATAGAATATTCAGTGCTCATATTTTCTTTTCAGGTAATAACCATATTACTTGACAAGAAAGTATGACAACTATTCATTACATTTTTTTATAATTATTAGAACAACTTACCAAGGATTATTATTTGCTTGAAAATACATTTCATTGAATATTCAAGTAACATAATACCTATTTTCATTACTACGATATATTGTCACAAAACTGTTTTATTTTATATCTATAGCTAATCCATACTAATATTATAAATGCGAAAGTGTGTCTGTCTGTCTGTTACCTCTTCACGCTTAAACCGCTGAACCGATTTGGATGAAATTTGGTTTGGAGATAGTTTGAGTCCCGGGGAAGGACATAGGCTACTTTTATCCCGGAAAAATACGCTTATCCGCGATAAACGAATTTAAGGCGGACGAAGTCGCAGGCGGAAGCTAGTATATTATATATTATCTATACATATGATAAAGCTGAAGAGGGTCAAAAGTCTGAACATGGAAGATATTGGAAAAAAAATTGGCCGGGGATACTTAAAATCGATAACAGAACACCTTCCAACAGTTTTTAGAATTTTTGTCTGTTTGTCTGTTTATTTGTACGCGCATCACGTGAAAACCGCTGAGCAGATTTTGATGCAAACTTTACTAATCTGTCGAGAAAATCTCCGGCCACGTTATCTATATATATAAACGTAAAAGTCCTGACTGACTGACTGACTCACTAAAATCAACGCCCAGCCCAAACCGTTAGACCTAGAGAACTGATATTTTCACAATATGTAGCTTTTATAACGTTAGTATCCACTAAGAAGGGGTTTTTCACAGAGATGAAATTTGTAGCCCTTTAGAAGGCAACTTCGTCAGCGGAGGAAAAAAAACATAACCCTCTTTTTTTCTTCAGCGTAATCGAATAAAAACGGTCCTATAATTATCTGGGGATGCCCAGCTACCCGTGTAGCGAAAATAGTTGAAATATGTTTGGCCGTTTTGGCGCGATGAAGCTACATTGACACATACATACAAACATACAAAAAATAAAATTGAATTAGTGACCTTCAAATACTCCATATCACTTATTTTTATATTTTCTATATTATAGTAGTAGATCTATATATATAAACGTAAAAGTCCTGACTGACTGACTCACTTAAATCAACGCCCAGACCAAACCGTTAGACCTAGAGAGCTGATGTTTTCACAGTAGGTAGCTTTTATAACGATAGTATCCACTCAGAAGGGGTTTTTCAAAATTCAGTCCTTAAAGGGGTGAAATGGGGGTCCAAAGTTTGTATCGGGAAACAAGATTAGATAGACTATTTTATTCGAAACTTCGCGTGAGTATTCCTAACAATAAATAAATAAATAAATAAATTCAACTTCTTAGGGGATGAAATGAGGGTCCAACGATTGTATGGGGAAATCAGATCAGTTTCGACTATTTAATTCTAAACGTCACACGAGTATTTTTAACAATAAATGAGTAAATACGTGTTTCAGGGTTTTTGAAACTTCAACCCCAAAGAGGATGAAATGAGGGTCCAACGATTGTATGGGGAAATCAGATCACTTTCGACTATTTAATTCTAAACTTCACACGAGTATTTTTAATAATAAATGAGTTTAATAATAAGTGAATTTTCAAAAACATGTTTCAGGGTTTTTGAAAATTCAACCCCTAAAAGGAGAAATTTGGTTACAAAGTCGAAAAGTCGACATGGGTATTGTTTCTTTGGTTTATCCAGTCGCTGATTACGAAAACAACAACAATTTTTAAAATCCGACGTAGCGGACGTGAAATGCTATCTCCCCTGTCGGGGGCGATGGGGTTGAAATGTCAAAATATCAATATGGGTGTCGTTTTTATGGTTTTTAGGGACGTTAATTACAAAAATGGCATCGATTTTGAAATCTGCCGAGGTGTGACGGGGTTGAAATGCCTAAATATCGATATGGATGTCGTTTTTATGGTTTTTTGGCACGTTAATTACGAAAATGGCATTGACTTTGAAATCCAATTTAGCGGACGTGAAATATCATCTCCGTGTTGGTATGCGACACAGAACGAAAATGGAATCTATTTTGAAATCTGCCAGGGTGTGACGGGGTTGAAATGTCTAAATATAAATATGGCTGTCGTTTTACGGTTATTTGGGACGGTAATTACGAAAATGGCATTATTTTTGAAATCCAACGTATCAGACGTGAAATATCATCTCCCTGTTGGTGTGCGATGGGGATGAAATGTGAAAATATCAATATAGGTGTCGTTTTTATAGTTTTTTGGGGAGTTAATTACAATACATTCAAGGAGAGGTAAACAACAGGCGGTCTTATCGCTAAACAGCGATATCTTCCAGACTAACTTTGGGTAGTGGAAACACTTTGAGGTTTCTAAGAAAAAAAATTGAGTAAGGGAATATTTTGTGTCCTTCTCCCATCCCTCTATTTTCTAAACCATAAGTCGTAAAAAAATACACATGTAAAATTTAATAAATACCTTCAACGAAAATTGTGTGCAATAAGATCGGATAAACTGTTTTTGAGATATTGCCAAAAAACTGCGTTTCTTAACAAAAGGACGTAAGACGCATGAAGATATGCTCTTTTGCTGGTATGTCGTGCTTATTATTGTAGTAACGGCTGCGGAACCGTACACTAAGCATGGAGATGAGCTAGTCAGTCAGTCAGGACTTTTACGTTTATATATATAGACTAGCTTTTGCCTGCGGCTTCGCCCGCGTACTACACGTAATTTTTAACCGTCTACAGAAAAAGAGGTTTTCAGTTTGACCCTTATGTAGGAATGTATGTATTATCTCGCGTTTGGCTGAACCGATTTAGATTCGGTTTTCGAAAAAGTATTTGTTACCTTCTAGAGGTCTCGATATACGACGTTTTGGTAAAAACAGTTCTCTTTTTTCACGTCGTTTTTATTGTTATTTGGGACGGTAATTTCGAAAATGACATTGATTTTGAAATCCAACGTAGCAGACGTGAAATATCATCTCCCTGTCTGTGTGCGATGGAGATGAAATGTGAAAATATCAATATAGTTGTCGTTTTTATGGTTTTTTGGGGCGTTAATTACAATACATTCAAGGAGAGGTAAACAACAACAGCGATCTCCTCCACACAACCTTTGGGTAGTGAAAACAGTGAGGTTTTTAAGAAAAAAAATTGAGTTAGGGAATATTTTGTGTCCTTCCACCCTCCCTCTATTTTCTAAACCGTAAGTCGTAAAAAGAATACCAACGTAAAATTTAATAAATACTTTCAACGAAAATTGTGTGCAATAAGATCGGATACACGGTTTTTGAGATATTGCCGAAAAACTGCCTTTTGTTAAAAAGGACGTAAGCCGCATGAAGATATGCTCTTTTGCTGGTCTGTAGTGTTTATTATTGTAGTAACGGCTGCGGAACCGTACACTAAGCATGGTCCGACATGCTCTTAGCTGATTTTTAAATTCAAAATGACCCCGAATTTGACGCGAGCGAAGCCGCGGGCAAAAATTATTATTCAAGTGTAAAAAATCTGCATTAATCATAATCTCTTAGTAGTAGTAAGTCATTGCCGGCGTAACAATTCAACAATTATTGCAATAATTTCTTTTTTAAAAAGAGAACTGCCTTTACCAAAACGTCGTATACCGAGACCTCCAGAAGGTAACAAATACTTTTTCGAAAACCGAATCTAAATCGGTTCAGCCAAACGCGAGATCATACATACATTCCTACATAAGGGTCAATCTGAAAACCTCTTTTTCTGTAGACGGTTAAAAATTTATAAATATTGAACAAAGTGGGCAATCATTAAATATTTATATATTTTTAACCTTAGGTAGCAAATACGTCAACATAGGTAGTAAATAGTAGCAAATAGGTAGTGAATGCTGATAGTAGTCTAACATTGATCGCCCATTTTGGCCACTCATTCTGACGCACACCGGGCGAAGCCGCGGGCAAAAGCTAGTAGGCTATAAAAATTCAACCCCTAAAAGGGGGGTTAGCCACTACACTTGATTGAATTAAGTTTGCACCTGAATCGTATGGCGCTTCTTAGGAAGGCGGTGCAAACTTTTCTCAAACATATGTTACGAGCCTACGAGTATCGAGTACCTTGCGAAAATAACAGATGGCGCTAAAATTAATACCTTTTTGCCAAATTTCTCTCCAAGTTTAGAAGAGGGGGTACGGATATTAACAAATTTAATTGCATAATTGATTTAATAATAGAACAAAATACAAGATAAGTGGCTCGGTGGTATCAACAAGGAGGAGGATCACATGTGCAAGAATTCGCCCAGATACTGCTTCAGGTGGGAGAAGGACATTTAGAGGAAACCAACGGCCTGGTTCGATTACCAGAGACGTTATGCAGGATCGTTCCGTCCGTTGAAGACCACATTCGGAGCGTATAAGGAGACCTAAGCCAGGTGACGCGACGTGAGAGCTTTTCGGTTTGTGAGAGAGCCATACTCACGCCGAAAATTGAACAGACAGCGGCAGTTAATGCACGGATATTGGCGAAAATAAAGGTGATCAGGCAGTATATAATTCCACTAGCTGTTGGCCGCGACTTCGTCCGCACAGAGATGAAATTTGTAGCCTTCTAAAAGGCAACTTCGTCAGCGGAGGAAAAATACATAACCCTCTTTTTTTCTTCAGCGTAATCGAATAAAAACGGTCCTATAATTATCTGGGGATGCCCAGCTACCCGTGTACCGAAAATAGTGAAAATATGTTTGGCCGTTTTGGCGCGATGAAGCTACATTGACACATACATACAAACATACAAAAAATAAAATTGAATTAGTGATCTTCAAATACTCCATATCACTTATTTTTATATTTTCTATATTATAGTAGTAGATCTATATATATAAACGTAAAAGTCCTGACTGACTGACTCACTTAAATCAACGCCCAGACCAAACCGTTAGACCTAGAGAGCTGATGTTTTCACAGTAGGTAGCTTTTATAATGTTAGTATCCACTCAGAAGGGGTTTTTCAAAATTCAGCCCTTAAAGGGGTGAAATGGGGGTCCAAAGTTTGTATGGGGAAACGAGATTAGATAGACTATTGTATTAGAAGCTACGCAGGAGTATTTCTAACAATAAATGAGTAAACACGTGTTTCAGGTTTTTTAAGATTTAACTTCTTAGGGGGTGAAATGGGGGTCCAAAGTTTGTATGGGGAAACAAGATTAGATAGACTATTTTATTCAAAACTTCGGAGTCGGAGTATTTCTAACAATAAATGAGTAAACACGTGATTCAGGTTTTTTGAGAATCCAACTTCTTAGGGGATGAAATACGGGTCCAAAGTTTGTATGGGGAAATCAGATCAGTTTTGACTATTAAATTTTAAACTTCACACGAGTATTTTTAACAATAAATGAGTAAATACGTGTTTCAGGGTTTTTGAAAATTTAACCCCTAAGAGGATGAAATGAGGGTCCAACGATTGTATGGGGAAATCAGATCAGTTTCAACTATTTAATTCTAAACTTCACAAGAGTATTTTTAATAATAAATGAATAAATACGTGATTCAGGGTTTTTGAAAATTCAACCCCTAAAGGGGAAATTTGGTTACAAAGTAGAAAAGTCGACGTGGGTATTGTTTGTTTGGTTTATCCGGTCGCTGATTACGAAAACAACAACGATTTTAAAATCAGACGTGGCGGACGTGAAATGCTATCTCCCCTGTCGGGGTGCAATGGTGTTGAAATGTCAAAATATCAATATGGGTGTCGTTTTTATGGTTATTTGGGACGTTAATTACGAAAATAGCATCGATTACGAAATACAATTTAGTGGACGTGAAATATCATCTCCGTGTTGGTGCGCGATGGGGTTGAAATATCAAAATATCAATATGGGTGTCGTTTTTATGGTTCTTTGGGACGGTAATTACGACAATGGCATTGATTTTGTAATCAAACGTAGCAGACGTGAAATATCATCTCCCTGTTGGTGTGCGATGGGGATGAAATGTGAAAATATCAATATAGGTGTCGTTTTTATGGTTTTTTGGGACGTTAATTACAATACATTCAAGGAGAGGTAAACAAGAGGCGGTCTTATCGCTAAACAGCGATCTCTTCCAGACAACCTTTGGGTAGTGAAAACACTTTGAGGTTTCTAAGAAAAAAAAATGAGTTAGGGAATATTTTGTGTCCTTCCCCCCCTCCCTCTATTTTCTTAACCGTAAGTCGTAAAAAACTTACAAGCGTAAAATTTAATAAACACTTTCAACGAAAATTGTGTGCAATAAGATCGGATACACGGTTTTTGAGATATTGCCGAAAAACTGCGCTTCTTAACAAAAGGACGTAAGCCGCATGAAGATACGCTCTTTTGCTAGTCTGTATTGCTTATTATTGTAGTAACGGCTACGGAACCGTACACTAAGCATGGTCCGACATGCTCTTAGCTGATTTTTAAATTCAAAATTACCCCGAATTTGACGCGAGCAAAGCCGCGGGCAAAATTTTTTATTCAAGAGTAGAAGTCTGCATAATCATAATTTCTTAGTAGTAGTAAGTCATTGCCGGCGTAACAATTCAACAATTATTGCAATCATTTCTTTTTTAAAAAGAGAACTGCCTTTACCAAAACGTCGTATACCGAGACCTCTAGAAGGTAACAAATACTTTTTCGAAAACCGGTTCTATCTCTAAATCGGTTCAGCCAAACGCGAGATAATACATACATTCCTTCATAGGGGTCAAACTGAAAACCTCTTTTTCTGTAGACGGTTAAAAAATAAGGTGTAGTACGCGGGCGAAGCCGCGGGCAAAAGCTTGTCTTATAATACATTATACCACTGATGATATATTCATTATACTTGGTAAGCGTTATACCAAAAATCTTTATATCCATTAAACATTATACACCATGAAATTATCAATTTAGTTGTTATATCAAAAGTTTATTATGCCCCTTAAGTGGTTATATTCTTTGAAAATATATCAAAGTTGTTATACCGATCATTACACACCCTCACATAATAATTCAGTCGCATATACAGTACTACTTTGGCATTCTACTTTGATTGGCATATTACGCTTTTAGAATAATCCTGGTTGGACTTATTTGTATTCGACTAATATAAAGCCTGACAACAGTTTATTTAACCCTGAGATAGTGTCGCTGCAAACAGCTTGCGTATGGCAATAATGTGCGTACGTCATGTATAGTCGGGGTAGTGGGTATTGGCTTCATGTTAATACTTGTATAATGTCAAAACGTTACTTACAGAGAATCCGGCTCTTTCAATTTACCTATTCGTCAAAATCTGATTCTAAATATTCAATATTTATATATTCTTCGTTTTCTGACTCTGACGAAGCCTGATTTTCATCAGAGGTTGTGTCGCTTTCAGGACCACCAACCTCGAGTATAAAACGTTCAGTCTCCAATTCGATTATAGGACCTTTCTTCCTATAATCGTCTTTATTTTTTTTTGACATGGTCACAGCAATTGCTCCAATTTTCTTGAGTTACTTTCTATACGATAATAATTTATTAAAAATTAAAATCATTAATGATATAGACTGAAACCAAAATAATTCACATAACTTAACTAAATTTTAAACATTAGAGTCTGGCTAGCCAAATATTGTTGACAGATATTTCCTTGAGGTATTTGAATCACCTGAAGTCGGTGCCAAACCATTAATTTATTACTATGAAGAACCGCGGCGGTGAGCCTTTAGATATTATCTACCTACATATATATTTAGTCATAGTAATTCGTATGTTTGTTGAATACAGAACTTTATTTACTTCAGGTTTGGCACCGACTTCATAAGGTGATTCAAATGTGATCCGTACCGTACATAAAAGATTATTTATGGATATTTAGTTTATTTTGAAGTGGGTTCTTTTTTTATTTAATTTTTTTAATTTTTTGCTTTTTAGTGATGGATTTTAGTAGTGATATAAAGTATTTTTTAGAGCCCAGAATGGGAAGATTAAGGAGGCACTTTGCACGCATCTCGAGTCTTTGGAAGTAAGAAATGTAAAAGTTGGTTGGTTCATTGTACCTTCCATCATCAGCTCAGCATGAAATGACGACAATTAGAGGAAAACAACTGATAACTTTAGAAAAATATATACAAAACATTGTTAGTGCCTATAATATTTGAGGCATTCTCTCGATTTCCCTGATATGCCATCATCTAATCCTGACTTGGTGATAAGGAGGCTACTTCAGGGCTACACTAAAAAGAATATGACTAACAGTCTTAACGTATTTACCTATAATAGATGATTTTTTTAAGAATTACCCTCTAATTCTTAACTATTAAGGAGTTGTACCTTCCGTCATCAGCTCAGCATGATGAGATAATGACTATCATATGCAAATAATTAAATAGCTTAAGAAAATATATGAAAAACGTTATAAGTGCCTATAAAATTTGAGGATTGCCCTCGATTTCCCTGGGATCCCATCATCAGATCCCAACTTGGTGGCAATGGGACTACCTCAAGAGTATATCCATTCAAATAAAAAAATAATTTTAAAATCGGTCCACAATTAGCGGAGTAATCGGTGAACATATAACCTCCTTTTTTGGAAGTCGGTTAAAAACGAGAATATAAATAAGCAATATGACGACCGGTTTGGACCAGTGGGAGTAACGTTGCCTGCGAAGCTGAGGTCCTGGGTTCAAATCCCGGTAAGGGCAAATATTTGTGTGATGAGCATAAATATTTGTTCCTGAGTCTTGGATGTATTCTATGTATATAGGTATTATATGTATTAAATATATCGTCGTCTAGTACCCATAACACAAGCCTTATGGAGCTTTCCATGGGACTAGTTCGATTTGTGTAAAATTGTCCCGTAATATTTATTATTATTTATTAATATTAACAATAACCATACCGAGTGAGGTCCGCAAACGATTATTTAAGCTAGTAAATAATTACGACAATGTGCGAAGCCAAAGATAACGAATAACTACAATGTGTACTAGTCGTAAACAATCTGGTCTGGCTACCGAAATATTACCTAATTTTTTTGCGAGAAATTAAAAAAAACTTGGGCTGACCACACTCGGTGAAGTAGGAATTATATTTTTGCTACTAGAAATTGATTTTCTGTGCACACGTAAGGTATCTAAGGAAATAAGTGAAATATACGTTGACGTGCACTCAAAGTCAGCTCACATAATTACTACCAGTATGTACAGTACAGGCAACGGACCATAGAGGCCACACGATGGAAAGGGCCAAATGGAAAAAGGAATGTAGGCCGACCAATAAGTCAGTGAGCAGATGACATCATACATGTGTCAGGAAACGACTGGATCCAGTCATGGCAGGAATTGGAGGAGGCCTTTACCCAAACAGTCCATGTTTCAATAGAATAAGTCAAACGTTAATTTAAGGTAGTTTATGTAGAACGAAATTTGAAATATGGAATAAATGACTTTTTTATTTATTTATTTATTAACTTCTAGTCCATATCATAGCAGGTCTAATGGCTTAGTTGAGCGTTCAGTTGGTATAATCAAAAACATGTTAAAGAAATATCAAGCAGATAATTCTGATCCTTACTTAGCACTGTTACAATACAGAAACACTGCTAGACAAACAGTTAATTCTCGCCTGCAGAATTACTGATGTCTAGATCATTACGTACTAAATTACCATCTATGGAAAGAGTCCTAAAACCTAAAATGTGTGATTACAATGCTTTGAGAAAGTATAATGATCTTAGAGTTAAGAAAATGACAGATTATTTTAATAGAAATGTAAAAAACTTAAAGCATTTAAGCACTGGTAGTCCAGTAATGTTCAAGAAACACCCAGATTCAACCTGGATTCCCGGTACTGTAGAAAAAGTTTGCCCGGAGCCTAGGTCGTACATAGTTAAAAATTCTGATTGTGTTTACAGACGAAACAGACAACATATTCTAGAACAACCTATGTTATAGATCCATCGTCTGTTTGTAGTCCATCAATTCCATGTAATTCTAAAAATGAGGACGTTGTAAGCGGTGTTCAGCATTCTGGAGAAAACGTTGTGTTTGATCCTCATAAAATATATACATGTTCAGGTCGAGAAGTCAAGAAACCTAAACGTTGTGATTGTTGTTAGTAATTTTTGTAAATATTTTCGTCAGTTTAAAATGTTTTTAACTAACAGTCTCATCCATTCTTTGTATCTGGGCGCACGGCAGTGCCCCCGCCAAGTCGAGCAAAACAAAGGCACGCCGTACCATCCTTTTCTCGAAGCCATTCATGACATTTCCGACCCCCTGTAATTTATTTGCCGATGAAGCTAGAAGCCTGAATTTTCAGTTACCAAGAGGGCATAATACACCTTAGGTATATTCCAAATTACAGTCAATTATAACTTATAGTTAAAGATTTATTGCCAGTCGAAGTTCCTTAATTTTGTCACTCACTCACTCACCGATCGTAGAAATTCTAAGGTACTTCCAGCGGATTTACAAGGTTCAAATTTTGAACCCTAATAGTGTTTAGTCTGTAAAGCACCAGAGAACTTAAACATTTTGCAATTTCAGTCTAGTATTCCAGATATAACAGGTGTATAAATAAATTTGTAATTCTATAGACATGTATGCGATTACAAAGTTACATTTGCAGCTCAGAAAAACAAATACAAGTTTTGGTTACCTAAAAGCGAAATAAAGGAGGGGGAAATAAGGGGGAATTAGGGGAAAAGGAGTGGGGAAAGAAGAGGGTAAGGAAGGGGGAAAGAAAAGGATAAGGAGGGGGAAAGCAGAGGGAGAGGATGGTGGAAAGAAGGGGGAAATGGGAAGGTGGAAGAATCGGGAAGCAGAGGGGCGGGAGGAAAGGAGGGAGAACGAAGGGGGAAAAAAGAGGAAGGAGGAGAACGGAGAAGATGAAAGGTTGGCAAGGGGTGAGGTGAAAGGGGGAAAGGAGAAGAGAGGGAAAGGGGGGTAGACAAAAGGCAAGAAAGAAAAGACAAGATACTAAATACCAGAAATAAGATATGAGATATACCCGCTACCCCATACCAGATACCTGATCTGTAGCGATCAAAACTAGATAAAGATAAAAGCTAGACTTAAAGATAAAGGGTAAAAAATAAAGGATAAGGGTTAAAAGATAAAAGATTAAAGATAAAAAATAAAAGAAAGAAAAAAGATAAAATGACCTTGGTCCAGTCAAAAGTAAATTTGAAATTATCAATAGAGCCCATGTCCATCGCGAACAGTTTCCTATATGTATAGCTTATGCTATTAACATACATAAAAGCCAGGGTCTAAGTCTAAATAGTGCAGAGATGGATATTGGTTCTGCAGTTTTTACATGCGGGCAAGCGTACGTGGCACTGTCAAGAGTGAGACATTTGGGTGGTTTACATCTAGTTAATGTCGATTTCGGTAGTATTAAAGCGCAGGAATCCGCAATTTCAGAATACAATAGAATTAGAAGCATGTACCGTCCAGACTTGTCAGAAATTGTCACATCAAAGCCTCGGAGAAAAGCCTACAAAGACAGGGAGTGGGCTTTGAGAAAACTGGTAGCCGACGTACAACTAGTACCCGAAAAGAAAAAAAGAAGGATTGCCAACGAAAAGCGATGAGATCCCATCAAAAACATAATATGGAAAAAAATTGCCAAGTCTCGCAGCCTTTTCTACCACAAACAGTTGTGAGTTATAATAACCAAGTCGGTTAATTTATTCAGTAGGACCTATGTAGGGAAGGATCTATCCCACACCTTTGTCATTCATAAATGTTCACCGAACTAACAACATGTTATTGTGCCGGTTAATTTATTCAGTAGTACCTATCCATGTGAGCATCTATTCAACACCTTTATCGTTCATAAATGTTCATCGAATTAGTTAACTAGGAACATGTTATTGTGACCGTTATAGTGACTGTATCAATATTACACATCTTCATATTTTTAATAATTAAAATGACTTGGCCATCGCACGGCAACAATAATTAAATCTCCTTTCAGGCCAAGTTTACGTTCAGAGGGCTAGTAAAATTAGTTGGGGTTTGCTGCATGTAATTTATTGCCGTGTGCGATTGGCCAAGTCGTTTTATTTGTTAAAAATATTAAGATGTGATATATTGATCCGGTCACTATAACGGTCACAATAACATGTTCCTATTTAACTAATTCGATGAACATTTATGAACGATAAAGGTGTTGGATAGATGCTCACATGGATAGCTACTACTGAATAAATTAACCGACTTGATATTTTCTTCTGTTTCCGCGATTATTACTCATTGAAATAAAACATATTAACGGATTATATCGCGTATATTATCTCATTTTAGTTCCCGACGTTTCGGAAGCTTTCCAGCTTTCCATGGTCACGGGAGGACTGAGAAAAGATGTATTTTCCTCTGTCAAAGTTACAATTTGTGCAAACTACCCATTTTTTTGAAAAATCACAAATACATGCCAGATGGGCCTAAGCTGTAAAGACAGTTACACATGTGCCAGAAGGGCTTAATTATATTATTCTAATAATTTACCAAGCAGCATTTCACAAATGAGGCGTACTGAGGAAAAAAGAAACGCTGCAAAGAAAAACTCCCAGGCTACCTCATTACTAATTATAATATTTAAAAAACAGAGACTACTAAACTACTTTTAAACAGATAAGATATTTTACACCGTTCGGAATGGATTGTCACTACCACCAGCTTGGGATCCTGTAATACATCTCATCAAGGAACAAGCGAGATACAGGACTGCAAAACCTTAATTTCCGAACGGTGTTATTTTGCGGTAATACCGGTGTTTACGTAGCGATCTCAATGAGTACTTTCTAATTATATATAGTTTCATATTTAGCGAAATTACATTTCAATTATCACTTATACTTTCTCGCGAGTACGCGCGGGTAGGCCTGAGCCGCGCGCGCAGCGCTTGTAGCAGCGGGATAAAAAGTTGGCTAGTCGCACACTATAACTAAGCGTTTTTACGTACAACGTACTAAAAACATTAGTACTTAGTATTTTCGTATTTAGTGTATACCTAGCAGCGTAGGTATAACATACCGAACCCAGGTACAACGGTCCCTGTATCTACGTACATACCCAGTTTCTTTGTTCAAGTACTTACATACTGAACTTATTTCGATTTGGATTTAACATTACGTGTTAAATATAATTTCAACATTAGTTTGCGATTATCCTTATATTAAAGAACACATTTAAGCTTATACCTACCAATCAAATTAAAATTAAATTTACATTTGTATTACATACAATCATACAATTAATTATCTAGAAACATTACCGTTTATTCATCGTAGGTCTAATCAATTTATTCAGTAACAATGGAAATCGAACAATTAATCTTTGTACGTGATTTAGCCATAAATAGTGCCCAACGCGTAGTTGACTGTTCAAACAACATAACGGAATTCCTTGTTCGCGTTAAATAATTAAATTCTATTAAGAAGTCATTCTTTCAAGTTCAAGCAAAAATCGAAAAATTATTGGCAAAAAATGAATCCTTTTCAAAGGATGAATATTTAGCTATTCGTAATCAATTCGATTCATTATATTATCAAATCCAAGTTACTTTGGACACTATGAAGGAAGAACGTAGGCAAAGTTTGACGTCTTCCTACGGCGGAGTTCCCTTAGGTCACGCGCAAGGTCATGTGCTGCGGTATGTTGCGCATCCCAGGTTAATAGTCACTCACACGTGCGTTTACCTCGATTATCATTATAAGTATTTACGGGAATTTTGACCGAATGGAATGCCTTCTACGATTTATACAAATCGCTTGTACACGATAATGTAACTTTAACAAATATTGAACGCTTTCGTTACTTGTTATTATTTTTAAAGGTGAGCCATATAACCTTATCAAATCGATACCTGTTACTGAATATAACTACGAGAATGCCTTGCAGGTGTTAATAAATCGTTACGAAAACAAACGAATTATTTCTACAAAACATTTCGATAACATTCTAGATGTCCAATCTGTCAACTAGAAACACATCCAGTATAGTTTACGCAATTTAATGAATTGTTACCATCGGCTTTAAAGTCATTAGGCTTTCCCGTTGACGAGTGGAGTTTTGTCCTATTAAACATTTTGCTACGAAAAATTACACCCAGCATCCGTAAACGTTTTGAATTATCATTGAAAACTTCGAATGATATTCCTAGCGTGACCGAATTACTCGATTTCTTGGATAAGGAACTCGCCGCTTCGGAGATAATGAACGCCGCGCGTTCGAGCAACGCTGTCTCCGCGTCAGCGCGCTCGCCCGCGACGAGCGGGCTGGCTGGCGCGACTCGCTCGGCGGCCGCCAGCGGCGTGACGTCATCGCGTCATGTGCAAGCAGGACGGCGCGCACTTTCTTTAAATCGCGCGCACTCCGACGTGCAGTGCAATGCAGATCGTCATTCAAATGCTTCTTTCGCGCGCTCTTCGCGTACTATGAGTGTACATGCAGCAACTGCGGTAGATTATTTAAATAAAATTAAATGCACGTATTGCAAGAATAATTCACATCCTTTATATAAATGTGACAAGTTGAATAAGCTTACTTTAAATTAACGAAAATATTTTATCCAAGGAAAAAAAATTGTAACAATTGCTTATTCATCGGTCACGACACAAAAGATTGTAAGTCGCGCCACAGATGCCGCGTCTGCACTCAGCGCCACCACTCTTCATTACATGAAGATGGGCAACCTTCGAACGTCACACTGACGACCGAGTATTCTTCTTCCCCTGAGTTACACTCGGTAGCGGAAGCTTCTTTGCTCACTCCATTACATGGAGCTACGGAGCATCCTAACGGTAAAAACTGTACGGTTTTACTTACGACTGCGCTTGTTAATATACGTCCCATGAACCATGGTCCTTACACGCCGCGGTCAGTACGAGCTCTCATAGATCAGGGCTCCCAGGCCACGCACATTACTGAGTCGTGCGTCCAGCGCCTCGGCCTGCCGCGGTACCCCGCGCGGACGAGCACCACTGTCACCGGCATCGGTGACAGCAATGAGCAACCACGTGGTTACGTGTTGTGTGAGGTTACGCCCCACAACAAACCAGAGCTGAAGCTTTATATCGAAGCTCTTAATTTACCTAAAATAACGAGCTACCTACCTAACATTCCAAATTCTTTTGAGAACATTTCACACTTGAAAGGACTCAACTTAGCGGACCCAGAATTGCGTTCTGCGCGTCCCGTCGAACTCCTACTGGGGTCGGAATATAGTGACAGCATACTGCTGCACGACAACATCAAAGGCCCACCAGGCACACCTGTGGCTATCAATAGTATTTTTGGCTACCTATTGAACGGTAGAATTTCCCATGGAAATATGCGACAGATTTCTACGAATCTGAACACTTGTCAACTTGACATTAAACTTCAAAAATTTTGGGAACTGGAATCTATACCAGAACACCCATGTCTCACTAAAGAGGAACAACGCTGTGAGTCGATATTCGTCACCACGCATAAAAGAGATCAAAATGGGAAATATACAGTTTCTCTGCCCTTTAAGGAGAACGCTCCGCCTCTTGGCGAATCTCGCGCAATTGCTCTATCGCGCTTAAACAAATTAGAGGCTAGATTGTCACGTGACCCTATCTTACGTGAGAACTACAACAAATGTCTCCAAGAATACATGGACATGGGGCACATGGAGCCCGTTTCTGATTCTGCGAAGAGTAATGCGACTCCGTACTACATTCCTCACCACTGCGTGGTGAAGAAGTCTGCTGCCACTTCTAAATATAGAATAGTTTTTGACGCTTCTTGTAGGACCCTTTCTGGTCGTTCACTCAATGATATTCTTCTGACAGGTCAGAAATTGCATCAAGATATATCTGAGGTTCTACTCAAATATCGACTACACAAAATCGTATTCATTTGTGATATAAAAATGATGTACCGCTACATCGGTCTTGTGAAAGAACATCGGGACTTTCATCGAATTCTTTGGAGATTCTCTCCTCATGATCCTGTACAGGAATATCGCATGTGCTGTGTAACTTTTGGTGTTGCTTCGGCACCTTTTCTCGCTTTACGCACACTTCGTCAATTAGCGATTGATGAAGCTGCTGCTTTCCCACTTGCCTCACAGGTACTTCTCAACGAAGTATTTGTTGACGATGTTGTTACTGGAGCTGACACAGTCGAAGATGCACTAACTCTTCAACGCCAGCTTACTGATATTTTTAAAGAAGTACTTTCGAACTTCGCAAATATACCAGTAACAGTTCCGAGTTCTTATCTCATTTAAACAATGCCGAGTCAAATGATGACGCACTCATTCTTTCAGCACTTGATACCGACGATTCTGTCAAGGTTTTAGGGCTCAAGTGGAACCCTAAATCGGACACATTTACGTATGAAACTGATACTCCACCACGCAAGTGTACTACACGAATTATGCTAGCAGAAATCGCGAGAATCTACGATCCTTTAGGTTTTCTAAGTCCCGTAACGCTTTATGCTAAGCATTTAATCCAACTTTTGTGGTTATCAGGTACTGGTTGGGACGATGCTCCTCCCCAGGGTGATTCATAAACAAATGTTGTAAAACTAAGGTTTATTCGACAGATTACGTCACAGTTCCTGAGACGAAACAAGCTCTCAGTCGAATAATAACTCTTGTTCAACAGGATCATTTCTCTGAAGACATCTCACGTCTCAAGGGCGATGAGAGATGCACTAACCGTCTTCAAAAACTAAAACCTTTTCTAGTTGAAGCCGAACTTCTCAGGGTCGTGGGATAAGTCGTGCAAACATCCCTTATGATGCCAAGCATCAAGTTCTTCTGCCTAAAAAACATCACTTCACAAATCTACTTATAGATTTCTATCATAAAACACATTTGCATGTAGGGCCGCAAACTCTACAGTTTGCCCTCGCCCAGACTTACTGGATCCTATGTGCTCGCGATGCCGTTCGTATGCGTACAAGGCGTTGCGTATCGTGCGTCCGTGCGCGTCCACTTGCATTGCAACCGTCAATGGCTGATCTACCAACAGCCAGGGTTCGTGCACTTCGCCCATTTCTACAAACGTCAGTAGATTTCACAGGCCATTTCTTTCTCAAATCTAGCAAGTTTCGTAACGCGAAACTTTTCAAATCATACGTTTGCGTTTTCGTGTGCATGTCCCGATTTATCCACAGAATCATTCTTGAACGCACTACGTAGGTTCATGTCTCGTCGCGGATATTGTAGACATTTTTTCAGACAACGGTCGGAATTTCATCGGATGTGATCGTTATCTCACTGAACTTTACACGTTTCTACGAAACGAGTCAAATCAGTCTGCCATAAACAATCACTTGACAAATATACAAGTTACCTGGCACTTTAATCCCCCCTATGCTTCGCATTTCGCCAGTCTCGTCGAGCGAGCCGTAGGCAGTCTGAAACGACACTTACATCGCGTCATAGGTACATTAAAGCTCACCCATAACGAATTCAACACATTACTTTGTCAAATCGAGGCAGTCCTCAATTCAAGACCGCTGTGTCCACTTAGTAATGATCCTTCGGATCCATTACCACTCACACCCGGTCATTTCCTCATCGGGGAACCATTAACGTCTCTACCAGAATTTGACTTGTCTAACGACAACCCAAACAGCCTTCAGCGATGGCAGGTTATCCAACAAGCTGTCCAACATTTTTGGAAACGCTGGAGTGTAGAGTATCTACACCAACTACAAACGAGAGGTAAATGGTTCCATGATAATACTGATACACCCCTCCGCGGGGGCTCCGTGGTTGTGTTGATCGACAACACATTACCACCGCTTTGTAGCGGTGGTAATGTGTGGTGGCGTTTAGCGCACGTGCATCAGCTGCATCCCGACACCGACGGTGTTACTCGAGTCGTTACTGTACGCATCGGTAACACTTTTAGTAAGCGACCTGTTGTTAAGGTCTGCCAATTGCCTGTTAAATAGGGATTTAGTATCTATAACGTAGCATAGGTACTCCAGTTTTAAATATTTCTTACGTTAGTTTCTTAAATAAAATAACCATTATTTTATGGTCGGCGGCATGTTCAGTACTTTAAATATGCAGCACAGAACACAGCGTGTTTTCTTTGATATTGCTTCTGTTCGATTAAACTAATCGGTAGCTGGGTTTTAGGGCACGAACCAAACGCTCACTAAGAGAGCGAATACACCGTTCATTTTTCGACGGTGCAACCGCCATACATGTGCTGCTCGCAATAATTCCGTTGCTTGAGCCCAAAACCCTCGCGAAAATCCCAATACAGACACACGAACGCGGTAGAAGACCAGAGGGCCTACTACGAAACCCGAAAAACGAAGTTCGTAACGTGCTGTCCCTCTCGCTCTCATGTTATACTGTATTTGACTGAGCGGGATGGCGCCATACGAACTTCGTTTTTCGATTTTCGGAGTAGCCCCTCAGGTATTCAGTCCTGTGGTGAAGCCGTCAGCTGCTTTAGGGGCCCCTAGGAGTCATCCAGAACATCTTCAGGTGAGTGCCCTGTTAAAATATTTGCTATCGAAGAACATTAAAATCATCCAACACATGTTATGTTTTGGATGGGATTATTTTGTTAGTTTCAGAACTAGGACTTTTTATTTACTTTCTTGAACTGACTGACGGATATCATTGCCAAGCACGGCAACGTTCTGTTTTACCTAGCGTTTATTCTTAAAGAGGCAACTATAATTTGAGGTTCTATGTAAAAAACTTTTAAATAAGTCTTATATTTTTATTAGTTCTTAAGGTACAGTCAGAGTCATTTTTTTTCTTCAGAGGAAGATTTTACGATAGTATCTATGGTTATTGTCATTGTCTTGTCTCTATAGAAATAGCAAGATGTCTTCCCGTACATATGCAATTCTCGTCTTATAATAAACGTCTTCATTATCTTTAATCTTTGATATCCATACCATAATAGAGACCATACACCATATCAAGTTGGATTTCTTCAAAAATCTCGTTTGGAGGTAATTGTGCTAGAGAAGTTTCCTATTGGAATCGGTGTCGATGTAGACTTGGAGGATTTAGTAATGGAGTACGCATCGCTACAAATTCCCTAACAAAAAATTCTTACGTTTTTTGAGAGGGGCGAGGTAACACACCCTATAAATAATCTAACTACAAATGCATTTTTTCCTCTCGTTACTACGTACTCACACTAAAACAATACCATTATCCTACTTTATCGCACACTGCAATTTGTAAACAGGAGCAATAAATATTCAACCTTAATTCTTTAAAAATAAGATTATTTCTTAGACAAAGGTAGACGTTTCTCCCATACTGAATTCGCTAAGGCTGATATTTGCTTGTAATTTTATACAAAATTTAAAGGCCGCTAGACCTTAAACCTTAAATACGGGTAGCTACGTCAAACTTTCTCGATCTGTCAAAATGAAATACGAATTGTACCTATGCGATATTTTTCAAACTAATTTTGTAATCGATTCCAAGCGATGCCTGATTTTCTTGAAAACTTTTTATGTGTTAATATGTTGTAATATGGTATAATAAAAGCAAAATTATGAAATGATATTTCATCCTCTTGTATGCTTGATGGTTTTTAACACTTTTTGCACCCATACACAGCACATACAGGCATTTTGACGGAGCTTGTCAGGCGTAAATGACGATTACAAGACTGCCAATAATCGATGAATGAAGTAGTTTGAACATTGTTTCAACGTCTTTGGATTGGTTTTGATTGATTGATTGATTGAATCGTGCCGGTGCAACACTCTAACCTAACCCATGTCTATACCTACTTAACCTAACCACAGACATTGGTGATGGATTAATATTATGGTATTATCGAGCTAGATCTTATTTATTTTTCGCCTTATTACAATGTTATATGGTGAGATAGTGTAAACATATGTGTTTGTCGTTCACTGTACTGTATATATAGTGGTAGAAAGTATGTGAGCTGACTTTGAGTGCACGTCCACGTATATTTTATTTACCATTTCCTTAGGTTTAGGTAGCTTACGTGTGCACAGAAAATTAAAAGTATTTTCTAATATCAAAACTACGTGTACGTTATTATAGATAGTGTATTTATAAGGACACGGATATACATGGAGATTGTGCCGTTCTCGCATCGGACTATACAGTCATCAAAAAAGTTGTCTCCATCCATAGCACTGCATAAAATCGTCTATAACAGACGAAACGGCCTAAGATGAAGTAATTTTGTCTTAAATTGTACTTTACTGGTACAAAATATTGTTTAATTATAAAAATATGCAAATGAAACACAGACTAACAAGTAAATAAGTGTTAAAACTAATAATAAAAAAGTTTTTTTTAAACATATTTGTGTGAATATTATGATTGTGCATATGGTATCAATGTGTCCCGTATATGGTGTAGTTTAGATAAGCCATAGACTTTACAATCTCTGCGCGTCATATGTGCCCGAGACAGGTATGGAACCTTCCTCAGTATTAGGCCAATACTGACTGGCCTACATACACTACATCCCTTCCCTCTTATGTCATTTCAGACCGTTTATTTTGAGGGTACTGAGCTCTCAATAAAACACAGATATTACGTTCAGTATAGAGATTGCAACCCGGTATGTTTCTCAACGCAGCCGGGCCTGGTTGCAGCATTCGTCGCCAACCCGGCCAAGTCCGCTGGGCCCGGCGGGTAGAGGACCAAGTAGATCATAGCTGCTGCTTGCCAGGGTTCTTCGGGCAATTCTCGTCGTGTTAGCGGACTGGGTGGGTTCGGTGCCGATACTAACGTACATCGTGCGCAAGATTTAACAACATTTTCCGCCTCTCCACCACACTTTAGACCTCAAGCGCCCTTTCATAGCAACGATACCCGGGTGTCCTTAATGTGCAGCTTCTAAAACTACTTTTCTCAGATCTTTAGGAATATTTTACTTCCTCTTAGTAAAATTCCTTCGTAGAAACATAGTTCGTTGCGAAAGATCTGAATTAGCTTCACTTCTTCATCCCAGTGTTATGATAAATCCCTTCTTTAACTGTTTGTATTTCAGCGTCCTTTTCCGAGTATTCCACTTTTTCCTATTACCGCTCATGGTATTCTATAATTCTATGATTTGTTGTATGTAGTTTTCTGTTACTTCAAGCGTACTGCCAACAATGCAATCTTCCCGCAGCCTTGATAAAGGGTCAGCCATTACTCTTTCCTGGCCGATAGATGACTTTGAATTTGTATGACTGGAGTCGTAACACCCATCATTCAATTTGCGCACAAGGTTTGGATTTAGGCCCAAATACTACCTCTAAGGGCTTGTGGTCTGTTACCAAATCGAACTCTTTCCCATAGAGGAACATCTGGATGTGTTCCACTGCCTACACCAATGCTAACGCTGCTTGGCAGTATCGCCGTTCACAGAACCCCTTTTTTTCTTCAACGTAGTCGGATTAAATGTATCCAATAATATTAACGTTGCCTGCAACTTACTACGCTGAATCACTGTTATTGAAACATTACCCTAGGATAGTTTTACTTTGGCATTTGTGAAAACTAGGTTATTGGATCTCTATACCCCTGCACGTTGAGCACAAACCCTACAGTTATAAGAAGAGGAAAATTGATACACCGAAACCATCATATACCCGTAATAATCGAAAGAGCAAAAGAAGAATTGTCATGGGTGATGCGATTTTCAGGATGATGGTCAAGAAGGTATGCATGTAGAAATGTTTGCGTGGCTGTCCAGACAAAACAAACTCTAAACTAACTATATGCTTGATTGCTTATTCAGAATGATTATACCACAACTTCTACCAGTTTTGTCCCCGGACTACGGATAAATGGTTTACTATCAATCTCTATCTTTTTTTTAAATAGTTGCAACACTTGCAACGGCTCTCTATAAATATCCATAGTTAAGAATGTCGTCGCTTTGACGTAAACTAATAAATTGCATAAAATTAAGTATTTACTTATTTGATATGAAATGTCACGAATACAATAATTGATGGACAATGGTCTGTGTTCGGAAATCGTCGTAATCAGCCAATTGTGTCTTTCCGAGACGGATGTGCACTATTTATCGCCAGGTACTGTACCATCCATTCTATTCATACTAATATAATTAATGCGAAAGTAACTCTGAATGTTAGTCTGTTTGTCTGTCTGTTGCTATGTCACGCTTAAACCGCTGAACCAATTTAGCTAGATGAAATCTGGTAGGGAAGTAGTTTGAGACCTTGTGGAGGACGTAGGATAGTTTTTATCCTGGAAATGAGAGTCAGGGAGTCTAACATTAAAACCTAAATAGTTTAGGCACATTCACCAGCATTCATATTTGCCACAACAAAGCGCGTACCTAAATTGATCCTGTATGAATTGAATTTCAAAAAGTGCAGGATGTTCCCATACATGCTAAGGTTTATGATACCTTTCAAAAAATTTAAACAGTAGTCAAAGTGGATGGATAAATTCGAGGCATGCAACATAGTGCACGCTGGTGAAGAAGCTGATTCGTGCGTAATTAAAAGATACCAGGTTCTATTCCTGGAGTGATCACGTGCGAGATCAATCGTGTTTCTCTTTGCGCTTTGATATTTGTATTACATCGCAACTGGTAATGTATGTAACAAATATATTATATTTGTACCTTCCTTCCGAAGCGAGCGTTGATAAGGTTGGCGGAAGCGATCAGCGGGCGCAGTCGCTGCAGCCGCGTGCGCAGGTCCACTTGCGGGTCGAAGCGGGGGTCGTCCGCGGCCATACGATACTCCAAGTTGCGGTATCTTGAATTCCTATCCTCAAATTCATATCTGGAAACAACGTGGACATTGTGTGAATGAAATGCTAATAAACACAATAACTGTTAAACAACAAAGTTATTGCGTAAGGATCATTTCACTAAATAGGACGGCAGGAATGTTTAAATTGATGTGGAACCATATCCAGGCACACACTAATTACTTTATTTATAGGTAGATATTGTTTTTTTATCTTTCACCGATATAGTAAATTGCTGTGTTCAAAAACCATACATTACATTAATTTACCACTTTGTTGAAAAATGAAAACTCCCAAAATCTACTAATTCTGTGAGTGATGTCTTTGAACAGCGTATTTTTCTACCAAATTTCTTATTTTCTAATCTTATATTATTCGACTAAAGAATTATAAGAATCTGTCTATCAGGTACATTTCTATTTATATAAGTCTAAATATTTTGATAATAATATAAATTTAATCTCCTACTTTTAATTTTGATTTTGATGTGATAAAACTACCAAAAGATGGTGTAAGTTTGTATTTAATAACTTGTCGCAGACTATATTTTAATAGTAGATTCATGTCTTTAATATTTCTGTGAAGAATAATTTTAAATGGTTTTAAGTTAAACACAGTGAGACTAAAATTTCATAAATGATATTAGATCAATGCTTAAAATAAAGTATTATGTTTGGTTAATGAAAATGACCGAATATTCGGAGGTTAAGTAATAAGTTTAATGAAAACCCTTATTCTCCAAAATAAGTAATGTGTGTGCCTATCTCTACCCCAAAATAGCCTATTCTGCTGTGAGCAATACTAGAGGAAATTCCTCAAATTTACATTTAATCGTGTAAAGTGGTGTATGGGACCCTAATTAAGCTTCTAAATGCGTTCGATGAGTAAGTCGATATTTGTGTCTAATACTCGTGTAATTTTCTCCCCCTGACGCGGATAATGAAACTCCAAGGTGCGTTCAAGTAAGACATTGGCCCTATCCGTGTAGTATTATGGTTATATATACATAAATTTAACGGGAGACCAAGATTCAAAAACCATAGCTGGTATCCAAGGGTGTGGAAATCCCACATGTCCTTCGCAAGGTCCCCTCTTCCTCCGACCAGATCAATGAATCTTGTAGGCAAATCACTGCACTTATAAATGGCTAGTGTCCAGACTGCCTAATCTGGATAAATTACTGGGAGTCTAAAATGTCCTCGTTTATCACTGTTACAGATAAGAACATTTTATTTGATAACCATGTACCAAAACATCATGCTGTCATAAAATTTGCTTTCTTGCTTAAAACAACACGTTTGACGACACGTTTGGCTCAGTGGGTTGTACAACGGCCTACAAAGCTGACGGTCCTGGGTTCGAATCCCGGCCAGGGCAAGTGTTTGTGTGATGAGCACGAATATTTGTTCCTGGGTCTTGGATGTTTTCTATGTATTTAAGTATTATAATTTATCTATTTATTATGTATATCGTCGCCTAGTACCCATAGTACAAGCTTTGCTTAGTTTGGGACTAGGTCGATTTGTGTAAGATAAAAAAAAAAAAAAAAAAAAAAAAAAAAAAAAAAAAAAAACACAAAAATCCCCAACAACATTAATTTAATAATTAAACATAAATCCGACATAAATTCCCCTAATAATTGTTTACTACCTCAAAATGCCAGAGACTATGTTACTCGTTCGACGATCAAGTAAAAGTGATCCAAACTCCTCAAATGTTCCCCATTTATACTAAAAATCCTTGACAAATTAGAGTACCTGTAAAAGTGGTACTTCTGTCAAGTGTTAGACTATGTGGATATGTTGGACATTTAAAAATAGGTATGTAGGCATTTATGATTAAACGATTTGTTTACTTTTGTAGTTTAGGTAGTATACCTATAAGAATTGGGTATTTTTATCTAGTAACTATAGTTTGATGGTCAAATCTGTTTTATGAGATTAAGAAGGGGTGGAAATATATGATTATATGAAAAAAAAAAGTAATGTCGAACACATTTGATCGTTACAGTCTCTTCGAAGAAAACATTCGAACAAATGGCCCTAAACCATCTTCAAATCCCGGGTTTGGTGTGTGTGTATGGGCAAAATGTAACGTTGAATATACTAACCTGCAATCTTACAGTAAAATTGTTGGAAGTGATCACTGTGAAGCAGTGTCTGTTCAAGTGCACAAATTTAAAAATCATTGTACCTAGTACAGATCATACGGAATGCCCCAATAGCGTCGCCGTAGAGTTCATAAATATTGTTCGTCACGTAATAGCTCTTGCGTAATATTTGGAGATTTTAATGAGACTACCTCAACAATAAAAACAGTGCAGTATTTAAATTACTCCATGACGCTGGTTATAACTCAATGTTACAACCGCTTCCCTCTACACACGGTGGAACTGAAATAGACAACAACACGAATTTTATTTCAAACTTCGCTTGTACTGATGGATTTTATAACTCATTCTTCAGTTATGTTATCATCGACCTATATGGGCCCATTTCTTATTTATAAGCCAAATATTTGTAAAGCAATAAAGGCATTATTTATGTTCATTAGTATCAAACAAAACCACTGTTTTAAGCCCGTCTATTGTAAAGATGGATGGGCAACTACGGAACCCTACACTGAGCGTGGCCCGACATGCTCTTGCCCGGTTTTTTATCCTGAAACTACATTCAAAATTTATCTTAGTTGTTCAGATTGTTTCTTCTTTACAATGCACAAGTTAAAAAAAAACCGGTCAAGTGCGAGTCTGAATCGCGCACCGAGGTTTTCGTACAAACTTTAACTTATTCCGACTTAACTTGCCGCTTTAGTTAAGTTTGCCTCTGGTATCTATGGCGTCACATACAAATCAGGGGCAAACTTAATCAAACCGGGTTATTCAAAACTGATTTTTGGTGATAAAAAAAAAAGTAAGACAGATAGATATATGGGTATAATTTTCGTGTAATATTCATATTTAATTACATAATTCCAGAAAATTCCAGATTTTTCGCTTGGTAAAATTCGGAGATAAAGGGGGAGGAATGGTGTCTTTTTTCACATTTTCCTAAATAAATCAAAAATATACTCACAATAAAAAAAAGAAATATTGTTCAAAAATGTACCAGATCAAGTTCTTTCATATGATACCCTATTTGACCTAGACACTAGACTTTGAATTTCCCCCCCCCCCCTCATATACGTCGTTTTTTTAGAAAATAAACATACATTTTAAAATGTTTCCTTTGAAATACAAGTTGGCTGACCATGTTTATAAATATTCAAAATTTCAAAAAGATAGCATAAGTAGTTTTTGAGATATCTAATAGTCGGACAGACAGACAGACAGACAAACAAAGTCGCACCATAAGGGTTCCTTTTTTACTATTTTTGGTACGGAACCCTAAAAAGATATTAGCATCACTAAATAAACTGTAGTTTAACTTATTTACACATACATGTTTTTTTGTGAAAAGGGGTATAAGTTTTATTTGCAAGCTATTATTTCTGTTATTTTCGCAACATTTAGGTTAATTTAAGAGTAAATTTATAGTTCGTCCTTTACACTATCTACAATGAAAACAAAAAACTTTTATTTTTTTAATGGTCGCAAAGAAAACAGTTTTCTTAACGTTTTTTTGCCGCCTTGTATAATGTCATTTTTTGACTTTTACCCTTTTACACTGGAGGTACAGAATAGATCCCAACGTATTTATTTTATACTCGAAATCAAATATTGTTTACATTCTTCTATGCATTTAAATTCTATTAATGTTAATTCTTAATTTTACGAGCCATAAAACAATTATATTATCCGGAAACTGAATGAACACCAACTCATATCTTTTTATAGGTTTTTAAGGTACCTATCTTCAAAAATTGGTTCAAGTAATCGCAACTATCTTAATTTCTTTGATATTTTTAAAGATAAGTAACGTAGAGGAACCAGTAATGTACATGGATCCAGTAATGTACAAAATTGAATTTAATAGCGAACATTAAGAAAAAGGAGACAAATTAAGCAGTAACAACATTTGGACCATAAAGTATAGACTTTCCATAGACTAGAGAAAAATATGACATGCGCGTCGACCATTTTGTTCATAAAATAATAAGATAAAGAAAATTGTGCTGCGGTGTTTTTTTGTAATTATGCAATTTTCTTAACAATATTGTTAAGGGGTAATGGTAAGTTTAGTTTTTGTGTATATTTTCTAATTTCTTTAGATAAAAATATTATTAAATTGTTTCGTAAGAAACTTAATACATTGAAAAAATGTTATTCAAAGAAGGGCTCTGCCGAGTATCGATGCTCTGCATACTCCACAACAACTTTTTGACTCGTTAGAAAGAAACCATGAGGGTGGATTTTGTGATTTTGATGAACAAGACGCAGCAGTTTATTAACTTTTTACCAATACAAAAAAAAAATAGACCAATCTTAATTTTGCCTTTTTTGCCATTTAATTGACGCCGTTAACGTAGGTTAATTGCCCACAATTTGCAAAAATGGAATTATTGATCTTATTTTTTTTACAAATTATAGGGTTATGATGCTAACCTAAACATAGGAATTTTAATAAAAAGCCAATCTGGAAAACTGCATTTGGTTAAATATTGATTAGGTATTATTTCATTTATAAACATTTACTTGATCCCTAGACACATTTGAGGTGGGTAGTATGTACTTATACGTATCTGCGGAATTTTTGTACCTTGGTCTGAATCGTTTTCTGGTGGGTCTTCCCCGGCGGGGAGAACGCGGCAGACGCTTGCGCCCGCGGCGGCCCTTCTTCTTCGGCCGCGACGTGACGCTGGCGTTCTCCGGCGCCTGCGCAGGCTGGTCGTCTACGAGGATCACCACGGGCGGCGGCGTACTCACTACACTCGTGGTTGGCCTTTCAGTCGTTGTTGGAGCCTCGACCTCAATGAAATCCTGCACTTTGCCATCTCGAACGTCTATCTCGTGCAAGTCTATGAATTGCTTGGCAAATCTATAAAAACGAAAGAAAAGATGCATAAAATAACATCACGCTCAATGTAATCACACGCTGAAGATACGTACGCTTAATTTTACCATTGTCTTACAGGGGACTAAATTCAGTTATTATTCGAATCTACCTATAAAAGCTGAAAAATCTAATTTCGAATACACATATTCTATTCGTAAATCACAACTTAAAATTTAAAGGGGCTTCTAGCATTACTATTGAGAAAATATAACCCAGTCTTTGCTGACGCGCAGCCGGTAAAAACTCTAGTATCGACATTACTTAAATGGCAATTCGTGTACAATTTAAATTGACAATAGTGCTAGGGTAAAGTTTGCCAAAAAAAACAGCCAAGAGCATGTCGCACCATGTTTAGTGTAGAGTTCCTTAGCCGTTTCTAGAGAGAAACTCACTACAGATGAAAAAAATACAGTGTATAAAAGTGCACCAGCGACAGAGCGTATCTTCATCGCACTTACGTCCTTTTGATGCGCAGTATAATTTTTCCGCAATAACTTAAAAACGGTCTATCCGATCATGTTGAAAATATTTATTGAGCGTTACCTTTACATTTTTTTAAGGCAAGCTCCCAGGCGGTATTTTGAAAAGTTGTGCATAGTGTTATACCCCTTCAAAGGCAAGGCAAGGCATAGTCTTTAAAGCATTGGCTATAGTTTCCAACTCCAGGCTTCGGGGCCATTTTTTCAAAGGCTATCCTGCTATACCTTTTCATCAATGTACTATGGGCTGAATAAGTGGATGGTCATTGCTAAACGCGAATGCCGTGAAGCAAGTCGAGACGCTTACGCTACGTGCTATTATACTTCATTAGTTTCATGAGATTCCAATAGATGGCGCTGATAACAGCCATTAAAGTAAAATAAAATATTTTATTCCGTTGGTAAGCGGAGTCAGTTTGTTTATTTTCGATGTTGTCCAAATCCAGAAATTATAGAATGCATCTTCGATTATTTATTAAGTGTTTCTAAGGACAGTCTAAATTCGAATCATATTAATCTACTACCGATGATAATTCACGCAAAATCCAAAAACACTATCTTTCCTATAACTGTTGCCAGGGTTCGAACTCTGGGCCCCTTAGACGTTTTAAACAGCTGCATTCAGCCCCTCAGCCATTGAGACTCGGTGAAAATTAACGAAATTTATTACCATATTCAGAATGACGTAAGTTTACAAGAAATTCAAGTAATGCGTTTAGTATGAATATTTTTTAATTGATTATTTTTTTAGGTTTATCAAAAAGTAATTGTAATTTTACACGAATATTAATAACAAATAATAAATTCACTTGGTATTCGTTGTTGAAAAGTGCAACAATTACTTATTGGTTAACACTTATACTTAGAGGGTAGACTTAAAACATAAATATACCGTTCTAGTTTTTATTGCAAAGAAACAGCTCGTCCGCTAGCAATAGCTATTCCCGTCGGTTCGATTGTCATGTTTGATTGCTTTTTATTACTTATCAAGTTTTAAAAATAATTCAAATTACAACATCGATTTAGTGAAAAGGTCACAGATAATGGCTTGCATAATTAAGGCAAAATATGGCAGAAATTGCCAGAGAAACCAGTGTAAATAAGTATTGTTTTATATATGATACAAATATAATGAATATATTTAAACGATATCTGAATTATACCATATTTCTAAATATTGTTGCAGTGAAAAACGGTTGCTTTATGGCTGCAACGATTCGGAGAAGAAGGGTCATTATTGCACCGCCAAAGAACTATTGACCACGGCTGATTGACGCACAGCAGCGTCGTTAGTCCGGGAGTATGAAGTAAACGGTTTTCAAACAACTAACCATTACCTACGCCCGTTTATATGACACAAAAGTGGACACTATTCGCCGTGTCCTCCATAGTGAACGATTGCAGCACCGTAGGAATGCGGTCAAACTTTTACTAACACCACATCACAAAGAAGAAATATTTTAGCTCGCCCGGGAACACTTAAATGACGATTGGAGCAATGTCATGTTTACAGATAAAAAATCATTTTATATGTGGAGTCTGGTCGTATTACTGTAAACATGTGGGGTTGGATTAGTGCTGATCCGGGAGAATTGGTCCGAGTGCCGAGTCGGGCGAAGAGTGCTGACTATTACAATGTGCTGGAAGAAACCGTATTACCAACTATTAGGAATGTCTATCAAGAGGAAATATTATCAGTAACTACGTTTGTTAAGATAACTGTCCGGTCCCGTACATCGTGCGCAAAATGTGCGTGAGTGATTTTACCAGCACAATAATATAAATGTCATATCGTGGCCTACTAGATCACCTGCCTTAAATTTCATAGAAAATGTTTGGGGTGTTATCGTTGAACGTTGTCATCATCAGAATATTCAATAATGACATGTTTTAGGTGTCATAATGAAATTACCTATGAATAAAGTATTTTTGAAGTTGAATTTGATGACCAAAACGCAGAAATATTGGAGACACTAGAAAATAAGTTGTATAAGTAAGTAAACAAACGTTTTTGATAAAACTTAATGGTATGCAATTTAAGTCATACAAACGTTTATAAAATGCCATTTTGGCGCAGTTTGTAAGACTAAATCGTCGTACAGTGATCACACAATGGTCATAAGCAAACACATTTAGTCACACGGCTGTCTTAAAATAGATATTAAACAACTATTTCGTCAGAAAAATATCGTAAGTTCTTGCTTTCTTAGAGCAATTGGTTGTACAGTTATCATAACGCAGACGTTTGTACGACCAATAATTCGGTTAGATGCAACAGCAAGCTGTTTTAATTATAACAACATACTTAACAACCTGATTGTAAGTGCAGTACGTATTACAACAGTAAGTATTACATTTTAATATGTCTTTAGCGTTTTAAGTAACAGACTCGATATTAGATCTACGAATGTGAAAAATCTAAAATCAGATACCATTATGAAATGCGAACATTACTTTATCCTTCAATTTGCAAGGTTTTTGAGTACATTTTTAAAACCCCCTTTAAATATAGTGAATTTCATTACATTTTAATATATTAAAATAATTTAGGTGTTTGTCTGTGTGTAAATAAGACTTATTATACTTAAAAACGCTGCTTTATGACTTAAAATAACTCTTAGCCGTCGCCAACACTAAATCTTTGTGTTTTTATCATAAGACGGTTGTGTATATGACTCTTGTATGGCATTTTAACAGTATAAAAGTTGTCAAAATTTTCAATTATGATTAGTCGTACAGTAGTCACTCTAAAAGCTTTTCTATGATCAAACTGCTGTAAAATGTCATATTAAAGTTGTAAAACCGGGTAAATGTCACGGCTAAAACTTTTGTACGACAACGTTAAAATTGCTGTATTACTATGTCATACAAATGTTTGTACAACTGCGTTTTATGATCATATTGCATTTAAACTAAAATGCAGTATAAATGACACTTGTATAACGTCACGTTTCAAAACTTACTTATTTTCGACGTATCTACGATGAAACAGTCATATAATGGTAAGATTTTACGAACATTTTGTTAGTTGAGACTGTGCTACCATTTGGGATAGTATTCGTGGTTCTCGTCTGTGTCAAAATTTCTTAGAATTTATGCGTTCCCGCACTTGCAAGCAGTTATAGATGAAAATGTGATAGTTAGCTATATATTACTTACATTACTAACTTTTTTAACTATTCTACAATACAACATTATTTTTTTTGTTTGAAATTGAAAAACATGGTTAATTTTTTTTAAGTTTCTACTATGGCAATAAATAACTTTCTTTTGTATTATTCAGTTTATTACAATCTTTTTCATCACGCCAACTTTGACTAATTGATAAATGATAAGCAAAAGCGAATCAAACAGCAACATTTAAATATTATAGTTAACTAACTATTTATAACCAGGTCTCGGTTTTATTTTATACACAATTGTATTCAGTAATAAAATAAGACAAGTATTGTTTTGTTAAGGTGAAGCTTCAATCCTCTCTCTGATTTCAGAAAAGAATAATTAAGCTGAAGCTTCAACAAAGTATTTAAATTGTTTTGTTTTTGTTTTTCACTTGAATTACATTTTAAAAATAAGTACTGTGTAGTAAGTAGTAATAAAGTTTGTTGAATTTTTTTATTGTTTCATTATTGCATATCTAAAGAATTCAATGTATTATATGTCCTTTAGGTTAACTTTACGCACATACCCATTTATCTAACTTCATAGTAATAATAATAATAATAAAAAACACCCCTTATTCAGTGGGGTTTTCTACAAATAAGCCCTTACTTTTTTCTACTAATTTATATAGACCAAAGTTAAAATGTATACAGCCGTGACAACTGCACAAATGTCATATCAGGTTAAAAATATATGTTTATCAAAAAAACAACACGACCTAAAAATAAAGTGTTTGTTCATTCTGAGTCCAAATAACGTGCACTATCCACAATATGAACACTACACTTTACTATAGATCTATCCCTATCATAGCTATGAATTCAGTCATGTTTCAAATTGATAGATAAAAGTAAATTTCTGAATGTTTTAACATTAAATATTTTCATACGAATATATGTCTATAATTTGTATTTTCATTATGAAAACATGTAACATAATATTTTTAGATCAACCCTATGTTTGGATTGATAGCCCATAGCCATAACATAGGTAGGTATTATTTGGTTTGAAAAATTTATACAAATAAATGCAGGAAATAAAACGAATTATTTTCTAATTCCTAATCACAGCCAGTTCATTTATTGATTATTTCTTTTAAAATCCATATAGTTCGCACTTGCAATACTCATGACCTCGTATGCCATTTTAAGACAGGAATAATAAACATTAGTTATTCTTTAACTATAAGCCCGCCTATTGTTATTATTTATTTAATTCTTTAGTTTTATTTTTATTTTCTGTAATTAAATTTAGGTATTCAATTAATCACACTAGTTGTTTATAACTGTATAAAATTCATATCCATTCAAGATTTGTGTTTCGAATAAGTTTAAAACCGTGAATTCGTGGATAAATTCTTCATACTTACGTTGTATAAAATGGCGGCAACAAATTTTGTAACGATAGTTTCTTTGAAAAATCGCCAATTGCTTTAGGAGGGCAATAGGCTAGCTAGCGTGGCAACATTACATAATTTGTTAAAAAGAAGGGTATACCACTTGTTAAATATAGATGTCGTTGTAATTTCGGTGTAAGTTTTTTTACATTTGATGAATAATAGTAATCATATTATATCGAACATACATTTTAGTAACTACAAGACTATTAAATTTAATTAAGTCATTAAAATCGTCAGTTTTGGTCACAACGACGCCATCTAGTTAATTTTGCAAAGTTAGCCTGCAACCGGCCAAGCCATTATCGCCCGCAAGGTGACCATCCAATTTTGCTGTCGATAGTACATCTTGTAGTTTTTGAGTAAGATGCCTGTGACATAAGGAGGGATGGACGGACAGACACCGGCGAAAATGTGTAGCTATTTATTACTTACAATACATTGAGGCTCTACATTATTCTGCCCAAAATAAATATTTCTTTTAGTTTATTTAATAGATAATAGATAAAATAAATGTGTTCAATTTATGTCTACATTTGTTTTTTATATCATAATATGACATTTATTACTTTAAGCGAACAATTGTTGTAGGTACCCATTGTAGTTGATTTGTTGTATAATCTTAATGATACCTTTTCAATAACCCGGTGACGTTAAATATTTGAACTTCATGGTGATGCCATGGGATACCAGGTGAAAACTTAACAGGTTCAGAGTACGATGGGACACATGTTCCTCATAGGTAGTTTCACTGGTACGTCCGATGAGGCACATGTGCCTCATAAAATGCTTAAAAGGAATGAGTTAGAGCGTGAGCGATTAATGTCATTATTACTATGGGGACGTGTCAAAAGAAGGCACATTGCTTTGGGACTGTGAAACTGTTAACCGGCTCTAGTTAGCTTGGGATATGTGCAACGTACGAGAGTACGAAATCCTCGGTTCGTGAGTCAGACTTGCACTTGACCAGTTTTGTTATTTATTTACACACAAAGTGTATATAAAACTAGAAGCAATTTCGTTCGCGGAGGAGAAAACCTAAAAATCCCTCTCTTTTTTCTTCAGCGTAGTTGGATAAAAGGTATCCTATAACCATCTGAAGATACCCAGCTACCAGTGTACCAAAAATAGTTGAATTCCGTTTAGCCGATTTAGCGCGATGAATCCACAACCACACATACAAACATACAAACATTTCTGTTTTACAACTTTTATTATACTCGTAGTACTAGAAGTCGCCCGCAACTTCGTGCGCGGGGGGTTTTTCTTCAGCGTAATCGGGTATTAAGTATCCTATAACCATCTGGATACCCGGCTACCAGTGTGCCAAAAATAGTTAAAATCGGTTTAGCCGATTTTGCGTGATGAAGCCACAACGACACATACAAACATACATAAAATCCAAAAAAATATTTTACGTTTTAGTGTTTGCGAAGGAGAAAAAGTCATACATAACCCCTATTTTGTTCTTCAGCGGAGTTGGGTAAAAAATATCCAATAACCATCTGGAGATATGTACCCTAATTGTTGAAATCTATTTAGCCGAATTTTCGTGATGAAACCACAACGAAACACACAAATATACAAAAAATAAAAAAAATTGAGTGACCTCCAAATAAATAGTACTATAAGTTCACCTTTCGTACAACAAGTTTTCTTTTCTGCATATGGATCTATATGGACCCTAGAAGTCTGAAATAAAGATTGTTATTATTATTTTCTTTCGGATTTTTATTTCTCAGCCTGAGCTGGCAAATGATGTGGTCTACGACAAACTTTAATGCGATTGATGCGAATTACGAGTCCAATATTTATTGATTACCTACTTAGCTGACGGACGAACAACAATTTAGATTTCCATCGGTCATCGTGCTTATTGTTCCATCGATGAGTTTGGATTCAATCATTAAGATTCTAAAACGATTTTTTTATCGCGCAAGGTTTACCTGAGGTTTTGGTTTCAGACAACGGTAGGACATTTACGTTAAAAGAATTCAATGTATTATATTTGTCGAAAAACCACATAGGCACTCCGCCCTACCATGCGGCATCAAAAGGCCAAATTGAAACGGCCGACAGACATTTAAAAATAAATGAAGGAAAATGGCGATTACAAACAGGCCTTGGAGCGAAAAACTGGCGAAAGCGGAGATGATAAACGGGTGCAAGTACAGAACGGCTATATCGTACTGCACCGAGCCGCGCCGACGAGCAGCTCGAGCGAGCGGCACAACAGCCGTGCGAGCGCATGTATGTACCAGGAGTCAAGTGGATCAAGGTCACAATCGAAACAGTGGAGGGGCCCTTATGTAGTGAGGACGAAAGATGGAGAGTCGCACCGTCGCCACGCAGACCAGATCATAGCTCGAGCATTAAGTCAGCCACCAATTGAGGATGGGCCCTAGTCCTCAGCAACATCCGATCCTCCAATTGAAATGCTACCCCCAGAGTTATGGCCAGATATAATAGGAATACCTAATGAGTGTTAATTATACCTTTAGTGAAGAACGTAATAATCAAGTTCAAATTTAGTCCTGTTGATTAAGGTGGAAAGACATATATGTATTAAGTTGGGTACGTACTTCTCGGATTGATTTGTAATGACAGTTGTAGGTAGTTCTAAAATACGAGTAAATGAGTTTTGCTTCTAATCTCAATGGCGTTGTATTTTTTAGTATGCTTTTTCGAATCGTTTTTTTACTGTTTGAGAATGTAAATAAATGTTGGTTGGTATTACACAATCGTCCCGATAGGGCACGGAACCCTTCATTTGTGCGTGGGCCGAATCGACAACATTTTTTTTACCCCCTAATTTTATAGAAGTATCTAAGAATATATAATATTTTATATTAAGTAAAACATATTCTGCGTCTGTGGGCTCATTGTTGCAAATGTCTTAACTAGAGATAGTGAAAAGCGTTAATTCAATTTCGATCACCGTAACTCTCGTACCAGTTGTAAAAAAAACACTGTGATTTTGTTACCCACGATTAACCCTGACTTGCCAGTTGCCACGTTAAAGTTACTTACTGTAATGTATTCAGATCGTTATAACAATTTTACTGTGATTTTATCACACTTTTTGCTCACATAACCTACGTGAATTTGTAACCTTCCGCCCTGACTAGTCACAGTTATACTTTTCTAGATCACTGTGATATTTTATTATGTCGTTATTATTACCCGCCACTAGAGTCTGGCTAGCCAAATAATGTTGACAGATGTTTCCTTGTGGTATCACCAATTGTCTATGATTTAAAAAAAACCGCTAAAAGTCGGTTGTCAATTTAGTAGTTTGGTGCTCTATAAATATTTTGATACTTTGTGTATTAGTTCTAAAATTTGCCTATAACTATGATTAGGTTCGTGAATTTATTAATACCTGAATCTCATAAACAGGGCAAAATGTGTAAAGAAACGAATAAACTAGAAGTCCTAGAAAATATCAATAAAATCAAAACATCGGAACGTAAGAAGAAATCTGCGGACTGGTCAGTAGTAATTTGATATAAAAATATCTTGGTCAAAAATGTCTATATAAGAGCCACGAGCGCGTCGATAGAATCCCCCACTTGGCCCATCGTGCCGGTGCAACATTACTCTAACCTAACCCATGTCTATACCTACTTAACCTAACCGCAGACGTTGGTGATGGATTAATATTAGGTATAGTATTATCGAATTAGATCTTATTTAGATATTTTTCGCCTTGTTACAATGGTATATGGTGAGAAAGTGTAAACATGTGTTTGTCGCTCACTGTACTGTATGTTGGCTTGCACGTCAACGTATATGTAATTTACTTATTTCCTTAGGTTTAGGTACCTTACGTGTGCACAGGAAATTAAAAATATTTTCTAGTATCAGAACTATAATTCCTACTACACAAAGTGTGACCAGCCCAAGATTTTTTGATTTTGGCCCCAAAAATTTGGGTAATATTTCAGTAGCCAGACTGTAATAATTAATAATGTACAAACGTAAACTGCCAATATGACACGTTAACACTTTTTTTTTTAATTTGTCAAAAATATAAAGCAAAAAAATTAACTTTGTACCGCCTAAATTTCACTATTTGCTAATAAATACATTTTTTTCAAAACTTAGTGATCCCAAAATTCCAAAAATAATGTTAATTAATGTGTCCAGAGAGCCCATATCTATCCGTGATATTTAAATTGTAGTCATTTTCAAAAAATGAAATGTTGTCCATTGGCTGGTTTTGTATGAACATTTTTAAATAACCCTTTTTAACACATATTCAAATATTCTTAGTAGAGCCAATATCATTTTTTTTTCATAATATTGTTTTTAGGGTTCCGAAGCCAAAGGGCGAAAACGGAACCCTTATAATTTCGTCATGCCGTACGACCGTATGTCACAGGTAGGGAATGCAATTACCGGCATAATTTTGAAACCGGTAATTTACCGACTTGGGTAGTTCAAACCCGGTAGCCCGGTAAATTACCGGTATTGGAAGTTCGAAGTAAAACGGACGTTAAAATCTTGTTTTCTTTAAGATTTCTGTATTATTTGTATCCATAAACTAAAAAAGAACAATCCACGTTGTGTAAAATACCATAATATTGAAAGTAGAGTAAACAACAATCAACAATTTACTAAATAAGGATCCAAAAAACGGCCCTGGTTTGGTTTAATCGGCCCTGCAAGGAAGCCAGACTTCTAAGGCAAGCTTTGTATGAGGCTTGGACCACGGCCCGTATTAATAAGGATCCTAACATATCTGATGTCAAACGCAAATTAATTGCTGCTTCCAGGCCAGTAAACGAGAAATTGCAAAAGCTAAATTCGATTTCAACGGTGGAATTGGTGAGCAACTCGCAGGGTACCCCTTTGGAAGTCGTGCCTTCTGGTCGCTCGCCAAGGCTGCCGAGGGAAACTTCTGTCAGCCGTCCTTACCATGCCTGCGAAATGCTGATGGTAACTTGGCCCACAGTGCTAAAGAGAAAGCCAATTTATTAATTAATTTATTTATTTAATTAAAAAATTGCATATCGGTGACTTACAGCTAGTTGCCAAAGCGTTACAGATGTTAGCCTAAAAGAAAAAGTAAAAAAAAATAAAAAAAGTGTTGTCTGACAAACAAATAATGAGCATTTTAACTACACAAATGGTACCGATCTTTTGACACCCTCTTTTCTTTGTGTTGCGGATACTCCATGCCGGAGAAAACCTTCACTCATAGGAATGTCCGGCAGTAACTTGCTCTGTCTAGATGTTCACAAGTCGAGTGGGCTAAACGGCATACCGGAAGTGGTGCTCAAGCAGTGTGCTCCTGAGATGTGCCCTGTGTTAACGCGTCTCTTCGCGCTTTCATACCACAAAGCGCAGAAAAACGTCTTTGTGGAAGACTGCCTATGTGCATGCAGTACCAAAAAAAGGGGACAGGTCAGATGTATCGAATTACAGGCCTATCGCAATCACCTCTTTTCTCTCTAAGTCTAAGGTGATGGACCGTGTGATAAACACGAAACTCCTAAGATACCTAGAAGGACACGATTTGATCAGCGACCGTCAATACGGCTTTCGCCACGGTCGCTGCAATGGTGATCTCCTAGTATATCTCACACACCGCTGGGCCTCGGCCAATGAGAGTCAAGGTGAGGCATTGACAGTTAACCCAGACATTGCCAAGGCGTTCGATCGGGTCTGGCAGGGTTTTCTATGGAAGTTGCCATCTTACGGACTGCCCGATGGTTAGAGCAAATGAGTGGCCAGCTTTTTAACCAACAGAAGCATAAGAGCCGTTGATGGCAGCTGCTCAAAAACTATTGTTATTACCACAGGCGTCCCCTAAGGCTTCGTACTATATCCAACGCTGCTTCTGCTGCATGTCAATGACATGCTGTCCACCGATAGTATTCATTGTTATGCAAACAACAGTACCGGAGATGCACTTTACACAGGCCAAGCAAACATCCCTCGTTCCGTTGCCGAAGAAACTCGCGAACTTATGAGCTAATTAGAGTGCTGAACGGGACTTAATATTTGAGTTAAATCGTTAAATCACATAAAATCATTTGATCTGGATAAAGTACGGGCGTTTTGTAGTACATTAATAATAAACATAAGCATAAACCAAAACTTATACAGGGTGTCCCAAGAAGTAGTGATATACTGAAGCTGGGAGGTAGAGGACCTAGAGGGCTATCTAAATCACCCCCATGCAGTGTGATGGTGCACCATGCCATTTTGCCTTGGACGTAAGAAACTATTTCAATCAAAGATACCCTGAAAGATGGATTGGTCGTTGCGACCGGGGTGACGCCTGCCTTATAGCCTGGCCTCCACGGTCCCCCGACCTAAACTCTATTGATTTTTTTGTATGAGGATACTACAAAGACCTCGTCTACTCAAGAGAATGCCGCAATTTGGACGAGTTAACCCGGAAATTGAGAGTAGCAGAAGAAACCATTAAAAATAATAGAAGTGCATTCAGACGTTTAAAAGACAACTTTTTTCGGCGATGTCGCACTTGCATTGAGCAACAGGGGGGGCCATTTTGAAAATTTCTTGTAATTAAACACCTTGTAATTGGGTTTACTTTGTTTGTATTAATCATCATGTAAATTAAAATTTTGCACTTACCACATTTACATTTCAATTTTTTGATTGAAGCCTTATGAATAATAAAATAAAATTTTCAGGGTAGCTACCTGATAGACATAGCAAGTTTTTAAAAGCCAAACGAAAAAAAAAATTAAGTGGTTTTATATTTTTAAAGCCCATTGAAGTTGTGAACATATTGGGTAATTTTATCATTCTTGGCATTTAATTTTTTTTTTATTCCATTCAAAGATCTAACGATAGTAAATGTTACCATACTGAATTGGCCTATCTATCAGCTTAGCACACAAAAAAAATCAAGCATCTATCGCAATAATTCACGTCACCATAAATAAAAATCTCATCGTACTCGGCGATAGGTGAAAAATTAAAAAAAAAGTCATAACTCCGAAAATACGAAAAATCGCGGAACATACATGGGGGTGATTTAGATAGCCCTCTAGGTTCTCTACCTCCCAGCTTCAGTATATCACTACTTCTTGGGACACCCTGTATATATCGGTAAAAAACCGGTTTTGGGTTATAATAACCGGTAATTTACCGGCCTCATATTTGACCGGTTTAGTGGTTTGCATTCCCTAGTCACAGGCATTTTACTCAATAACTGCAAGATTTCTACTTATTCCCCCCTCGATTTTCTAAACCTTATGTCCAAACATATGAAAAAAATGAATTTTATTTTCAAAATGATAAAATATACTTTTTTTGAATTATTGCCGAAAAACTGCGCTTCTCAGCAAAAGGACGTAAGTGCCATGGAGATATGCTCTTTTGCTAGTGCCCTTTTCGTCGGTTTCATTTTGACAGACAGCTGTTTCAAAAATATAGAGAATGGCAGAGTCAATATTTTTTTTTAATGTGGGACACAGCTATTAGTCAGCCTGAGTCCTCTTATAGCTCTTACGCACCTATTCTGGGCTTTGAAGATACATCTCTGTTAGTGGAGTTACCCCAGTATACAATGCCATGACGCAACGTTGATGCTACAAAGCCGCGGTAAGGAGACGTAACGGAGTCCGTGTTTGCTTCTTTCACAAGATTGTAGGCATACTGGATCAGTTTCTTAGATATTACATCGATGTGAGTTTTCCACGACAGGTTCTCGTATAGATTTTATGAGTTTTAATAGTAAAACTCATAAAAATGGTAACGATTATTTATCTAAAAAGGGATGATTTTAGTGAGTAGTATAGGCGTGACATTGATTTCTGTCAATAGCGATGCGAAACTTGGCCACATACGTGGCAACATCGCGATCAAAAGAGCTTATGTGTAATGTAAAATTCATAATATCTTCAAAATTAAGCCAAATTTGCCTGGGGTTCATATACAATTTTTTGCTCCTAATGACCTAAGGAATGCGTGGTTAAAATCTTTTCCATTCCTCGTAAGCACCGTGTAAACATATACAAAATATGTAAAAAGGTATTATATTATAATCGGTAAGGTAATATTTGACCTTTCAGCCCACTGGAAGTTGTCACCGCAGCCGCCCCACTTGAACCGCGCGTGCGGCTCGCTGGGCGAGACGTGAGCCTGGCGCGGCGGGCGCGGAGCCGCGCGCGGCGGTGCGGCGCACGAGCACGCCGGCAACGCGCCGGCCGCGCACGCGCGCGCCACTGACCACGCCAGCGTCGCCGCGGACATCGCGTACACGTACGCTTGCTCGCGGGTACCTGACCAAATGCACAAAAGAGTGTGAAGTTCTAAAATATAATAAATTTCATGAAAAATGCATCACCGCCCGCTTCCTAAATCAGGTCCGATTTTTACCGGCTTTCGGTACTCAAAATGGTAAAAATGTAAACCTTATAGTTTCAGTCACAGGCATTTTACTCAAAAGCTACTAGATATATATTGATGAAATTTGGTGTCTTGTTTAAGCCACTACTTAGTTTAGTAGTTAAATAACAAAAATAAATATTTCTAGGGGGGCACTCCTGTAACCGAAACGGAGGGTTTTTTTTGTAAACATCAACGTTGTTTCTAAAACATTTTTTTGATATATACATAGGTACATACGGTATAAGTAGATTTTCCCTAGACAATAACGGTAGAAGTGAGGTCAGTATATAAAAGGCTGAGTTGAGCTTCCTGCAGACCTTGCCAATATGCTCAGGCCATTGCAAGCCCGAATCAAATGTGAAGCCTACGAATAGAGCATGTGGTACAGACGGGACAGATGCACTTCCAACTAAAACTATTTTATTTATTGACAAAATGCTGCACTTTGTGATGAAAGCAAGCCGCTTTGCACAGTGATAGTAGGGACAAAACTGAGTGATTTGACCCGCAGCAGCGGAAGTTTCACCCCTTAGGAACAGAAATGGCGCCACTTCATTAAAAAAAAATTCAAAAATTCTACAAGCTAAAGTTATGGACCAATTTCAATGTTTAATATCTCAAATGAAAGATTATTATATACATCACTTATAAAAAATATTGTTAAAAATGTATACTGTAAACTTCTGGCAAAACGTGGCATCTTAAGTTATTTTTTCTTACACGATTTATAGTTTTTACTTGATTTCTTGAAAAAACTGTATGGAAAATGAATGGTTTAATGCATAAGCATATTACTCAGTAAATAACAAGTATTATAATAGAAACCCGACACCGAAACCTTTCATACTGCACGAAATATGAAAGTTTAAATGTGAGCAAAAATTTCTTTATAAACTGTTTAAAAAAAATCTACAAGCAAAACTTATACACTGATTTCAATTTTTAATATCCCAAATGAAAGCTACATTGTTTACAAAAAAATATTAAAAAAATATATACTGAAAACTTTTGGCAAAAAACCCCGTCTTAAGTATTTTTTCTTAATGCAAAATAACTATCTAACACATATAAAAGAAAATTGAATAAAATGTTTTTTCCCGGTGCTAAATTACAAAAAAATATAATTACTTTAAAATTAGTAATTATTGTATTTCAAAAGTGACTACATTTGAAGACAAAAAATAAAAACTAGCTATAGGTCCCGGCATAGATGGTTCTGAGACATTTTAAATGTGGCTTAGTAGTTAGCGAATTTATTTAGCTTTTTATCTGTTAGGACTACAACTTCGATATGTCACATTTGAATAAAATACTATGTACATAAATGTTTGTCAAATATTTTAATTAAAACTTAAATTTCCTCTTCGGGTTCATCAGCAGATGTAGAACTGAAAAGGAACGTCGTTTTGAAGTATTTACTTGTGTCATTCCAATACTACAAAATCAATGATATTTTATAGATGGAGTGTGTTGCTGTAGGGTATTGTTGAATTATTTTTGTGCTTACTTGATTACCATTAGACCTAAAATTTTGTGCCTACCAGTGGAAATCAGTGGTCAGCATACAATAATCCTGCATTGAATATTATATTAACTTACTTTTGATTTGTACAGCCACCTTTGCAGGATTTACACTGGGCAGTGCATGGTAAGCTTACCCGAGGACACCCACAACGCATAGTATCGCAGCCAAATTTGCAACCACAATGGTCCAAGAGGCTTAATTGCGACCAAATCGCCGTAACTGCCGACCATTCGGGAGTCCAACTCTCATTTGCCTTAGTCCATCCCCAAGAAGATGCACATAGTACGGAAACTTCTGGTTTCAGACCGTTTTCCCATATGTGGCCCGCTTGGTAAGTTGGATGTTTCTGATGTACAGCAGTATGGGATAAAAACTCAAAAATCTCTACCAAATTTCATCTAAATCTGTTGAGCAGTTTAATTATGAAGAGGTAAGGAGGTAACAGGCAGACAGATAGACACACTTTCGCATTTATAATATTTTACTAATTTAAATGTTAAGCATACCTATTACCAAGATTTCAAGTTCCTGGCTTAAAAAATATATGCTCTCCATACAAAGTTTCATTCCCTTTTTCGTCCCTAAAAGGAATGAAATTTGACATAAATAGGCTTGTGCTAAATAATATAATTAGTCCGTCACTTAGAGTATCAGAAATATTGGACACGTATATTTTCATTTGTCAATTAAACAAAAAAATAAGAAGATATAGCCCGTCGAAGTTTTCCGTGACGTCACGTCGTGTTACCGTTTTTTGTACGGCGTGACGTCATGCGCCCCCACTCCCAAACTTTGACTTTTTTGTTTGATTGACAAAAGAAAAAATACGTGTTCAAAATTTTTTGATAATCTAACTGACGGACTAATTAGAATAATATTTTTACATATTTTCCTATAATAGCCTATGTCCTATTCTCATTATAAGGTACATAACTGGAAAGTTTTATAAAAAATCGTCCAGTAGTTTTTGAGACTAAGTGGAACGTACATCCATCCATCCAAACTTAGTTTTAACTTTTTCGTAGAGATTCCCTAAAGTGATAAGTTTGCCTTGTTACACAAGATATTTTATTTGTTGACATAAACGTTTTTAACCGACTTCAAAAAAGGAGGAGTTTCTCAATTCGAACGATTTTTTTTTGTATGTATGTTACTCGATATCCGAGAACCGTGAACCGATTTGCAATTTTTTTTTTAATCGAAAGGGTATAACTCCGAGTTGGTCCCGCTGGCATTAAGTCGGGATCTGATGATGGAATCTTGGAGAAATCGAGGGCATTCTTCAAATGTTATAGGGACATGTACGGCGCTTTCGGTAATATATTGATAAAGTCAAGAATTTACATTCAGTAAATAGGATTTGGTGTAAGGAAACTGATGATCAACACCACAGATGGCCACTAGAACTTTACTTCTAAACGGCCAGTGTTTCGAAGGTAGCAATTAGATGTGCCGATTCGGATAGTTAAATTATTAGGAGGAAACAAATGTGCATGGTGCTATGAATACGGTACCATAAAACGGGAACCGGAAAGTACCCTACAGAACACGGTAACCAAACAACGTAACCGAGTCGTGTTTGGTGTTACTGGAATTGTCCTGACAAGCATTCTGAGTACAGAAGACTTATTTTTTAATCGATATTTATTACATAATAACAGTAAAATATCTAAATAACAGTTCTGATGCTTAGACGAAAGTATTAAAATTTAACACGTACCTAATTATGTTTTATTTATTTACAATCATTGTTTATCCTTCTGGGTTAATTATAGAAGGCATCTCCTTAATAATAATACCTATGTCACTTATGTTATCCATACTAATATTATAAATGCGAAAGTGTGTCTGTCTGCCTGTCTGTCTATCTGCCTGTCTGAAGAAGTAACAGCTCTTCACGCTTAAACCGCTGAACCGATTTGGATAAAATTTGGTATAAAGATAGTTTGACTCCCAGGGAAGGACATAGGCTACTTTTTATTCCGGAAAAATACCCTTTTCCACGATAAACGAATTTAAGGCGGACGAAGTCGCGGGCAGAAGCTAGTATTTATATAATGTTTCAATAATTAACAATAATGTTTTATACGCGAAATGTTATGTACCTACACTAAAGATATAATATCCTACCGACTACTTTTGTTTATTTATCGATAATATTGTACACGCGAATCAAATATTATGTACGTACACTAAATTATTACTTACCTAAAAGATGTATTTACAATATTTACATAACAGTTCGATTATTTACCTATAAGAGATATTTATAATATTTTTTTTATTAATTATACATACTGTATATTACAGTTCCGGTTGCTTAGGCGAAAGTATTACAATTTATTATTTACATAGAAGAGATATTTTTATTTCATATAATTTTGGTGAAGATTTGATGATGCAATCCACGAGGAATTGAAGGAACTCCTCAAATATTCTAGAAACAAAATGAGCATTTTCATTCAAAAAGTGTAAGTTGGTGAAGTTGAACTGATGAAGAAGACCACAGAATGCCATCGGAACTCCTCAATGATAAATGATTTACAGGTGGCGATAAGATATCTTGATTACTTTACATAAGCAACTTCATAGTCACAAACTTAAATTTCCTTGATGAGAATGGTACCATCGAATTGATTTGATGATGAAGCCGGAAGGTGGGCACCAGATCTATGTAACAAAATAATGTATCCTAGCCGTGTTTGGGCTTGTTCGAATCGTCACGAGATACACTTTTAAGTAACAAGTAACTAAAAAGTGTAAAATAAATAAACTTTTTAACAAAAAAATAAAAACGACTCCAAAAATAAAAAAATAAAGAAAAAAAATAACGCCATAATTCAGTTTCTTCAATTTACTCACAAGTAACCGTCGGGATACTCAATCTATAGAGTATATGCAATTCATGTTATTTTGCAGTCGGTGCCATCGTGGCACAACCCGTGGCTTCGCCCGCGTACTACACGTAATTTTTAACCGTCTACAGAAAAAGAGGTTTTCAGTTTGACCCTTATGTAGGAATGTATGAATTATCTCGCGTTTGGCTGAACCGATTTAGATTCGGTTTTCGAAAAGGTATTTGTTACCTTCTGGAGGTCTCGGTATACGACGTTTTGGTAAAGGCAGTTCTCTTTTTTTTAAGAAATGATTGCAATCATTGTTGAATTGTTACGCCGGCAATGACTTACTACTACTAAGAGATTATGATTAATGCAGATTTCTACTTTTGAATAAAAAAAATTGCCCGCGGCTTCGCTCGCGTCAAATTCGGGGTCATTTTGAATTTAAAAATCAGCCGAGAGCATGTCGGACCATGCTTGGTGCACGGTTCCACAGCCGTTACTACAATAATAAGCACTACAGACCAGCAAAAGAGCGTATCTTCATGCGGCTTACATCATTTGGTTAAGAAGCGCAGTTTTTCGGCAATATCTCAAAAACCGTGTATCCGATCTTATTGTACACAATTTTCATTGAAAGTATTTATAAAATTTTACGTTTGTTATTTTTTTACGACTTACGGTTTTGAAAATAGAGGAAGGGGGAAGGACACAAAATATTCCCTTACACAATTTTATTTTTAAAAAACCTCAGTGTTTTCACTACCCAAAGGTTGTCTGGAAGAGATCGCTGTTTAGCGATAAGACCGCCTGTTGTTTACCTCTCCTTGAATGTATTGTAATTAACGTCCCAAAAAACCATAAAAACGACACCTATAATGATATTTTCACATTTCATCCCCATCGCAGACCAACAGGGAGATGATATTTCACGTCTGCTACGTTGGATTTCAAAATCAATGCCATTTTCTTAATTACCGTCCCAAAGAACCATAAAAACGACGGCCATATTTATATTTAGACCTTTCAACCCCATCGCGCACCAATTCGGAGATGATCTTTCACGTGCACTAAATTTGATTTCCAAATCGATCCCATTTTCGTAATTAACGTCCCAAATAACGATAAAAACGACACCCATATTGATAGTTAGGCATTTCAACCCCGTCACACCTCGGCAGAGTACGGAACCCTAAAAATTACTATACATAGTTATGTAGTGGTAAAATCAACACATGTATGATTGGAAAATTATCTTCCATATATGTAAAGAAAAACATGATTTTCTTTAATTTAAATATTCCCGCGCATCAAGTGTCATCGTGACAGAACGCAACATACACGGATGGATATTCATTTGATAATCTATGGTGAATTATAACCTATAAGTGCTGTCATGAGAAAGCAATTTATTTAAAATAATTTCGTTGATAGAAAGCCTCTAAAAACAAGATAATTGTGATTTAGGAATCGACATTGTGATTAATAACATTAAATGTCGTTTCTTTTCTTACAGGTAAAGTTTGTTTTTGTTACTGTTTACTCATGTGAATCTTACTACATGTAAATTAATAAAATAAATCTTTTCTTACAGAGAAACTCAGTTGTGTTTTGATTAAACTGTGTCGTCCAAATCACTACGAGTAGAAACTCATATCTTATAAAACGACATTTATTGTCAGAAAATGGAAAAGTTGAAATTTACGTTTCAAGTAAAATCAACACTAGACGGAAAGTCAAACTATATAGCCATAACCTCAATTGCGACACAAGATGACAAAGTATTCCGGATTCCAGAGGAATATCAAGCAGTATCACAGTATCATAACCATGTCCAAACCTCTAAGGCTTTCGCTACAGTGAGAAATACATTAAAAAAAAGACATCAAAGCAGAAGCGTATGGATAAAAATGACAGAAGATCTATTACATACATACTATGATGAGGACGAAAATATGATTTTTCAGAACCAATTCCTTGAGGAAATTACCCAAGAACAGTCAGCTATTGTCAGTAAAAAGAATTTGGAAGATCCATTAGTGAAAATTTTGGAGAAATTAATTGAAAGTCAGCAAAACAAAGAAAAACAAAGTTTAAAAAAGTTAGCCGACAGATTTGTGATTGAAAAATTTGATGGAAAAAATATAAGTGCATATAACTGGATGGAAACATTTGAAAAAGAGTGTGCGAGGTTTGACATAGTAAAAGAGGAAGAAAAAATTGAAATTTTCAGATTATTTCTTGAGAAATCTTGCACTGATTGGTACTCTTCCATGATGATCAAGCATAGTTTACAATCTGAGTGGTCCGAGTGGAAATCAAATTTTTTGCAAACCTATGCTAATAAAGGTTGGACTACAAGCAAGTATGCTTTATTTTTCAAGTATCAATCAGGGTCATTACTAGAGTATGCAATTAAAAAAGAAAAGCTTCTATTGGAAGTAAGAAAAACAATAGATGAAGGGACCCTAATTGACATAATTGCTGCCGGCCTACCAGATTTTATAACGGACAGGATCAACAAAGAGGAAATTGTGCAAACAAAAGACTTATTTAATGAACTTGGGAAATTAGAACATTTGGTTGGAAAGAAGAAATTTATAAAAAAGAAAGATGAAACTAAGCAAATGAAAGAAGTGTAGTATTTGTGAAAGTTTACAAAAAGGTGTGCGCTACCATCCAGAAGATTCCTGTTGGTTTAAAACAAAAATTAATAATGGAAAAGAAAGAAATAATAAACAAATAAAACACATTAACAATTCAGAATTGGAATGTGAACTACAGTGTGAAGAGCCAAAAAACTAATAGTGCCGCCGTTAATTAAAGTGAAGTTAGTATTGAATAAAAATGTTGAAGTATTTGGAATCTATGACTCTGGCTCTAATGTGTCATTGATAAATTCAAGGTTATTGAAGATAAACAATAGAGAATCGAGTCACTCTAGCAATACTAATTTAAAAACAATTAATGGCGTTAAAAAGGCAAATGGCATAATAACACTTGATATAACCATTTTTAATGTGGAGAAAAAAATGAATGTTTTTGTAATAGATAAAGAAAATTTCGATTACGATTTTTTAATCGGATTAGATTGTATAAAAGAGTTTTTTTTAATTCAAAATGAAAACTTGCAAATAACTCAGAAAGTTCCTATACAAAGAAGTGAAGTAGTTTCTAAGGAAACAAATAAGTCAGATATTGACATTTCTAAGGAAATAAAAACTGATAACTTAATAAACTTCAACGAGAACTTCAGTGAAGAAAACATCAAAATTTGGATAAATCATCTAGACTATCAACAACAGGCAGTGATTGATGATTTAATATTGAAAAATAAATCTGTATTTGCAAAGGACAAATATGACATCGGAATGGTAGCGGATTATGAAGCACACATTGATCTGTCTATAGAAAAATATTGCAGTAAAAGGCCATATCGTTGCACAATTGAGGACAAAAAGGAGATTGAAAATCAAATCGGAAAATTACTGGAAAAAATAATAATAGAAGAATCATATAGTCCGTTTGCAGCTCCAGTTACATTAGCTTACAAAAGAGATGAAAATAGAAAGTCAAGATTGTGCATAGATTTTCGAGACCTAAATAAAATCGTTGTTCCTCAATCACAGCCATTCCCACTTATTGAGGACCTAATAGTGAAAACTAGAGATTGCAAGTTTTTTCGACACTGGACCTGAATTCAGCATTTTGGTCAATACCTCTGCGTGTCACAGACAGACACAAAACTGCATTCGTCACTCAAGAGGGCCATTTTCAGTGGACTTGCTTACCATTCGGCTTAAAGACCTCACCGGCTATTTTTCAAAGAATAATGTGTAATATAATACGAAAACACAAGCTTGGAGATTTCACAGTATGTTATATCGATGACATATTATTATTCTCAAAAACATTTTCAGATCATGTCAGACATCTGGAACAGCTATTTCAAGCCATTAAAAGTGAAGGTTTAAGACTAAAATTTTCTAAATGTATGTTCGCAGCCGACTCAGTTAAGTACTTGGGTCACATAATACAGAATAATTCAGTAAGACCTCTGAAAGACAACTTAATATCAATAAAGAACTTCCCTACTCCAAAAACGAGGAAAAATGTTAGACAGTTTTTAGGGAAAATAAACTTTTATCATAAGTATGTGCCAAAAATTGCAATAAAATTGGAACCATTACATAACCTTTTAAGAAAAGGACAAACCTTTAACTGGACTAAGGCATGTCAAGAGTCATTTGATGAAATGAAACAAATATTATGTTCTCACCCAATATTAACAATTTTTGATGCGAACTTACCGATCCACATTTACACTGATGCCAGTATTCTAGGAGTAGGAGCAGTCCTAAAACAGCCACAAGAAAACAATGAAGAGAAACCGGTGGCATATTTCTCAAAAAAGTTGAATGAAGTTCAAAAAAGGAAAAAAGCTGTATATCTTGAATGCCTCGCTATTAAAGAATGTGTGAAGTATTGGCAGCATCTGTTGATAGGTAGGAAATTTACTGTTTTTTCAGATCACAAGCCCTTGGAAAATATGAATATAAAGTCAAGAACGGATGAAGAATTAGGAGATCTAACATACTACCTATCACAATATGATTTCAAAATTAAATATTCTCCAGGAAGATACAATACCGAAGCTGATTGTCTAAGCAGGAACCCAGTCCTAGAAGCAAATGAAAACTTGGATGAACAATTAAAAATAGTCAATATAATTACATTAGAAGATATCTTAAGAGACCAAGTTAAAAATGAAAAGATACAGTGCAGAAAAGACAAATTAATAACAAAAAATAACGTTTATTACAAGAAAGTTAAGGAAAAAGAAAAAATAATCCTATCAGAGAAATTTAGTATACAATTAATCAAAAATGTACATGCAGACCTGGGTCACATAGGAATGAAACAAATGCACAGAATGATTAGCGCATGGTACACATCAGAAAACATGACAAAAAACATAAAAAGAATCTGTGAAAGTTGTATAGTGTGTATAAAGAACAAATCAAGAAGACAAAACAAATATGGATTAATGTCCCACTTGGGTCCCGCCACAAAACCTTTCGAGATATGTTCCATTGATACGATTGGAGGATTTGGGGGATCAAGGTCAACAAAAAGATACTTGCACCTTCTATCAGATCATTTCACAAGGTACGCATACATTTTGACGTCAAGTACACAAAATGCAAATGATTTCATGAAACTAGTGAGAAAATGTACGGAAACTAACGACATTGGCATGATCCTCTCAGACCAATACCCGGGTATCAATTCTAAAGACTTCAAAAGATTTCTGGAAGAAAAGAATATTCCATTAATTTTTACTGCTGTGGACTCGCCTTTCTCAAATGGATTAAACGAAAGACTGAATCAAACGTTGGTCAATAAAATCAGATGCAAGATAAACGAAAATGACGCTAAAATAGCATGGACAACTATAGCACAAAATTGTGTAAAAAGCTATAACGAAACGGAGCACACTGTCACTGGATATGCTCCACAGTATCTAGTAAACGGCACAGATGTTACAATCTTACCAAATGAGCTAAAACTAAAAAAGACCGAGTATGATTTGATCCAAGACAGAGAAAAAGCTTTGAAAAATACAATCAAATCACATAATTACAACAAGACGATTTATGATAAAAATCGAAGACATGTAGACTTTAAAGTTGGTGATACCGTTTTTGTGGATAATGGAAATAAACTGAATAGGAAAAAGCTTGACGAAGTGAGAATCGGACCCTATGAAATCATAGAAAAAATATCAAACACAATTTACAAGATAAACACTAACCATAGGAAATCAGAGTCAAACTTTTTCCACATCTCGAAACTAACTCCAGCTCCTGCGCTTGAATACCATGAAGAGGCTGTGTGAGTGGTCGTATTTTTATGTCTTTTCCGGGAGGGGGAGATGTAAAGAAAAACATGATTTTCTTTAATTTTAATATTCCCGCGCATCAAGTGTCATCGTGACAGAACGCAACATACACGGATGGATATTCATTTGATAATCTATGGTGAATTATAACCTATAAGTGCTGTCATGAGAAAGCAATTTATTTAAAATAATTTCGTTGATAGAAAGCCTCTAAAAACAAGATAATTGTGATTTAGGAATCGACATTGTGATTAATAACATTAAATGTCGTTTCTTTTCTTACAGGTAAAGTTTGTTTTTGTTACTGTTTACTCATGTGAATCTTACTACATGTAAATTAATAAAATAAATCTTTTCTTACAGAGAAACTCAGTTGTGTTTTGATTAAACTGTGTCGTCCAAATCACTACGAGTAGAAACTCATATCTTATATATATATATAAAAGGAAAAGTCTTGACTGACATATCAACGCAGAGCCGGAACTACTAAATAACTTAGAGACTTGAAAATTTCACAGTTGATATTATTTACTAGAAGATGCCCGCAACTTCGTTCACAGAGGAGAAAAAGTCATAACCCGTCGTTTTTTCTTCAGCGTAGTCGGGTAAAAAGTATCCTATAACCATCTGGAGATACCTAGCTACCCGTGTACCAAAAATTATGGAAATCTGTTTAGCCGATTTTGCGTGACGAAGCCACAACGACACTTACAAACATATTTTTTCATTTGAGTGACCTCCAAATAGTCCGTAACAATCAATTTTTTGAAAATATCTTTAATGTACAGATATTTCATTTTTACAACTATATAATAGTATAGATAACGGAGGCAAGAAATAAAAAAGGATTTTTGGAAATTCATTCCCTAACAGGGTTCAATTGGGGTTGACAGTTTGTATGGAAAACCTGTAATTATTTGAGTAACTGTTATAATATTTCGCGTGTTTTTTGGGTGCGAAGTATTAGGTGGGGGTAATGTAATCGATAGCAGCGTTCATAGTGGCCAAAAGTAAAACTAATGTTGGCACTGTTATCTGTCATATCTCAAAGTAATCTGTTTAGACTTGGTTAACAAATTTGAATAAACCCGGTCCTTACAATATTTCTCATTTACATACAGAAACAATTATATATGTTTATTATGGGTCTCTTTCGGAATCCCTAATGTCGTTTGTCTTAATGTATCGTTTGCCAAATGTTCAGAAACCGTAAATTTTTCACGATTTTTTAAAAGATCGTCGTATAGATTAGGTTAGGTTAGGTTTGTTTTATAACAATTCTAAAAAGTTTACAGTTTCTGAAAAAAATGCGTTATGGTATGGCAAATGATACATTAGGACTAATAACGTTAGGGATTCCGATACATCCATTTATTATTATCGAATGAAACCATTAAAGTAGCTTTAGCTTCTTGTTTTACAGTAAAACTACAATTAAAAAATTAAGTAAATAAACCGAAAACATATTCAAAATTAAACAAACTTTTTGAATCAATTTACTTATACCCATTTGATTTGAATGACGAAAATTGATTTCACAACTCTTTCTCCACCCAAATTAAGGTATCACAGTAATTTTGGAAATAAATTAATAGATAATGTTGGATTAGAATGATATTTTGTCACAACGTTCGTGATTAAATGTCAAAACGTCAGAGCCAACAAAGTTGTGGACGCTAGGTGGAGTTGCACTCGTGCACGGAGCCAATAGACTCTTCATTTAAAACTAAGAAAACATCGGCATTAACATTTTGTATGGGAAACCCGTGATTCTTTGAATAGGTAACTGGTATAATATTTCTCGTATATACTCTGCATTAAAAATCTAGAAAACCAATTTCAACATTTTTGGAAATTCATCCCTGAAAGGGGTGAAATAAGGGGTAATAGTTTTTATAAGAAACGTGTGATTCTTGAGTGTACATTTAAAACTAAGACAACTAATTTCGTTGAAAATATCGTTTCCTAAATGGTTTAAATAGGAAGTGGGGGAAGGGGTAGGATGTCTTCCTTTATCCGTTAGAAGCCATTTTTTTAGTATGTGGTAGGTATATAAAGAAGTACTGCAATATTATAATATAATAGTATTTATAAAAAACTACCTAATGTTCAATATTATCAATAGTTAAATCACAATTGTCCAATTAATTACCTACATGTTTTATTTCTTCAAATTACAAGTAAGTATATAAAAAGGAATACGAGAATTGAAACACATATTCCGTTAGGGATGTAGTAGGTATGTAGAGACGCACTAAAAAAGGATTCTTTGAAATTCAAGCTACGCGGACGAAGTCGAAGCTGTTATATTATAAAGTTGTAAAAATTACATGTTTGTATTGGTGGTTGTAGCTTCAATCACGCAAAATCGGCTAAACAGATTTCAACCATTTTTGGTACACGGGTAGCTACTACCCCCAGATGGTTAAAGGATACTTTTTACCCGACTTTGCCAAAGGAAATAAGAGGGGTTATGACTTTTTCCCCTTCGCGAACGAAGTTCTAGTAATATAATAAAGTTGTAAAAAATGATATATCTTTTACATTGAAGATATTTGAAAGTTATTGAATCGAAAAATATTCATTTTTGTTTGTAGTATGAATGTATGTTCTTTGTGCCACCATCACGCTTACTACTCATCGGGACGGCAAGACTATAGGATACTTTTTTAGACGACTAATCTGAAACAAAAAGATACATGCGTGAATGTATTATATATTCACTCGTGAAATATGAAATGCAATTGAAAAACCACAACTCATTATAGCTTATCTTCAAATAACATAAGATATAAGGTATCCGGGAAGCAACACAACGATCGCTGGTGTGTTGTTTACTACTACAAATAGCTTGCAAAAAAATAATCGCTAAGATCTGTCTTTTTGCAAGTGAGCCGACGTCGTTACGGCTGACTGAAAGAAGAACCTTATTGAATAAATGAACCCGTCACGCGATCGCTTGCTTACTCCGCCCAGGCACGAACCGCCGTGCCACGTCGTACTTTCTGCTATCTACTTTTAGACAAACTCTTCAATTTAATAAATATTTAACTTTCAGGCTACCTTTCTTTATTGCAAAATAGTTGCACTTTAATAGATCATTGTACAATTAGGTACTAAGGGTAAGGATATTGTCAATTGCCCTAAATTGAATTGGAGTAACGTAAAACAGTGTGTCCAGTGGGAAAGTTCTATTTTCAATTTTGAATTGAACGGTAACAGTTGATGCGGGGGAGCGGGGAGGGGTCTTGATCGACGCGCCCGACGTGCGGGTTTATTAGTCACAATAGAACGTTGGACGGGAGCACACCGCCTTTTTGTGATCGCTGCTTATTTTAAGAGTGGCGAATCGTACGCTGAAGCCCGTCGCAAATTTTGCTCTAGGTACGATATTCGCCGACCAAGGGATGCCCCGAGTATTAACTTGATAAAAAAATGCAAATGCATGCAATGCAACGATACAGAAACATGATCGACAACTTTTTGGTCCTATCCTAAAGAGTGATTCCCGAGTTAGCAAAAGCACATGGTTTCAACAAGACGGGGCTACTGCCCATACTGCTGGGGAGTGGATAAAAGTGGTTAGGGCACATTTTTCTCAAAAATTGATATCTAGGTTTGGAGACATTGCCTGGCCCCCCAGGTCGCCCGACCTAACTCCTTGTGATTTTTTCCTGTGGGGCTATCTGAAATCAAGAGTTTACATGAATAAACCACGAACAATAGGAGATCAGAAAGAAAATATTCGACGCGAAATAACCCACATTTCTCCGCATCTCTGCAAGAAAGTTCTCGAGAGTATTCGCTCTCGATTACAGGAGTGCGTACGAATGGACGGAAAACATTTGGATGGAGTCATATTCAAAAAATAAAACCCGCTGAGTTTATCAACAATTTGATTTAAATAAATACTCGTAACTAAATATTTTTTGTTAAATATGAACTTTCTCACTGGATACATTTTTTGATATTAATATTAGGTCCTTACATATGAAATTGGCGTTTGGCGAACTGTCAACTTTGGTTCAAAATATGTGGCGTTCGGCAAGGAATTCCAAATTAAAATTTATTTCAAATTTAAGACTATGTATTTCTGTGTTCAATATTCGAAATTTATTTGTTATCGCGTCATTTGTTTTTCTTTCACATCGTTCTGTTCACAATATGGAGAACTTAAAATATTGCTATATTTACGAATATGATTTTCACTTCAGCACCAGTGCTGCAGAAACGGCTCGTAGGATAAACAATGCGTATGGGAAAGACACTGAAAAAGAAAATACGGTACGGGTGGGTGGTTCCAACGTCTCTGTTCTGGTAATTTAAGTTGACAACGAAGAATTAAAAGCAATTGTGGCAGCAGATCCATCGCAAACCACGTCACAGTTAGCGGCAGGCTTCGGTGTGAGCGATAAAACCATTTTGATTCACTTGAAACAAATTGAAAAAGTGAAAAAACTTGAAAAAATGGGTACCGCATGAATTGAGCGACACAAACGAAGAAACACGCGTCGAGTGTTGTGTTTCACTTCTCAACCGGCACAATAATGAGGCATTTTGAATCGTATCGTTACTTGTGATGAAAATTGATCCTGTACGACAGCTGGAAACGTTCTTCACAATGGCTGAACCCAGGTGAACCAGCTAAATTCTGCCCGAAACGAAAGTTGACTCAGAAAAAGGTACTGGTAGGTGTCTGGTGGACTAGTGCCGATGTCATCCATTACAGCTTCTTAAGATCTGAGCCAACAATCACGGCTGATGTGTATTGTCAATAATTGCAAACGATGATGAAAAAGCTAGCCATTAAACAACCCAGACTGGTCAATCGATCCAGCCCATTGCTGCTTCAGGACAATGCTCGTCCACATACGGCATGTTTGACGACAGCAAAACTAAGGGACCTGCGACTGGAATGTCTTCGACAACCTCCATACTTCCCGGACCTTGCTCCAACCAGAGATGGGCATTAATCGATAAATTTTTTAATCAATTAATTACGCGATAAAAAAAAAATATCGTCAAAAATTAATCGTGATTAATTTAATCGACAGAGGTTTTGATTAACGATTAATTAATCGTCATTTTAATCGATTAAATTTCGCGATTAAGTCTTGATTAAAAGTTGGAACACGCTTATTTGTGCACGTTACAAAAATGAAATATGTCTTGTCATGTGTACCTACCTACCTACACTTGAAAAATCTTTCTAGTGTGCTGTGTCAAATAATCTTGTTCCAGTAACACAAACAAGGTGGTTTTATCACAACACAACAAAACGGGGCTCAATCGCGTATAAATATGATTTATTTAATTACCTTTCGTTGGTAATTCTTCGACGTTTCGGACGTCGCGTTACGATTATAGATTTTCACTGAGCAACAAAGTAGGAGCATTGGGGTAATTTCGAATGATTTTTGATAAACAATAATTTTGAAAATCACCTTATTCATTCTACATATAAAGTACAATAGGATCTGTAAAGCCTCTAAGTTCTAAGATGGTGCGCATTGTGATGGCGCATGGTATTATGGAATTTTGAGTGGTTTCGAAATTATCCCAATGCACCTTAACTACTTTCGATAATATCACGCCCGCTTTCCACTATCAATTGGTTTCAACCCGAAAAACAACTAAAAGTTAGGAATAGGACGAAAAATAGGTAAACAATGGCGAAGTTTTTCTAGTTTGAGCACGGTCGTCGACATTGTGCAGTTGGCAGCCACTGCCGGAAGCGACGGCGATATACGGACCATTGTTTTTGGTCGCCACTTCTGCGCCCGTACCCACTTAAGGAAATTAATTGACACAGACCTTATCTCGGCTTCGTCTCGTCTCGCGTGTTTACTACGTTTTAATTTAAACTTTTAAACGGAAGCAAAGTTTCTGCTGCACCGATTATTCAATGAACAGTTTTTTTGTTTTGATTAATCTGTGTTTATTATGCGAAATGTTTTCACTTTGAAGAGAAAAAATTTCGCATAACAAACACAGATTAACCAATTTAGCATGAGAACTCATGCTAATCATCATTTATTATGAATATTTAAAACCGCTAATAGTTTCCTCTTGTCCGTCCGTCCGTATGTCACATGCATTTTATTCAACAACTACTGGGTGTATCTGTATATTGATAAATTTGGAGGATAGGTGTCTTGTACCGTATCCGTTATCCGCTACTTAGTTTGATAGTTAATAATAAAACATATTTCTAGGGGGCACTCCGTGCAGGTAAGGTGTCCCCCCCCCCCCCTCTATTTTCTAAACGGTATGTTCAAAATATGAAGAAAATTACAAAGATAAAACTTAATAAATACTTTCAACGAAAATTGTTTTCAACATTATCGGATATATCATTTATGAGTTATTGCCAAAAAACTGAGATTCTCAGCTAAAGGACGTAAGTGCCGTGGAAATACGCTCTTTTGTTGTGCACTTTTTCATATCGTATTTTTTCATCTGTAGTGCATTTTTTTGTATGAACGGCTGCGGAATCCTACACTGAGCATGTTCCGACATGCTCTTGACCGCTATTTTTCATCTGTAGCTCATTACTGAACTCTACACTAAGTTTTAGTAATTTAAATATTATTAGTTATTTGTTGTTTGTGCCAAGTTACGAGTTTTAGAACGATGTAAATGTTTCATACGCTGCTCAGTAATCATGTAGATTGTAGGTACCTAAATATCGAGAGCTCTTCCAAAAAGGTTTCCAAATGGACATGTAGAGCAGTATCCAGTATACGCTACTTCTTGCGACAACGGGCTATATGGGATGGGTAATAAAATAACAAGTCACATTAAGAAAACCACGTTAGATACACACACAAAGCGCAGGTTCCGTCTTCGTGGAAGACTGTCCAAGTGTCCATGTGCATCCAGGGCCCAGAAAAGGGTGTCCCCCTTTTTGGTCAAATCCATAGAATTACAGGTCTGTCGCTACCACCTCCCCTCTCATCGCACCGCTCGCCATCGGCAGGGTATTCATCCATACACCTTGGAACTAAAATGGTCGCGCACCGTGCGGTATCAAAGGATTTTTAGATGAAATATAGTAAAAGGTCTAATATTTCGTCGGATGATTTGGAGGTTTTTTACTTGCGTTTTTTTACTATTTGGGTGAATTTTGGTTCACCACGTTCTTTTGGTAATTTTCGTGGCGCGTTTTTTTTTACTATTATGTATAATTTTGATAATAAATTATGGTAGATATTGGAATGATGAAAAAATGCAAAAAGAGGCACTCTTTTTTGACGAATAGTTTAGCTACCATTCGCTGCTAAAAAAAAATCACACCACACAAATTACATTGTTGCCACGCAAATAACATTTTTAATTTTAGTAAGTTATGCTATCTATTTGAAATTTGGAATATTTATAAACATGTTCAGCCCACATGTATTTCAAAGGAAGCATCATAAAATATATTTTTGTTTTCTAAAAAACGACCAATATGAGTCTCCAAACGACCACATTTTATTAAATTAAGTCTAGCCTAAGTCGAGTAGGGTAGGTATCATATGAAAGGGCTTGATCTGCACATTTTAGAACATTTTATATTTCTTTCATTGTGTTTGATTAATGATATTTTTCGAATGACCCGGTTTGGTTTATAGATACCAGAGGCAAACTTAACTTAAGCGGCAAGTTAAGGCGGAATAAGTGAAAGTTTGTAGGGAACCTTCGGGGCGTGACTCAGACTCGCACTCGACTGGTTTTTTTAAATATAATAAGTATTATCAAGCATATAAAATGCTCATAATTTGCCACTAAAACAAAAAAATAAATTTGTGTGGCGCGTTTGTAATTAGTGTGGCCTAAGTTGCACACAAATTACGCCACACAAATTACAGCCAAAGGGCATTTTTTTAATCAAAAGTATAAGCTTTAGGTAAATGACAATAGGACTATTGATGCTCGCTGTTCGAAACTATAAATCACTAAATTGGACATACCGATAAAGTAGTTGAACATGCAATATTTACTAGCCATACAAATTACCGTAAAAGCTGACCAAAAACATCGTGTCACAAACTTCCCCTTTTTTTAAAAATCACAACACAGATTACGCGTCCGCTTCGCTCGGTAATCGAACGCGAACGAGCATGTTTTCGAACGTAGTAACTTAAAAGTAAAAAAATAGATGCTCGCGCACGGGACTAACAAATTCCAATCTCTGTATTTTTAAATTATGAATTTTGTGCATGTTTTTCTGGTTTATAATATAGGCCCGGAAGAGCCCTCTTAAATGTTTTTTTACAGAAATGAATTACGACGATCGCAGACAAAGTTTTATGTAATTGACTGAGCTAAACTTCGCGTGTGACATACCTCACAGCTATGCTAATCGTGAATTTACGGACTTTAATTTTGTTTTTCGGGGATTAGTTGCTCAATGACGTTAATTAAAAGGCTTTGCCTCATCATAAATAATTGCAAAGAATACAACCATTTTTTTTTTATTTTGGTATATATCATAGTTTTTTTTTACAAGTGTGGGACATCCAAAAAAGTCGTTTTGAAACTTCCCCCATTTTCTTAAAATCAAAGTTAAAATCCAAGTTTAAAAAGCGTGATTAAAGGCCATTGTGACAGATATTGATTTGTCCTCGCTCGTTTAGCTCGCTCGTAGAAATAATCACTTCGTGTTGCAATGGCTTTTAAGTCCTGATGACAAAAGAGAGGTATCCTTATCATTACTATATTATAAACGTGAAAGTGTGTATGTACGTTCCACTTAATCTCAAAAACTACTGGACGATTTTTTATGAAACTTTCCAGTTATGTACCACCTTATATATCAGAATAGGACATAGGCTATAATTTATGTTAACATTCATCCCTTTTAGGGACGAAAAAGGGGGTGAAACTTTGTAAGCTATATATTGCATCTCTACGCGGACGAAGTCGCGGGCAACATCTAGTTATTACATATAGTATTAATGTTTTTATCTGGGTATTTGTCTGTGGCATCCAAGCTATTGACAAAATTGTGATTTTGATTTAGTTTTTTTGTGCTAGAATGGTGATTTGCTCAAGTGTTTTAGCCATGACTAAAACAATCTGTTCAGTGGTCTGAGGATCATCAGTTGTATTTAGGTGTGCCAGGTTACTTATCGTTTAAACTATTTCTTGTTCTTTTCTATAACTCCGGAGAGGTGGTCAAAATGCAACTCACGGGGCATTGTGGCTATTTTTGTACGAGCAATATTTCTTCTGTTTATGAACTGATACTTTTCATATATATAATTAATACATATAATTATATAATTGTATTACATTTTTTTTGAAGTACGTTATTAATTTAAAGTTTAGTTGTTATAATTTAAGTTGTTGTTCATGTTCCTCTTTCTCTATCTAAATGAACCTCCATAAAATGAAAAGAAAACGACAGTTTATGGATGAGACACTAACACAAGAAATTAATCAATCTGTAAATCTTTATAAACGAGAGTGATTTAGTCCGCTGGAAACGAAAACAATACTCGTATAGTGAGTTATCTGTGGCCTGTTGAATAAAGAATGCTATCGATAAAAAGTTGGCCTTAGAAAGCGATCAGCGGCGAGGGTCGGAGTACACCGCGTCGGAGAAAAGATTTAATTACACGCATGAATCAAGCGCAAGGGCGGGCGGGCGGCGCGGGGCGCGATAAGTCCGTGGTGCAGTGGCGCGCTCCTGATGTGCCATGTGATAAAGCCTTGGCGGCTGCCATTGTTTAGCCTGTCTGCCGACGCGTGCGGGCTCTATCAAGATTAGATAGGTTGTAATTAACAATAAAGGATTTTCTACAAGCATATGACCAGGTATGTAGATCAAAGCCAATTTACGCAAATGAAAATTCCGTGTTTACGAAATAGAATTCTTCGTTCTCACGAGGGTTGTACTGTTGTCCACAACGCTACATGCTTAAACGGGGCTGATTCTTTCGGGGTAGGAATTAGACAAAAAATATGAAACCTTTCTTGAACAGACATTGTAACTTAATCTATAGGTACAGACGAGGCATAGCTATATACTGTGAGTTATTTATATGTTTTATTGTTTCCAAACACAAAGCAACTCCTCGATGGGATTAGGCATTGCAAACTTGAAACCAAGTACCCACAAGGGTTTCACTTGTCGCGGTGCATGTAAACAAAGCTAGCAACTTTCTTCGCCCACTTCCGACGGTTGGTTTGTCTCGGGTTGTGGTATATGGTAGCGGAGAGCCAACCAAGGATCGTGGTGCAGACCCCCGCTCCGGTGCGTACCTCACTCGACGGATTGCCCTGGCAACACTACGCGGCAATTCCGCCAGTATATAAGTCATCTTTGAGCTAGACGCCTACCGGAATCACCTTGAGCATCTTTGCTTTATACAACCTTTAAGTTAGTTATTAGTGTAGATATAGTGTATTATTTTGTTTACTTTGTTCTTACATACTATAAATAAGTAAAGTCATCGGATTACAATTTTATAAAAAAAACTGTTAATAGATGCGTTGCTTTGGGGAATTCCATATTACGATTATTTCATATAAATATCATTTTACCTCACTAGCTCGAAAAAGTTAACTATATAGCACCGAAGCTACGTGCGAAATTCATTTGAAGGTAACATTTTAGTTGTGAGTGTGTTGTGTAGGTCCTTAGTCACTGTCAGTCACTTATCTCATTTACAAAATATGTTTTTAAGTGCGGTTTTGTATGTCGCATGTAAATAATGCTGTTGCTGTTTTTTTAACTTCCGTAGCCAAAACAGCAAAATCGGAACCCTTATAGTTTCTAGCGGGTCTCGGTGTCCTTAACTAGGAAACGGCCCACTCGTGCGTGAGTCAATCGTTGATGTCACTTTTGCTGACCCGGACCTCGCCCGCTGAACCCGGAAATAGCGCAATTGCGCAGCGAATGTGTTGCGTCGATACATGAGTACACTAGGTAGCTGGTGCCGTAGGCTGAGGCGCTTGAGCAACACCGGGGAAGCTCCGTAATGGCTCGGTCTCTGCATGTAGCCATCACAAAAGCCAAGGAGGGTGGGCACCAAGAGTTGCTGAAAAGCGGGTAAGCTGGTCGTCCTTCGGAAAGAGGGGCGCCCGGTTGAATCACCATCCGCATACCAACCGATTGTTTTGCTGGACGAGGTAAGCAAACTTTTAGAATGGGTTGTGGTGGCTCGCCTCAGTCGTCATCTAGAGTGCACTGGGCCGGATCTGAGTGAGCGCCAGTCCGGTTTCCCGGGCCCAGATCTAAGATGGATGCCATTTCTCGAATGAAGGCCCTGATGGATGACGCTGTGTCCCAGGGTGAGGTTGTTGTGGCGGTATCTTTAGACATTGCCAATGCTTTCAACACCCTGCCCTGGGGCACCATAAAGAGGCACTAAAATACTTGTGTCGTGTGGTGGAAACATACCTGTCTGAACGGTTTGTGAGGAACCAAACTTGCCATAGTTGGAGCCAGAGGGAGGTATCATGAGGTGTTCCACAGAAATCGGTTCACGGCCCTCTCCTGTGGAACATCGGATATGATGACTGGGTGCTCCGGGGGGCAATGTTACCAGGGGTCGACGAGAACTTACATACTATAAATAAGTAAAGTCATCGGATTACAATTTTATAAAAAAACCTGTTAATAGATGCGTTGCTTTGGGGAATTCCATATTACGATTATTTCATATAAATATCATTTTACCTCACTAGCTCGAAAAAGTTAACTATATTACGCCGATGATACACTCGTAACGGCCCGCGGCAGCAGTTACCGTCAGACAGCTGTCTTTGCCGCACCGGTAGTGGCCCATGTAGTGGATCGGATCAAACGATTGGGTTTGAAGGTCGCACTTGAGAAAATCGGAAGGATTTGCACCAGCCGACACCCATTTCGTAGAGTGCGTTACGTCACTGTAGACGAGACCTCCCGGGCACTGCTCTGCCCGACGAGAAGCATGGAAAGGCAGCCGACTTTGGCCATGCATCCTTTACATAGTAACTTTTCATCACCACTGTCTTTACACTGAATGAGACCATATTTTATTCAATTTTTAACCTCTTTCACGTTCAAATGTACAAGTCTCTCGTGCCACAAACGAAGAGTATTTTGGAAGAGCTGCACATTGTTGCAGCTTGCACTCAAAACAGTTTTAAAGTTCATCACATAGAGATTACTCGCGTTTTGCTTTGCACTTAACACAATCATATTCTTTTAAATTAACGCGCTGGTATTTCTTTTTACTAGGACATAGTTTAAACGCATAATGTCACCTTCCGAGAACAGAGCACTTCTCTTATGATATTTTCTTCCCACTGTCCATTTAGGCATTTTTTAATTAATACATTTTCTATTCCACGCACTTTTAGTTCTTGTTACTTACCTAATTTTACTGATTTAATGGTATCTTCATTAAACAGTTGCAAATCCGAGAAAAAAACTTTTCTTAAAGTCATATGAACGGACGCTCCACTGTCCAAAAGCCAATTCGCACTGGTTGCGTTTCTTCGCACGGCAGTCTCTTGCGAAGTGTCGGCGTTTGTTGCAATTGTAGCAAACAAAGGGGTGCTGATTGCTGGCCGTGTTGCTGTTACCAGCACTCGTCCCTGGCTTATGCTTCTCTTGAGAAGCTAAGAGAGCGACTTCAGTCTCTTCTTCTGTCGTCACACTGGCTTGTTCGTCAGTAAGTAAAGCAATCAGGTTTGGAATGATTTGCTGGTTTGAATCAAATGGCAACCAGGCTTGACGGACTGAGCGGTACTTTGATGGTAGAGTACTTATGATTATAGTTATAACTGCAGTTCCACTGATGTTTTCTCCGCTGTCTTTAAGCTGCTGTGCCAAACTCTCGACTTTGGAAATATGCTGTGCCATGCTGTCAGACGGTTTCATTTTATACTGATGTAATCTCTCATGGACTAACATCTTATTGAACTCAGATTTTTGCTATAATAGAGTCCAGTTTTTCCATGATTTTAGCAGCACTATCGCAATTCTCAATGAGAGCAATTTGTCGATAGTACATTGACGACGTGATGATGAACATCGCCGTCCCATCGTTCCGCAGCCACGTCGCGATAGCCGCCTCATTTTCAGGTGTCAAACTAGGTTTTGACATACTGAAATCGATACCTTTTGCCTTCAGCGCACATTTTATTTCAAATTTCCACTGGCGGAAATTATTTCCGTCAAAACGTTCGACGTTCATTTTCAAACCGTCCATTTTTAACTATCAAAATTTTCAATTCACTTTTTCTCTTTTATATTATTTATACCGAGTTTTTGCTCTTTACATCGCTATCGATATCCTGGACCCATAACCTGATAGATTATCAGAAGAAATAAAAATATAAATGCAAGAATTCTGTGTAATAAACGTAATTTATTATATAAAACGAAACTGGTAATTCTAACATTGACAAGGAACGTACTAATCTGACATCTGTCTAAACTTAGCTTTTAAACAAAGATAGCAAGGAGTCTTAATACCAAGTAACTATCTAACAAAATGGCTAAAGCAAAGATCAAACAGCATTTCAAATACTCTAGGAAGATTTCTACCATGTGTTGCCTGTGTTATGGAGACTTGTTTACCCCTGTTAAGGAGCCTTGGTCCCAGGAGAATGAAGTCTTTCGGTACGTGGGACACGTGGTTATCAGATTTTTACCGGTTTAGTAGGATAGGCAGGAGCATGTTAGGTGCTTAGGTGAACCGTGACCAAACAGCGCACGAAACCTAGTGATCGAAACGAGCGTGCCGTGGCAGCCGTCTGCGAGTGCCAGAATCTAAATAAAAAAACCAAACTCAAGTACAATAAAAAAAAACTATGTCAATAAAAACATTCGAAGTATCTACTATTCCAACTAAACCATTCTGCTACTGGAAACGTGGCATTTTGAAAAGAAAATATAAAAAAAAAAACAAATATACAATTTCTAACCGTGAGGTTGCAAAATAAAGCGATATCTTTTGATAAGTTGACATTATAATCATTCGGCGAAATGAAATTACGGGTTTACCTATCATAAACTAGAAAATTGTAATTCCGGATTTTAAAATTCCGAAAACGTTTCGCATTTTTTTAGTTGCCCAAAATTTTGTTTGCCCGGCATTACATATCCCATATTATTAATTTCGCAGTTATCAGTTCGTTGCAATTTTATTTCACATATGATTCTAATCGACACTTATTAAAATTCCGATGTATCATTTGTCTACTACGTTTTAACCGACTCCCAAACAAGAAGGAGGTTCTCAAATCGTCGGGACCTTGTTTTATACCGACAAGTATTAAGTCCAAAATATCAAATATCCCGCTGTATCAAAAAATCCAAGTTGTGTCTTTTGGAGAAGAAAAAAGATTTAAGTGAGGTTAAATGCCTCAAAGAATTTAGTAAAATTATTTAAATATATTTTCTATACAGGATGTTTGGTAACAGGATGCAAAGCTGAAAGTAGGTGATAGTTTAGGCCATTTATAACATTTTAAGCCAGAGATGTCTTAGACAAATGTTATTCCTTTTTTTCGACAATACTAGGAGTTTTCTCTGAAAAAAATCTTAGAACTCATATATTTATATAAAAATACAGTATAACATTTGTCTAAGAATTTGTCTTAAAATGTTTTAAATGCCCTAAACTATCATCTACTTTTGGCTTTGCATCCATCATGAAAAGGTGGTTAACAAAGCAGTTGTCAAATAATGAAGTAGGCAATCATTCTTCTGGCTACTCGTATGGAGTTTCGGGAAAACGTTAATATGGGAAAACAAGCTGGCGACGCTTCAAAAGTATGGTAACCAAAGTATATCGAACAATTCGTTCAAGTGAAAATCGGACAAGTGTGTTTCGGAACTTCGATACGTTACCGAAATTACGCGAAAAATTTGTTGCGAATTGGTAATTGGCATTAAAATTTTTGGCGATAATTTTGAGAACTTAAATGATTGTTATCATTATCCTGTAATATTTATATTGATTTTTATATTAAGCAAATTGAAATCTTTATACGAAGAACTGCTACCACAAGTATCTTTATATATAAACGTAAAAGTCCTGACTGACTGACTGACTTACTTAAATCAACGCCCATCCCAAACCGTAAGACCTAGAAAGCTGTTTTTTCACAATAGGTAGCTTTTATAACGTTAGTATCCACTAAGAAGGGGTTTTTCAAAATTCAACCCCTAAACGGGTGAAATGGGGGTCCAAAGTTTGTATGGGCAAAACAAGATTAGATAGACTATTTTATTCAAAACTTCACAGGAGTATTTCTAACAATAAATGAATAAACACAGGTTTCAGGTTTTTTTTTTAATTCTACTTCTTAGGGGATGAAATAAAGGTCCAAAGTTTGTATGGGGAAATCAGATCGGTTTCGACTAAATTAATAAAATAACTAATTAATTTAAATTTTAAACTTCACACGAGTATTTTTAACAATAAATGAGTAAATACGTGTTTCAGGGTTTTTGAAAATTCAACCCCTAAAAGGGGAAATTTGGTTACAAAGTCGAAAAGTCGACATGGGTATTGTTTGTTTGGTTTATCCGGTCGCTGATTACGAAAACAACAACGATTTTAATATTCGACGTGGCGGACGTGAAATGCTATCTCCCCTGTCGGGGTGCGATGGGGTTGAAATGTCAAAATATCAATATGGGTGTCGTTTTTATGGTTTTTAGGGACGTTAATTACGAAAATGGGATCGATTTTGAAATCTGCCGTGGTGTGACGGGGTTGAAATGTCTAAATACAAATATGGCCGTCGTTTTTATGGTTCTTTGCGACGGTTATTACGAAAATGGCATTGATTTTGAAATCCAACGTAGCAGACGTGAAATATCATCTCCCTGTTGGTGTGCGATGGGGATGAAATGTGAAAATATCAATATAGATGTTGAAATTCAAGGAGAGGTAAACAACAGGTGGTCTTATCGCTAAACAGCGATATCTTCTAGACTAACTTTGGGTAGTGATAACACTTTGAGATTTCTAAGAAAAAAAATTGAGTTAGGGATATTTTGTGTCCTTCCGCCCTCCCTCTATTTTCTAAACCGTAAGTCGTAAAAAAAATACAAATGTAAAATTTAATAAATACTTTCAACGAAAATTGTGTGCAATAAGATCGGACACACGGTTTTTGAGATACTAGCTTTTGCCCGCGGCTTCGCCCGCGTACTACACGTAATTTTTAACCGTCTACAGAAAAAGAGGTTTTCAGTTTGACCCTTAACCGTGACCCGTTTGGCTGAACCGATTCAGACTCGATTTTCGCAAAAGTATTTGTTACCTTCTAGAGGTCTCGGTATACGACATTTTGGTAAAGGCAGTTCTCTTTCTTTTTTAGGAAATTATTGTAATACTTGTTGAATTGTTACGCCGGCAATGACATACTACTACTAAGAGATTATGATTAAAACAGATTTCTACTCTTGAATAAAAAAAATTGCCCGCGGCTTCGCTCGCGTCAAATTCGGGGTCATTTTGAATTTAAAAATCAGCTAAGAGCATGTCGGACCATGCTTAGTGTACGGTTTCCAGGCGTTATTACAATAATAAGCACTACAGACCAGCAAAAGAGCGTATCTTCATGCGGCTTACATCATTTTGTTAAGAAGCGCAGTTTTTCGGCAATATCTCAAAAACAGTGTATCCGATCTTACTGCACACAATTTTCGTTGAAAGTATTTATTAAATTTTACGTTTGTAATTTTATTACGACTTACGGTCTTGAAAATAGAGGGAGGGGGGAAGGACACAAAATATTCCCTTACTCAATTTTTTTTCTTAATAACCTCAGTGTTTTCACTACCCAAAGTTAGTCTGGAAGATATCGCTGTTTAGCAATAAGACCGCCTGTTGTTTACCTCTCCTTGAATGTATTGTAATTAACGTCGCAAAAAACCATAAAAACGACACCTATATTGATATTTTCACATTTCATCCCCATCGCACACCAACAGGGAGATGAGATTTCACATCTGCTACGTTGGATTTCAAAATCAATGCCATTTTCGTAATTACCGTCCCAAATAACCATAAAAACGACATGAAAAAAGAGAACTGTTTTTACTTTTTGTTTTACAAATATCATGATAATAATCACAATTTTTGCAATTTATTAGTGGATCACTCCACTAGCGTTATTATTATAAACAAAGATCAGAAACAAATGAAAAAATTTTTGGACGATACTGGACTTGAACCAGTGCCTTGAGCCAGACCGGGGCAGCACGTTCTACCATCTGAGCTAATCGTCCACTATATTTTTTCATTTGTTTCTGATCTTTGTTTATAATAAGAACTGTTTTTACCAAAACGTCGTACACCGAGACCTCAAGAAGGTAACAAATACTTTTTCGAAAACCGAATCTAAATCGGTTCAGCCAAACGCGAGATAATACAGACATTCCTACATAAGGGTCAAACTGAAAACCTCTTTTTCTGTAGACGGTTAAAAATTACGTGTAGTACGCGGGCGAAGCCGCGGGCAAAAGCTGGTATATTATACAATGGGACGTAATTTGTGTCTTATGCACTATATAATTAGGATATAAATCGATGCCATTCTCTAGATTTTAAGCAAAATATGTTATGGCAAAGGATACATTTGGCGAAAATATAAATGGCAGAATAAAACATAACCAATATAAAAGCCAAAGGTGCGAAACGTTGTAATGCCATCTGATTATTAGGCGAAATGATTATTATGTTATGAAGTTTCCGAAAGTATAATTTGGGAGAAAATATTCGCTGATACATCAGTAAACCGAACTAAAAACACTCACTAAAAGCATTTCCTTCCCATTGTATTAAATAAATCGAATTAAAACTTATTTAAATTAGATATCATACAACAGAAATATTTGACCGTTACTCATTTGTAAACTACTGACATTTGTCGAAACGCGCCATGATAAAACGTGAAATTAGTCTGTATGAATGAGGGTTGCTATAGTATAATAAAACACTTTTAACTAATAAATAATAAAACCGACTCCTAAAAAAACTAAACAATAATGACACTAGTTGCTCTGTGAGCTATAGACCCCACGAGTATTTTTCAAAAGGGTTGAATTTTGTAATTTTATACCTTTTTAACCCATGGGGGTTGAATTGGCGGCTTATAAAAGCTCTATACATCATATAATAATTTAAACTAATATCTTAAGAGTTATCGCAAATTAAAAACTTCGCGCAATGAAAAAACATGGTTGTCTGTAAAGTCGATTTGCGGACATAATTTTAAGTGATCACGCTTAAAGGCCGATCGTACCTCTAAATCGTTTGTTCCGCGCTCTCGCTTGCCTTTGCCTTTGACATTGGACATTGGACATTTGACATTCCCCCAGTTCCCCAAAGCCCCATTTGCCCCATTTCACCAATGTTACGAAATGCAGATGAATGAATCGGACAAGCCATACTTTTTAAACCTGATGTAGGGTTAGTAAAGTCAGGGCAAGGGCAAGTCCCTAGACTTGGCTTTCCCTTTGATCTGATAAATTTTTAACTCTTGTCTTGGCCTCTAATTTTACATGTAATATTTTTGGTGGGATTTATAAGACATCAACATAGTCTCATTCATTATAATCGGAGTTCAAAAGACAGTGGACGGAACGTAAATTTGTACCAAATCAGTAGTCAACGCTGACCCCTTTCTTGTAGTTTTTTAACCCATATCTCTATTTTATAAAATTTCGACAGATAAAGTTAATATTAACGATTGTTAATATTAACTTCATCTGTTACACAACAAATATTTTTTTTATATGACATGTGACAATAAACACACAGAATGGTTGAAAGTACAACTACATTTGTGTTTAATATGTTCTCACTGCTGAGGTGAAAAGTTGTACGTGCCACACGAGACCAAAGTTATTGGCATCTCGTACCGTTTGAATCACTCGCTACACTCAGGATTCTAACTTAGAATCACTTGCTACGCTCGTGATTCAATAATAGACTTTTTGAAATTCATCCCTAAGGGACCTTAAGATCAGGGGTCGGCTGTGCTAGTCTCGTTCGGTTTTTTGTAATAGCCTCAAAGGCCTAATCTATGAGTGCGGGTAAGTTTGTGTACTCACCAGTCAGCAGATCTGGCGAGTAGGCCGGCGCTCTTTCGATGGAAGAGCAGTTCCAGCGGTCGCCGGCGTGCGCGGCGAGGCAGGCAGTGCGCGTGCGCCGTGCGGCCGCTGCCACGTGCGCCATGGCCGCGGGCTGGCGCCGGCACGCGCGAGCCTGCAACATTCATGTCATTACTAGAAAGCTGCCGTCACTTGCTGAAAGATACTTCATAGAATAGTTCTGAGACTTTAACAAGAACGTGGGCGGCTGATCACTGTTTTTTATTTGATTTTTTTTCCATGGATAGTTTTATTAATTGTTCGGATAAACGGATCTTTTCCGGGATAAAAAATCAAGTTTCTCTACGGGTCAATTGCATAGATTGCAAAATACCTTTGGCCGATCCGTAGTAGCGTGAAAGAAGGCCTGACAAGTAAACACACACCTCAAGGACTTTTATTTTGACGACACGTTTGGCTCAGTGGGTTGCACAACGGCCTACGAAGCTGGCGGTCCCGAGTTCGAATCCCGGCCAGGACAAGTGTTTGTGTGATGAGCACGAATGTTTGTTTCTGGGTCTGGGATGTTTTCTATGTATTTAAGTATTATAATTTATCTCTATATTATGTATATCGTCGCCTAGTACCCATAAGTACAAGCTTTGCTTAGTTTGGGGCTAGGTCGATTTGTGTAAGATTGTCCCTGATATTTATTTATTATTATTATTTTCGGAAGGAACGTTTTTCTCAGCTTTCGGCTGGTAATAACTACATCTACGGGTTATCCACCAAGTAAACGTAGAAGGGTGTGAGTTATTTAATTAAGGAGATTGTGGTATATTAGGTATATTATCATCGGGGTCTAATTGCATGAACTTTCTAACAATTCGGCATGTATTTAGTATAGCGGCTTTCTGTAAATTATTATTATTATTATTTCTGGCGCCTTCCTCTGGGTAACATGCACCTTCTTATCTTAAGTATAATTAAAAAGTTAAGGAACTAAACCCGTCTTGGATAATTACTCGTATTTATCCATTTTAACATGAAATAAGTTTAAGTGTGCAATTTTCACTAGAGTGCGAACGAACTTCAACCTACGAGACGAAACGGAAACCTGGAGTTGAAAGTGAAATCTTGGGATTATACTATTATAAAGTTGTAAAAATTAAATGTCTGTACATTGAAGATATTTTCAAAAAATATATTTTTACGTACTATTTGGACTTCACTAAAACGAACATTTTTCATTTGTATTTTTGTATGTTTGTATGTGTCGTTGTGGCTTCATCACGCAAAATTGGTTAAACCGATTTCAACTATTTTTGGCACACGGGTAGCCGGGTATCTCCAGATGGTTATAGGCTACTTTTTACCCGACTACGCTGAAGAAAAAAGAGGGTTATGAATTTTCCCCTCCGCGTACGAAGTTGCGGGCATCTTGTAGTAACTATTAAACATAGGAATATAATGAAGCGTTCACCTGTCCAGGCCACAGCGAGCCGTCGCGTTGCGCCGCCGTGCAGTCGAGCTCCGTCCAGTTGCCTTCGCTCGCGCGAAGCGCCCTGTGCCAACCAAACAACCGATTGGTTTCATTATTCCGCCCTAGCAACGGACAAGCTTACCACATTAATGATCGCACCCTAATCCTAAATATACCCTATTTTTGTCTATACCTAGGTCGCTATGAAAAATTTTGGCTGCTCTTACTCTAAATCATGCGATATATTTTGATTGGTGCCATTATGCAGGTAATTTCAATACCTTCATTTCAATTTCATTGAAATTCATTTTTAAGTATGGTGTGTCAACAGCCCTATCGAATACGCGATAAACGGGTCACAATACCAATTTTGTGCTATGGCCTAACATTAATTTATATTTATACCCTGCAAACTATGAATCTTCCCTGTCTCTGCCTACGGAATTTGATTCGATTGCATGACTATAACTGAAAATGAGAAGGTGTTCAAGACGTCAAAAATAATTGTGAAAAAAGTACTCGCTGTTCAGTAACGATTTTATCTCAGCCCATAAATAACTATTGAAATTATCCACAAAATAGTATACCAAAATATATCGGATAAATAAAGTAAGAGCAGCTATAAACGTAAACGTAAGTACTGCCTAGAGTAAAACGTATGGCACGCCCTTTTGTTTCTTACTTACAACTTGTATCATACAAGTTGTTTGACTTGATCACTACAGTAAGTTGACTGTATTATAAAGCTATAAAATAAACAGTTTATTTGAGTGGTTACAACCAGTACCAACAAAAGTTAGTCTAGAGTGTAACAGAGGCTTTAAACAAAAACCTTCATTTGTTCCGGACTTCAAGCCTCGCTGACGCTGTTCATAATATTCTTTCATGATCACTGCGCTACAGGAAAACGCACTCCTAAATGTTAAGCTGTTACCACTGGCGACAAGTTGGTGGTAACAGGTGGGAATAACCCAGGGTGCTGCACCGCACCCTTAACATTTGTAATAATATTCATGTTTGTTAATGGAGTTAAAATTATTTAAAAATAAAACAGAAACTGGAATTGAGGATGAGGACGGAAAGTAAACGTTAGTTTATAGAGTTGTATTTATTTATATAACTTTTGTCATTAGCAGGTGAGTTACCACTATAATTCCCATATATGTATTATTATCTATGTGCACAGACTAGTGAAATTGTTCGTTAACCGTTTTAACGCTAACGTAACAAGTGGAGGGAGAGAGTATTTTGAATAAAAAGCACTACAGTTTGTAGGAATCTTTTTGTATGGATTTCGCCGAGTGCGCGCCGTCCTGGCGGCTCGCCGCCTCCGGTCTCCGTCCGCGTTGGAACGCCTCGCACATGTCGTACAAGTAATTGGGGAGGAAGTCCGCAGCCTCGCCTTGCCTACGTCGCAGCATCCTGTAAGCCTCGCGCAGCGTCGGCTTGGGCGACAGGCGCAGCTCCAGTTCCACGGCGGACGGGAAATGAGCCGCTAGCGAGTACACAATCTCCAGATCGGACGGCGGTGGACATAGGTGTCTGTAATTTGAAACTTTGTGCAAAAAATATTCCGACATAGACATCTGATGGTTAGCCTCGTCGTACTTTCCCAGCTTCATGTCGTACAGGGCCGCCTTTTGTCTATCGGGCCCCCAAAACTCATCTTCGAATGCCTTAAAGAAATTGGCTATATCCTTGAATTCAAATTTAAAACAGCGGGCCCACATAAGCGGAATACCTTCAAAGCAAGATACGATAAATGAAAGTTGTTTTTCTTCAGGTATGTTCAGCTCCGATATGAAGTATTTTACATATTCTACGAAATCCATGGGATGCGTGTCTCCGCTGTCGTCGAAATGAGGCCTTTTATGCGTAGAAGCCATAATCCAATCGTTGATATTATCAGTTAAGGACTGCATGGTTGCTTTAGCTGAGTTTTCAGCGTCCTTGTCATCTAATTCAACTATTTTCGGGCCGCCATCTTGAGAAATATTACATTTATCGAAAACACCGCCAGTTTTCCCCAGATTTGGAAGAGACATGTGGCTACGAAGACGCGATGAAGGCATACTTTTGTAAACATCTTCTTGGCTTTGAGAAAAACGAACCCCAATTCCTAACGTTGTTGGCTTGTAAGGGGGCCGCTCGTCGTAAAGCACGTGGTCGGGGCGGGGCCGGTCGTCGCGCCTCTCCTTGCTGACCGACGTGGATATTTTATCTACCATCTCGGATAAATTAGTAACAGATGTTTTGATTTGACGTAAATCCACATATAAGCTCATGTTTAGGTTTAGACAATATAGTTAGTGTTTGTAACTACTTATTGTCATTCTTTCTGGGACATAAGGATCTGTAACAAAATTGCTTTGTTGTAACGAAAACATCAAAAATTGGCCAACAATACGAGTACCAATAAAGCCTATAAGTTTACACTTGTTGGTAGGTAATATCTGCCAGGCAAATGATAGGTACCTTCAAAAGTACAAGAACACACGCAGACGAATTCGCATTGGGCTAATTTAGACAAAAAATGTGGGGGTATTTTAATTGAATGAAGCCACAACTTAAGCAACAGAGTTGAAAACAGAATTCGGATGTTATTTTAATGAGAAGATCTCAACTTGAAGTTAAAGCGGAAAGTGAACTAGTTTTAAATGTGTAATGTGACAATATTTAATAAAAAATAAACAACTGTTCCTATTGGTGTCATCAAACTACTGTGATAATAACCGCAAACTACTAATCCTAACTATAGTGTCATAGTATGGAACTTGCTAACTATATAAACAAACCGCCATATTGAAATTGTCTCTGAATGATAAATTTACTAGTGAGTCAAACCATATCGAATAATAAAATACTGAAAGTAAAGAAACCTACTTGGTAGGTACCTACTCTTTTCTAAGAGGGAGTATTACTGCAATGTTAAGCCGCCAGAGTACAAAACTAGAATAAACCGTAAACAGTTTTTTGACCAGTCCTTCAAAGGTCTTTATTAAAATACCTATCTATAAATATTATAATTTGAGTTGAAAATAGTTAAGAGAATATTTTAATACAATAATGCATCAGTGCTGCGTATTTGGATGCAAGAATGAAGGGAATCATTCATTTCCGAAACACAAAAATGTACGAAAACTATGCGAAGCGGCAATAACTATGTAAACAAAAGGCGTAACGGTGACAAAACAAAGTTACGCCTTTTGTTTACATAGTTATCAAGTTCCATAGATTGACACAATACTACTAAATTTATGCTCTTAAAAATAATACAATATAATAATGTTAACTGTGATTTTATATCTTACACTAAGATTATAAGATAAGTACCTTTATAACAATTCGATTTCGGATATTGAATAATTATTTAGGTAAGTAAAGAGTGGCAGTGAGTGCGTGGTAAGTTTGGAAGCGAAAGGGGCTTACATGGGCCTACGTGCGACGAGGCCGAGCGGGCGCGCCGTACTACCCGCTACCGCCGGGGGTGCCGCACTTTCTGCTTTTTATACAGCTCATGTTACGGTAACTGGGTTATCGTAGACGGAATATTAAATTCCATTGATGTTTCGTCGTGCCTGCCAAGGACATCCGTTACCGATTGTTATGTCCAATATTCCAAGGGGAGCGCTTTGTTCAGCTTTCGCGCTTATCGTTCACAATAAACGTACCGTACGAGTAGTAGATAACCGGCCAAGAGCATGTCGGACCATGCTCAGTGTAAGGTTCCGTAGTCGTTACTACAAAGAAACAAATACGACTTGAAAAAGTACAGAGCGAATCTTCATGGCACTTACGTCCTTTTGTTGAGAATCGCAGTTTTTCGGCAATAACTCAAAAATGGTATGCCCCATCATGTTGAAAAGAATCTTCGTTGAAAGTATAGCTAATTCCACGTGAGTTGAGGTCACGCACACAATAAAACCGTCATGTAATGACAGCGGGATTTTGAATTTAATGCTCTTATATTGTACCGATAGCAAGTTCAACAGTAAACAAAATTGTAAAATAGACCAAAAAGTTTCTTTTAACTATTTTGTTAAGTATTCATCGACTACAAACAAAACAGAAGAGAAAAGATTTTGAATAACTAGGTTTTGCCCGCGGCTTCGCCCGCGTACTACACGTAATTTTTTGCGGCTTACGTCCTTTTTGTTAAGAAGCGCAGTTTTTTGGCAATATCTCAAAAACCGTGTATCCGATCTTATTGCACACAATTTTCGTTGTAAGTATTTATTAAATTTTACGTTTGTAATTTTTTTACGACTTACGGTTTAGAAAATAGAGGGGGGGAAAGACACAAAATATTCCCTACCTCTCTTTGAATGTATTGTAATTTACGTCCCAAAAAACCATAAAAACGACACCTATATTGATATTTTCACATTTCATCCCCATCGCACACAAATAGGGAGATGATATTTCACGTCTGCTACGTTGGATTTCAAAATCAATGCCATTATCGTAATTACCGTCCCAAATAACCATAAAAACGACAGTCATATTTATATTTACACATTTGAACCCCGTCACACCCTGGCAAATTTCAAAATAGATGCCATTTTCGTAATGTGTAGCACACCAACACGGAGATTATATTTCACGTCCGCTAAATTGGATTTCAAAATCAATGCCATTTTCGTAATTAACGTGCCAAAAGACCATAAAAACGACATCCATATCGATATTTAGGCATTTCAACCCCGTCACACCTCGGCAGATTTCAAAATCGATGGCATTTTCGTAATTAACGTCCCTAAAAACCATAAAAACGACACCCATATTGATATTTTGACATTTCAACCCCATCGCACCCCGACAGGGGAGATAGCATTGCACGTCCGCCACGTCGAATAGTAAAATCGTTGTTGTTTTCGTAATCAGTGACCGGATAAACCAGAGAAACAATACGCATGTCGACCTTGTAACCAAATTTCCCCTTTAGGGGTTGAATTTTCAAACACCCTGAAACATGTATTTACTAATTTATTGTTAAAATACTCGTGTGACGTTTAAAATTAAATAGTCGAAACTGATCTCATTTCCCCATACAAACTTTGGACCCTCATTTCATCCCCTAAGAAGTTAAATTCTCAAAAAACCTGAAACACGTATCTACTTATTTATTGTTAGGAATACCCATGTGAAGTTTTGAATAAAATAGTCTATCTAATCTTGTTTCCCGATACAAACTTTGGACCCCCATTTCACCCCTTTAGAGACTGAATTTTGAAAAACCCCTTCTTAGTGGATACCAACGTTATAAAAGCTACATATTGTAAAAAAATCAGCTCTCTAGGTGTAACGGTTTGGGCTGGACGTTAATTTAAGTGAGTCAGTCAGTCAGTCAGGACTTTTACGTTTATATATATAGATAGATAAAGGTCAGATATGCTTAGGTATAGAATAAATATAGTATTGAAGCACTTGACAAAGAGACGTTTCACAATATTATCGGAAAAACCAAAGGAAAAATATAAAGATACCGGATAATGGAACCTAGGATTGATGATTTAACCGAAAACCATAACCTTGTAATCAATCTTAACGAATCGGATAAAGATATGCCAAGTGACGTTGGTTTATGAAAGCATTTTTTATATTTTTTAACTGTACATATGAAAAATATAATTAAGCGTTATATTTTCTTCTGTTTCCGCGATTATTACTCATTGAAATAAAACAATTTAACGGATTATATCGCGTATATTATCTCATTTTAGTTCCCGACGTTTCGGAAGCTTTCCAGCTTTCCATGGTCACGGGAGGACTGAGAAAAAAAAAAAAAAAAAAATTTGGTCGGGAACTAAAATGAGATAATATACGCGATATAATCCGTTAAATTGTTTTATTTCAATAATTAAGCGTTTTTATTTACATTCACACACTCATTTCATTCATTCACTTCTTTTTTTTGCAATTAGTACTTCATGTAGCTGTGTGTGTAATCAATAATCATTTACCTCAACTATCGTGGAACTACATACATTATCTAGGTATGCCATCTTTTTCATATTTTTTGGATGTGTGGTTAAAACATAAAGGGTAGCGTATATTGTGTTCCTACCACAATATATGCTATCTTTAGAGCGGCTATTTCTGAAATTATACACATAGTAATCTTAAAAATTGCTTAGAAATCTTAAAGTGTTTCTAAAAGAACTGTCAATTGCACATTTGTCACACGTGAATATTTGCAGAAAAAAACCAGCTTCTATTACATGTATAATTTTTGTTATTTCACTACCAAACTTAGTAGCTGCTTATACATCGGGCCTTATATTCGTATGAATTGCCGTGGAACTACACAGCGAATACAGAATTAGGCCGGCAGGTACTTCATGTCATAGAGGTAATTGGAACAGGATATTGCTGCAGCTCTATTAATAATTGCTGAGCTTCGCTCCGTAAACCGATATTCGTGTAATGCGAAGGGGTGTGGAGCGAGCGCACGCGACGTCGATGATGCAAATGGCGACCGAAAGAGCCTCCAATTTGCAGTCTAATTTGGTATCGCGAGCTTCGATTACGAGGGCTGCGCTCGGCGTGGCACCGGCTGCACCCGAGTCGAGGACCCCAGGCATTACAAAATTCGCATTCAGCGGACCACCCATCATAAAGCACATTAGATCAGGTACGTACTTACCTACCCTCAAAAATGTATTTGGCCGCAAAACGATGCAATAGCGGTAGACTTGGGAGCGGGACACCGAGTCACGCTGCTATAAGCACAAAGCTTCCGTAGTCGCGCCCATTATGGATAATTCATGCGGAATGTAATTGTTCCGTTGTCCGATTCAGCACTGGGAACATTATCGCGTTCGTCACGCCGCGCACGTGTACGACCGATATAATAAAATAATTCCCGTATCTAATTGTACGCGCCTATCTCGATCTAGGAGACAAAGAGCCCGCCGAGGGGGGAAACGATACGGTCTGCCATAGCTGCCCTTACAATGCACGCGCCGCCGCCCTATTGGGCGTTTTTATTTTGTGTTTTGCTTTGTGCTTTTAGGTCTGAGTATATTTGTGATTTAAGTCCCGAAGTCCCAATCTCATTGTCCATCAGCTGTGGGTCATAAAAGAAAGTAAACTTTTGTCAGTCACATCTGGCTAAGGCGAAGGACTAGTAATACCAGCATAGTACATACTTGTAAACACCTATAATTATGCATCTTCTTCGCTGCATTCAGTCGACGGGGTTGATAAAAAGTTCGTTGAAATCGCAACGGAAGTAAAAACAAAGTAAATGGTTTTAAAATAGAAGCATTAGAGCGGACGCGCCTGCAGCGGCACAGCGGTCGTGCTGATTCCCATTTAATGATGATTAAATTGTGTATGATTGTGTGGGTGACGTGCGACCTGCGTGGCCGCCGCCCCCGCGTCCTCCGCCGCCCCCGCGACCGCCGCCGCCCTCTAGCGCCGCTAATTGAAACCAAACTGTAAAAGTTGCGCTTTCTTCCCTTTTTCCATGCAGCAATTTACCATAATCAGTGAGGGGTAGCTAAACAAAACAAAAATGGAGATTTTAAAATCCAAGTTTAATAATGGTGAAAGATAAATGCAACGTCATACCGAAGCCCACATCCTCTACAGCCATTCTCCCAAGAAGTTAACTAGGAATAATCACATCGAAGCAATTTCAATTTGTTACAATCAGTAGCAACAGGCTAGGGGCTAAATCCCACCAGTGTGTCCGTAAACTAGCACGCGTCATTACACACCGAAGAATGAGACTGTAATATGAACCATTCGCCACACGCGCCCGGAGTAATGAGTGGTAAAATCAAGATCCCGGGCGCCGATTTATTACAGGACCGAGGGTGGAATACTCTGGAAAGATGTCAACTAAAAACAGACACTGTTTGCTCTATCAGACGTCCACGGGCCGTGTGCCTTGCGCACCGCGTCTGACCTAAACTCTAAGTTTGTATTTTTGCACACCCCCATCCATTCATCCATTCCATTGCATACACTCCATCCACGGAAACGAGTTAGTACTAAAAATTTGAGAAACCATACTATTGGTTAGAGATAAAGGTAACAAATGCACAAGCGATGGGTTTACATGGCGGTCGAATCGACTAATAATATTAGGTAATTCACCTAATTTCTGCTTGTATTTTTTTTTTGTTTCCAAAATTAATACTAGCCTACTCGAACCACAGCCAGTGACCAGTTTGTCAAATCCAGGTGTCGTCGCACCGCAACAGGCGCTACCCACTCCTAATTGGGAATAGGTTTCGGTACTTTGGGTTATACTATAAACTTTACGGCATAATGGTAAACGTCAATCGAACATTTTAATATTACGAGTTAACTTGTAATAATTAGGGTAAGTGCTCCAGTGAATGAACACTTTAGGAAATTTTCATCTTTAAAAAATATTTTTAGGCAGATAGTGATAGTTAAATTCAAATATTAATGTTTTTACAGTAAAAATAACTATTCTAGTTTGCTTATATTGCTTTTCTTTTACAATAGCACTGCACAATTTGAAGTTATATCTCACTCTATAGGAAAAAATGGAAAATAATCAGTGAATGAACGCAAAATTCTAGCAAATGAACGAATGAAACCAATGAATGAACTACCTTGAGTATTATGCTTTATTTTACTGTAAAAAATACAAAAGTGTACTTATGTTGACAAAACTAAGTATATCATACTTGTTTGTGTAAGTAAAAACCTATGTTGATATCAAATTAAACAAATTAACTAAATCAATAACAAAAAAAATTGTACTCGTGATTATCAACAGATATATTACTGTTACCACGCCACGTTGCTAATTCTCGCCATCTAGTAGCAATACATTTACTGTAACCAAAAATAAGTATTGTAGTTCATTCACCGGTTTTTGGAAACCAATAAACGAACTAGCTTTTTTGACGTAGTTTATTCGAACAAGTGAATAAACCTATATTTTAAAGTTTTGTTCGAACACTAGCACTTCGATAGATAACACAATTGTATTAATCTCACTGAAAACTAAATCTTATTACTACTACTAAAACACAAAATATTCCACAAACAGTAAATCACGCGATCCCACTGAATGAACAACCCAGTTCCTTAATTGGGTTTAGGTCATTTTGAATTCTAGTCCCAGAACACTGGATTAAAAACCACAATTTGAAAAGAAATTACATTAATTTATATATTAATAGCACGAACATATCCTTATGGCTAAAAAAAACAGGCATTATGAATGACAGATGCGGGGGGCACATGGAGTAACACATTAGACGCAAGGTAGCTTAGCCCTGTTCCTTATTACTGTTCCATATAAAAAATCTACAACAGCCGCAAGTACACTTTACATCGTTGCCATTTTGAAGCTCCTGCATAAGAGTTGAAGGAATTGCTACCTGAATCTGACAAATAATGTAGCTTGTCGAAAAAAAAATACCAGACATAGTAGAAATGTTTTATATTCTTATTATGCGAAAAAATAGTGTGTTTGGTCATTCACTGGAGCACTTACCCTACCTACTGTTAACTCTAGAGATGTTACTTTTTTATCATTAACCATGATACAACCAACAATTGCACCTACGAATATATATATTCAAAAAGAAAACACTGTAAAGGTAACAAATCTAATCGAAATGTTTAAAAATTTGTATCTTCATAGGTTCACTACACGATATTAATTCATTGGTTTTCTTGTGTTCGATCTAATTCTACACACACTTTTTGTAAAAAGAAACCGGCCAAGTGTAAAACTAACCCGCGCACCGAGTGTTCCGTGGAAAAACGTCCACTTAACCTAGCCTGCACCTGGTAATCATCGTCGTAAATCCTCGCGTAAATTAACAACACGCAAAAAGTTGTGTGTCGGTCTGAAGCACTATCCTGAGTAGGCTTATGAGACTGAAGGGTTGCTCAAACTGAATTTTGAAAATGGAAAATAAAAAAATGGCGAGTACAATGTTTCTGTAATATTTATGTTAATTCATACAATTGAAAGATAATATTTAAGTGTCCTAGAGAGCAGTAGTGTATCTTTCCATATTTTCCTTCGTTCTTACAGTTAAAAAAATACTTTAGTATCTGCATGGTATACCCAAATGACCTAAGCTTCGAAATTATGACAACCGTCATATTGTCATTTTTCATATGTTAAAAAAGCAATGAAATCGTATTTCGACCATAACAGAATCGCAATTCAATCTTTAACAGATATTTTAATATAATACGCGTATTCGAACGTGTTGAAGTTTATTTGTTTTTTAGACTCTAATGCCGAAATGGTGATTCGAATTGACCTGTCCTTGTCGCTCGCTTGTGAAAAGTTATATGCGCCACACAAGACCAAAGTTATTGCTCTCGCTACGCTCAGGATTTGAGCTTAGAATCACTCGCTACGCTCATGATTCAACAATCGGCATTCGCGGCAAAAATAACTTTGCTCTCTTGTTACCCAATAGTTATCTATTATGCAAGGCTGCAAACATGTTATTTGTCGCGAGTGCTTCAATTAAAAGCCGAGCAAGCGAAGGATTTTAAAATATAAATTCCAGCGTAACTAGTCTTTCAAGGCCCAAGAAGCCAAACAAATTTGCTGTCGTGCGAAACACCACTTTTCACCTTACTAAAGCGAGGAAAATGTGTTATGTAATAAAATTATTAAACAAGTAAAAAAAAATACTTATTTTTATTTTAAACCTAACAATTAACCCTTGAAACACACTCATAGCAGTCATAACACGACAAAGAAATAAACATGTTAATAGTGGGTAAGTACATTACGGCAGAGACCAGTAAATAAGTCAATACTCGATACTCAATCGTTTATTGTATTCCACAATGTTAGTGTTAGTTTACAGGATCGGTACGAGGTAAACTTAAGTTGCATAAAAGTTGCATAACAGTGAACTTTTGGACCCTGTTGGGCACAGCAAAAATGCGTAGAGAGAATACGACTTATTTATTTAAACTTTATTGCACAAAACAAAATCAGTACATATGGCGGACTTACTGCCAAATGGCATTTATTTATGTTTATTTGTTTTTTTTTTATATTATTTCCTCTTAATATTCTCTTAATGTATAATAGCTTTTATTAATAAAGAGTTCTTTTAACAGTTTTATGAATAAATAATATTTTTTCTCGGATTTAATTATATCTGGCAGTTAATTGTATATTTTTATGGACATGGCATATGTTGCTTCTGAGTTTATTTTAAGTTTTGACGACGGTAGCATAAGTTTTTCCCTATATCTGAGCTGATGAGATGTCGGTATTGTTTCACGTTTCTCGTAGTATTCAGGATAATTCCGTTCGAACTTTCAAATTTCTAGAATATATAACCCAGTCAACGTTAGTATTTTCTGTTCCTGAAAATGGGGTTTGCAACTATCGCTGTTGTCAATATTTACTAATATACGAATATGTTTTTTTGTGGATTAAATAAAGATGGTACGTCTGTACTACTGCCTCAAAGGATTATACCCTAGCTAAACCATGCATTAGCATAACCATATCATAATAAGTGGCGAGTGCAGTGTTTAAGTCAGTAGATTTTTTTATTTCGCGGAGTGCATATACAAAAGATGATATTTTTGTTTTGATTTTTTCAATGTGCGTTGTCCAGTTTACATGTGTATCTATGCCCAAGCCTAATAGTGAAACTTTATTGACTACTGTAATGAAACCTTGGATAAAAATAAACACAGATTTCATACAGATACGTAAAATTTCATTTGTCACAGTTCCGGAGGTAATAAAGACACATACATATAAATCACACACGCGTGTTAGTCGAATCTTACACGGATACGAGAAAATTTAAATTGAAATCAGAGCGATGGAACTAAATGTTCAGGCACAAATGGTTTTAAAACTGAAGGTACGTGATTCGGGGATCAGTAAAGTTTATAGTTGTGGTAACCGGTTGAAAGATGATACGCACGGTATGATCAGATAGATGAATTACCGAATATTAAACCTCACACTGGCGACGTAATGGCCGGTTGGAATTAAGAAAAATATAATAAGAGGAGAGGCCAAAACTCACAATATAAAACTAAAGGAAAACCGCATAACATGCACCGTAAACTAGATTATTTAGGTTTTAGTATAAAGTGACCCTAGAATTGTGTTATTATTGTTTTACTACAGTTACAACTAATTGAGATTTATGTGCCGCTTATAGGATGCTCAAACGGAAAACATGTGTGTAAATGAAGTTCGTAAAGATTTGTTTGCTTTAAAAAACAAGCTCGTGACAAGCCTGCCAGCGTGCAGCTTACCAAGCTGGCCACATATGGGGAAACGGTCTGAAACTGAAGTTCGTAAAGACTTATTTGCTTTAAAAAAACAAGCTCGTGACAAGCCTGCCAGCGTGCAGCTTACCAAGCTGGCCACATAGGGGGAAACGGTCTGAAACTGAAGTTCGTAAAGACTTATTTGCTTTAAAAAAACAAGCTCGTGGCAAGCCTGCCAGCGTGCAGCTTACCAAGCGGGCCACATATGGAGAAACGGTCTGAAACCAGAAGTTTCCGTACCATGTCCATCTTCTTGGGGATGGACTAAGGCAAATGAGAGTTGGACTCCCGAATGGTCGGCAGTTACGGCGATTTGGTCGCAATTAAGCCTCTTGGACCAAAGTGGCTGCAAATCTGGCTACGATAGTATGCGTTGCGGGTGTCGTCGGGTCAGCTTACCATGCACTGCCCAGTGTAAATCCTGCAAAGGTGGCTGTACAAATCAAAAGTAAGTTAATATAATATTCAATGCAGGATTATTGTATGCTGACCACTGATTTCCACTGGTAGGCACAAAATTTTAGGTCTAATGGTAATCAAGTAAGCACAAAAATAATTCAACAATACCCTACAGCAACACACTCCATGTATAAAATACAAATACTTTAAAACGACTTTCCTTTTCAGTTCTACATCTGCTGATGAACCCGAAGAGGGCATTTAAGTTTTAATTACAATATTTGACAAAAAAATATGTACATAAATATTATTTCAAATTCTTGTAGTCCTATCAGATAAAAAGCTAAATAAATTCGCTAACTACTAAGCCACATTTAATATATCTCCGGACCAACTATGCCGGGACCTATATTAAGTTTTTATTTTTTGTCTTCGAATGTAGTGAAGGATACTTAGAAGGGAGGTGTAGTGTATGCCTTAGTTATAGTTTCACCGTAACTTCGCTGTTTACAGCAACATAAATACATATATTGCTTGAGTGTGCCAATAGATGATATAAAACTCTATGTAACGTTATTTTAATGTTCTTTTATCTTATACTTTATCTCATACTTGATGGTATAACAATATACTATATTCAACTACATGGACTTTTCATGAAGAACCCTATCTCATCATACATCATGGCGACCTTGCCTTTTGAAGTACCTGCATACCTGACTACCGACTTATGGATCTAGAACAGAAAAGAGGATAGAAAATGAAGTCAAGTTGTCTACGGAAAATATGAAGCTGAAACCAAACTGAAGCCTGCTAGAAAAAAGAAGATGATCAAGAAAGAAAATCGCGAAGAAAAATACCACTGCTGAAGACTCAAGAACGAAGAAAGAAGAAGATTCACATAATTATCAAGCAAGAAGATTCCAATTAATATGAAGAAAGAAGAAACACAATTATGAAAAAATCTTTTAAGAAGAATCAAGTCTCAAGAAAGAAGAGCGTTGTCCAGGGCTCGCAAATCAAAAGGTGTCCAGGGTTATCCCGGCCCGTCACCGAGCATCAGCAGCGGCATCGAGCTCCACGCGACTGCCAGCACATCGTCGTCGTCGTCATCGCCGAGCGTCGAGCAACGTGACAAATAACGTCATGACCTCAATTTAGCGTAACTCCCTCACTAGCATAAAATTAAGTAAGTGAATATTTTATTATAACTTGTGTCTTTTGTTACTATTTTTAATAATTACGCATCATTCAATTCTATTATGTCCGCTGAGTTACAAGACTTATATACAAAGTTGGAATATATAAGAGAGTATTTAGTTAAAATTGCCCCAGAGAGGCGTCAGAAGGAAATCGAAATTAAGAGAAGCGAAATCATTGTACCAGCGATTGGACTATATTGTGTCTTAAGTGAATGATGAGATAGAATAAAAGATACAGTGCGTATTTAAGATAATTCAGACCTTTGTTCCTTACGTAGATAGTAGTAGTCAAACTAGTTTGGAAAATAATTCTCAAAACATGGCTGACTTTGATATTAGGACTGCCTTAGCCTTGTTACCTGTTATGACAGGACAAGAGCAAGATACTAAGCAGCTGATAGACGGAATCGCTTTATATAGTTCCATGATAACTGCGAAAACGCAGCATCAATTAATAGAATTTGTCCTGAAAACTAGACTTTCAGCCAATGCCAAATTAAGGTTGAAATCCACTTACAGCTTAGCTCTAGATTTAGTTAGCGATATACAGAAGTATCTGTTAGCAAAGAAATCGCCACAGGCGATACAATCGCAATTGTTTAGAGCTATACAGGGACGTAGATCTATAGAATCTTTCGGATTCGAGCTGGAAGAACTTTTTGTTAATTTGACTATCGCACAGTCCGATAACGATAGCCAAAAGTTTGATGTTTTGCGTCCTATCAACGAGAAAACGGCAATTAAACGCTTTGCTGACGGACTAGCAGACCAGCGTCTCAGTACCATCATTGCATCTCGTCAATTTTCGTCACTGCCTGAAGCTATTAGAGCAGCAGTTGACGAGCATATCACGTCCAGCAGTGACCATGTCATGCAGTACAGACCATCGTATAGGAAACAAAATTATTACAAATGAAGTTCTCGGGAAGATTATAATAATAACGGTTCATTTCAAAACCAATTTCGCAATACTTACAACCGGAACCAGAGTGCTTCCGATTTTTGTAAATTCGGGTCACAAAAATGCGTATTCGAATAATCGCAATACCTACTCACGTGCCTCAAGCGCATCGCAAACGCGCAGACCGCACGGTGCGTCGAGTCAGCATGTTCAGCCGTCCACTCGGACCGATCGCAGTACAAATAGGAAAACCCAGTTTTTTCGTGCCCAAAGTAATTAATAACTCGATATTTAGCTATAATAATTATAGCATAGTAAAATGCTATATCGAAGGTGACAGACAGTTAGACTTACTTGTGGATAGCGGAGCTAGTTTATGTGTAGTGAAATACGAATATTTACAGAGGAATACGAATTTACTCTCTCAGTTAATAAAAGATAGGTTAGTGCTTAAAGGGATAAGCGTTAATTTAGAATCCGAAGGTTATATTAACTTAAAATCTGACAATTAATAATGTAGCATTTAACGAGAAGTTTTACGTTTTTAAGCACCTGTTATGTGCTGCTGAAGGTATTATGGGTCAGGATTTTTCGTAGACGCTACAGTGCTATACTTGATTACAAGCACGGAACCCTTACCCTAGAAAATAATAATCAAAAAATACAAGTTAGGGTCGACGACACAAACAATTACTCGTATGTCATCCACCCGCGTTGCGAAATCGTCAAATATATTCCCACAGTACATACAGAGGATTGCGTAGTTTTAGCGAATGAAATTAAAAAAGATGTTTATGTCGCAGGGGTTATTTCAAAACCAAAAATGGACAAATACCAGTAAGGATATTAAATACAACAGACACGACGATGAACGTTAATTTTTCCGAAATAGAAATATTAAGTTTGAATAATTTTGGAATTTAAAGTTCTTTTAAAGAACTAGACTGGCCTCTCCTCTCGTCTACTTCTATTAGTCTAATTTTCAGGTTTTCGAAGTTACTTTCCTAAGTTGGAGTTGATTCCCACGCTGCAGTAAAATTCAGATAAGTATTGTCGAGGCTTTTTATAATTTTCGATTCGACCATTGCTTCATCATTGACTTTCAATTGTTTTAGTCGAAATGTCAGATTTCTAATGTCAAATGAAATGAAATGTCAAATGTCTGATCACTGCATAATATTGTAAAAATCCTGAAGTAAAGTAATTTTCTTTCTTTCCTCCGTGCCTTCAAATATGCAGCAAATACTGTCGTACGTTTCCTGAGTGGTTTTAAATTCAAATAAATGTTCTTGTTAATAGTCTTAAGAATGTAATCTTTGACTTGTGCATCTTTTTCTTTGAATTTATTTTCGTCTTTTTTAATCAAAATTTCCATGTATAATTTGGCCCAAGCCCTTCGAATGACACAAAATGTCTATCTGGAATTTCCGAATTTGGAAACTGTCACTGTCTTCTAAAATATGTACACTGAGATTCTGCTCATATAGAAACTTAGCTTTATTCAGCTAATTCCAAGTCTAAAACAGGTATTGAATGTTTCATTTGTAAGAAGTTTGGGCACTTTGCAAAAGACTGTAGGAATCACTAGGATCTGCAAAAAGGCAAACCATAAGGATAAAAACTGATTGTTTAAAAAGAAGGACAATGTGGCACTTGTAGGTAATAAATCAAGAGTAGTAGCTTTGAGAATTTTGTTTTAGACTCAGATTGCACAGTTCACATGGTGAACAAAAAAAATACTGTCTAATATTAGGGCAAATACAACTGACATTGGTACAGCTCAAAAAGGCTGTAACCTTAAAGCTGTTTGTGCAGGTGACTTCGAAGGTAAAAATTGTAGCATAAAAAATTATCTGCGTGTTCCCGATCGTTCTCAATACTTACTCTCAGTTTCAGAGATAACCAAACGCGGTGGTCAAGTCCTTTGAAAACAATGTTGAGAACCGCCGTGGAGGTACGACAATAATAAAGAAATTTTCTTCTGTTACCGTGATTATTACTTATTTAAATAAACCCACGACCATGGAAAACTGAAAACCTTCCGAAACGTCGGGAACTCAATGAGATAATATGCGCGATGCAATCTGTTAAAATTGTTTTCAGTAAGAAGACAGAGAACGACCATAAAAAAATTAGGTTATCTTGGTCTAGCTGCATTGCGAAACCTTTTTAAAGCAGCAGCCATAAAAATAGATAAAGTGACAGAAGAAAAAAAATGTTAGCCAGTTGTGAGGTGTGCATTAAAGCTAAACAAACGATATTCCCATTTAATACTGGAGATTAATACATACTGACAACAACAACAAAACATACTGGCATACTGGTGCAATAAAAGTAGACACGTGGAACAGAAAACGATACTTTTTAAATGTAATCGATGATTTCAGTGGGTAATTATACAAAATTCTATGCCTTAAAAAATAAGAATGAAGTAGCCTCCCACATAAAACACTATATAGAAGAAACCGAAAGAGAAAATAATGAAAAAGTGTTAATTATTAGATGCAATAATGGATGTGTGTACTCCTCTAAAGAATTTCAGAATTGGAGTAATGAAAAGGGAATTAAACTATATTATACCGTGCCTGGAACGCCGTAACTAAATGGCAAGGCGGAACGGATAAATCTAACAATAACTGAAAAAGTAAGATGTCTCCTATACAATGCAAACCTTTCTAAAGATATGTGGGGAGAAGCTTTTTATTGTGAAGTATATCTAATAAACCGTTTGTCAAGCGAATCCATCAACAATTTAACTCTGTATGAACTCTGTAATAAACGCAAACCCAATTTATCCAATATAAAAACATTTCGAACGTTAGCTTACGCAGACGTGGTGACACATTTGGATAAGTTAGATTCTAGAACAAAATCATGCTATGTTATGATCGGATACACAAACAATGGATATCGGTTTTGGGATGACGTAAAAGGAAAGTTATTGTGGCACGTGATGTAATATTTAGTGCAAAAAATACACAAGTAAAACAAAAAAAAACCTAAGATCGAGATATTTATTGAAGAAATAGAATCAGATGAAGAAAACTCAATGATTCAAAGAGATGCAGCTAATATACAGTGTATAAATGCAAGAAAGCAAGTAGATTCAGATATACAAGAGACTGTCAGTGTGTAAATACAGAACCATTAGGCTCAAAATACGATAGCAATATGAGAGCCCAATGACAGATTCAGAACCAACCAAAAAAGGTAACTAGAAGTGACAGAGTTGTAAAAAATCCTACCAGATAAATGACTTTGCCCTACTCACTTTCAACGAAGTTATGAAAACTCCAAAAAAAGATAAATGGAAAAAAGCAATTGAAAACGAACTTACGTCAATGGAAGATAATGGAGTATGGAAGTTAGTAGATAAAGAGAAAGCTTCGGGGAAAAATATACTTACAAATAGATGGGTATTTAACATTAAAAAAAAATTAGACTTATAAAGCAACATTGGTAGTAAGAGGTAACGAACTGAAAGAGACAGACCTGGATGAAATATTTAGTGCTGTTGCTTCACAGTCCGCAATAAAATCGCTGTTTGCTATTGTAGCAGCAGGAAATGATTGTTTCATGACTTATCACCTTAAAACAGCGTTCCTAAATGGCGATCGAAGAAAAGGTGAAGATTTTTTTTATGAAAATACCTATTGGTGTTAAAAACTAAAAGACAACGTTTGTCAGTTGGTGAAGTCGCTATATGGACTTCACAATTCCAAGTAGATGGAATGAGAAATTTCTTAAAACTATCTCGGACATTGATTTCACACAAGCTAGAACTGAACCATGTATTTTAAAGAATAAAAACTCTTCGGTAATTATTGAAGTCTACGTCGACGATGGTAAATAACAGGACCCAATAAAGAGGATATACAGCAAACTTTGAAGAAAATATATTTTAAATTCGTAATTAAAATATGTGACAAACCATCATCATAGTTATTTGGGAATGGAAATAACAAACAATTCGGAAGGCATATGGTTAATTCTAACAGCCTACGTAAAGAAAATCCTTAAGATATACAACATGGAGCACTGCAAACACATAGATACACCGTGCAAACCGGAAAAAAATGCTGTCAGTGTTGATGATAGAGAAGCAGTTGGGAGCTTAAATTGTACTTATGAACTAAAACTCGGCCAGCATACGCGGTTGGCATGGCTAGCAGAAATATGGAAAAAAAGCAAAAACATAGTTGCTATAAATAGTACATTACTGCAGACGCCGGGAAAGAAGGGCTTGCCGGGTGAGTAGGTATAGACGGATAGTGATACGAAGCCGGCAAGCACTTTTCACGGCCAGAGGCATGTATAGTGCTTTTCTCAAACATATGCAATGAAATAAAAAAATACACCACTCAAAAAATTACACGACAAAAGTTTTTGAAATGTTCCCTTCAATCCCTCCATAATGTTTTTACTGAAGTCGTCTGTATTTCGCGTGTGTAGTGTTCGAGTAGACCCTTAGGGCCGTTCTACACCACCTTTATAATAAGAATCGTAATTTGTATAATAAATAAAATAATTGCAGAGGATTTTAAATATTGTCTATGGTCTCTGGTGACTTACTTATACATAGACAATATTTTAAATTCTTTCATCAATATAATTAATCATACAGATTGATGTTCTTAATATCAGTTCGTAATAGGCATATTTTTGCTGATATTTTTGGTCCGACAACCATTCAGCCACTGGATTTTGTTTTTTTTTAAGAATATAGCTGTTTAGCCTGTTCATGAACACTGACGCCATGTTAAAAAAAAATTAAAAATATATTACTTACCGGCCTAGGCCTTCAATTTTGTATGAAATTCCTTTACAGTTCTTTCGAGTCGTTCCGCCCGAAACGTGATAATTTGAAGCCTGTTATAACGCACGTAATGACGACATTTCATTGCATGTTTGAGAAAACGAATATTAAGGTATCTGGCAGGCACCATAGAAGAGGGTATATGGTATTGTTACGTACTAGGGTACGTAACAATATGGTACGTGATTGAAAAGCACTTTTAAACCGATGAACAAGATATTGGATTTATTTCCACACAGACACAACGTTTACACACTTAAAACACTAATAAAACACTGTGTTAACGTAAAGTATCGAAAGTGTAAACTTTCGATACTTTACGTTAACACACTTAGAACACTTTACACTTATTTCCCACTTGAACTCTCCAGTCGCAGTCGCTCCTTTCCTTTGTGAACTCTTCGGGTTCTAATCGTAAACTGACTCGTGGCGCGGCGCATCGCGCATATTTATACTGGCTTGGGGCCATCTCGAACGTTCGAGTCGCAAGAACAAGTCATTTTATAGGTTCCTAGTACCTAGTAGGTACAAGATTTAAAAAAAAAGAACAAGTCTTTCTATAGGTTCCTAGTACCTAGTAGGTACAAGATTATTCAGGAAACTTCCGACTGCCGTCTTGCTCACTCTTTTCCCGAATGATCGGCGTACCGCTATCCTTGTATTGATCGTGTTGTCTCTGTCACACCCTTCTGGAATGTTCCCTGTATAGCTATCTCTTTTTAATCATGCTATCTCTTTCACTCCTATTGAAAATTTCGTCATATACTGAAATGGACTTCATAAGGGTTCCTGAAAACGCCTGAAAACGGGTTTTCAGGTTATGTTGCCATCTGATAGAGGGTAGCCTGAAACTGACTGAAAACATGTTTCAGGCGCCTGAAAACAACGGCAACTGGCGAGAAATTTTGATAAACTGGTATGTGATAGATCACCCTCTGAAACAGCCTGAAACGGTATTTCACCTGAAAACGCCTCCAAATCATAGAAAAACACGATCAAAGTTTTTCCTCTAAGCCACCGTCGTAACACTATATAAAGAATAGAGTACTATGATTTTCTGTGTTCTCCGATTCAGATTACGCCGGAGATATAAAAACAAGACGTTGCACTAGGCTACACTATTATGATGGATGGAGGACCAGTGGCGTGGAGTTCACGTAGACAACCAATCGTTACGTTGTCATCAACCGAGGCAGAATTTATAGCAGCTAGGGAATGTTGCAAGGACGTCATGTTCCTTAAATCACTCTTGGTTCATCTCAACATTAAAATACCAATCACATTTAAAATTGATAATCACAGCCCAATTCTGCTCATTAACAAAACCGGGATTATTTAATAGGCGCTCTAAGCACATGGACGTGTCTTATCATTATATCCATGAGGTGTATTCCAATAATGGATTAATGATAGACTATTGTACAATTGAAAATCAAACTGCAAACATTTTAACCAAGGCTCTTAATAAAACAAAGTTCCTAAAACATAAAAGCATTACCTATAGTGTCAATGTTCTAAGATGTTTTGACATGACGTTTTTAGGTAAGTTAAAGAATAAGACCATATTTGTTTTGCCGTACTTAAAAGAACAATACTGGGTCAAGTCCCTGTTCATACGAGTAGTGCTTTAGAAAGTTTTATTCAATGTGTATGTTTAATAATATTGTGATATTTATAATTTTTTACTGAATTCCAAAAAAGGAGGAGGTTATATGTTCGATAGTTTTTTTTTTTTATGTATGTTCACCAATTACTCCGCCAATTGTGGACCGATTTTAAAAATTCTTTTTTATTTGAAAGGATATACTTCAGAGGTGGTCCCATTGCCACCAAGTTGGGATCTGATAATGGGACTCCCCGTTGTTGTTGATCTTCGTCCAACCCCAAGTAGACGGACAGGGTAGATTTTGAGCCGGTGCTAACTGAGCCCAAACATGCAACCTTTGATATGTGGCTCTTAAAAATTCTGATATAAAGCAGCTTTGGTCGGTGGGATGTGTTCTATCTGCTGGTCTTTCTTGGTAAACAGATATTGACGGCACTCATTTACCGAAGCTGATCTAAAATAATAATTATGACACACAATATTGGTGGTTTAAGCTTTGAGAACCTATTATCCTATTATATCTCATTCAAAATGCAGAAAATCTGACCTATCATATAATGTTACGACGTATTTTTCGAAAGAAGCCTGCTGAATGCACCCCTCGATTGCTAACTCGAAACCTACAGTTAGGTCAGGAAACGCTTTCCAAGCTTCAAAAGCACTACTCTTTCCTAGCATTAAACGAAGATACCGTGTCACATCCTGTATAAAAAGAAAGACGGGCAATGCTCTTGCTTTCTGTGGCACTGAAAATAAAAAAATACGATTAAAGCACCCGTCTTTTCTTAATTTAAAAACTATGACCAAGTATCTCATTCTTACCTAGGCGGTAGCGATATCACGATAACACAGATACTGATGATGTTTTCCTGGTTTCTTTATGCACCCACAGTTCCTCAAGCTGAGATAAAGTTCGCACATGTGCAACTGCCATTACCGCCACAAACCTCGATCAACAGCATCAGATGCATGCGCCAAGATCATAGTGTCAGCCTCTTTATGATTGCAAGGAGCTATAAGCTCAGGGTTTCACGAGTCACGTTAGTTAGACCATTTTCACTAAGTTTATAAACTTCCTTTCCATCATCCGAAGTTATAAGAATAGCTGAATGCAGACAGCAGGTGAAACAACCCTTATTTGTTGGAATTGTCTCTAAGAAAATTTGCCCAACCCTTAGGTGTTTTGGGTCAAGTCCCTGTTCATATGAGTAGTGCTTTAGAAAGTTTTATTCAATGTGTATGTTTAATAATATTGTGATATTTATAAATGTTCGTTGCCCTGTGCCACGATTTTCTCTGATCGTTTTTTTAAACTGTCACTCCTATATGTCTCCCACATGATATCTAACCTCGATGCCGTAGTTCCCGGCATAAAAAGGAAATGAAAATATTTTCAGCGTATTCACCAAAAGTTTTACTTTGGCCGGGACTCAACACGTGGACAGCTGAACCATCCAGAATTTTTACTGAGACTTGTAGAACGCATTTTGTGGTAATGGACTTTATTAAATCCGATACTGCCCCTGATAGCAATTTACCCAAGGAATAAAGAGATGGGTTAGGTTTTTATGTGCAAAAATAAGTCAAGATTTCCTTCTGTGTGCTCACGTGTAGCATTATAAACATACCTCGTAACGGATGTAGCAAAACCATAGCATTTGACAGTTTGATGTCAGGGTTGGCGATCACGATGAATAATTTATTTACTCTACTGCATACTGCACGTATGATTGATAAGTACTAATAATGATATGATAAGTAAAAATAACCTTACTGACCCTCTTTAGATAAAACCTTGTTTGATTTTCTATCAAAGAAAATAGATTATTAATATGTCAATGTCATCAATGCTAAATGCGTTTAAATGTGTATGTTATTTTATTCATAAGAGCACGCATTTTCTGGAATTAATACATTATGGAATCTTTATTACTTGAAAATATTGGTGTACTAGAAAAAAACGAACTAAATATTTCTTGTATCGTATGTGCAACAAATATAAAATCAAAGAAAGACAACGTTGTCAAACATTTGGCTAGTAGAAGCCATCAAGAAAAGAAAAGTGGTTACTCTTACATTTAAATTTTCTTTTACAAGATAAACCAGGATTACAGGTAAAAGATAACAAAATTTACTGTATTTCATGTAATACTTACATTTTACAAAAAAAATATCACATTGATCATCATTTGGCGTCAGATAAACATCGAAATGTTTCACAACAAAATCAGTTCGAATTCAACAAGGATCTAACAGCTTTTTTAGTCCATTCCAACATTCCCTGGAATCAGCTTCAAAATCCTAAATTCCGAGATTTTCTGACTAATTGTATCAATGGCAAATATTCAAAGGAAACTATTTTGCCAAGTGAATCAAATTTAAGGAATAATTACTTAAATAAAATATACGAGGAGAAAAAAATATATATAAGAGAAGAGTTGAAAGTTTCTTTCATTTATCTAACGGTCGACGAAACACAAGATGGTATGGGAAAACTTGTTGCTAATGTCCTTATAGGAAAATTATCACAATCCGAGGAGTCGAAATCACACCTGCTTGCATCAAAAGTTTTAGACGCAACGAATCACGCTTCTATTGTAAATCTAGTGGTGGATACACTAAAAGACTTATGGGGAACAAATTATCAGAAAAATAAGGATATTTTTTTATGTTTTGTTACGGACGCTGGTTCTTACATGCTTAAAGCTGGAAAAATTCTCGGACAAATGTTTAGTAACTTAACACATGTGACATGTCTTGCACACGGGTTAAACAGAGTCGCAGAAAAAGTGAGAAATTTATATCCAAAAATAAATACTTTAATTGATAACGTAAAAAAAATATTTAACAAAGCACCTAAAAGGATTGCAAAATTTAAGGAAACGCTACCGAATATGCCCCTACCGCCGAAACCAGTACTAACTAGATGGGGAACTTGGCTAGATGCTGTGGCCTATTATGACACGAACTTTGACCAAATTAAGGAAATAATTAATACATTTAATTCAAATGAAGCAGTGTCCATTCGAAAAGCACAAAAAGTATTTCGAGATCCCATTATAAGAAAAGATTTGGAGTTTGTTAATATTAACACAGGCAATATTATTCGATCTTCCATAAATAAATTGCAAAATCCAAAACTTACTGTTAGTGAAGCTTTGAATATTGTAAATGGCATAGACAAAAAGCTTTCCAGATCGAGGCTTCATTTAAAAGGGAAACAAGCTTACCACAAATTAAAAACTGTTTTAAAAAACAATCCGGGTTATACGACTGTTACAGCAGTAAACAATCTTTTAAGAGGACAAGAAACTGAGTTAACAACAAACATTAATAAAAATACATTTCAAAATTATACATATTTAAATTATGTACCATTGACGTCGGTAGATGTGGAACGCTCTTTTTCGAGTTTAAAATGGATTTACACAAGTAGGCGACGCAGTTTGACTGCAATAAGTTTAGAAAGAATTATGATAATTTATTTTGAAGATCGATAGAACATTGAACACTGTTGCCGCTACCCCTAAACATCCTTCACTTCTGTCGGCATTTTTTATCAGGGGATAAATCACAGTACTCAGATTATCATAAAAAAATTGCCTGCACAAGTCCTGGCCGAAAATAAAAAAGAACCGAGTGATAAAAAAGTTAATTTGTCAAAGTCATATTTCATGTCACAAAGAAGCTGATATTTAAATAAACCCCAGATATATAATAAAGATTTAAAAAGATGTGTCGGGATTTAGTTCATCACTTATTTAAGAGAGAAACAGGCCAGCTGTCCCATATGTGTAGCGGGCAGGCTCAAGTACCTAGCCATATGAAGTGGAAACATGGAGTGACTATATACAATAGAGAAGAAGGCTCAGATGGATCACAACTTAAATATAATTCACGATGGTGCCTTTCATACATTACATTCATGGATAAGGACGTAATTATACAGAAGCATAGTTTATTTCAAAATTCTGTGGAGGTAAATAAGATGTTTAGTTAATAAAGATATGTTGTGTGTTTTTTTGTATTCGTAGTACAAGTACATACATAGGTAGTGACAACCCTGACGTAAATCTGCTACAGATTTGCCGGTTCGATTACGGGGTATGATTATAAATAGTTTACTAAATAGACTGCAAACATTCTTCAGTCCTTCTATCTTAGCACTCGTTTTGCTTTCAATCGTTTTCTTTGGAGTGTTTCTTTGCAGGGGATATTTATTTAGTTTGACGGGCTCTATTAAACTTCTGTCAGCTTTTGGGTGCAACCTTTCTATACAAAATGTAATTTGCTCTTCACCCTTTTTTCGATTGTGAATATTGTATCAACAATATCACGTGGGGCGATATTCTTCGTGTGAATATTATACAACTCTGAGTTCTTTGTTCGAGAAATGCATTCCCTAGATTATTGATTGTTGCCTCTAGTGAATTTACACCTGTGATGAATTTATTTTTATTTGCAGTCGTGTCCGGAAGATGGTTGGCATATGTTTTATTTGCGTCGTTTTGTGCATTGAAAGATAGAACTTCATCTTCAAATCTGTCAATCTGTTCTATTAGTTCAGGGCCAGCAAGAAGCCATTGGGCTGGGTTTTCAGTCAGAACAACCAACTCTAAAAGATATAACATTCGTAGTCTAGAAATTGCCAGATGCAAATGCAAAAAAAGTGCCGCGGCTGGTGCAATTGCAAAAAAAGGCAGCTTAAGCCCTCTCTGTGCAGTGGATCTTCTAATATATAAAATAAATTTACATTGCGTGGTTTCATATAAAATACTAAGAGACTTACAACAATAAAATATATGCATCTTTCGTGTGTTTAAAACAGTACCTAAACCCTACTTTACGGACGATCATGCAGTGTGATCACCCTGACCCACGCTTAATATTATTTTTTATCTCACATGTAACAACAGATTTATATAATAAACTATATTTTTTGAAAACTAAATAAGTGTAGCTTTACGACTATATTTCTTGTTTTGAGATTTCTTTGATATTTAAAAAAAAATGTGATTATAAATAAAACAACAAAGTACGTTATTCGTTTTATCTACTTTATTAATTTTTTTGTTAGGAAGTTCATTGGTTATGTTCGAAAAATAAATTCCTCATCGTTAATTTATCCGAAAATGATATATGACATGCCCTAGTAAGTAAAGTTTTAGAGAAATGTTGCTTCAATTAAAGCGCGGCAAGTCGAACTTCCCCCCCTCCCCCCCACTAAATGCGCGTTGGCTCTCGATGGCTCCCGGTCTGAATTCACTCAAGACCACCTAAGTATCAAATGTGCCAAGTTTCAGCGCATAGTCAAAAAGTGCAAGGTTCCCATACAACGGATTGCACTATCAAACCAGCTATTAGCCGATTTGCCGCGATGAAGCTACAACGACATACAAACATACAAAGAAACAAAAGAATACAATATTCTTCGCTTCAGTGGCCTCTAAATAGTCAGTTAGTATAGTTTTTTCAAAATATCTTTAAAGTTCAGAGATTTAATAAATAATATCTAAAATAATAATAAGATCTAATATATATAGCTCTTTAGATTAATTAAATGACGAATTTTGCAGGATTTATTCTACAAAATTTGTCACTTACCTAATTAAACTAATGAATATTAAAATGAAAAAAGTACGGACTTGAGAAAACGGTAAAAAAGATTTTTTGTTTGACTAATCTTTATATACATTATATATATTTAATTTCTTAACATATTATTTCTATATATAAGTTTAATAATCTCGGACCAGTGTACCGCACAACCCACGTGGGTCGGGCTCATAAAATATAAACCCTCCAAAATGAAACCGAGCGTGAGTATTGCTCTAATTTGACACAGCACCATACAAAATGCTCAATTGTATATTCGGAGCACGCGTACACATTCATTTATATCACGGCACGGCAAATCCCGTTCCAATTTAAATGTTAATAGCTATCAAGTAGGAAACCCGAATAATTGAAACAAATGCAGGGATTACTTAACAAATTGTCCAAGGGAAGGGCGATTTTTCTATGTCGGTTATAGCAACAATTGTGTATTTATTACATTTGTGGTATTAATTAAGTATTATATTGAAACAGGCACTTGAAAAAAGAAATAACTGAATTGAGCGACATGATTTTTCGATGGCTAGTGGCGCGACCTATTCACGCTTGACGCGACTGCGCAATTAACGGCCAATTATACTTCAAGTAGCAAACAAGAATAGTGATTAAATCTTACATATCTAAACTTTATCTAAAATAAGAATTAGCTAAATTTAAAAGACTTCGCTTAGTAATGCTAATCTTCAAAACTAGATAGTTTTAAGCTACCGCTACTTTAGCAAGTTACGAATACCTAAAACCTAGTTAAGTATTTTAAAAACTATTTAGTGTTAAGTATGTCTACAATTAAGTCTAAAAACGCATTTTTTGATGTCTCACTTAAGACTCAATGATATAATTCAAGTATCAGTTTTGAATCAAAGTAAAAACTGATTTCAATCAAGCTCCTTGAATAGCCTCACTGAAGACCATTGTATTTTTATTTTTACTAAATGTACTTAATCAAGTTTAAGTGAAAATAAGTTTAACGGGACGTTTTTCAAAAAACTATAACCAATGAATGGAATGGATTAAATAATAAAAATAAAAAGATCTGGTGGGTTTCGTCGGCGTGTTCTGAAATATAATAAATATCGTCAAATTGTGTGCGATCAAGTGCTTTAAACGTTAGCAGTGCGATAAGTGAAACTTCGTTTTAAACATAGGTTGTACTGAATAAATATTACATATTATAAATTTTCTTGCATAAACATTGGACGGCAATTTGCATTCACTACATCAACCTAAAAATTCTATAAAATCCCATTAAGAGGATATACTAGTGGCCGTTACCAACGGCCTATCGTTGTAACTCGGACGTTCGGTGACCATGTAATGCCGCGTCTACGCGTAGGATTGGCGGTTTAGCTACCGCGGCACAAGGAAATAATAATTACTTAATGAAAGATGTTTATTTATTTAAGGTTTAAAATATATTTAGTAGGTATAATAGTGTTCACATCTATACTATTATAAAGTTGTAAAAATGAAATGTCTGTACATTGAAGATATTTTCAAAAAATTGATTGTGACGGACTATTAGGAGGTCACTAAAATATATTTTTTTGGATTTTATGTATATTTGTATGTGTCGTTGTGGCTTCATCACGCAAAATCGGCTAGACAGATTTCCACATTTTTTTTGTACACGGGTAGCTAGGTATCTCCAGATCGTTATAGGATACTTTTTACCCGACTAAGCTGAAGAAAAAACGACGGGTTATGACTTTTTCTCCTCCGCGAACGAAGTTGCGGGCATCGTCTTGTATGTTATATTATAAATGGCTTACTTTAATATATTTTCCGTTTCTGAGACTTACTTTTAGCGAAGATTCGAAATCGTACGAACAGCTTTTTCATAATATTTAATGGGAAGCATTCATAAGACATATCAAAAGTTATATGCCGCATCTCAGCCCATATAAACCTCCAGGCATAATAGTGTTCTTTATTTGCGCGGCCCGTAGATCGAAAGCGCTGTAAAGCGTAGACGACGCGGCGCGAGCGAACTATGTCAATTTATATCGAGCTGAGACGGCGGTGCGACCCTTCGACTCGGCATTCATATGAATGCCTTTCCCCACCTCGCGCGTCCCGCGCTCGTCCCCACCCCGCTCGCCTGCCGACACGCACACATAGCCGCAAGTTTTGTTACTGCACACAAGTGTCAATGTCGTTTTTTTTTACGTTAGTATATATATTCTTTGCCGTTACTCCATACAAACCTAACGGGGGATTAGGTTTGTGTGGAGTAACGGCAAAGAATGGGCGGCTCGCTCGCTCGTTAGGGTCGCAGTTCAACCAAACACTCCTCCTCGCTTCGCTCGTCGTCGTACCTAACCTAACCTAACTGAAGTCTGACCTGCCTTAAAGTAGAATACGTAGCCTACAGTTCTGGGAGCGAATTATTTTTGTTAGAGACGCAGTTCTAACCTAACCTAACTTACTGTTCAGGGAGCGATTCAACTTAACCAAATATAGCAATAGTAATTATATTTATTTTATTTTTCAGAAGAATACAAGCCTTCAAACATAGGTTGTCTAAACTTGCTTAAGTTTGTTTTATTTTTTTCTTAAAATATGTAATTAAGTATGCAATGAATTATTAGTTGTATAATATACGTCGATGAAATAATACAAATTATGTGATGTTCTGTCTTTAAAATAATCCATTAAATGTAATTTTAAGCATTTAAAATTCCTTGTATCATTGCTCTAATAATTATTATAATATGTAATGAATAGTCGATGAAGCCATAATACTCCAATAGATAATATTTATACTGAATATTCTATGAATCGTTTTCGATGAAATAAAATTCGATGAAAAGATTGTCGAGATTTCAAGGGGCACCCCGTTATCGACATTTTAACTCGCCGTCATAATATAAACAGGTCGCTCAAAATTTAAATCGTTCAAGTACACACACTAGTTTAATTTTGTAGGTAGTGTTTTCATACTTGCTCTGTCGTGTAAACTCAATACACTGTATCTCGCGATTTTCAGAAAACGGTCGTTGAAAATTTTATTGTGTTTTGTCGATTTTTGAGCGCACCTTAAAATTTACAGATTAGTGCCAGTATCATTACATAGGTATTTGAATTAACGATAAGCGATATGTAAACAAATAACTAACTAATTTTAAGTATGCCTTGAGGCTTCTGAAGGTATAGGTTCCTTAAAATATATCTTAATAAACATTATTTAAAACAAGAGAAATAAAGTATAACAAAATGAAATATTTTTTGTAATAACTACTAAAAATTTGAAATGTCTCATTTCCTTGTTAAATCTTTGAATGGACAGTGAAGATCCTGGAATGGACACCTCAATAATGGACACTTTTATGAGAGAAGCATTTACTTATTTCGAAAATGGCGTCTATTTGGAATTCAAGATGGCGGTCTTCACTTTTAACAAAAAAGTCATCATGGGGGTCGTTTTCTAAGTTTTCAAGAGTGCAGATTTCGAAAATGGCATTCATTTTGAAAGTCAAGATGGCGGCCATTACTTTTAGTGAAATAGTCATCATAGGTGTTGTTTTCTAGGTTTTTGAGGGTGCAGATTGCGAAGATGGCCTTCATTTTGAAATCCAAGATTAATGGAAATCACTTTTAATGGTTATTTCATCCTTTTATAGTGTCCAGAATTCAAAAATTCAAGATGGGGTGGACATAATTTTAAAATAGACGCCATTATAGATTGCCAAATCTGCACCCTCATAAACCTAAAAAAATACTCCCATGACGACTTTTTCACAAAAAGTAATGTCTGCCATCTTGAATTCCAAAGTGTATGCTATTTTTTAAATCTGCACCACCAAAAACCTTTAAAAAGACTCCCATGATTATTTTTTTATTAAAAGTGATGTCCGCCATCTTGAATTCCAAATTGGACGCCATTTTCCAAATTTGCGCCCTCCAAAACCTATTAACTAGTTTTTTTCGGACCCTCTTTTTCTCGGTAGCTTCGTTTTTTTTTTGTTTATAATTTGGTGAGTTTTATAGTTGATTTTAACAAATTGTACATCACTGGATAGCCATAAAAAATTGCCAAGAACCAATCAAGTACAAAGGTCCAAGATTGGATATCTACAAACAATATGATCCAGTACTAAACAATGTCTCAAAATAATTTTATTTATGTTCTAGCGCGCCATAACCGTTGAATAATATTTTTTCAATGTTCTTACGAAATAATGTGATAATAATTTTATCTAAAGAAATTAGAAAATATACTCAGAAACTTAACCCAACCTTCTTAACACTTTTGTTTAGAAAATTGTATAATTTTATAAAAAAGAACACCGCAAGCCAGTTTTGTTTATTTTATTATTTATGAACAAAATGGTCGACTCGCATGTCATTTTTTTGTTTATTTAAATGACCCCAAAACATAAAGCATGAGAACCAGCGATAGCCGTGATGAAGTCCTAAAGTGTCACCCACGTGATCGCCTTCATTTCGGAAGAACATACATGGCGAAGTATTTTCTTATACCATGCAGTGTTAGATGTAGGTAGCACGGCAGATATGCACCTAATTAGTAAGTAGGTAACTAAATATATTGTACTTGTTCGATCGATCATTACTCACCCTAATATAATATCATTTTATAAACTAATTAATCTGAAATCAATTTATTTGAACGACAAATAAATTACTTTCATCCGATTGTTTAGGAGTTAGTCTAACTAAGTATATTTCTGGGACATCCCCGTGGAAACTTGACCATTCAAAAAATATTTTTAGTTTTTGTGCCATAGTGACACAAAAATGTACAGAATACCAAAGTAATAATTCCGTGCATGGCGTGAAGAACTTGATAAGTCGAAATATACATTTAAAGAAATTTGAACTTAGGACATGAGTCTTGTGGTTTAATTTTGTTCAGACCTTACTGACGACTTATCAAGTTCTTCACGCCATGCACGGAATTAAACAGGTACTTACCAAAATCCAAAAAGATTTATCCGGTCCAGTTAACTTAGCCAGATCAAAAAAAAGATCAGAAGTACCCAATAAACATAAGCCGAGTCATAGAAGTAGTAGCACAACAGTCCAATAAACAATCCAAAATCATAATATAAATTCAAGCGCATGTAACAAACAGCTCGAAACACCAATAAATACTATTAACGAATGAGTACCGTCGTCGCGGCACGCACACATCGCAGGCTTACACACATATTTACAGAGCCTCCCCTCGAGCGCGCAGAGCGACAGCAATAGTTTTTAAAAATACCTAGTTTTCAAAAGTCTCTCAGCCTTCAAGGTATCTTGAAATCGAATTTTAGAGATCTTGAAATCCCCTATTCTTAAGTAGGGTTTAAGTTTGTCTAAAGGGTCATTCTACCATTTCGTGCATATCGGGCGAATTCGGGAGAATTTTTCGTTTTCGTTTTTTTTTCTATGCCATTGGTAAGAAATAGGAATAAACACCGCTGTAATATAATTTATTCTTAATTATACACAGATTTTAGCGAGCTATGGGCAATTGTTTCTTTTTAACAAGGAATGGTAATGAAGTGCGGAATATGGTAATGATATAAGATTTAATGTGAATGAAAATACGATGCTGGTAATGAAGGATTAAGAATCAATAAGATGTTATAGGAATGAAAATTCGAATTTGGTAATGAAGGTCTAAGAAAAAAAAATGGATATCATAATACTATTTTTTATCATCGCAAATGGAAAGAAACTAATTAGTAACACTATCGAGATCGGTAAATCAGCCTTAGTACTTATTCTTTCAAAATATTAATAGGTACTTTAATTTCATCCCATTTATTAAATTGTCCTGTCCCTGATATTTATTTATTTACTCTCTCAACTTGAGAAATGATAAATGGTATAAATCGTTATTTACCTACTATTCTCAGCTACACATGGCTCAATCATAGACTGCTAACAAAACTAAATCTTTTAAATTATTCAATCTCGATAGTGTTACATTAGTTTCTCTTCATTTGTGATATTAAGAAATAGTATTATAATATCCATTTTTTTTAATCCTTCATTACCAACATTATATTTTCATTCCCATAACATCTTATATCATTACCATATACAGTACATCATTAACATTCCTCATGAAAAAAATGCCCGTATCTTGGTAAAATCCGTGTATATTTAAGAATAAATTATATTACAGTGTTTCATTTCCTATTTCTTACCAATGGCATAGAAAAAAACCAAAATAAAAAATCGGACGATTTGCACAAAATGGTAATGAAATTAAAAGAATGGTAATCGATTTCCATATAAAATAGTTAAATTTAGGGTTGAAATTAATTACCATTCTTCTCATAGTAAATGGTAAATTATGGTAATGACGAGAATGGTTATGAAATTTCTTTACCTTTTATTTATTTACTCCTTATAAACAAATGCAATCCTTATATTATTCATTCAATAATGTTTCCAACTTAATGCAGATTATATAAGTATCGATTATACAATAAAACGCTTAAGCATTCATTTCAAAATAGCATAAATGGTAATGAAAAAAACTTACCAATTCCAAAACTCCGACACGAATATTTTTTTTACAAAAATTGGTACACATTCTCCCTGTTCACTGTCTCACGATCGACTGAGGCAGGGATCGCGGGTTGGGAGGAACAATGATTAGAAAACACTTCGCACGTCTGCTGCCTGATTTTGTCGCTGCAAATTGAATTTATGGTAATGAAGTTTTTTTCTGTTCAAAACATTTTGCTTCAGTGAAAGTAAATAATAATTATTTATGAGTGTTTAAACCTTCATGGATGTATTCCCTAATAGATACTTCATCTATATGAGAGGATAAATTTAACTTAGTGCTTTAATACTTTAGTAATTCGTTCTCAAACCTATACATTTATACTTTGAACGGTGATGGTAATTAATTTTTGGCATGTTATTCTTTTGTTTCATATACTTATATTTAAATAGTATAATACATTTTAGATGTACAGTATACCTTTGTACCTAACATATCATATAAAAAATATTTGATTCTAATTTGGCACTTAATACATGCTTTTTTTTCTATGGACATGTGATTTGTACGAAATGGTAGAATTACCCTAAACAGTAGTATATATTAACTCTTTCTTGAAATTTTCTTAAATATTGTGCCAACTTTGTCTTAACTGTGTCTTGGGGGATATCTTCAGGGACATAATGGTTTTAGCCAAGACAACTGCAAGAATTTGTCTAATTGTCTTCAAGATGTCTTTAATCTCTTTTTATGACATTTGATTGATACTTGGGATATCCTTTGATAAGTCCTCGGATTTGTAGCCATTGTAAACAAGGCGGTGGACTATTGTTGCAGATGCAGATTCTATTAGGAAGACTTGGAGCGAACTCAACGATAAATCTCCAGACCGACCGGGCCGATGACGCACTGTGGACGCCAATGCCATTTTGCATCTGCCCAATGTAGGCTAGGAGACACAGGGCTAGTATTAACGCCGGCTAGTGACAACTTTGTGATGCAGAGGCTATTGGGAAGACTTGGAGCGAACTCAACGATGAAGCTCTAGACCGACCGAGCTGGTGGCGCACTGTGGACGCCGATGCCATTTTGCATCTGCCCAATGTAGGCTACGAGACACAGGGCTAGTATTGACGCCGGCTAGTGACAACTTTGTGATGCAGAGGCTATTGGGAAGACTTGGAGCGAACTCAACGATGAAGCTCTAGACCGACTGAGCTGGTGGCGCACTGTGGAAGTTGATGCCATCGTGCATCTGCCCCATGTAGGCTAGGAGATACTGGGCTAGTATTGACGCTTGCTAATGACAACTTTGCGAGGAGCATTTCTGCCTTCGATTAATTAGTCGTTGTCAAAGTCAAATTTTAAACGTAGAAGACGAGTCAATCTCACCTATTTTTATTTTTTTTATGACATCTATATATTATTGTTATGTCGCTTTCCTTCCTGATGGCGCGGATGTTTTAATCACAGGGTACTGCCTAAGTAGGGCATGAATACCGGAATCCCAGCTTGTTCGTTACGGCAGGTAATTGAACAGGACCAATAACGAAACACCGGAATTCCGAGATTATATTTAGTATCCCCATTATACAAGTAAAATTGTGTTTTATCCAGTAAGGATTTTTAATAAAATTGACAGTAGTTAAATTGAGCTTACCATGGGACTAGTTCGATTTATGTACAAATTGTAAAGTACTGTTTATTTAACATTATTTATTTATTCACTAGAAGAATTTCGTTTGCGGAGGAGATAAAAAAGCATAATCATCTTGTGTGCTTCAACGTAGTCGGCAAAATATATTCAATAGCCATTTGTGGATGTCCATCATCATTCACGGCCCGCAGTTGTTCTCTTGTAAGCGCTTATAAATCTAAGTAACCGGAGTGATTACTCTTGAGTGTATATACTCCTGGTGTTTGCTTTTATAAGAGCCTTGGCTCTATAATGGCTAGGAAATTGACTCCTATAACTCCTATAAGAGCACATACCGGGAGTATATACACTGAGGAGTAATCACTCCGGTTACTTAGACTTATAAGCGCTTATAAGAAAATATCTGCGGGCTCTTATAAGTATATATAAAGATAAATTGCTTAAAGTAATTTACAGTGTTTGTTTGTTTTTACATTAGCCTAAAAGTGAGTAAGTTTCACATTCGAAACCGTTTGTCTACTCAATCTATACAGTAGGTATATTTTTTTTAACCTAGTGGCGGTTAATACGTTTCTGCTTTTTGCCGTCGATATGTCGTTTTATATTTTGTATTGCTGAACCCTACATTTGGTAAGAACATGGCGAGTTCTTTGGTTTGACACATGTCGTTATAAAACCAAGTGTCCCTATTATAGACTATAACGCAATTCAAAATTCCAACTGCAAAAATGGCAGCTTCCTTCTATTATTTGCAAAACAAATGGATAAATATTAATTTGCAAATATCTTAAATTCAAGATGCGCGTAAAATGTTTTAACTAAAAACGTGATACATTTCACAGAAAACTCATGTTCCACTTATTTATTTATTTAAATGTTCCACTACGTATACAGTACGCTAAAAATAGTAATTCAATAACACAATAATATCAAATTCAACTACACAGAAAGGTACGAATATAATTCGCATTAATTACTTACCTCACATTTCTTTTTAATATTTTTTACAAAATCCACATATGCCAACACGTTCGTCGATTGCGTTCCACGACTTAGATTATAAAAGCATTGGTGAGAGCGTATTAATCACACTTTTTACTGTAACATACTTTAAGTAGTTTTTACAGGAGTGTTTGGATTAACGTAATTCTATTAAAGGAATACTATTGGCGTAATTGGCATTTCAACGGGCCATTAAAATATCTTATAAGTGCAAATAGACTTATAAAATGGGCCCTTTTTCGGACTTGTAAGCGCTTATAAATCCCTTATAGTCCTGATAAAACGATGGTCTTGGGATAATTATAAAACCGTACTTTGCTTGTTGGGTAGTACCCGAAAAGAAAAAAAGAAGGACTGCCTACAAAAAGCGATGAGTTCCCATCAAAAACATAACATGTAAAAATATTGCCGAGTCACGCAACCTTTTTTACCACAAAAAGTTGTGAGATATAATAACCAAGTCAGTTAATTTATTCAGTAGTACCTATCCAGGGAAAGATCCATCCCACATCTTTGTCATTCATAAATGTTCACCGATCTAACATCATGTTATTGTGACGGTTAATTTAGTATATAATATATAGAAATCGCTTAGCTATCTTACCCGAAATACCATATCACTATCCATGAAAAACTCTTCATCGAGGTGTTCAGATCCTGGACTTTGTCGTTTTACTTAACTACATGCTATTTTTGGAGAACAAAATGCACGTGATAGCACCATAGCCTATAAAAATATGAGGGTTGCCTTCGATTTCCGTGAAAATTCCATCGTCATCATCAGATACTGACTTGGTAGTGATAATGGGACCGCTTCAGGAGAAGGTATTAATCTTTCGAATAAAAAATAATTTTGAATATTGGTGCACAATTAATTGGCAAAGAAATCGGTGATCAATGTACAAAAAAATTACATATGTGACTATGATTATGTTTTTATTTTCACTATTACATGTCTAACTTACAAAAATAAATGTTGTTTAAAACAAACAGTTAACAGAGAAGTATATCAATCACGTAAGACCAGATTATTTCCGTCATGACCACACTTCTATACATCTATAGGTACATATAATAAAGCTGAAGAAGGTTAAAAGTCTATACATGGAAGATATTCGAAAAAAAATTGGCCGGGGATACTTAAAATCGATAACAGAACACGTTCCAACAGTTTTTAGAATTTTTGTCTGTTTGTCTGTTTATCTGTTTGTCTGTTTATTTGTACGCGCATCACGTGAAAACGGCTGAGCAGATTTTGATGCAAACTTTACTAATCTGTCGAGAAAATCTCCGGCCAGGTTTTAGGCTATAAAAATTCAACCCCTAAAAGGGGGGTTAGCCACTACACTTCATTGAATTAAGTTTGCACCTGAATCGTATCGCGCTACTTAGGAAGGAGGTGCAAACTTTTCTCAAACATATGTTACGAGCCTAGGAGTATCGAGTACCTTGCGAAACTAACAGGTGGCGTTAAAATTAATACCTTTTTGCCAAATTTCTCTTCAAGTTTAGAAGAGGGGGTACAGATATTAACAAATTTAACTGCATAATTGATTTAATAATAGAACAAAATACGAGATAAGTGGCTCGGTGGTATCAACAAGGAGGAGGCTCACATGTGCAAGAATTCCCCCAGGTACCGCTTCAGGTTGGAGAAGGACTTCTGGAAGAAATCAACGGCCTGGTTCGATTACCAGATATGTTATGCAGGATCGTTCCGTCCGTTGAAGACCGCATTCGGAGCGTATAAGGAAACCTGAGCCAGGTGACGCGACGTGAGAGCTCTGCGGTTTGTGATAGATACTCACGCCGAAAATTGAACAGGCAGCGGCAGTTAATGCGCGGATATTGGCGAAAACAAAGGTGAACAGGCAGTATATAATTCCACTAGCTGTTGGCCGCGACTTCGTCCGCACAGAGATGAAATTTGTAGCCTTTTAGAAGGCAACTTCGTCAGCGGAGGAAAAAAACATAACCCTGTTTTTTTTCTTCAGCGTAATCGAATAAAAACTGTCCTATAATTATCTGGGGATGCCCAGCTACCCGTGTAGCGAAAATAGTTAAAATATGTTTGGCCGTTTTGGCGCAATGAAGCTACATTGACACATACATACAAACATACAAAAAATAAAATTGAATTAGTGACCTTCAAATACTCCATATCACTTATTTTTATATTTTCTATATTATAGTAGTAGATCTATCTATACAGGGCGTCCCACGGCCATGCCACATGGAGGGAAAGTACCTTAAATATGGTAGATAGAACATTTTACTGAAAGAAGACATTATTTTAATTTCAAAAACAATTTTAACTGCATTCATAGATTTTTGAATAATCGAACCCGCTACACGAAAAAAAATCACCCTGTAGCTTTATCATACCAATCGAAAGGGTTCATCAGAAGGATTATTTTTTGCTAAATAACATAGCGTCAGAAATAAAAGGAAGACCATGAATTTTAACATTTGATGTGGAATTTCGTTCAGTTTAATGAAGAGCTACTAACATTGCCGTAAGGACATACAACTGAAATTATTATAAGTACCTATTACTAATCAATGTACCCACTTGAGAAATATGCATCATTTTCCTATTATAATTTAAGTGCATGATAAGATAAAATGATAAAGAGATACGTAATTAGCAGGTTGTATGCAACAAATCGAGCCGTATCCTGAGCCGAAAGACGCGTAAATTATTTTGTTCATCGCAATGCGGCTGGCAAGAAATAATTCAAATGTGTTCCATTTTCAAACTTTTATTCTTTTGTTTCTGTGATTTTCATTGTGGAATTTTTGCATTGTATTGGGAATTTTTCACATAACCATGGCGTTTTAAAATAATTTTGACTTAATGGAAGCATACTTTTTGAATCACAAAAATATAACATTGGCCTTACAATGGCACCGCGAAAGATATCCTGATAGAAATACGCCATCTCGATTTATTATGAAACGGTTGGTGCATATTTGGGACGTTTCGATCATCGCGTACCACAACCGCGGCACCGAATGATGAACAATGACCATGAACTGGACATTTTGATTTACTTTGAGGCAAATCCTAAAAGTTCAGTGAGGGAAGGTGAAGACGTAATGGGAATTTCGAAAAGCAAAATACACCGTGTACTGAAAAAATATAAATTCAAAAGTTACATTGAAGGGCGATTAGTGCAAAAATTACTGCCGGGTGATGATGAAAGACGACGTATTTTCTGCAATATAATATATGGAGAGGTTCATCCGAGAGGATCAGTATTTTCTAAATAATATTATCTGGTCAGACGAGACAAACTTTAGCAATAATGGTATGTACAACCGATACAATAATCGCATTTGGTCCAGGGAGAATCCCTTACGTATCCGCGAGACTAATAATCAAGTGCGTTTTTCGTTCAACTGTTGGTGTGGGATTGTAATTAACCGGATCCTCTTAGTACATTTTTATGAAGGGCATTTGGATACGGACAGGTACTTAGAAATACTTGAGATTTTAAGAAATGTGATGAATAATCTTCCGGTTGCAGAACGACAAAACCTTATTTTTCAGCAAGATGGGGCTCCGGCTCATAACAGTAACAGAACAAAAGACTATCTCAATGAACACTTTCGTTCCTGGATCGGGACAAAGGGACAAACAAAATGGCCGCCAAGATCCCCAGATCTAACCCCGTTAGATTTGTTTTTATGGGGTTATGTAAAAAATTTAGTTTACAAGAACACGTATGAAAGTGTCAACGAGCTACAAACAGAACTTAGGCGTATTATTCTAAATATCCACCACAGCAAGATCAAAAATGCGACAGGGAGTGAAATCATCAAAAGAGTGCAACTTTGTATTCAACAGGAGGGGAAACATTTTGAGCATTTGATAAATTGATTCATTTTGTATTAAAAAAGTTAAAATTCATGGTCTTCCTTTTATTTCTGACGCTATGTTATTTAGCAAAAAATAATCCTTCCGATGAATCCTTTCGATCGGTATGATAAAGCTACAGGGTGATTTTCTTTTCGTGTAGCGGGTTCGATTCCCGGTTCAAACGTGTAATTATTCAAAAATCTATGAATGCAGTTAAAATTGTTTTTAATTAAAATAATGTCTTTTTTCAGTAAAATGTTCCATCTACAATATTTAAGGTACTTTCTCTCCATGTGGCATGGCCGTGGGACGCCCTGTATATATAAACGTAAAAGTCCTGACTGACTGACTCACTTAAATCAACGCCCAGCCCAAACCGTTAGACCTAGAGAGCTGATTTTTTCACAGTAGGTAGCTTGTATAACGGTAGTATCCACTAAGAAGGGATTTTTCAAAATTCAGCCCCTAAAGGGTTAATATGGGGGTCCAAAGTTTGTATGGGGAAACAAGATTAGATAGACTATTGTATTAGAAGCTACGCAGGAGTATTTCTAACAATAAATGAGTAAACACGTGTTTCAGGTTTTTTGAGAATTCAACTTCTTAGGGGATGAAATGAGGGTCCAAAGTTTGTATGGGGAAATCAGATCAGTTTCGACTATTTAATTTTAAACTTCACACGAGTATTTCTAACAATAAATTAGTAAATACGTGTTTCAGGGTTTTTGAAAATTCAACCCCTAAGAGGATGAAATGAGGGTCCAACGATTGTATGGGGAAATCAGATCAGTTTCGATTATTTAATTCTAAACTTCATACGAGTATTTTTAATAATAAATGAGTAAATACGTGTTTCAGAGTTTTTGAAAATTCAACCCCTAAAAGGGGAAATTCGGTAACAAAGTCGAAAAGTCGACATGGGTATTGTTTCTTTGGTTTATCCGGTCACTGATTACGAAAACAACAACGATTTTAAATCCGACGTGGCGGACGTGAAATGTTATCTCCCCTGCCGGGGTGCGATGGGGTTGAAATGTCAAAATATCAATATGGGTGTCGTTTTTATAGTTATTTGGGATGTTAATTAGAAAAATGGCATCGATTTTGAAATCCAATTTAATGGACGTTAAATATCATCTCCGTGTTGGTGCGCGATGGGGTTGAAATATCAAAATATCAATATGGGTGTCGTTTTTACGGTTTTTAGGGACGTTAATTACGAAAATGGCATCGATTTTGAAATCTGCCGAGGTGTGACGGGGTTGAAATGCCTAAATATCAATATGGATGTCGTTTTTATGGTTCTTTGGGACGGTAATTACGAAAATGCCATTGATTTTGAAATCCAAAGAGCAGACTTGAAATAATTACAATACTCTCAAGGAGAGGTAAACAACAGGCGGTCCTTTCGCTAAATTGCGATCTCTTCCTTTGGGTAATGCAAACACTTTGAGGTTTCTAAGAAAAAAAATTGACTTAGGGAATATTTTATGTCCTTCCCCCCTCCCTCTATTTTCTAAACCGTAAGTTGTAAAACTACAAACGTAAAATTTAATAAATACTTTCAATGAAAATTGTGTGCAATAAGATCGGATACACGGTTTTTGAGATATTGCCGAAAAACTGCGCTTCGTAACAAAAGGACGTAAGCCGCATGAAGATACGCTCTTTTGCTGGTCTGTAGTGCTTATTATTGTAGTAACGGCTGCGGAACCGTACACTTAGCATAGTCCGACATCCTCGTAGCTGATTTTTAATTTAAAAATTACCCCGAATTTGACGCGAGCAAAGCCGCGGGCAAAAGTTTTTATTCAAGAGTAGTTTGCATTAATCATAATCTCTTAGTAGTAGTAAGTCATTGCCGGCGTAACAATTCAACAATTATTGTAATCATTTCTTTAAAAAAAAAAAGATAACTGCCTTTACCAAAACGTACCTCCAGAAGGTAACAAATACTTTTTCGAAAACCGAATCTAAATCGGTTCAGCCAAAGGCGAGATAATACATACATTCCTACATAAGGGTCAAACTGAAAACCTCTTTTTCTGTAGACGGTTAAAAATTACGTGTAGTACGCGGGCGAAGCCGCGGGCAAAAGCTAGTATGTGTATATTTCTTACCTTTTCATGCTTAGTCTGATTTGACTGGAGGACCGATTTGGGTGATATTTGCCTTGGACTTGATTTAGATAGTACTATAGTCAAGGACGTAAAAATAGAAAAGTGGTACTGTATCGTCCGATATACACCTCTAAGTATATACTCTATGGCTTTTAAATCACGTCAAAAATTTAAATAAGTGCGAAAAACTATTGATTTTCGAGTGTAGTTTTATTTAGTGGTATTTTTTTAACATTTTATCTGGACTTTACTTCAAGTTTCGGCTCCAGGGGAGAGGGGTGAATTAGCCGCTTACTGACACAGACCGAATTCCACGCGGGCGGAGCCGCGGGCACAGCTAGTTAATTATAAAACTTAAGTACTTATTAAATGCTTAGAACAAAAAGGAAGCAGTCGAAAGATTGGTAACCGGACAGACGTAAATGTAAAAATATGTAGGGGACCAGTTATAAATAGGCTGTAATGAAGTAAGCCTCAGCTTAGTGCGCTTGAGCGAAGGGCGGGCGGGCGGAAAATCCGAGCGTGAGTAAGCGATCGCGGCCGGCGCGCCGCGTCGCGGCGGCGGCAGACAGCGCGTCGGCCGCGCGGGCGCCCACCTGCGAGCTGCGAGTGGTGTGCACTGCACACTACACAAGCACTGCACTCGTGTTGAAAATGTAGCATTTGTTATAATACTTTGCACATTGATCACTCTATACGTGCTAAAATATAGACTGCAGAATACTCGGCACGTACCTATATATTGTTAGGACTAGATTTGGTCAATGTTATTAATTAGCGGTTTAGTTAGAGCTTGATTTCATATGGTTGACATAGACAGGCATAGCCAACCATTCGTAACTGGCTGTGGTGAAGTTGACCGGTTGAAGAATTTCAAAATTAAATTGTTTTAATATTAAATATGGAAGTTCGTCATTTCTATCCTGAGACACAGTAGTACTGATTTGTGCAAATTCATAATTCGCCACTAAACGCAAGATATCCTTCAACCCTCTGTTACCATGACTTACTTTCAGGATATGATTTTTTTTTTAATTAGACAATATTGCATGTGCCGCGCCTATCTCGCGTCGGTATATATATATTCAAGTCCTGTAGGTTAAGCTCCAGTAATTTTTGAACCGATTGATTTTTCAATTCAAAATTTACACAACAGTTTCACTCGTTATTTACATACTTAGAGCTAATTTATTTGTATGCAAGAGTGCATATCCCGACAAAAAAGTAAAAGGAAGTTAAATTATTTTAAGCACTTCGGACTGAGTAATTTGTTATGTTCGCAAATTAGCATGCAAGAATTTATTATTAGAATTTTAAAATTAATTATTGATTGTATGTAAGTTTGTCTGAGGAGGAGGAAAATGTAACTTATAACCTTTTGTTCAAATTGTTTGAACCGCGAAGCCGCTGTGGACGATCGTTAACAAGCCGCAATAAACAAAACATATATTCTGATACAATATTTTATATAATAGCCATTTTCTTTTATTTATTTTTTAATATTTTCAATTGTAAATGTACATACAGACATTTAAATTTTTCAATTTTGTAATAGTAGGTACAAAAGTTTATTTTCAAGCCATGCAAGTACAAACGCTTCGTCCAGAAAATAAATAAACACCGTGAATAAGCATGAATGTTGGAATGACAGCCCAGCTTAAAACGCTCAATCAAAGGAGCCTAATAAGTCACCTACATACAATACCGATTTTTATGTTTTTGTTTCATTCTGTTACCTACTTACATATGTATATTTAAATATATAATTGGTTATTGGGTAAGTATATATGTAAATTTACTTTCTAGCAAACGGCTCTAACGATTTAGATACGAATTGATGCATAAGCCCCAAAAAAATAGTATGCCCGGGTGGGCATACTATTTTTGTTTTTCGAGGATACGGGTCTATCTACATAATCTTGATAAACAAAACTGCGGCCTATGCATCAAATCAAATCGAAATCGTTAGAGCCTTTTTTCTAGTATGGACGCTCGTGGGTATAAAAGCGGTTCGGTAAAAGTACGTGAGTAACGCCTTAGTTGGGTAACTAAGGCGTTACTCAGGTTCTTTTACCGAACCTACGATTTTAAGTGAATTCAAGTCTCTTTTATACTTGACGAGCGACCATACTCACAACGCATGTAGGTACAACCTAGTGTTATTTGAGCCAATACAATTTCTGTATTTCTTGAATTTAATTCGTATAATGTGTATTGCAAGCATGAGCAGTGCACAAAGTAATATTTACGAACACCGAACGGCCCAGTTTCAATCTGTGTTCAATAATAGATATATTCGTAAACAACTATAAATAATCTATCTTTCATACACGTTGACTGCCTGCCAGTATGCCTTTTTCCAGTCATATTTTATATACACGCGTTCACGGTTTGTTTTTCTACTTAGACCCACGGCTCCTCATTGTATTGTAGCGCCCATTAAAAAAGACAGCCATCGATACCGATGGACAAGCCAACAGCGACTAAAATAAAACCTGAAGAAATCTCGGTTCGCGGTGGGTAATTTATTGAATTTGTCAGGACAAAGTGAATGTTGCCGTAGCGTAAATAAAGAGCCCGCGGCGCGGATAAATTCGTGTCAGATCAAATGAATCGTGCGCCGCTTGTTGCGCTTATTGTGCAAGCTGCTCTTTCCCCGAATAAAACATTAAACAAACGTAACTGCGACGCGTGTCATACCTAATCACGAGCTATTTAGGAGCCTGACAAGTATATTCGTAATTTTGTAAGCGGTGATATTGCCAAGCTAGGTACATGGTGCACTATGCCCACATTCAGGGGCACATTTAACAGTCCCTGGTAAGCTGGGTTCTCCATACAAACGTAGTTACGCTCTCATTTTAAAACGACTAGCTAGTTTGCTCTGAAACTTTGTACTTAGAATAAGTTAAGGTATATATGCAGGCCTGTAATTAGTTTATGTAGCTCCAAATACCAGATACCAGTTAAAAAAATACAGCGAATTTAAGTTTTTCATACAAAACTTGTTTTTGTTGTATTTCGTTTGTTTTATAAACTGGAGCCATATCAAACAATTACAGACCTAGATATACTGATGATATTGTATATGCAAAGTTTCGTTACAATCCAACACTGAGTTTTCAAATGAGAACGAAACTCCGTTTGTATGGGAAGGTGAAATTCGGCCGAGCTTGCCGGGAATTATGATAATGTGTTTGACGTAGGTATTGATGAATTTATTATAGAAGAAAGGTTACGGAACTCTGAAAGAGTATAACTTCTTTTTCGGTTTCATTACAAAACGTACTATTCAGGTTACCTGTACTAAAAAGTACATGGAAAAGACTTGTCCCAAAATATATAAAGACAAAAAGCTTACAGTTAAACGCTAACACGTAGGGTCATGTGTTATACACTGGTGCAGGCGGGAACAGTGGCGCAGGCACAAATTATGAGAAAATGATAACTATATTTTATCGTTTTAGCCACTTTACGAAAGCTCTGGGGGCCGAGCATGAACGAGCTAGTCGGGTGTAGGGATTGCAATCCGATCAGATCCTGTACTTTTTGGCGGCCACCGGATCCGGTAGACCTAGGGAATGCAATTACCGGCATAATTTTGAAACCGGTAATTTACCGACTTGGGTGGTTCAAAACCTGTATACCGGTAAATTACCGGTATTGATAATTCGACTAAAAATAACATGAAAACGTTGTTATATTTAAGATTTCTTTTTTATAACAATTCATAAATTAAAAAAAATAACACATTGTGTAAAATAAGATAAATATTGAAAAACACCAGTAGAGTAACGATTATATTAAAACAAGCGACAATTTACTAATTAAGGAGCCAAAAAACGGCCCTTGTTTAATCTGCCCTGCAATGAAGCCAGACTTCTTAGGCAAGCTTTATATGAGGCTTGGACCACGCCCCGTATCAATAAGGATCCTAACATGTCTGATGTGAAACGCAAATTAAATGCTGCTTCGAAGGCCAGTAAATGAAAAATTGCCAAAGCTAAATCGATTTTGTCGGCAGAATTGGTGAGCAACTCGCAGGGGGGTCTCCTTCAGAATCCCTAATGTCGTTTGTCCGAATGTATCATTTGCCATAACGCATTTTTTTCAGAAACCGTAAATTTTTCAGGATTTTTTAAAAGATCGTCGTATAGATTAGGTTAGGTTAGGTTTGTTTTATAACAATCCTGAAAAGTTTACAGTTTCCTAAAAAAATGCGTTATGGCAAATGATACATTCGGACAAAAGACGTTAGGGATTCCCGTATAGATCCCTCGCAGGGTACCCTTTTGGAAGTCGTGCCCTCAGGTCACTTGCCAAGGCTGCCGAGGGAAACTTTTGTCAGTCGGCCTTACCACCCCTGTGAAATGCTGATGGTAACTTGGCCAATAGTGCTAAAGAGAAAGCCGATCTTTTGGGTACCCTCTTTGCCTCGAACTCGACTTTGAACGATGATGGAAGCACCGTATCATCCATTCCGTGTTGCGGATACTCCGCGCCGGAGATAACCTTCACTCAAAGGGATATCCGGCGGGAATTGCTCTGTCCAGAGAGTCTGAGGAGTAGATGTCCACAAGTCGAGTAGGCCAGAAGGCATACCGGCAGTGGTGCTCAAGCAGTATGCTGCTGAGTTGTGGCCTGTGTTCGTGGAAGACTGCCCATGTGCATTCAGTGCCCAAAAAAAGGGGGCAGGTCAGATCCATCGAATTACAGGCCTATTCGCTATCACCTCTCTTCTCTCTAAGGTGATGGAGCGTGTGATAAACACGAAACTCCTAAGATACCTAGAAGAGTACGATTTGATCAGCGGCCGTCAATACGGCTTTCGGCACGGTCACTGCACTGGTAATATCCTAGTTATCTCACACACCGCTGGGCCTCGGCCATTGAGAGTCAAGATGAGGCATTGGCAGTTATCCTAGACATAGCCAAGACGTTCGACCGGGTCTGGCACCGGGGTCTTCTATCGAAGTTGCCATCTTACGGACTGCCAGTGCGTGGGTTTGTGCAAATGGGTCGCCAGCTTCTTAACCAACGGAACCATAAAAGCCGTGGTTGATGGCAGCTGCTCAAAAACCACGGTTATTAACGCAGGCGTCCCCCAAGGCTCCGTACTACTCGCATCTCCAACGCTGTTTCTGCTGCATATCAATGACATGCTGTCCACCGATAGTATTCATTGTTATGCAGACGACAGTACCGGAGATGCACTTTACAGAGGCCAAGCAAACATCCCTCGTTCCATTGTGGAAGAAACTTGCGGACTTGTGTCTGACATCGAGAGCACTCAATTCAGTCTCCCATTGGGGTCGAGATAATTTAGTTCAATCTAACCCCAACAAGACACAAGTTTGCGCGTTTACCGCTAAAAAAACCCCATTTGCCGTGGCCTCGCAATTCCAGAATACGGCTCTAACAATCTTCAAGAACATTGGGATCCTAGGTGTTGCTATTTCGAGCGACGTCAATTCTGAAGTCACTTGGAAGAGAAGGCCGAGCTGGCATCAAAAAAGCTCGGAGTCCCAAAAAGAGCGAAGCGGCACTTCACTACTCGGCAAAGGCTGCTGCTGTACAAATCGCAGGTCCGTCCCCATATGGAGTACTGCTGTCACCTCGGGGCTGGGGCCCCTGGATATCAGCTTGGCCCTCTTGACTCCGTTCAAAGAGTTACATCCACACACCTACATTAAAGGAATTTTCGTGTCGCGGTTTTCCCTGGAGGATATATGGGGCTCTTCAAGAGGGGAGCGAATAGGTTCTTAAAGGGTCGGAAACACACACGTAATGCCTCTGGCTTTGCAAGCGTTCATAGGCTGCGGTGACTCCTTAACATCAGGCATGCCGTACGCTTATTTACGACATAGTAGTATAAAAAAAATCACAAATACATCTACATATAATGCAGCAACTTGTTGAGAAATTTTGTGTAGTTAATATGTTTATGCACAAGGCACAAGTCAATAAAGTTGAAATTTCATGGACATACAATTTGTTATTAGTACGATAGTTCTAGGTATCGTTAAATAAGACACCACGTATGGTATGGTGGCCGAGAATTGAGAATATTGAGATATTAATTAAATAAGAATCCTAGGTGGGCTAACTTTTAGGTTGGTTAGAAAGCTTTTTAAATATTTTTGAAACTAATATAAGGTAATTTAATTAAATCTTTAAATCACATAAAATTATTGGATATGGATAAGGTACGGGCGTTTTGTAGTACATAAATTGATACATATCAGCGGTAACCAATATATATATGTTTCGGTAAAAAACCGGTTTTGGGTTATAATTACCGGTAATTTACCAGCTTCATATTTGACCGGTTTACCGGTACACCGGTAAATCGGTATACGGTATGCATACCCTAGGTAGACCCGAAGAGACTGAAGAGACGCCCTACAACAGACATACATACAGACTACCCAACCCAAGAAAGCTGATTCGAATTTGTTGAAAATTTAAAAATTTACGATGTCTTTAATATTTTCTTGTGTTTCCGCGATTATTACTCATTTAAATAAAACAATTTAACGGATTATATCGCGTATATTATCTTATTTTATTTGAGTTCCCGATGTTTCGGAAGCTTTGCAGCTTTCCATGATTACCGGTTGACTGATTTATTTCAACGATGTATTTTTTAATAATTGTTTGAGACGTTAATTTTGTTTAATGGTTAATGTTTCTTTAACCGAATTAAAACTTTTTTTTTCAATTAACGTTATTATTACAACACCACAAAACGAGGCTTAACCGCGTATAAATATGATTTATTTAAATACAATATTTATATCATACATGATTATTTATACACCACTGAGCCCCGTTTTGTTGTGTTGTGATAATGAGTGGGTTTAATTTAAATCAATAATTAACTTTATGTATCTTACCTATTATTTAAAGTGCAATGTGATGTGATATGTGATTACTGATTAGCTTTCTTTATATGTTTAATATTACGGGTATTAAGGAAGTATAATATTTATTATTGGTGATGTTACCTCTCATAGTAATTAATAAAGTTGATTAAATATTAGGTACGGTCAAGGAATTTAATTTGTGTACTCTTTCGTACATTGTCATAGTGACATTGATATGGAATCTCTATCGGCTTTCATATTGATTTTAACGATGACAAGGTACAAAATCGTATGTAAATTAAATTCCTTGACTGTACATAGTAGAGAAGAAAGGTGGGGTCAAAGTTAAAAGAACGATCATGAATCATGATCCAATACACCAAATTAGTGGTAAATTCTTAGATTTGGCTATTAAAACTATAAAAACTTCCTTTAAATAAAGTGAAGATGTGAAGATCTAATTTTGTTATATTTACTATGAGACAAGGTTACTATGTGTCCATCTGTGGCTGTTAATAGGTTAATAATGTTAGTAAGTTGAGGCCAAAATATTACTGAAGCAGTAATATAACACAGTAAAGTACTGTGAAATAAGTGGCTAGTGAGACTGATTTTTGACTTAACAAGGGTGATTTTTAGCGCTAAACCATTCTTTCGTTAGATAATTTGCAATAACTTCTCCGCGTGTATACTTCACGGCCAATAAACTGGACAAAAAGCATAGGGTAAAACCCGGATAGTTGCCTCACTTTTTGAAATTAATTTATATCTCTTGGTACAAAATACAAAACTCTTTATAGTAAACCTGGTAGGTACTTTGGTTTATTATTTTCAAATTTGTGAAAGGAATAAAAATTATCTTTGATATTTCCAAGGTCTTAGCGATTTTTGCGGACTTTAAATTTTGAGTCAAATATCCCATATAGGGGACAGTTGCCTAATCCATGTAAATTACGTTTAGGATAGATGCCCCGTCGAGAAAGAGGACATTTACCCCACAAAAACTTTGATCGCACCCAGCCGTCCCATGCTATCGCACAGAGACATGCAACACGGCCAACTTAGTTGTAGTTGCAGAATCTCTCCATGGATAAATAAAACGACATGTGTTTCATTCGCGAAATTACAGTAATTGCAAGCGAGGCAACTATAACCCCGGGGCAACTATCCGGGTTTTACCCCAATGTTTCCGGCCAGATTGAGAATTGAACCGGATTGCAATCCCTAGTCGGGTGGCTTCTGCGACGTAAGGTTATTGTGTAGGAGTACTTTTTGGTTTTAGTGATAAAAGTACTGATTAAAGGCCAAAACACACCGGATGCGAGCGCAGCACGTGCACGTGCGCGTGTGCGTGGCGTGCACAGCACCCTTTACACACCGAGAGCTGCGCACGCAGAGCTGCGCACGCGTGCTGCAGAGCTGTGCACGCAACGGTGGCGCATGCTGCAGCACCGTTGCGTGCAGACAAGAATACAGTGCATATCACAACCTGCCGCGAACTAGAATCGTATAAAGATCGTTTTTTTTTGGTATTTTCGTATGTCCAGAGCTTCGTTTTAGGAAGTCCATGGTTTATTGAAGCCTTGTATATTGAAAAATGATACCAACTACAGGAAGGCTAGTTCCCATAACAAGCTTTTATACGACGAATTTTTATAATGTTTGTGTTTTTGGTTATAAATACATTCGTATTTGCGCACAGGTTCTATATTTTTCCTTTTATTTGGTAATCCATTACAAAAACCTCCACACGCCCGGCCAAGTTGTAAATAAACACAAGAGAGCTGTACAGCACCAGCGCAGCACCGAGCAGTACGTGTCCCGACCTGTTCGGTTCGCCGTCTCATAGGGAACGCTGGTAAATACAACGTCATCACAGCACTCCACTGCGTGAGCGCGTGCACGCAGCACGCAGCCGTTTTGTCTCGACGAAGCTGCGTTGCGTGCAAGTCACGCGCACGCGCACGCCACGCAAGCGGTGTGCCATCTACTATGACATTTCATACGATACAACGCGCACGACACGCACACGCGCACGTGCAAGTGCTGCGCTCGCATCCGGTATGGCTTGGCCTTTAAGTTAATGATATAATATAAAAAGAGGTAGAGGGGTGGGGGCTATATTTTCCCACACTTTCCTTAATAAAACTAAATTTAAGCACAATATATTTTTTTTAATATATTCGATAATGTATAGATCAAGCCCTTTCATACGATACTTGACATAAATAGTGACTAGACTTTAAATTCTTGCCCCTCCTCATATTGATCGTTTTTTTGGAAAATATATTTAAAAAAATATAATGTTTCCTTCGCACTACACGTGGGCTAATCAAGTTTATAAATATTCCAAATTTCAAACAGATAGCATAAGTAGTTTTTGAGTTATGGCGCTCTAATAGTCGGACAGACAGACAGACAGAGTCGCACCATAATAGTTCCTTTTTTACCTTTTTGGTACCGAACCCTAAAATGGCAATTATTAGTTAGTTATATGTAGTTGTTCATGATGTGCCTTGAATATTTATAATCTTCTCTTTTGGCACCTAGCACCTACATGCCCATTTAGATCCCCTCCTATGTGTATTGATTCATCAGCTCGTATGTCGAGCAAAATTTCATCGAAATCTTCCCAGAAGTTGTCCTTTTCCTCCGATCGGCATCCAGCTTGTGGAGCATTATGCTGATATTATGTTCAAGGCCGGTTGGTTGTCCATTTACTGCGATGAGACGATCACTTTTCCGCTCTATGTAAACTATTTTTTTTGTTTAAGGTCTCTGTCCAGTACTTTAGCTACTACGTAACGTTTTGTGTCTGTTCCGTAATAAATAAGTTGGTATTTGTGTCCTATGTCTCGAGACTTGGATCCCTTCCACTTGGTTTCTTGAATGCTGCGTTTATGTTTCTGTCTTTGAGTGCTACACTAAGTTGTTCACTGCGCCCGGTTAGGGAGCCCAGGTTCCATGTTCAGGTTCTAATCTCAGTCGTTTCCTGTCAGTACCGTCGCTTCGGGGGGACGCCCTAGTATGATTGCATTTCCTCGGATTCGCATTCGTTGCATTCACGTCGCTTGCGGGGGACGCCCTATCAGTTATAGTTTTTCTTTGTATTACTCATGGTGCACAAGGAGAAAATGTTGGTTATAAGTTTTACGGCCGGTTACCACCGCGGCTTCGTCGATGAGTTCTCTACAAATCACCGCCGCCATCCCATCTGCAGACCCGGCCAAACCTCCAGCACTATTCCGACCTTCTGACCAAGTATTTGGTTTGATAAACGAAGTATCCTTCTCCGGCCTATTATGTCCTCGGGAGCTATTTTATTTAACCCCTACCCTCCATATCTGGCGAGCATTCCCCTATCCGCAACCTAGATAGTTAAAGGACAAAAAGTAATAATAATAAGTATGATGGGATATATAAAGCAAAATCTCACAAATAATCATACAGTTTAATATGATTGTACTAATATTTTATAGTGTTACATACATGGATTAATAAATAAATTAATAGTTTAAAAAACACTAGAAAAACACGCTTTAGAAGACTTTTCTAACAAACCCAAACACAGCTATGATACGATGTTCGATCATGATGTTCCAGTTCATATCTTCCGGCTCCATCATCAGATCAGTTAGACAGTACCATATTATTGTATTGTCATCAGAACTACATACAGCTGCCAATTTTCATGACGCTGCGATCCTTGGAAGATGGTTAAATTAGTTTCCACTTACAGGTCGACCTAGTAAAAGCGTGTTAAGAAGTGCTGTTTCTAAACAAGATCAGTATATTACAGATCATGCATGGCCAGATTTTATCACGTACAGTCTTTAATTACCACCTTCTATTCAGAAAATGATTCTAAATAGCTGTTATCAGTCCAGCATGTTCTTCTTGAACAGTTTTACTGTGACTCTACATGGACATTTTCCTAATGAATTGCCAGATGAAACAGTGGGGAAGCGATGAATCGGCAACCTAACAGTTCGCCATATCGCCTCTGGACTACATTATTTATAAATCTCTACCCAGCTATTTAGCCCCTACTATATATTTACTACGGAACATAATACTCGGTACAAACACTGTTCCTCCCTGAGCAGGTGCATCTACAAAATACTTAGAGGTATCTGACTTGCAATGAGAAATTGACATCAAAGTTTGATTTTAGGTAAATAGGAACATGACAAGCGTATGTAACAGTTGGTGACCGCACGTGGTAAAAGTTGGTGATATGGGGTCCAGGTGCGTTATATTCAAAGTGTTTAAGAACTCTACTGGATGATTCACCTACTGCATCGTCGGTGTTTCAAGGATACCACCGTATTTCTGTCCTTCAAAGGACTGCAGAGCTTAAAGCCGCTGCTTGGTCATTACCAGACCTTCTTGTTACTGTTGTTACTGTACTGCACAGATCCTCTTTTATTTCATCGGCACTTTCTCCTTGGTCCTATCGGAAAAGTATGATGATAGTTTTCGATCCTTATTTTTGCCAAAATCAAATTAAATTAAACAGTTTTGACGGTTCTCAGAATATATACTGACCATCCATCTGTTCATCTGTTAATGATTCGCAATAATTACTACTAATATACTGACCAATTTCTCTAAAGCTATCACATCGTTAAGTAATATTTTTAATGCTCGACAATAATTTTAGGTTTTACTTAATACATTTGCTAAGTTCCTCTGTTTGCTCCGTAACCTACAAATTTATGAACAACGTCTGGATATTATGAATATCTTTAAAATTTAGCTGGATCTTAAATTGTACTCAGTTCCGTAGTTCCGTAGCCAAACAAAATTACAAAATGGAACCCTTATAGTTTTGTCATGTCCGTCCGACCGTCCGTCCGTATGTCAGGCATTTCACTTAAAAACTACAAGATGTATTATTGATGAAATTTGGAGATAAGGTTTCTTGTATAAGCCGCAACTCAGTTAAATAACAAATAAAAAATATATAAGGGGGCACTACGTAGGTACATGCAACAAAAAGCGTTTTTTTTTAGTTTCACACAAAAGTAACAACTGAAGGCTTTGTAGAAGTGTCAATTGATCAGAATGCGGCGCGTGGCCGAGTAGAGTTTGCGGGTGATGTTTCCCTGCTTGTGACCTAGTCAGAGGTGGACAAATTACGATTTTACGCCTCCGAAGTAACACTTTCACTCTGATTTCCTTAAAGCTTAATTAGCACTAGGAGGATGATATCAATATGTCTATTGGCCTAGACATTTTTGATTAGATTCTTCATAGAATGTTATAAATGATTTATGTGCAGGGCATTCAGTGATTTGCTATTGACGTGTGTAATATGAAAAACTTGGTTGGGTATGAAAGTAACACAACACAACGTTCGAAAGAAAATTGCAAAAAGTGATATTAAAATCATATGGAGGGCTAGTAATAATTAACTGACGCTCAATCCCATCTCTAAATAATCCTAGCCATCGAGTCAACCTGGCGCATAGAGCTTCAATCATCATAATGTTATTCTTATCATTAAAAAAAATATCATAAATTCATATTATTAAAGTGCGACACCTAATGGGTATATGAGAACAAGAAGTCGCTATAGTTACACAGTGGATAAAAATATATTTATTTTCATGAAATTTTTTCATCGCTTTTCTTAGCGAAATATCAAAATACCGTAAAAACTATTCCAAAAAGTGAAATTAAAATTAAAATCGGCCAAGAAATACGTATGATATAAGCATTTTAAACTACTAATTAGACAGCGATTTGACAGAGAGGTACGACATAGACTGTTACGTTATAGTCTACTATGGTCATATAAACTCCATAATAAATTCTGTTTTGCTAGAAAGAGATAGAATGAAATGTTTGATGGCTTATATCTTGGGTATTTTTATAGTTATTTGAAAAAATATTTTATCTACTGTTTGTTACTTGAATAAGATTTTAATAAAGCAAAAATTAAAATTCATGCATATTCCCTATTTCGACCCGAGCCTCGGGATAAAAGTAACAAACGCCATTTTTTTTCTCAGCTGCGTGTCTTAAAAATCGAAAACTATTCAATCTAAATCTGGTCATATATGTATAGTATGAATGACGTTTACATATATCTGTATTAATTTAATAAAATACATAATAAAATGCTTTTGTCCCCGGTCTCCCCTACCGCGTTTAGGCCACGAAGCTTGCTGGAGGAACGAGTATTTTATATAAGTAATACGACTTTTATAAAGCTAATTAAATCACATGACCGTTATTCGAAGCTTATTTAATTGAGAGATAGGCACATCCGTTTCCCGCGTATTTCCTTCTCTTTCTACCCTTATATCACCCTCTCTGTCACATATCCCCTCCAATTTCGTCACCACCACCATGCAGCGGCGCCTGAGGCCTGGAAGCCTGCAGCGCGGTCTGGCTCATTGGCGTTTTGTTTCCCACCGAGGACGGATAGCAAGCAAAACCTCTGTCTATCCGGATATAATTAACCTAGCGAAGCTATAACTGGTCTAGCCTTACTGGTAAGGATATACTGTAGGTGCAATAGTACCTGCCATTTACGTAAGTGATTTTTTTCCTTAACTTATAAAATATAATTCAAACTTCTGTAGGCAATACCTATATAGTTTAACGGTGTTACCGTTCGACATTTATAGATATATATCGTAGTTTAAGCATCGTCCCATTCGTAGTTCTTTATTAAAGAATGTATGTTTTTGATTCTACCCTGTTTTTGGTAACAATCATTGTAACATTCAACAGTGAAAATGTGCAAATAATTCCTAAACATTGATCGTACGTATTGTATTTTACCCTTGTTACCAAATAACGTGGCTTATATTTGTAATTGCAATGTATGTAACATACCGTTTGTACAGGATGAATGAGGATACAACTGCAAGTAGCTGCAAAATGCCGCCTATCGAGGCTGGTCCATCGCAGCCACGACGCAGATCGAGAAACAGCTCCTCGAGTAGCAGCAGCAACTCGTCTTCCGGCTCGATTTCATCCGCGTCATCAAAACCCCGCAATCGGGGACGCTCGCATCGCTTACGCAATAGGAAAAGACGAGATCGACGAAGAAACCGTAAAATAGGTGAGTTATCTAAACAAGTAAGTGACTTGCAGAAACACATTTCGTTTAATATTCCTCGCGAGTGTGATTTAAGATCAATCCGTGACGAGGATCAATCTGTGGATCCAAATGTTGTCGCGAAATGTACGAAGACAATTTCGAGGCTGCTAGTGCTGATTTTCAGCCGGAATTTGTTTTAGATTTAGAAACGAAACTAAAGGAACCCGCAGTTCCGAAGGCCCCTGATTCCTCCCTAAATGAGCTCGAAACTATGCAAACTTAGGCGTTGATGAACGGACTGAGGTTAGGTATGCTGATGTCCAAAAACACTATAACCATACACCCGGCTTTGTAGATCTTGAGGCTAATGATGAGATAAAGGCGTATGATTCTCTACAGCATTTGGTTTACGCTGACAAGTCCTATGCAGCATTAACTTTTTGTGCCATTAAACAAAAAACCGTTCTTGAGGCGACGCTAAAAAGTTTCCTTTCGTGGGCAAAAAATGAAAAAGATCTTAGTTACGACACGATGCGAGGAAAGTTAGACGAATTAGTAAATGGGGAATATGCCGATGTTTCTTCTGACCTTTTGCAACTGATAGGGCGGAAATCATTCAGATGCGTAAAGATGGTGTAATTAAAAAAGCCCGAGATTCGCTTTTCAAATGTGCCCTTCGCAGGATTCCACCGTCCCTTAAACATTTGTTTGATCAAGACAAGCTTACATCAGCCCTTGAGAAGGAAGGAGGTGTTAAGAAGGCCTTCCTTCCTATACCTGCTAAACAATGTAGCTAAGGTTCTGTCGCGCAGGCAAGAACAAGAACAAAACTACTAGCCACCCCTCGCAGGGGTCGGCAATGCGACATCAGCCCCCGCAGGGCTGTGGGCAAATGGCTCCTTCTGTCCGGTATGCTCCCTATACTGCTAATCGTTATGCTGCGCCCTCGCAGGGTGGCTATAACTGCAATAATTGTCCTGCCTCGCAGGGTCTTGGACGCAATCACTGTCGGCCTTCGCAAGGCCAATTTGTAACTGAAAACTGACCTGTTTTCAATAGAGATACTTTTCGGGCCCGAGCTGGTAAGCAAAATAACCGAAATGCACAATCCAACACGCGCGGTCGGAAAAAAAGAGCCTTACTTACTTAGATATATGCTGGGATCCTTGGCTGAACCAAAAATATCTGCCTCAGGACAAAATTTTCTTATTGAAAACAAAAATTTTACTCATGTTGGAGACCTCCCACACAAACCTGAAGGACCTTTAGAGTCTAGTCGGTTTATTGAACTTTGCTAGTTTCATTGTGCCTCTGGGAAGGCTGAACTATCGAGCACTTTTGAACATGCTCATAGAAATCCAGCATATGCCAGCATACAGGGTATACCCACTACCAGACAAGGTCAGAGCCAATCTTCGATAGTGGTTGATGAAGAACCATCAATCTTCCCGAATACTCTTACCTCCAGACTCTCACTTCCTTACGACAGATGCATCAAACGAAGCTTGGGGAGCGCAGTTAGACAATGTTCCGCTATCGGGTTCATGGCTTGCGACAGAGAGGCGGTTATATTCCAACCAGAAGGAGATGTTAGCGGTCCTAAAAGTATTGGAAAGTCATTATTTTCACATGCAGAACAGCACCACATTGTTGCAATGCGACAACCGATCAGTGGTCGCCTATCTTCGCAACCAGGGGGGGACCAAGTCCTCTTGTCTCCTGGAGATAACATTAAAAATATTTCGTATTCTAGATCAGAATCATATAACATTAATGCCATTTTATATGCCGAGCAAATACAAGCGCCACGCCGACCATTTGTCACGTCACAAGACGCCCCCCGAGTGCCACCTGCTGCCCCAGTCGACAGAAGTGTTTTTTCGAAAATTCGGAGTCCCTGTTATCGTTCTTCTTGCATCGGAGCATGCTCATGTTGCGTCGAATTACGAGTCCCTGGATCTTCCTGACAGTCAGGCAATATCGCACGACGCCTTCTCAATGACGTGGAATTAACACGGCAAAAGGTCGATTTCTCCTAGTAGTGCCTCGCTGGGAGCGAGTTTTTTGGAGAGCCGACCTCAAGTGTCGTGCACTAGCGGTACCATTCACGATACGACACCTGCCTCATTGCCTAATAGACACGTCGACGAGGTCTCCTCCCCCGGAGGTGCACGAGATGACGCTAGAAGTATGGATATGAGGGGGTGGCATGGGAACTTAGCTGACTGGAATATCGATCAAAAACGTTTATTGGAATCTTCCTGGCGAGCTAGTACTCGAAGTGTTTATAAAAGCGTTTGGAATCGTTGGTTAATATGGACAAAAAAACATAAAATCAATCCTCTTTGTCTGCTGCTTTGTTTCTAATTGACAAATTATCATATAACACAATTGTGTTACATAAGTCTGCTATTTCGACACTATGTAATGCTGACAGTTCAGGTCAGTTAAGTTCTCATGCGTTAGTAAAGCATGTTTTAAAGTCAATCGCCCTAGAGCAACCCTTAAAGCCAAAACCACCTGTGTGGGATGCGGACGTATTGACTTCTTTTTTGGAAAATTACACTGTTGATCAAAATAACGTATTTGCAGTTTGTAGACATACAGCTAGGCTCCTCATTTTATGTTCAGGCAGGCGTGTGCATGATCTCACTTTATTGAGCGTAGATCCAGATCATATAAATGTGTCTGATGATTTTATACTATTTCGTCCAGTTTTCGGTTCCAAGACTGACTCTACTAATTACAGGCAGTCTGGCTGGAAACTATTACATAATCATAATAGTGATAAGTTGAATCCCGTTTTCTGGATTCATCAAACAATTAATCTGCTTAGAAAAAGACGAAGCACTGCTAATTGTTTCAATTTGTTTGTTACTATCCGTGGCCAGCCTCTCGTACTATTATTGCTGGGTGGATTAAGACTGTCCTGGCAGAGGCAGGCATTGTGGCAACACCCGGTAGTATGCGCTCTGCCGTCGCTTCAAAAAACTGGTTTACTAATATACCAATTGATGAAATTTTGGCTAAAGAAAATTGGAGATCAGGCAACACTTTCCGTCAATTTTACAGGCGTGAAATAATGTCTGCCTCCGCTAATTCCACGAATAACGTAACAAGTCTATTCAATCCTGTCGATTAGATTTGATTCAAATGTTACTGAAGTTACCTAAAAATAAGAAAGTAAATCACATTTTGATTAACTCTCTCTGTATGATTAAACTAGGTATGAGGTGTCTTATGTTAATCACGTTAAGCTTATCACCTTTTCTATTGGTTTTGTGACGTGATAAATCTGTTTTTGGTTGTTACTTCAATATAGAGCAATGTTTACACACATTCTTTTTGTTTATTTTATCCATTCAATACTACAGTACTAAAACAAAAGTTACCTATCACATTAGCGTTCGTCACATACCAACAGGCGATAACAAACATGTCTAAATTAAATAAGCTTCGAATAACGGTCAAGTGATTTAATAGCAGCGTTTTACCTACCAATAAAACGCTTATTAAATACTTACCTTATTCGAAGCTTATGGCAATTTCTGCCTGGTGTAATTGAAATCAATGAGACAGACCGCGCTGCAGGCTTCCAGGCCTCAGGCGCCGCTGCATGGTGGTGGTGACGAAATTGGAGGGGATATGTGACAGACAGGGTGATATAAGGGTAGAAAGAGAAGGAAATACGCGGGAAACGGATGTGCCTATCTCTCAATTAAATAAGCTTCGAATAAGGTAAGTATTTAATAAGTGTTTTATTGGTAGGTAAAACGCTGCTATTTATATAACTATTGTATACATACTCTTTCTACGAGTAATCCATAAACTACAATAAATGAAACACAGCTAAAAAATACTTGGAAAAACACTCCGTTTTTTTAACATTCATTATTCTGCGCGGAGTTGTATTATATTTCATCAAAGTTCAGTGGCATATATAATATAAACCATCGAATGATGTTCCAATCTAAAAAGTATGCCTTTTTAGTATGATTCGCTGAGTTTTATTCACAGATTAGTACATCAGTAGAGAAACAACTTTTCACAATTCTACTTTCGTAACAGCAAAGATCAACACATACTGAATTGACATTTCGTAACGATAACTGTTTTAATATCTATGGGCATAGAGTAGATATCCACTTGAATTTTGACAGCTGTTCCAAATTTAAACTCATAACCTTATAAAAATCGATACTGAAATAACATTAAAGTACAGATTTTACCTACTAACACAGACAAGAAAATTCTCATTATAAAATTGGTTGAAAGAATGCTGGTCATTACCTACGGTCTTTGAACACATTTTAGAGCACAAGAGCACTAATGATATGTGCGTAGATAAAGCTTTTTAATCTTTTTGCTGTCTTTTCTTCAGTACAATTAGTAACCTGTGGTCACCGTAGCAACGTACATTATTTTTAATTGCTTAAAGATTAATATTATTACACAAAGCCCCAGATTCAATCATTTCCCTGAATGGAGTTGATGTAATAATAATAATGCACGATAAACTTAAGGGCAAGTGCTTTGAGCAAAAAATAATGCAGCGAGAGTAGATGCGTTTTGATATGGGTACCTGAATAGGTACCTAGTATGCAGTTGTGATTTCTAAAATTTAATGCAAATTGGTACCCGTAGAGTAACACCCGCACTTAAACGCTAGGAAAATGTATGCCCAAAACAATGCCATAAAATAAATCCAGTAAAGAGGCTCGTATTTCACCTTCACTCCCAGGCATACTGCGAGCACGTAACCCGAATGAAAGAATTCTATAAAAATCACAATCATAAAACTAAGACGGTATATCCATATAAAAATACCTAAGAAAGCATTAAGAGCAGTCCCCTAATAATAGGTCCCGCCAGATGCACGGGACGGCCGCCTGGAAAAGTCACAATGGGAACTCGAGCGAGGAAAATCATTTTTTTCGGTCTACCACACACGGCCCTTGCTAACTCGGCGAAACTGAGCCCGCTCCTCTCACGGGGATCACTTACACAAAGGATATTATATTTTATGCTTGCTACACGTAACAATTTATCAACGAAAAGGAATCTATACCTATCTATCTCAATTATCTTTGATCTGGACCGGAGGACGGTGTCCTTGGATACTTCTAAGTTGCATTTTACGACTACCAAGTGTTAGTACAGTTAGTTATTTATTAGGCAGCCGGTTCCCGGGACTTCAGTAGCGTTTGTTTTAATTTATGGCGTGATCTGTCTGTGTGCCAAATTTGATATCAATTCGGTCGGCGGTTAATGCGTTGTTGTGTTACAAACCTCCAGACATCTTAACGCATCTTGATATTTATAATATCAGTAATTAAAATATTGATTTAAACTATTTTCACTAATTATCACAACACAACACACATTAGGTCTTTCTTTTTGAGTTTGGCATTTTAGGTCAAGCGTTTTAAGCCGGTTTTCCTCAAAAATCTTCACAGATTTATGGGTGGTAGAACGCCACGAAGACCTGTTAGAGGCGAGCTTCTCCCAACCTGCAGGATCAATGGGCAGGCGTTTAGATGTCTCTTGAGCACGTCTTTGTAGCACAGATGCTGACCGCCGTACTTCCGATTACCCTCCGCCATCTCAGAATAGAAGATAGCTTTAAGTAAGCGGTGGTCCTCCATACGGAAGACGTGCCCACACCACCTGAGCTGGCGCTGCATGAGGAGAGCCTCAATGCCGTGCATTCCGGAGCGACGCAGAACCTCAGAATTAGACATGATCCTGCCTATTGATCTTCAGGATTGATCTTGGACACCTAAGATGGTATGTGTCGACTTTCTTTATGTCTGTTTTGTACAGACACCAATGTCTCAGCGCCATATAAAATGACTGGCGGGATTAGCGCCTTGTAGACGCTAATTTAAGTCTCGAGCTTAAGATCATGAGACCTCCAGACACGATCAGCGAGTCGTCCGAATATGGCTGCGGCGTTGGTGATGCGCGATGGTATCTCCGAAGCTATCGTGTTGCCGTGCCGGATATTGCTACCTAAATATTTAAAGTACATTACCTCCTCTAGTGGTCTCCCATCTAAATTTAGCATTGCATTATCAGCGTCGCAACATCGAGGTGGTTGTTTAAGAATTTGGGTCTTAGTAGCGCTAATAACCAGGCCGAATTTTTATCAAGATATTCTTGCAGATGTCCCATACTATCGGACATGAGGCAAACGTCATCAGCGTAAAGTAGGTACCTCCAATATGGAAATCTCTTGCGTTCTAGATTTCGCCCTAAATCTCGAAATGTCAAACACACCTTTTTCAGACCGGAAGTTAAGCAGGACTTGACTACCACAATACTCTATCAAAGATCTCTCATCACAACCGCGAAGTAAATGGCAAAGGGAAGTTAATTGGGCGGATAATTTTACAAATATTATTTTGTTTATATGTTTGGCACAAACTGGGTTATGGGCTACCACACGCATTACTGGTGGAAAAGTGAAAGTATGACAAAGACAAAAAAAATGTATTTCTCTCTGTCACTCTTATTATAATTTGTATACGACCATCTCGTTCGGTAGTGGTATTATTATCAAGTCCATAGGATTCTTGCTCTGAGTGACAGGCGAACTTCGTGGCATTTTTAAATGTGTACACGACATTGCAATTTGCAACTATAAATAATTTAAGCGAAATGGGCAATCACTTTACTTTTTGGTTTCATTGTTTACACAGCACATACACGCACATGCTCTTTGCATCAAATACGAAATACGACTGAGCCGAGCTATTTCAAGTGCAGTTCTGCTACATACAGGAGAAAAAAGGACATCAAACGTGTTGCGATTAGGGAAAGACATGCAAACACATAACGCTTAAACAATAAAATTTTAAACGTATTTCTCATTAAAATATGCAATGTAACATTCGACAAGGTTTGCTTTATTTAATATGCGTCACTGACACAGACATTTTTCTTCATCAGTTGGAAAAATATAAGAAACTGTTATATAAAATAATTAACAACAGTTTTTTTGTATTGCAACATGTTATTTCTGCCGAAAATGATACGTCAAAACTAACAAATTTTATATTTAATTTATTTTGTAATAATATTTGTAACGTTCGCCGGTTTGGGGAATATTCCCGGGAGCAAGGGAAATTCCCGGGAATATTCCCCTGGGAACGGGAATGATCCGTCGGCACATCACTATAGGATGGATAGCTATACTTATATTATATGTTCATTTTGAAAACAGAGGGACTCAAAATAGAATCCTTCGCTTGGTCGAGACACATGAGTAAAGAAACGGAACAGAGACTAAGCTTCATACAACCGCGCTGCGATAAGTACACTACTACAAGCGCGATGCGCGCGTGAGCGTGAATACAAACTCCTCGTCATGTACACTAAGAAACGGGTTTAGACTAGTTTAGTTTGTGGACAAGCGCAGGGCGCGCACCGCGTCGTGTTCGATTTCGTTGTATTTTTTTATGAATGTGAAAATATGGTGGTTTACTGTACTGTGTGTATGAACAATAATACAAAAAATAAAGGCATTTCATATTTTGGCTATTCCATATAAGATGCTGCTTGAGAAACTTCAAAATAAAAACATGAAATTCTTCGGTAAACAAAAGGCGGTATCCTCGCTAAAGAATAATCTCTTTCAGAAAACCTTTGGGTAGTAGATTTACACCCACCTATTTTTTTTATCACTGAAAATACATAGCCTCATGTTTTGTAAACAACTTAAAAAAAGGATATTCTATGTTTGTTACTTTGTCTATATATATGTTTATCGCGCGATTATCTTGCGTTGGGCTGAAAAGCATTATTTAGTATCGTTGAGCTGATGATACAAAACCATAGACGGCTACTGAAAGTACTCAATACTTATTATGTAATTTTCAATCATTATATTTCAAGCAAAATTTTTTTTAAATAAAATCAAAAACCTATGTCTTTTTTACTTCAAAAATTTGAATCACCTTTTGAAGTCTGTACGAAACTTCACTTTAACTTCTTTATCCAAGAGACACCGACTTCAAAAGGGTATTCAAATGTAATGTGTACAATAAACGCATTACTTTGACTTTATGTGTTTTTTAAGGCGGCTTTTAAAACTTGATGACGATAAAACAAGGCAACAGTACAGAATCTGTGAGGATCACTTCGAAAAATCGTGTATTACTAGAAACAAGATAAAAAATATTTATTGAGCAATGCTTTTTTATAAAAAATATAATAAATTATAAAAATTGTATTTATAAAAACAAAATTTTTAGCGTAAGTAATTTCACCAGTGCCAACCCTACCATATTAGGTATAAATTTTGCGCGTTGTTTGGAAGCTTAGTCCCTGTTCCGTTCTTTACTCATGTGGTCGAGATTCAACAATCGTCACTCGCAGCAAAAAACAACTTTGCTCTCTTGTTGCAAGAATAACTATTTATATTACATTTATAGCTACTTGACCCTCATTTTTTCTTTTGATGAGTATAGGTAGTACCGTATAGGTGTCATTCGGTGATTTTATTGCAGTCGTAAGCTGTTTTAACAAAATATCGTATTTTAATGGTTCTATTCAGATTTGGACGCGATGGCATACCTCTCCTGTGGACAAAACGACATAGTGAAATTTAAGAATTTATAAACTTGACAACTAAATCGTTTGGTCTTCTTTTTTATCGGTATGAATAGTAACTGTATTAAAATATATATGATGTAACGTATCATAAAAACCACTTTGGTCATAACTTATCGCAATAGTTTAATTTCACAAACGAATCTTTAGCAAAGTTACATTTCGCATATTGTTTATTTGGCAAAGTTTCACTTCGTCAAGATATTATTACGCAAATGCCTACTAAGCAAATGTTTTATTTTGTCATAAATTATATGTCAATTTTTTTTAACTAATTTGTTACTTCCCTTGCTCAACTTATAGCAAAAGTAACGCGGAGTAGATACGTTTGGTTGTTGGCATATTATTGTTCAGGCTAATAATTATTAGATACATGTTTCAATAACCATAAAGTCAGCCTAACTATTTCACCTTAAGGCAGGTCCGACTAGGATTAGGTTAGGTACGACGACGAGCGAAGCGAGGAGGAGTGTTAGGTTAAACTGCCACCCTAACGAGCGAGCATAGCGAGCGAGACGTGGAGGTCTATATCGAGTCTTGCCTTTTGCCTTTTGTACATTACAATTTCTTCCTCACTTTTCTTTTCTAAAACCGTTAAATTTGCTCACTATTTATCGTTATTGCAGCCGGCCGAGTTGAGAATGTTTCATTTTTCAGACCAATTATTTTTATTATGTACTTCGAAAATGGGTATTTTTTCTAGTTTTACGTATTTTTTATTTTCCTCGAAAGCCCCATTTCGAAGCAAAAAATCAAGATTTTGAGTTACTTCTAAGAAAGCGTAACCGCCATAATGACGTCATTTAGTAGATGTGTGTTGCCAACGAAGAAAAATCTTATGTTTATCAAAAGACTGCTATACACGCAAATGATTTTAATAACTATTTAATATCATGTCAGTAAACCTACTCAGATCTGGTTTCGTATATTTAGTGAACTTATGTTTGTAAAATAGAGCCTAATTAGCAAACAAAAGTCAAATAATCTGCTCAAATACACCAAACGTGCATCTGTGGTGTATGTCAGCCGTAATACTACCTAGAGTACGAGTACTTATCTATGGAATTGAGTATTGACGTTTAGTGATAGTTCAAATATTAGTTTACAAATTTGATATATGTCGGTGAATATTTCTTCCGCAAAAACTAAATATTTTACGTAAAAACGTCTAAAATAACGGCTATTGGGATTTGGAAAATAGTTATTTGCACTTCCTCTAGGAAATAAAGCTGAGTGGTGTCTTGCCGGGTGGGTGGGCGTGTGTGATGTGTTCTGCTCAAAGCTACTACTGTTACTCTTAGCTTTAAAATAAACTATTTATCTTATTAAATATATGTTTTATTGTTGACATGATACAATTTAATTTCGACTTCCCATAATAAATATGCAATCTGCTGATCAAATCTACTTTGGGGAGCTGGATTCTTTTCATATTTCCACTTATGTTCCTTGGGGAAAGTTGTTCAGTATCATGTTTAAGATCATCGCTGCGGGAAAACAACCACTAAAATTTCACATTGTTTAGTAATTTATTTCAGATAAATTAGAGAGATATTTTATTTATTTAAACTTTATTGCTCAATACAAAATGGTACAAAACGGTAATCCTTTTCAATTTGTTTCATACGCGATGCTCTGAGGTCATACGACATTGCACAAATCATATGTTGGAAACTTAGAGTACCTCCACGTACCCCACTGCATCGACTGCATTATCAACTTAGAGTGTTGCGTTGTGATTATGATACCTTTGGCACCACTTAACTTAAGGTGGCCACGCAATACTTCTCACAGCTTTGAGTATATTCCATTCATGAGCGTTTCTACTGATGGCAAGTTTGTGCTATTAGCTTGAGTGAGTCAGTCGGAGTTCTTCATTAAAAGTCGACTCTTCAAAGTGTTAGAACCAATATCCGTGGAAAGCCGAGTCGTAAAAAGGTGCGAATCAGTGTCCGTAGAAAAGCAGAGTCACAATAGAATAACCGTAAACGGGGAAATAGTGCACGAACGAAATTTCAGCAAGACAAACCAATGACATATTTGGATTTAACTGTCAAACGTGACTCAGTGACAACCGGAAAAGAGATTCTTTTTAATCTATGGAAGGCACAGACCTTCCATCCTCTAAATGACGTCATCTTCCGGTTTAGCACTTTCAGATATTTTTTTCGAAAAATAGGAGCAAAAAAATCTTAAAATATATTTTTTGGATTTTATATGCATTTTTCTATACATTGGAGATCAATTTAGGGCTATAGCCAAATATGAAATCTTGTCAGTTGTGACGACGTAGCGTCAGTGCGAAACGATAGGTACGATCATAACAACGATACACATTTGGAAGAGTGACGATTCTGGCTATAATCAGTAGTAAAAGAAAGATTCGGAGGATCAATTTTATGCGAGTCAATATGCACCCATTTAAGTGTTATGTTTGACAAGTTTATTGAAAATTATGGTTATGATTATGAATGAAAGAAATATAACAATCAGCATTATGAGAGTATAAGCATAATCTTAGTGACGGCATTATGAATAATGATGTTTTGGAAACTATTTATTATGAATTTATGAATATAAAATTATGAAGAAAACAATTCGGAAGAGTGATGAGTCTGACTACAAATCGGTAGTAGAAGAAAAAATCGGAGGATCGATTTTATGTGACTCAATGTGGACCCTATATAATCAGTACCAAAAACAATGAACTGTGTTTTTTAACCGCAATAACGAAACTTTATATTTATTAACTTAAATATAATCATATTGTAATTATTATCCTACGCACTACTCAAATTGAGTTTGGAGAGATTGGACGATACATTAGCCAAAAAAAAACTGAGGAAAATAGAACATGACCATGTTATTATTTGATAAACAATCACTTGCCAAAAAAGAGGTTTTGTAAAATTGCGATAAGTAATTTTAACAATTGAGTTTAAAAACTTTGCCATGTGATACTTTGGTGAACATTTATTGCCAAACATTAGTAAGCCGGTTTTTACGTCAGGTTAAAGCTTAAATAAATATAAATTTAATGTGGTACCATTATATTAGATTGAAATACTTTGTTACTGGTAGTCAATAATAAGAACCTAAGATGGTTATAAATAAATGAGAGTAATAATTTGGTTAAAAGATATATGACCCGATATAAAAAACACCCTGTCATTATGTCCGTACTTCCAATATTCTCATGAAAAAGCGTATTTAAAAAGTACAACTTAAAAAAACTTACAAAGTAAGGGCTGGCGCTCAAGAGTCTTTCATAATGAGTTCGTCAAGATTACGGTAAACTGGAAATTAAAAGTGGCGATTACTGATTTCAAATTGTAATTTTTTTTATTAAGTAGTTTTTTTTCTCAAATATCAAATAATGTAATTCCATTGCCCGTAGCGCAGCTTGATTTATTAAGCAAAGTAGAGTATTTACTATTATTCAAGACATTTTACATCACTCTAGGGTTTAGCCCAAGAAAATTATCAATACCATAAATTAAGCCAATCAGCGGTTGTGGTGTTCAGATAAACCTCCTAAAGACATCGGGTGTGAGCATACGTGTTTCAGGTTTTTTGAGAATTCAACTTCTTAGGGGATGAAATGAGGGTCCAACGATTGTATGGGGAAATCAGATCAGTTTCGACTATTTAATTTTAAACTTCACACGAGTATTTTTAACAATAAATGAGTAAATACGTGTTTCAGGGTTATTGAAAATTCAACCCCTAAAGAGGAAATTTGGTTACAAGGTCGACATGGGTATTGTTTCTCTGGTTTATCCGGTCACTGATTGCGGGTTGCGATGGGGTTGAAATGTCAAAATATCAATATGGGTGTCGTTTTTAAAGTTATTTGGGACGTTAATTACGAAAATGGCATCGATTTTGAAATCCAATTTAGTGGACGTGAAATATCATCTCCGTGTTGGTGCGCGATGGGGTTGAAATATCAAAATATCAATATGGGTGTCGTTTTTATGGTTTTTAGGGACGTTAATTACGAAAATGGCATCAATTTTGAAATCTGCCGAGGTGTGACGGGGTTGAAATGCCTAAATATCGATATGGATGTCGTTTTTATGGTTATTTGGGACGGTAATTACGAAAATGGCATTGATTTTGAAATCCAACGTAGCAGACGTGAAATATCATCTCCCTGTTGGTGTGCGATGGGGATGAAATGTGAAAATATAAATATAGGTATCGTTTTTATGGTTTTTTGGGACGTTAATTACAAAACATTCAAGGAGAGGTAAACTACAGGCGGTCTTATCGCTAAATAGCGATATTTTCCAGACTAACTTTGGGAAGTGAAAACACTTTGAGGTTTCTAAGAAAAAAAAATGAGTGGGAATATTTTGTGTCCTTCCCCTTCCCTCTATTTTCTAAGCCGTAAGTCGTAAAAAATTACAAACGTAAAATTTAATAAATACTTTCAACGAAAATTGTGTGCAATAAGATCGGATACACGGTTTTTGAGATACTAGCTTTTGCCCGCGGCTTCCCCCGCACGCAATTTTTAACCGTCTACATAAAAAGAGGTTTTCAGTTTGATCCTTATGTAGGAATGTATGTATTATCTCGCGTTTGGCTGAACCAATTTAGATTCGCTTTTCAAAAAAAAGTATTTGTTACCTTCTAGAGGTCTCCGTGTACGATGTTTTGGTAAAGGCAGTTCTCTTTTTTTTAAGAAATTATTGTGATACTTGTTGAATTGTTACGCCGGCAATGACTTACTACTACTAAGAGATTATGATTAATGCAGATTTCTACTCTTGAATTAATCATTTTGCCCGCGGTTTCGCTCGCGTCAAATTCGGGGTCATTTTGAATTTAAAAGTCAGCTAAGTGCATGTCGGACCATGCTTAGTGTTCGGTTCCGCAGCCGTTACTACAATAATAAGCACTACAGACCCACAAAAGAGCGTATCTTCATGCGGCTTACGTCCTTTTGTTAAGAAGCGCAGTTTTTCGGCAATATCTCAAAAACCGTGTATCCGATCTTATTGCACACAATTTTCGTTGAAAGTATTTATAAAATTTTACGTTTGTAATTTTTTTACGACTTACGGTTTAGAAAATAGAGGGAGGGGGGAAGGACACAAAATATTCCCTAACTCAATTTTTTTTCTTGAAACCTCAATGTTTTCACTACCCAAAGGTTGTCTGGAAGAGATCGCTGTTTAGCGATAAGACCGCCTGTTGTATACCTCTCCTTGAATGTCTTGTAATTAATGTCCCAAAAAACATAAAAACGACACCTCTATTGATATTTTCACATTTCATCTCCATCGCACACCAACAGGGAGATGATATTTCACGTCTGCTACGTTGAATTTCAAAATCAATGCCATTTTCGTATTTACCGTCCCGAATAACCATAAAAACGACGGCCATTTTTATATTTAGACATTTCATCCCCGTCACACCCCGGCAGATTTCAAAATTGATGGCATTTTCGTAATAAACATCCCAAAAAACCATAAAAAGGACACCCATATTGATATTTTGACATTTCAACCCCATCGCGCACGAACACGGAGATGATATTTCACGTCCACAAAATTGTACTTCAAAATCAATAACATTTTCGTAATTAACGTGCCAAAAAACCATAGAAACGACATCTATATGGATATTTAGGCAATTCAATCTCGTGACACCTCGGCAGATTTCAAAATCGATGCCATTTTCGTAATTAACGTCCCTAAAAACCATAAAAACGACACCCTTATTGATATTATGATATTTCAACCCCATCGTGCACGAACACCGAGATGATATTTAACGTCCACTAAATTGGATTTCAAAATCGATGCCATTTTTGTAATTAACGTCCCAAATAACTATAAAAACGACACCCATATTGATATTTTGACATTTCAACCCCATCGCACCCCGACAGGTGAGATAGCATATATACTGTAAAATACTTTCAATGAAAATTGTGTGCAATAAGATCGGATACACGGTTTTTGAGATATTGCCGAAAAACTGCGCTTCTTAACAAAAGGACGTAAGCCGCATGAAGATACGCTCTTTTGCTGGTCTGTAGTGCTTATTATTGTAGTAACGGCTGCGGAACCGTACACTAAGCATGGTCCGACATGCTCTTAGCTGATTTTTAAATTTAAAATGACCCCGAATTTGAAGCGAGCGAAGCCGCGGGCAAAAATTTTTATTCAAGAGTAGAAATCTGCATTAATCATAATCTCTTAGTATTAGTAAGTCATTGCCAGCGTAACAATTCAACAATTATTGAAATCATTTCTTTAAAAAAAAAGAAAACTGCCTTTACCAAAACATACCTCCAGAAGGTAACAAATTCTTTTTCGAAAACCGAATCTAAATCGGTTCAGCCGAACGCGAGATAATACATACATTCCTACATAAAGGTCAAACTGAAACCCTCTTTTTCTGTAGACGGTTAAAAATTACGTGTAGTACGCGGGCGAAGCCGCGGGCAAAAGCTAGTTAAAAATATATAAGCTCAAACATTTCGTCACTGACTGACTTTTAAATTCATCTCCGCATGGCGGCAAGGTTACGAGTATTTGCCCTCACTGACCCATTAAAATGATCTAACCTGTAGTTATTTTTTGCTTACCATTAATACGGTATTACACGGTAACATATTTAATTTACAATTATGAGTTTCAGAAAACTAACCAAAAATATATATTTGTGTCCTGTGTCCAGTGTTTGTGTTTTGTAAAGAAAGTATATAATTTTTGTAAAAGAAATATATACCTAGTTAGGTCGTTCTTAAATTATTCGGCAGTTTTCAGCATTTTTGCTTGGAGGTATAGTTTTGGAGTAATATGGCTCTAAATGATGCAGGTTGCTCGATAACCTGCATCATTTAGAGCCATATTACAAGGTGCTGTCACTGTGCAAGATTTTTTGAAGGCTTTTCAGATAAAAGCAAATAACAGAAAAAAGTGACATTTATAACAAAATCCTGATCCCGACGTCAGCACAGCTGCCACCCGAGGACTTATAGGAGGTTTATCAGAACACCTCAAGGAAGCCCTGTACTCATTTTAAAAACTACACAAATTGGTTTTCCTTACTTCTCTAATCTTCTCATACTAACCAGTTGCGCCGTATCAATTTCAATCGGCTACTTAGATAAACAATGACCTACTTTCAGAATATGGAGAAAACTACATTATCTTGATTTTGAACACAATAACAGAAATCTACCGCGTTTCTTAGCGGTTAAAAATTATATTGTACTGCTGTGCATTCGGCATGACTAAGCTCTGTGTGACTCTGTTAGTTAGGTACTACAGAAATACTAGTAGCTATTCACCTGACCAAAGGTCGATATTCACTGGCATAATCATCCGTTAATGACTAACAGAGCCCCCTGAAATTAGGCCTAAGTCCTGGGTTGAAGCGTCTTTGATGTCTGCGTCACAATATATGATCTCTTAGTCATAGAACTTATTAACAGAAAAAATAATCACTAATTTCCACGCATTATGTGATATGAGTCAGATAAAATAAGTATCTACCTAGCTAAGCAAATCCTTTTTGAACGAATGCAGTTCGTTCAAAAGTTGCTAGCCGGAGTGTTATTGATGAATTCCTGGACGCAAAGCTCACATTTCCCGGCGCGTTTCAGGGGAGTAATCCCGGGGCGAATAATTGCGGGTTGCAACGGAACAACGCAGCTCATTAGTGCAATTTACAATTAGGACGAGCGAGCGGACACACGCACGCGTACCGGGCGCCGGACGTGGGTGTGTAATACGAGATATAAAAATGTATTATATAATACATACGCTCACTTTATATAAGCTTTTTTAGTATAACGTTCACTGGATATCATGAACGAAAGATATAATTTCAAAATATCTTTTTTCGTACAGTATAATGTTACGAGTATTGAGATATAATGCCAATGTATATATTATTGACCAAGTGATAAATCGGTACATTTTCATAATGCCCGAGCATTATGAAAAATTACCAATATGACATTTTGATAATAACTTTTCAAATAATAAATTGCCCGCGAATTATACATAATGTCCATCACCTATTTGATAGAGGGCAGAGTGATAAAAAACATGTTTCATTACTATTCATTTTTATTTTTGTCATTAAACCTAAATTGAAAACGCAAATAACATAAAACTTCACCAAGTCAGCTCTTAGCGGAATTCGAACAATTTCTGGCTGAGGTTGGTGTTCGGCTCGGTGGATGACACCCTAGCCATGTGCTCGTCGCCGGGATCTAAATGCCAAATCGGAAGCCTGGGGATCACCCGTGACCGATGTCCGTGGGATAGCACTGCTAGCTAGAGTGGGCAGTGGCTGCGGGTTTCGGCGACCTTAACTAGGGAATGGCCCACACGGAGGAGGCGGCCATTATCCAGTCCTGGGCAGCTGGGTCGCAGGAGCAAATGGATGTGGAGCAGGAGCAAGATGGCTCGGCAATGCTATGGTTCGTATTTGCGATGCGGCCATGCCTCGGGCTAAGTGGCGTCCGCCACGGCGCCAAGTGTACTGGTGGAACGCGGAAATAGCGCAACTGCGCAGCGAATGTGTTGCGTCGAGGCATGAGTACACTAGGTACCATAGGCTGAGGAGCTTGAACATCACCGGAGAAGCTCATGCAGAGGAAGCGAAGCTCCACGTTCGTTACTCCAAAATGCCTCGGTCTCTGCGGGTAGCCATCCCGAAAGCCAAGGAGGTCGGGCACCAAGTCATGCTGGAAACGTTTAATAGCAATCCATGGGAACGGCCATATAAATCTTAAGTTAAATGATCTGATTAGGTTTTTCTGGGTTTCCCTAATCCTTACAGCAAATGTTGGATCATATTGTATTTCTCCCAGCAAACATTCACTCTCATGTAACTGACATTTCGAAAGTGCTTGTAACTAGGCCTACTTGAATAAAGAATATTTTGATTTGATTTGATTTGATTTGATAAGGCAGTGAGGCGCAAGCTTCGGTCATGGGCTCACTAACGGAAACTCTCTAGCCTCAGTTTCTCGCTCACCTAGGGGAGACCCTGTTCCAAGAAGGGCCAGCGAACGCTCTAGCTACGACGATGGCTCTAAATGCGGCCCATGCCTATGACTTGGAGGTGCCAAAGGTTAGTTAGGGCAAACTGGGAGCGGCGGTACTAAGGCTCAAAGCCAATATACTGCTCTGGGACTGGATGGCATCCCTAGGCGCGCTTGGGTGCTGGCACTGACCGCCTAGTGCATTGGAGGTGCGGGTAAGAGCGCTTTTTAGTGCGTGCCTAAAGCAAAGTGCAATCCCTAGTTGCTGAAAAGCGGGTTACCTGGTCTTCCTTCTGGCTCGCCTCAGTCGTAATCTAGAGTGCACTGGGCCTGTTCTGAGTGAGCGCCAGTTCGGTTTCCGGTGGGCCAGATCTTCGATAAACACTATTACTCGAGTTTGGGCCCTCATAGATGTCGCTGTGTCCCATGGTGAGGTTGTTGTGACGGTATCTTTAAACATTGCCAATGCTTTCAACACCCTGCCTTGGGGCACCATAAAGGAGGCACTAAAATACTTGTGCCGTGTGGTGGAAATATACCTGTCTGAACGGGTAGTGAGGAACCTAATGTCATGGTTGGAGCCAGATGGAGGTATCGTGAGGTATTCCACAGGGATCGGTTCACGGCCCTCACCTGTGGAACATCGGATATGACTAGCTGCTCCGGTGGGCAATGTTGCCAGGGGTCGACGAGATCTGCTACGCCGATGACACGCTCGTAACGGCCCCCGGCAGCAGTTACCGTCAGGCAGCTGTCCTTGCGGCACCGGTAGTGGCCGATGTAGTGGAGCGGATCAAACGATTGGGTTTGAAGGTCGTACTGGACAAATCGGGAGGATTTGCACCAGCCGACGCCCATTTGGTAGGGGGGGGGAGTTTCCATCGCCATCGGTTCAACAATGAAGTACCTAGGACTTGTCCTCGATAGCCGATAGAACTTCCAAGCGCATTTCCAGCGTTTCGCTCCAAAATGGATAAGAGCTGCCGGTGCCCTGGGGCGGTTGCTCCCAAACGTGGGCAGGCCGATCGCAACGTGCTGTCGGCTGTATACGGGCGTGGTGCGCTCGATGGCTCTCTATGGATCCCCATTTGGATGAAGTCACTAAGCAGCCATAATATAAAAGGCGCTACTGAGGCCGCAGAGGGTCATTGCTCTGAGGGCTGTGAGGGGATACCGTACCGTCTCCGCCGAGGCAGCCTGTGTGCTGGTAGGAAGCCTGCCGTGGGACCTGGACGCTGGAATGCTAGCCGAAGTTTAACGGCGTTGTCCGGAAACCTGATCCAGAGGTGACCAGCCTTTTCCGGAGGAGGTAAGACGCTAGAGGTTGGAGTCACACGACGCCGTCCTCCGGAAGTGGGGTGAAATACTCGCAGAGCTAAGTGCTGGCCACAGGACTATTGAGGCTGTCCGGCCCGTTCCCCACCAATGGGTCAACAGACGGCAAGGGGTCATCCCTTCCACCTTGCACAAATGCTCTCCGGCCATGGGTATTTCGGGAGAGACCTGTACAAGGTGGCAGGCAGAGAACTGATTGCGAGGTGTCACCACTGCAACAGTGATGAGGACAGTGGAGACCACACGCTGGCTGTATGCCTCCGGTGTGATGGACCACGCGCCCAATTGGCAGCAGGGGTTCGGGTCGACCTCTCACTACCCACGTTGTTAGTGTTATGGTCGGTAGTGAGAGATGTTGGCGGGCAATGGCAAAATTGTGCGAAACGGTCATGGCCCAAAAATAGGCTGCTGAGCATGCCCGAGAGGAGGACGCATTATCTGACCTAATGCGGGGTGACGGGTTGATTGGAGATAGATCGCCTGCTCCCATAATGAGGACTGTCGGGCAGCAGTCACGGGGACGTCTGCCGCCCACAGTTTAAGGGTCCTCCAGCTGGTGCGCATGCCCAGGGTTTGGGCGTGCCAACTATAGTGAACCTGGGAGGTCATCCTCCAGCGTGGTGGGTCCGATCTGGCGGACAGCTGTGGGGGGAGCTACGGAAGAGTGCAGTTGCATGCCCGTAACCCCCCAATGAAAAGCAGTGTGTGTACACCCAGGGGGTTTTTGTGGCTATTCGCTTTCAATGCAAAACAAAACAAAAACAATGAGCGCTGCACAATAAATAGTGAAGCATTCGACGTCCGCACACTGCCATCGCGGACTCTGGGTTGGTCAACGCAGGTCACGCATTTGTTTCCCGCGCACCCCATCCAACGTATTATCAAATTGCGCAACGATCACGTAGCAATATTCATAATGACCAGACAATGTGATAAATAATGAAGTTTAGACAATAATGAATCACTTGGCCCGGTATCGCTTGCCATTATTCATAATATAAATAATGCCCTCATTTGTCACTGGCTCCATAACATATACACGTTTGATTGAAAAAGAAATAATAATAATGAGCATGGTCCGACATGCTTTTGGCCGACCAAAACCAAAACTGCTGATAATTCCAGTATAGGACAATATTTACATAATAAACAATTAAAGTACCTTAAAATAAATGTAAAATAAAAAAATAAAAAATTAGGAATTAAAAACTAGACGTAAAAATAACCTACCTATAAATAAAAAAAATGCCCCAGATCGCCGTCGATTGGCAAAGTTCTCAGAAGGCTGGCAGCATTGCCACGTTGTATGGTAATGCTGATCCGCTGTGCGAGATATTATTTTTAAGGCGTAGCAAAAAATGGTTGCCTGTAAAGTCGGTTTACGAACTATAATTTTACGTGTTAACGTCACAAGAAAACCGGCGTAATAATTTTACTTCGACACCTATTTTTGTCTCTCCCTACCTCCCTCCCTCTCTCTCTCTCTCTCCTACCATCTCTCCCTCCCTCTCACCCTCTATTTCTCTCTCCCTCCCCCTCTGCCTCCCTCTCTTCTTCCCTCTCTTTCTTTCCCTCTCTACCTCTCTTCCTCCATCCCTCTCTCCTTCCATCTCTCCCTCCCTCTCACCCTCTATTTCTCTCTCCATCCCTCTCTTCTTCCCTCTCTTTCTTTCCCTCTCTACCTCTCTTCCTCCATCCCTCTCTCTCTTCCTCTATCCCAACCTCCCTCCCTCTCCCTCCCTCCCTCTTCATGTTTCACTTCAATAATTCAGTAATTAACACATAACCCGCCATCTTTTTGCAATATTAAGTTCTTAAGTCCAAAAATTTCACGTTTCACATACAAAGTTCCGTCCCTTGTTTTACCTCCTTGAGGGATGAATTTCGAAAAATCAAGAATATATGTTTCTTGATTCCAAACACACAATCTTTTCACGTAATTTCCAGTTTATAAGTCCAAAGATTTTACGTTTCCCATACAAACTTTCATCCCTTGTTTTACCCATTTAGGGGATGAATTTTGAAAAATAAGTTCTTAGCCTACGTTATAAATGTAACCGACTGTAAAAAAATCAATTCTCTAGCATTAATAGTTTCGGCTGTGCGTTGATGAGTCATTCAGTCAGTCAGCGAGGACTTTTTGTTTTATGTTAACTGTGCCGTTGTCGCGGTAACGGAGTCTTGGCTTACTGATGCCGTTAACGATGCTGAGCTGACGTGCGGCGGGTGCAGCGTGCTGCGCGCCCTGGAGCTTCGGCGTCGGGCGGATCTAGAGACACCCAAAGGCGAGGACTTATGGGTCTCATTTGTGGCGGGTCAAGTCAATTTCTATGTATGCGTCGTGTACATACCTCCTAGTGCTTCAGAGGAAACTTATATGCGATGGTTTCGTAAGGTTGAGTCGGTGATTGACGCTCTTACTGGTGTAGTGCTTGTCATCGGCGACCTGAACCTAAACCCGCTGTATACGTCTCAGAGTGTCCTTAGTTATTATATTATTGTTATCTCTTATCGGTTTTTGGTTTGAATGAGATGAACGAAGTGACGAATGTACATGGGAGTAAGCTAGATGTCGTGTTGGTGTCGGAGCGCATCACTGGTGCGGTAGTTTCAATGATAGCTGGCGAGGGATTGGTCCCGATTTCTGATACGTACCATCCCCCCTTGGGGATTTCGGTTCCCGTGGGAAGCTGTGCGCGTCGGCCGTTTGCGGAAAGTTTAGATCCCATCAATGCGGACATGCTTCTGGACTGGAACTTTAGTAAGAGTAATTTTGAGCTTTTGTACAAAAATAAGTTGGCAGGAAGTTCTCAGTGCTGGCGATGTCGACATCGCTGTGAACACTTTTTAAAGTATATTATATGATATATTTGACCTCTGCGTACCTAAACGCAAACGGCCAACTGGTTCGAGTAGACGATATCCTGTGTGGTTCACGACTGACCTGATCAGTGACAACCAAAAAAAAAATCTGCACCGGGAGTGGAAGGCGACACGGGATAAAGATCTTTACAAAAGTTTGCAATTTTGAGGTCAAAGGTGAAAAAAAGTTTAGCGTCTGCTTACAATAGCTATATTGAGCGAATCCAAAGTACAGTTAAAGTCAATCCCCGCGCTTTCTTGCAGCACATAGGCAGTCTCAAGACAAATGGTGGTTTTGTCTCCCGAGTGAAGTTCAAAGACGAACAATTTGTTGGTAGAGAGGTAGCTCTAGCGCTTTTGCTAATTATTTCTCGGAAGTTTTTCTACCTGATATTCCGCTCCTAGATCCGACCTTGTTACACAATTCCGATTGGAAGCCTAGTGATAACTGAATTGATATCAAATCAATAACATTACAGGAGGTTGAAGCTGGGATAAAGCGCCTAAAGGCCAATAGCTCCGTTTGACCTGCTAACTTGCCTGCGTATATTCTTAAGGGTTGTATGGAGTTTCTAAAGCGAGTGTTCAACTATCTCAATACAATATATTTTTAACCTGGCGCTTTCGTCTGGGACTTATCCTCGAAATTGGAAGGTGTCTAGAGTGAGACCGATCCCGAAGCGAGTGACACTTCCGACGTTGAAATTTATAGACCTATAGCCGTTCTTCCCACCCTTGGCAAGCTGTTTGATGCCATAATTCACCGCACTCTATCCTCACAGGTTCGGCCCTTCTTGTGTGACACGCATCATGGCTTTCGGCCAAGTCGCTCGGTCAACACGAATCAGTTGATACTAACGGACAACATTGCTGTGCATCTTGATAAAGGTATTCAGGTTGATGTCCTCTATTTCGATTTTGCGAAGGTGTTCGATCGCGTGCTGCTTGGGAAATTTGATAAAATTGGGTTTTCACCCAAGCTACTGTCTTTTTTTGCCAACTTTCTGCGTGATCAGCAGCAGTTCGTCCGACCCGGTCGGGCGTCAGTCAAGGCTCCATCTTAGGACCCTTGTTTTTCAATATCCTGATCAATGATCTTAAATCGGTTCTTCGGGGGGCTCATTGTCTTTTGTATGCCGACGATCTGAAGTTGGTATACGGGGTACAGCCAATAGCCGATTGTAAAACGTTACAGGAGGACATCGACTTGGTGTTTCGGTGGAGTATGGAGAACAAGCTTAATTTTAACCCTGCCAAGTGTTGTGTGTGTACATTTAGCCACTCTCCTACTGCTATATGTGCTCAGTATATGCTACGGTCTGAGCCTATAAATCGTCTCTCCTCGGTCAAGGATCTGGGAGTAGTGTTCGATACGCGGCTCACTTTTCACAAGCACATTTCATCTCTTGCCACGAGCTATTTTCAAAGACTGGGTTTCATAATCCGAAACCTCCGTCATTTCCATGACCCGGTGGCCATAAAAATGGTTTTCAATGCCTTAGTAAGGAGTAAGCTAGAGACTTCATCGATCGTATGGAACTCCTACGAATCGACGTATGCCTTACTTCTTGAGAAGGTTCAAAAAGCATTTTTAAGGTTCCTTTATAAAAAAGTATTTGGATTTTACCCGTATCTATATCCAACAAAATATCTTCTCGGTTCCCTTGGGTACAACTGCATGGAGGTCAGGCGCAATTGTCAACTTATTGCCACTGCATGTCAGGCCTTGCGTGGCGAGTCGGACTGTCCCGAACTTGTAGAACGTTTCGTGCGGCTGTTTGTGCCGGATGTCCAGAGGATAGCCCTCAGACCGCGACGACGTGACTTGTTGGCCGTGCCGGCGGCGCGAACCGTGTCGTGCAGGAACTCGCCGCTGCCCCGCGCCCTTTCACTGCTCAATGCGCTCCTGGATTCGACACCTGAGTGCGACTTGTTTGCGTGGCGATGGGCGCCAGTGTGTAGTGAATGCTTGCGATTTTGTGAGGCGATGGATGCTAGGTGTTTAACTATCTCAATATAATTTGTTTGGTACCTGTTATAGTAAAATATAATTTTCGACTGTTAGGCTAAGTTTCGTGACGCATTGGTTTTGTTATGTCATGTAAACGTATTAGAAAATAAATAAATAAATATGTATAGAAGATTTTTGGAGCCATCCCTAAAATGCCTTCAGACATGAGGGTTGCCTTCGACGGATGTGCGAACAATTTATGTCGTTGTCTTTTGCTGTTATATGCTCGAAATTGTACAATACAATTTTATTCTTTACGAAGAGAGCGACTTCATAAATATATAGACATGGAAAAGTTCTGAAAAAAAATTCTGAGGCTTACATAATGCGGTTTACAGGTTTCCGTGGGTCGTAAGCCACATACCGCTCTTAAAAAAAAATTGGGCTTTAAATGCAAGAGTACGATCAGTTGAATTGCCCCAAAATCAGTCGAATTAATCCATATCGTAAGTTGATGACACACATACATGATAAGCAGATAAAACGGCTGCTTTGTTTACTATTTTATTGAACATATAAAGGGCATATGAATACCTATTGAGTTTATTGCATATGCGTCTATGTGAAATTTCCATGACATACTGTCTAAGATCAGACCTAGAAATTTAGCTTCAGCAGTCTCTGATATTGTTTGGTCCTTATATTGTAATTTTATGTCCTGTGAATTATTATTGCATCGCTGTTCAAAGTACATGATGCAGGTTTTACTCAAATTAATTTTTAAGGAGTTATTTTTTAACCATCCAATGATAGCTTCTAAAGTATTACTTATCTCATTCTCATAATTATACTTTTGTATGTCATTAAATATAATAGTGCTATCGTCTGCAAGTAATACCTTTGGATGTCTAGTAACTTTAGGCATATCATTGATGTACACCAAGAATAACAAAGGTCCCAGTATACTTACCTGTGGAACTCCTTGTTGCACTGTTTTTAGTTGCGAAGTGTATGTAACTTTTTTTTGGTCTTGTTGCACACTTAAGTAATTTCGGTCATTTGCTTTCGGTCACTTACGTAAGATTTTATCAGTTCAAGAACTCTATTCCTCTGATTCCATATTTGTATATCTTGTTTAAAAGCATATCATACTAAATCAAAGGCTTTTGTCATATCCATTAACATTGCTGAAACAGGTAGTCTTTTATCCATATTTATCATGTTCTTTAGTACTAATGAAAAAAATGCCATGTTGATAGATTTATTTTGGCGAAAACCTTTCTGTTCAGCAACCAATAAGTGATCGGCTTCTAAGTAATGGTACACATTTTTGTATAATACCTTTTCAATTAATTTAGATATAACTGGTATTAATGCTATCAGCCTATATTTATTTATTTCCTCTTTTTTATCCTTTTTATATACAGGTTTAATTATAGACAGCTTCAACTTTTCAGGAAACATTTTATACTAGATACAAATGTTCGTGATATAGCTGAGATCAGGAGCTTGTTTTTGATACCTTTTTTTATTTTTTATGTATATCCCATCGTATCCAGTACTGTTAGTATTCCTTAATGCAATACATATTATTTGAATAATTACTTTTGACTCAATACCTAGTCAACATGATTTAGGTGAATTAAAAAAGTAGGTAATCGCCGGGGCTGTTGAAAAGTAATCTGATGCACGAAGTTCCGAAATCGTTGTATATTCGCTTGGCAGGCACGTAACTAAATATAGGGTGAATATAATATAATGACATACTAACGTCATGCTAGTAATAAAGTATGTATTAGGTACAGGACACTTCGTAAATAACACAATTAATAAATATATATCAGAAAGTAATAGGCTATTTAACAACTTTTTTCTGTGGTATGTTAGAACGACCTCTCAAAACTAAAACTTTTGGTGAAAAAGCTATTTCAATCTCAAAAACTATTTCAATCTCAAAAACTATTTCAATCTCAAAAAATCTCCCCGAGATACAACAATGTTAAAATGATATTTTAGACCTTTACCAAAAAACGCTTCATTCATGCGTACTAGTTTAGGGTTACGTCACACGGTGCATATCTTATATGGGAAAATTAAGAACTTTGTTCTGCAGCTATGTTAAAACTTGTGTTTATCGAAACGGTTTCGTAACAAAAGTAACCACACATTTTATGGGTTATTCAATGGTATTTATTATTGGTTACTAATATTTACATACTTTAAAATAGACTTTCCCACCCAACTTTAAGGGCTCATAAGAAAAAGCTACACGTAACATATATCGTACTAAAAGTTTTAACTTAGTTTACCATTTTGCTTGTTTTATCATGATCTCATACCATTTTTTATAAATTTTGAGATCAGGCAATATCCCTATTGTGTCGAGGATGACATCTCCATATCTATGGCGTCGCATACGAATGAGGTGCAAATGTAACATAGCCAGGTTATCAAAAAGGTTATTTCAAGTTTTAAAATAAATAAGTCAAGTTCTAATTTAAATTAAATAATACATGTTAATTATATCTTTAAAGTATTATTTTTCGCTTGCTGAACTTTATAGGTGACATCATAACTCGAATTTTTACCATTATAAGTCAGAATGTGCTATTCCCGCTTGACCTATTGGCTAGACTTCGATTTTTGGCCCGGAACATAATAGTTTTAAATTATTAATTTGCAGTACACTTAGTCGGGCTAACTATCCCAAATTTCAAATAAATAGTTCCTAAACATATAGGCGCTGTGACAGACGGACAGAAATACTATTTAAAAGAGTCGCACCGTCAGGATTCCCTTTTTACTTTTTGTTACGAAGCCCGAAAAATTTAAGTAAGAAACAGACTCTAAGGCAGTTTATTCAATAACATGCATACACATTCAGAAATTATCACATAAGTAACGATAGTAGATTGTTTGACAAGGAGCTAAGCCATTATGACACGAAGTGAGTATTTGGACGAGCTCACGAAGTGAGCGAGTGTCATAATGGCTTTTAGCCGTGTTAAACACTCTGCTTTTCACTTCGACTGCGAGAAAATAAAAAAAACTTAACATTAAAATTATATATTTAATTCAAAACTAAAATTACAGTTTGAGCGATTCTATCAGAAAGTTTGGCCAATCTGATCTGGTTGGTTTTTTTGTTTTTAATTAATTGTAAAGAGTATGTAGCAAGTTTTTTTTTCAGTGTCATAGAATTTTGTATGGGATTATATGGCTTTCTTTTAAACCCTAGGGGCTAAATGTACTAGTTTAGTCTCGCTTCGCGAAGCTAATATGACGTACTTTTTGAGCAGGAGAAGTGAAAAAATAATAAATCAATCAATGAAATAAATTTTGAAGTCGACGTATAAGTGCATTTTCGACGAAAAACGACAAACACGACGTCTCAGTATAGATACTAGATATTAGGTAGTCTATTGTTTAGTAGAAAATATTATAAAATAACGTAGTACTTACCTCCTGAGTTCCCACTATTTAAACTTTTGCGATGCCTAGCGATAACTAAATCCAACCGATTTTCTCACAAGAAAACAATTCGATCAGTAATTAAGTGACGCGACGATGAGACAATGCTACGTCAGTAAGCCGCTATTAAGTCCATTAATCATAATAATCAAGTGAATCAAGTTTATTCTTTGTGTAAATTGTATACATCGTAAAGTGGCTACCACTGGTATTTTGATGTAATTTTGCGGTGCAAAATAACACAATATCTATTTAAAGAGTCTCTACATCTATATATCAATAAAAAGCAATCACTTACAGCCATCGAATCGCTTCCGTAGACTTCGGCAAAAACATAAACAGAAGAATCAAGAACACATTGAAACAACGCATTACAAAATAAAAAGTCCACTATAATATAAAACGTGGAGAGGTACAATTAATCAAAACGAATTAAGTATTTGGCGGGAAAACGTATAGTGGCGAGGACAGCGCGGCTGCGAGTCGTGGCCAAGCGCGCCCGAGCTAAGTCTGCGAGAGAATGCACTGAGCCGGCGCGAGAGCCCATCGGCCGAGACCCGTGCGCCCGCTGCGGCCCGCTAGCCCCGCGACGCGCGACCGCCGGCCAGGCGCTCGACAGCCCGCGTCTACCGGGCAACGCGCCGCGCCGCCGCCGCCGCCTCATCGTCGATACGAATACAAACAAATTACTACTCGCAATAATAACTATTGTATTAGATTTAATTATCGAAAGATCCTCCACGCGTGTACTCCCGCCTCTAACTAAAGACCCAGGATACTAATGTCATACAAAATATAGCATATCATTACTAGGAGGCGCCCGCAACTTCGTTCGCAAAAGGTCTCCCTTTTAAAAAGGCTAAAGACATAACCCCCCTTTTAGCGTAGTCGGGTAAAATGTATCCTGTAACCATCTGCGGATACTCAGCTACCGGTGTACCAAAAATTGTTGAAATCTTTTCAGCCAATTTGGCATGATGAAACCACAACGACACATACAAACATACAAAATCTCCAAAAAAAATATTTTTCGATTCTTTGACCTCCAAATACTGCGATATGGATATGGATTTTACAATATGAGTTTAAAAAATAAAATACAGAATAAGTAAAAACACATATTATTAGCTTAAGCCGGCAACTTCGACTGCGACTGTTAAGTAAGTTTAATAAAATTTATAATCAATGTTTGGTTTGTGTTGATTTTCTTTTATAAAGGCGCGATTTATTTTCGTAGATGTTGAATTGGTTTTGATCATCAAATTTATGAAATTTTACATCCTAGCTGAAATATTTTAACAAAACCAGCCAAAAAATTGCTAGATGTCGGCGTTACTTTCCGGTGTTCCATATTATACTATATGTAGGCGTTACTTTCCGGTGTTCCATATTATACTATATGTAGGCGTTACTTTCCGGTGTTCCATATTATACTATATGTAGGCGTTACTTTCCGGTGTTCCATATTATACTATATGTAGGCGCTACTTTCCGGTGTTCCATATTATATTATATGTAGGCGTTACTTTCCGGTGTTCCATATTATATTATATATAGGCGATACTTTCCGGTGTTCCATATTATACTATATGTAGGCGTTACTTTCCGGTGTTCCATATTATACTATATGTAGGCGTTACTTTCCGGTGTTCCATAATATATTATATGTAGGCGTTACTTTCCGGTGTTCCATATTATATTATATGTAGGCGTTACTTTCCGGTGTTCCATATTATATTATATGTAGGCCTTTCTTTCCGGTGTTCCATATTATATTATATGTAGGCGTTACTTTCCGGTGTTCCATATTATATTATATGTAGGCGTTACTTTCCGGTGTTCCATATTATATTATATGTAGGCCTTTATTTCCGGTGTTCCATATTATATTCTATGTAGGCCTTACTTTCCGGTGTTCCATATTATATGTAGGCGTTACTTTCCGGTGTTCCATATTATATTATATGTAGGCCTTTCTTTCCGGTGTTCCATATTATATTATATGTAGGCGTTACTTTCCGGTGTTCCATATTATATTATATGTAGGCGTTACTTTCCGGTGTTCCATATTATATTATATGTAGGCCTTTCTTTCCGGTATTCCATATTTTATTATATGTAGGCGTTACTTTCCGGTGTTCCATATTATATGTAGGCGTTACTTTACGGTGTTCCATATTATATTTTATGTAGGCTGCGTTACTTTCCGCTGTTCCATATTATATTATATGTAGGCGTTACTTTCCGGTGTTCCATATTATACTATATGTAGGCGTTACTTTTCGGTGTTCCATATTATATTATATGTAGGTCTTTCTTTCCGGTGTTCCATATTATATTATATGTAGGCGTTACTTTCCGGTGTTCCATATTATATTATATGTAGGCCTTTCTTTCCGGTGTTCCATATTATATTATATGTAGGCGTTACTTTCCGGTGTTCCATATTATATGTAGGCGTTACTTTACGGTGTTCCATATTATATTATATGTAGGCGTTACTTTCCGGTGTTCCATATTATACTATATGCAGGCGTTACTTTTCGGTGTTCCATATTATATTTTATGTAGGCGGTACTTTCCGGTGTTCCATATTATATTATATGTAGGCGTTACTTTCCGGTGTTCCATATTATATTATATGTAGGCGTTACTTTCCGGTGTTCCATATTATATTATATGTAGGCGTTACTTTCCGGTGTTCCATATTATATTATAGTTCCTTTGTTTTTCCGCGAAATAGTGTCTTGGCTATATGTGCTACAAGTGAGATCCTGTAATTGGCTCGCTATTACTATTTAAGTTACTACTAACATATTTTAAGCTGTTGGATCTCCATGTAAATAAATAAATAAAATAACATAAATACGTAAATATATACCCAGATCACCCCCACTAGATAGCTAATGTTTAATATTTTCTTCGTTACGTGATGAGGATGACGCACCGCGTTAAGGGGCATGAATGAGGTGTAGAGTGTGCGGTTCAAATTGTTTAGCTTTATTATATGTATGGAAGAAGAATTACCGAACGTTATGCAATTTGACCGTACATATTTTGAACGTATGAAAAATTATGTCATGGATTTCGTACGGTATGCAATTTGACTTAATGTATTTTGAACCTTATACATAGTCGGTGGTATATATTATAAACGTCATGAATTTTGACCGTATATATTTTAAACTTATGACACATGACGTTATGGATTTCGTACGGTATGTAATTTGACTTAATGTATTTTGACAGTATGCATAACGAACTTATGACATTCTGCTACGTAACCGAATGAATGAGGTGCGGCGTGTGCGGTTCAAGCGCTGCCATTGGCTGTTTCAAGGGATATATTAATTACAGGCAAAATTATCAGTATATATCATAATATAAATGAATAACAATATTATCTTTCATTTATTATCAGTATCATTGATTATAATATAACTCTATCTCAAACCAATTCCGAGTAAAGTCCTACATAGATGGGTATCAGAACACTCCGACATTGACGGAAACGAACGAGCAGACAAACATGCCAATAAGGACAAGCTCCGGCCAGCCAGGAACCCATTTGTGGGTCCACACAACGATGGGAATAGGCTCTGCTTTATGACTTATATAAATCTAAGGCAATTGAGGAATGAAGGCTCGTAAAAGGACAAAACCACTCGAAAACCTTAATTAAAGGATAAAGGGATTCAAGCAAAAGCTGTCTAAAGAGATACTATAGCTCAAAAGACCGAAAACCTGAGCAATAACAAGAATCCTGACGGGTCACTGCAAAAAAGCGGCCAAGAGCATGTCGGACTACGCTCAGTTTAGGGTTCCGCAGCCGTTTATACAGAAAAATGCACTACAGATGAAAAAATACACTAGCAAAAGTGACTTTCACTATGAAAAAGTGCACTAGCAAAAGAGTGTATCTCCACGGCACTTACGCCCTTTAGCTGAGAGTCACAGTTTTTTGGCAATAACTCAAAAACGGTATTTGCGACCATGTTGAAAACAATATTCTTTGAAGGTATTGATTATGTTTTATCTTAGTAATTTTTTTAAAACTTAGGTTTTTTTCAAATCAAATCAAATCAAATCAAAATATTATTTATTCAAGTAAGCCTAGTTACAAGCACTTTCGAAATGTCAGTTACAGGTATATGAGAGTGAAGTGTTTGCTGGGAGACATACAATATGATCCAACATTTGCTGCAAGGATTAGGGAAAACCCAGAAAAACCTAATCAGATCATAAAAACCAAATCAGATCATATATTTTTTGGTCATCACCGTTTAGAAAAAAGAGGAGGGGGGGGGGGGCACAATTTATGCAACTTTCGGAGCGATTATTTCCGAAAACTAAAATTGAATCTATTTTAAATAATAATGATAATAATATCTTAAATGTAGGTTGTTCTGTAGGAAATAATGTACCTGATTCTAGCCAGCACTCTGAGCCGAACGTTAGTCATAACTGTGTGCCAAATTCTAGCCCGTGTATTGAACCGAGTATTAATAATGACTCTAGTCATACTGTAGGACCGAATTTTAGCCATAATCCATTACAGAATGCTACTAATGATGATTCATGTATTACTACAGGAGGATAGGACGAGTCCGTACGAGCAAGAGTCCGTACGGGCCGTGAGCAAGAGTCCAGTTCCCTGTGGTCACCATCGAGTGACAGCTCGCGCTCTGAGCGTGTGAGCTCGCCTCGTGAGTCTCCTGGTGGAGGGGAAGAAACGGCCGGCTCGCCGCCGCCTGTCGTCGTGTGACCCGTTCGTACCACTCGCTCCAGACTGCCGACGAAGTATCGTGACCATGAGGTTGATTTTTCTCTTGTGGCGCAGGACTTCTTATTGGAAGAGCCCGTCACATATCAGCAAGCCATCTCAGGTCCTCATTCACAGGAATGGAAATTAGCCATGCAAACAGAATATGATTCCTTGCTTGCTAACAATGTATGGAAATTGGTAAATAGGCCTGATAATCAAAATATAGTCAAATGTAAATGGATCTTTAAAACTAAATATGATACTGATGGTAAATTTGATAAATTCTCAGGTAGAGGGAATCGATTATACCGAAACTTTCTCGCCTGTTGTCCGCCATTCAACAATGAGAATACTGTTTGCATTCGCTAATTAAATGAATTTAAATATAAATCACATCGACAACACAACAGCATTTTTGAATGGTGAACTTGCGGAAACTATATATATGGAGCAGCCCCTAGGCTTTGATAACGGCGATAAAAATAAAGTATGTCTGTTGTCAAAGGGCATTTATGGCCTTAAACAAGCCAGCCGTATATGGAATTCCACAGTTCATGACCTTCTGTCACAAAATGGTTTTAAACAAAGTAAGTGTGAGCCCTGCGTCTATACCAATAATTGTGAAATGATTTGTGTATGATTGCACTATACGTAGACGATTTCTTTGTATTCTCAAGTCAAAACAGCTCTTTAAAAACCAAATTGCTGCAGTTATTACAATCCAATTTTAATCTCAATAATTTGGGTGATTTAAAAAGCTGCCTTGGCATTCGTGTATCTAGAGATAGGGAGAAAGGAATTTTAAAACTTGATCAATCAGAGTATGTTAAAAAGTTGCTTATAAAGTTTGGTATGGAAAATTGTAAAAGTACCACAACTCCTATGCCTGTAAATGATAAATTTTGTTTAGGCGAAGGAGATATTTTGTGTGATGATAAATATCACTATAGGAAGTTGTTAGGATGTCTCATGTATTTGTCAGTCTGTACAAAACCAGATATATCTTATGCTTGTAGTATGTTAAGCCAATTTAATAATAACTTTGGTAAACAACATTGCCTTGCGGCCAAGCGCATTTTGCGTTATTTAGCATCAACAATTCATTACGGTTCATTATTTGTAAAAAGTAAGGAATTAAATTTGAACGCATACGCGGATGCATCATGGGCATACCTCGTAACGGATGTAGCAAAACCATAGCATTTGACAGTTTGATGTCAGGGTTGGCGATCACGATGAATAATTTATTTACTCTACTGCATACTGCACGTATGATTGATAAGTACTAATAATGATATGATAAGTAAAAATAACCTTACTGACCCTCTTTAGATAAAACCTTGTTTGATTTTCTATCAAAGAAAATAGATTATTAATATGTCAATGTCATCAATGTTAAATGCGTTTAAATGTGTATGTTATTTTATTCATAAGAGCACGCATTTTCTGGTATTAATACATTATAGAATCTTTATTACTTGAAAATATTGGTGTACTAGAAAAAAACGAACTAAATATTTCTTGTATCGTATGTGCAACAAATATAAAATCAAAGAAATACAACGTTGTCAAACATTTGGCTAGTAGAAGCCATCAAGATTAGAAAAGTGGTTACTCTTCACATTTAAATTTTCTTTTACAAGATAAACCAGGATTACAGGTAAAAGATAACAAAATTTACTGTATTTCATGTAATACTTACATTTTACAAAAAAAATATCACATTGATCATCATTTGGCGTCAGATAAACATCGTAATGTTTCAAAACAAAATCAGTTCGAATTCAACAAGGATCTAACAGCTTTTTTAGTCCATTCCAACATTCCCTGGAATCAGCTTCAAAATCCTGAATTCCGAGATTTTCTGACTAATTGTATCAATGGCAAATATTCAAAGGAAACTATTTTGCCAAGTGAATCAAATTTAAGGAATAATTACTTAAATAAAATATACGAGGAGAAAAAAAAATATATAAGAGAAGAGTTGAAAGTTTCTTTCATTTATCTAATGGTCGACGAAACACAAGATGGTATGGGAAAACATGTTGCTAATGTCCTTATAGGAAAATTATCACAATCCGAGGAGTCGAAATCACACCTGCTTGCATCAAAAGTTTTAGACGCAACGAATCACGCTTCTATTGTAAATCTAGTGGTGGATACACTAAAAGACTTATGGGGAACAAATTATCAGAAAAATAAGGATATTTTTTTATGTTTTGTTACGGACGCTGGTTCTTACATGCTTAAAGCTGGAAAAATTCTCGGACAAATGTTTAGTAACTTAACACATGTGACATGTCTTTCACACGGGTTAAACAGAGTCGCAGCAAAAGTGAGAAATTTATATCCAAAAAAAAATACTTTAATTGATAACGTAAAAAAAATATTTAACAAAGCACCTAAAAGGATTGCAAAATTTAAGGAAACGCTACCGAATATGCCCCTACCGCCGAAACCAGTACTAACTAGATGGGGAACTTGGATAGATGCTGTGACCTATTATGACACGAACTTTGACCAAATTAAGGAAATAATGAATACATTTAATTCAAATGAAGCAGTGTCCATTCGAAAAGCACAAAAAGTATTTCGAGATCCCATTATAAGAAAAGATTTGGAGTTTGTTAATATTAACATAGGCAATATTATTCGATCTTCCATAAATAAATTGCAAAATCCAAAACTTACTGTTAGTGAAGCTTTGAATATTGTAAATGGCACAGAAAAAAAGCTTTCCAGATCGAGGCTTCATTTAAAAGGGAAACAAGTTTACCACAAATTAAAAACTGTTTTAAAAAACAATCCGGGTTATACGACTGTTACAGCAGTAAACAATCTTTTAAGAGGACACGAAACTGAGTTAACAACAAACATTAATAAAAATACATTTCAAAATTATACATATTTAAATTATGTACCATTGACGTCGGTAGATGTGGAACGCTCTTTTTCGAGTTTAAAATGGATTTACACAAGTAGGCGACGCAGTTTGACTGCAATAAATTTAGAAAGAATTATGTTAATTTATTTTGAAGATCGATAGAACATTGAACACTGCTGCCGCTACCCCTAAACATCCTTCACTTCTGTCGGCATTTTTTATCAGGGGATAAATCACAGTACTCAGATTATCATAAAAAAATTGCCTGCACAAGTCCTGGCCGAAAATAAAAAAGAACCGAGTGATAAAAAAGTTAATTTGTCAAAGTCATATTTCATGTCACAAAGAAGCTGATATTTAAACAAACCCCAGATATATGATAAAGATTTAAAAAGATGTGTCGGGATTTAGTTCATCACTTATTTAAGAGAGAAACAGGCCAGCTGTCCCATATGTGTAGCGGGCAGGCTCAAGTACCTAGCCATATGAAGTGGAAACATGGAGTGACTATATACAATAGAGAAGAAGGTTCAGATGGATCACAACTTAAATATAATTCACGATGGTGCCTTTCATACATTACATTCATGGATAAGGACTTAATTATACAGAAGCATAGTTTATTTCAAAATTCTGTGGAGGTAAATAAGATGTTTAGTTAATAAAGATATGTTGTGTGTTTTTTTGTATTCGTAGTACAAGTACATACATAGGTAGTGACAACCCTGACGTACATCTGCTACAGATTTGCCGGTTCGATTACGGGGTATGATCATGGGGTAACAATCTCATGGATCGTAGGTCATATACCGGTTTTGTAATCAAGCTGGGAAATAATGTTGTACACTGGAAGTCACGAAAACAACGTTGCATTGCGCTTTCAAGCACTGAAGCAGAGTACCTTGCGATTGGTGATATTTGTAATGACTTAAGTTTTACTAAAAATTTCTTATCCGAGATTATGTTTAAACATATTGATATTATTGTTTACAACGATAATCAAAGTGCACAGAAACTGTTAAAACTGAAAGAATATTGCCATAAGCGTACAAAGCACATTGATAGAAGATACCACTATGTGAAAGAGCTAGTTAAAGACAACGTGATTTCGGTTGAATACATGCCTAGTGAAATAATGGTAGCAGATATATTAACCAAACCATTGAGCTGTGTAAAACGTCAACAATTTGTTAAAAGTTTAAATCTCTGTAACGCATGACATTGTTACTGAACTTGTTTTTTGCTTATATAACTTAAAATTTTGTTATGTTATATAGCATGTAACTAATGTCATGAGTCATGATGTATATAATATAGAGTGCATTTTTCATGGCCTGTAGAGCTTTTGATGTAGAGTCATAATTATGATTGATGTTTGAACTTATATAGCATGGCGTTTTTGAAAAATAAAGGGGAAGTATTAGAAATTTATTTTATAAAAACGCATCTTACTCTACAAATAGACAATGCACGGCATGTCTATGACATCTGTCGACTTTAGCCTTCTTCCTCTTTGTCGCTTGTTTGCTCCTACGGTGTGCATGGCGCACGCAGTTAATTTAAGGTTATTTTGATATAATGTAACTGATGTAACATAATAAAACCATTTTAATAATCAATAAAGTTTAAAACCTGATGTGGACTGACGTGCAAATTGCGGAAACTTTCCAAAATGCTTAAAAATGGTTTTATAAACCATACCTACCGGTTTGTGCCCAATTTATTCGTCGTACGTTATTGTGGAACAAAATGAACCGGCTCAATTTTTGAATTTAACCGATTAATCTTATTCCATGACGACACAAGATAGGACGTGCATTGCTTTTATACCACTACTGGATCAATCCACAATTTTACATAACCTACTTTAATCCATTTTGAGTTTTGACCTTGCTGCGTGCTGAATGAATCGTCTCTTCGTGGCTTGGCTTGTGTTGTTGGATGATTAAAATATTTGTTTTGTTTAAACAACAACTGCCGCGCTAAATAATTACAATGGATTTGTAAAGATACGCAACACAGACGAGTGTTTTTTTAAGCTTAATTGATTTAAAATGAGGAGCATTTAGACTATCACCAAATTATTCTGAGATCTACTAGGTACCCCTACGGTATAGAACCATTACATGTTACTCTTCTGAAATGCTCTTCATTTGAGGCGAATTTAGCTAAAAAACTTTCGTCTATTTTGCAATCCTAAGATCAAACAGGTACTCCCAGAACCATTTGGTGTATCTCATCTAAACGCTCTTCATTCATTTTGATTTAGATACGAAAAACTAGAATATTTTATTTGATGTCAATGTGGATTAGGCTTTTGAGAAAGAAGGTAAAAATAAACTGCGTCTATTAAAACTCACGTTTTATTTTACTACTTTTTTTTAAGATCGATCAGGCAAACAGAAAAGCTCCCAGAACCTTGTTTAACTTTCCCGCCCTTGCATCTAACAACTCTCAATTGTTTTTTCTCTTCCTCTACTTTTTAATTGTCGTTGCCAGGTCAGAGTGTAAGATTCACCATAGAGGTTGGTAGTAAGGAGGCTGGCTGGCTGGCTGGCTGGCTGGCAGGGCAGGCTTTTAGGTCAGAGCACTTGCATCGTTTTACAATCGGCCATCCTGTAACAATTGCTCCCGCAATGGGAACATGCAAATGGGTTATCTTTCCAGCGAATCAATGAGGTCTTCCGTTTCCAGTTGATCATCAGAACTGCTGGCACTGTCAGATACAGGAGCTATGCTTTGGTAAGGTCGCAAGGAGTCTGCAGAAACCAAACCTGCAAAACTTTTATAGCCACGCAGTCCTTTAATGCTTCTTATCCTGTATCTGTCATTACCAACAGCTTCAGTTACTATATAAGGGCCTGAATAAAGGTCATCTAGTTTAGTGTTTACTCTAGACGCTGTACTAGTTGGAGCCTGTTTCCATAGAACTAAATCACCTTTTTTGTAAACAGTGCTAGGCTTGCGGCGTTTATCAAAGTTGCGTTTCATTCTAATGCTTGCTTTTTGTAGACGTTCACTAGCATTCTTTCGTCTGTCTTGAACTGGTTCAGTCACCTGACCCGAAATGGACACATCACACACTGACCTACCTACCCGCGTAAACATTAGGTCAAATGGTTTGTAACCTGTACTAGCATTAAGTGTATTGTTAATGCCCCATACAACATCAGGTAAAGTATTTGCCCAATTATTGGAAGCTTCATTAGGGTCAGAAGCACGCATAGCATTTAAAATGGTACGATTGGTACGCTCAACTTGCCCATTAGCTCGAGGGCAGGCTATAGCATTTAGTGTGTGCTTGAACTGTTTATTATTAGCAAACTTCTTAAAGTTTCTGCTAGTAAATGCCTTTCCATGATCAGTTATCACACGTTCAGGGTAACCAAACTGCGAAAATATTTTTCTCAGAATCCTGACTGTTTCAACCGAGTTGACTGTTCGACATGGTTCAGCAAACACTGTGCAGACTGAGGACTGTAAAAGCAGTCTGAACCCCTTTCGATAGCTTTAAGAGCAGTATAGGTGAAGCGGAGAATAAAAAGTCACAGTTTATATCGAAATCCCGTTCCTAAACCAATACTTAGGCTTCCTATTTTAACTATGATATCTATCTGACTGAAGCTAATTCATTTGACGATTGTTTCTTGTAAGTATTTCCAATGGCTAGTAAGTAGTACCGATAACTTTGTAGTAACGACGACTGGATAGTACGGGGACTATCTTTATATTTGTGTGTTTATTCGTATGCCACATATAGTGGGGTTATTGCCAATGGAATTAGCTTCGTCTTTTATAGTCGAGGTTGGTTAGGGAGGGGGTAATTTTATTATTTCTCAGAATTATAATTATCAATTATTGTGCAACATATTGGGTTTTCGTGGAAAGTTGCCAATGTTATGGTCATACCCCGTAATCGAACCGACAAATCTGTAGCAGATGTACGTCAGGGTTGTCACTACCTATGTATGTACTTGTACTACGAATACAAAAAAACACACATGTTATTGAACATATCTTTATTAACTAAACATCTTATTTACCTCCACAGAATTTTGAAATAAACTATGATTCTGTATAATTACGTCCTTATCCATGAATGTAATGTATGAAAGGCACCATCGTGAATTATATTTAAGTTGTGATCCATCTGAACCTTCTTCTCTATTGTATATAGTCACTCTATGTTTCCACTTCATATGGCTAGGTACTTGAGCCTGCCCGCTACACATATGGGACAGCTGGCCTGTTTCTCTCTTAAATAAGTGATGAACTAAATCCCGACACATCTTTTTAAATCTTTATTATATATCTGGGGTTTATTTAAATATCAGCTTCTTTGTGACATGAAATATGACTTTGACAAATTAACTTTTTTATCACTCGGTTCTTTTTTATTTTCGGCCAGGACTTGTGCAGGCAATTTTTTTATGATAATCTGAGTACTGTGATTTATCCCCTGATAAAAAATGCCGACAGAAGTGAAGGATGTTTAGGGGTAGCGGCAACAGTGTTCAATGTTCTATCGATCTTCAAAATAAATTATCATAATTCTTTCTAAATTTATTGCAGTCAAACTGCGTCGCCTACTTGTGTAAATCCATTTTAAACTCGAAAAAGAGCGTTCAACATCTACCGACGTCAATGGTACATAATTTAAATATGTATAATTTTGAAATGTATTTTTATTAATGTTTGTTGTTAACTCAGTTTCGTGTCCTCTTAAAAGATTGTTTACTGCTGTAACAGTCGTATAACCCGGATTGTTTTTTAAAACAGTTTTTAATTTGTGGTAAACTTGTTTCCCTTTTAAATGAAGCCTCGATCTGGAAAGCTTTTTTTCTGTGCCATTTACAATATTCAAAGCTTCACTAACAGTAAGTTTTGGATTTTGCAATTTATTTATGGAAGATCGAATAATATTGCCTATGTTAATATTAACAAACTCCAAATCTTTTCTTATAATGGGATCTCGAAATACTTTTTGTGCTTTTCGAATGGACACTGCTTCATTTGAATTAAATGTATTAATTATTTCCTTAATTTGCTCAAAGTTCGTGTCATAATAGGCCACAGCATCTAGCCAAGTTCCCCATCTAGTTAGTATTGGTTTCGGCGGTAGGGGCATATTCGGTAGCGTTTCCTTAAATTTTGCAATCCTTTTAGGTGCTTTGTTAAATATTTTTTTTACGTTATCAATTAAAGTATTTATTTTTGGATATAAATTTCTCACTTTTTCTGCGACTCTGTTTAACCCGTGTGCAAGACATGTCACATGTGTTAAGGTACTAAACATTTGTCCGAGAATTTTTCCAGCTTTAAGCATGTAAGAACCAGCGTCCGTAACAAAACGTAAAAAAATATCCTTATTTTTCTGATAATTTGTTCCCCATAAGTCTTTTAGTGTATCCACCACTAGATTTACAATAGAAGCGTGATTCGTTGCGTCTAAAACTTTTGATGCAAGCAGGTGTGATTTCGACTCCTCGGATTGTGATAATTTTCCTATAAGGACATTAGCAACATGTTTTCCCATACCATCTTGTGTTTCGTCGACCATTAGATAAATGAAAGAAACTTTCAACTCTTCTCTTATATATTTGTTTTTCTCCTCGTATATTTTATTTAAGTAATTATTCCTTAAATTTGATTCACTTGGCAAAATAGTTTCCTTTGAATATTTGCCATTGATACAATTAGTCAGAAAATCTCGGAATTCAGGATTTTGAAGCTGATTCCAGGGAATGTTGGAATGGACTAAAAAAGCTGTTAGATCCTTGTTGAATTCGAACTGATTTTGTTTTGAAACATTACGATGTTTATCTGACGCCAAATGATGATCAATGTGATATTTTTTTTGTAAAATGTAAGTATTACATGAAATACAGTAAATTTTGTTATCTTTTACCTGTAATCCTGGTTTATCTTGTAAAAGAAAATTTAAATGTAAGAGTAACCACTTTTCTTTTCTTGATGGCTTCTACTAGCCAAATGTTTGACAACGTTGTCTTTCTTTGATTTTATATTTGTTGCACATACGATACAAGAAATATTTAGTTCGTTTTTTTCTAGTACACCAATATTTTCAAGTAATAAAGATTCTATAATGTATTAATACCAGAAAATGCGTGCTCTTATGAATAAAATAACATACACATTTAAACGCATATAACATTGATGACATTGACATATTAATAATCTATTTTCTTTGATAGAAAATTTAAACAAGGTTTTATCTAAAGAGGGTCAGTAAGGTTATTTTTACTTATCATATCATTATTAGTACTTATCAATCATACGTGCAGTATGCAGTAGAGTAAATAAATTATTCATCGTGATCGCCAACCCTGACATCAAACTGTCAAATGCTATGGTTTTGCTACATCCGTTACGAGGTATGGTTATGGTATAGTTGCAAATGTTGTGCAATTCCTGTGGAAAGTTTACATACATCAGTCCACTATGTAATTTATCGCCTTATGGGCTTTATACAATTGATATTTAACTTGAACATATGAATATTATTCCTTTAACTGTTAAGTCAAGGCAATGATTTCATATCTTTCTATCAGGGTTAGATAGAAAGGTATGATATTAGTTTATTGAACAAATCATACTTTTTATTAACTTATAAATTATGTAGGTATTTCAGGTCTTATTTTAAGTCTATATAATATTATATTTGTAATTGTGGGGTCATCCGGTACAAACACAAATTTGGAAAATGAGTCAGTCATGACTAACATGTAGGCATACCCTTTTTTAGTCCTACAAAATGGTCCTAGATGATCAACATGGACCACCTTCATAGGTACAGTTGGTTTGGGAATTGGATGTAAAAAGCCTTCTTTTCTACCATGTTCACCCTTGCCATAAGCACAGTGTAAGCATGAAGTTACATATTTCCGAATGAATTTTGTCATCTTAGGAAACCAAAAGTCTTTTTTTATAAGGTCCATGCATCTGTTTAGTCCTACATGTCCAATCTCATCATGATGCATTTGTACTATTTTCCACCTAGCCAATCCAGGTACTGCAAGTCGATTACCGTTTAAAGTTTTCGATATAACCTGTCATTAATCAGTGTATAGTTGTTTTTAATAACTGCATTAGCTGAGCTGTTCTTGAGCTATTCCAGCTTTGCAGGCATCTGTATGTATCTCAGTTGGCAGAGCAGAATCGTATAACGCCAGCACAGGTTTAGAGCACAAACTGTTACGCAAATCCTCAAAACTTTTGTCCTGTTCTAAACCCCAATACCACGGTTGATCCTTTTTAGTTAAATCAGTCAAAGGACGCGATATTATAGCAAAGTTATGGATATATTTCCGAAAATAACTGCATAGGCCGATAAACTGACGTATCTCGTGAACGTTGCCAGGCGTAGGGAACTGCGACACTGCTGCCAACTTAGACTCACTCGGCTGAACACCATCCGGAGAGATTTCATGTCCTAAATATGAGATTTTATTTTGCAAAAACGAGCATTTTTTTATATTTAATTTCAAATTTTCTGTTTTTAGCTTTTTAATACAATTTCTAGTATTGCCAGGCCCGAACAGACGTCAACGGAGGGCAGGAGTAAATCGTCCAAAAATGCCAAAATTTCGACGGGTCCGTGAGGATTGGATTTAAGTTCAGTTTCTTTTTTATGGAATCAACTATCTTATTAATTAACCGCATAAACACCGAGGGAGCGTTGGCTAATCCGTATGGGACTCGATTATATTCATAATGACCTTGCGGAGTAATAAAAGCAGTTTTGTGTGTGTCTTCGGGTAAAATGGCTACTTGGTGATATGACTGTGCCAAGTCGAGACTAGTGAAGTATTGTTTCCCGGCCAGTTTAGAGATTTGGTCATCAATATTGGGCAACGGGAACCTGTCCTTTATTGTGATGGTGTTAAGCGCCCTATAGTCTACACAAAGCCTAGAATCGCCGTCTTTCTTTTTAACAAGTATAACCGGTGACGCGTAATCAGACTCAGATTCTTTAACAATACCGGCTTCCAGCAACTCATTAACTTTACTTTGAACTACGTTTTGTTCACTGTGCGATAATCTATGTGGTTGGCGATACACAGGCTGCTGAGTGTTAAGATTTATTTTCATTTGTAACAGGTTTTTACAGCCTAGATCTTGTGTATCTTGCAAAACATTCATTGTATTGAAACAATAAATCAATTAAATCATTATGCTCCTTTTCATTCAATGGCCCTATTTTAATTTTATCCAAAGCAATCCCACCAATTGTGTCATTACTGATAAGGTTAGTATGTATGATATGATTAGTGGCAGGCAAAGAAGTGACTAGCTGACTGACCTGGCATGTGGCTGGCATCACGTCGCAGCTTTCGGCCCTGGCTAGGACCTCTCCAGGCTGCCATACAACATCCTTCACACCTGTGTTGAAGACTTTCATATATCCTTCCTCGCCCCGAAAGATGGTTGCAGGCATAGAATATGCAATATCCTGGAGCTCGTAGTGGCGAGGGCTAGTGACGACATCATTGTTACTGCGGTTGCCTGGTATTTGTACCTTGATGATTGATGTACCAGGAGGTAGGCATTCTTGTGTAGTTGTGAGAACTTTAAAGCGTTTACACTCCTCAACAACATCCCATTCAGCAATACTTTCTGTATCTCTCTTAAGCAAAGCTGTTTTTTTATTGACAATTAGTGATATCCCATCACTGTTTATCACAGGCTGTCCAATTAGTAAAGTGATTCCTCCCATATCAATGTCTGTCAGATATGCTTTGCAGCGGATGGAAATGTTGTCCAAGTGTAAGTCAAATTCTGTTTCACCTCGGCTAGTAATAATACCACCAGAAAATCCCTTGAGAACAATGCTTACAGGCTTTACTTCAAGTGCTAATAGGCGGCAAACTTGACTAGATAGTACATTTGCTTGGCTTCCTGTATCCAGGTACGCTTTCCCAAAGGAACCATTAATCTTGACAGATTTCTTATATATGTCATTGTAAGACTGTAGAACTTTAATTTCTTTAGTACTGTTGTTGTTTTCAGACAATATAGTAGTAGTAGTAGGTCTCATACTAACTGAAGTAGCAGAGCAGCGACTAGAGATGTGACCTTGTCTTCCACATTTAAAACAGCTTCGCAAGTCTAGCTGAGTGCAGCTTCGCAACAGGTGACCAGTTTTCTTACATCGAGGGCAAGGATCTACTTCTGGATTTACTAGTGCAGGTCTCTTTTCATCTCTTTGTCGATAAAATTCCTTATTCTGTGGACAGGTGTCTGACAGTAAGGTACCCTTGTAGTCATCCAGGGTGCAGAGGAAGCCCTCATAAAGTTCATCTGGCCTCTCACATTGAAAAGCTTGAGCGTTTAGTTGAAGCGATTGTGGTAGTCCCCGCATGATGCATGACACTGTTGCATGGTCAGAAAGCTTACAGTGAAAACAAAGGGCAACTTTGTCTTGATAATATTTTGTCATAGTTTCAGTTGGTAATTTCTTTCTTTGCATCATTTCATCTAATAAGTTACCATAGTCATGATGTTTCGGGAACGCACGTATAAGCATCTGCTTCCATTGTAGCCAGTTGTAGTCATACTCCTCCAATCGGTTGTACCACTTCCTAGCTTGCCCTTTAAGTTTCTCTTGCAAGTAAAAAGCTTTCGTTTTATCGTCCCATCCGTGTATTTCGCCAAGCTGATCAATTTTTTTTAACCACGAGTTAACAGTATAATCTTCTCCTTCAGGATCAAATTCTGGAATCAGCGATGCCGCTCGGTGGCCCTTTGATCTTATGATCAGTGGAACTTCTTCGTTTAAATCATTCATGGCTCTTTGTATCTCACTTACCAACAGATTGCGCAAAAGCTTTTTTGCAGGTGGAGATGAACTTTCATCTATTTCATGGGCGTCGTCTTGCGAGTTCCAACCGGGAGGCCGCACTCCATGACCGGCGTGACTAGGATGGTTTCGCTTCATTTTTTTATCATATCCCACTTCTGAGTGAGAAAGAAGGTAAAAATAAACTGCGTCTATTAAAACTCACGTTTTATTTTACTACTTTTTTTAAAGATCGATCAGGCAAACAGAAAAACTCCCAGAACCTTGTTTAACTTTCCCGCCCTTGCATCTGACAACTCTCAATTGCTTTTTCTCTTCCTCTACTTTTTAATTGTCGTTGCCAGGTCAGAGTGTAAGATTAACCATAGAGGTTGGTAGAAAGGAGGCTGGCTAGCTGGCTGGCAGGGCAGGCTTTTAGGTCAGAGCACTTGCATCGTTTTACACTTTAGATCACTTATAAGTAACGTTACATCAAAAGCGTTACTTAGGTTACATATTAGTTACATAAAAGCGTTAAATAGTTACATAATTCAGGCACCCACGTGCTCAAAATCGATACAAATTCTAAATTTTTAGACGCTACAACAAAGATACAACTTCACACTCAACCTTTTTGCACACGTCAGACATGAAACTACTATGTAATCTGTATTAATATTTAAAAAACATGCAAACTTCCCTTTAATATCACGAAATAGCGCGTTACATAAATTATGACGAAGCGACGACCACTCACTTCAAATGTGCGTATACGACTAAATATGGCCGACAAGAACGGCTGCGTTCATGGACTGGGTAGTTAACAGTGTTGCCAGTTTACGAAATGAATTTCTTCGAAGTAATTGGTAGGTTTTAATAGAAAAATAAAGTTACACAAGATGTGTTACATAAAAGTGTATGATTCGATCACGCATGTTTCATGATTAATAATTTTGTTTATTTATGTTTAATTCCGACGTGATAGAAAGAAAACACTTCTCAGTCTAAGTGACAAACTGATAAATTAATTGAAAATGCTCAGAAATGTAGACAGAAACTAAAAAATATTATTGATTAATATTTGGGCAAGAAATCACACTTTCATTTTGTATGGGGAATGTCGTGATCTCACATTTCAAATATACAAAAAAAATATAAACTCCGTGTTTTATTCATATTTGTGGTGTCACAAAGTTGCTAAAAATACTAATTTTTGAGAAACAAAGACAGGAACAAGCCTATTTGAATAGTTTTTAAAGAAACTTACATCACCTTTTGTATGTAACAAAATAAGCCCATTTTGGCGGCCTTGCCTTTACAAGAGAACCGATGTCGCCAAAATGCACACTATCACAAAATCATAATAATGCGCACAGATAAATGTTCAAGCTGATTGGTCAACGTTTCTTGTGCAAAACGAAGTAAAAAACTTTGTGTTGCTAAAGTAATTAAAACCTTATGCCTATGATATAATATCCGAATTCGAGCATAAGGTTTAGGACTTACGACTTATCGGATTCGGTTATTATCACTTGAGTGAAAGACCCACGCTGCCCTATCAGGCAAAATAACCATATGTGTCATACCCGTTGTATGACACATATGCTTTTTCGGTTATTAGGGCAGAACGCTACGTGGCGTCGAATAGAGGAATTAATTGCAAGAGATCTTTTTAACGACATCTAGCGTCGAGTAGCTACACTGAGAAGTATTTAGGGATGTGCATTGCGTTTTTGTAACACCTATATCGGTAAAACTGGCTTGGCTGCATATGGACAATGCGTTGTGTAAGATTATAGGTAAGTAAATAGGGTAGACATTTTTTCTGAAGGGAAAGTACTCTAAATAATAGAGATAGCAAATATCGCTCAAAGGAAACATTCCTTTAGTTTTGAAAAGAAAATAAACTGCTTTCAAAGTTTAAAAAATATTATATTAAGAGGCTCGTGGTCCACTTGTTAAAAAACACGGTTTTCATAAAAAAAGGTGTTAATGTTTTTCACCTTATAAACAAAGACGAATTTGCATGAATTTTGAGTGTTGTACGTAGGATAGAGAACTAGGTTACCGTGTTATATTGTTGCCAGCAAAAATGATTATTATTCAAGTGTTTGTATGAAACTTGCATCTGCTATCTGCTTATGACTTTTACCGTCAATATTTTTTTTTGTAAAATCAAAAAATTTAAACCTAGTTTTACACCAAACCTACATTTCGAAAACTCATGCAAATCGGTCTACGTTTATAGGGTGTCAAACTTTACTACGCACTCTGATGCCTACACGTAACAGACACAAAATCATTTTTTATTTGAAATAAAAAATCATAACAGAATTAGAATTATTTTTAATAATGAAATAAAAAAATATTATATACAAAAAAGACAGTACAACAAATACTTATATATTTATTTTAGTCCGTGTGTATTATTTTGTTGTTATCTCTTCTTCTTAGTCGTATACTCTTGGCAGAGTAGTCGTGGTCATGGTGGTCGTTGCACGGCCTTTTTTACTCTCTCCCGCCATCTCTCTCTGACCGCGGCACTTCGCACGCACGTATTTAGGGCTGACTCCGTGAGGGCTTTTACTTGATCAGTCTATCGCAAGGGAGAGCGCGCTCTGGATCAAGAGCCATTCACTCTACCCTGAATGACGAGTCTCTCCATAGCGTCGTCTTCCTTACGCATAATGTGACCGAAGTAGCTAAAAATTCGAGAGTGCACAATTGCCGATAGCCTTTGTTTTATATTAAGCTCCTGGAGAATAGAGATATAGGTACGGCGTTGTATCCACGATATCCGCAGCATCATTCTCCAGTACCACATTTCCAAGGCATCGATACGTTTCCGTTTTCTCTCCTTTACCGTCCATGTTTCTGCGCCGTAGAGCAACACCGGGAATACTAAGGATCTTACAAGACGAGTCTTCGTTGCTTTCGTAATATTACGGTCTCTCTAGTCATGGCTATGCGTCGCTTGATTTCATCTTCCGAGCCTCCGCCGTCTGAGACCAGTGACCCCTAATATATGTATGACGGTAGGACTTCACAGTTTTCAATCCTTGTTGGTTTGTTATTGCTGTTACGGTCCACGACCATCATCTTTGTTTTTAGCCTATTGATCTTCAAACCAAATGTGAGACTAACTTTTTCAACCCGACGCAATAGTGCCGCGATTAGATTATTTGTTGTTATAGCGGCAATAAAAATACATTATGTGAAACTTTCCAGTGTCTGGCTATCACGGTTCATGAGATAAAGCCTGGTGACAGACGGACGGACAGGGAAGTTTTAGTAATAGGGTCCCGAATCCCTTTGAGTACGGAACAATAAAAAAAAAACCTTTATTGTGGGGGTAAACGAGTGTACAGGTACATATTTTCTGCTTGTGTACGCTCAGGAAAGTTCTAGATATACACACAAACCATGCAGATGCACATTTACCTACCCAATTTATTCCGCCTTTGTGAAGTAAAACTATTGTACAAATCGGTTTATCGATATCGATATTTTATCGACTACACCCTCGCACTAAATGAGTAGCGTGAATGTGCTGCATTGTTCTAGAATGTTTTTTAACTATTATGACAGATACAATTCAATCTTATTACAGTTACATAAGATTGATTTTTGTATTGTACAATTGTAGATGACGTAATGCGTTATTAATATTTATGTATTGTCTAAAATTTATATCATATGTTCTACTTAAGCTAAATTTGTACATACTAACTCCATCTATTGTTATCCGTTTAAAAAGAATCTGAATAATAAAGTGCAGAGGGCGCTGGCGTGACGCAATTTTTTTTAACCTCTTCTACTAACTTAACTATCATGCTCACCACGCGACACGCGAGCACTTTCTACTTTTTTCCACATTACATGTTTTATTTAACCATTTTCGACCTGCGTCCTCAACAATAAGCTGGTCTTCGAACCGAATACGAATAACAGTGCAGTGAAATCCATGTTTAGTACGCCACCGAGAATGGTTTTAACGCGGCGTCAACAAGAATTGATCGGCCGAACGGTAACAAAGGCCGAATCGGAACCCATCCCAGCGCCGGCTCCCTTGGATGCAGTACCTGGAACTTCCAAAACTGATATCAAGCCTCCACGTTCTGTCGCCAGTACAAGCAGACGGTCGACAGCATCATCGGTAGCCAGACGCAAACAGCTGGAGTTGCAGGCAGCGGAGGCTAAGGCCCGAATCCAAATGGAATTGATCGATAAGCGTCTAGAAGCTGACCTGGCCGCTGCCGACGCCGAGGATCAAGAGCAAGAAAGATTCGACTCCACAAGCTTAAAGGATGTGGCTGATCGAGTGTCGAACTGGTTGAACCAAGAACAGCATGATGATGAGTACCGTCCACCTGTACCCCCTGAGCCGGTCGCGCCTGTCACCGATCCTGCAGCACCCGTACAGCATGTGGACACCGCTAGCAGCATACTGGACTTGGCGAATACTTTAAAGAGCATGATGGACCAGTCATCATCAAAACGAGAAGAACGTTTACTAAGCCGTTTCGCAACTCCGCGCGATTTACCAATTTTCAGTATAGACAGCAGTATGGAGTGGCTACATTTCAAAAACGCATCTGACGAGTCGTTATGTTCTTGTAGTTTCACAGAGTACGAAAACTTGTCCAGACGCCGACGAGCGCTGCGAGGCGAAGCTAAAGAAGCAGTCACTGACTTACTAATTGGCAATACTTCAGCTAAGGATATTATGGATGCCCTCGAACTGAAATATGGACGACCCGAAACCATTGTTTGTTGTAACATCACAATTGCGTAAGTTACAACCATTGCCTACCCACTATCAGCAAGATTTAGTTAACTTTGCTACAAAAGTAAACAACTGCGTTGCTACAATACGTGCACTAAAACAGAGGAACCATTTACGCAACCCAGAGCTCGCGTCAGCTTGGGAAAGTGGACCGAATTTGGGAAGCTGGTGGTTCGAAGCTGGAGTTACTAGCACAATTTTTAAGGAAAGAAGCTGAGATGACCCTCGTCACTGGTGTTGTGCAGCCGCGTGAGTACAAAAAGCCAACACAGACAGAAACCGTTATTCGCGTCCCATATTAACCACTATGAGCACTGAAAACATTTCATGTACATTTTGCAAGAAAGGCGCACATACGTTACCCGAATGCCGTGTATTTAAACGTGCAATGCGCAGAGATAAGTCGAAGTTTGTTAAAAGTCAAAAATTGTGTTTTAAATGTTTAGTTGCGCGCCACGACATAAACACACGTACTGCCCCTGTATGCAATATAGAAGACTGCGGCTTAAACCACCATTGTTCCCTTCACTGGAAAAGAGCTACTGCAACATCTTCTTCAGACGTTGCGTGCAACGAAGAACCGAGCCCGCCGCTCTCGCCGGCCGCACCACACGCGCAGCCGCGCGGCGCCGCCGCGATGCCGATGCTACCGTAGCTCATGTCGCGACGCCCGACACGGGTTCTAAGCCCGAGCCAGAGGGAGACGTTCTTTTAAAAGTAGTGCCCGTGAAGTTATGCGGACCCCGTGGTTCCGTACAAGTATACGCCTTACTTGACGATGCCGCTTCTGTGTCAGTTATGGACTCAGATCTAGCCGACGAACTAGGTTTAAAGTGCGAAAGTTCAAGTGCGGTTCGATTCATAGACGCGTTCGGTTTAGAAGTGTTTCAACCAGATGCACCTAAGGTGCGTACTAAGATATCTGGACTGGACAATTCTGTATACGATATAAGTTTACGTAAGGTTTCTCAGTTGAATTTGCCGCCGCAAAACTTTGCACCCGTTAGCCAAATGTCTTGCGATAAATTGTCAACATTAAATAACGTTGTTTGTTAAAAGCGTGTAGTGCCCCGTCTGCTTATCGGTGAGGATAATTATTATGTAATAGCACCGCGCGAGATAATCCACGGAGGCAGAAATACATTCTATGCTTCGCGCTGTCGTCTGGGATGCTCCATTCACGGCTACTGTGGTCGCGCTCACTCCTCTACGTCACAGGTAAGTCACAATATTTGCCATCTCGCTCACTCTGATGGGATCGACAGTACTACTTGCGATATCAATGCACTTAATGAACTAATAAAACAGTCATACTGTATTGATTCTTTAGGGATTTCGACCTTATATCGTGAGAATAAGGCACATCAGCGTGCTATACAGATTTTAGACGAAACGGCACGTCTCATTGATAACCGTTGGGAAGTAGGTTTGCCATTTAAACAGGATGACTTTACTATGCCCGATAGCTATAACTACGCGTTGTCTCGGATGCAAACTTTATTACGTAAGTTCGAGCACGATCGTATCTATGCTGATAGATATGAAAAGGAAATAAACAAATTACTAACCGAAGGTTACGCGCGTGAGTTACAGGAACAGGAAGGATCAGTCAAGCACATATGGTACATACCACACTTTGGAGTCCAAAACCAAAATAAACCGGACAAATTAAGATTACTTTTAGATTCTGCTGCTAAACCTAAGAATAATGTGTGCTTAAATGATTACCTCCTTACTGGACCTGACCTATACAGGGTGTCCCAAGAAGTAGTGATATACTGAAGCTGGGAGGTAGAGGACCTAGAGGGCTATCTAAATCACCCCCATGAATGTTCCGCGATTTTTCGTATTTTCGGAGTTATGACTTTTTTTTTAATTTTTCACCTATCGCCGAGTACGATGAGATTTTTATTTATGGTGACGTGAATTATTGCGGTAGATGCTTGATTTTTTTTGTGTACTAAGCTGATAGATAGGCCAATTTAGTATGGTAACATTTACTATCGTTAGATCTTTGAATGGAATAAAAAAAAAATTAAATGCCAAGAATGATAAAATTACCCAATATGTTCACAACTTCAAGGGGCTTTAAAAAGATAAAATCACATAAAAAAAATCCGTTTGGCTTTTAAAAACTTGCTCTATCTATCAGGTAGCTACCCTAAAAATTTCATTTTATTATTCATAAGGCTTCAATCAAAAAATTGAAATCTAAATGTGGTAAGTGCAAAATTTTAATTTATATATTAATACAAACAAAGTAAAACCAATTACAAGGTGTTTAATTACAAAAAAAAAACAAAATGGCCCCCCTGTTGCTCAATGCAAGTGCGACATCGCCGAAAAAAGTTGTCTTTTAAACGTCTGAATGCACTTCTATTATTTTTAATGGTTTCTTCTGCTACTCTCAATTTCCGGGTTAACTCGTCCAAATTGCGGTATTCTCTTGAGTAGACGAGGTCTTTGTAGTATCCCTATACAAAAAAATCAATGGGGTTTAGGTCGGGGGACCGTGGAGGCCAGGCTATAAGGCAGGCGTAACCCCGGCCGCAACGACCAATCCATCTTTCAGAGTATCTTTGATTGAAATAGTTTCTTACGTCCTAGGCAAAATGGCATGGTGCACCATCACACTGCAGTACTATGCTTCTGCGTGTCTCCAAGTCCACATCTTCTAACACCAGGGGCAGATCGACGCGTAGAGAATTTAAAAAGTGATTGCCGCCCAAGCGGTCTGGCAGCTGAAAGGGCCCGATTAGCTGACCGTTAAGTATGCCAGACCAAAGGTTAACACTAAAGTGTTCTTGGAATGTCGATTCCCTTTTTAAATTTGGATTTTCAATTGCCCATGAGTGAGAATTGTGCATACTAAAAATCCCATTGCGTCTAAAGTGGGATTCATCCGTCCACAAGATTTGGTTAAAAAGTTTTCGTTTTCAGCTTGTCTCCTCAGCATTTCCTGACAGAATTCATTTCGCCGATTTGTAATCTTCCGGTTTCAACTGTTGCACTTTTCTAATGTGAAACGGATGATATCCTACGCTCCGTAGTGTACGGTGTACCTGAGATTTAGAAAGTCCGGTACGACGTTCCATAACTCTCACACTGGTCGACGGGTCTCTTTCTACTTCTTCAACCACTGCATCTACTACATCAGGATCCGGCATAGTGGCCATATGGCCGGATCTGGTACCCGGTATGTAACCTTCCAAATACGCATTATGTACTCTTAAGATCATGCGATAGTCAGGAAACGTTTCAGGTTGAGGCCCGCCTCTTCGTTCCACATGTTCCCGGTACAGCCTTGAAGCTTCCGCCGCATTCCTCCTATCATAATCGTAATAGTAATGCATTTCTGCGTAGTCACGTGAAGTAAACATGATCACTTACACGCAAACTCAAGTCCAGTTAAATAATGTCAAGTCGTCGATTCCAGGTAATAACACTAATCCAAATCGTAATGCAAGTCAAAGTCCATATGAATAGCTAAAATGATTAGAGAAACGAACAATTAGCAGTATTAAAACACAATTTTTAAATTATTGAAAAGTACCAACGATGACCAAACAACGTGAAAATTTTCTCATGCGTCAACCGTCTTTTGTTTTTTGTTCTTTTTCTATTGATGGCCAGTGCGTGATTTAGAACGAAATTTATTTAGAAAGTTAATTAATTTGGCACTTGCCACATTTAGATTTCAATTTTTTGATTGAAGTTTTATGAATAATAAAATGAAATTTTCAGGGTAGCTACCTGATAGATAGAGCAAGTTTTTAAAAGCCGGACGGTATTTTTTTATGTGATTTTATCTTTTTAAAGCCCCTTGAAGTTGTGAACATATTGGGTAATTTTATCATTCTTGGCATTTAATTTTTTTTTTATTCCATTCAAAGATCTAACGATAGTAAATGTTATCATACTGAATTGGCCTATCTATCAGCTTTCAGCTTAGCACACAAAAAAATCAAGCATCTACCGCAATAATTCACGTCACCATAAATAAAAATCTCATCGTACTCGGCGATAGGTGAAGAATTAAAAAAAAATCATAACTCCGAAAATACGAATAATCGCGGAACATACATGGGGGTGATTTAGATAGCCCTCTAGGTCCTCTACGTCCCAGCTTCAGTATATCACTACTTCTTGGGACACCCTGTATAACTCGCTTTTAGGTATAATGTTGAGATTTCGTGAAAATTAATTTATTTTTATAGGAGATATAAAAGATATGTTTTTACGTGTTAAAATACGTCCAGAGGATCAACATGTCTATAGGTTTTTATGGCAGGCGTCTAGTACTGCTCCAATTAAAACCTACGTAATGCAATCGTTAATTTTCGGTGCAACTTGTTCTCCCTTTATTGCGCAACATATAAAAATTAAAAACGCGCTTAAATTCGAAGACCTGTATCCCGAAGCCGTTCAAGTTATATTAAATTCGCACTACATGGATGATTGTTATTATTCTACCAACAGCGAAGAAAATGCCATAAAATTAATTAAGGAGATAACATATATACACAAACAAGGCGGTTTCGAGATTCGTGGTTGGTCGAGTAATAGTAAACAAGTCTTGAACGCGATACCGGCCGATGCGCTTGCATAGTCAGCTGTACGTTTTAAGGACGGAGCTACGAACCTAACTGAGCGCACTCTCGGTTTGATGTGGCATCCTGCGGATGACGCATTCAGCATTAAAGTGTCGACTGCTCAAATCTCGCCCGAAATATCAAATGGAAGCGTACCGCCGACCAAGGCAAAAATGCTTAGCATAATTATGTCTGTTTATGACATACACGGGTTTCTTTCTCCCTTTATTATAAAAAGTAAAATTTTATTTCAAGATGTTCATCGAAGCGGAGTTGACTGGAAATGCCGCATCCGACCGGAGGAACATATTCGATGGATGCAATGGCTCGATGAACTAAAACAGCTGGAATCGTTACGTATACCGCGCTGGTACCTCCGCGCCGCTACCTGGACGCGATGTTATGACTTACCGTCTACCTCTTCGAGTTGCGAGAAGATAATAGAAACTCAGATTCACATTTATTGCGACGCTTCTATTAAGGCTATGGCCACAGTAATATATTGGCGTTTTACGCGCGCCGACGGTTGCGTACTTGTTTGTTTCGCAGCCAGTAAGAGCCGCGTCAGTCCTTTACGCCCAGTCTCGGTCCCTCGTATGGAGTTACAGGGAACTCTGATGGGAGCACGCCTGGCGAGGACTATAACTACGGAACATAAGGATGTTCAGCCATGTAAGCGCTATTTTTGGACTGATTCGAGCACAGTTCTCCAATGGATCCGAAGCGACCCCAGGAGCTACAAACCTTACGTTTCTCATAGGTTTGGTGAAATTAATGAACTCACTAATGTAAATGAATGGCGCTACGTGCCTTCTAGTCTGAACATTGCCGATGTAGCTACCAAAGCAAATAGTCCGCCGCTTAAATATGACGATGTGTGGTTTCAGGGCCCGGCGTACCTGCGACAACCCGAGGATCACTGGCCGAAGGACTTAAAGCACCCGAAAGTGGTCGAAGAGGCTACCTGTGAAAAAAGAAACCTCGTTTTGGGGAGGGCAGCGTGGCTGGTGCAGGCCGCGCGAGCAGGGGCTCGCGGCGGCTGGCTGAGAGAGGGGCCTCGCGAGCAGCGCTCGCCGAGGCCAGCGGCTAGCGGGCCTGGCCGGCTTCTTGAGCCCTTCGCCGCGTGTCTTTCCCCGGGGCATCCGTTTTAGCGGGACCGGGTACGGATAACGCGGCTAGGGCACCGACCAGGGGGCGGCTAAGCCGGTGAGTGCGCCGGGTAGGCGTGAGAGTCACGCCGCGGCGCGGGGGCCGCTGGCGTGTGCCGCGCGAGCGGTTGCTCGCGGCGGCGGTGGAGGCGGTGAGTCGCCATCCGGCCTAGGGCGGGATGGCGAGGAGCTCTCGGGGTAGTCCCCGAAAGCGGGTGTCCGGGGGCCGGACGTAATGCGCGACGGTCAGTTCACCCTCTTTTATTATCTCGTCGGACGGTAGTGGTGGTTATTCAAGCTAGTTCCAGTCGATGCCGTTAGGGGCGCGTCATGTTGCTAACACAATGAACGTGCCTCATTCGCGTATTTAATGTGTAAATACGGACTATTTGGGAAAATTAGGAGATAACTGGTGCTTATAAATGATTAAAAATAAAGCTAAAAAATATTGTATCGCAGCGGGTTGCAGGACAGAGAAATTCAAATCACTCGTTTTTCTTTCTCCAGACACATCAGAAGGATGCCGAAAGGTAAGTAAATGAACATAATAAATACTAGGTAGTCACTGTATAATAATAAAAAAGATATTGTCGGTACCTACTTCCACATTTCACACTGGATTAATCAAGTTGGTAATACTCAGAACAATTTTATCCGATTTTATGTAATTTTGAATCGATTATTTGCTGACATTTGTGTAATAAATTTTAGTGTAGTAAGTAGGTAGGTATACATACTTACTAAAACAACAGTTCGAATGCAGGTAGGTCCTACCAGCACTGTTAAAAAAGCTGTCCAAGCAAGCTGGCAACATGATATAATAGCAGCGTTGCACATTTATTTAGTTATTTTGCTCAAATAATATATTTCACGTTTCTATGAATGTTTATAATAAATTATCATGTTCACGTTAAAGTATCGGTAAATGGTATTCGATTTTCTCTAAATACCTAGTAAGTACAAATTACTTTTTGCATATCCAGTAGGTACAGTCAGCAGCAAAAGTCGCTATACGCTCCAGGTGCTCAGAGAGGTCCAGAGAGGTTTAAACCATCAAAAAATTGTTAACTGTCATGGCTGTATTTATCCGTGAGCACTTATCGTGTCACAAATATCTTAACAGTCGCTATTCAAATATTTCTATACTTACAAATAGTCATTATTACCGAAGCTGTCAAAAAACCAGTAGTATCTAAGCAGTCAGTGTGTCAAATATATCTGGACAACATGGGAAAATGGACGTTTATGGGCATATAAAGTCGAATATTGAATGAAAAGTTGCCATACTAATTTTAGGTAAGCGTTTTGACAATCATCGAAAGCAGTACAGTCTTGTCATCACATACATCCATCTCACGTTTTTCTCTTTAATCGTTTGAGAGATGCCTTTCAATAAACTTACTGATAAGCAGGGCCCGTACTTTTCGTGCCGATGACATCAATTTGACGTCACGCTGAATATAGGATGATTCCAAATAGTTTTATAGTAAAATATTAACCATTAATCGTCAATCATTTAATCATGTACAAATGAAGTAGAAAACAGAATTTCTTTCTAACTTGAAGCACGCCACGCCATCCTTGCTTGCTTTCTATTTGAAATGTCGGGTTCAAGTTTCATTTCACGCGATATAATTCGTATTTATTTGTTTTATTTCATGAATAACAATCGCGGCAACCGAAGGCAATAATATTATATCAGAATGGTGTCATTTAAAAGAACAAAAAGAAAATTATCATTTAAAATAGTGTCTAACACGTGAAAACAGGGTCTTGCATTTTTTTTGAAAATAATCTTTCTTATAATCTGTTTGTCGACTTTTTTGACTTAACCCTTAAATGCATATTGTTGCCAAATGTCTACAAAGCAATGAGCAGCTATAATAAAACCGCAAAAAGAGCTTTAATATAATGTAATTAATTATAAATAATCTATAAAATAAAAAATCATGCATTTTAGGGTTAAGTTTGGATTAGGTACTCTATATGCGTGAGTGTCCAAGCAAAAATGTTATCAAACGAGGTTAAAATATTTTAATAACAAATGAAACAATATTTTTTATACGCTTATTTTATTTAACAAATAACATTACTTAAAAATAAACTAGGTATGTATACTCCTTGACCTATATGAAAAACAAAAACTATAATTATTATCTCTATATCGCGTATATCCACCTTCAGCATTGAAAACGTCCTGTAAACGTTGTCGCATCGAACTTACTAAATTTTTGCAGAGGTTTTTGCCCCTGAAGGATTCCCATATATTATATACGTGTGTGTTTAAGTTCTCCCGTGTTCTCGCTTGCGAGGTATCCCATTGTTGTACCATTTTTCCCCACAAACTCTCGATAGGGTTAAGATCCGGACTCTTAGGTGGTAATTTTATCAACGTTAATACTCCTCTCCGTTGTAGACGATCAATCCAGTTTTGGACTATATGCGAATTGTGAATCGAACTATTGTCCTGAATGAATGTAATATGTTCACCGGGATACACCACCTGAGCTGTCGGCAAGAATGAATCCTCTAGGATGCTTTTATATTGCATTGAGTTCATTCTGCCTGAAATGTCAACTAGCTCCCCGAGACTATTTTTGGACATCCACCCCCAATATTCATTGGTAATACGACCGCTTCGCTCGTTTAGTAAATTATCCGCTCGTGGTATCTTGAGTTGTCTACTCTCCATAAACTGACTCGTCCGTTATCAGAGGAGCAAAATACTTTCTCATCCATGAAACATACCTTGCTAAAGTCATAGTTAAGGTATCTTGCCGCGAATGCTAACCGGAGATCTTTGTGCCTTTGTGTTAAAACTGGCTTCTTGGCCGGTATCCTATGCTTCAGACCGCTCTCATTCAGTCTTCGCCTTACTGTGCTGTTAGATATTTGTATTTGAGCAGCGATCTGCGTCGTATTCACGAATCTATCTGCTCGTGCCCTTTCCACAATGAGCCTGTCTTGGTTGACGTTAGTACACCGGGGGCGGCCTGTAGTAACATGGCAATTCAAATTTCCTTCATATTGCCACCTTTCCAGATAAAGGTAAACAGTATTCCTCTGAAAGAGAATAATAAAATGTACACCATCCATTGTATTATGTTTAAGATATTTAGCAATGTGAGCCGAATTAGTAAAAAAAAACAATACTTACTGATACACCTATTTCATCCGAAATATCAGTAAACACACAGACCAGCGTTCTTCAAATCAATAATTTTCTTTTTGGTTTCTTGGTCTATTCGAAGCATGGTTATAACGGTATACAAACCAAATAATGAATGAATTAGTATGGCTTCACGAACAATATTCAAAGAACAATTAGAATTCTAAGAACAAAACTCGACAGAAGACGGTGACATTGACAAGTAAAATATAAACCTATCGATTTCAAATACATTCTCTAGCCAGCCACTTACTGATAAAATGTATTTTTAAGAAAAGAGCTGTTACATACTCAAATTCAAGTGGCTTCTTAGAAGTACATAACAGACTTACTTATGGCTGCATCTGCCGTCCAGCAGCAATTATATTTATTATTTTATATTCACATGGACCGTTGGGGCTATTCTGATGTATAAGGTATAATTTTGTAAAGTTTCATCGCTATCCATTCAGTAGTTTTTGCGTGAAAGAGTAACATGTACAGTCAGCTGCAGAGATAACGACCCCCCCCCCCCCCCCTTGCATAGGAATCTGTTCGGCAGTTACTTATCTCTGCAGCTGACTGTACCTACATCCATACACTTTTTCAAATTTTCGAGTTTAAAATATTAGTAGGATGGACGATTATTATTATATTATAGGACATTTTTTTACACAAATTGACAAAGTCCCGCAGTAAGATATATATAATATACAAATACATAAATACATAGATAACATCCATGATTCAGGAACAAATATCTGTGTTCATCACACAAATAAATGCCCTGACCGGGATTTGAACCCGGGACCGGCTTAGCAGGCAGGGTCACTACCAACTACGCCAACCGGTCAGACAAATCAGATTTTTGTTTTAACTTTGAGAGTTTTTTTTTTACGTCAATTCACAGGATTAGGTTGTCAAGTGGACTCCAAACCCGTTCGGGCAAAAACATGGGACAAACGCTAGGGAGATGATTATGATATGACGTAGAACTTAGGGACATATTTGCTGTCTCAAAATTGGCCTGAAACATACCTAAATAAGTATTATGACAAACACTTGCAGCAATATTTTTAAAAGTTAATCATATAAAACGTATATACAATCACAATAACAACTGCTTAGCAACTTGTGGCACCCTAGCTGCTGACGTACGTATTTGAGTGCTTAGTTACCACTGACGTTCTAAACGTTAATGTTATTGTGATTAAATAAAGGTGTATGTATTAAAGAACAACCCAAAAGTTAAGACATATGTGACGAACTGAAAGCCTACGTGAAAATGACATCTTGGATGTTCATATTTTTCTGACGATTGAAGTGTGTATGTTTTATTGGGTACCCTGCCCGCTCAGGTATATCTGCTGCTGACTGTATGTGTGCGCTTTCTTCTCCTTAACTACTTAACAGGTTTTGATAGTTTTCACTATTTGCCAGGTTGCCTCTGACCATAAACTAACTCCCAGGAGTCGAGTCTACTCTATAAAAGAATCAACATTTGTTCAACAACTTTCAAGATTTATGTAGATAATTTATTGCTTTTGATTTTTTCAAACAAACTCAATGTTCATTGAGCCATCACCACCATCCACCCGTGACCATGGAAAGCTGGAAAGCTTCCGAAACGTCGGGAACTAAATGAGATAATATACGCGATATAATCCGTTAAATTGTTTTATTTCAATGAGTAATAATCGCGGAAACAGAAGAAAATATTATAAACTCAATGTTATTTTTAATGCACGCTATAGTAACCTATTGACGACTTATTCATAGTATATTCGAAGTATTTATAATACGTTGCTTGCTCGAAAAGCTCAAATAACTAAAACTGGGAAACTTCACGGCCGATTTTGATGCGGTTTTCACTAACGTGCAGCTTGATTCTTCAGGACGGCTTTAGTATATAGGTTTTTTTTATATCTAAGTATGTATTAACAACAGTTCCGTTCAAATCACTAAAAATTATAAAAGAAGTCCCGCGTCTGTCTATCTGTTGTCTTTTTATTATTTTAGAGATAAATAATAAAATAATGTATATAATGTATGAAGAATATACACATTTATTGCGCTCTATATTGAATGCAATGAATAAATGGGCAATACATTATTATTTTCTTTTTAGTCGTTGACAGCCCTCACTATTGGCGACGCGGCGAGTGAGCCAATTCATTTTCACCGTTCGTACACGGCCTTAACGTTCCGTTTGGCTTGCGCTGGAGTCGACGACGTTAGAGGGCCATAAATCAAAATGTTTTTGCTTAGAAAAAAGCGGCTTTTGTAAAGATCAAAGTAGTGAGCCTTCTGTACTTGTACTATTATAATTAAGTATAATAGTACAACACAATATCCGAATAAAATAATAAGTACATTATTTTATTCGGATATTGAAATTTATATTGAACCAAATCAAACAATTATTAATGAGTCAACTAATTTATGGGCATTTTCATTTAAATATGCACAGACAAACATTATACCTACACATGGTTTGGATTGTCTGAATGTTGGATTCACCCCGCCAACGGTCCTCCAATCAAATGTAATAATAATAACAATTACAAACTACGTTACTGCCCTAGAGCATTCCTGGCTAGTATAGCTGATGATTGAAAAACATGTTGCTACATTTTATAGCCTTTTATTCCTCTTACTAACGAAGGTAAATATGAAAATAAAGTTAACTGTAACACGAATTTTGTGGAGGCTTAGTAGATTTAAGCTAGTATATATATATACATATAGAACATATCTTATACCCTTTTATACTTAACACTATCATACAATATCTTTTATCTACCCACATATCATGAGTGCTCTAAAATGAGTTCAGAAACCGTAGGAAATGACAAGTACTATTTTTTTATATTGTCTCTTTTACAACCAATTTTACTATGAGAACCTTCTTGTCCGTGGTTGTAGGTAAAATCTGTACTTTAATATTATTTCAGTATCGATTTTTGTAAGGTCATGAGTTTAAATTTGGAACAGCTGTCAAAACTCAAGTGGATCTCTTTTCTAACAGTTATCGATACGAAACGTACGATCTTTTTAATCTCGAGTGATATCAAAATAAGGACTTCGAATAAGGACGGACGGAGGATCGAATTGCCGCCATTAATGATGTCATTTGTTTGTTGGTTTTTTGCTGTTACGAAAGTAGAATTGTGAAAAGTTGTTTGTAATTTACATTTAAGTTGAAAATATGAGTAGTAGTGACTGCGAGAACTATATGAACACTCCGCCGGATATCGTAAATGCAGCCACGATTGCAACAAATATTTTAGTACTACCTAGTAAAAAAGTACGAAGATTTTTTAGTTTGGAGAATGAACAAATGCACGACTTCGATATGAATAAATAATTTGTTTCTGTATTTGTTTTAATTTATTTTTTAGTGCATTACTTTAATCTCTATAGTTACTGATATTTTACAGGAAGCATTAGTAACAATGCTGGTAATTTCCCTAAAGCTATTTCGGAACCCATCTCAGAGTACTTATGATATGTGTGTAGATAAAGTAGTGTATACATCTGTACATAATTAGGCCTTAAAACACTCACTAACGATCGTTTCATAAAACCACACTCGTATTTTAAGGCCTCTCATTATGTATCAGTTGCATAAACTACTATAGTGTGATTGTAAACTTACTGCATTATAAAATAACGTTCCAGCGCTTGACACGAATTGAAGTTGCTACGAATTGAATGGGGCAGCCCATTCAATTCGTAGCAACACAAATGAAAATGGATCGTCATTTATTATTATTACAGTGTCAAACATTGGGCATTTAACATAAATGGAATTCATTTAGTTAACTTTATTACTTTAATGGTAAAAAATGCAACAATGTAATATTTAGTATTATGATTGAACTACGGGTAATGCCAGTTGCACAAATACGTTTGTTGTTCTTTGCTCTAACGCCCGCCATGTAGGAACAAGGAGCACCTTTACATATGAGGACAGTTTGCTGTAGTACAAGTAGTGACTTAAGTTCCGTGCTGTCATATATAACACTAACACTTAATGCAAGTAATGACACATACATTAACGATAATGAAGGTTTGTGCAACGAATACTGGCACGAATATGTTGTGTTACGTGTGAAGAACGATAGGAAGTGTGAAATATATAAAGTGATTAACGAAGTGTTACTAGGTACCAAGGACCATTCACACACGAGGACTGTCAATAGCGATACTAAAGATATTGATTAACGAAGTGTTACTAGGTACCAAGGACCATTCAAACACGAGGACTGTCAATAGCGATACTAAAGATATTGATTAACGAAGTGTTACTAGGTACCAAGGACCATTCAAACACGAGGACTGTCAATAGCGATACTAAAGATATTGATTAACGAAGTGTTACTAGGTACCAAGGACCATTCAAACACGAGGACTGTCAATAGCGATACTAAAGATATTGATTAACGTAGTGTTACTAGGTACCAATGACCATTCAAACAAGTGGACTGTCAATAGCGATACTAAAGATACTGATTAACGAAGTGTTACTAGGTACCAAGGACCATTCAAACACGAGGACTGTCAATAGCGATACTAAAGATATTGATTAACGAAGTGTTACTAGGTACCAAAGACCATTCAAACACGAGGACTGTCAATAGCGATACTAAAGATATTGATTAACGAAGTGTTACTAGGTACCAAGGACCATTCAAACACGAGGACTATCAATAGCGATACTAAAGATATTGATTAACGAAGTGTTACTAGGTACCAAGGACCATTCAAACACGAGGACTGTCAATAGCGATACTAAAGATATTGATTAACGTAGTGTTACTAGGTACCAATGACCATTCAAACAAGTGGACTGTCAATAGCGATACTAAAGATACTGATTAACGAAGTGTTACTAGGTACCAAGGACCATTCAAACACGAGGACTGTCAATAGCGATACTAAAGATATTGATTAACGAAGTGTTACTAGGTACCAAAGACCATTCAAACACGAGGACTGTCAATAGCGATACTAAAGATATTGATTAACGAAGTGTTACTAGGTACCAAGGACCATTCAAACAAGTGGACTGTCAATAGCGATACTAAAGATATTGATTAACGAAGTGTTACTAGGTACCAAGGACCATTCAAACACGAGGACTGTCAATAGCGATACTAAAGATATTGATTAACGAAGTGTTACTAGGTACCAAGGACCATTCAAACACGAGGACTGTCAATAGCGATACTAAAGATATTGATTAACGAAGTGTTACTAGGTACCAAGGACCATTCAAACAAGAGGACTGACAATAGCGATACTAAAGATATTGATTAAAGAAGTGTTACTAGGTACCAAGGACCATTCAAACAAGAGGACTGTCAATAGCGATACTAAAGAAATTGATTAACGAAGTGTTACTAGGTACCAAGGACCATTCAAACAAGAGGACTGTCAATAGCGATACTAAAGATATTGATTAACGAAGTGTTACTAGGTACCAAGGAACATTCAAACAAGAGGACTGTCAATAGCGATACAAAAAGCCTTTTCCCGATATTTTCAACGCCAGCTACCTATAAGAATTATTATTTACAATTATTCAAGTTTGCAAGCTTGACACAGTATTTGAATGTTTCAATTTATTCATTATTAGCTGTTTATAAACAAATTGTTACTGTAGTACTATATTTTCTTGTTCAATCATTACATCGTTAAATGTTTACTTTTAAAGCACTATCTAGTTTTTATACTGGATATCCCCTTGCAGTCGGCGCACGATCCAACGTTTGGCGATTGACCGTCCTCTTGCTTTAATGGTCCTTGCTAGATACATACATCATCACTTTATTAAAGATGCCAAACTAGCTTCAGCTGTTTCAGCGTAGCTGAGTCCCTTCTGCACCATGGTACCATAAAACAGGGTAGTCTCTCTCTGGCGAACAACATGACTCATCAAAATCAGTGCTGTGCACGCAATGCTTTGTGGGTTTTCCACATCTAATGTCATAATAACGAAGTACTGACGCAGCCGACAAGTCAAGGGAAGGATCAACGTCCACCATCCATATATGTGGTATACCATCTACTGGGTGACCCTAAAACCACCGCCAAAATGAAGAGTGGTGATAGAACAGCTCAAAAACTATCGATCAAAGTTTAATTTCCCATACTTCGCATAAACCCAAACACGGAAAACGTTACTATGGAAAATGAAACATAGCGTGATTACTCAAAAAAATCTTTAAAAAAAAATTCGCGCATGTTTTCAAGAACTTCAGTAGGTCGTTATGATTCAAATTATGTATGATACGGTTATTAAGGAAGAATCCCAAAATTGCTACGAAAATTGTAAATATCTCGGAAACATGAGGGTCAAATCGATAGCTTTCGAGTTGTTCTATCACCCCTCTTCATTTTGGCGTTGGCGTATGTGGTCGGCACTCAGCTCACACACACGGCTCTAGTTCTTACAGCTGTGTGCAATATAATAGCAGTATGTGTGTACCATGGTAAGTAGATTTTAAAATAAGGCAGATGCAAAAAACTGCTCCTAAAGAGAATCTATGTACCCAAGGACTGTTTGTACTGGCCACTGAATTAATTAATAATTCTAAATTCGTATAAAAAATCACAAATTTCGAAAAGTACATTCCATATAAATAACAGTGTCTTAAAAGTGTCTTTATTTTCGAGCCACCCACCATATAAAGAAATTTGGCAGTGAAATTTGAATCAAAAATGTAGGAAATTCGGTGATATTGCCTTTGTGTTAAATTCGAACGACTAAAAGCTAATGCAACTCTATTCTGATAGAAAATGACTCAAAGTTCATTGAATAGGAGAAGGCCTTTTAATAGGCCTTTGGGCGGCTAAAGGTTATTACATTGCTGTCTTCGAACCTGAATGCACTTTATTGTTAACTCATATCACGATTATAACTAAAATCTCAAGTCACATCTACATCTTGATTCTGCAAATCCGGCTTCACTGCTATTATTTTGCACACTACTGTACGTGACGCCACTCATATAATATTCGTTGATCGCTTCAGTCCGACCCAGTTATACACATTTATTCTGTCAATGTTTATAGCATTTATTTGACTATGCGTTGGTATATTAGCTGTACAATCAGCTGCAAATAGATAACACGATAGGTCCGTTTAAAAAATCTACCCTAGACTCTACTACCCATCAATACAGTCGAAAGATAGAGACAGATTTTCGAAGCTGATTACACCTGTCAAAATGGCAGCAGTCAGATTACGTATTAATAGTCCAAGGTATGTTATAATCATAAATTTATAATCATAATTCATTATTAAGTAACCCATTCATATAATGAAAATACTATAGTCATCGTTTCACCTCCTAATGAGTTCGATACGCTACTGTACAATTTATCATATTACAGTATTCATATTTACCAACATGAGATTTTACTTCAAATATAATATGCAATTTTAAACAAGATGCAACATCGCTTCAGTCAAGAAAAGCCAAATCGTGTCAATACTAATTCCCTGATTCTTAGACCAAGACATCTATAGACGTAACATGATTCAAATAAAACTATTGATTACATTCCAGATTGTTCCTTCTGGTTGTCAGTGGATGTAGATGTAGACGCGGCTTCTCGAAGTGGATATCAGGAGGATTTTTTCTTGGCGTGCTTCTTGGGCGGGCGCGTGCGCGGCGGTCGTCAGGCAAGATGCGACAGGTCGTCCAGCTCGGGCGGGGGCTGCGGGGCGCCGCCGCCTCGTGCGAACACCGGCTTCGCCACCACCGATACCGGTGCCTGCTCAAAATCGGATGCACGAAATTACCAAATTGGACATATCTCCGGTGATATTTTTCTTCTTTCAAAAGGCCGTATTCACGGCATTTAGGTACGTTAATTTGTCGAGGAAGGAACTCAAAATCGGTGTTTATGATCAGGGCAAAAATTACAATTCATGACTACACCCCGGTATCTAACTCTCAGTTTCGGGGCAAGTGATGGGGCAGTTTCGATAATCAAATCGATAAAACATTCAGTAGATTTTTTTGTATATTATTTTTTTCATTATAAATTAACAATATTTTTTCCAAATTATATTAAGTCGAACTTCGTCACCTGCTTGCAAAAATCAATTTTAAAAATGAAAATTATTTTTCGACCTCCACGGGTGTAACTGGCAAAACTGTAGTTTTTTGTAATGCTATATGCAGTTTTTGTTTAAAGTACTGTTGTTATCAATTTGGACGTCCTTATTTTCTAACTACTCATATTTTTTACATATTTTAAGCCTGGATTTTCATTTAATGTGTTTGTTAATTTTACATGAATCAGTTTCCTTTATGGTGCAGCCTTACTAATGAAATTTTATTTTGAATATCATGTACAATATTCAATGACTGTTTCAATGACAACTTGGGATCTTCTAATTTTGTAACGCCTGTGGGTAAAATTGTGAAATGGGTGTGTATAAAATTGATATCGTTTGTTAAATCATTGTCCGTCGAGCAGTCGCTGTGCTTCAGCTGAAAGAGATGAAATAAATAACATAAAAAAATATAGCCCGAGCAATGCGATTCTCAAGACACTAATAATAGCATAAAAGCATACCATCTCCACATCGAATTTTGATAAGTTCAATTTTTGCATTCATCTCACTGCATAATGGATGATATTCATCAATATCAAGTAAAATATTGGCCATGATTTCTCACTCTACATACTATATAGCCACTACGAATGATTGACAAAAGAAATAGGTTGTCAAAGAAAGAGACGGATTAAAAAAATATTAAGAAGACATGAAAAAGGTTTTATAATTTTAAAGAAAAAATTCTACTTTTTCTTCACAAAATTATAAAAACTAAAACTGCTCGTTATTATTAACAAAACGGGACTTAATCGTGTACTAAACAATTTATGACTCCGATCCCGACGTTGAACTGCTCATGCTAGATTAGGCGCCTACCTACTACTACCTAGTAAGTCGTCTCTGTACTATTCAATAATTGTCGCCCTCCTATCTGATCAAATATATGCAATGAATGAGTTATCTCAAAAGCATTCATAAAAGTAGAATTTTATTTTGACATATAATTCTACATTTATAAGTAAATATCAATTGACTATTTATGTGAAGCAAAGAAACATCACTATTTGCCCCCAAACTGAGCGTTAGATAACGGGTAGTATTCATGACACATTCTTTTCTCCTATTTGGACACACGGTTTGAAATTTAGAAGGGAGAGAGCTGGCCAAGTTTTTTGCATCTTATGGATCCATTATTTCTAAAAACATATTATACCAAATTAATCAAAAATGTGGCTATAAAGTTGTTTAAAAACAACTGAATAAAATATTTGTAACACGTTGAGGGCAACTAAAAAAAATGTGCCCCTTACTTTTTTCCTTTTTAGTATGTAATTTATATACAGCTCATAAAAGACAAAGGTATCCCTAATTTCATCAATACACATATTGTAGTTTTTGTGTAAAATGCCTGTACATATGGACAGACAAAAAGACGGGTTCAGGTTTGCCATTCTGGCTACGGAACCCTAAAAGCCGGTAAGTAGATTCATATGGTCCGTAGCAACGACCACACGGGCCGGTATTAATTCAAAGTGGCGCTAATAGCGTCCAACGTATAGATAAATATCAAAATCTCCTTATCACAGAATCCAACTTACGATTAAAGCCGTATGAACGTACCGGCCCTTAGAGTTTTACGTCCAGCATCCTCCTGATATGACCCAAATTCATCATTCCTCATTGTCGCGTATGGGTTAGTTTACAAGATCATTTCACGTGGTTTATTGGAGAGCCCCTCTAGATTGAAATACGGACCTGGCTGACCTGGCTAGCGGAGGCAGCTGTGGCAGACGAGGGCGTCGGCGTCGGCGGGCCCTGCGGTGGCAGCCCCACCACCACCACCTTCTGCGGCTGCGGCGGCGCGCCGCCCGAGGGCCCACTCGTCACCACCACCGACTACGCAAACACAGTACATGCCCACACGCTATCCACTACTCAACACATTTATTGCTACCTACATATATAACAAGTAACATTAGTGAAGAACAAGCATACTTTAGTGCTTTGTCAGGCACAAACAGAAGCAAAAGTGGAAAATGATAATAAAATAATATTCGCCTACTAAGTCAGTTATAAACAAAAAAAGATATTGTTAAAGTTTTAGCTAGTTGCAGTTTTGACGACGCAAGTTTAAATGTTGTACTTAGTGTTACTCAGGTTATAAAAAAATGATAGTTCAGCGCTTAATGTGTTGCCTTAATTTCCCAGCTTAATAGTAATACAGGTATAGCTTTTACTCTTTTAACTGAGCTTCTCCACTTAAACAATATAACACCACAAGTGGTTAGCTGCAAGTTTAAATAACGAGCACGTAGTAAAAACAGATTATAACCACCTCGAAAGTTAATACATTATCGATTATATTTCCTGGACAATAAATTGATACAATAAAATAATAAAAGCTATTATAACTTGTATAAAAAAAACGCAAGTAAGTATATTATATTTTTTTTAGTGGTTAAGTAAAATAATTGATAATATAAATATTAGTGGTTCAAACATATATTCCTGAGCGTACCGCGGCTATCAACACGCCAGAAGCCAAATATTTTTGCAGCCGTGAGAAACACACAACTTTTCACAATAATGAGAAATGTAAGAAAAACTATGAAAATATAACTCCCTGGTTCATTTTTTTTTCATTAAAAACTAGTGACAATTAATCTACCATCAGCCACAAGCTTATCTGACCATTGGTAGACCTTATTGATTTTTATATAAGGCCTACACATTGTCACTTAAGTGTGTTGCTGTCTGTACAAAACACACTCATAACAAACAAAACCACTTCTCCACGCTAGCGGATATAAAGGGTACTTTTCCGAGCTAATACGGTGAAGTAATCTTCTTCTATACATATAAAAGAAGAAGTCCTGACTGACTAACTGAATGACTGACTGACTCATCAACGCACAGCCGAAACTACTAACGCTAAAGAATTTATTTTTTCACATTCGGTTACTAACTTAGGTTAGGGATAAGAAAGCATTTTTCGAAATTCATCCCCTAAGTGGCTAAAACAAGGGATGAAAGTTTGTATGGGAAACGTAAAATCTTTGCATTTAGAAACCTGACATTTTGTGATAATATTGTGTTTAAAATCAAGAAACTTATATTCTTGATTTTTCGAAATTCGTCCCCTAATGGGTTAAAACAAGGGATGGAACTTAGTATGTGAAACGTAAAATCTTTGAACTTAGAAACTTGAAAGTTCGCAAAAAGATAGTGTGTTTAAAATCAAGAAACTAATATTCTTGATTTTTCAAAATTCATCCCCTAAGAGATAAAACAAGGGATGGAAGTTTGTGTGTGCAACGTAAAATATTTGGACTTGAAATTGCGAAAAGATTGTGGGTAATGTGTTAATTAATGAATTAGGTATTAAAGTGAAACACGAAGAGGGAGGGTAGGGCAAGAGAGAGAGAGAGAGAAGAGGGAGAGAGGGAGGGCTGGAGGGAGAGAAAAATGGAGGTAAGGAGGTAGAGATGGAGGGAGGGAGAGAGAGAAGGGGAGAGAGGGAGGGGGAGATGTAGGGAGAGAAATAGATGGAAAAAGGGAGATACAGAGAGGGAGGGAGGTAGAGAAAGAGATAAGAAGAGTGGGAAAGAGATAGTGTGAGAGGAGGGAGGGAGATGGTGGGAGGGAGGGATAGAGAGAGAGAAGAGGCAGAAAGGAAGGGGGAAATAGAGGGAGAGAGGAAGAGGGAAGGAGATACTGAGAGAGGGAGGGAGGGAGATAGAATTAGTGGGAGAGAGGGAGGGAGGCAGAGTGGGAGAGGGAGGTAGGGAGAGAGAGAAGAGAGAGATAGGGGGGGAGGGAGAGACAAAAAATAGGTGTCGTAGTAAAATTATGACGACGGTTTTCTTGTGACGTTAACACTTAAAATTATCGTTCGTAAACAGACTTCACCGACAACCATTTCTTGCTACGCCTTAAAATACTATCTTTTTGAAACGCCGAGGTACCTTCTAAGACTTTTCATTTTGGTCAGTGTCGGGGACTTCGCCGGTTTCTACTTTTCATAGTCTAGCAAGCGTTAAAATTGAAAGTGCCAGTATTGCCTTTTTATGGGATAATGTTCAATATCCCCATCAAATCTAATCATCAAAATCTAAATTCGTTGGCCGCTGAATATCTTCTGAGTATTTTTTTACAAACAGCATCGGACAACTGACAGAAGAAAGTTTTCCTCATTCATATCTCTGTTTTTGCCTAAAATCTACGCGGACGAAGTCGCGGGCGGTCGCTTGTATTTTATATAAGTAAAATGCCTTTGCTAAAATGCCAAAAAGCAAAAATATACAACATATTTCCAACTTATTCATACATGTAATTCAACAACATAGGAAGGCTACATGCATAATTCATGCTTTTTGCCGGGCGGGACCGCTGTTTGCGTTATTACGCCATATTCTTAGTCCTAGCCAGCGGTCGCTTTGATGCGGTGTACGAGTATTACGCTACGAGTATAGGTTTGTTTAAAATTAATAGCTATGGATTGTGAAAACTTAAACTAGTCAAATAATATACATATAATGGTGATCCATCATATCGATATTACATTATGCTTTGTATTTAGAAAAATATGATATAAATGACTCGTAGTATCGATGACAAAATTGAAAATGTGAAGTAAACATGACAGTGATATGGAGGGATATAGCAGGTGCAAGTGAGGCAGTACCTGGACATTTTGACTCCGGGGGGGCTGCGGGCCGGGCGTCGCGTGCCCCGCGCTACTCGGCGGCTGAGTCTAGCGATCAAACAAAACGGGACTTTGGTAGTGCTCTCTAGCTACTAGCTCATGCCAAACAAAATGCGGACCAATCATACTCTAGTGCATATACAACTACTTGCATACCTATAGACACGAACTATTGTAACATTTACGTTTATGTACCTACTTAAACATGTGTAGAAAATGTATAATGAAATGACCGAGTATAATGCGAAAAGCCTGCAAATTCGTAGCTTTGTACTTGTATATGCTCCAAAATGTTATTACACATGACCTAATAGTACATTACTACAGATGCCGGGAAATAAGGGGTTGCCGGCCGAGTACATATAGACCGCCGAGCGTAGCGAGGCCGGATAGTTACAAGGCTGGCAACCCCTTTTCACGACGAGGTATGGTAAAGTGCTTTTCTTAAATATGCAATGCTATATAAATAATTATAACTCCAAGAAATCTGAGTTTTATATCTAGAGAAACTACAAGTAAACTAGACAAAAAATTACTATTTATTTTATGACTTATGATCTGATTAAGACTATCCCTAATATTTATTTATTAAGATAAAAGAGATATATTTAATATTTAACAATCCAGTTGCACAAATATTCAATCAATTTAATGCTATAAGAGTATATCAGTCTGTCAGTTGAAGTGTGGAAGGGCGGCACCATCGTCGAAGCCAAACAACTTTGCAGCTGGCTTCCATTTGTGGCGGGTGCCTCGAATGCACATGCTGGTTGCTCTAATTATCGAAGTTATTATACGAGCTCTCAGCCAGCCTAAAACGCAAGACACGGATCTGTCCCAGCGAGATGCGAGTGCTTCCCCGAGGTGTTTAACAAAAGTGGCTAATTGTGGTGCAAAAACTCCATCCACGGAGGTGACGAGGGGTATAAAAGTGGCATGGTGCAACTCGCAGGCGTTGGCGTATTTGTTTTGTTTTTCTGACTCGGCAGATTTTAGGACAGAAACAACGGGGCGTGAGATGTAAGAGGGAGCGTCGGTGTCTACGACACAGATGTCGAATAGCGCCTCCCTCTGTGCAACCCACACGCCACGGCATGCTAAATCTCCTCGTAGGCCAGTGTCACCTTCAGTGGTGATGGGTTCTTTGACTACGTTTCCCCACGCTTGTTGGCATAATTCGCAAGAGATCCCTTATTTCATTGTGACGTTTCGTGATTAGACCGCCAGTTTTACAACAGAGGGCATGATCAATGTTGAAATCGTTATTGCCGCATCCATGACAAGATTTTGGCATTGATATTGGTGTTCTATGGTAGCGTATTGAAAGGGCATTTCGGAATTCATGTGGGGAAAGGTCAAAGTGATCTTTACTTGTAGGTATAACGGATAGCCAATTGGAGGATTTTGTTTTCATTTTGGTCAGAATTGATCTTTCAATGGCTCTTTTTTTGATGGGTGGGAGATTGGTTAAAATAGAATCTAAAAGATTATCGTCGTGAGTTTCTTTTAGTTTGTGGCATTCTTTGCGTGCATCCTTGAGGGATTTGTGATGTTTTGCGAGTTCCATATGCTTCATTTCAATTAGGGAGGATGAAAGAACTGTGCAGCCTTTTTTAGACATATCATAGTCTAAATTTGAAGTGATGGCACCATCGGATATTGCTAAGCCACCTTTATGAATGGGTAAAGAAAACAAGTCAGCTTCTAATGATGACACGTCACCTCCTAATAGGGTCGGCAAAAACGTTGTGCGTAAGGTGTTTGTTAAAGGATCAAAATGCGGCATCTCTTAGGACTCGTAACAGAAAGGACCATTGAAATTGTGCAGCTTTAGTAAGGGCAGTATAGGCAGCTTGTGGTGAATATTTACATATGAGTGATAATTTTTCTAAAGTAGAAACCCATTTATGTATATTCTTTGGATATAATTAGCAAATGGGTCATTCCATAATAATTGTTACTAAGGGCTCAAAAAAGGAAATTGGCTTAAGAAGTCAACTCTAACCTATTTCCATAGAAAACATACCTAACCTTCATGTCAGAAAAAAAAAACATTGTTTTTTTTAAGTTTTTCGTGTACTCCGTCGCAAGGTTTAAAAGATAGGTCATAGAGGTAATTTATACACAATATGTGGCAACACTAATAAAAAAGAAATAAGTGTCAATTATCACAAAGGGTCTGGCCGGACTGCTATAGTAAAATCGCCCCTGGCTGAATATGAAAACTGAATATGCACGTTTAATGAAATGAAATGAAATGATTTATTTCGGACATCAAGTATCCATAATTAAATATTATCCACACGCCATTATTATATTATTTTTACAATTATTATTGTTAGTAAACACATACATTAATAGGAAATAAGTTAGTAAAACATGAAATGCTCATTGGATCTCACATGCACGCCCATCCAATGAGTGAGAAGAGGACTGTCCGTCCTTTCCGCAACGATCCTTAGGAGAGTGTTGGTGCTGCCCCGCACACGCTGCCACAGGGACGCCACGCGCTTGCGCAGCACGGCATGGAAGCCGTCGGTGCTACAAGCAGCGAACATCCCTGATGCACTGCATCGCCAAGGCAGCCCCAACAACCTCCTGAAGGCGTTATTGTATTGGACACGCAGAGCACTGAGGGTTTTTTTGGTGTAGTTGCTCCACAGGTTGCACGTGTATAGATTTTGGCAATATGTTTTAAAGAGCGTAATCTTCACCTCGCGAGAACAACGTGCAAACCTGTGTGCAAGCATGTTACCCCTAACCGACAGTGCTCTGCGTTCCCTTTCCAGGTCAACATCGTCCTTGAGAGATTCTGTGACCCAGTGACCCAGATATTTAAACTTTGTAACTGTCTGAAGAGGCGTGGAATTGAGACTTATGGGCGGAATTGAGTAGGTTTTTTTGCCAGATTTAAAAACTAAGATCTCACTCTTCTTAACATTATACCTGAGGCCATGGGCCACTACATATCTCTCACATATACCCAGCATTATCCTAAGAGCGTCGACTGAGGGACTCAGCAGCACCATGTCGTAGGCATAGCTGATGTTGTTAACACAACAACCATCCACCGAACAACCCAGGCGCTGCTGAGCTCCTCAATCAATCCATTCACATAGGCATTAAATAAGGTGGGTGATGTTAGCCCCCTTTGTCTTACACCACATTCCATTTTATATGGATCTGAGTTCTCATCTGCCCAGCGAACTACATTTATTTGGTTGTCATACCAGTATTTAAACATTTTTATTACTTCTGCTGGCACACTTGTATCCCTACTTAACTTATTCCACAAAACATTGTATGAGACCAAGTCAAATGCCTTCGACAAATCCAAAAAACACGCAAATACCGGTGTATTCCTGTCGGTGTAGTACTGAACAGTGTGCTTAAGGCATAGTATAGCCGATTCAGTTGATAGCCCTTGCCGGAAACCGAACTGGGCGTCATGCAGGCTTATATGTGTACTAAGATACGTGTTAAGCACACTGTCCAGTACCTTCGCCATGATAGTATATATAGTAGATAGTTTAAAATAAGCTAGGACTTTAATTTTTTTTTGTTAAATGTGTCTTATATACTTATATATAAAATATCCTAAGGACGTGTCAACTGGTAAAGTAGTTTGGCCAATAAAAAATAAAAACAAATTTTTTTTTGTATTATTTTGCTAATCGTAAGTATTTCAGGCTTAATATTCCGCAAAATTATTTGTAGCAAATACGGCAAATAAACGTGCAAATTCAGTTTTCATATTCAGTCAGGGGCGATTTTACTATAGCAGTCCGGCCAGACCCTTTCCCACGATAATTTAGGTAAGATATTGTAATTATATAACTCACTTTTAAAAATATTAGAAATCATGGATTAATCGCTTTTTAGAAGATTATTCTGAACTGTGGTCTCGAAGTAACACCCGAAAAGAAAAAGAGATATTATTTCGTGTAATTTTTCGGTTAATAAACTATAGGCCAGCATGTTTTCCTAAAGAAAGGTTATGATGTAAACCTCGGCAAATATGTAATAATTATTATTTTAGCGTGTGCTTTAGTTGTATGTTTTAATGTTTGAAGTTGTGTAACACCCGAAACGTTTCGGGTGTTACATTGATGTAAGCTGACCTAAAACTGATTTCACGTACTAACTTGGGATTGTAGCGTCAATTTTATAATGCATGCAGGTGTGTGTTATTATGGTGATTGTATTTTTTAAGGTTTGTCATCATACCACCGTCAACAAAAGAACGGCTCGCAAGCTGAGAGAAACCAGAACGAAAGATCGTGAGAAACAAGCCGAATATTTGCGCAAAGAGAAGGAAAGGGATGCTATTTAAACGAAAAAAAAAGAGCTATGTACAGAAGATTTAAAATGGGAACATCGACTTAAAGTGCATGAAATAATACGAGCGCATAGGAAAAAGAAAAAAAATTATGCAATTGTGAATTGTGGATTCATCAACCGTCGTCAACCGATCTTCGGAAGCAGCATTATTTTGAAGTGCTGGATATTACAAGCTAGTAATCGTACCCAAAAGATCCAAATCCATTTCTGTTCAAGTAACAGTTGTAAAGCACGACATATGGGAGGATGAATACCTGAAACCTCTAGCTACACTGAAAAAATAAAACAGGGTGAAGAACAAGAGCTATCTGACAATGTCAGAGGTGAGCCTGATCCTAACTTAGCATGTTCTGCCGGCTGAAAGTTGAAAAAGACGACTTCGGTATAGAGAAGTTCATATAGATTCGGAAACGGATGAACCTCATCAGAATATCGAATTTGCCGGAGTTCGAGAGGTGCTGATGATGACGAGGTACAAATAATGTTTTTAAAAGTAGTTGGTGATGAGGCAACTACGTTTAGACCTGATGAAAAGGATGTTTGTTATGTGCGCTTTGAGGACATAATATGCGTATTGTGTTTAAAAATAAAAAATAGTTGTACTTACTACGAATTCCCAAGGGAAATTCATATATAGGAGAAATATAGTTTTTATTCTTAAATATTAATGTATTTTACATGAATTCCGCAATTGTAAATTTTTTTTAAGGGATTTAATTAAAAAAAGACAGTAATTTCAATAAAATTACCCATAATTTCGGACAAATGTACTTTGATTTTTTACTGGTAACACCTGAAACGGACCATTAGTAACACCCGAAACAGTTAATTTGATTTATTAATATTAATAATAAAGTGATACTAAAGGATTACTTCAGTGTTTTAGTGGTTTGTTCGACAATTTTTATAAAATCATTTTTTTGTAGTAGCGAATTTTCACATCGCGTTCTTTCATGATCGCGAATTTAATTATTCTTCTTTTTTCATGAAGCGATTTTTCATAAAGCGTTTTTTTATGTTCGCGTTAATTTTTTTCGCTTTTTTTTACAGTAGATTCTATTATCAATCGCACATATTTGTAGTCTATTTTTTTTCCATTCTCGATTTTTCACACGTTGATATTTTAATATTAGCTTTTTTTAATACTTGTCTTGTCATTGATTTTATACAGTCATCTGCATGGGTACCTCTGTCTCGCCTATTTCTGTCGCTAAGCAGCTATGTTTTCATGGTTGTGTTCCGGTTTGAAGGGTATGGCAGTGAAATTACTGGCTACTGTGGCAAAAGATCCTTACATCACATGGTTGGTAACGCATAAAAGTGATAACCATGAGTTGTTATTTAAATAAAATCAATCAATCAGTTAATCAAATAGTATTAAAAATCTACCTATACCTGTATTGCCTCAGTGTTAATTCACTGATAGGAAACTACTACCTACTATTATTATTAGACTACTTATACCTATAAGAAACAACCTCTTTAGAATCAGATATCATAAAGTATCTACGCATGTATGTCATGTCGGAGTGACGTTGCTTGACAAAGCCATTGAAATCTTCTCTTACATCGGTTTTTAAAGTGAGGTTTTGGTATAATTTTTATTTGAATAGTGGATACACAATCAAAAAGATGCTGGAACCAGGTCCCTCTAATAATGCTAAAGATTTTTACTTTATTAAAAGCAGTCATGGCGGTGAGTTATTGATAAGAGCTGGTCGCAGAAATTATTTAATTAGAGAGAATCAATGTGGAACCTTAGTCTGGCGGTGTACCAAGAAACCCTGTAAAGGACAAATTGTGACGAATGCTGAAAAAACGGAAATTATTCGAGTCATTGATCATGCTTGTATTCCGGATTATCAAAGCATCGATATAGAAGAAAAGCTGATATGTTTAAAAGAGATGGTCAAGGATGACTACCGACCAATACCGGAGATCTATGAACAAGAAATGAAACAGTTCATGACAGAGGAGTACGCGGATAAACTTCCACCATTTCATAAAAAAAAGGATGCCATTTACCGAGCACAGAAGAAGAGCAATGGAACATGTGTTTTCGAGAATTGCAAGGATGTAGAAATTCCAGAACACTTAGCTAAAAACTTTCTGTGTCGACAAACGAATCAAGTGCTAATTTTCATCAGCCCAAATTGTAAGGACTACATAAAAAATATTAAACATTTTTTTTGCGATGGCACGTTCAAAGTTGCTCCCTCGCCTTATTTACAACTGTACACCATACATGGTGACATAGGGAGCACCGAAGAGTACACTAAAGTTGTCCCACTGATTTACGGCGTATTAGAAAATAAGAAACAAGTAACATATGATATTTTTTTTAAATCAGTGAAGGAAGTTTTACCAGATTTTGATCCAAAAACAATGAAATTCGATTTTGAGACAGCGGCAATAAATGCCGCCAAAAAGGCTTATCCATCAGCAAAAATAACCGGATGTTATTTCCATCTAAGTCAAGCCATTTGGAAACACGCTGAAAATTCTGAAATAACGCTAAGTCGCGAAGGGAGCGACTATGTTGCAAAATGCGTGGCAGTCGCTCATTTCCCAGATACGAAAATCCACGAAGCATGGATGTGTGTTATGAGTCAAGCACCGATGGTGAAAAATATAAATATTTTTAATGACTATTTGTCTAGGCAGTGGTATACAATAAATAATATCAATTTGATATCATGCTACAGACAATGACACCGCACAAATAACGTGACAGAAGGGTGGCACAGCCGAATTAATAAAAAAATAAAGAAAAACCCGAAATTGTTTCTCCTGATTTCTGCCTTAAAAGACGAAGCGAAAACAGTTGATTTCAATATGCTACAAACGAGCATGTTTGTTGAACAATATCGCAAAAGATGCCGACAATTTATAGCGATCGATCAGAAAATCGATTCCTTAATGAACAATTATTTACAAGGCAACATAACAATCGAACAGTGCATTCAAAGGTTAAGTTATATTAAATTTGACTAAGTCTGAAAATTAAATAAAATTCTGATTCTCCATGAATTATTGCACTTTCCTAAGAAAAGTAAAAGAAGAGCATAAGGTTTTGACCGGCTCTATAAACAAAGGTTTTTATATTGTTTTCAATGAAACCGGATGGTATATAAATGTACTTTTAGTTATTTAAGTAAAAAATATTGGTTTTTATGTTAAGTTATATTATAATAAATACTAATTCAATTTTAGTGGCTTTGTTTCTTAGAGGATTCAACTATAGGAGTAGCCTATATGTCATATTTGAGTACAAAAAAGTCTGCCAATTTTTGCGGGTGTGAGGGGGGCGATTTTGTATAGAATCTGTCATCTATGCAAACTTTTTGCCAGAGGGGTAAGTTACTGAAAGGCCACTCCTGCTAGTTGCATGCTCTATGCTTTGTTTAGTAGGTACAATAGTACATTTCGATGCTAGTGCGAAAAGTTTGTCATTACTTCCGTTCCATTCAGACGGGTCCAGACGTCAATGCCTACTTCGCAAAATACCAAGGCCTCAAGTTTGAAAACCTTTCAGCGTACCAGGGCTATTGTCAGTTTGTTGTATAACGTTAGATGTCTGTGGTATCAAATTAAAAATGCACTTCCGCTAACGTTGATGGTGACATTGTCAACCGTTTTTAATTTGGTCGGGTATGAAATTCTATTATAAGCTAGTAAGCTCATACTCATCATAATCATAACTATTAAGTTACGAAAAACAGTTATCGACAAACTATTATCGATATCATCAACTTTTTCTACTATTAGTACTAAAAATATTAGGGACTTAGAATTGATGTACTGTTGAAAATACTGTAGTGTCCTTTTGACATACGTCAATTTAACATGCGTAACAAGGACGAATATATAGTTGTAGGTTTCGAAAAGTGGTTAGGAAGCAGGTGTGCACTTTGCGTTGTTTCGGCAATGCTTACATTGCATCAAATATTTGGCTGGTAAGAGAAACTTCTAATCTTGCATATTTTTGACAAAATAAACATTATCTATTTGATCATCCTGATAAATGCAGTCATGGTTTTGAGTCAATGTGAATATAAACGTACTAGGCACACCAATAACTGCCATTTAATTGAAATTGTACTCCAGACTTTTTAAAATTTAGATTGTTTTGGAGTTGTCATAGGCCGATTTACAAATAAAAAAATGAAGTTGCTGGGGCAAATATATAAAAGTCAGACTATCACACTCCAATTATTCTTATTTTAATCACAGTTGTTTATTGTATAGGTATTAGGTAAGTATTAAAAAAGCTAATATTAAAATATCAACGTGTGAAAAATCGAGAATGGAAAAAAAATAGACTACAAATATGTGCGATTGATAATAGAATCTACTGTAAAAAAAAGCGAAAAAAATTAACGCGAACATATAAAACGCTTTATGAAAAATCGCTTCATGAAAAAAGAAGAATAATTAAATTCGCGATCATGAAAGAACGCGATGTGAAAATTTGCTACTGCAAAAAAATGATTTTATAAAAATTGTCGAACAAACCGTTTTAGTAAACTATGAGAACAATTATGACTTATCATAAATAAAACTGGAGGTTACTTAAGAAAATTGACTGAATTATGAATTTTGAGACTGATGGTCAATTCGCGTAACACCCGAAACAGCCACTTTTTAGTGATTTTCTCGTTATCGCTATTATACTTTAACTATGGGTATTCAGGAATCGAAAAAAAAAAAACTAATAGAATACGATTCAATAGTTATAACTTCCTACTTCCTCAATACAATATCGAATAAAACCTTATTTTATGAATTCAAGTGTAACACCCGAAACGGTAGAATGACCCAAATGGTGATGTTAGGTCGTACAAAGTTAATTCCTTTGCTTTATTTTTTTGGCAATTATAAAAAAGTGTAAACGTGTCATATTGGCAGTTTACATTTGTGTCATAACAAGTGGCGGCTAATAATATCGAATCGATAAAAAATCACTGTGACTAGAAAAGTATAACTGTGACTGGTCATGACGGAACGTTACAAAATCACATAGGTTATGTGAGCAACAAGTGTGATAAAATCACAGTAAAAATTTTAAATTGATCTGAATACATTACTGTAAGTAACTTTAAAGTGGCAGGCAAGTCAGGGTTAGTCGTGGGTAACAAAATCACAGTGATTTTTTTACAGCTGGTACGAAAGTCACGGTGATTGAAATTGAATTGTAACGCTTTTGACCATCTCTAGTTATGACACTTGTCACAATGAGCCCACAGACGCAGAATAGTTTTGTCTCAAACATGCAATAAAATATTGACGTTGTGTTCCTTATAGTAGACCCCGAAGTCTCACATTCCGGGTGCGACGCGACTAGAGGCACATAATGATAATTTCATACGAAATCGCGGGCCATGGCCAGCGAAGCGACCTTCTTTTGTTTTAATTCGTTCCGAGCGCCGCCGCGCGCCGGGGTGGTGATGGTGGTGGCGATGGTGTTGGTGATGCTGTGATTATGGTGGTGGTGGTGGTAGTGGTAATGGCGATGGTGGTGGTGATGCTGCTGGTGGTGGTGGCGATGGTGATGGTGGTGATCGTGGTGGTGGTGGTGATGTTAGTGGCGATGGTAGTGGTGATAGTGGTGATTGTGATAGTGATGGTGATGATGGTGGCAGTGATAGTGGTGGTGAAGATGTTGGTGGTGATGATGATGGTGGTGGTGATGCTGGTGGTGGTGGTGCGATGGTGATGGTGGTGATCGTGGTGGTGGTGGTGATGTTAGTGGCGATGGTGGTGGTGATAGTGGTGATTGTGATAGTGATGGTGATGATGGTGGTAGTGATAGTGGTGGTGAAGATGTTGGTGATGATGATGATGGTGGTGGTGATGGTGGTGGCGATGGTGGTGGTGACGGTGGTGATAATGGTGGTTGGGATGGCGGTGGTGGTGGTGATGGTAATGGTGCCGGTGGTGATGATGGTGGTTGGGATGGCGGTGGTGGTGGTGGCGATGGTAGTGGTGGTGGTGGTGGTGGTAGTGGTGGCGATGGTGGCGGTGGTTGTGATTTATTATTATTTATTTATTTTATTCATTACATTCCTCAGTATTACATTTACACTAAAGGAATACACAAGGAATACTTATGAAACAGATAAACATTAATAAAATTAAGACAGAAGACTGCATGCAGTACATCCATGCTCTCGCAGTACCTCAAACACTCATCACACCAGTCTAACCATCTACTAGCAAACACATCACAGCTTGAGGCCGATTCGAGGAGAGAGTTTATCAGGTTCAAAGCTCGGACAGGAGGAGATTTTCGGCGGGACACAGTGCGCGCTGCCGGTTCCGCCAATAAATGGCGACAACGGGGTCGGAAGAGAATTCTAGTCGGCGAGGGAACATACAAACATACCAACTGAGCTACCAATTCGGGACAGTCTGAATTGCCACGTAAAATGCTACTAGCTACAGTAATCAGTTTGTGAATCCGCCTTACTTCTAGTTAGTTAAAACCTAAACCGCCTAGCAAGAATTTAGTTGGGTATAGAAATGGGTAATACCCATACATTTTTTGTATAAAAAGCGCAGGAACGTACTCTTTCCAGGAGCAAGATATAAGTTGATTCATGCGGGTTCCAAACAACACAGACAGGCTGCTTCGAGCTTGCTTCTGACAAGAGCGGTATAAAGGAGCTTTATTGTCCTGATATTAACAAAGTCCCTAGCGTTCCGAATAACGAAACCCAGCTTTCTATAGCAATTCAGGGCTAGAGCTTGGATATGCTCATGAAAGTTAAGATGAATATCCAGGATCACTCCCAAATCCCTATGTCAACACGAGTTATCGACTCAGAATTAGGGAATGCAAACCGGTTTTAACCGAAACCGGGTAACCGGTTATAACCGCCCATATTGGTCAATTTTAATACCCGGTTATTAATTAGAGAACCGGATTCGGTTTCGGATATTTTTTATAGATACATTTGTTACATTATACATTTTTTTAGTTTATTTTTTAAGTCATTTGTCTGTGATTTTGAAAGGATAGATTATATTAACATATTTCAGGTACTTTTATTTTAGTATATTAGGAAAGTTCTACGGGCGTTTCAAGCGCTATCAATTTCCTATTGCATAATAGGAACAAATAAATGACAATGAGCATAAAATTTGGTAAAACGATATTCAGTGCTTGCGGTGCAATATAATTGATTAAAATTGTACAAGTACTGCGGCTCATCTCTTCAATGTAGGCCCCAGGAACCTTAATGATGATGATGATTGAAAAGACGAAACAGCGAGATCTTTTTTTAATTATGTTTTAAATACTTCGTGGGAAAACTCTACCTAGTTGGCAGCCGATGCCACACCGTCATCTTCAACATCATATAACGCGAAAACGTTTTCTAGTAAAAGAAACTGCATGCCAGATATTATTTAATTGGAAATGGCTTTAAAGAAAATGGCAGCTAACGGAGATAGTCGTTATCAATCAATCAAAATATTCTTTATTCAAGTAGGCCTAGTTACAAGCACTTTCGAAATGTCAGTTAAATGAGAGTGAATGTTTGCTGGGAGAAATACAATATGATCCAACATTTGCTGCAAGGATTAGGGAAACCCAGAAAAACCTAATCAGATCATTTAACTTAAGTGTAATATTATTGATAAAATCAGTATTTTAAAAATTAAAATAATCAATAAGATAAATCCCAAAAGGATTGTCAATAAAAAAAATCTAGAATGTGTCTAGAAAAAAATTCTAAACGTCAGAGTATATAAAACAATTAAGATTAAAATAATAATAAGAACTTAGCTATTCGTTAGAATAATTATTCATATACCTACATGACGCTATAATTTACATTAATCCCACGCGGCTTCATCATTCATGTAGTCTTGTGTGCTATAATAAGCTTTAGAAAATAATTTTCGATTCACAATATTTTTGAATTTACCAACAGACAACTCAGTTATGCTGCTAGGAAGTTTATTATAAAATCACACACAGTTACCCATGAATGATCTCCTTATTTTATGGAGCCTAGTAGCAGGCACTGCGAGCTTATGCTTATTTCTAGTATTAATATTATGTATATCACAGTTCTTCTTAAAGTGGGTAATATTTTTATGTACATACATAATATTCTCATAAATGTATTGACAATGCACTGTCATTATATTAATGTCCTTAAACTTATCTCTAAGCGAGTCTCTATGGTTCATTTTATATATCTCACGAACAGCCCGCTTCTGCAGAACAAATATAGTATTAATGTCGGAAGCACTGCCCCATAGTAAGATGCCATTTGACATAATACTGTGGAAATAACTAAAATACACTAATCGAGCCGTTATCACGTCTGTTAATTGACGAATCTTACTTACTGCAAAAGCTGCAGAACTCAGTCTATTCGAGAGATTAGCAATATGGGGCCCCATTGGAGCTTAGAATCTAATGTTATACCGAGAATGACTGTACTATTAACTAGTTCCAGTCCCTCACCTTTAACCATAACGCTTGCTTGCTCGTGTTTTACGTTACTCGTGACAAACTTAACACATTTAGTCTTTTTCTCATTCAACAATAAATTATTTACATTAAACCAATTTACTACTTCACAGATAGCATTGTTTACGTCATTGTAGGATCGTTGATTTAGTACGACTTTGAAAATTAGAGACGTATCATCTGCAAACAAAACTATCTCATGGTGGGTCTTTACGAGGTGTGGCAAGTCGTTTATATAGATAAGAAACAGGAAAGGTCCTAATATTGATCCCTGCGGCACACCCATAGAGACTAATGACCCCGGTGAACGCTTTCCATTCACGTCAACCCTTTGTATTCTACCATTTAAATAAGACTCTTATAAATTTAGTGCTGATCCTTTAACACCGTAGTGGTGTAGCTTCCTGATCAGTGTCTCATGATTAACGCAATCGAAGGCCTTAGATAAATCACAGAAGTACCTAAAGCATCTCGCGATTCCTCCCAGGCATCGAAAATGTGTTTTACGAGCTCAACTCCGGCGTTGAATGTCGAGCGACCCCGCGTAAAACCGAATTGCTTACCATGCATCAAATTATTCAAATTAAAATGATACAATTACAATTGATATAGAATTAGCTTTTCAAAAAATTTACTAAATGTAGGTAGTACAGATATTGGTCTAAAGTTAGTGGGGTCAGAGGTACTACCTGATTTAAATAAAGGAGTTATTTTGCTATGGTATCAACGAGATAGTGAAGCACATAGGATCTTTGAACAATACAAAAGCAGTAGGTTTTGATGGAGTTTCGACCCATATAGTTAAGATGTGTTCGCGAGTCATAGCGCCAATTCTAACTCATTTAATAAACGAATCTTTCAGCCAAGGTAAATTTCCGTCTAGATTGAAACATTCCATAGTTAAACCGCTGTTTAAAAAGGATGACAGTAAGATCATAAGTAACTAACGTCCTATAACACTTATATCCATTTTTGCGAAAGTGTATGAAAAAGCTATGCATTCTAGAATATCACAATTTGTAGCTAAATATAATATCATAGCTAAAGAGCAAAATGGATTTCAAAAGGGAAAATCAATCACGCACGCATGTTACTCACTTGTTGAATCAATTACTGAGAAGATAGATCAAGGATTCCAAATAACAGGAATATTCTTTGACATGAGTAAAGCATTTGACTATGTCAATCACGATACATTATTAGCGAAATGCGAAAGGTACGGGCTGAGAGGAAAAACTTTAGCCTGGCTTCAAAGTTACCTCCTTGATAGAAAACAATGCGTTGAAATAAAGAGAATAGGTGAAAGAAACGATGTAATCTCTTACCGATCATCTGAAAAATACAACTGTACAGGAGTACCACAGGGTAGTATTCTAGGTCCGCTTCTATTTATTATCTACATCAATGATTTGCCAAAGATAAGTAATTATAAGACAATTTTATTTGCTGATGATATTACTGTTCTCATACCTGATGATAACAAAGATAAGGATATGTATTTGCGTAATATTAATATTACGGCTAACAAAAAATAACTTATCCATTAATATAAGTAAAACAAAATATATACAATTTTGTAATACTAGAGCTAACACGCCCAAGATGGATATTATTTATAGAGGACAGATATTGAAAGAAAGTAGTGAAACAAAGTTTCTTGGATTAATTGTAGATCGACATTGTAATTGGAAATCGCACATACACAACTTATGTAATAGATTAGAACGATTCTCATACGCATTGAAGAGGCTGAAACGCCTGTCTGATGAAAAAACCGCTCTTATAGCTTACCATGGATATGTGGCTTCGATGCTCAGATTTGGTTTAATTGTTTGGGGAAATTCAACTGATATAGGGAAGGTATTTATTAGCCAGAAGAAGTGCATCAGAGCTATCTGCGGAGTAGGACCTCTTGAATCATGTAGACCTCTATTTAAAAAGCTTAAGTTGTTGACCCTAACTAACATGTACATTTTGGAAATTGCTGTCTTTGTCAAATCAAATCCTAGTCTATTTACAACACTTGTAGCGAATCCGAAGTTAAGACCTAGAGATCCTACAAAGCTAATAGGGCCAAGATGTAAAAGTGCGCTGTATAAGAATAACTGCTATATAATGTCTATTAAGACTTATAATCACCTTCCAGTACATATTAAAACTATTTCTGACATAAAAGAATTTAAGCGGACATTATACTTATGGCTAATAGGTAATATATTTTATAGTATTAGAGATTATTTTAATTTTGACACGAATAAATAGATGATGCTACATTATAATTGTTAGGAGTTGTGTGTAGATGAAGTAATTACGAATAATTTAATTATTTCATTTTGATTGGACAAAATAATAATGAGGAATCCTTTTGAACTGTATTAGTTATTATTAATAATTGTACTAACTTATTTATTCAAATGTTTATTAAGACGTAATTTTTGCATGCCGTAATAGGGCTAAATGTGTGATCCCTTTAAATGTTTTGTAAGACCTGCTGTTAACCACATTTAATGCAAATAAAGAACTTACTTACTTACTTACTTACTTACTATGTTTCATCAGATCAGGAAACTCACCGCAGTCAACACTGTTATTGAATATATCTGCCAAGTCAGGCGCTATGACTTCTATAAGGGATTTGACAGCATGGACTGAGACCCACATAGGTTATTGGTTTTTTTGACATTAATTGATTTAAATGCCTTTATATCTGAAGGACTGACATGTTCAAAATAAAAGTCCTTACTACATTCTGGGACGTTTTCTTTTAACAACAAAACGGCAGACGAAGGTGATGAATTTAAACACTTTGTTGTGGATACTGGTATATCGGTAAAGAAATTTTTAAATTCTGTTGCTACATCTAAACTAGAATCTATAATTTTGCAATCAATTTTTATTCTAGATCACTAATTGCGTGCCTTGATCTACCAGTCTCCGCATTAATCACTTTCCAGGTGGTTACCTGAAGCTTACCAACAGTTACACTCCAAGTTGATGCTGATCGTGTGTTTTAAACCACCGGATATTAATTCTGCAGTTACTTATCAAAGCAAGTTATGTTTCTAAATCATTCTAAGGTTGTATATTCTGTGAAACAAAATAAATAATTAATAGTGTAGATTTGATGTAAATCCGCTCATACTAATGATGATATAAATATTTGCCGGTTGAACTTGTTACACTTTTGCCAGTATTCTCTGTCAAGATTGATTTAAGTATTAATTTTAGTACAGACTTAAGTAACTACGTGTCTATCATACTCAAGTCTAAAAGCTAATCATTATCATTCCAAGATCCAATATGCTACTGTTACAATAGTTAGTTGTTAATATGAAAGTAACAGACAGATTTTCACAGCTTAATATCCATTTTAGACATGTTTTTCTACGATTTCTGCAAAATGACGATATAACCGGTTTTAACCGGTTGTCGGTTATTTTTAGATCATAACCGATATAATACCCGGTTATGTAATTTTACTGGTTATTGTATTCCCTACTTACAATCCAATTGATAATTGTTGAGTATCGGATGCGAGCCCTGCAAAACGTTATTAGTGCACACTCGTGCCAAATCGTTAACTGTAACTCCAAAGAGCAACGGGCCCAATATCGAGCCAGCCCTGGCTGACTCCGGAACGAGTGTGGTACGGTTTTGAAACAAAGTATCCATGCTGCACGTATTGCTGTCTGTCACGTAGATAGCTAGCAAAGAACTTGAGCAGTTCTGGTGAAAGATCAATGCTATACAACTTCCTAAGAAGAACATCGTTATCTACGCGATCAAACGCTTTCTTGAAGTCGCACAGCACGTCAACCTGAATTCCGTTATCCAAATGATCTGAAATGGAATCAACCAGGGTTAGAAGGTTAGTCTCGACTGAGCGATGAGGCCTAAACCCATGGTGAGCATTGCAGAGGATCGGCTTTAGTTGAGGAGCTACGATACCATTTATGATGGACTCAAATAATTTGGGCAACGAGGATAGGATAGCTATGGGCCGATAATCTGCAACTTTGCCCGTATTACCGGATTTCGGAATAAGCCTCACCCGGGTAACCTTCCATTGGTAAGGGTATTCGCCAGTATCCAGAGCAAGGTTGAAAATATGAAGAATTGGTGGTATTACCCATTCTTTGCATCCTTTTAAAACATATGCCGGCAGGTTATCAGAACCTGGGGAGCTCCGGGGATTCAATCGGCTTATACCTTTATCTATATCATGAGATGTTATACTATTGATATGTATATAGTTAGCATTATCAGACGGGTCCTCGCGAATAATCTTATTGAAATCCAGGAGAGGTTCATTCGACAAAAATACCGATGATAAAAGTCAGCGAACGCCTGGGCCATCTCACTACCCTCATACTCTTTCCCTTCATAGGTACACGAGACTCGAAACCACCTTAGATTTAGTGATGGTAGTGATGGTGATGGTAGTGGTAGTGGTGATGATAATGATGATGATGTATGAATGCAAGTTTTCTTATCACTAAAATCGATGACATGGTTTCCAAGAAGAGATTTTCGTTTGTCTTGTCGTTTCAGACCTTCCCATGCTGACCGATCTAAATGTGCCACCATGTTTAAAAAAATATTGTTTTTATTTCATTTCATGTTTGAGAAAAGCTCTATACAAGCCTCGGCGCGAACAGGGATTGGCGGCCTCGTTAACACTTGGACATCTATAACTACTCGGCCGGTAATCCCCTATTTCGCAGCCTCTACAGTAATGTACTATCACTTTTAAAATATATTTTACCTCGAATTGCGGCTAGGCCCTGGCTTAGAGTGAGGTAGTTTTGTTTTATTAAATACAGTAGCTAAAAATAATAATAATTGAAAAATTTAGAATACATTCCTCGTAATTTTGCAAATATGATTAGATAGTTCGAGATGTCCACAGCCCATCGACACCTCATAGTATGATAAATTATGTACGTACTTTGTGCCAACATGCGGTACAGAAATAATATTATCGAATTAAAATGACTGCTGATGCATTTTGGTAGCAAATACCATAATTGCTTTCAAACATAGACGTATTATACTTTTCATTATATTGGTATGATTGGTTAAACGACTGATACTGATATGCGTCAGATTATTTCTCGTGGATGCAGTGGGCGGAATTTGTTATTTATTGTGTTTTAGATTAATAACTTTATTTTATATTTGAATGGGGGGCACATCTTTAAGATAATGTGAAGTTATGGTGTGAGGCGTGTGATACGATCAACTTCTGACGTATTTTTGGCCAGATTTCGACTTGAAACGGACAGGTCGGTAAGCTAATGTGATATTTTCAATCATTCTTGACTTTGAGTCTTGAACAGTCACTAATTTAATTCATTCGAAGGAGATTTAATTATGAATTTTACAAACATACTTTGACTAAAGTTACTCTTGTGAAAAAAACCGGTAACCTAAAACACGAATGGTGTGCGAATACTTATTGATAATCCTCTTATTTCAGATATTACATGAAGAAATTATTGGGTAATGTTTTGCACTTTTTGAGCTGTTAAATATTAACGTAAACTGGTGGAAATGCAAGAATCAAGAAGATATCATGACAAAACAGTTATATTGGCTTATGGCAATTTTTTTAAATTAGAATCAGTGCCAAATACTAAATTTAGATATTATTAAAACAGAGGAAATTCCTGCGAATGCTTCCAAGGTAGCTCAACTGAGAAGTGCCGCAAAGTAATGTATGTGTTTGTACAATATCTTTAATTTGTTGTAAGTTGCATTCCTTGTACATTCATGATGTTGATAATGTTGTGAAAATGATTAATAAATTATTTTTATAGTTATTATTTTTATTAATACCCACTTGTAATACTCAAAACGTATTACTGGTATACCAGTAATAAGTTTTGAGTATAGTTGTACTATAGTACTGCAGCATGCAACGCACATTTATCGATATCGATAAACAGGAAGTGTCAAGCCCTAGCGTTGCATTTTTTGTGTTGGTAGTATTGGCAAGTATTGGTTGTGTTAGTACAAAGTACGTTCATAATTCGATTAGAGGCTTCTTTGAAAGTGCCGACTCTTAAAACGTAGTGATTAAGTGCTCTGTGGTTGTCCATTACGGCGCAAGAAATAAAAGTAGTAGCACATAAATGCTCTAAATCAAAACATTTTAATAACATTCCAAAATACTTAACTAACGTGCAAAAAGGATTTTGTGATGGCTTACCGATTTGTTCAGCGTTTATTAAGCTCCAGATCGTGAGCGGCGCGAGTCCGATGGACTTAGTTGGCTTGATATGTGGGGAACCCGTCGAGGCGGGGACTGACCTGCGGTAGTTTGGGCTGGGATACGATGACGAACTTCTGGGGCGGAGGCGTGGCTGGCGACGGCGACTGCGGCGCGGAGCCGGAACTTATCAACACATTGCGAGTGTTTTCTGCAGATTTAGAATATTAGTCGTTGCAGTTGATTTTCAATGGACTTAATTGCAATGGAAATAATGGGTACTAGTAGGTTTCAATATCCGAACGGCCGTTCAGCTGTCAACATCAAATTTGCATCGGCTATTCTAAATATTAATAAAATAAATTGGATATAGATATTTATACAATTAATAGTTAATAAATTATGTAAATATAGTCAAAATCAAGAAAGGTACAATAAATACTTGGAAAATACTACTTGGTTACATCGTAGAAATCTCTGTTTGAAGCAACTATCAACGGACTTTCAACGGACGGACTGATATTTGAAACTGGATTTCAAACTAGGGGAGAATATTGGTCAATTATTTCTTCGTTACACAATTAGTCTCGTTATACCACATATTTGAGTTACTTCTTATTTCACATAGCTCACTGCTACGACCGTGAGCGACGTCCAGCATAATTCACTGGCTCCGTGCGATTTCTTTTTGCTTGACAATAGGGTGTATGCATGATTTTTTTTATCGTTTTTCTTACCAAAATATCAAATCACCGTAAAAATGATTTCAAAGACTGGAATTAAAATTAAAATCGGTCAAAAATACGTATGATATAAGCATTTTAAACTACTAATTAGATAGCGATTTGACAGAGAGGTCAAACATGTACTGTCACGTCATAGTCTACGCCGGCCATATAAACTCCATATTAAATACTGTTTTGCTAGAAAGAGATAAAATGAAATGTTTGATGGCTTATATCTTGGTTATTTTTATAGTTATTCAAAAAAATATTTTTGTCTACGGTTTGTCACATGAATGAACTGTCAATAAAGCAAAAATATAAATTCATGCATATTCCCTATTAGTAGAAGCAGAGCTGAGACTAGCCACACTTGCCACAGACATTACACTATTACACTGCACACACTGTCTGGCTCTAAGTAAACACCTCGAAAAACCATCTTTACTTGAAATACTCAGTTGTTTTTATCTTTCAGTGCTTGTGAAGTTCTGTGGAAAAATGAGCACTACATCTCGCAAGGCCACTGGCCGTCAACTGGAGATGCAACTGAAGGCCGCATTAAAAAAATTGCAGGCATTTAAAGCCGGGTTATTCCCACCTGTTACCACCAACTTCTCGCCAGTGGTAACAGCTGGGATTTTTTTCCCATCTTTTACCAGTGGGAACTATTGGGAAAAAAATCCCACCTGTTACCACTAAACTAATTGGTGGTAACTACTGGGAATTTTTTCCCCAGTTGTTGCCACCAATTCCTTTAGTGGTAACAGGTGGGAAAAGAAATCCCAGTAGTTAACACCACATTCATTTTAATTTTCAATTCTTATAAAAATAATAAATTCTATTCTTATAATAATTGTATACGACAGAATATAACTATTTTTTACTATGTGTACACACTGCTCTCAATTTGAACAAAAATACTCTAATATTTTATTTTTTTATATTCCCAAAAAATATTTTAAAATATTGTACATAATACATATTTTTAGTATAATTGCGGCACGTCCCTTTAAATAAAAATTACTAATCTCATTTTTAATTCCAGTTCCACATATAAAGACGAAAATTAACCCAGAAGATAGACATATTTATAACTTATAACCCGAAAATAATTGAGTTGACATAGCTAAAAAGGTATTGCGATTCAGTAAAAACACCACGCGATGAACAGTATAAGTTACCCCCAGTGTTGGGCACTCAAGAATAAAATCGTGATTTGAATAAGAATTCGTGTGAATAAAATCATGTCGATTTTATTTCCGGCGAAATTATTCAAATAATTTCGACCGTGTTTTTTCGACCCTCATTTTGGGACAGCCTGATTTTATTGAATTATCGAATGGCGAAATTTATCACTAATGCAAGAGTAACGAGAGAGAAGAGTAACCCACGAGCCTAGCAATCATAGTTTTCGAAAAAATGCGATCCGGGTTATATTACCGGTAATGTATGTATTAAAAAAACTTTTCTATATTTTTATGAATGTAACACTTCATTTTGCACTGTAGCCGTATAGGCCTACCATGGGGCCAAATTTTAAAACATGCACGCGGAAGCTACGACGTCGCAATTGCGAAATAATCGAAAATATGACTAAATCGTATTTATTTTTTGTGAATTATGTTTTAGTATTAGCAATTTATTTTTACTTTAAAACATACCTACATACCTATATGGACTACTACCACAAAAAGACGAATGCTAAACTCACAGACTTTCAGCGATATTATTTTTTTTATAACGTACCGGTTCAGTACCGGTTTGATACCAGTTTTTGATCTAAGTTATGAATGTCGCATCGCAACCCACGCCACTTGCCGTTTTTGACCCCTATTGTACAACATTTGCATAATAGTTTATGCAACTGATACATAATGAGAGGCCTTAAAAGACGTGTGTGGTTTTATGAAACGAGCGTTAGCGAGTTTCATAATAGGATCACACGAGTGTTTTAAGGCCTAAATATATACAGTTGCATACACTACTTTATCTACACACATATCATAAGTAGTGCTACATGTTAAATATCAATAGGCCACAGATATTAAAATATTGCAATAATAAATATACTTGAACAAATACAGAAGGAAACAAATTATTTATTCTCATAAATTCGTGCGTTTGTTCATTCTCCAATCTAAAAAATCTTCATACTTTTTTACTAGTACTAAATTTGGCTATCGATTTTTCTGTTCAACAAGTTATTTGTTGCAATCGTGGCTGCATTTACAATATCCAGCGGAGTGTTCATATAGTTCTCGGAGTCACTTCTATTCATATTTTCAACTTAAATGTAAATTACAAACAATTTTTCGCAATTCTACTTTCGTAACAGCAAAACATCAACCAATAAATGACAACATTCATGGCGGTAATTCGATCCTCCGTCAAAACGAATGTATTTTTTAAAACTCATAGACAAACGAATGAAGTCATTATTCTCATATCACTAGAGATCAGATGCCGTGCGGTTTATATAAAAAACATACTGAATTGACGTTTCATATCGATGACTGTTTTAATATCTATGGATACTAGAATAGAGATCTACTTGAGATTTGACAGCTGTTCCTAAACTCACGCATTTTACAGCATTAATGATATGTGGGTAGATAAAATACTATTTTTTACAGTTTAGTGGGGCATAAAGTATCCTAGAACCATCTTTGAATGACCAGTTACCCGTATACCAAAAATAGTTAAAAAGCATTCAGCCATTTTACATTATACAAAACATAAAAATAATATATTTACCGATTCAGTGACCTTCACATAGTCTGTATCACTTTTTTTTATCATGAAAGATATTAAAAAAGGGTGTACAGACTATGTACATGTACAGAAATTCCATGTTTACAACTTTACAATAGTATAGATGTGGTAGAAGTGTGTATGCGTGCACCTTGCGGCTTGGTGGCGAGTGCAGCGTGCGGCAGATGCGCCGGCGCGGGCGGCAGCAACGGCGGCGTGCACGTGACCACGGCCACGGCGCTGCCGGCCGCGCCGCTCGCCGGCGACGCGCGCAGCTTGCTCACCATCTGCTGCAAGCTCGGACCCAGGTAGCCGTAGTCGCGTCTGCGGAGAGTCAACACATTCATAAACCCTTTTCCAGGCTTAGTACGATTCATGGACCACATAAGTGCTATTCATATTTCTACTTTAAAACGCTGATTTAAAGTTGAAACCAGATTGAATTTTCTGGAAAAGTTACTTGCCTTAAAAATAATACCAAATCCTAAACTATTTTGAATGTACGTTTTGTTCTTTGAACATGTATCTAGCTGCAGCCTGGAATAGGATTAAAGCTCGTTTACAAGACAGTCCAGAACAATGGAAACAAGGTTGTTTCCTTTAATAATTAGAGTTTCCCTGTATTTATTTATTTATAATGATTATTGTTGTATTATAACTAAAAACTTACATTAGGTATCCCAAACGATTAAAAATACACCCGAAGCGTTAAAACAACCTAAAAGATTGTTAAAATGATTAAGATATAACTTTGGGAGAAAGTTACATATCACCCTTTTAATTGTCTTCCTACAAAATACTGAACGAACAATATAAGTAGAAGGTTCTGTTATCATTTTAACTGTTTTGTTTTATAATTTTCAATGAGTGTACTACTAAACTCCACATCAAAGAAGCAACTTTGCTAACGTGTGAACAAATTGAAGAACATTGGGAATCATAGTTGTCAAAGGATCAGTCAGTTAATAGGAATATTAATAGAAATCTCAAATATTTGTTAATTTTAAATAATTTATACTATTGGCATGAAAATCCCTTTTGGCTGTCATCGCAAACAAGTTTCGCAACCAGTTGCAAGTGAAGAATTTTCCTCCTTTAGTGGCAACTACCTAGTTGTGAATGAAGAATATTTTACATTAATACACAAACAGTTGCTAACGCAGATTTTTTTTGTACAGTATAATTTCGACAAAAGACATATTTCCTTTTTTCTATCGTCATAATTCATAATATTTTTTTCACTTCTCCTGCTCAAAAAGTACGTCATATTAGCTTCGCGATGCGAGACTAAAATAGTACATTTAGCCCGTAGAGTTTAAAAGAAAGCCATATAATCCCATACAAATTACTATGACACTGAAAAAAAAAAACTTCCGGCCAGCTACATACTCCTTACGAATGATTAAATACAAACAAACCAACCTGATCAGATTGGCCAAACTTTCTGATAGAATTGCTCAAACTGTACTTTTAGTTTTTCATGAAATATACAATTTTAATGTTAAGTCTTTTTTATTTTCTCTTCCAAACGAAGTGAAAAGCAGAGTGGTTAACACGTGGCTAAAGGCCATTATGACACTCAGACATATTTGTCCTCGCTCACTACTTGAGCTCGTCCAAATAATCACTTCGTGTCATAATGGCTTATTTTAGCCCCTTGTCAAACAATCTACTATTTCCCATACTTTGGGCCTGGCTTACTAAGTTAACAATAAACTAAATAAATTATATGTTATTTCAATACCAGAGGTCGGAATTTCCGCGGCAACAACACATACAACTAGTGTAAAAACATTTTTTTTTATCGTTATCGATAGTTAGGAAAAATACAAAAAGGGTGGTCCACCGAATGAAAAAATATATTTAATAGAAAATCTTAACGAGTTTTTATTAAATATATTTCTTCTTTTTAACAACTATCGATATCATTAAAAATATGATTTTAACATTAGTTTGATTGCGAAAGTCTTATGTTTTGCTGTGAAAATTCTGAACTCTGGTCATTAGCGAGTTGTTACTTATCGACTTTCAATGTACAATACATAGATTAATACCTCATGAGGTACTGGCTATTAATCTGATAACTTTTAATTTGCATTTTTGTAGACATCATGTCACTACGTCAATAGTTTCACATTCTTGTTGCAATTATCTTCGACTAAATATTGGAAATACCTCGAAATAAGAAAGGTATTGACGATGACTACTTAGCGATAAGACTGCCTGATGGATCATTCTCGTATAGTTAATGGGATTTGTCACGACCGCTGCTATATCTACTTTTGGTTTTCTTATGAAATTAGCCTTCCGTAATTTTTTTTCGATATATTGTGTAGATAGGTGAGATTTCACTAATGACAGGTAAAAGTGGTACAAGAATTCCGGGCTCTGTTTATGACTAAGCAACTTACGAGGTAGCTACACTACAGAAGGACCGTTCTTCTCTGCCTCAACGCCTATAGGTTCTGGCCAATGCCAATATAAAAAGTTAAGCATACTTGTACTCGTCGGGGTGGTCGGGCGGCTGCCGCTGCTGGCGCAACACGGGCGCCAGCACCTTCAGCAGCTGGTGCTTGAGGTTGCCGGCGGCGAGGCGGTCGGCGCCGCCCGCGCCCGCCAGCGCGCCCTCCACGCGCTCGCCCAGCCACCGCACACGCGGCAGAATCAGCACCTGCACGACACGCGCACACACACACACACGTAAATTAAACAATTCTAAAGGTTTGTGCCCACTATAACGTATCATACTAAGCCGTATTTGTATCGACAAATGCAAAATAGTCGTTTTTGATATAATTGCGGAAAGCATGTCATGTTGTACAAGTCCCGAGCCGTCTTGACACAAGTCGATAGGCGAGTGGCAAGACTCGGGACGAGTGCAAATGACACCTCCACACGTGTATAAATCCACGTTTTTAATACAGTTGCGAAAAAAATTGCAATGACACAAAACAGTTATTTAAAAGAAACAATTTTAGTTTCGTTCATTCATAAACTTAATCAGCCCACAGGCAGTGGGAGGCGCGGGGAACGCATGGGGGGAAGCGCCCCACATTAGTATCCGCCACTGGACGTTAGTATTTATTACTCTCAATATGCAGCTACAAAAAACCAGCCAAGAGCATGTCAGACCATGCTCAGTGTAGGGTTCCGCAGCCTTTCATAGAAAAAAAATCACAACAGATGTCAAAAATACGACATGAAAAAGTGCACTAGCAAAAGAGCGTATCTCCACGGCACTTACGTCCTTTAGCTGAGAAGCGCAGTTTTTTGACAATAAATCAAAAACGGTATATTCGATCATGTTGAAAACAATTTTCGTTGAATGTTTTTATTAAGTTTTATCCTTGTGTTGTTAATTTATACAACTTTCAGAGCGATTATTTCAGAAATTATTCACTTACTTAAAAAACTATTTAGAAACCTCAAAGTTTTTTTTAAAAGAACTTTCGAAATATTAAATAAATAAATATAAATATGCCACACATTGATAATTGCTGAAAAATTATTATTTTTATTTTCAGTTTTGGTTACATGTATGGAGTGCCCTCCCTAGAAATATATTTTATTATCATTAAACTATCGAACTAAATAGCCGCTTATATACCTAGGGTGGGCCAAAAATGTTTGCTCTTATGAAACATCGATAAAAAATTAACTATATACGTTTTTCTATATTTTATTTATTTAACCTAGTAACAGATAATTAAAATTTATTTATTTTAAAATATCTTTATCCAGATGTCCGTCTCGTCGTTGGCACTCCTGCAATCATATAGGAAAACCGTGGAAAACTCCCTGACACATACAACAACGGATCGCGGCTATCTCATCATCTTTTAATAAAACTGCTTAACACAAAAAGCCCGTTGTTTTCCCGTGAAGCGCTCCATTACAAATAAAATTGCAGGAAGTTACCTATAGTTTCCCACCTATATCCCGCCGCTCACTTTAACAGTGTCCGAAAAATTCAGGTTGCTATTCGCAAAAAAATATGGCCCACCCTATACAAAACACCTATCCTCCAAATTTTATAATTATACATCCGGTAGTTTTTGTGTAAAATGCCTGTGACATACGAACAGACGAACGGAAGGACGGACAAGACGAAACTATAAGGGTTCCGTTCTTTCCAGCTTCCGTTCTTTGGCTAGGTAACCCTAAAAAGTACTATTTATTGCCTACTGGGACTCTGACCACTCGTTAGTAGCAGCACATGTAGCCATCGCTCATAAAAGTATAGATTCGTCCAATACGCCAGGTAGAAGTTGATTTTTGGCGAAAAGTTCCGAGAGTTTGAGTGTTTTCTAACCCAACTAAAACTTAGATGCTATGACAAGAGTCATAGCAGATCTATTAGAGCGCATACCAGATCCGTAAGCTATAAATAAGTGTTATCCCCAGGGTCCATCATCAGAAGCATTTAGTGGTACCCCAAAAAGCACTCGCCTATGTTAATCCAGTCTTAAGTTCATTAGGACCATTTGGTGACACCCTATCTAAATGCTCTTCATTTTAAGCCATGAAGCTAAATAGCACTCGTCTATATTAATTCAGTCCTAAGTTCCGTTACGTACCCCCAGGGGCCATACATTGGAAGAAGCAATAGAGGTGGTTCGTTGGGACATCATAGGATTATAAGAAGTCCGAAGAGAGGAGGAGGACACGATAACCCTTAAGTCTAGCAACCTTGTCTATTTCCGGGAGCCGGGAGGGCGATCAACTGTCCCAACACGATGTACCCGACGGTACATCGTCCACAAGACTCTCGTCAACAACGTGGTATGTGTCGAGGGTGGCGTACCTCATACTCAAAATTACCAAAAAAACAAAAATGTTTTATTAAACAAAAGTAATAGGGTATTTGACAATAGAAAAAAAATATACAGAAGATCCAGATAAAACAAGCAAAATAAAAAACTACATTAAAATTTTGAGTTCGATACCTCACGTGTAGCATTTTTAAAGTATGAAAATATTCACAACTTTTTTTTTTCTTTATTCAACATAAGAAACTTGTAGCTAAAACAATTTGTTTGGTGAACGAAAACCGCGCGCGGTTTATCTGCCACCAAGTAAAACTAATAATACCATTAAATAACCCATCAAATGTTTTGTTATAGAGTATGGCTGTAATATCTTTACCCTACCAATTTTAATTGTTTTATCTCTGCATTGGTATATGGCAACACTGAATATAGGGCACTAAATAGTCTTGATACTTGAGTATTATCCTCAACCTTTAAACAAAGTGCAAATAACATTTTAGTATTATATTTAGCAAGGAGATAGCTGGGAGACTGGTACACATTCAAAAATACGAAAGTTACAATCATCAGCAGCCTATGTTCATCCACTGCTGGACATGGGTTTGTCTTCTCTAACCAGTCCCAGCGTCCTTTCGTCGCTCCATATCACCCAGGAGCGCCATGGGCGCTAAGACATGTCTGATTATCCTAATAAAAAAAAACCGGCCAAGAGCATGTCGGACCATGCTCAATGTAGGGTTCCGCAGCTTCTTGAGTATCTTTTGAGCACTAATTGTTTACACCGCTTGGCTCTACCTAGAGTTGTTAACAAACAATGCGTGGGGAAACTCATATTATTCGTCTTACAACTACTTCTTAGAAATCTTGTACATACCTTCTTTTGTCTAGCCCTTTTTACTAAAAACTAACATTAAACATGCTGTACTGTAAACAAAACATGTCACGTTCAATATTACGACAAATAAACGAATAAATATCGAATACCCGGAATCCAAATAAAATATTATTTTTATCTGGTTGTAACCACTCCATATTATGTCCTCTCGCGAACTTTAGGTATTGTAGCTCACCTAATTCCGGTCACGAAGTGGCGTCGCCGCGTCCTTGCTGGCGCCGCCGGGGCCGGGCTGTTACACGCGCCGCTGCATCAGCATTTCCTTCATTGTGTTGAATTAGTGCCGTGTGCAATGCTTGCCTGGTCAGCACTCTGCCTACAGTAGATATATGTAACACCTCCCTCCTGAAGTTCAGCAACTATTTTTCAGGTTTACGATGAATGTTGCTGGTATGTTTGGGGCGCTGTGGGGACTCGAAGTTGCTGGGCTTATTGGTTGGTTATCCTGGGCGGTTGCAACATTAGCGTTCGCCGGTAGAGTTTCATGTTGCCTGCGGTACGCCAAATATTGGCGGCACGCAAGTGCAAGTATGAGAGCACTCAAGCTTGAGATTACTGTGTAGAATGGTATGGTGGTGTGGTATATTGTATTATCTTCTTGCCTTTCTAACGTTATCAGCTTCTGAGATGCAATCTTCTCGTGTATTATGTTGAGTCCTTTGAGGTTTATAGAGTTGAGTGAAACGGTTGTACGGGGTGCGATTGCGGCTTGCTGCATTTTGGTCTGAAGGTTTAATATTCGTACCGGTTGTCCTTCGATGCGATCGTTTGAGTTTACTATGGTGAATTCCTTCGTGCGTAGTTTGCAGTTGTGTGGGATAGTTATATTATAAGATAGCTCCCGTTTAGTGTGTCGTAATCATCTCGCTCACATTCGCATGTCAGCTGGACCTTTGTGGGCTCGGGGAAGGTTACCCCATAGTGTCTATCATCCAGTTGTTCCAGGGTCTCCTTGATTAGTGTCACCGTGACAGGGGAACAGGCCTCATCCAGTGCTTGGTCGGTGACGAGTCTGTGGATACAGTCAGGTTCCGTCTTCATCTGCTGATGCAGTTTGTCGTCGCAGAGGTACCAGGTGGTGAACTTCGGGCACGTAAGACCTACCGTGTGTTGCTATTATGGGATATGAAGATATAAGGGCTTGGTTGAATTTATTGGGTAGTACGGGGAGTTTAAATAGCTGATAAGTCTGGGAAAATACGATAGGAAACTTAAGAATAAAAACAATCCTATTCCCGGCGTAATACGAGCCTGGGACTATTATATCATAATATTCTATTAGGTCTAGATCTAATATTTTATCTTTACTATATATATCCCTAAGCGCTTTCAGCATACTGTTAAGAGGTTTGATTCCTAACGACATATGGTGTACACTCAAAGCGCGAGTGAAAGGTAAAATAATCTCTATTCTACTTTGTTCGAGAGCTAGCTGCCTAGCTCATCTATGTTATCACTAAGATTTGGTCGATTTTGTCGACCTTGAGTGATATTTTTCCGGAGTAAAAAGGTGACGTCAGTACTAAGTTTAAAGTTTCATTTAGCTTAGCCTGGTTTTCTACAATTTTAGACACTACACGGTCAAGACAGGACATCCATTCTTTATTTAAACTTATGTGGTTATTTGACTCTATCGCGATTTAATTTTGGTTTTCTTGCAAAACTTTGATGGCTTTATTATAATTAATTGCGTCAGTTTGATCAAAATTTCCTGTAATACTTTTTATTATAGATTCGAGTCCATCGTTGAGGCCTCTCTTTGTGCGTGTAAGTTCAAGGCTTTTTAATTGATCAAGGGATCTGTCTAGCTTATAATTTAAATATTCTACTTGCGTTTCGAATAGCCAAATGGTTTCGTTTCTCAATCGTTTGGCGGTCTCTGTAATCTGTCTTTACTAAGTAAATGTTGTTTTCTATTACGGATAGGTTGGTGAGCCGTAGGAAACTGTGATAGTGGGATATTAGCCTCATTGGTCCAAGTCGGAAGGGTAATAGTCCCAGTCCTTAATAGTAATAGTCCCAGAAAGGCTCTCAAGTTATCTCTAGAGCCTGGGTGGTCGTCAAGGCGAATGGCAGCGTCAGCATGGTCCTGTAACAATTCCTTTGTTTTAGGGGTGCGTTTAATCCTAGATTTGGCTATAGGGTTACTTTTTTTGATGTATAAATGTGGATGGGCAGGTCCGCTAGAGCCTTATCATGTGTGTACCGAGGAGCTATTTTTTTGCGGCTGGCTATAGAATTTTTGATAAAAACCTGTTGCTGGGGTTGGTATTCAACTTCTGGTTCCCTAGTTTTATTTCTATTTTCTATTAGGGCTGTTCGGTCTATCAACGAGCGTGCGTTGATGACGTCATATACCTTTTTCATCTGCTCACGATGGGATTGAACATATTCTTGCAGTAAATGTTCAGTTAAATCTATGTCTAAGGGGTCCCTAGGGTCTTATATCAATTGGTCGGCATTTTGTAAAACTATGTACAGAGCTATTGTATGCTATAATTGCGTATGGCATTAAGTTTACTGAGGGTTCGTTTTTCTTTTGCAAATGTAAGGATCCTAATATGCTCTTAGAAGGTGGAATGGAATCTCTCGATTATTCCGTTATCGTTTGGGGAATGCGGCAGTGTTTTAAGGTGTCTAATTTTGTAAATTCTGGTGAATTCGGCAAACATTTGATTTGTGAACTCGGTTCCGTTGTCAGTTATGATGGTAAGTGGTAGTCCATGATGAGTGCTAAAAGTAAGTAAAGCCTGCAGGATACTTAATGCCGTAGCGTCTCTTAGTAGATACGCTTGCCCATATTTACAGAGCGTCCAAAAAGGTAACGTATTTTTCCTTTTCACAGGTGAAAAGGTCCATATGAACTATTTCAAATGGTTTCGTAGCTGGCGGTACTATATTGAACTGTTGGCGGATCGGATTTCGGTCGTATTTTGCTTGCCCACACTATAAATAAATAAATAAAATATATAAATAAATATCAGAGACAATCTTGCACACATCGACCTAGTCCCAAACTAAGCAAAACTTGTACTATGGGTACTAGGCAACGATATACATAATATATAGATAAATTATAATACTTAAATACATAGAAAACATCCAAGACCCAGAAACAAACATTCGTGCTCATCACACAAACACTTGCCTTGGCCGGGATTCGAACCCGGGACCGCTAGCTTCGTAGGCCGTTGTACAACCCACTGAGCCAAACGTGTCGTCAAACGCATGCAACGACTATGCATTCATTAATGAATTTTGATATGGTTTCTCGCATTTTTGGCCAGAAATACTTGCGGGAAAGGGATAAATAACACTCATTGATACCTAGTTTTACCCTCGTGATAACAACGTATTAAATCCTGCTGGCTTAAGTATTCTTTAACGTTTTCCATTTCCACTTTGGTGAGTAGGGTCATTGTGGTAACAGTGGATCAAGTGTACACAGTGAAGAATCGCTAGATTTAGAGAAATAATGTATCGGCAAAGGCTATCTCCGTCTCACGGCATGCTTTCGGTCACCACATTAGTCCAAGCGCCAGTGGGCTGTCGCTGAAATTTCTTAGGACAGAATATGTCTTGCGCCCTGCCGAAAACTTGAAAATCAAGTAAGTTTTGATATTTTTTATTCATAATTCTATTTCTCAGTGGATAGCAATTCAGTATGTAGTGCCCTAAAATTCAATATTCTTTTGTCGTACTGTTCGTGTAAAGAACCCTTCGATAGCTGAGGCCCAGGTTTCCTAGCGTTGATTTGGTTGAAAAAAAAAAGCCCGATGGAACTGTCGTGATATAGGTTTTGAATAAATGCAAACCCAGCGCGCCGCCGCCTTCTTCGAAGCATAGACTCGACTGTGTCAGGCGCGGGAAGATGATTCTACCCGCCGACCGTGGATATTGCAACCCACCTTCATATTAAAAGATTACAATGCCCTAACATCCCCCCGCCTAACCAAGGCCTCCTTGGTTCCTAATCTTCTAAAGGTAGCCTACACAGTTTGGAAATGGGTCTCAATAGGACACCATTTTGGGTTCATACTTCAGCAACACGTGTCACCCCATCTCTACCCGGTAAAAGTTTGTTTATTCGTCCGAGTTTCCAATTAAGAGCTACCAAATTGTCAACCTTGATCAAAACTAAGTCATCTAATTTAGGCGATTCCGTATGAGAGGTCCATTTATAGGTTGCTGAAGCGTAAGATACTCATTTTTCCACCGATTCCAAAAATGTTGGGTCATCTTTTGTATCCGTTGAAACCGAGAGAGTCGAGATTCCTTTACCTCCGTTAGCGGATGTTCCGGAAGAGCAACTAAAGTTTCACCGATCAATAAGTGACCCGGAGTCAATACGTTGAGATCAGCCGGATCCGAACTTAGAGGGCACAACGGTGGCGAATTCATCACGGCCTCCACTTTAGTGAATAATGTAGCGAGTTCCTGAAATGTAAGCCGTGCATCGCCGATTACACGCTTAGCATGAGTCTTGGCTGACTTAATTGCAGCTTCAAATAATCCTCCGTGATTTGGACTTGACGGTGCATTGAAAAGCCACTTAATTTCGCGTTTTACACACTCGCAATAAATTTCGGGTTGATTGTCTCGTAGAAATAAATATAATTCTTTTAAATATTTATCGGTACCCGTATAGTTTGTACCACAATCCGAACGTAACAATTCTGGCAATCCGCGCCTTGAAACGAAAGGTGTAAGCGCCGCTACGAAACCTTCAACCGACAGTTGAGACACCACTTCCAGATGTACCGCCTTGGTACTCAGACAAACAAAAATACAGAGGAAGCATTTTTGGATTTTTGGATTCCGAAGGGTGTTTGATTTTATACAGAACGGACCTCCAAAATCGGTGGCCGTACCGAGAAATGGCCACGCGCTTCTAACGCGATCTGGGGGTAAGTCCGCCATAAATTGTTGTACTGGCCGCGGCCGTGCCTTGTAACAAGGTATACATTTGAACGTTACGTACCGCATGACCCGCCGAGCTGCAACTATCCAGTATGTCCAGGATAAGATAGATTCAAGAGTATTTGCCCCGACGTGGCAATATACCTTGTGATAGTGTGTTACTAATAATTCCGTAAACCGATCCTTACCAGGTAACAATATTGGATGTCGCACGTTATACGGCAATTCAGACGCATTGATTCTGCCGCCGACCCGTAGTAAATTATTTGTATCTAAGAATAGATTTAACCGCCGTAATGAATTTTTAATGGGTTTATTTTCCCGAATTAGTGAAATTTCCGCTTCGTAATGCCGTGCTTGAACTAGTCGTATTAAACATGTGGTGGCGTTTCTACGCTCCAAAACTGAGATAGAATTACCTTAACCTTACAATGCCGAATAAACCGCAATAAATAAGCCGTGACGTTTATTAGTTTCTCGAAAAAACTGAACCGATCAAATAAATCAGTCTTCGTCCAAAGATGCAACATAAACTGTAGCAACTCGTAGACCGGGTAACATGTCCACCGGAAAATCTGAACACTCGCCAGGCCAATAGGCAGATGTTTTCTGCAACCAACGCGGCTCCCACCATAGTGGGTGTTGAAGCCACTCGCTTGCCATTGCGCCGCAGGACGCGACATCAGCGAAATTCCATTCGCCAGGAACGTGCCGCCAAGTAACGCTCGTTTTGGAAGTTATTATTTGTGAAACTCGGTTCCCTTCATAAACTTGTAGCTTATGTGGTGGAGTCTTCAACCATGCGAAAACTATAGTAGTGTCACACCAGGCTACCACCTCACCCACTCTTATATCTCGCTCTAACGAGGAGAAAATATGGTTAATAAGGGTTGATAACAAAACCGTACCATTTCACTCCATCTTGGGAATGGATTGTTTTGTTCTCAATGGGGCTAATCGGGATTTTCCCATGAGTAACGAGAACCGTTCCGTCCGCGCTAACTGACCGTAAGTAAGTTACCGCTGAAAAACCGAGCGATGAGCCATCGCAAAAACCGTGGATCGAATACTTGGTGTCTTTATCTAACTTTAAGCACCTGGGTATTGAGACTCCCCTTAAATGTGGTAAATCCGTTAATATCTCTCGCCATTTTTGTACTATTTCTGCTGGCGCCGGAGCGTCCCATTCAACTTTCCGAGAATTGTTAAAAATACCAAGAAGTGTTTGTATTAATAATTTAATTTTGAAAACCACCGGACAGATCCACCCTAAAGGATCATGAAGCCGCGCCACTAACGATAAGATGCTACGCCGAGTAATTTTTTCTTGTTATGGCAAGTTCAGCCGATAAGTAAATGTGTCATGTTTTGGATCCCACTGGATCCCCAAAACTTTGATAAACCCTGAGCCGTCCGTTTCGGGGTCAAACAAGCGAGGAGTATCGAGGTGATCGACAGGTAAACCGTTTAAAAGTCTGGAATCGTTTGAAGACCACCTTCTCAACTCGTAACCGGCCGTATCCATGAGCGATATCAGCTCGTCTCTTAAAAACAGCGCGTCGTCTAAGGTATCGGCTCCTCCATTGAGGTCATCGACGTAACTATTATGAAGAAATAGCTTCGACGCGCGAGGATGTGTGCTTTCCTCATCGATCGCCAACTGATGCAAACACCGATTAGCAATAAAAGGACTCGATTTTAAGCCGTAGGTTTTGGTTGTTAGCTCATAAGTGAGAAGCGGCTCGTCTGGAGATGCTCGCCATAAAATAAGTTGGTATTTTCGATCGTCCGCATGTAACCATGTTTGTCTAAGCATCAGATTTACATCCGTAGTAAAAATAAACTGTGGCAAACGAAAGTTAATTATTATATGGATAATATCGTTTTGTAACTGAGGTCCAGAGAATAAACAATCATTTAAAGACACCCCGGTACTTGTCTGAACGCTGCCGTCATAAACAACCCGATTTGTTTGAGTATCCCCCGATTTTTTGAACACGCCGTGATGAGCTAAAAAATAATGTTCTTCGTTCAACCTGATTTCATAATTAGAAACCGCCATAAGACCGAGTTGTAGGTATTCCGACATAAACTCAACATATTTCGCGCGATATTCCGGTTGACGTGCCATTCGTCGTTCTATAGCCAGGAAGCGTCGTAAAGCGGTTTCCATAGAGTCACCAAAGCGCGGATGATCCGGTGTCAGTGGTAACCGAACAACATATTTACCATCTGCACCCCGTGACGTTGTCGTTGTAAACAAGTTTTCGCATTCTAAATCCGCCGGATTCTTGACCACTACCGAGGGTGGCTCCTCAGACCGCCAAAACCCTTCAACGGCTTCGATAAGTGTAAATCCAACGTTATTATTATTATTTTCACTCGCGACCGAATCGTATATATCCGCCGACTGTGAGGGTCCAAATACGGCAAAATCAAAAATTGTACCTGGTCCATATGGGCCGCCCGTCCCTAGATCTACTTTTTCGCCGTTTAGAATCTGCCCTAAAATATCGCATCCGATAATGACATCCACACGTCTCCTGCTATGATCGTCGTTTGCGAGTTTAACATTGCCAGAATGCAAATTTAACCTTTGTGCCAAATATGAAGTAGGCTTCTTTAATATAACCGCCGTTACTTACAATAAACACTTATTAGCTTTGTCCGATTTAAAACAAAACTCAACGATATGAGTACGACCATTATTATGTAACCCGCCGATACCTACTAAAGCCGTCTTATTGTAGTGTCGCTTCAATCCCAAACATGCTACAAAATCACTTCGTATTATTGTTATTTGGCTACCCAGATCTAGTAACGCTAAACATCGAACGAAATTACCCGATTAATCGATTTCACTTCTATAATAACTGTAGGTAAAATAACATTACTGGCTAACTGCGGTACCGAGGCGACATTACTATACTATAATTGCTATTATTGAGAACGCGAGTTATGATGGCTAACTGGACTCCGCGATCCCCTAGGTTCATAAGTCTGGTCCCGATTTCCAGATTCCATTCTTCGCCGCTCCTTACGCCATTGTGTTCCGGGAAGCATTATCACTCTCATAACCATGCCCTGAATTACGCATACGATTATCTACTGCACTATCCGAATAACCATATGACGTTTGTTCGTCATGCCTTTGCCTAGTACGCGAGTTCGGCGAACGGCGACCGGCAATGTGTTTATTGCGATGTGAAGCGACCATTACGTGGCGAGAACGCTGCATTTTTTCCGCGGGCGAAGAGGAACGCGAATGCGACATTGTATAAACTAACTTATTGTGACCGACATTGCCGCATCGATTACATGGTACATGCCGATTACATGTAGCCGCAGAATGTTTTCCAAAGCATCGAAAACATAAACCGCTGGTTTTTACCCAGTCCTTTCGATTGTAATTCGACATATTCGCGAACTTAAAACAATTACTTATGTCGTGACTCGATAATTGACAATAAATACAGCTTTTCCCCGAATTATGATAGCTGCGCGAATTAATCCATTCGGGCTTGTCGTAATTATTATTTGTATTATTACGCTCCGCCACATGAATTGTGCGCGCGGGTTTGCGTGCATGATCCGCATAAGATAATATGGGTTCCGCAGTTGCCGTATCTATAAGTCTACACTCATTTTGCAAAAACTCCGATAATTGTTCAAAGGTAGGCAATTGCAAGTTATTACCGCCGTGCGCCTGTTCAAATCGTGTTTTAATATCCAGGGGTAATTTAGTCAAACTAATATGTAACAACATATAGCTCCACTCGTCAATGGGAAGACCGAGATTTTTTAAGGCCCGTGTCGATTCTAATAACGGATTTAAGATTTTAGTTGTAAGTCCTGAACTCTTGCTAAGCGCTGGTAAATGTAAAATTCGAGAAATGTATGAATCTGCGGTTACAAAACCGCTTATTTTCATATCTACATTTCAGAATGTCCATAGCAACATCTAACGAGCTGTCCACCATGGGCAGGTGACTTATCAGTGCTTGTGGTTCCTTTTCTACATTTGAAAGCAAGTAGTGATTTTTTTCCGTTTTAGAGATGTCTCGCCGTGATAATACTAGCGATGAAATAGTAGTTTATGCAACTGCTACATAATGAGAGGCCCTAAAATACGAGTGTGGTTTTATGAAACGAGCGTCAGCGAGTTTCATAATAGAATCACACGAGTGTTTTAAGGCCTAATTATGTACAGATGCATACACTACTTTATCTACACACATATCATAAGTGCTCTAAGATGGGTTCAGAATTAGCCGTAGGGAAATGACCTGCATTGTTACTAGTGCTACCTGTAAAATATCAATAGGCCATAGATACTTAAATAATGCAATAAAAAATAAACTTGAACAAATACAGAAGGAAACAAATTATTTATTCATATATATTCGTGCGTTTGTTCATTCTCCAATCTAAAAAATCTTTATACTTTTTTACTAGTACTAAATTTGGCTATCGATTTTTCTGACAACAAGTTATTTGTTGCAATCGTGGCTGCATTTACAATATCCGGTGGAGTGTTCATATAGCTCTCGGAGTCACTTCTACTCATATTTTCAACTTAAATGTAAATTAAAAACAACTTTTCACAATTCTACTTTCGTAGCAGCAAAAAATCAACAAATAAATGACAACATTAATGGTGGCAATTCGGTCCTCCGTCAAAACGAACGTATTTTTTAAAATCATAGACAAACGAATGAAGTCCTTATTCTCATACCACTAGAGATCAGATGTCGTGCGGTATATAAAAAACATACTGAATCGACGTTTCATATCGATAACTGTTTTAATATCTATGGATATTAGAATAGAGATCTACTTGAGTTTTGACACCTGTTCCAAATTTAAACTCATAACGTTACAAAAATCGCAAAAATCTATACTGAAATACACATTACAGTACAGATTTTACCTACTACCACAGACAAGAAAGTTCTCATAGTAAAATTGGTTGTAGTAATGCTGGTCATTTCCTACGGTTTCTGAACGCATTTTAGAGCACTAATGATATGTGGGTAGATAAACAGACTAAAGAAACTAGTCCACGAAAATACATCTCCGTCAAATGACGTCAAGTTAATTCGTGGAAGACGTCATGACGCGACCCTCTCCGTTGGAAAATGGGTACCGTCCAAGTTAGGATATGCGGCAGCTACCGCATCCAGCTGATTGTAGGCATCCGTGGCCGCCTTATACTTTTGATCGTAATTAGTAATTACCGCCTCGTCCGAGCATGAAGCTAAAATACCTTCATACGCTTCCGTCATCGTAGTAAAATAATCCTCTAGCTTACGTAACCGTGCCGACACTATACTCGAATTGTAATTTTTGCTAGTTATAATTTGCAAATTATTTGTAAACCAATCGAACCTAACCTTAAATTTGCTTTCAAATACTTTAGACATTTTAACCAATATAAATGCTAATAGCGCGTAAACTAAGAAACAACTAATCAAGATTTTAACCCGTAACAAAGATTTTACCGTTACATAATGACTGCCCTAACCTAACACGCCTTTTAATGGAAACCAAATCCGTTTCGAAATGGACCAAAATTATGTTCGTGTACAGAACCCTTCGATAGCTGAGGCCCAGGTGCCCTAGCGTTGATTAAAACTTAGGTACAGGCATTGCACTCTAGAAATATGAGCTAGGCCACTCACCTAAGTCCGGGCGATTTCCGAGCTCCCGGTGAATCTTCTGGCTGGCCAGCACTGGTAACCTTAAACAGTTTGTCACGCACCGAAAGACACACAGTACACACTATAGCCCGATGGAACTGTCGTGATATAGGTTTTGAATAAATGCAAACCGAGCGCGCCGCCGCCTTCTTCGAAGCATAGACTCGACTGTGTCAGGCGCGGGAAGATGATTCTACCCGCCGACCGTGAATATTGCAACCCACCTTCATATTAAAAGATTACAATGCCCGAACACGTACAATGCCACGAAAACCAACGCCGGAAGGCAGGAAGATAGGAAAAATAGCTGAAAAAGCAATGAAGGAGGCCCTGGAAGAAGTTTTAAGGGGTAAAGCAATCCGTCTAGTTTCCAAAGAAAATAATATTCCTTTCACGACTCTGTACCGGTACAACGTCAAAATGAAGGCTAGAGGTATTGAAAATATAGAACTTGAACCCAATTACGCCGTTAACAAGGTATTCGATAATCAACATGATGGTGCCAATGCCAAATAACCTAGGTACTTTTTGTTTGTTTTTTATTCCTACGACTAAATAATTTAAATCTGGTTGTGACGGCTATTTGTATAACTTTTTGATGATTTTTCAATCTCGGTATAATATAATATATATTATACCGAGATCGTATAATAAGTTGAGACTGATTAAATTGTAAGTACAATAACTAAAAATAAGTAAAGTTTGTTTTTAATCAAAAGAACATGATACTTGTTTCACTGTACCCACGCCCAATCCATTTATTTATTTATTTATTTAATCTTTATTGCACAAAAGAAAACTTATTGTACAAAAGGCGAACTTAATGCCATAAGGCATTCTCTACCAGTCAACCTTAGGGCAAAGCAGAAAAATTGTAGGCGGTGCTGAGGCTTGTGTAATTAACACATATTTATATACTTTAAATACATGAACAACAAAATACCCCCAATCCATTGTGTACTTTGTACTATGTTCATTGTGTACACCTATAAGTACACAGTGGATCAAGTTCAATTTTTTTTTTAAATAAGAATAACAATTATATTGATAAAGATAGACAGTTCTCGTCTATGACAAATATAAAGAAAATTAGTCTACCTTTCAAGCTTTTAAAATAAAAACCTCAAAACTAATAAAATGACGTATATACGTCGCTCTGAATAAAAGGTGATTCACTGTTATCACAATGACCCTACAAGGTTTATGGTGGAGCTTGCAAATGTTTTTTTTGTAAAATAGCAAATATTTTGTACATAGCTAAGGTGGGAGTTATCAGTAACCCGGTCTTTATTTTAGGAACTACATATTCTTTAACTGCATTAATAAGGGCTTCCTCGAGGGTGGATTCTGAAAGCTGCACTGAAGTTCTAACGTGGGTCTCAAATGGTTTGGTTACTGTAGGTTTTCTTTTCAGGTCACCAGTCGGGGTCAAGCATAATTGTCGGTGGAATTTGTTCAGGGGTTCGTCAGTAATCGGTATTTCGAGTATTGGGTTTTCTTTGCCGGCGTGGACAGTGTCAGGTTTGGAGTCATCCAAAAGTGACGGATGGTCGGTCGCATTTGCTACTACAGAACTAACTTCCTCGTTATGTAACTCTACTCGCGATAGGGCGTCGGCGTTTGTATTGAACTTACCTTTTTTATATTCGATTGTGAAGGCGTACTCACTAATATTTTCTTCTGTTTCCGCGATTATTACTCATTGAAATAAAACAATTTAACGGATTATATCGCGTATATTATCTCATTTTAGTTCCCGACGTTTCGGAAGCTTTCCAGCTTTCCATGGTCACGGGAGGAAATACTCACTAAGTTTTAACCTCCACCTAGTGAGTCTTGAGCTGGGGTCTTTTATGTTCATAAACCATTTTAATGGGTTATGGTCGGTTAGAATTTTGAATATCCTACCAAATAAGTAGGGCCGGAAGTACTTGGTTGCCCACACGATTGCGAGGAGTTCTTTTTCTATTGTGCTATAGTGTAATTCACTGTCTCCTACCAAATAAGTAGGGCCGGAAGTACTTGGTTGCCCACACGATTGCGAGGAGTTCTTTTTCTATTGTGCTATAGTGTAATTCACTGTCGTTAAGGGTTCGGGATGCATATGCGATGGGCTTGTCTGATCCTATAGGACCTTGAGAGAGTACGGCTCCCACGGCTACATTGGAGGCATCTGTGGTTAGAAGAAAGTCACGTCTAAAGTCAGGGTATTGTAGTATAGGATCGTTAGTCAGTAGTCGTTTACATTTTTCGAACGCTGTTATGTAGCTGAGTCCAAAGTAACTTTAAGTCGTTTTTTTAGGAATTGTGTCATGGGTTTTGTTATGCGCGCGAAGTCCGGTATAAATTTGCGGTAGTAGCCTATAAGTCCTCAAAATTGTTTTATTTCTTTGGGTGTCTTAGGTAATGGGTAGCCCTCTATTGCTTTAATTTTGTCCGGGTTAGGCATAACACCGTCTTTACTTATGACATGTCCTAAGTAGGCCGTCTACAACTTCAGAAATTCAGACTTATCCATCTGGATCTTGAAGTTGGATTCCCTGAGTCGTTCGAAGACCCGCTCCAAGTTCACCATGTGCTCCTTGAGGCTAGTACTGAAAACGATGATATCATCGAGATAGACTAGGCAGATGGAATTTTGCAGCCCTCTCAGGACGGTGAGTGAGTGTGGAGGGTGAGTTTTTCAACCCTATGGGCATACGGACGAACTCAAAATGTCCATTTTCGACGTTGAAGGCCGTCTTCAGAATATCCTCTGGGTTCATCTCAACTTGGTAGAATCCACTAGCCAGGTCGAGGGTGGTAAAATAATGTCAGTTACCTAACTTGTCCAGTATGTCGGTAATATTGGGAATGGGGTATTTATCGTCGACGGTCTTGTCATTGAGTTTCCGAAAATCTACAACTATACGCCATTTCTTTTTGCCTGATGCGTCTAACTTTTTAGGGGCAAACCAAATGGGTGAACTCCAGGCTGAGTCCGAAGGTTTCCGTGTTGTAACATTTTGGAAATCTGGTCACGTACCTCGTCTCTATGAATAAACGGATACCGAAATCTTTTTGTATATACTGGAAGTTCGTCAGTTGTCCGAATGCAGTGTTTAATTTTATTTGTAAAGGTTAAAGGTTCGCCTTCTAAATAAAATATATCCGCGTACCTAGAGCAAAGCGTAGTTAAATTCTCTTTCTCCTCGGCGTTTAAATGTTCCGTACGTAAGCGCAATTGAACTTCTCCGCTTGCGCGGGGCGATCTAATGATATAATTAAATCGTTATCCGTCTGATTTTCTATCTCTAATATTCCACGGCCATTTATGACTGTTGTTTTGCATTCGTGAATGAGGCAGTTACTGACCATTTGTTCCTGAACCTGAAATCCTGAATCGCCATCCGGGGCGCTAATAGGTATTCTTATTAATTTGGAGGACCGTGCCAGTAAGATGTCCTCGTATAGATTGGCGTTTCTCGAATTATACATTTGAATTTTACTTGATGCTGATCGGGTAATTAGTTTTTCGTTTTTAAGACGATTTTTGCCTCCCATTTGCTTAATAAATCAAGGCCTGTAAGTCTGTCTGTCTCTGTAAGTCCATCGAAGTGGTTGTGAAATCGGTACACAAATAATTTAATTTCATCTGATTCATTAAATTCATTAATACACGGTACAGTAATTGAATGCTTATTTCTCGACGTGCCGTGTCCGTTTGTGACCTCGAATGGGTCGTAATTCAAAGGAATGTGCGGATAAGATTTCTGCGCTGCTTCGGGGCTAAAAAATGATTGGTTCGCACGTGTGTCGATAAGTAAGTTTAAGGGAGGATTATCTATGCGTACGTAAGGAAGCTGTCTTTGGGTCTGCATATTAACTTCTATTTTGGTTTGCGTGTATTCTTGACTTTCGGAAAATCCTCGGTTTCGTTATAAGGTTGTTGGGCGTGAGGGTCCATCTCCAGTTGCGGTACGTCAGGGATAGCGGAGGCAATACACGTCGGTTGTTGGGGATTTTTATGGTAAAAGTCATAGTTATATCCGTCGTGGTAGTTCTCATATGTCTTGGGGCTCCAGTATTCTGGTTCTTGGTCAGTATAGTAGCTGTTGTCGTAGTCTGAATAGTTATTATAATCGATAAAGTTAAGTTCGGCAGGTGTGAAATAGTTATAGTTAGTCGATGATGATTGTCCTGGGGTACGCCAACCCTGGTACCGCGGCAAACCCCTGGGGACAAAGTGAGACACTCCACTCATGGGTTGAGGCCCAGTCTGAGGTCGGGTAGGAAGCCTAAAGACGTTACTCCTTGGGTTATAATTAGGTGGTAAGGCTTTGAACATCTGTTGAGTGCGGGACGGCATTTTATAAGAGGGTTGCTGTTGATGCGGAGCATTCTGAGCATTAAATCTGAATTGAGGCGCCGTGGAAGGGCGTTGTTGGGATTGATTTAACATTTGATTACCAAAACTAAAAGGTTTTTGGAGGACTTTGAACTTGCACAGACAAATCATTATAGAGAGCGGTCTCGTCTCTCTGGTCGGAAAAATTGTTAACTAATACACTGCTAACGCCAGCCCAGTTTTCAGGAATTCCATTATAGTAGGAGAGCGGACCGCAAAATTTCGAACCGAGTTGATACCGCGATGAAATGCACAATGGTTTCCCATAAAAGTGATGCTTAGTCCGAATTTGTTGGTCTGCCACGGCGGAACTTGCCGAAAGTAAGAAAAAGAAAGTAATTTCCGGTGCGAAAAAGGGGGTGTCACTTATCCCATCTGATACCGAAATAATAGTTATGGCATCAGTTAGAAATTAACTGGTAGATACAGAAAAGCAAAGTCTGCCAGTATTTTTTTTGCCGGAAGTGCTCGGCAGACGCTGTCAAAGGTGACCATCGGGTCTCCTAAATAAACCCATCTGATACCATCATGAAACCAATTCCAGTTGGTAGGTATGAACCCTCATTTCAGGAATATAATATGTCTGCCAAGGCTTTTCCTGCCGAAATACCTTGGCAGACGAGATCATGTATGCAACATCCGTGGAACCCGTATTTTGAAATTATACCGATAACGGACATTTTTGTTACTTTGTTATATTTGTATATGTATATGTTAATAAAAAAATATTTTAATAATTTATTATTATTGACAATACCTATTGGGCTCGGCAGCGAAGGTATTATATAGTGCTAACGCATAACTGAACCTGTTCCTGAGGTATGGGAGCGGTACGGGAAGGCTGACAAGTGACGTATAGTAACTACCAACTACAAAATTTGATACTTACTTCATTCTACGAAATAACTACTCTAAAACTAAAATTACAAATAGAAACTTCATAATACTGCCTTGTATCGCAATCCCTTTCCATATTGTTTTATTCAATGTACACCGAAAATAAGTGTGGCACTTCACTAGCGCTACACTAACTACTACGTTAGAAAATAATAGCATAATTGTATTAATATTTTACATTTGATCAAAAGGGACAGACATATTTCACTACTTCCTAATGTCAAGTATAAAATGGACTTGCAGCCACTGTTTAATTTACGTTTTGTACATTGAATTTGATTTACATGTGGCTATAAGGCAAACCAGATTACAACAAAAAGATTGAGTGATACTTAGTGCCACCGAGTATGATTGGACGTTAAATAACGAGCAATACGAACCCTTTTGGTTCAACGGGGAGCTTACTCCTTTACATGTCGATGGTATAGTGATTAATAGTGAAGACGAAGGCAATGATGATTTTACCTCCAACGATGATGAAAATGATTATTTAAGCTCTTGGGATGATTACTGTGTAATGTGTAGTGTGTAATAATAAAGTGGGGCAATTTGGATGTGGGCAACGGAACCGAAGAGGCCAGAGGCTGGCCGAATTTCTGGAGGAGGGACTCTTCATGATGAATTCTTTCTTCAAGAAGCCGCCTCACAGAAAATGGTCTTGGATGAGTCCCGACGGTTCCACGACAAATGAGATAGACTTCCTTTTATCCACAAAGAGACAAATATTCAATGATGTCTCAGTGATCAATAAGGTGAAAACCGGTAGCAATCACCGAATGGTGCGAGGCACATTGAATGTAAACGTCTGCCTAGAAAGATCTCGCCTAATGAAGTCTACGCTCCGACCAACTACAGCCCACATACAAAACCCCGAAGACTTTCAGCTGGAGTTAACAAATCGCTTTGCTTGCCTGGATAATTGCGTTTCCGTGGACGACATAAATAACAGGTTGGTCGAAACTGTCCACGAGGTGGGGAAGAAATTCTTCAGACCCCGCCGCAAGGAAAGACCACAAAAGCTATCCAATCATACTCTCAACCTCATGGCTGTACGACACTCGATGACGCTGCAGACTTCTGAAGACGCTGAAGTATACAGGCAGCTCCATAGACGGACCCATCGGTCCATGCGGCACGTTCGTCTCTTTAATAAACCTGTCTATTGGGCAAAGCCAGCTGACGAAGCTGAAGACAGAAGCCGGCAGTGTAGTGTCGACGAAGCCAGAGGTGTTGAGAGAGATCGAGAGTTTCTATGGGCAGTTATATACCTCGGCTGCCAAACCTGCTCATAACTTGGCCAAAGACCCGAGATCCAAGCTTACCCAACACTATACCGAAGATATCCCGGACATCAGCCTGTACGAGATTAGAATGGCCTTTAAACAGCTCAAGAATAACAAGGCGCTGGGTGATGATGGAATCACTTCAGAGCTTCTAAAAGCGGGTGGAACACCGGTACTTAAGGTCCTTCAGAAGCTCTTCAATACGGTATTGCCCGACGACATCACGCCGCATGCATGGAACGGGAGTGTGGTGGTGCTATTTTTCAACAAAGGTGATAAAACGCTGCTCAAGAATTATAGACCCATCTCGCTTCTGAGCCATGTTTACAAGCTGTTTTCCAGGGTCATTATAAATCGTCTCTCAAGCAGGTTTGATGAATTCCAGCCTCCCGAATAAGCCGGGTTTCGAAAAGACTTCAGTACCATAGACCACGTACACACGCGTTATACAGAAAACCGCGAGTATAATCTGCCACTTTGCTTAGCGTTTGTGGACTATGAGAAGGCCTTTGATTCCGTCGAGACATAGGCAGTACTGCAGTCGCTCCAGCGATGCCAGATTGACTGTCGGTATATCGAGGTACTGAGGAGTGTGTACAACAACGCCAGTATGTTGGTCCGAATACAAGACCAGATTACGGATGCGATCCCGTTGCAGAAAGGTGTGAGACAACGAGATGTAATATCTCCGAAACTCTTCACCAACGCAATGGAAGACGCGTTCAAGCTCTTGGAATGGCAAGGATTCGGCATCAGCATTAATGGCGAGTACATCACGCACCTTCGGTTTGCCGACGATATAGTGGTCATGGCAGAGACGCTGGAGGATCTCGGTATGATGCTCGAAGACCTCAACAGAGTATCCCAAAAGGTGGGCCTTAAGATGAACATGGACAAGACGAAGATACGAGAAAGGTTAACTGGAAGAGATCCCTAATAGGGATACGTTCGCCTTTGTACTTGCATCTTTTAAGTTGATTGCATTTGTAAATGGTTACTATGTACAATAAAGTGTTTACATACATGCATACAAGACGAAGATCACGTCGAATGTCCATGTAGCGCCCACCCCAGTATTGGTTGGTAACTCGGTCCTCGAAGTTGTCGACGAATACGTCTATCTAGGCCAAACAATCCAGTTAGGCAGGTCCAACTTCGAGAAAGAGATCAATCGACGGATCCAACTCGGATGGGCAGCGTTTGGAAAACTGCGAAGTGTCTTCTCGTCCAGCATACCTCAGTGCTTAAAGACGAAAGTCTTCAACCAGTGCGTATTACCGGTGATGATCTACGGAGCCGAGACGTGGTCTCTGACTATGGGCCTCTTAAGGAAGCTCAGAGTCACTCAGCAAGCTATGGAAAGGACTATGCTCGGAATTTCTCTACGGGATCGAATCAGGAATGAGGAGATCCGTAGACGAACCAAGGTCACCAACATAGCAAACAGGGTAAGCAAACTGAACTGGCAATGGGCCAGGAGGCCTGTATCCAGCAGTGGACGTCCTATGGCTGAAATGATGATGATGATGATGATGATGATGATGATGATGATGATGATGATGATGATAATAATATAAGGCAAACCAGAGTTCAACAAAGCGGTAAACAATTACTACAATTAGGTAATTACAGGTCTGACGGTCTGTCAGCCCTCCCTCACCGCTCCCATAACTCAGGAACAGGTTCAGTTATGCGTTAGGACTATAATACATTCGCTGCCGAGCCCAATGGGTATTGTAAATAATAATAAATTATTAAAATATTTTATTATTAACATATACATATACAAATATAAGCATACAGTAATAAAAATGACCGTTATCGGTATTATTTCAAAATACGGGTTCCACGGATGTTGCATGCATAATTTCGTCTGCCAAGGTGTTTCGGCAGGAAAAGCCTTACATATTCCTTGGCAGACCTATATATTCCTGAAATGAGGGTTCATACCTACCGACTGGAATTGGTTTCATGATGGTATCAGATGGGTTTATTTAGGGGTCCCGATGGTAACCTTTGACAACATCTGCCGAGCACTTCCGGCAATAAAATTACTGGCAGACTTCGCTTTTCTGTATCTACCAGTTAATTTCTAACTGATGCCATAACTGTTATTTCTGTATCAGATGGGTTAAGTGACAACCCCTGTTTCGCACCGGAAATTACTTTCTTTTTCTTACTTTCGGCAAGTTCCGCCGTGGCAGACCAACAAATTCGGACTAAGCATCACTTTTATGGGAAACCATTGTGCATTTCATCGCGGTATCAAGTCGGTTCGAAATTGCGGGCCGCTCTCCTACTATTAGCGTTAATAGTACGGGCAGCAGGTCCTGTGATTTTGTTTAAAATGCCATGAACATACGTCGTTATCGCGGGTACAAAAACGATTTGACAGTACAGAAAGATTATGAAAAACAAGCAATAACAGACGCGAAACTCATTTTGAGGAACATCTATGCCTCCTACGAGTTTAAAATGTATCACACATTAGGTATTTCTAATACCCAACCTCCATACTTGACTTGAGTACCAATACAACTTAAATAGATTAACTATGCAGTCGCAATGCAAACTCTTTAATATTTTTTCCTATTTGACATTGTCATTTGTTAGTAAGTACATTATCAATTATCCGTACTGATAACTGTGTAATATATTTATTGCCGAGTGCTTTTAAAATTCCGCGAAGGGAAAAAACGTTTGATGAATTTGTGGAGTTGTGGACAAAGGATTATCCTGAATTACAGGCTCGCGATACAAAATTATATTGCACTAAGTGCATTGTTAGTTTCCCCCAGAGAAAAGCTTCTATGGAACGACATTTCAACTCGGAAAAGCATACATCCGGCAAAAAAGATTTTAGCATGGAATTGAACAAATTTATGGTAAGCTGTAATATACCATGGTCTCAGTTAGAAAATCCCATATTCAAAAATTTTATCAATAACTGCGTCTCTGGAAAGTTCGAAAAAACTGTGGAGGTCCCTTCGGAATGTTTGTTGAGACAGAATTACGTAAACCAAATATACGACGAACAAATGCAAAAAATTAAAAAGGAGTTAGAAAATGCTTTTATTTATGTGAGTGTTGATGAAACAACAGATGCCAGGGGTCGTCAAATTGCTAATGTGATAGTCGGTGCATTGCTTGAAGATGCAGTCGGAATTCCACATGTATTGTCAAGCAAAAAATTGGAACAAACTAACAATATAAGTATAACGGATACCGTCAAAAATGCACTGGATAATTTGTGGGGTCCCGACCACAATAAACATGAGAAAGTGTTGTTATTATTAACTGATGGTGTAGGGTACATGCAAAACCGGGTAGAACATTGAAAAAAAATTACCCAAACCTTGTCCATGTTACATGTTTGGCTCATGGTCTTAACGGAGTTGCTGATCAAGTTCGCGTTCTTTTTCCAGAAGTGAATAAATTAATATCAAATGTAAAAAAAGTTTTTCGAAAATCGCCAAAAAGAATAAAAACATTTACAGAAATGGTTAATGGAATACCCTTACCTCCAAATCCAACGATTATTCGTTGGGGAACGTGGATTGAGGCTGCGACATACTATAACAAGTATTTCGAGGAAATAAAAGGCGTTGTGGACACATTTCGTGATTCTGACGCAGCATGTATCACAAAGGCAAAAGAAGCATTTCGCAGTGCGAAAATTCGGAATGATTTAAATTTTATAGCGAAATATCTTCAGGTACTTCCAGACGCTATAAACAAATTGCAGTGCCCGAATCTATCTCTCAGTGAAAGTTTAGCCATCGTTCAAAAAACATACAAGCATATATCGAAATTTAATTTGAGTGCTAATGAAAAAAGAATATTTAAAAAGCTGAAACATGTCTTGAAGAAAAATACTGGATTTGACATAATAAAAAAAAATTATGAATTGATACAAGGGAAGGAGATAATACTTGAATCATCATTACGAGTTTGTCACACTACTCTAGATTATTTCCATCGTTTCAAGTATGCACCTACAACAACAGTTGATGTTGAAAGATCATTTAGTCAATTAAAATGGATATTTACTGCTAGAGGCCGCAAATTGACTGTGGAAAATTTAGAAAAAATCTTTGTAATCTATTACGAAAACCAAATAATACATGTGAAAAATACACGTTAGTAAAAATTACACACGTTGTTTTCTTATTTTTTAAATAGACTTTCTTCTAAGTAGGTAAGCGTTTAATTAGTAGACGATAACAGTTATCTTCACACAAGTACGTATATATTGTTAAAATTGTTAAAAAAGGACGTTAAAAGATAATTAAATTTACTTATTTCCTATGTATAAACTTGTTAACTAAACAGAAGGAAACATATGACAACAGTTAAACCCATACCCCTTTGCGGCTGTATTTTTTATTGATCTTTTCTAGAGAAAACTCTCCACATGTAAAGAGCTTCTTAGATGTTTAGTAGCTGTAGGCAGAATACGTCCGTTTTTATCAAATAGACATTCTGTTTTATCTGCTCTTTATCTGATTGGTAATTGTACCCGCGATAACGAAGTATGTTCATGAAACACAAATTTCCGAGGTCGTTGCCCTCCTGGGTACAGGCTTCATCTAACTGGTCGCAAATTCTAATAAATCTAGTTAATACGTTTGGGTTCCCGTCGAAATCAGGGCCAAGGCGTAGGGCCTTGAAAATAACATCGGGATCGGCAGCCATAATTTCTAATTCGCAACTCTCGGCTGTATCGAAAATACTAGAGTCTATACTAATTCAAATTCAAATTATTTAATTTGCATAACATACACAGGTGTTAAACTAGTCATGTCAACGATATAAGGATGTTATGAATGCATGTTGCGCCAATCTGGCATGCAAAATTATTAAGCTAATTTAACTCTTGAGTATTAGAATACATCATAATTACATAACAAATAAATCAGTACATTTAAAAAAATAATTATTATACTATTCTATAATCCAATTCCCTTATAATTTCACGGAACAATCATTATTTACATATTATTTATTTGTTTATTATTTCTAAGTCAGTCATACATTTTTTCAAAATATTCCCTTAACGTATAAAATGGTCTTGTCAATAAGTACGTTTAAATCCCTATTTCTATCTACTAAGGTTTTCCTAGACTCTCGTGAATGAGCAATCTTGGACTATAAACTAAGTTATGGAAAGGAAAATAGCAGCACTACGAATAAATCTCAGTGGTGCACTTACATGAAAATCTTGGCGTCTTGAGCGGCTATCGATTTTCGGATACTCCGGCGCTGCTCCGTAGGTTCGGGTACACGCTGAAGGCTCCAAGGTCTCCATCGGTGCTAGGGTGCAAGGATTTCGGTAATCCTCTTTCGCGACTCGCGGACCGGCTCGCGAATATCCTACCGACTGCGCCAATTATGGAAGCTGCAGCCGGATAGCTCAAAAAAAAACGAAATTACTTATAACAATTTATTTAAAATAAAAATTATAATTAAAATAATAATAAAAATGAGTTGACTCGATCGATGTTAGAAACGAAGTGGCGTCGCCGGGGCCGGGCTGCTACACGTGCCGCTGCATCAGCATTTCCTTCATTGTGTTGAAATTGGTGCCGTGTGCAATGCTTGCCTGGTCAGGACTCTGCCTACAGTAGGTATATGTAACAAGCTACCTACTGTAAAACTGATATGTTGTATTATAGTTAGGTATTCATTTTTAAAAGCATTGAAGCACATTAGATTAATAAAATAAATGTTTAATTTTACAAGCGTTACAAAATCTCAAACTTCAACATTTTGGGTTATTCCCACCTGTTACCACCAACTTGTCACCAGTGGTAACAGCTGTGATTTTTTTCCATCTTTTACCACTAAAGTAGTTTGTGGTAAATACTGGGCTTTTTTCCCATCTGTTACCACCAAAGAAATTGGTGGTAAGAACTAGGGATAAAAATCCCAGTAGTTTAGTGGTAACAGTTGGAATTTTTTATTCCCATTAGTTTCCACTGGTACAATAGGATAAAGCCGACATGTATTTAAAAACTATATATTTCTATGTTTCTATTAATTTAACACTTAATTTTGCACTGTGACCGTATATTGTATAGGCCAGCGACGTCGACGAGTTACGACGTCACAATTTCAAGATAATCGAAAATATAACTAAATCGTAATTATTTTTTGTGACTAAAGTTTTTAGTATTAGCAATTTATTTTTACTCTAAAACATAGCTACATAATATATGGACTAATATCACAAAAAAATATATTGACTGCTACACTAACAGACTTTCAGATATATATTTTTTAAACGTACCGGTTTGGTACCGGTTTTTGGTCAAAGTTCACAATGTCACTTTTTAGCAATATCAAGTACGATTCTTTATTACAGCCTGTTGGATGCGGAAGAATGCCCTCGCAGGCAAGTATTTTGTGTAGATTCAAAGTATATACTTTTATGAAATGTACAACAGAGTTTTCTAAATATTAAATGTTATGTAGTAGACTACACGGTCTACCGATTGAATCTTCCGATGATGCTTAATATGTTGTGCGGGAAGGCATGTTGAAACCCCGCATTAATACATATTACCTGGAGGAAGCGTAGGGTGAGGCACTATGAAGGCGTTCCAGACTCATAGTGCCGTTTTGCCTCAGCAGGCTTGACCTATCCTGCTGGGGGATGTCTCTCCGAACCCCGATCGGGAGACTTGGTTCAAGGAGGACATGAGGGCGCAAACCCTCATGCTGGTCAGCGACAGGCAAATGAAACTATGGATAATGCCATAGCCGGCACCTCTTCTGCTTCGGGAGTGGCCGCAATTAGTCCAGAAGTAGAAACCGACAGCCATATGCTAACTCGGCTAAATATGTATATGGATCAAGAAAGTTGGGAATTTTTATTCCCATTAGTTCCCACTGATAAAAGTTGGAAAAAAGAATCCCAGCTGCTACCAGTGGTGACAAGTTGGTGGTAACAGGTGGGAATTACCCAACATTGTTAGTTTCAACATTCTGGAAAATTAATCATTTTGGGATTTCAACATTGTAGAGTTCAACTTTATGCAAATTCAACATTTTTAGATTCAACATCTGGAAATTGAACATTTTGAGATTTCAACATTTTAGGATGGACTATCCTTTTCCACTCCATCAGCATTCTTGTGACGCCGTTTTTCTTAGAACGTTATCATATCAACTTTATCGTCCGTAAACCGACTTTACAGACAGTCAATTGTTTTTTCCGTTCAAAATATAAAACTTAATAACAGTATGCACTTCTGTTTTTACCATTTCATCGAAATCTAAAGCAAGTTTGCTTTGGATCGCTTTTGTATATTATAGTGTTTTTGTGAATAACTTCATATTGCCTTTGCATTTACATAAAAGTCAAGAGATTACAATGTCTTTTTTTTTTAATAGGTCATTTAGAAACTTATCAGCCCGTCATCGTAACTATTTGAATAACGCAGGTGTCGAATAGGGATGATGACAATTTTTTTCTGTGGTATAGTATAGAACGACCGTTCAATAATAGAAATACTGATGAAAAAACTACATGAATGTTATAAAAACGCCACGAGATAAAACAACGTTAGAATCACACTTTTGGACTTTCCCAATAAACGCTATATCCCAAACCCTAGGAAGGTGACGCCACACCTTCCTACTTTGTAATGGGAAACGTTGTTAAAAACGTTGTTCTTCAGCTATGTTAAAACTTACATTTATAGAGATTGTTTCATAACAAAAGTTACCGTACATTTCATGGGTTATTCAATGATATTATCATTTATTAATATTTTCATACTTTAAAAATGGACTTTCCCACCTAACTTTAAAGGCTTATTAAACAAGCTACACATAAGATATCGAATTAAAATTATTTTTTTAGGATTTGTTAATAGTTCCTTAGAAAATGAACAAATTTCCATTAAACTATTATAAAAATAAACTACCTATAAGATCATGTTGAAATCTTACCTTTACAACTTCAGGCCCAAGTTCCGCTAAGCCCTGTATGGCACCGTACAGAGAGGCGAGCGGTGTCTTTTCCGATTCTTTCATGTTGGCCATTGATGGTCCCACGCCAGTTTCGTTGTTCGTCTGAGATGGACATTGGAGTGCTTTGGCGAATAACCTAATAAGAATATATTGTTGAATTTAATGCACCATTTTTGATGATTAAAGGAACTTACCTGTGTGTGAACTATCATAATTATACGAAGCGCCTAGATAGATTAGTATCTGGAGAGATAATACACATGTAGTAACGTTAAGTGTCACCACTCTGCCCTTAGTTTGGAGTTATTTCATTTTTATTTTTGTACGATGGGTTTGTCTAGATCGCATGAACATCTTCTCATCGTTCCGAACGTTCATTAGCCTTTTGAACACTTAAAGTCAAATGCTATAGTGTCACTAGCACGCCAAACTCTTTGAAGCAAAAGATCGAAATTTTACCTTTCGTGATTGATTCTGCACTGTAAGTGGTAACACTTTTAAGTGTCGGCGGCGTCATGGTCACGACATCTCGTAACATCTGTAGGGGTCCTTGGCGTTCATAGGGTTAAGTTGAGAGATGATTAATTGATTCACGTATATTTCTATACATGAATGTAGAAATATCAGTTGGGACATATACGCCAAGCATTCGGTGGGGGGGAAGTATGTTATAAATCTCTTCAGACTAGAGCTTAAATTACAAGCAAGCTCGTTTAATCATCAATTATATTTTGCGCCTCATCCGATGAGAATAGTAACGGGAGATATATAATACACAAGTGAACTTTGACAATGACTATAAATGTTACCCCTATACCTATGTATCGTTATCAGATCATTCTGTAGGTATTTATGGAGGAATATTGTATGCTATATGTGGACATGTTACAGTAGTTAACCACCTGTGAGTAACAGAAGTCTTTAATAATAACCATAACAAGTATAACCATTAGCAATTACTTGACAGTATTAAGCATGACTTTGATTAGCAATATTCGTAATTAGCATACGCACTTGCATCAAATGATAATATAACTAAATAGCATGACAGGTTTTATAACGGCGTCATTTTAAATAAGTGGACACTGATTACGTGTCTATTAATTATAATAATTGCAACAATTAACAATGGATTAAATATTATAGTATATTACTGTACACGCCGGGAAAGAAGGGCTTGCCGGGTGAGTAAGTATAGACGGCCGGCCGTAGGGAGGCCGGATAGTGATACGAAGCCGGCAAGCACTTTTCACGGCCAGAGGTATGTATAGTGCTTTTCTCAAACATATGCAATGAAATAAAAGAATACACCACTCAAAAAATTACACAAAAAAAGTTTTTGAAATGTTCCCTTCAATCCCTCTATAATGTTTTTTTTTTTACGGAAGTCGTCCGTATTTCGCATGTGTAGTGTTCGAGTAGACTCTGTTAGGGCCGATAAACACAACCTTTATAATAAAATAAATGCAGAGGATTTTAAATATTACCTATTTAACTAACATTTTTTTTAAATTTATTCATCACTATCTGATACATACAGATTTGTGTTCTTAATAGCAGTTCGCGTGTAATAGGCATTAACGCGGATATTTTTAGTCCGATAACCATTCAGCCGCTAGAAAAAAATTAAAAAAATATAATTCAGCTGTTTAGCCTGTGCAAAGACACAAAAAATACTTCCCAGTTTAGGCCTTCAAATTTGTAAGAAATTCCTTTACAGTTCTCTCAGGTTGTTCCGCCCAAAACGGGATACTTTGAAGCCTGCTTTAACGCACGTAATGGCGACATTTCATTGCATGTTTGTGAAAAATATTTTAAGAACTGTCTCTGAGCCTAACTTAACGTATTGTATGCTACTGTTTTATAAGAAGGGTCATAAAACGGGAGTGGCGTGGGCTTGGGATCCTTGGTCGCTCGTTGCTAATATACCACATTCCCAAAATACCAGATTTTGCATAATATTGGATTATCAATATCAATATATCACACTCTTAGCTAACCACATTCCCGTTACACCAGGTTATAAAATTGAAAGGTACTCATGGAACTAAATCGTTTTAAGAATGTCCTAAACTGAAAATTTGGTAACTATATTGGTAATGTGATAAATCAAGAATGTGGTATTTTGCAAAATCTGGTATTTCGGGAATGCGGTATATTAGCAACGAGTGGCCTTGGCGTGCAACGCATTACAATTTACAACACTTAATTTTTGCCCATTTCCCTAAATCGAAAACTATTTCGAAAAAATCTCCTCTAGAACACAAAAAACAGTTTTTAATACAGTTGCTCAAAAAGTGCTATTTAACGTAGCTGTTTAGCGTGCGCAAAGTTGGTTTTCGCGAACTAGTGCTTTTTACTATTCCAATGTGTTTAAATTTATACTTGTTCCAATTAATATCAAATTAGAGAAATTTATTGTAGTTTGTGTGTATAGGCCGCCAATAAGTAATTTCGATGTTTTTCAAACTAGTATGGAATATGTGCTTTTTAAGATATCGTGTACTCGTAAAAAATCCTTATTTGCGGCGATTTCAATGTAAATCTTTTGGAAGATTCAACACTAAGTATTAGATTGTTGAATCTATTCAAATCTTTTCGTTTAAGCCACGTATTTATGGAACCTACTAGGGTGACCGATACCAGCGCCACCTGCATTGATAACATTTTCACTGATATTTCTCCTTCTAAACAAAGTATAATCAGTAAATTAGAATCAGATCATTTAGGCCAATTAATGGAATTTGAGATATTAAGGGAAAATATAGTGAAAAATCAAATTACTTTTGTACCGGTAATCAAAGACCGTGTGGAAAGAATTAAGCAACATTTGTTTCAGGCGCTACCCGTTCTGTTTTCTGAAATGAGTCCTAATCACATGTATGATTCATTCTTTACAACTTTTATGAAACATTATAATACAATATTTACTGCCAAATCGGTTGTGGCTGATGGTGCACCAGTGTTTAGCGAATGGGCTACTGCGGACTTACACAAACGTAGACAAGCACTGTATGTCATGTATGAGGAACGGCGGTTTAATACGAGTGGTGAATTTAAAGAACATGTAAAGCAATATTCGAAACAATTCAAAATTGATTGTCATATTGCCAAACGTAATTTATTTATCCCAGAAAATCAAAAATAGTTGTAATATTATCAAAACCACCTGGAAAGTGATTAATGCGGAGACTGGTAGATCAAGGCACGTAATTCGTGATCTAGAATTAAAAATTGGTGTCAAAATTATAGATTCTAGTTTAGATGTAGCAACAGAATTTGAAAATTTCTTCACCGATATACCAGTATCCACAACAAAGTGTTTAAATTCATAACCTTCGTCTGCCGTTTTGTTGTTAAAAGAAAACGTCCCAGAATGTAGTAAGGACTTTTATTCTGAACATGTCAGTCCTTCAGATGTAGTAAAGGCATTTAAATCAATTAATGTAAAAAAACCAATGACCTATGGGGGGTCTCAGTCCATGCTGTCAAATCCCTAATAGAAGTCATAGCGCCTGACTTGGCAGATATATTCAATAACAGTGTTGACTGCGGTGAGTTTCCTGATCTGATGAAACATAGCAAAATAACTCCTTTATTTAAATCAGGTAGTACCTCTGACCCCACTAACTTTAGACCAATATGTGTACTACCTACATTTAGCAAATTTTTTGAAAAGCTAATTCTATATCAATTGTAATTGTATCATTTTAATTTGAATAATTTGATGCATAGTAAGCAATTCGGTTTTACGCGGGGTCGCTCGACATTCAACGCCGGAGTTGAGCTCGTAAAACACATTTTCGATGCCTGAGAGGAATCGCGAGATGCTTTAGGCATCTTCTGTGATTTATCTAAGGCCTTCGATTGCGTTAATCATGAGACACTGATCAGGAAGCTACACCACTACGGAGTTAAAGGATCAGCACTAAATTTATTAAAGTCTTATTTAAATGGTAGAATACAAAGAGTTGACGTGAATGGAAAGCGTTCGACGGGGTCATTAGTCTCTATGGGTGTGCCGCAGCGATCAATATTGGGACCTTTCCTGTTCCTTATCTATATAAACGACTTACCACACCTCGTAAAGACCCACCATGAGATAGTTTTGTTTGCAGATGATACGTCTCTAATTTTCAAAGTCGTACTAAATCAACGATCCTACAATGACGTAAACAATGCTATCTGTGAAGTAGTAAATTGGTTTAATATAAATAATTTATTGTTGAATGAGAAATAGACTAAATGTGTTAAGTTTGTCACGAGTAACGTAAAACACGAGCAAGCAAGCGTTATGGTTAAAGGTGAGGAACTGGAACTAGTTAATAGTACAGTCATTCTCGGTATAACATTAGATTCTAAGCTCCAATGGGGTCCCCATATTGCTAATCTCTCGAATAGACTGAGTTCTGCAGCTTTTGCAGTAAGTAAGATTCGTCAATTAACAGACGTGATAACGGCTCGATTAGTGTATTTCAGTGATTTCCACAGTATTATGTCGTATGGCATCTTACTATGGGGCAGTGCTTCCGACATTAATACTATATTTGTTCTGCAGAAGCGGGCTGTTCGTGAGATATATAAAATGAACCATAGAGACTCGCTTAGAGATAAGTTTAAGGACATTAATATAATGACAGTGCATTGTCAATACATTTATGAGAATATTATGTATGTACATAAAAATATTACCCACTTTAAGAAGAACTGTGATATACATAATATTAATACTAGAAATAAGCATAAGCTCGCAGTGCCTGCTACTAGGCTCCATAAAATAAGGAGATCATTCATGGGTAACTGTGTGAGATTTTATAATAAACTTCCTAGCAGCATAACTGAGTTGTCTATTGGTAAATTCAAAAATATTGTGAAACGAAAATTATTTTCTAAAGCTTATTATAGCACACAAGATTACATGAATGATGAAGCCGCGTGGCATTAATGTAAATTATAGCGTCATGTAGGTAAATACGGTATTGCCACTTACGTTAGATCCGATTTGAAAAAGTTAAGCCTAATTTACGCTAATGACTCCGACAACAACTTTATCATCGTCATCCAGGTTGAAGATTTCAGGATTGCTAACATTTACAAACCTCCTCTAACTACTTGGGCCAATAACGGGTTACCTATTTTCCTACACCCATGCATCTACACTGGTGATTTCAACAGCCGTTATACATCGTGGCGATACGCTGTTAATGAGACAACCGGACTGGCACTTGCGCAATGGGCAGAATCAAACAACTTGTTTTTGGTCTTTAATGCGAAGGACAGGGGTACTTTCCACACAGCTCGCTGGAAGAAAGATTACAACCCGGATTTGACCTTCGTTTCCAAAGACACAGCAGGCACACCTCTCCCAACGAACCGCCTTGTTCTACGGGATTTCCCCAATAGCCAACACAGACCTCTTATACTGGATGCGGGGCTGAAGATGCCTCTGATCAAGTCGATGCCACTCCCACGCGGGAATTTGAACCGTGTAGACTGGCCCAGCTATGCAGCCAAAGTAAATGCAGGAGTCCGTTTCATCCCACCTACAGTGGATAACTATAAGCGTTTTCTTGGGCTGGTGTTATCTTCTGCAAAGTCCCACGTGTGTCGAGGTTTTAGAAAGGAGTATGTTCCTGGGTGGAATGAACAAAGTGATCAGCTTTAGAAAGAGTACCAAAAAACTGGAGATAGCTCGATCGGCACGGAACTTTTAGCCACCCTTGAAAACCGCTCCAAGAAATGGAGAGAGACTGTCAAATCCATGGACTTCAAGCGTTCTAGCCGCAAAGCGTGGAGAGTGATAAACAATCTCACTGGAAAGAAGTCGGCGCCGCAAAATTCTTGTACAATTAACCCAAACAGAATAGCGAACAGGATAGTTTCAGTGTCCAGAGCGAAGGGAGATAATCTGGAGACAAAGAGAATAAAGAAAAAGATGCAACAGCTAAAGGCCGAGTTGAAACAAGATTCTGACCTCTCAAAAGCTTTTACAGTAGATGAAGTCAATCTTGCTGTTAGGGGTCTTCGGCCTGGAAAAGCGGCAGGAGTGGATGAAATTTACAACGAATTTCTGATAAATCTTGGTTCACATGCAATCAGATGGCTATCGCTCTTTTTCTCCGACATCCTCAAGTCAAAACAGTTACCAGGGCCTTTCACAGAATCGAAAGTGATAGCATTGCTTAAGCCAGGAAAGAACGGCGACCACCCTTCCAATTACTGTCCCATTGCTCTACTTAGTAACAGCTACAAACTTCTCGAAAGAGTCTTGCTAAGACGAATTGCACCGCTCATAGACAGAATGATCCCAGTGGAACAAGCAGGCTTCAGATGCGGGCGAAGCTGTACGGACCAGGTTTTAGCATTGACGACACACATAGAGACAGGATACCAAAAGGAACTCAAAAGTGGAGCCTTTATCGATTTAACAGCAGCGTATGATACGGTTTGGAGAGAGGGGTTGACTTACAAGCTATTGATGGCCGTACCAAATTTGGAAATTGTCCAACTCATCTCCAATATGCTTTCGCATCGACGGTTTCGCGTCCACTTGGGCTCAGGGGTTAGCAGCATGAGGAAGCTGAACAATGGTCTGCCGCAGGGCTCTGTTCTATGGCGCCTTACACCTAGCGTAAGCAAGACCGAGACATGTTGTTTCCACCTTCATAACCAACTAGCAAACCGCGAACTCAATGTGCCCTTCAACGGTTCGACTCTAAATCATAATCCTACTCCAAAATATCTGGGTGTCACTCTTGACCGCTCCCTTACTTTCAAGGCACATCTTACTGGCACTGCACGTAAATTACAGACTCGTAATAATATCTTGCAAAAACTGACAGGAACAACTTGGGGAGCAGATGCCAATGTACTGCGTACTTCCGCCTTAGCGCTGGTATATTCCTCTGCAGAATACTGCGCGCCGGTTTGGTTGGGCAGTGCTCACACCACCAAAGTCGACACAGAGCTGAACAAAACTATGCGACTCATCTCTGGCACACTGCACCCCTGTCCACCCCTTGTCACTGGCTTCCTGTTCTATGCCGTATCCCTCCACCTGATCTGAGAAGAAAGGATGCGCTTATGAAAGAGTTTTGCAAAGTCAGGGAAAAACCGAGCCTGCCAATGCACCTGTAAAAAGCCGCTTGAAGTCCAGAAACCCACCTTGCAGTATTGCCTCGGCGCTTTTCCAGAAGGATTTCAACACATACCAAGACTGGATGCAAACATGGACGACTGCAATCATCGGCAAATTTGGATCGGAGATCGTCCCGGGTACTATTGTAGGGGGGTTTGAACTGCCGAGACGAACCTGGTGCAACCTAAATAGACTGCGCACCGGTCATGGTCGCTGTGCCTTATATAAATATCGTTGCGGCTGGCTGGACTCCCCTGCCTGTCATTGTGGTGCAGAAGAGCAGAGTATCCACCACATCTTCCAAGTGTGCCCATCTACTCGATACACCGGAGGGCCTCCGGAGGACCTGATCAATTTAAACGACGAAGCTCTCAAGTGGATAGATCTCTGGAGTTAGATTTATGATCCTCTGTATCTACTTTTTTAATTATGCCATACGAATAAACAAATAAATGTAGGTATATGAATAATTATTTTAATGAATACCTAAGGTATTATTATTATTTTAATCTTAATTGTTTTATATACTCTGACATTTAGAATTTTATTCTAGACACATTCTAGATTATTTATTTTTTATTGACAATCCTTTTGGGATTTATCTTATTGATTATCTTAATTAATAAAATGATGATTGTATTAATAATATTACACTTAAGTTAAATGATCTGATTAGGTTTTTCTGGGTTTCCCTAATCCTTGCAGCAAATGTTGGATCATATTGTATGTCTCCCAGCAAACTTTCACTCTCATGTAACTGACATTTCGGAAGTGCTTGTAACTAGGCCTACTTGAATAAAGAATATTTTGATTTGATTTCATTTGATTTGATTTGAAAATAGTACTAGTAAAATTACAATAATATCCAGCAATAAATCACTTTTCAACATAACGTATCATGGCTTTGTGTCTGTCATATCAGTTAGCCGAAACAATATTGTCTTAAAGATGGAGTTTACTAAAAGTCAAAAAGGTGGGACCTTACTATGGTGAAATGGTTATACTGTATTAAAAATCGGTAAAGTGATGATAAAGTATGTTGGATTTGTGAATGTAGATCAGTCGAAATATATGAAATGAAATGAAAACTTTATTTCAGGTCAGAGGCGCATATAATTGTTAGTAACATTGGTACTTACGGTATGTTAGTTGTAGTTTTATGATGCAAAATACAAAAAAAAAATTGTCACTAAATCCAAAACATTTGAAATGATATAATTTAAGCAGTCATATTTTATTTAACAATTTAAAATAATACAAAAATAATATGTCATAATGTAATCTAATTAAAAAAATACAATAACCTGGGCAAAACTTAAAATTGATATAATTACATATAATATAATAATTAATAATATATAAGTGCAACGCACGTTTTGTTAAAAATAAAAGTATCACGGTTGAAAATTTGACCATGATTTCTTCAAGTGGCGAGCATGACCATGAAGGTAACGTAATGAAGCCCTACATTGCAAACTATCTCAATAATTTAAGCCGAGTACTCACTAGCGAGCCGTAACTGTAACCGTTGCATGTACTGTAACCAAAAAACAAAGTGTGTACGTGGTTCGCAAACCTGCTGCGAGCGGTACGCGTGCGGCTTGCAGCGAGCCGACGTTTACAACGTACTCATTTCTGAACCCGTAACGTTGCACGTAACTGTAGCCGTTACTGTTACCAAAAACATAGTGTGTACGTGGTTCGCGAGCCGGCGACGAACGCTACACGAGCGACTCGCAGCGAGCCGACGATTGTCGGTTTTTGCCGCGAATCAAAGGGCGCTCCCAGTGCGCTCGTGGACGTCAAGAGGAGAAGTTGTTGCTAGCCGCTGCGAACCAGCTGTATTTTCAAGTTATTTCTTCGTCATGAGTGAATGTTCAGAGGATAAATGTATTTTGCTGATACTATGGAACCCTAAGATTTCTTGATTTTTCGATATGAACAGTAAATCACTTCTTTCTCGATACATTCTATGAATCCACCAACTTCGTGGCCGCTTATGATCATCGAGCAAAGCATCTTTAAGTAAGTATGCTGCACAGGCTAGAGACACTTCGTCCGACATCGTGGAGTTACAAACCAAAAACTGAGGATAGATCCGGCAGGCCTCCCTGTACACACTAGAACCTCGTTACTGTATCTGTTTGGTTACAGTTACGGCTCGCAAAATTAGTATGCTCGGTGACGGTTCCGGCGACGTCGAGAGCCGTAACTGTAACACGCGTACACACTAGAACCTCGTTACTGTATCACGCATGTTACGGTTACGGCTCGCTAGTGAGTACCCGCCTTTAAAGGCAAAAGCAAGGGAGCAGCCGTACATTTGCACATGTCAAATATTACAAAATCACATTGCCTCTTCGGAAATACAGTTAGCACCTTGGATCGCATCGCGAGAGGCTTTTAGACAGTTTGTACAGCTAGAGAAGCAGAAAGTAAATCAATTACCTAAAGATCCCGATTTATGTGATTTTACAATTGATGTTAATGCCACAATGATAAATAACGAGACCTTTGTAATTAAGGATATAATTTTTGAAGACAACTCCCACAGAGTTTTGAGCAACAATGACTTCATGACCTATTTAGGCTAGTCGCCGTATTGGATAATGGATGGAACTTTTAAAATAGTACCTAAAGTTTTTCGACAGCTTTATACAATACATGGTACTTTTCATGGGGGGAAAAAGACATTTCCTTTGTTGTTCGTATTATGCTCACATAAAGAAAAAAAAACATACGATGTTATGTTCGATTTGATCAAAGAGTACTGTACGGAACACAACATAAATTTAAGTTTCACTCATGCGATTCTGGACTTTGAAAAGGCAGCCGTTTTAAGTCTGACGCCTAATTATGAGAACATCATCGTCAAAGGGTGTTTTCTTCATTTAAAACAGATTTTATATGGAATACTTTCAAAAAGAAGGGCTGACCCAGAAATTTGATATCGATCAGGAGGTTTAAATACATGTGAAATGTTTACTAGCGTTGGCATATGTACATCCCCCAAATATGCATAAGTATTACCACGAATTTATAAAGGAATACTAGAAGGCGCCCGCAACTTCGTTCGCGGAAGAGAAACAGTCATAACCCGTCGTTTTTTCTTCAGCGTAGTCGGGTAAAAAGTATCCTATAACCATCTGGAGAACCCAGCTACCCGTGTACCAAAAATTTGTTCAGCCGATTTTGCGTGATGAAGCCACAACGACACATACAAACATACATAAAATCCAAAAAAAATATTTTTCATTTTTGTGACCTCCAAATAGTCCGTAACAATCAATTTTTTTGAAAATATCTTCAATGTACAGACATTTCATTTTTAGAACTATATAATAGTATAGATTACTAGAAGGTGCCCGCAACTTCGTTCGCGGAGGAGAAAAAGTCACAACTTCCTTGTTTTCTTCAGCTTAGTCGGGTTAAAAGTATCCTATAACCATCTGGAGATACCCAGCTACCCGTGTACCAATAGATAGTTGAAATCAGTTTAGCCGATTTTGCGTCATGAAGCCACAACGACACATACAAACATACTTATAAATCCAAAAAAAATATTTTTCGATTTAGTGACCTCCAATTATATCCGTAACAATATTTTTTTTGAAAATATGTTCAATGTACAGACATTTCATTTTTACAACTTTATAATAGTATAGATGATGAAAACCGGATTGCAGAGTGGTTTGCTAAAACTTATATAAACGGTGGGGCATTCAATTTTTATCCAATATTTTGGTCTAATAGAGGGTTGAATCAGCAGGTCGATATACCCTACACACAAAATAGCGCTGAGGCGTTTCACCACCATATAAACCAAATATGTGTGAAAAACAAATTGGTTTTTATGAACAGGTTAAAGAACTGAAAAAGAAACCAAGAACAATATTATGTAAATAGAAAAAATAGACACTAAATTCCGTCAAAAAGACGTACGAAAAATGAATCGCATATTTGTAACATAGCAAATATTATAACGAAAATACACGAATACAGCCACTTCGACCTTTTGAAGAATATTGCTGCCAATTTGTGATTTTAAATTTAATATGTTTTTGTTATAAAATAAGTACTTATGTTTTAGTTTAAGTTTAAATAAATATTCATACGATATAATATTTTGTATTATTATATTACTCTATTTCATTCGATCAGTCTACGTTCACAAAATGTATCTGAGGTACAGTCGTGTTGTATGTATTTTGAATTTTATAGATAACGAATATTATTCATTTGGATTTTCTACATTCTGGACATTATGTGTATCAATTTTATGTCAAGTCATCATATTCATTATCACAATACAATTTTATGTCAAGTCATTATATTCTTTCGATCAATCGTGTTGTATGTATTTCGAACTTTATAGATAACGAAAGCTTTTCATTTAGGCTTTCGACATTTTAGACATATGTGTTTGATGCTTATGACATTTGATTTTAGACATTCTGTTACGTAACCCCTCAGACTAATTTGAGCTTTGAAAAACGAAATATAAAAAAAAAAGAATTTACGATTGTGCTCAAAAGTTGACTCTGTATGACATTTGTTTGAGCATGTTATACCTATTACCTACCGTTCTCGAGATAATCGCGAAAAACTGTTTTTTGTGACATTTGACCTTGAATAACTTACGACGCAGATAGGTGATTTTAGCTGATTTTTGAGACAACCTTTGTGTAGAAAGTTTTCCGCTTGTTATCTCTCATTCCGAGAAATTCCGTGAAACCCTCATATATATATAGTCCTCCTCGTCGTATCCGACGACGGCGACTCTTACAACCTCCGTTCATGTGCACGAATGTGGCTTGCAAAGCCAAACTTGGTCCTGAAAATCCGGTCACACTGCGCAGTAGAGCTGTCCCTGGGTATTGAATGTGTAATTGTAGGCCGCTTTGGGTCGAGTTTTCCGTAAATGGCGGTATCGGTCCAGGTGTTCGAGTCGGGCTTCTTCAAATGAAGCATCTCCTTTATTTACTCTATTGCGCCACTCCGGTCTCCTCGACGCAAGCTCCTCCCAATGCTCTGGTGGGATGTCATAAGATTTTAAATGACGTTTTAAGACATCCTTGTAGCGCAGGAACTGACTACGTTTTCCGCTAGCAAGCTCCGAATAGAAAACGGTTTTTGGGAGTCTACAGTCTTCCATGCGGCTAACGTGGCCAGACCATCTCAGTTGGTGTCGCATTAGTAAAGCCTCCATGCCGGATATGCTCGTTCGTCGTAGTACTTCCGTATTGGTCACACGATCCTGCCACCGAATGCGTAGTATGCGACGCAAACATCGCATATGGAAGGTGTCAAGCTTTTTGATGTCTCCCTTGTACAGACACCAAGACTCTGCAGCGTACGTAAGGATTGGAACAACCATAGCCTTGTACACAGAAAGCTTGGTTTGCAGTTTCAGGTCGTGCGAGTTCCAAACACGCTGGTTTAACTTGCCAAAGGAGGCTGCAGCTATGGCTATACGTGTAGGTATCTCTGAAGCAAGGCTATTGTGATTCCGGATTTGGCTATCCAGGTATTTAAAGCTGGTAACTTCCTGCAGCACTGAATCACCCAAAATGATTTGAGTTTCATCAGCACTGGAGCCTCTAGGTGGTTGTTTGAGAACTTGAGTTTTAGTTACGCTTATTACCAGACCAAATCTATAGCACGAGTCATTCAAAGAAGCCATGGAGCTCTGAAGTGCATCCAAGTTGTTAGCCATCAGGCACACATCATCGGCATATAAGACTTCAACCAGCGAGGCTTGTCTGACTTTTCTTTTGGCCCTGAACCGTGATAGGTCAAACATTCCTTTGTCTGATCGCACGTTCAAAGTAATCGGTTCATTGCTACGAGTAAGTGCGTCCTTCATTACAGCGGAAAAGTACAGAGCGGACAAAGTTGGAGCCATAACGCAACCTTGCTTTACACCGCTAGTCACTGGGAAGGTATTCGAAAATTCGCTATTATGCTGTACCTTGGCTTCGCTTGCATGTTGGTGTGAAACTGCCTTATAAGGCTTATTAGCTTTTCAGGACAGCCACTTTTTTTCAAAATCAACCAGAGAGCCGATCGTGGGACACGGTCAAACGCCTTTTCGAGGTCAACAAAGCACATAAACAGAGGGAGATTTTGTTCGATGCACTTTTCTTGCATTTGCTTGACAACAAATATTGCATCCACCGTCCTTCTGCTCGGCCTGAAACCACATTGGCTCTCCGAGAGAACCTCCTCTGCCAGGGCGCTCAAACGAGTGTTAATGATATGTGCCAGTATCTTGCCAGCAGTAGAAAGAAGAAATATTCCCCTGTACGAGCTGCAGTCAGCTACATCTCCTTTGCCCTTATATAGTTTACAGATAGAGGCATCCTTCCACTCCTGGGGTACAGTTTCTGATTCCCAGATCTTAAGGATCAGGCTAAACAGACTATTAAGTATGTTAGGACCGCTGTACTTATATATTTCTGACGGTATACCATCTGCGCCGGGTGTTTTGGCGTTTTTAAATTTTCTAACCGCTGATATGAATTCAGTGAATGATGGTGGATCTGCAAGTTTCTCAACAACTGGCAAGTTTTGGAGGCCATCCACATATTCCTGGTCTACTATTTGCGCTGGAGGATTCAGCACCTCGTTAAAGTGCTCGGCCCAGCGAGCCAGTACTTCACCTTGGCCAGTAAGTCTTCGATCCTTACAACGTGAATAGATAGGAGCGATTTTTCTCGCCCGAGGACCAAAGACTGCCTGAATATCCTCAAAAAAAATTGCCAGTTTGATTGGAGTCCGCAAAAAACTGCAGTTCTTCCGCTTTGTCGCGCCACCAGCGGTCCTTTAGCTCACGAATCTTCGCTCTGAACTTTAAGTGAATAGTTTTGTGATCGGCACTGGGATGTCGCAGAGCGCGCCGGTGTTCATTAGCGAGTTTTTGGTTTCCCACCTCAGCCAAGCCCCATTAACAGTGACATCGTCTTGGTTAGCACAATGAGTGCCGAAATCATCATCAAGGGTCTTTCGAAGCTCCGTTGAATGGATTAGCCCTTCATACGCTAACTTATTGGTTTTATGGTTTGCTCTTCGTGATGGCTTGAGTCTGATGCGTAGCTTAGACCTACTAAGTCTGTGGTCAGTCCAGCCCTGCGCGCCTCTCAGAGATCTTGTGATCAAGACGTCACTCAGATCTTGTTTCCGTACAATCACGTAGTCTAAGAGGTGCCAGTGCTTAGATCTGGGATGCATCCACGAGGTTTTGTATTTTTCTAGATCTAGGCCATTAGTATTGCATTTTCCAACACCATGACGTCCAAGAGCTCCTTCACAAGCACTGAATTTTGTGCCAACGCGAGCGTTGAAATCACCCAGAAAACCAACTTGTCCTTTGAAGGTATGGTATCCAGGACGCAGCGCAATTCTTGGTAAAATTGAGCTTTATCGACATCTGGCGAAGGGAGAGTGAGCGCATATACTCATGAAACGAATATGGTTCCCTGATGTTAGTGGTAGCCTCAGAGTAATGATGCGGTCGTTAATCCCTTTTGGCAGTTCTTGCATTGAGCGCGCAATACTATTTTTAATAGTGAAACTCACTCCATTTGCCGCTTCTTCGTGTGCAGGTTTCCCGCTCCAGTTGAAAGTGTAGCCACCAAGTTGTTCGCAGAGCTCACCAGTATCGCTAAGATGAGTCTCACTTAAAGCTGCGACATCGATATTATATCGGGACAGTTCTCTTGCTATTATTGCGGTTTTTCTTTCAGGACAAAGGTTTCGCTCATTGTCTTTCAGAGTTCGTACATTCCATGTCGCTATAACTAGATTTTGTGTTTTTTTCTAGTTTGTATTTTTTCGACCGCGCGTGTTTGATGACCAAATGACCGCGGTTTGCCACTTGGTGTTAAGGTGAGACGGACTATGTTTAGGAAGCCCTCATATGACTGGATCAATATGGGTTTAATGCATTGTAAACAAGGGGTTGAGTAAATTATAATAATTTACCTGTTTCTTGTAGTACAAAGTTCGCAATCACTGCGTGATGAAACACTTCATAGCTTACGTTCGCGCGTTCTAGTTTTCGAACTTTATGCATTAAATTATTTAAATCTTCTTCGGAACTCTTATTAGTAAGAGTCCGTTTACGTTTAGGCATTTTTGCGATAATATACAACTTTAAAATTAAATGAAGTGACTGGAGTGGTTGATTGCGTATGAACGGTCGGAACGATGGGAGAGTTGGTAATGCGATCTAGACTTGTCAACCATACAAAAATAAAGAACAAATGCATAGTGATAAAACCTAGCGCTACTCCATATGTATAACATATAACCAGTTACCAATTTCGAGGACTAGGCGGGAAGTATTCATCCTTTGGGTCGTGACTACGTGGAGGGGTCGCCGTGCCTCTATATGAGGGTTGCAATTACTTCAATATGGAATCATTTATTTGTAACGAAAATACAAATCACTAGAAGGTCACGCATGCGGTTGCCAAATGTTTTCGATGAAAAGGGGCTCGCGACATGAAAAAATTAATGTTACAGTTAACTGACCGTGTGACTCTTGTCTGTAAATTATTTGTAGACGTGTTGAAAGTTTTGCAGATTTGAGACATCAGACGCGCTGCGAAATCTCTCAAAGCCCAGTGGTTGTCCATTTCAGGCCTCAGGCAGAGCTGACGCGATACTATGCATGTTGACACCGATGGAATCAGTTCGTGAAGCTGTAATAATAATAAATAATCATTATAATCAGGTTAATTTACTATCAGTGTGTTAAACTTTTTAAGCTCAGTAGTCAGTGAGCGTAAAAAGTGCAACACAGTGAACGAAAAAAACATAGAACGCGAACTTCATACCAAATTGCAGTACAAAACGGGGTAAATATTCTAAATCCGTATGCGCGTTGTGTGACAAATAGGAGTTGGCCAAAATATCAATCTACTTTTTATTACCCAAAACAAATAATTGTGATTTGCCAATTTCATAATAACTAGTATACTATAAAACGTCAGCGCTAGAAGCCAATCACATGGCTTCTAGCGCTGACGTTTTGTAGTATCAACATGACGGCGACTAAGAAAAAGCATACCTAGTAGATGGTCACATGCAATAAAGAGTAATTTTGTACGCAGAATTGTCGTATTATTTAAATTTAATTTTCAGTTTTATTTTATTTCTAAATAATCAGACAATAACCTTACGCAAATCAAACTAGACTCCAATTAAGATGTAGCAGACTTATATTGTGAAAACTAGGCGACCATACGAGTGTGCATATTTTATAGCTTGCTAAATACTTTATTATTTTATGCAACTGTTGTTTAATAGGGGTCAAAAAAGACGAGTGGCGTGGGTTGCGATGCGAGCCTTGGCGAGCATCGCAAGTAAAGACGCCATGAGTGTTTTTTGACACAATTATACAACGTTGCATACAATAGTTTTTCTACGAATAAGGGGCCGTACACTAATTACGTAAGGACAGTAACGAGTATCGCAAAGAAAGACGCCACGAGCGTTTTAGACCGAATTATACCACGTTGTATAGTCTTTGGTTTTTAAACTGAGCGAATCGGCCATTGTATTCTTTAAGCCGATCTCAGTTTACGAGGGCTGCTATTTATATATCCGGAAACCGGGATTACAATCTTCTTAAATAGCATATTTGACCGCCATGGTAAAATTTGAACTTTTTTAAGTATATAAGGTATATTTTTTCTTCCTTATTAACGCTCGTGTTTTGTTTTTGACGGGTTTTAAATGTCATCTCGCAGCAAGAATGGAACTCACTCGTGAAAATATTCGTGCTATGATTTATTATGATTTTCGGCGTGGTTTAACGCAACAACAGTGCATAGATCAACTAACTTCAACTTTTGGTGATGAAGCCCCATCTAAAACTACTGTGTATCACTGGTTTAGTGAGTTCAATCGTGGACGTAGTATGCTTACGGACGAAGTTAAGGCAGGTCGCCCGAAATCGGTCGTTGTACAACAAAATATCGAGGCTGTGCGAAAACTTATAATGGACGACCGACATGTTACGTACCGCGAGATAGAGGCGACTCTGGGTATTTCTATGACCAGCATTAATAGCATATTACATAATTATTTGGCTGTAAAAAAAATTTGTTCGCGTTGGATACCCCACAACTTAACAAATGAGCAAAAACATGCTCGCGTCGAATGGTGCAATAAAATGTTAAAAAAATATAACCGTGGTGACTCAAAAGCCGTTTATGACATCTATACAGGTGACGAATCCTGGATCTATGCATACGATCCCGAAACGAAGCAACAATCAACGGTATGGGTGTTTCAAAATGAGCCGAACCCTACGAAAGTTACTCGTGCAAAAAGTACATTGAAACAAATGGTGGCCTGCTTCTTCGGTATTAATGGCCATGTAGCTACAGTGCCACTAGAAAACCGTAGAACGGTTAATTCAGAGTGGTACACGACCATTTGCTTACCGGAAGTATTTGAACAAATTCGTAAAACTAACCAGCGACGAAGAATCATTCTTCATCATGACAATGCCAGCTGTCATACGTCACGCGAAACAACTCTATTTTTGGAGGGTCAAAATGTGGAATTAACGGGTCATCCGCCGTACAGCCCTGACTTGGCACCCAACGATTTTTATTTATTTCCAAATATAAAGAATAAATTACGCGGTCAACGATTTTCGACCGCTGAAGATGCTGTCGACGCATTCAAACAACACGTTATGGAGGTACCTCAGGCGGAGTGGCAGAAGTGCTTTAAAAATTGGTTCACGCGAATGCAAAAGTGCATAGATCATCAAGGGGAATACTTTGAAAAACAATAAAACTATTTTCAGCCGTGTACGTTTGTTTGTTTTTTTGTTTCCGGATATATAAGTAGCAACCCTCGTAAAACAAGTCTATATACAATAGTTTTTCTACAACTAAGAGGCCATTAATTAATTACGACAGATTTTTCGAACCCCTTCCCCCCAGGGATCCCTACGTAATTAATGAATAAAACACAAAAAGTCTAAATATTTATATTTGCGCTGAGATTGTTCTAGCAGCAAATTGTTTTATACTTCGTGCGCCATGACACAAATTTATTCGGTAGTAAGTACAATTAGGCTCGTCTTCCCACATTTTTCTCTCTTTCAACAGTTTATAACAAGTCAACAACAACAACTTCAAGATGAATAAAATTTAGCGCCACAAAGAAAATTAAAAAGCGAGCTGTCAATCAATATCTATGGCTTTCTTATTTTTTAAATTCGCGTACAATTTGCCAGTGATGAAAACAAGTTATGATTTAAAAAAAATAGGCGATAAAATATGTGTACGTAAATTGTTATTTTTTTTAAGTTGGTAGCAATGCATTTATGTACATTTTTTTTTATTTCAAACTGTATGAATTCGGCGGTTTGTTAAGTTGGTAATATAAATAATTGCAAATAACGTTAGTTAAATATAAATTATTAGATTGAAATTTTGTACTCTGTGGCACCAAGGAATACGTTAATAGCGACATTGTGACACGCTTAGCAGTGCTTTTTTGGGAAATAGACTATAGAGTTTTGCAAGTCTTACGTAATGTATGTCATTATATTAGAGTTGGTAACCATTTAAATGACAGAAAGATATACAGGAGTAGAAAAAAATACAAACAGACAATCAGCCAGTGGCAATCATAACTCTTGTAGTACGTTAAGACAACGCAAAAATGGAGCTTACGTACTTTTATTGTTGCCGTGTTAGTATGTTGATATGGGTCAAAAATCTTAGAAACCACTTGCCGGTTTCTGATTGTACAAAATTTTTGCACACTTTTGTAACTTTGGTGAGAATGCAAAATTATAATAATATCGAGCTGATATGATGATGGAGACGGAAGGTGGGCATAGGAACTCTGTAATAAGTTACCGCAATCCTACCGAGTTTGAGCTCTTTAGAATCAACTCGATGAGCACTTGATGGATGTTTAAAGAAAAGTTCAGTCCCCAATAAAAGCTTGTCACAAATATGAATTTTATAAAGAAACATATGAACGTTAAATAGGTCCATCGAGATAACTCGCCCAATAGTATAGCAAAAAATATTCATATACATTATTTTACTACGCAGATCAGGTGCCTACCGTCCGGCTTCATCATCAAATCAGATCGATGGAGCCATTTTCATCAGGACCATTTAAATTTGTGACTATAAAGTCGCTAAAATATATTAATCAAGATATCTTATCACCGGTGGCCTTATGCGGTCTTCTTCATCAGTTTACTTTACCAATGCGTATTTTTGAAAGCAAATTCACGACTTGTTTCTTAAAATACCAAAATCGCTATAAAGATAACTTCAATACTTGTGAAGTTCTGTCAATTCCTCATGGATCTGATCATCAGATCTTCACCAAAATTATAATGAGACTAAGTAATTTGAAAATGCCACTTTTTAAGCAAAAGAAAAATCTAAAATCGGTCAAAGCCATTTTCAAATGATCAGGTCAACGAATACATACCCGTACATAAAATAAAATCAAGAAGCATTACGATGAATTGAAAACCCTCCGCCTGTTTTGGAGTCGGTTAAATTAAAAGACTGAAAAGTAGATATGCCCGAGATCCCGACCTCATACAGTTTTTTAGTCTAATCAAAATCAATAGTCTAGTTAGGATGACCCAGATCAGATGCAATAACCGTTGGTAACATAATATTCCTAAAGCGTATGATAAGTTTTAGATAAAATTGCACCTTTTTCGAACACTGTATATAAAATAGTTATGTGCATGAACACATGTATCTCAACAAATTATATATCAAATGGTCAATAGGTATCTTAATACCTTTTCATTCACATACTAACATTTTGATGATGTAAGGTGGCATAACACCATTCCTATACAAAATCTCTTCCTACTAAAAAATATTAATAATTACTTTATGTTTACGGTATTTTTTACATGTGAAAAGTGATTCCATCTTTTTTTTGTGTTTCCTAAAACGATTAATACACTATTTTACAGAACAATACGGAATATTTTTCCACATTGAGAAGTGAAGTTTAAAGAACAAATAAAAATACTTATGATGACATTTATATTATGTGCATGTAAATCTTAGAATAAAAATTAATATAGATTTTAAATGTACGAATTCAATTCAATTTCTTGAGCTTAAAGCTATGTGAATGTAATAAATGTAATAAATAATCGTTAAGAATGCATGCTACTCGTATAGCTAGCCAGGGAATAAAATAAGTTTTACATAGTTTTATGGCATATTGCATTATAAAGGCCGAATATATTAAGGATCAAAATGTTTTCTTATACCACCTTATGTACTTATAGTTGAATTATCGAGAAGATGGAATTGCATTTGTAGTGGTTGTACCGTTTGCAACAAAAGGAGAATAATTTTCTCTTAACTTAATAAAATGACATACACAAGAAGTGGAATAAGTAGTCCTCTGTTTTTTTCTTTTATTCGTTATCATGTTCTTCATCTGAGCTGTCACAAGTATTGATAATAAAATTGTCTGTTATTTGATCCATTTCTCCTTCCTGACATCGATATTTATTTTCTTCACTTTCGACGTGGTGACAAATATTTTCCCAGTCCTCAGCAGTGATGGTATTCATTCGTTCAGTTGCTAAACTCATAATGCCTTGCATGTTTAATGAAACGTTTCTTTTTGCTACATATCCTTTTACCATGGACCAAATATTTTCGATCGGATTGAATGTCGGGTGATACGGTGGCAATCGTAATACGGAGTGGCCATGTTCTTTTAAAATTGCATCTATGTGGTACTCGCGAAACCGCTCTTTATTTTGTTTAATTAATTCATACAAACTGGTTTTGTACATCAACCGGTTATACGAAATGTTGTGTTCTGTCAACCAATCCATCATTTCTTGTTTATTAGAATTTGACGTTGGAGCACGATTCAAAAGTTTGTTGTGATAGGACGCATTATCCACGATAAGTACGCTATTCGGTTTGAGGTTCGGTATTAATTTTTCTTTTAACCATTTTTCGTAGTTGACAAAGTTCATCTGGTCATGGTAATCTCCCGTTTTTTGGTTTGCCTTAAACATTAACAAAGCGTTGGGAATAAAACCATCTTTTCCTCCTGCGTGCACTATTATTAACCGCTGGCCTGTACTGATTTGTTTTTTTACACCAAATTCTGTTCCATCGGTCCAAGCTTCTCCGGACACATGTGAAGTGTGGATGTAGGTTTCATCAGTATAAACTAGTGGTCTATCTTGAGATCGATATTCCGCAATTTTGATAAGGTAATTTATTCTTAGCAGTCGTATGTTGTGTTTTTCCATTAATATTTTTCGGTTGTCCTCGGTCTTTTTCCATTTAAATCCTAATTTTTGTGTTTGTTTTCGTAAGGTGGAAATGCCAAATTTGTAATCTATATCGGATTTTAACACAGAGTGGAGTCCCTTTAAGGTTGGAAATTGCTTATGGGACAGATGAAAATTGTATATAGTTCTCCGGATGACTTCCTGATCAAAATCGTCTACTGCTGATGACGGACAAGGACGCAACTTTTTATTCTTCGGGGAGGTGAATTTCTTTGTTGTTACGAATTTCTCGCTGTTGCTCTCAGTCACAATGTTATAAACAGTAGAGAGACAAACACCTGTAGCTTTTTCAACTAACTGGGCAGCAGTGTAAGGCAAGTTTAAAATTTTCCTCAGTTCATTTTCAAAATATTTATAACAGTTGAAAATTATTTGCTTACTTTGACTCTCAATAGGACCAAAATTACTTACAGCCATATTTTTTTTAAATATAGAAATTATTCGTAGTCGTACGGGCGGGCACAATAATTAATTGAGAATACAATCAAATCATATCTAAAAATATACACACAACGTAAATAAAATTGACAATTTCACACTGACATTATTTTTGATTTTAGTTCTTCGATATATATATATATATATAACAACCTCTTTGTATGCTGATAGTACAAGAAAATAGAAAATTCAAATATAGAATGCCTGTAAACAAACAATACTACTACATATGCAATTCCACGCTCTCGATGATTCAACTATACCATATATTCTGTGAATAAATGATGATTTGATTTGATTTGATTTGAAAAATACTACAGTTATGCAGCGCCGCCATGAGCAACTACCAGTCCGTTTGACCCAGTTTAGACGCGCCGCCTTTTTCGACACATTTTTCGTGGGGTTTTTTTCGTTCGCTGGTATAACAGTATAAAAAAACCGGCCAAGTGCGAGTCGGACTCGCGCACCGAGGGTTCCGTACAAACTTTCACTTAGCCTAACATTATGACCCGGTTACGGTTGAGTTAAGTTTGCAACTCATATCTATAGCATTGCATACAAATGAGGTGCAAACAAACTTAACGCAACCGGGTTGTTCAAATAGGTTAAGAAACTTGAAAAAAAATTGCTAGTAGAGACACGGTTATAATTTTCGAATAATATTTATGTTTATTTATTTATACAAATTGCCAAAATTTCAAAATTTTCGTCTGGTAAACTTCGGAGATAAAGGGGGGGACGATGTTATTTTTCACATTTCCTTATACAAAATTTAATCACAATAAAAAAAAAAAACATGTACAAATCAAGCTATTTCATATACCCTACTTGACCTAGTAGCTAGACTGGCGCTCTATTATAGTCGGACAGACAAAGTCGCACCATCCCAAGTAACAAATTCACGTTATATAATAGTTGCGTAAACGTTTTTCATGTCCTGTTGGTTCTATAAAGTGCGTCATATAATCGTCGTATAGGCGTTTATATAACGCGAAAAGGGCCCAAATTAATCGACATTATTATTATTTAGAAGTTACATAAAAGTCCGTCAAGAACTATTAAACGTTGCTTAGTTGTTATATAAAAGTTTTCTACGGTATTTTCAGTTACATAATGGTTTTATCCGGACTGTTATGGAATCATTGAAGTCCCATAACACTTATATACACGGAAATGATTATGGTGGAGATGGTGATGGTGATGATGGTGATTGAACATCACCACCACCACCATCTCCACCATCCAACACCATCACCACCATCATCACCATTACCTCACCACCATCACCATCATGAACACAATCCACCATTATCACCACCATCTATCATCATTATTAAAAAGTGTCATCGACATGGGACTTAGGTATCCTACTTGATGACAAACTAGATTTTGGATGTCATATTGAGCGAACAATTTCTAAATCGCATCAAATGCTAGGTTTTGTGTTGAGAACTGCAAAAGTTTTAAAGAACTCCTCTACATATTTATTATTCTATAATTCGTTAGACCACACCTGGAAATCGGGTTGTTGAATAGATCTAATTTCCAGAAAGAAATATTGAACATTCTTGGCTCAGAAAATTAGCATATTATGTCGTCATTAACTTCTGTGTTCAATTTTTGTGGTGCCTATTTAGGTATGTATATCTTACACTATATTATTCTTTGCGTACATAGTCGTTTCTATATAAGATTAATTTATCAAGTGATTCTGTCACAGTGAAGACTCGTATCAGTGTATGTCTTAGTGAGAGCTGTCTAGGAAATAAATGCATGCTTGGTTTTATATATATTTAGATTGTAAGCCTATTTTTACACACTTGTTTCTGTTTGTTCTCGAATAAATAAATAACTAAAATCTCCATCATCACATTCATCACTATCACCATCATCACCATCACCACCACCACCCACCACCTTCACTTCACCACCACCACCATCATCACATTCATCAACATTATCAACAACATCACCACCATCACCACCACCATCATCATCACTATTATCACCATCACCACCATAAAAATCATCATCATCATCACCACCACAATCCTGACTTGGTGACAATGGAATCACCTCAGGAGTACACTAAAAAGGATACGACTAACGGTCTTAACGTACCTATAATATTTAAATAATTATCCTCTAACTTCTAATCATTAAGGAGTTGTACCTTCCAGCATCAGGTCAGCGTGATCAGATGTTGACTTTCAAACGCTAAAACTTGAATAGCTTTAGAAAATATACGAATAACATTGTAAGTGGCTATACAATTTGAGGGTTGCCCTCGATTTCCCCAGGATCCCATCATCCGATCACGACATGGTGACAATGGAACCACCTCAGGAGTATACTCTCTCGAATAAAAAAATATTTTAAAAATCAGTCTACAATTGATAGAGTAATCGGTGGACATACATAAAAAAAAATATTTTCAGTTGAACTATTATTAACATTAAAATACATATACGGAACCATTTTCTGTAACCATCATTTGGAAGTTAGTGTTTCAAGTTTGAACAGTGTATGATGGACCTTTATGTAATTTTTAGGTCCGCTTAAAGTTATGTAGTGGTTGCAAAATAACGCTTACTTTATATAATGGTTCGTAGTTACCTAGTACCACTAAAATACTTCTGTTATAAACGGGTCCAAAAATAACAATTTAGCGACGGTTTGGTTACATAAAAGTCGTGTAAAGGTTACGTAGGCACCATCGCTAGTTAACGGAACCCTTTTATGTAACTGTTCTATAACGCCGTCCATCGCTGGTTAAAGGAACACTTTTATGTAACTGTTGTATAACGTCGTCGTATTAGTACGTTAGGAGTAACCGTTACACAACGTTTTAGTTGTCTATTAACATCTACACAACAGTTATATAACCGAAGTCGTATATGACAGGTTTTATATAACCAATTTGTTTGTTGGGATAAGGGTTCCTTTTTTACCATTTTGGTACGGAACCCTAAAAACCGGCCAAGTACGAGTCGGACTCCCGCACCAAGGGTTTCGTACAAACTTGCATCTACCCTAAAATTGTTACCCGGTTCCAGTTGAGTTAAGTTTGCACCTGATACATAAGGCATTGCATACGATACAAATAAGGTGTAAACTTAACGCAACCAGGTTATTCTAATAGGTTTTTTGATTTTTTTTAAAAATACCTATATATAAAAATGGTTATAATTTTCGTGTTTCATTAATTGATTTAGTGTAATAGTTATTTATACAAATTGTGAAAATGTCAGAATTTTCATCGATCTGATTTGATGATGAAGCCGGACGGTAGGCACCTGATCAGCGCAGTAAAATAATCTATATATAATTTATTGCTATACCTATAGGGCGAGCTATCTCGATGGACCTATTTAACGTTCATATGTTTCTTTATAAAATACATTTTTGTGTCAAGCTTTTATTAGGGACTGAAGTTTTCTTTAGACAGCCATCAATTGCTCATCGAGTTGAGAGAGCTAAAGAGCTCAAACTCGGTAGGATTGCGGTAACTTATAACAGAGTTCCTATGCCCACCTTCCGTCTCCATCATCATATCAGCTCGATATTATCATAACATTGCATTGTCACCAAACTTACAAAAGTGTGCAAAAATTTTGTACAATCAGAAACCGGCAAGTGGGTTCCAAGATTTGACCCATATCAACATACTAACCCGGCAACAATAAAAGTACGCAAGGTCCATAGTTATGATTGACAGTGGCTGATTGTCTGTTTGTATTTAAGTATTTAGCAAGCTATAAAATATGCACACTCGTATGGTCGCCTAGTATTCACAGTATAAGTCTGCTACATCTTAATTGGAGACTAATTACATTTGCGTAATTATTTAAAAATAAAATGAAACTGAAAATTAAATTTAAATAATATGACAATTCTGCCTACAAAATTACTCTTTACTGCATGTGACAATCTACTAGGTATGCGTTTTAAACACAATAAAAAAAATTCATACATGTACAAATCAAGTTTCATATACCCTACTTGACCTAGTAGCTAGACTGGCGCTCTAATAGTCGGACAGACAGACAGACACACTAAGTCGCACCATAAGGGTTCCTTTTTTACCTTTTTGGAACGGAACCCTAAAAACCGGCCAAGTACAAGTCGGACTCCCGCACCGAGGGTTCCGTACAAACTTTCATCTACCTTAACATTGTTACCCGGTTCAAGTTTAAGGTTCAAATTAAAAAAAATACTAGATAGAAGAATGGTTATATTTTCGTGTAATAGAATAGTTATTTCCTTAACATCTACATAGGTACCACACCCAGCCAGGATGGAGCCTGCCCCGGATGCACCAGGGGGCACAGATTTATAAAGTTATAAGGTATGACACGCTCCGGGATGGGGAAGGAGAGCTGGCAGCAAAAGGTCGACCACAATCAGCCTATTATGCAACCTTTAGCCAATATTGGAAGTTAGGAGAGTTGGGATAGAGCAGCGGTGATGAGCGTTGATGACGACGTTGGCATTGCGTGTTGTATTCACCGGGATTCTTAGGAGGAGATGACCTTTCCTGTTCGTTATTTTATGCATTTTATTTATCTTCGTCCGATTCACTGTCCGTTTCTTCTAGTTCTTATTCCTGTCTGATGCTAGTTCTGACCTCTAATATGGGTTTTTTTGTCATATTACTGCAAATTCTGGTGAAAAGACTTTTTCCATGTGAAGCTGGGCCGGCCAACTTGGAGTTTTAGTAACTGGTGCCGATAAGCAGCGTCCAATTGCTGTGGACTTGGGCGCCGCAGGATGTGTGCGTAGTAACACAAGCCAATACATTTAATTCTTTTCATTACAGTTTTTTCCCTCCAAAAGGTCGTGTATTTTGTTTTGCCAGGTTTTGACCCTGCACATTTGAGTCCAGTGATTGATGGCTCTATAACAATTTCTATAGTAGTCAGGCGATTTGCCTTTGCGTGCGGGACTCTAATCAAGTTGGCGAGTATTTTTGCGTTTCTTACTGCTTGCTTGCATCATGCATTGATGGTGTTTTTCCTATTAAAGGCTGAAGTTATATAAGTACCTAAGTACCTAGTTTCTTTGGCGGGGGTAACCGTCGTACCGGAGAGATTAATGTAGTTCCTGTTGCTCTCGTTTATTGGGTCTCGGACTAAGTTTTTTGTCTTAGTTTCGTTTACTTTTAGTCCCACCGAGTCGAATGGTGTTTTGGTCTTTGTGTAGCTTCTTGCACGCAGTTGTTGGAGGCTGTTCGATAATATAATGACATCATCCCCGAAAGCAAAGACTATTGGTAGCTGTATCTTTTCATCTTGATTGAGTTTTATGAATGGCAATTCTTCTAACGTTTTGATTACGCCGTCTATTATATCGATGAATAACCGTGGTGAGAGCGGGCAACCCTGTTTGACGCCTATGCCTTTCTTGATCCATCTGGTTTGTTGGTAGGGAATGCAAACCGGTTTTAAACGAAACAACCGGTTATAACCGCCCATATTAGCAAATTAGAAAACCGGGTTCGTTTTCGGTTATTTTCTATACATACATTCGGTACAGTATATGTTTTTTTATTTTTCATTTGTTAAGTCATTTGTCTATGATTTTGAAAGGATAAATTATATGAACATATTTTAGGTACTTCAATTGTAGTATATTAGGAAAGTTCTACAAGCGTTTCAAGCGCTATCAATTTCCTATTGAATATTTGGAACAAATAAATGACAATAACCATAAAAATTTGGTTAAACGATGTTTAGTGCTTGCGGTGTAATATAATAGATTTAAATTTTACAATTGTTGCGGCTCATCTCTTCAATATAGGCCACAGGAACCTGATAATGATTGAAACGAAGAAGCAGCGAGAACTCTTTTATTGATGTTTTAAATTCTTCAAAATAATTAAAAACATGGGAAAACTCAACCTAGTTGGCAGCCACACTATCAACTTACAACATCATATAACGTGACATCGTTTTCTAGTGAATAAAAACTGCATACCAGAAATTATTTCATTGGCAATGGCTTTAAAGAAAATGGCAGTTAACGGTGATAGTATTTATCTAAAGCTTACAAACAGTTATTCTTAACGTAGATGCTGATCGTGTGTTTCCAACCGCTGGATATTCATTTCTACAGTAAATTATCAAAGCAAGTTAAAATAATTGTAAGGTTTTATATTCTTTCAAACAAAATAAATAATTAATAATGTAGATATGCTGTAAATCCGTTAATACTAATGATGATATTAATGTTTGCCGGGGTCAGTAGTTTGCAGTCATGTGAAACGCTAATGTGGCGGGCTTATTGGGTTGGGGGATAGAGATAATATGACGCTGTTACTTAGCTTAGCTGACCCACTTTGTATATGGATGGTCGGATTGGTCGGGTTTGGCAAGTAGTTAGCAGTGATAATAGAAAGATCTCACCGCATTCTGCTTTGACGCATTGTAATGAAGGGCCCCACGTGTTAAACCTGGTGTTTTTTTTTTACATTCTCTAATAAAACAAAATGTAATCACAATAATGTATTGTTTTTCATAAACGAACAGATCAAGCTCTTTCATTTGATACGCTACTTGACCTAGTAGTTTTAATTTTTGCCCTAATATACGTCGTTTTTATTAGAAAATAAAAATATATTTTCAAATGTTTCCTTTTCAATACATAATAAATAGCATAAGTTTTTTAGATATGGCGCTCTAATAGTCGGACAGACCGACAAAGTCGCACCATAAGGGTTCCTTTTTACCTTTTTGATATGGAATCCTAAAAATGCATTTACATGTATTTCTTTAACACTATCAGCAATATCAGATAGTGACTACCTATCTAATTGTACAATTAGTTAGTTAGACTTACATTAGTTCTGTCCTTACCAGGCTCGAGTAGGACGATTATCCGCTCTAGCTTCCATGATGTGGGGAAATGTCACAAGCGCTAACAGATAGTGACTATCTAATTGTACAATTAGTTCGTTAGACTTATATTAGTTCTGGCGTTGCCAGGCTCGAGTAGGACGATTATCCGCTCTAGCTTCCATGATGTGGGGAAATGTCACAAGCGCTAACAAATAGTGACTATCTAATTGTACAATTAGTTAGTTAGACTTACATTAGTTCTGTCCTTACCAGGCTCGAGTAGGACGATTATCCGCTCTAGCTTCCATGATGTGGGGAAATGTCACAAGCGCTAACAGATAGTGACTATCTAATTGTACAATTAGTTCGTTAGACTTATATTAGTTCTGGCGTTGCCAGGCTCGAGTAGGACGATTATCCGCTCTAGCTTCCATGATGTGGGGAAATGTCACAAGCGCTAACAGATAGTGATTATCTAATTGTACAATTAGTTAGTTAGACTTACATTAGTTCTGTCCTTACCAGACTCGAGTAGGACGATTATCCGCTCTAGCTTCCATGATGTGGGGAAATGTCACAAGCGCTAACAGATAGTGACTATCTAATTGTACAATTAGTTCGTTAGACTTATATTAGTTCTGGCGTTGCCAGGCTCGAGTAGGACGATTATCCGCTCTAGCTTCCATGATGTGGGGAAATGTCACAAGCGCTAACAGATAGTGACTATCTAATTGTACAATTAGCTAGTTAGACTTATATTAGTTCTGGCGTTGCCAGGCTCGAGTAGGACGATTATCTGCTCTAGCTTCCAGGATGTGAGGAAATGTTACAAGCGCTAACAGATAGTGACTATTTAATTGTACAATTAGTTAAACTTACATTAGTTCTGTCCTTGCCAGGCTCGGGTAGCACTACTATCCGCAATAGCTTCTATGATGTGGGGAAATGTTATAAGCGTTAACAGATAATGACTATTTAATTGTAGGTATAAATAGTTTATAGACTTACATATTTCTCCAAATATAGTGACTGATTGTCAAGCAACGCCTTGACCATTCGCATCAAGTAGATGAGCAGGGCTAAGTTGTTCTGTACAACATTAACTTTTACACCTTCCGAAATGAAAGTGCACATCCTCGGCAGCATTTCATGCAAGCCTGGATCACATGCCAGAGATTGCAAGGCTTCCTGCAAATATTTTCATTATATTAATAAAATAATACACTCATCTTACACACTCTTTTCACAATTTAATCATGATAATACTCCGAGTACGGGTAACGTCTCGTTTGCAGTACAATCTCTGGAACATTGCACGCAACATCGTTTTACAGATATATCATGGCAGCAGTTTTCGTCATTGGAAATAATTAATATTGTAAAGTAGATGGAAACTAAAAAATCTTACGGATACGATGAAATGCCAATCACAGTAATTAGTAGTATCGAATTGCTATCAGGTCCTCTTGCACACTGGTTTAATAAGTGTTATGAAAAAGGTATAATTCCTGATGAATTAAAATTTGCTAAGGTGATACCTGTTTCTAAAAAAGGTCCCAAAACGGAATCAAAAAATTATCAGCGAATATCGCTACAACAGTACTTACTGTCAAAAAATTTCGAAAAACTTATTAAGACCCGGCTTTTAAAACATTTTAAAGAAAATGCGATTATTAATTCGAGACAATCTGGATTTCAAGAAAAAAAAGGGGACCAGAGATGCTATAGATTCCTTCGTCGATGACATTGTGTCAGATTTTCATAATAAAAAAAAGGTAAGCCGGTATATGTATTTCTAGATATTAGTTCCTCATTTGATATGGTGGATCAAGGAATTCTTATGAGAAAACTATTTTTTTACGGAAATAGGAGTCAGTCCTATCGGTTTCTGCAGAGTTACCTCAATAATAGCACACTGTGGACACTCCCTGCTTTCCGCCGGACACTCCCCGCCGCGCTCTTCCCACTCACAGTTCAGCGTACACACAGTAACTGCGAGGTAACCGAGCGCGGGTGGGCGGCACTTTCAGGGAGTGTCCATACTGTACGTAGTACTCTTTATTATACTGTGATAATAGATACCAATTTGTGGAGTTAAAGAGTTGTGATAATAATACCGATTATTTGTGAGATCGGAGTACGTAAAGGTAAACAGAGGAGTTCTACAGGGCTCTATTTTGGGTCCTATTTTGTTTATTCTTTATACAAACGACCTGATCGATTTTATTAGTGAAACAATTACTGATTGCCGATTAACAGTATTTGCCGATGACTACAGATAGTTTGTCTGAACTAAGGCGGTTTGGTGACTAATGCATTGACAGCTTTTCATCAGTGGTTCCATATAAACAGTTTACAGTTAAACACAGACAAAACAAAATTAATGTTATTACAACCTAACACCAAAAAACGGATTAGCTTGTTGTGTTAATTAATAACGCTTCATTAGAAATAGTTGATAGTGTCAAATTTCTCCGTGTACGTATTGGCGCAAGACTAAACTGGAAAGAGGAACTTGAGGTTGTAGAACACTCCATTTCTTCGGCTTGTTATGCTTTGAAAAGCCTTAGGGACGAGCCTCTATTGAACAGCTGTTTATTATGCGTTAGTAGAGTCTAAATTACGTTATAGTGTTAAGCTCTGGGGTCATAGTTTTGAGTATAATGTCAATAGAGCCTTTGTCGTTCAAAAAAGGGCAATACGGACTATCATGCGTAATCCCCAGTGGATTTCTTATCGAAGCTATTTTACAGAATTGGGCTTACTGACGGTCCCTTGCCTGTACGTCCTTGTGTTAATTACCGATTTGTTAAAACGGTGTCAAAGCACGAGTCACTTGATGAACAAGAATTGCGTCCACAAACGCGAAAAAAAAAAAGTAAAGCAAAGCTTTTTTCCCAAACTCAAAATTGCACAGCATTCTGCTTAATATCAAGCTGTGAATTTATTTAACAAACTTCCAACCGACCTAAAAGTTATGACTAGTCATACGTTGTTTAGTAGAAAATTAGATATTTTTATTGAGAGGGTGTTTTTACAGTATTGAGAAAATCTTCATCAAAAATAACTATTATTATTAAGTTTGAATGTGTAGTTGAGTACTAATGAAATAGTCTATATATTAGCGATTAAGTTAACTTTGTCGCATTTATTTATTGTAAGTTCATTTTATTGTATTTCAAACACAATCTCTGTATTGTTTCTGAATAAAAATCATATCATATCTGATAAAGGCCGATGACGAGGATGATGACAATTATGTATAGGTATCAAGGTTGAAAGGTTTTTCACTTTTCGACTCTATGTGATGGTGTTAAGGTTGAAAAGTGACGAACCTTTTCATTCCGCAAATGTACAAACCATAGTTGGGCAAAAATAACTTATATGATTAACCGGCCAGACCTAATTCTCATTACAAAAAGATCAAATAAGATTTACTCTGGAGCGCGTTATTCCAAATGTCATGATAGTGAATCTTCATTCTAATTGACGATTAATGCGTTAACCCGCGTAGCGTTGCCAAAAGAAAGTTTTATGAAAATTTAATCATAATAAGTAGGTTCTAAAAAAAACGTTTTTTTTTTTAAATAACGGTTATTTGAATAATCGTTATTTTGATTAATATTGATTGATTTAAATGAATGAAATGATATTTTATTTATGCCATATTTAACGGGTATACTACATAAATACGAAAGTTAACTAATTTTATAAATTCCGAATGGATCAAAATTCCAAATATGACAATTGCGAATTTTATAAATCCGAAATTTAAAAATGCCTTAAGTTTACATTTTCGAAATTCCGAATTTCAATACACCGAACAATAAGAAGTCCGACTGAATAATAATCGGCAATATCAAAAGTACGAATTCCAATTTTCAAAATTCCGAATATCATTACACCGATCAATAATAAATCCGACTAAACAAAAGTCCGAAACATCAAAATAACCTAACCTACAGTTTTCGATTTTTGGCCCATGTTCCATTTTGTCCATTGTGTACATGGAAGCAAGCATTATGACGTCCCGCTCGCTCCGCTATACATGGTCACAATACTTTTACGTTTTTATTACGATTGTTAAAAATCACGAATTTTATATTTCCGAATGTCAAAATTCCGAAGTAGCAATGACATTTCGGATAATAAAAATTCGGACTATTATTTTTAGGTATTTTAAAACATCCGGCTTTTATTTCTGCGGGGTTATAAACATCGGAATATTGAAAATTCTGATATTTGATATTCGGTAAACTAAATTTCGTGCATTTCAATAATCGATATTTTAGTACAAAGGAAATATGAAATTCGGAATTTCGACAATCGGAAAAATCACATTCGGAATAAAATATTTCGGATTATTTGGGTGTTCCCATATTTAACCAGTTTCATAGTCATTGAAATATAACAATTTAACGGATCACTGTCAGTCCACCCGTGACCATGGAAAGCTGGAAAGCTTCCGAAACGTCGGGAACTAAAATGAGATAATATAATAAATTGTTTTATTTCAATGAGTAATAATCGCGGAAACAGAAGAAAACAGTTTTCATAATGTCAAATTATACAGAGTACATTTGTAAGAAATTTTGTAAATACGCAATTAGTAGTTTGATTATCAAGGTGCGTCCACATTTGTATCATTTGCCCGTATCAGATCATCGTCGCGTGGCATGATCGCGTGTCACGATCACGCGTTTGGACGTTGCGCCGATCGGATCGCTCGAAATCCATTTTGCTACGGGTATCACACACTTATATCGGACGAGTACGGTATGATCGGCGCGCCGACTGTAAGCGTCCAAGCAGCGCGATACGCAGTCATGCTACGGCACGGTGATCGGATACGAGCAAATGATACAAGTGTGGACGCACCTTTAGGTAACCTATTGTTATTTTTTTCCAGAAGCAAGTACCACCAAATGGCCCAAATGATGGACCCTGGGGATACCTACTCGATTATAGGATTGGTTAAACATAGAAGAGTATTTTTTTAGCTTATTAGATTTAGAATGAGGAGCATTTAGCCCTCAAGGTCCATCATCAGGACCTTTTGGTGGAGCTCCTTCTAAATGCTCCTCGTTCGACGTCCATTAAACTAAAAAAACACTCGTCTAGGTTGAAACAATCTTAAGATCCAGTAGGTACCCCGAGGGCAGAGATATGCAAAATGAATTCGGATGACGAATAACGAATAAGAATAACCAAATTATTCGCGAATGACGAATAAAGTTATCGAATGATTATTTTTATTAGAATAATTGTGAGCGTCAGGATGACTGGACCAAGAGAGGTTTTGGAAGTTTAGCTATGCTATGTTTTTGTACCTATTTTCTAGCTGATATAGAATAATTTTATTTAAGGAGAAGTATTAAAAATAAAGTGGCTAGCCATTCTGTCGTCAGGATGACTGGACCACGCTGTTCTTACCTTGTTGTGAGGCATTATAAATAGTTTTTTTTGTAATGATTTAGTGCTTAATTTGTGCCTTTAGGTTTGACTTACGTTTACATTTTATCGACACACCAAACAAAGTTACAACTACAAAGAGAGTAAAGCAAGTCACACACGGAACATAGGGAATTTACGTATTACGTATTATACTATAGTAGTCTTATGTGTGACGTGCTTTACTGGTGATACCAATATTTATTATACCTACGAAGAGGATATTTAAGATATATCAAAATAAAATAAAAACGAATAAGATAATCACTTCCAAACTGTATTCATAAAATCGTTATAACGGCAAATTACTCTCAGTTAAATGAGATTGAAAATTGTTGCCGGGAAAATATTACGTCAAATTAGTTTTTTTTTTACTGTAAGAGGCTGCGCACTTGAAATTGGCCGGAACTTTGAAAAACTTCTTCACTTCCGGTCCAAATTTTACGGTTATATTTACATCATGATGTGACATGTGAGATCAGTATGAAACACGTGGCATCATTTAGCCCTTCAACCGTAGAGAAAGGAAACATAAGTCTGTCAGTTCTGAAATGGCCGAAGTACTTGACAGACGGTGCCAAAGATGGGCACTGGATACCCCTTCCTACGTCATGGCATGTGACATCTTGCCGAAAATTATTATAAACGTTTTAAAATAACAGTGTAAGACAGACAGACAGACAGACAGACAGAAACTCTTTCGCATTTATAATATTAGTATGGATTTTTTCATAATTTCAGTTAAGTCATAATAAAATTGTGCTTCTAGCAGCCATTTCTTCAATATATTTTTAAATGTTTGTGAGGAAGGTGCATCCCTGATACTGTCCGGTAACTGGTTGTAAATTAAAGGGCCGAGAACGTAAGCTGACCGTTTAGTTTTCGCTAGCCTGTGGGTCACGGGGCCGAAACGACCCGCGTTCTTGTTACTACGCAGACAGTGTTTACTGTTTGCTTGTTTGGTCGCAATCTCTCCACTGTGGGCGTATGTGAGTATTGCCGCTTGTTGGATCAGTGCACATGGTAGTGTCAGGATGTTGTACTGCCTAAAGTATTGGCGAGCAGAGACTTCATCACGAACACCTGCTATTGCTCGAACGGCTCGTTTTTGCAGTAAATATACCCTATGCCAGTCCGCCGCTCTGGCTCAGAGCTCCGTGCCATACGGAATGAGAGCGTGCACCGTCGCGAAGTAACAGCTCCTGACGACGTCCCTGGTCGCAGTACTGGCGAGACGTCTCAACGCGGAACACGCGCTGCCCAACTTGGCGCACAGCTGGTCAATGTGCGTGTCCCACCGCAGCCCACTGTTAATTGCGAAGCCCAGGAGTTTGGTATCTGTTACCTGTTGGGGAGCGTTCAAGTATTACGTAACGAATTTGGGGGAAGGGGGGGTCTTGTAAAACGTTACAATGCGTTACAGAGGCAGGCGGGGGGGTTTGAACAACGCGTTACGTAACATTGTTTTTTTTACCCTTCAGAACGGTCGTGTACAGAGATTCTCTTAAGCATTTTATACCTTATTTTTCTCAAATTTTCAAATGGAATGACCATTTTCGGTAAAAATGGTCACTTGGTGATTACGTAACGTTTTACTAGGGGGGAGAGGGGAACAGAAAAACGTTACGGCGCGTTACATAGGGGAGAGGGAGGATCAATAATCTCCAAAAATTGCGTTGCGTAATACTTGAACGCTCCCTTGGACAGGGTCATCGCCAGCTCACACCATCAACGGCTGGGTTATGTGACCATTACGACTGAACTTCATGCAAAAAGTCTTACCTTTAAACTCAAACTCAACTTTTTTATTGGTGATAGGTACATATCACAGGGCAGTTAAGTTACAATAGACAACATTTCATTTTTCTTACCTCCTAATTTTATCGAACTATCTAATAGTATTTGCAAAATTACGAGGAATTTATATTGTATTTTTATTTTATTTTTAGATTTAGCCACAGATTTTGATAAAACAAAACTACCTCATTTTATAAGGATCTAAGCACAATGTGAGGCAGAATAAATGTAGCGCCTTTACAAAATGCTTTTTAAAAAGTAAAAAATATATCGCATCTGTGCTTTTATAATGAAAACTACTGACAAATGTCACGACAACAACTTGAATCTTTATTGTTATTGAATCGGCGGCAGTTACAATTTTAATTTGGCTTCTGTTTAAGTAATTGGTTTAAAATCTTAAAATGAGCAACAAGAAAATGTATCGGCAACATCCAATGATTACGTGTTTTGTGCCATCTTGTACAACCAAAGCATTGATGTCTCCCAATAAAAACAATTCCAGAAAATTGCACAATCCTAGCAGAGACTTCAAACATTTAGATACCCAGTTGGTTTTAAGAAATTCCACGCTGCTGCGCCCTCTAAGTGTACTAAGTAACATTAAAATCACAAAATCTGAAATTTTACAGAGTAAAGTAATTAGCCGGTTTAAGGATCCATATTGAGAGTTATTCGCAGAATTCGGTTGTACAAGCTGTAGAAACTCCACGCTGTAGTCAACAATAAATTAGTTTATTGAAGGATATAGTTGTATGTGGACTAATTATAATTAATCTTCAATCACCGGTATTGAAAAACATTTAACGATCGGTTTAGTTCAGTGGGAGTAACATTTTCTGAAAAGCTAAAGGTCCTGGGTTCAAATCCCGGTAAGGGCAAATATTTGAGTGATGAGCATAAATGTTTGTTCCTGAGTCTTGGATCTTTTCTATGTATAAAAGTAAATATATCTTTTAAATATATCGTCATCTAGAACTCATAACACAAGCCTTATTGAGTTTACCACGGGGCTAGTTCGATTTGTGTAAATATTGTCCCGTAATATTTTTTAATTGAAATGTAAGTATGGTCAGCTGCAGAGAAATATGGCTTACCTGCTTAGAGACTGCAGACACTTATACTATCCACTTTAAATAGTTATCAAGATTGCACATGAAGTATGAACAGTACTTCGTCGGTGAGGGAGAACAAATATTATAACCCTCTTTTTTTCTTCAGCGTAGTCTGATAAAAAATATCCTCTAACCATCTCTGGATGGCCAGCTACACGTGTACCGAAAATAGTTGACATCCGTTTAGGCGTTTTATCGCGATGAATTTTCGATTCAGTGACCATAATATAGTCCAATCTCCATCTGTCTGTCTGTCTGTCCGTCCGTCCGTCCATCCATCCGTCCACCCGTCCGTCCGTCCGTTTTTCCCTCCGTCCGTCTGTCTGTCTGTCTATCTGTCCGTCCGTCCGTCGGTCCATCCGTACTTTCTCAGGAACCCATATCAAGTTGAAATTAACATCAAATCACGCAACAAAACGGGGCTTAATCGCGTATAAATATGATTTAATTACCTTTCGTTGGTAATTCTTCGACGTTTCGGACGTCGCGTTACGTCCATGGCCTCGAAGGAAGGAGTTTCCTTTTGTTGTGTTGTGATAATGAGTGAAGATCGTGTAAGTTTAAATCAATGTTTTTAACATCAAATACACGTACAACTTATGCTTGCGGTCCCTTAACGCTGTAATTAAGCTTATAAATCAACGCAATCCAACGATACAGTCGTCGTTAAAAAAGGTTATGTGAAAGTTTTTAGGAAACCCTTATGTAAGGAATTTTATTTTGTTGTTATTTTTGTCACTCCATCGTTATTCGAAACTGAAAATAAAATAAAATATATAAACCCATAAAAAGTGGTTTATATTTCACCAACAGACAACAAAGTGTTCCTATGGGTTTTTTCTGTTTATTATTCCATAGGGGTTCTGTTTTTACCAACTGAGGTACGAAACCATAAAAAACACATTAACTAATACATACATTTTATTTTTTGTATTATGGTTGAACTACCTATTGAAACCAATAAGTCAATAATATATCTATGTGTCGTCGTTCATAAATAACTTGTTCCATTTAGTTGATTTATTATTTAATGGGACTGGGCTGGGCATGTCTGCCGTATGAACCCGGATCGGTGGGCCAAGGTAAGTAAGTACCGCATGGATCCATTTAGCAAGGGCTGGCGGGACGTATGCGCTGGATAGGGATGCATGGCGGAAAAGAGGGGAGGCCTTTGAACAGATTATATTATATTATATTATTTAATAGAATGGTGTTTTATTGTTGCAATGTTGATAGATTTACATTTGTGTATCAAAATGTTTGTTTATCTGAATAGTTGTCTACGAGCAGAGCGCCCGCTAGGCGGGTGCCTGGCAGCGAATGTGTTAACACATTAATGACCGACATTTTCGTAGAAAACACGTATGTAGCGAAAACTTATTACTAGCAGAGCGCCCACCCAGTGGGTTCCGGGCCGAGCAAGTGTTGCATTTGCTTGTAAGTTAGCAACGCCACTCGACACGGAAACTCGCCAAAATTTCCGGAATAAAAACTATCCCAGATGCTTTCCATGGCCTCGAACTATCTCCATACCCCTTTGCATTTATAATATTATAGTGTAGTATACCTACATATATCATTATGGATACATACATACCGCGTTACCCCGCTGAATGGCAACGCCTATACGCTGAGCGAGAAACCAACCAGCCATATGGGCGTCGGAGGACCGGATAAGCATGCAGCTGAGTTTTGAGGCAACTTTACTTTCTACTTTCTGGTCCCAGGGTCTTTATGGCAATCCGTGAAAATACAAAACTGTCACCCGGTATTTGCGGACTGCGGTGCTTTGCTGATTCACCCGCAGCTACGCTTTTCGAGACTAGGTATTAAAGTTTAAAACAAAATAAACGTCACGATAAACCGGCTTGTGATTAAAACAAGAAGCTGACAGTAAGTAATTAAGGAAATGGTAACATTTTTTATTTTTTCTTTAATATTTTGAGTTTTATCATAGTATTTGGCAAGCCAAGTACCTACTATGATTAAAGGGCTCAAAATATTTCAATTTCAGTTTAGTCAGGGGATTTAGGTCCATGGGGGCCAGAGTCTCACGAACTTTTCAATACCTTGAAGAAAGAACTTATTCGATCTTCCTCTGATCCCAGAGCTGGTGCGTTTCTCGGACAAAGGCTCAATATTGCTGTGCAGCGGGGAAACGCCGCCAGCATCTTGGGATCATTTCAGCCAATGAGCGACCTTGGGTAGGAGGGTTACCTAGTCCTTTATGTAGTTGTAGTATGCATCTTTATCTTGTATTAGGTATAAGAAATTTGTAATATATAAATAAAATAGTCAGGGGATGAAATGGTTGGTTACTTTTCGACTCTATGTGATGGAGTTAAAAAGTTAGGTTCTAAAGTGACAAAACCTTTTCATTTCGTGACTGTAAACGGTTACGTTTGAAATGAAAGTATTAATAAAATTAAACATTTTAATTACATATTTTGTACACTTCAACGTTTATCGAAAATATATGTTTTCCAAAATAACTCTGCTCTTGTTTATAGGGTTTAATTAACTTGTTATCAATCAAAGGCCTCTTAGTCTTTTACAGACTATTGAAACAGTGTCATCTCGGAAAACAACGTTTTTCGTGGCTATGTAAGCCAATACGGCAACGGCACACGCGACCCACAGGCTTGACAGATGTAAGAATGGCCTGAGCGCGGTGAACCAGTGCCGGGCCGATGTCTTTTGGCACGATTGGTTGCGAGTGTTTTGAACCATGCCTCATCCAAAATCTTGCGGCCATCCAAAACCAGTTTGCGCCATTTGTCCCTATCTACTGCACACTCCTCCGAGTTGTGGACACGGATGTCAAACGCTTGCATGTCCCGCTTGGCACAATTTTTATAACGCAGCATTGGGCGACCGATGCTTCTTTTGGCGTTAGCTACAGCACCGAGCATAACACGCCGCGGCAAACGTAATGGGTGCCTGCGATGCACATGGCCTAACCAACGGAGTCGCTTCTGTTTCAGCACTGCAAAGAGGCTAACTTGTTATAACAGAGGTCGGACAAATGGGCGTCATTGCTTGCAATAACATGGACATGACTCAAAAGTTTGATTGATACATTTCTTACTTGTAATTTTATTTGTAAACGCTGTAAATAAAAACACAGACTTCTTATTGTGTAGATTTATTAAAGTAAATAAACAGTAATTTTTCTAAATTTTCCGTGGTAAGTTTATTCCTTTTTACATCCAAAATATACTTATGAGCTGAAAAACTCCGTTCGCAATCTACTGAAGTTAACGGAGCAAACTTCAGTACTTTAATAGGAATACTTTCATGCCAATAGGATTCAGAGTCTATTTTGCCTTCTATGTATTGGATGAAAGTTTAAAGATCTGGATTTCTTTTAAGTACTGCTTTCATTTTTCCTTGCAAACTGATTCCTATTTCACCTTGATAGCTTTCCAGATTATTCAATATACATCGTATTTTACTTAATGAAAATTCAATAGTATTTGAATTCGATTGCAAACTCTGTATTACGTCCGGGATTTCTTTAAAATTGAAATAACAGCGGCACAAGCATGTTCTTTGTTGCCTATATATCAGAGAATATATAATTTAATTTTCATTCAAATTGTTTAAGATAAGCCATAATAAATAAAACATAATTCGGAAATACGGGCAGAATCTAACGAAAGTCTCCAGCTAACAACATGGTGACTCCAACTATCATACCATCGTTCCCTTTGATGTCATTCAAAGTTCTATTCAGCGCTTCAAAACACCCTTTATGCGCCATTATACTTTCGTCCCAGACTATTGCCCCTTATTTCACATCTTTCAGAAGATGAATTTCCCAAAATGCTGAAATTAGTTTTCTTAGTTTTAAATGAAGTCTATATGCGAAATATTACAACAATTACTCAAATAATTACTGGTTTTTCATACAAACTTTCAACCCCAATTTAACCCCGTTACGGGATGTATTTTTAAAAATGCCCTTGTCAACGTTTTTCACTGTACATAAGGAAGTTGTGACCAAAGTTTTAAGCGTCTAACTTTAAAAACGACATGTTTCTCATACAAACTTTCAACTCTTTTTTATGCCCCTTAGGGGATTAATTTTTATATTAATCCTTAATCATTTGTTTTAGTTTTTAGTAAGAAACCTTTATACAAAGATTTGAGTCTGTAATTTTCCAAATGAACGATTTCCATACAACGGTTCAACCCCCATTTCATCCCCTTAAGGGTTGAATTTCGAAGAATCTTGTCTTAGTACACGTCCAAGTAATATAAAAAATATACATTCCTTTCATGCTTATATTTTTAGCGGTTAAGGCTGTGAATTGTCTGTCAATAGGACTCCGTAGCCAGTGGCAAACGGTAGCGAGTAGTGCGGGTTACCTGGGCAGCAATTCGCCCCAGGGGTGTCGCAGTGCGCGTTTTTTTTTTGTGTTTTTGTGTTTTTTTTTAGTGTACGTGAGTAGTACGTACCATGTTTTGGCTAGGCTCCTCGCGACGTTACTTAGGTTAACCTTGTTTTAAGGGCCGTAAGCCCGCGATAATGTTCAAGTGTTGTTGCGAGTTTACGGATGGCCTCATTTCCATTTGGACGGCAGGCCACACGTTTACCTAGGGAGTTAAGTCTTTTTGCTGCTAAGGTTGTACCTTACCGTCCCTTAGCAGCAAACGTGATTTAGCGATGTTTTATTTTTTTGTTAGTACATTTCGAGTGCCGTAAGCATGAACATGCTGAACCACTTGTAAATGAAAGTGTTTGTTTAGTGCTAGGTACGGGCGGTAGATAATATAGTTACGGTTTCGTACATAAGCAACTGCGTGGCAGCGGTAATGCTGGGGAGTGATTAGATCTTTTCCCCGAAATCGTTAACTCCGAGTAGCAAACTTTCCATTCGCATTTTTCCCCACTCGAACTTCTACCCGCCACTTTTTTTTCTCATTTGCTTGCTTATTCATTCTCCAATATGGCCAAACGACATTTATCACAATATTTCTAATTCTTAAACGATATTTTTTCTATAGCAAAAGTTTCCCAGTCGCTTCTTTTTGCAATAGTTTTGTTTCTTACGAGATATTTTTCCTAAACTCAAATATTCCATGTAATTTTTTTTCCCAATACCGATTTTATTGTTTTGCAAAATGAAATGGGACGCTACGTTTATCAGAAACGGAACAATAAATATACAGATAGAGACACTAAAATACAAAAAATTGTGAACAATTTTCTCATTGATATGACATCCATCGACATATGTATTCAACAACTGTCATACTTAAAATACTAAGTGGTGAATGACTTTCGTCGATTCTTTACCTCAAGTTACTTTATATTTATATTCTACTGAGTGCATGTATTTGTATTGAGATACTCGTACGTACTAGCACAATAGATTACGTTTAGTATACATACATATAGCTCGCCAGATGAAGACGTGAAACTGACTGTTACTGCTTTATTTGGTGAACTAATAGGAAGGTTTTTTTTTGTTGCTGCTTTGGTTTTAAGGTATATTAAGAATACAATTTTACCAAAATAATTATTACGTTGTTTAATTTCTTTTTATAACTTATTTTTATAAATTCAAGTAACAAATTATATGCAATTCAGCTAGAAAACTTGAAAATAAAGTATATTTAGGTAAAGATGAGTGGTGAAGGTAAAATGGCAGAAGGTAATGTATATTATGGATAGGTACGTACCTATTAGGAAATCATTCCTCTTTTAGGTATTCATCGCCAATATTAAGAAAATAAATTATCTATAGTAAATGTATGCTATTAGAAAATTTTGACACTGGGAACGACGACACGAATAATAAACAAAAATATCGGTTATGTACGCTATTAGGAAATTATGATTCTGGTAATATTCGCGAATGATAAACAAAACGATCGGATAGGTACGCTATTAGGAAATTATGAGTATGGTAATATTCGCGAATGATAAACAAAACGATCGGATAGGCACGCTATTAGGAAATTATGAGTATGGTAATATTTATGAATGATAAAAAAGGAGAATGGGTAAAAGTTCGAGTGGGGAAAAATGCGAATGGAAAGTTTGCTACTCGGGAGTTAACGATTTCGGGGAAAAGATCTAATCACTCATGCTGGGTTGCGCATGCATAGATGAGCGGGCAGGCCACCCGCGAGTCAGGCAATGTAAATAATTACTTAAGTTTAGTTAAGATTCTTTTAACGTTAATGATTGTCTATTTTTTGTGTTTTGTCCTTTTGTGTTGTTTAGCGTAAGTTAATATGAAATTGTAGAAAGTTAGGTAGCTTGTAAAATGTAGCACATTGTAATCCTAGATTTTGCCCTTGGACATAGTTAGATACATATCGCTCGCGGCAAGGTGACTTAGCGTCCCACAGGTGTCGATAACCGGATGCTCAGATTACGGGCGCAAACACTTCTCGGAACGTTCGCGAGCTAAGCACGAGGTGCTGAATCCGCGTTAACGTGTGACTGTTTGCGTCCGGGTACTTTGCAGGCTTGCAGTATGGTTCGCAGTATTACGAACAGTGCGATTGTGTTGCGTTTTGGTGCGGGTTATTATAAGTTTTTTTTAAGTGTTACAAATTTATTTGTTTTTGTTGTGTGTTTCCTTTTGTTTTTAGGGGAGGGCTACTGTAGGGACACAATTCGATGACCATGCAGACGCTGTCGTAGAGCACGTATGCATGGTTTGCGGGGCGTGGTCCCGCCAGTGCGCCTTGCCCCCCGGTACAGTTAACTTTTGTGTTCTTAGACAATAAATTGAGTAAACCATAGTTGACCTCCATATTTACCTCCCAATCCCTAAATGTGTATTGATTTTACCACTATTTGACTAAGTAAAATCATATTTAGGGTTACGTACCCAAAGGGTAAAACGGGACCCTATTACTAAGACTTTGCTATCCGCCTGTCTGTCCGTCTGTCTGTCTGTCTCTCCATTGCGTGATAAGCGTTATAGCTAGAGAGTTCAAATCTTCACAGGTGATGTATTTCTGCCTCCAAAATAAAACCGACTCCAAAAAAACTAAAAAGTAAAAAATAACGCCATAATTCAGTTTCTTCAAATTACTTACAAGTAACCGTTTGTATACTCAATCTATACAATATATACAATTAATCTTATTTTGGCGTCGGTGCCATATAAAGAATGTGTAAAATATTGAAAATTACGATTTTAGTAACTTGTGAGACGATCGCACCGACTCCAAAATAACATTAATTGTATATACTGTATAGATTGAGTATACAAACGGTTACTTGTAAGTAATTTGAAGAAACTGAATTACCGCGTTATTTTTTACTTTTTAGTTTTTTTGGAGTCGGTTTTATTTTTTTGTTGAAAAGTTTATTTATTTTACACTTTTTAGTTAATCGTTACTTAAAAGTGTATCTCGTGACGATTCGAACAAGCCCAAACACGGCTAGGATACATTATTTTATTACATAGATCTGGTGCCTACCTTCCGGCTCCATCATCAAATCAATTCGATGGTACCATTCTCATCAGGAACATTTAAATTTGTGACTATGAAGTTGCTTAGCTAAATTAATCAAGATATTTTGTCGCCTCCCGTAAATCATTTATCATTGAGGAGTTCTGATGGCATTCTGTGGTCTTCTGCATCAGTTCCACTTCACCAATTTACACTTTCTGAATGCAAATGCTTATTATGTTTCTTATAATACCAAAATCGCTATATGTACGCCTACAATATTTGAGGAGTTCCTTCAATTCCTCATGGATTCCATCATCAGATCTTCACCAAAATTAAATAGGACCAACTAGAAAGTACCTTCTATAAAACCAAAAAAAAAATTTCGTAATCGGTGATCAGCTTTGAGTAATCGGTGAACATCCATAAAAAAAAAAAAAAAAAACATTCCGTCGAATTGAGAACCTCCTTTTTTTGGAAGTCGGTTAATAACAAAAAATTGTTAAAACAGTATAATTTTATGTCTTTCTATCTATATCAGTAACCAGTATAAAATGATCGAACACCGCATACATTTTGCTTAGGATTTGGGGTCTGCTAACACTGGATTTTCATAGATACGGCCGTTTGTAGCGTATATTTTGTAGGGAGCCCTCGGTGCGCGAGTCCGACTCGCACTTGGCCGGAAGATGGCACTGTGCAATGTGTGGCAATTAATTTACTGTCGTTTAATTTTGATGTAATTATTAAATCAATTATTCAATTAAATGTATTGATATCCGTACCCCCTCTTCTTAACTTAAGAGTTAATTTGGTAAAAACTTCAATTGCTTATTTATGTCAAAACGTATTAATTTTAGAGCCATCTGTTAGTTTAGCAGGATACTCGATAGTCGTATTACTCGTAGTACACATTTCAAAGATGTTTGCACCGACTTCCTAAGTAGCGCGATAAGATTTAGGTGCAGACTTAACTCAATCGAGTGTAGTCGCTACCCCCCTTGTAGAAATTGAATTTTTATAATGTATAACCTGGCCGGGGTTCTTCTCGACAGATTAGTAGGGTTTGCATCAAAATTTGTTCAGCTGTTTTCAGGCGATGCGCGTACAAATAAACAGACAAACAGACAAAAATTCTAAATACTGTTGGAATGTAGGTATAGTTACTCTATCTAGCGATGACCATCTGTATTCATTCTTCCTATGCGGTCGCGATACTGTATAAATTTACATGACATTTCAAAAAATGATTAATGTTTCTTGAATTTCTTTCATCCGTGAAAGATGATGATTTTTATACTGCAAAAATTACCTAAATTATTAAACATAAAAAGCGAAAAAGTGTTTACAAATAACGCCATCCAGTTACGCAAACAGGTACTAACGTGTCATATTGGTTTGAAAGCAATTATTTCTTCGGAATAAAAAACAGTTAACAAAAAGTGATAATTTTCCATCTATTGTTACAAAGAACCCGTTTTATGTATTTATCTTATTTATAAACCCTACTTTTGCAACAAAATGTTTATCATTCTGAGATGATTGCAAGTCCAAAATGTACAACGGGCTATTATCCGGCTATATTAAGATACACTCTTATTTGTATGATACGTCATATACGGAAGGTGAGTTCTTTGCTTAATCGTGTAAGTAGTATTACTTTTGCTAGGTTACCAATTGTTAATTCATTATTTAGGAATTAAAATGTCACAATCACTGTGAACAAAAGGTCATGTTTTACCATTTATTTTTTATAAATGAATACCCTCGAAAATTGTAGCCTATGTCCTATTCTGATATCTAAGCTATATTACTGCAGAATTTTGCGCAAATCTGTTATGTAGTTTTTGCGTATTAGCGTAACGTACGATTTGTCCGCCTTAAAATTTTTGACGACTGGTTTGGCTCAGTGGGAGTAACGTTGCCTGCGAAGCTGAGGTCCTGGGTTCAAATACCGGTAAGGGCAAATATTTGTGTGATGAGCAATAAATATTTGTTCCTGAGTTTTGGATGTTTTTCTATGTATATAAGTAATATATCTATTAAATATATCGTCGTCTAGTACCCATAACACAAGCCTTATTGAGCTTACCATGGGACTAGAGCGATTTGTGTAAATTGTCCCGTAATATATATTTTTTTGTAATTTTTTTTTTTTATTCATTTATCGCGGATAAGGGTATTTTTCCGGGATAATAAGTAGCCTATGTCCTTCCCCTGGACTCAAGCTATCTCCATACCAAATTTCATTCCAATCGGTTCAGCGGTTTAAGCGTGAAGAGGTAACAGACAGACAGACAGACAGACAGACACACTTTCACATTTATAATATTATTAGTATATTAGTATTAGTATATTAATATTAGTATATTAGTATGGATAATATTTTTTCCAAAATCACTACATATTAAAACTATCGTTATACGTATATTATATTATTAGATATTTGGCTAACAGTACGATTCCTACATTTTTTATTTATTTCAGTTGCTGTCTAAAAATTCGTTCAAACTATAATACGCTTGCTAGACAAGCCATTTTTTTTACTTTAATTTAAACGTTGTTAGGCTGGACGCTCTAGTGATTATGTCCGGCCATTTATTGTACACAGACGGCCCCATGATATGCGAAAGCTTTCGGTACTTGGCTAGTCTTCCGGGAAGCGTTGCTAATTTGTGAGCATTGCGAGGAGCGTGTCCGTGATTCTCTCCACGAGTGCGATACTCAGAGCGGTGTTCGAATACGTACACTGCCACCTGAAAGACCACGAGGGACGGTAGAGTCAATATCCCTAGCGACTTAAAGTGGGGCTTCGCGGAACTATCTTGTGGTATCCTCACAATTGCTCTAATGGCCCTTTTCTGCATTCTGAAGGCCCGTTCCCAATCGGCAGCCGGACCCCAGAGCTCGACACCATATTGCAGTAGGGCATGCACAGTACCAAAGTAGCATGATCTTGCCGCGTCAAGTGACACTGTCTGGCTGATGCGGTACAATGCGTAGCAGGCGCTGCCCAGTTTCCCACACAAGTTGTCAATGTGCGCTTCCCATGTCACACCACGATCCAGTTGGAATTCCAGAAAGCTGGTAGCCTCCACCTGACATAGCGTGGTGCCTTCTACAGGTACTGACAGAGACCGGGGCGGACTACCAGACAGGTGAAAAATGCATATAATGTGTCTTTTTTAGGTTAAGAACAAGATCATTAATTTTGAACCAGTCGGATAGTTGAGCAGCTAGAGTATTAAACTTCTGCTCAAGATCGTCGACAGATGGAGCTGTTACTATGCCAGCGACATCATCAGCGTACATTAAAATATTTGCAACTGTAATAAAATCCGAAAGGTCATACATTAACAGTTAGAACGTTATGTTGGAAATAGCTGATCCCTGTGCCACCCCCAACTCCGTTATTTGTGGATCCGATTTTACTTTACCACCGTCACCCGTCACTACCTGAGATCTATCTTTCAGCAACTCGCACAGCAAGGCAAGTGCTGGGCCGGTTATACCATAGTGCTCAAGCTTGGCTGTAATTAGGGTGCGATTTGCCATATCGAACGCCTTCGAGAGGTCGCAACACAGCACCGCGACTTGCTGCCTCCTTTCGCGCGCACCAATAACCTGTCGCACGACCTCCCGAGTCAGTGATATCGTCGATCTACCAGCACGGTAGGCATACTGCTGATCTGCTAGTGCGCCCGTTAATGTGAGGTAAGAAGATAGTCTTGAGCAGAGTCCATTTTCAAGGACTTTGGCGATCGATGGTATGACCGAGATAGGGCGGTAGTTGTCCATATCTGACCTTTTTCCTTTGTTCTTGAATATTGGTGATATTCTACTCAATTTTAACATAACAGACACATTTATTGAAGGCTACACCGTTCGCTTTGAACCACAGGCTCAGTTGGTGAAGCGTGTTGTTCACATTCGTTTCCAGCTGTTGTGAGATGTGCCGGCGACGACGGCCGTCACGTCGACAGCATACATATAGATTTTACACCCTTTTATGACCAGCCGGTCATTAAGAAGGATGCTGAAGAGGGTGTTTGAGAGGCATGATCCTTGAGGTACCCCAAATAGGCATTTCCTCTCTTCAGACGTGACACGGCCTCCGTCACACAGTGTTTTAGAATCGCTTGGGGTGAGACATTTTTAGCTAATAGCGGATATCGATACATTAAGTTGTAATAACATAAATTGCAACAGACGACCTTTGCCCATTGTTGTCCGTTTTCGAGAAAAAATAAACCAAAGTTGCTATATTGGAGTGTATTGGAAATAGCAAAAAAACATTTTTTTCATTATAATCCAAAATTGAAAGCAACTTTTAGTAACTGTATTTTAACACGTACAATTATGAGTTATTCAAGCTTTACTCCAGATCTGAATTGTAATTAGGAACCAAGATATTGATATAAACTTCAATTTTAGTTTTTATTTATTATTTTTTTATATTCATCGTTATCGTGCAAAATTTTATTTATAAGTTATTGTCCACCTTATGATCTATCGCTAATATAAAAATCAGCCATGTAATGCATGGAGACGCGAAATTATTCACAATTGAAGAAAAATGTTGAGCGCCTACAAAATATTTATAGCAAAAGTACGAGACTGTGTGTGATAGTTTGCTATTAAAGTCATGTGTCAATGTTAACTGGTAATAGAATGAGCGTAATTGCTAAACATTTCATACAATACAAGAAATTTTAGTCCCTTAATAGTAGATTTAGTGGGAATCGTCATCTTCTAAAATATCGAAGAGAACATCATCCACATCAACCACGTCATCCAGTGCGGGGTTGATAGGCATCATGAGAATATAGAGTGTGATATGAATGAATGAGAATTAAAATTCGATATGCTATTAATCAATATTCTCAAGAAACAGCAAACAGCAGATTTGTGACTTTGCTGTTTGTAAATCTGTAGGCGCTTATATTTTTTTTTTCAATTGTGAATAATTTCGCGTCTCCATGCATTACATAGCTGATTTTTATTTAGGCAATAGATCATGAGGTGGACAATAACTTATATATAAAATTTTGCACGATAACGATGAATATAAAAAAATAATAAATAAAAACTAAAATTGAAGTTTATGTCAATATCTTGGTTCCTAATTACAATTCAGATCTGTAGTAAAGCTTGAATAACTCATAATTGTACGTGTTAAAATACAGTTACTAAAAGTTGCTTTCAATTTTGGATTATAATGAAAAAAATGTTTTTTTGCTATTTCCAATACACTCCAATATAGCAACTTTGGATTTTTTTTTCTCGGAAACGGACAATAATGGGCAAAGGTCGTCTGTTGCAATTTATATTATTACAACTTACTGTATCGATATCCGCTATTAGCTAAAAATGTCTCACCCCAAGCGATTCTAAAACACTGTGCGTCACCCACAACTACCTGGTATCTGTTAGACATAGACGACATCAGCAGTTCCAAAGCTGAACCACGGACTCCATACTGAGCTAGTTTGTGCGCGATGAGGTGATGATTTACAGTGTCGAAAGCCCGCGAGAGGTCGCAGCACACCACTGCCACCTGTAGCCCGGCCTCGCGCGCGCCCAGCACCTGCCATACCACTTCGCGCACTAAGTCAGTTGTTGAGCGCCCGTGTCTGTACGAGAATTGCTTGTCTGAAAGTGTACCTTTAGGTATCCAGAAAGAGAAAGTCTATTGTTAAGTCCGACTTCTATTAACTTACTGATAGCAGGCACTATCGAAAAGGGGCGATAGGAACTAATAGCCGCTTTTGTACCTTTGCCTTTGTATAGAGGAGTAACTTTAACTTTTTTAAGGCTTTCCAGTATAACAGATGGACGTATGCACGAATTGCAAAGTTCCGAAAGTACAAAAGAGAGTACTAGACCCACATACTGAAGCATACTTGCAGATAAGTCGTAAATTTCCGTGCTGTTTTTAAGAGCGATGTGTATCCGAAGCATAGATTCTACTTCGCCGGGTGAGAAAAGTCTAAATCTCAAGGAGCGATCACATTCCGTCATAGCGGTCGATATCGCAAACAACGAGCGGTCGGTGTCCGGCACGGGCGCGCCGCACTTCGTAGCCGCTGTTATGAACTCGTTATTTATCGCGTCGACCACCAGCTGCTTAGTGGCAAACTGTAGCCCGTGGTCGTCCCTTATGACCTCCGTGTAGTCCACATGCTCCCTGCTCCTCCGCCCCAACTCCTTGTTAATAACTCCCTACATACATTTACATTTATTTGGGGCATTATTAACAAGTGCGCTATAGTATTCGGTACGTTTACGCTTTAACATTAAGTTATATTTATATTTCAATCTACACAAAAAATCTGCTATATGTGTGTCTAGCGGAAATTTCTCCTTTAAGTCTGATATGTCGTGAATGAGAAATTTAAGGTTCACTATTTCTGAATCGACCCACGGACATTTGTTTACATTATGCTTCTGTATGTTTTTAGGGAAACATATTACGAAATTATAACTTAGTAAGTTTAATATTGTTGTAGCTAACGATTCACAATCTCGACGACTGTCTGCAACTATCTGTAACCAATCAACTGACTGTAAAGCAGCGTGGAAACATCTTTTGTTGTTTGAGTTCATAGTGCACCGCGGTATAGGTGCACACTGCGCTAGCGACTTGTTTAAGTCGTAGATATTTATTTGCGCCGAGTGGTCGCTCAGGTGAGTTGTTACGCAATTGCTGTATACACGATCACTACAAAGGTTTGAGTACGCGTGGTCTAACTGCCGTTTTCTGTCCGTTTCGCGAAATTAATGTGATGAGTGAAGTGATGGCAGGACAAAATATCCAAAACTTGTTTTTTATGTGATGAATTTGCTATAAAGTCGATATTAGTGTCACCTAATATAATAGCATCCAACTCTTCTGAATTTATTTTTGATAGTAAATTCTCAAACAACTTTAAATATACGGCGTCATCGGTGCAATTAGAATGATATATACCTACCACTAAAATATTATGGTCTATCAAATGGACTGCGCATATATCAAACAATTGTTGCACCGACATACCGGTTATATCCGGCCTATTGACGTTTTTTAATCCGGACCGCAAATAGATGCAACTTCCCCCATGTAAGATTGACGGTCGGCAATAGAATGATATAAGGTCATAATTAGTGATGTGCCGTTCCCGGGAATATTCCCCAGGTGGGAATATTCCCCATATGGGGAATATTCCTGTTTTATGGTTTCTCCCACAAAAGCAAATATTTAACTATATTTAAAACCTAACCAAGCATAGTAAATAGTTACCTGTAAATGTAAATTCCCTATGCTCTCGGGAATATTCCCAATGTTCCCCGGGAATATTCCCCATGTTTCTGGGGAATTTTCAGTAGCTCTTTAGAATAAAAATAAAAGGTTATATAAAATGAATGTGAATAAATCATAGAACTTTTAGTTTAAATTAAGAATAAGAATCGGATTAATTATTCGAGTAATGGAATTATTCTAACTAACGTTTGATTCAACAAAAATGTTATTTGCAAAAAAAAATGTAATACAATCGATTATATTTTGGACAGTCAACCAGTTTTTTCAGTTTCTGATGGAACCTGGGGGTACCTACTGGAAGGATGATAGTAGTGATGGTGATAATGGTGATGATGGTGGTAGTGGTGGTGATGGTGGTAGTGGTGGTGAAGGTGGATGGTGGTGGTGATGGTGAAGATGGATGGTGGTGGTGATGGTGAAGATGGTGGTGGTGATGGTGATGATGGTGATGGACCATCACTACCACCATCACTTCACTACCATCTACCACCATCATCTCATCACCATCACCATCACCACCATCACCATCATCAACATGATCTACCACCATCAACCATCGTCACCTTCATCACCATCCACCACAATCATCACCATCATTACCATCATCACCATCACCACCACGATCCACTACTATTCACTACCATCCACCATTATCACAATCACCATCACAATCACCATCACCATCAACACCTACCGATGGGCGTCACTGTTCCTCGCATAGTACCGGTTAAACACAGCCGCCGCCGGCTACTAATTCAACCTACACCTAAAGGTGCGTCCACATTTATATCATTTGCCCGTATCAGATCATCGTCGCGTAGCATGATCGCGTGTCACGATCACGCGTTTGGACGTTGCGCCAATCCGATCACTCGAAATCCATTTGCTACGCGTATCACACACTTGTATCGGAAGAGTGCGGCATTATCGGCGCGCCGACAGTAAGCGTCCAAGCAGCGCGATACGCAGTCATGCTACGGCACGGTGATCGGATACGAGAAAATGATACAAGTGTGGACGCACCTTATTATATAAGTCACATTTGCCCTGCAACAATAAACCGAGACAGCATTCTTATTCATTAAATTTTATTCAAATAAAAAAAATCGTGAATAAAAGTTGACTAAGTTATCGTTATTCAACTTGCTCTCATACGAATACACTACGATTTTTTTTTAATAATCTTGACGGGAATAAAATCAAAGTGATTTTATTCTTACGAGTTACGATTTTTATTCTTGCTACATACAGGACTAAAAGGGACACCAAACGTGTTGGGATTGGGGAATAAGACGCAAACACATAACGCTTAAACAAACATTCAATGTACGTCGCAAAATACTTTTTAAATATATATTTTTTTGACATTAATATGATTAAAATAATAACACAGATAATGTTATTTTATTATTTTAATGATATTTTAAAGGTTTTCTCATTAAAATATGCAATGTAACATGCGGTAAGGTTTGTTTTATTCAATATGCTTCACCGACACGGACAATCTTTTTCATCAGTTGAATATGAATGAAAAAATATAAGGAACTGTTAGATAGAATAATTACTAAAGTTTTTTTTTAGTTTTAAAACATGTTATTTCTACCCAATATGAACTTATTTCATGTTTTATTTACTTTGTTATACTACTTGTAATGTTCCACAGTTAAGGGAATATCCCCGGGAACAAAGGATATTCCCGGGAGTATTCCCCAGGGGAATATTCCCGGGAATGGGAATATTCTCTCGGCACATCACTAGTCATAATTATACTATGTTACACATTTTATTTCACATTCACGAAGCCAATGTTCGGTAAGTACGAATACGTCGCATTTTAGTTCGTTGGATAAAAGAACTTCTAGCTTTTTTGTCTTGTTATTTAGGCACCTAATATTCTGATGGCACAGTGTCAGTACTCCGTTCATTGACGCCGATGTCGGATCCTGTAGCTGACGGGTAGAAATCACATGTAGAAATCGAAACTATTTGCTGGCACTGTGATAGAAAACGAAGCGTAATATTGGTGTTTTAATTGCAATTTCTGAACTTCGAATGTGTCGCACTCGTTTTTTCTTAACATATAGGACTTAAAAGTCTCGGCCGTGGTGTCCGCTTTGAAAAAACATGCGTGGATTTTCTTAGGTCGTTCGATAGTCTGCATTTCGTCATCCGGGCGCTGAACCCATGACGAAGCAAGATGACCATCATCCTTCTATTGTTCTTGACATCCCGCAGTTGCAAGCTGGATCTAATGTGCCTGTTAATAGAACTAATAGACTGAATTTTAACAAATGTGATCTAAGATTCGTGAGGATTTGTTATTGGTCGACTGGGAAACGTTGCTTCGTCAGATGTAAATGTCTGTATTCAACTATTTTACGATACGATTTTTGGTATAATCAAATAGCATACCCCACTTTGCAAAAAAAACTCTGGTCATACTTATCCAATCAGGTACAGTAGTGCGTTAAAAAAGTGCCTTGCCGAAAAACTTAAGTTTCATAAATTATACAACAAATATGGCAATCCACGCGATTTTGACTCTTGTTCCATTCTTCGTAAAAGATGTAAGGCTATGACGGATAGGTGCTACAAGGAGTTCTTATCGTCTGTGGAAGATGCCCTGAAAGTTGATGTTAAAGTTTTTTAACGATTCGTAAAAAATAAACAAGGCCATTCAATGACGCCCCAGGCAATGTCTTATGGACAGTCAACAGCCGAGGGCAGTCAGGCCATCTGCAACCTTTTCTCTTCCTATTTTGGATCTGTCTTCGAAGCGCCTTCGCAACTATCATCCCCTCCTTTCCTCTCCTCTCCGAATCCGTCTTATCTAAGCAATGCCTCCTTATGTACTGTATCTGTATCGGAAAACGATATTATCGAGAAAATTAAAATGCTAGATGGAAATAAGAGCGCGGGGCCAGATGGCATTCCCCCGTCTTTCGTTATATCTTGCGCTAAGAACTTTGTTTACCGCTGTGTATATTATTTAATAAATCACTGCAATCAGGAACATTTCCAACAGTGTGGAAAACTGCCCATATTGTTCCTGTTCACAAGTCAGGTGATAAGTCGTGCTACACAAACTATAGGCCCATAAGTATTTTATCCTGTATGGCTAAGCTTTTAGAATCCACGGTATATGTACATTTATATAATCACTTCATACCATTTTTTTCAGAAAAACAACACGGTTTCGTCGAGAATAAGTCTACAATCACTAACTTATTGGAATACAAAGACTTTTTATGTACCAGTTTTGCGAATAGGGGGCAGGTAGACTATATATACAGATTTCTCAAAAGCTTTTGATAAGGTAGACCTTAGTATACTTTGCCATAAACTTGCGTTATATGGCGTACACGGTAGTTTGTACAGGTGGGTTTGCTCTTATTTAAGTAAAAGAAGCCAACTGGTAGCTATAAATGGCTTTTTATCTGCTCCAGAACCTATAACATCGGGTGTACCTCAAGGTTCACATTTAGGGCCATTGCTGTTTATTGTTTTTATAAATGACTTGGCGGACATATTGTCTTGCCCCTGTCTTTTATATGCGGATGACTTAAAGTTGTTTATGAAAATAGACCACATCAGCGACTCTATTCATCTTCAACAAAACTTAGATTGCGTATCTGAGTCGTGCCTTAATAATCGTATGTTCCTGAATGTTGGTAAATGCTTTGTTATATATTTTTCAAATAGGAAACAAAAGCTTGTGCACGATTACACATTGTCTGGCCAACGTCTTTCACGCAAAGCTGCTGCTAAGGATCTTGGCATTTGGTTCGATGAAAAAATGAACTTTAAGACTCACTACAAGCATATTATTACAAAAAGTAACCAAATGCTAGGATTTATCCTTCGCGTCACCAAAGACTTCAAGAGGCCTAATAGCTTACTATGCCTCTTTCAAAGTCTTGTTCGTAGTGTACTTGAATATGGGTGCATTGTCTGGTCACCTTATTACTTTGTTCATGCAAATAACATTGAACGTGTTCAGAAAAGGTGCCTGAAAATTATGTCATATAGGTATAAGCAAAATCTTATCCACTGCAGTTACAACCAGCGACTAAATACATATTGCATTTGTTCCCTCGAATCGCGTCGCCTATTATATGATATGTCATTTCTACACAAGGTCCTTCATTTTAAAATCGACTCACCTTATATCCTGTCCCATATCACATTTAATACGCCACGATTGATGAGATCGCGTGCTGCGAAGGTTTTTGCTCTCCAGGTTTATAAAAACAATACCTTTTATTACAATCCCATCGTGAGAATGTGTCGTCAGTACAATGAACTTGTATCCAAACAAAAGAATGTTGATATTTTTGATTTCTGGTATTCAGAAGGCAGATTGTAGAAATAATTTCGCGATCCCGTTCAGATCTCTAACTGTCAATAACCATGCTTGCTCATTATAATGGTCAATTCATTTGACATTGCATGGTAAAGCTTCAGCTTAACCGATGAGATGATGTATGAACTGGGCAATAATTCCATATAATATAGAACTTAAGTAACAAATTTAGGATAGTTTTAGTTTTAGGATATTTTTGAGAGCTCTTTTTAATCATGCTGTGCATACTTGTTTTGGATAACATTTTTGTCAGAATGCCTGTATCTTGCTAATGTCATACACAAAAGAGTGTTGTCTGTTTAGTGTGCCTAATAAATAAAATGAAATAAAATAAATCCGCCGGTCCTGTGTGTGTTAAAACGGCCTTGTTTTTGTTTGCTCCCATATCGACGGTTGTGTTTTTTATACGTGACCTTGGTAAATGTTAGCTCGTCACTGTTGATATCTGAGTCCTCGGGTTCGCCCAGGACTGTAGCATTGTCAACCGGGGTCATATTTCGTGTTAGACTGACGTTGGTAAGTCTAGATACCCCAGAGGTCTTCTCGATATGGTTACCAACATCTGTCGTCGTCTTTTTGGAGTCATTTGATGTCAATGGGGATGGAGTGGAGTTACTAAAAAAAGATCCTCGAGATACTCTTTGTGTTTTTTTGACGGCTTGTGGGTTAGTTGTGGCGGTTGTCCGCAGATTCACAGCCTTTAGCGACACGGGATTGTTTACCGTTGCGGGTGCGTCGAGCGATCCGTTCGGGTTAATATTGCGTGGCACAGCACGTACACCGTTATCACAGCACTTAGAACACTTTTTCGTTCCTTCCAAATGTGTTATTTTGTCTTCTAGCTTCTTAATTTCTTTAATAACACTTGAGATTTTTGATTCGATAGGTTCCAAATACTTTTTTATTACTTTTCCAAACTTTATGGTTGATTTCGTCATAGTTTTGATATTATTGTTTTATTCGGCAAGCGACGAAACGATCCGTGCTCGCTGCCGCACGCGTGTACTATAACTTAAACACTGTCTAAACGTCGTTTGTTTGTAATAGAAACTCTTTTTTATTAGTCTTAAAGTCGAATATCTAATGAAATAAAAGCATATGTCAGTGGTAAACTCAAAGTAATCGTACAGTACATGCAAATCTTATTTAAGGTTTTTTTTTGGTAAGGCGATAAAATGTTAACGTAAGTCAAACCTAAAGGTAAAAATTAGCTTAAATCTTTACAAAAAAGCTTTAGAACAGCGTGGTCCAGCCATTCTGACGTCAGGATGGCTGGCCACTTTATTTTTAATATTTCTCCCTAATTAGCGAGGTACAAATTATTTTATATAAGGAAAAAAGTACAAAAACATAAGATAGCTAAACTTCCAAAACCTCTCTTGGTCCAGTCTCATCCTGACCCTCACGAATAATTAGTAGCGAATAATTTATAAATCAAGTATTGCTAATGATGATTTAGTGCGACTAGCTTATAAATAATATAGATATTATCACTTGTTTTATTGAAACTCACTCACTGCGGGAATCCAAATGTTCCTCATCATCACTTACAAATCATTTTCAGAATAATATACCACGACGCAATAGGCTTAAAACGATGAGGCAACTGATGTGCAATGAATGCACTGCAACTAAATAATAACTAGCAAATACATAGTTGGTTAATAACTTCTGTCACTAGGTTTTTTGCAAATAAAATAAAATAACGGTATTTTTATATTATTACCGTACATCAATTTAAAGCCTAGTTTTTGCCAACTAAGAAAACATACAATTTAAGCTTCGAGATATACCACCGCTGCCATTGCCATTATGCGCAAGATTTGATAAAAATCTCTTGTTAAAAGTGATCTAGAACCAGTGTTTAAAATTGTTAAGAAAGGAAATGTTATAATTTTCTGAAACTTCTAGTATATCCATATTGTATCCATCCCTACACTAAATATTCCAATTAAGAAGTTAAGGTAGTTTATCTGTTCTGTTCGTGAGCGCGCAACTGAACAAAGTAAGTAAAACACGAATACTGGCGATTGTGTCGCCTTGGCTTACATAAATTGCACCTTAAAATAAATATGAAGACTGGTTTAAAGTATTTCCTAACCATAAACTGATGTCTGTCCTAAGGTCCGTTTGTTCTCCTCTACAGGTCGTATTTCTCAGCCGATTCTCGTCATTCGCGTTCACAGAGATGCAAGTGAAATAATAATATGAAGCTTTGCACCAACAATTCACCACAATGAAATTCGACAATTATGGATATCTACGTGTTTCAATGAAACTATGGATATCGACTCTTTCCTAGTTTTGATGGTTCGTAAAGCTGCGGAATATTGAGAATATTTTAATATAGTGATAAGATTGATATAAGTATTTAAGTAGAATAAAACGAATTCGAATGATTTGTCTACTAGCTGAAACTTGACGAAATGTTTTGCCGTAAACTTTAGCTTCATAATTTTTCTTTACTAAACTCATTTGAAAAAACATTGCACGCACACAGTCAAACCACGTAAAATGACATCATCTACTCCTCAAGAGCGTATCAACTCTGGTCACGTGAAAAAACAATATTTTAATTATTTAATATAAAAAATCCACCCATCACAGGAACAACCGGGTCGTGTAAAGTGCAATATTAAGTAAAGTGTGAAACATACCGCCCGACGTCCTTCGTCGCTACCCACACAAGCCTCTGTTATTTCCTTGTAGTAAAGTTGCTGTTCCACGCTTAGCTCGTGAGTTGCAAGTTGTTTTACGTGCACAGACTCGGACGCCTTCAGCCGAGCTGCTTTTCCACAAATTGGTTTACCTAATAAAATATTTTTACTAATGAAAAAAAAACATTTAAACATTTCCAAAAACAACAGTTGAAATTTGTAATGATAAGCAAAGACCAGGGCTCGTTTCATAAAAACTAGTAACTTGTATTACAAGCGATAGTTTTTTTAACTGACTGCGCGACGCAAAGGAGGGTAATGTGATTATCAGTCTATGTGTGTATGTATCAATGTATGTATGTATGTATAAATGTATGTATGTATGTGTATATGTATGTATATATGTATGTATGTATGTATGTTTGTTCCTATCTGGCACTCTAGAAGCCAAAAGCGTGCACCGATATTGATGATTCTTACGTCAATCGATTCGTCTTAAATGTCGGAAAGTCACTAGACATGAAAATGATGAAAACCCAAAATGGCGATAATGAGACGCCATATTGTGAAATAGAAAAAAATAAATATCGACGTACTATGTCGAGTGGGGTATCATTGAATAGAGATTTTAAAAACATTATTAGGTTTCTTTTATAATTTTTATTTTTTAATCACCAGTTAGGAAATTACTGTAACGTGTTAAAGTTGTTTAGCAAGCCGTTCCCACTATATTATTATTTAATTCTTATAAATCACGAAATTTACTGACTTATAATTTTAACTGAAAAGTATAAAATAAAAATAATAATTTAAAAAACAAAATACCCGACTGCATAAAAAAACTAAAAAGAAAAAAAAACAAGTCCAGTAAGTACCTTAGAAATTTGTTAAGTCATAATGTAAGTGTTTCATGATTCAATATCGATACTCACATAAAACAAATAATAAATTTTAATGTGGAACAGCGATTTTAACAGTCGGGACCACAGAAATATGTTAAGATAGAAGGAAAGAGTGTATGTACCGCGCGTGGCGAAAACTCGCCCCGACTTGCTCGCAGCGAACATCAGTCTGCTCCCGACCGCGGTCTGCGTGCGACGTCAGGTTTAAAAAACAAAATGTCTCGTTTTTCAATAATTAACTGTTCAAATACTACCAAAACTCGGAGCTGTTAATCGTGGTATTTCCTAGGGAATGCAACCCGGGTACCCGATTACCCGGCATTATTTAGGGTCGGGTAAACACGGGTATTTGACTCAAAACCCGGGCTTTCACCGGATTTGAAATCCAACAAATAAATTATAGACTACATGGTTTGTCCTATAGTAGGTATAGTTACTGATAACCATATATTCGCAAATTCACATATAATCCTACATCATAGGTCACTCAAACAACTTGAACGCACTAGTTGAAATTTTTTTAATTCAATCAGTGCGGTTCCTGTCAAAATTGACATGTAAAGTACTGCCGTGTATCGCACCTCGGGAAACTGTCATTACAAGCCAATGCTATTAATGTATCGGTGCTATATCCCCATACCTGTCCCCGTCAGTTTTGTCCTGTATATTATAGCGTTTATAATTTCTAAGGGTCAATTTCACCGACGTAGTAAAAGCCTTATTTCAATAACAAAACATTAATTACACGTGAGTAAACTCATTTTATGTTTCGCCAATAATTAACCTAAAGATAAAATGTCTAAACTAGAGAATAATCTTACACCGCCAATTTCGGCTGAGTAAACTGTTAGATGTAGATTAGTATTGTCATTGTCACTGTCAAGTGAATTCAATACTTACTTCACAATTGATGCATTACTCGAATAAATTTAAAAAATACGCAGCACCATTGCTCAAGCATGGGACCAACTGTCTATCTTACTTGGGTGCATTACGATTTCATTCAATTCATTCATTCAACGTTACTTAGTAACTATGCGAGAGATTGTTATCCGTAGACTAGCGTGGTGAACTGGAAATGAAGTTAACCATTGAGTAAATCGTTAGATTTATTTTATACTGGGTTAGCCACTCTCGTGTAAATTGATTGTTGGTGAAATCGGCCCTAAACCAAGGACAACATTTAGCGGCGACGTTATATACAGGTAATTCAGTTTATTCACTTATATATATTTTAAGTTTATATATTTTAACGATTCTTCCAATTCTGGCGATCTAGTACTGTCTCCAGCCAGTTTTCAGCGTTTAACTCCGCCAGATCCGCCTCCACTGCATATATGCCTGGGGCGGCGGACGGGCCGTCGTCCAGACGATCGACTCAAATATGCTCTCCTGGCACCACGATCATCCTCTATCTGGATCACGTGGATGAGCCAGCGCAGTCGGTGCGCTTTATTTTCTCCCATTATACGAGGGTTGCTACTTATATATCCGGAAACAAAAAAACAAACAAACGTACACGGCTGAAAATAGTTTTATTGTTTTTCAAAGTATTCCCCTTGATGATCTATGCACTTTTGCATTCGCGTGAACCAATTTTTAAAGCACTTCTGCCACTCCGCCTGAGGTACCTCCATAACGTGTTGTTTGAATGCGTCGACAGCATCTTCAGCGGTCGAAAATCGTTGACCGCGTAATTTATTCTTTATATTTGGAAATAAATAAAAATCGTTGGGTGCCAAGTCAGGGCTGTACGGCGGATGACCCGTTAATTCCACATTTTGACCCTCCAAAAATAGAGTTGTTTCGCGTGACGTATGACAGCTGGCATTGTCATGATGAAGAATGATTCTTCGTCGCTGGTTAGTTTTACGAATTTGTTCAAATACTTCCGGTAAGCAAATGGTCGTGTACCACTCTGAATTAACCGTTCTACGGTTTTCTAGTGGCACTGTAGCTACATGGCCATTAATACCGAAGAAGCAGGCCACCATTTGTTTCAATGTACTTTTTGCACGAGTAACTTTCGTAGGGTTCGGCTCATTTTGAAACACCCATACCGTTGATTGTTGCTTCGTTTCGGGATCGTATGCATAGATCCAGGATTCGTCACCTGTATAGATGTTATAAACGGCTTTTGAGTCACCACGGTTATATTTTTTTAACATTTTATTGCACCATTCGACGCGAGCATGTTTTTGCTCATTTGTTAAGTTGTGGGGTATCCAACGCGAACAAATTTTTTTTACAGCCAAATAATTATGTAATATGCTATTAATGCTGGTCATAGAAATACCCAGAGTCGCCTCTATCTCGCGGTACGTAACATGTCGGTCGTCCATTATAAGTTTTCGCACAGCCTCGATATTTTGTTGTACAACGACCGATTTCGGGCGACCTGCCTTAACTTCGTCCGTAAGCATACTACGTCCACGATTGAACTCACTAAACCAGTGATACACAGTAGTTTTAGATGGGGCTTCATCACCAAAAGTTGAAGTTAGTTGATCTATGCACTGTTGTTGCGTTAAACCACGCCGAAAATCATAATAAATCATAGCACGAATATTTTCACGAGTGAGTTCCATTCTTGCTGCGAGATGACATTTAAAACCCGTCAAAAACAAAACACGAGCGTTAATAAGGAAGAAAAAATATACCTTATATACTTAAAAAAGTTCAAATTTTACCATGGCGGTCAAATATGCTATTTAAGAAGATTGTAATCCCGGTTTCCGGATATATAAATAGCAGCCCTCGTATGTGGGTCAGCAATAAGGTGTTCAAGTTCGATGTTCTTCAGAACTCTCCATCTTCCATCCAGTGTATGCTTTGGGCCGACTATTTTGCGCAAGATTTTCCTTTCAGCCACCAGTAACTTGCTTTCCTCACTAAGCGTTAGAGTCCAGGCCTCGCAACCGTACATTAGTATTGGCCTAGTTACCGTTTTGTATATGCGGATCTTGGAGCTTCTCCTTAGAAGCCTCGACTTTAACAACTTGCGCAGAGCGGCACTACAGCGCAGAGAGAGAGAGTTCTACACGCGGATGTCTTGTCAATTGGCTCCCCTCGTGTGCTGGTATCAGTGATGGTACAGCCTAGATATTTAAACTCGGAGACCCCTTTGTACGTGGTATCTCCTATATATAGGTCTTTTCGTAGGGCTCTATGGTTACTATGGCGCTTAATGTGGAGATACTCAGTCCTGTCGTGGTTTATTCGTAGGCCAACCTTCACCGCTTTCCGTTCGAGAGTTTCAACGGCTACTTTCATGTCTTGGCTAGTTGCCTCCAACACTAACCTTCACCCTACTCTCTTTCGTTGCCACCTCTACCATGTCAACTAACTTTCCTGGGATGTGGAAATGCCTCAGGATAGTAAAGAGGGCACTCTGATCAATGCTATGATATGTCTTCGCAAAGTCTAAAAAAGTACGTGCATGGCTTGTGCATTACTCCCACCTTTTCTCCATAATCTGCTTGAGCAGGAAAGTATTGGTCTAAAGCTATGCTTTGTATTTTATTATATACGATTTGGTCTAAAGCCACACTGATAATCCCGCAGAATTTATTCCGCGAACGGCTGAAGTCTTTTTAAGAGTACGTACGAAAGAACTTTGTATGCTGTTGGCAGTAGGGCTATACCTCTGTAATTCATGCACTTCTTTTTATAACCAATTAAGATATTTTAGGCAAAACATAGCAAGCAAGTTACTGGGCATAATCGACATGTGGCGCATCAGTGGGAAAAAAATCCCTGCCAAATATGGTGCGTACCGCACTGAGCGTAAGTTGTAGAAATTGCAAGCACGAAGAAACACCACATGCTTGCTTATCGCACTTAACACGGCCGGCAATGTCGGCATGTTCATTGTTCATTTTCCGTTTCGTTCTTCCCTATCATAGGCGTCGTGGCCAGGCCACGCAGGTAGTCTAGTTTGCCAGGTAATTGTATGGTGCGATTAAGTGGTGTTGTAACACTTGTAATCCATAAATATTTGCACTAAATCACTTCATTATATCGTTTGATTTCTTAACACCCACAAAAGTAATATAATTGATTGTCAATTATGTACGAGTAAATTGTGTGTCATCACACGAATAAAGGTATATTTACTTCTTTTCACAACGAAAACGAACATCCGATGCACAAGAATATATAGAAATATATTTCAGTGGTTCGATGTATGGACTTCACGCACCGCACGCAACCTCCCGCTTTTAATGTTGTTATCCGACTGTTTTTGATTGTGACTGACAGCGGCGGGGCCGCGGCGCGGTGTGGTGGAGGTAACTGTGTATAGAATCAGTGCCGTGTTCTAATCGATCTGTGAATCGATGCTTTTGAATTGTTTTCGCGCGGCTTATGTTTCCCATCACTAAATTACAGTCGTGATGTGTGTACACGCTCGGTTCTCATATAAATCGGTGAACTCTTTCCTTCTATCTTGATATAGTTCTGTGGTCGGGACCCACTGTTGGGAAGATTTGCATCGATCTAGATTTCTTATAGGTCCCGCAGTCCCGACTGTTTAAAATCGCTATGTTCCACATTAGAATTTATTATTTGTTTTATGTGAGTATCGATATTGAATCATGAAACATTTCCATTATAACTTGACAAATTTATAGGGTACGGGACTTGTTTTTTTCTTTTTAGTTTTTTTACGCAGTCGGGTTTTTTGTTTTTTTAATTTTAATACATATTCGTTTGTAATACATGTTAATACAAGCTTTTGAGAAACGGACCCCATGTCTTTTCATATTAAAGTAGGAAGCTTCTACTGGCAATAACGCCAATATTATATTAGCATACCCCGGGGCTTTCGGAGCGCGAATGATTGACAGAAGCCAAAGAGTAGGTATCGAGTTAAAAAACAGAGTGCACTTTAGCAGGTTTCTACCTAATGAATAATTAATCAATAAGAGAAAAAAAAATATTATATTTAAAACACAAAATTATAAAATTTTCGTAAGATGAAATCGTTTCAATTTTAATCAAATTAAGATTGAAAAGATTAAATCCTTCAAGATCAAATTCCCACTCACAATTACTTATAATCGCCAATCGAGTAATTTAATCGGGACAAATTTCTGTGATTAAATACGTATTAAATCCACTTTTTTGTACTCAGTATACGGTACCGATTTACCTCCCAACCGATCGTAGCCTGTCCATCACCGATAGTTTAAAAATCGATCATAAAACTTATCGAGATATTTTAAAATTAAACTTGAGCGTAAAAAGAAAAATAACATTTATAATAAATTGATGTTGGTTTTAAATAACAATTTTGGCAATAGCACACTAAAAATGATAAACGAATTGTTACTGGGCAATGAAGTAGAACTGCGATATCAAACACATCGTGCATAGTTGATTTCTTCAAGAATTTTAAATATGCACCTATTAAGACTGCCGACGTAGAAAGATCATTCAGTGGGTTAAAATGGATATTTAAAGCAAGATGCCGCTGCTTGACTGTTCCCTAATTTAGAAAAGATATTAATCATTTATTTCGAAAATCATATCAAGTACTAAATTTACTGCAGGTAATTAATTTTCGTTATTTTTATTATTATCTCGTAACATAAGGCTTGGTAATAAACCTAAAGTACTAGTATAGTTTACAATACGTAGTGAGGTAATTATTCATTAGGCATGATATGATGTTTTGTCAGAATAACCTATCTATTAATCTCTATTCTTTGCAAATCTATCGTGCTTGAAAACCCCGGGGTATGTAGATTAGACCTATACACATTGTCATTTGGAAATAAAAGAGTTAGAGTAAATAAAACTCATATTTTGAATATAAAATTTTACCTGCAGCATCTTTGTTTGCAGGCTTGCTGAGTTTACTGATGGGGTCAACGGACTCCAATTTTTGTGATTCTTTAGAGAGCGGTGGTGGGTTCTCAGGAACAGTAGGTTGCACTCCATCCACGCTCAACCAGTGAGCCCGCAGAGAAACATCTAATGGAATCTTTGGTGGGGGTGCTGATAAAATCTCATTCAGATCAATTTCCTTTTCTTCTATAAAATGTAATTCCCTTCCACCACCAGACGCAAATCTGAAGGGCAATGAATCTGGTTGGATGAACCCGTATTGAGGCTATAAAAAACAAAATGCTCCTATTAATTGTGTGTAGAAACATGTACATCTAGATCACTGGAAAGACTAATTATAATAAAGGTACAGCTAGAAGTGGTAAAACAATATTTCGTCGGAAGGATTTATTTATATAATAAAAGGAAATAAGGTCAATAATGAGATGTGTTCATTCAGTGTCCAGCTGGATGAAGGATTAAGTGTTCATGCCTTCCTACACCGAGGTACCGAAGTACACAAATACATTTATTGAACAGACATAATATACAGAGAGGTACAGCTAAATTCTATGATAAACAATTAAATTCTGAATTCATATAATCTGAACTAGGTTTCTCCTGTGTTTCAGGCAAAAGGTAAGCCTAATATTATTTTATATTCTTTGAATTAAATATTCATCTACATTATATTATAATAAAACTTATTGTAACTTAAATACTAAAATTTACACAAAAGTACCAAAATATATATAATGATAATAAATCTAAAACAAACGTAAATTCTCTGTATCTTCGTATGTCATGTTTTGTAGTGAATCACGTAACGTATTCTTACATTGAGCGTAGCTAAGTGGATATAGGTCCAATTCCGCATTTTATCTATACTAAATAAGCGGTCCTAGAAATATGAAAAATCTTGAAGAGAATGCGTGTTTTATTTGCATGTTATAAGAGCAAACAATATCTTTACGCCTTTTGTTTTATATTCGGAGCTGTAAGAAGTTGCGCAATGCTGGCTTCAATCTGTGCCGAAAATAAATAACTGCCGAACTGTTAGTACTTTACATTCACTGTATATGAGGTTAGTGGGGTAGAGGAAAGGACGATAGTTATAGATTTTCAGGATTGCTCTTTCTAATTTTAGTATTGTACTAGCTTCTGCCCGCGACTTCTTCCGCCTTAACGTCATTTATCGTGAATAAGGGTATTTTTCCGGGATAAAAAGTAGCCTATGTCCTTCCCCGGGACTCAAACTATCTCCATACCAAATTTCATCCAAATCGGTTCAGCGGTTTAAGCGTGAAGAGGTAACAGACAGACCCCTTATCCGCGATAAACGAATTTAAGGCGGACGAAGTCGCGGGCAGAAGCTAGTATTATATATTTTCGTTCCAATGCCCCATGAATGTTATCTCCAAATGAAGAAAATTACATTAGTGTCACAACTAGTGGCAAGTAAGAATAAAGACACTATAAAAAAATCACAGAGATCAGCCGTCTAGAAAAGTGTAACTGTCTGGTCACGACGGAGCGTTACAAAATCACGTGAGCAACAAGTGTGATAAAATCACGGTTAAATAGTTATAATTATATGAATATATTGCCGTAATTAATTTTACCGTGGTAAGTCAGGGTTAGTCGTGGGTAACAAAATCTCAGTGATTTTTTTACAACTGGTAGGAGAGTCGCGGAGATGGAAATTGAATTGTAACGCTTCACCATCTCTAGTTATGTACACACACTTGTCACAATGATCCCATAGATGCAGATTTGTTACTATTTAAATTTAGTCTTCCTCGAATTGCGCTTAGGCGGGTTATTCCCACCTGTTACCAACAACTCGTCAGTGGTAACAGCTGGGATTTTTTTCCCAAATTTTTACCATTAAAGTGTAGTCGGTGGAAACTACTGGGATTTTTTTCCAATGTGTTACCACTAAAAAAAATTGAGATAACAACTGAAATAAAAATCCCATTAGTTACCACCAATTAGTATAGTGGTAACAGTTGGGAATTTTTATTTCCATTAGTTCCCACTCGTAGAATAGGATAAAGCCGGCCACACTGTGTTTCTTTGACCCTCATTTTGGGACAGCCTGATTTTAATGAATTATCAAATGGAGAAATGTATCACTAATCCAGGAGTAAAACTTCCACGAGCCTAGCTATCATAGTTTTCGAAAACATGCAATCCGAGTAAATTACCGGTACAGTATGTATTTAAAAAACAAACTTTTTAATAATCTATGAATGTAACACTTAATTTTCCTGTGACCATATAGGCCTACCATAGGGCCAAATTGTAAACCATGCACGGTGAAGCTACGACGTCACAATTTCAAGATACATCATTGAAAATACGACTAAATCGTATTTGTTTTCTTGTGATTAAAGTTTTTAGTATTAGCAATTTATTTTTACTTTAACTACTACCATAAAAAAAATTGACTGAAGCCTTTCAGATCAATTTCTTTAACCATATTAATGTTTAATAAACGTACTGGTTTGGTACCGGTTTTTGGTCAAAGTTCCCAACGTCACTCTTTAGCAATATCAAGTATGATTCTTTACTGCAGGCAAGTATTTTGTGCAAATTCAAAGTATAGAAATGTATTAAATGTACAACAAGGGTTTTCTAAATAATCTTCCGATGATGCTGAATATGAAATACGGGAAGGAATCCACCCGCGTTAGGCATGCTGAAACCCCGCATTAATACATATTACATGGAGAAAGCGGAGGGTGAGGCACTATGAAGCTGTTCCAGACTCATAGTGCAGCTTTGCCTCAGCAGGGCTTGACCTATCCTGCTGGGGGATGTCTCTCTGAACCCCGATCGGGAGACTTAATTCTAGGGTAACATGAGGGCGCCAACCCTCATGCTGGTCAGCGAGTCAACTCTTATGCTTCGGAGCAGTGGCGTGCATTCCATATAGGCAAATAGGCACTGCCTACCCTAGCAAAAATGACTCCAGAACGCATATATTTCTCTTCCTTATAATAATAATATAATATTTCTTAAAAGAAAACATACTTGCCACCTTCTATTACGGAACGCGCTGCGATTTAAATTTGCGAATCCAGCTAAGCGAGCCTGAACCGCAAGTCAGGCAAGACAGTCCAGCGCCTAACCCACAGCACACATGCTCACAATGCGCTTGTGTAATATCGTCCGTGAACGATGTACGAATTTGCTCAGCACACACACTTATACTCATGTCACACGCACACATACTTACAAATCCGGCCGCCGGACCTGTCAGTGTTGCCAATTTATCATACTTTATGCTAAATTTGCTAAATTTTATGAGTCTAGCACATTTGTTTTTCGTTTAGTATAGATTTTAGCATACATAAAAAAATATTCAAATAAAGTAAAATCATGATATTAGAAATTTTATTAGTAATTTGAAACGTATCCGGGAGGTTGATAGATAATTGTCAATGAAAACGATAAGGGTAATCATGAAAATTCAATTTTTCGTTTCGATTAATTTTTCATTTTTGGTGTCGCTATGTTATTTCATTTTATAATACCCCATCTAAAGGGAACGGGTGACAAAAATATAGACATGTTATTTAAAAATTCAATCGAATAAAACGATTTCAGTTCAAATTTGCTTGATACAAAAAAATAAGTAGAAGTAAAAATTAAGTGAAGTTTTATTTGACATAGATAACTGCTAGCATAATTTTCGGTATTAGTAAATAGTATTTAGCATAAATTTATCAAAAATCGAGCTGCAGTTTAGCAGATTTTATATTAGCCTTGTAAGCAACACTGGCAAAAGTTTGCGACCAATCAGATGCATTGATTTCATGCGGCAGATTAAAGAAGTCCCCCTTTTGCTGTAATTTGTACGCGTAATGTGGGGCGTTTTAATTTGTTTCGTTTTAAGTTGTTTTTATTTTGCTATTCTGGTGCCATAATGGAGTCTTTGTTGCTACAGTTGCGACCGAGTTGTGATAAAATGTAAATTTCTTGTATAGTTGTACTATTTATTTCACTTCGGAGCGATTTTCTTTCATTATCAATTTAATTTGCCGTGAAAAACTGTTTATTGTAGTAGCTAACGCTTAAATATGTGTTTTAGCTGTGATCGGTGTTTTGATAGTGTTTGCGAAAGTTAACTTTCGTCGAATTTAGCAAGTTAGCGTTCGATGATAAGGTAAAGGTACCTAGTTAATAAAGGTAGGTATGTTGCATTTAACTCAAACTCAGAGCAATATTACTCGTCAATTTCACGTAAAATATTACGAAAGTTTTAGCTGGTTGACTGGTTGTGCACACTTTGCTGTCTGTGCATTTTATTCGGGAAGTCTCCAAATGTTTGGAATGACACAGGCAGGCTATGTCAAATTCTGCCTACCCTAACTAAAAACCCTATGCACGCCACTGCTTCGGTGGCCGCAAGTAGGCTAGAAGTAGGAACCAACAGCCATATACTAACTCGGTTTAATACGTATATGTTTCTGGATCAAGATCGTAACAAATATAATGGTCGCTATGGAAAACTGTTTGACCTATCCAAATGGAAAAGAAATATTATTTTCAAATCGATTCTTGCAAAGAGATTAAACACACCACTATCAGCATCACAAGAGAAACCTTATTATTTACTTTAGCGTAGTGTAGTCAGAAATATCTATCCTTTTGGGATGGTCAGCTACGTAAGTGCGTACTAAAATAGTTGAAATCTGTTAAGCCGATTTGGTGTGATGTAGCCTCGGCGACACATACAACATCCAAAAAGCAAAAAAAAAGATTCAGTGACCATATTTTCAATGTATATTCATTTCCTTCTTGCAACTTTATAATAGCAAAGAAGACGCAAATTGATTATACGCAAAAAAATGCATCCATCGTGCATGTAAGTAAGACAAAGAATTAAACATTAGCACGCCAACATTGTTTTTTTTTTTGAAAAAATTCTTACAAGATTTATCTTAGCTTCAACCGCTACTATTTTATAAATAACTAGAAGGGTCGAACTGACAGATGACCTAGAACCACTTAGCTTCCAGAGAGATGTTGGCTCTCTGTGTTTGTTCTACCGTTTGTTCAATGGGAAATGTTCTGATGAACTTTTTGAGTTGGTGCCACCGTCACGTTTCTATCATCGCACCTCCCGCCTCAGAAACAAAGTACATCCCCACTATCTGGATGCTTGGCATCCAAAAAATAAACGGGCATCACGCTCATTTTTACCACGCACTTGCAAGTTGTGGAATAACCTTCCTCCTGAGGTATTTCCAGAGCGTTATAACATGGGATTCTTCAAGAAGCGAGTTAACAGGGCTCTCAAAGGTTGGCAAAATATGGGCGATTCCTCCGGTGTTGCACATATCCATGGGCGACGATGACTACTCTCCATCAGGTGGCTCGTCTGCCCTTTTGCCACTCGCTACATAAAAAAAAAGGGTGTTCTGCCTTTTCGCGGAACTATTTTTGGGCGAATTTCATTTGCCTACCAACATTTCGCCGACGTTTCACTTTGACAACTAACGATTAGCACTTTTTCGTATGACAATGACAACGTTTCAATTGGTAGAATTATTATAAAGCAGATTATTATTATGCCTCTAAACTTTTGGGAGACTAATCATTAGTCAAATCTTTCACTTGGTCGAACAACTTTTGGACGATGAACGTTTTGTTAATGCAACAGTTCCCTTTTCATACATTAGGCAAGTTACAAATAAGAAAAAGATACATACCAATATTTACATATTTTTTGGTTGGCCTAAACTCTGGCAAGTAAGAGTAACTGCGACAAAATGGAACATGAGTCAAAAACCAAAACCTGTAGGTTAGGTTAGGTTTATTATGACGACGTAGCGTCAAAATGCTTGCTTGCATGAAGGTATATTAAAATGCTTGCAAGTATTATAAAAAAAAATACAGTGATTTTTATGATCGTAATTTTGACATTCGGTTATAGATTATACAGTTCGTGGTTTTAAATAACTGTAATAAAAACCGAAAACTGTAGGTTAGGTTAGGTTTGTATTGTGACCACCAAAATGCTTCCTTGCATGTACCTACACAATAGACAAAATGGAACATGGATCAAAAACCGAAAACTGTACGTTAGATTATTCTGATGTTTCGGACTCGGAAGGTTGATCCAATCGGAATTATAAGAATCGGTATTTTAAAATTCGTGATTCTGAATATCGGCATTAAATTTTTCGTATTTATGTAGTGTACCCTAGTTTGATACTTACCTACATTGTTATAAAAATAAGTGAGCGGTTGCGCTTACCCACGATGTCTTAATAAAATGGAGTTGCTAAACGAAACGCTACTCAATAAAACATTTGGTAAACAATAAACAACTAAGTGTATATTATGCCAACTAAAACATTTTGCTTCATGAAATATGGTATTTTAAAAATTAACATTATAAAACACAGACCAAAAGTTAAGTTCGTAACTGTGAGGTTGGCAAATAAAATAAATACATTTGATAAGTTGGGAAATGAACGGTCGGCGAAATAAAATTCCGCGAAACGGGAGTTGGGAAGTCAAAATCGGCCTAACAATTTTCTACGAAAAATAAGAGAACCATCTTCAATATACAGACATTTCATTTTTACCACTTAATTATAGTATAGATAAATAAATAAAGCTAACTTTTTAAAAGTAAACCGTACCATTATTATATTAATAAGATAGGGTTTAATAAAGAATCGTACTTGATATTGCTAAAAAGGGACATTGAGAACTTCCACCAAAAACCGGTACAAAACCGGTACGTTTTTTAAAAATTAATATTAGTCTTTGAGTTCAGCAGTAAAAAGTTTTTTTTGTGGTTTTAATCCATTTATGTGATTGTTTTTGGGAAAAGGTCCCACTTTGTCGATATGGAGTTATGAGTAGTTCCTAATACTACAGATCATATGCCATCTTTTGGTGAAAGATATATATCTCTAGGTGCTTTAGTTATTTTTTTTAAAGTCTTGATCGAAGTATGGAGTGGTTAAATGCATTGGCATACTTTAAGGATTTCAAATTAGGCAAAATCATGTATGTACACTTAGTAGTTTGTATGTTACGGAGGCTTGAACATAAAAAGAGAACGAAAATATGTCAATCCTGAATATGGGTTTATTTCCTATATTTATAACATGACACGCAGATTTATTATTAAAGTTGTATTTATAAATGTATTCGCAAGCTAAAAAAGACAGAAATAATTCTATGGATCCATGAACATTTCCGAAATTTGGCAAAATAAAAAACTCTGTGGTCGGTTAAAAATACCTTTATACGCGATATAAAAATTAAGGCGGACGAAGTCGCAGGCAGAAGCTAGTACATTATAAATTATACAGTGTTTCATTTATTTATTTATTATTAATGTACAGCCACATTGTATATATTAAAACATCCACATTAATTATATTATTATGGGTATCTACATCTGATATACACAACAATAACGGTGTACATAACGCTTTATAAAGATATTTATGCAGTGAGATCAAAAAACATTAATGAATAAATACCTAAATATCGCTCGGTAAACGTTCAATGACTACAGCTGACGCGGGTCGGTACCTACAAAGTTAAAGCATAAAGGAACTTAGGCTCGTATGAACAAACAACACTCAAGTTCCTTAATCGCGCGTAAAATGCTTGCTCGGAAATGTTCCCATTAATGTAGTAAAAACACACCGCGAAGTCCATCGTTATATACGTTGATAATCAAATAAATAAAAAAGTGGCATTACTTCCCGGACAGGCCTGGGAAGTGTACATTATTGTGCAGGTTTTTACTTTTAATTTCATCCAAGACTGAAAATTCACAGTACAGCCAATAGTAACGTACAAAAACCGAGATTTAAAAAAACTATAATTGGTTTCTGCGTTTAGTTAATGCATGGTTAATGCCAATAATAATAGAAAAAAAATCAATAATTATTGTGTCCAAATCATAATACAGTTTATTTAGTCTTAATGATCTTCTGGGACTGATAATTATTTTGTAGCAAAGGTATGTTTTTTTAAATGTTGTACGTTTAGGAATTGCTGATTCAACTAAAAGTAATAATGCATATATTTATTTTAACTATTGCTATGGGTTTTCGTTTTATTTATTTTCATTACTATATTTCATGTGGAACCAAATATACCATTTGGACCCAAAACTTTTAACTTTAATATGCTTAAAAAAAATTAAGGCGGGAACGTGAATAGGGTACATGCATGAATTTTTTTATCGCTTTTCTTAACAAAATATGTAAATACCGTAAAAACTATTTCAAAAAGTGAAATCAAAATTTAAATCGGCCAAGAAATACGCATGATATAGGCATTTTAAACTGCTAATTAGACGGCCATTTGACAGAGAGGTCCGACATGTACTGTTACGTCATAGTCTACGCCGGCCATATAAACTCCATATTAAATTCCGTTTTGCTAGAAAGCGATAGAATGAAATGTTTGATGGCTTATATCTTGGTTATTTTTATAGTTATTCGAAAAAATATTTTTGTCTACTGTTTGTTACATGAATGAGCTTTTAATAAAGCAAAAATAAAAAATCATGCATATTCCCTATTGCATTTTGTCAAAGATTGTCTGTCGTGTTATTTTTACGAAAATAAGTTACATAAACATGTCACGAAATGACTTTTCCCGGCCTCTGCAGTAATATACTATTATTTTGAAGGAATTAATAAATATCCGTGATTAGCCATTGTATAATTAAAATTAATTTTCCATTTGTCAATGTCCATTCTTAGACCATCTCGCTCGGAGGCTCTACACAACATTGACAACATTGTGCATACTTATGCTGAGATTTTTTTTATAAGTTCTGTTGTAAAATGATTGGTGTCTATGATTCGGAGGCTCAAAATCTTGTATTTCTGTCTTAATCAGAAAGTCCCCTCTCTATCGCATAAAAATACTGTCATATTTTCATACATCACAAAGTCACGAATGACAAAACGCTATATAGTATAAATGTAAGTATCATTCTGTTTAATTCCAGAAAATAATTATTTATTCGAATCCATTGAAGGCATCCCATACTTTATAAAACACACTGTCGTGTATTGTATTGTATATACAAGCAATGATCAATTTGAACCTTCTTTGTCGTAAATGTTTTATTTCCAATAGATCGGCTCGGACCATCAGGACATGTTACAACGTCTGCAGCCTCTATCACTGTCCAAAATAAATGACTATGATTTTTTTTTAACTTTCATGGCAGTTCTTCTTCTTCTTCCTCTCCTTATCCCATTATTTGGGGTCGGGTCTCCTCACTATTTTGCGCCAAGTCTCGCGATCTTGGGTTGTCAGTTCAGACAATTGGGCTTTCTTGAGGTCTCTTTCCAGGTTTTTCCACCATGTTAATGGCGGACGGCCCCTTCCTCTTTTCACTTCTGGTAGGCCTAACGCTATTTGTACCACATGGTCTTCACCGCTTCTCTTGACGTGGCCATGCCAACGAAGACGGTTTTCAAGCATTTTATCTGCGATTGGCGCAACTTTAAAAGTACCACGTATGTACTCAATGCGGATTCTGTCCAGCCGAGTTACACCTCCTGCCCATCTTAGCATCTTCATCTCGTTGGTATGTGCCTTCTGTTCATGCACCTTGTTTGTCGCCCAGCATTCGGACCCATACAGAATAGCCGGACGGACTGCCGTTTTGTACACTTTACCCTTGGTCTTTATGGGTATACGTGGGTCACACAACACACCTGTAAGTGATCGCCATTTTTGCCAGGCGGCGTTGATCCTGTGTGTCACGTCAGCGTCAACGTTAGCATCGGGAGTTATCATAGAGCCAAGGTATTTAAACTTTTCTGCAGTGGGGATAGATGTATTTCCAATGCATATATTTTCTGGGGCACTGTTGCCACTAAATTGACATTTCAGATATTCAGTTTTGCTTCTGCTTACCCTCAGGCCGTACTTCTCTAATGCGTTGGTCCACAAATTTAAGGTTTCCTGCAGTTGTTTTGCGGTATCGGCAGCCAGAACTATATCATCGGCGTACATCATTGTCCAAGGCAGTGGGGACGGTATATTCTGGGTTAGATACTCCAGGACCATATTGAATAATAAAGGACTCAGCACAGATCCCTGATGGACGCCTACTTTAACTACGAAAGCCTCACTAACAACAGCCTGGCATCGGACTCTTGTGTTAGCATTTCTGTACATGTCCTGTACTAGTTCGACGTACCATTCAGGGACATGATGCGCGCGTAGGGCCTGCCATACTATTTTACGGGGTACTCGATCGAAGGCTTTTTCGAGGTCTATAAATGTAAGGTGTAGGTCTTTCTTGTTGAGTCGATGTTTCTCCATCATGATCCTAATCGTCTGAATTGCGTCGATGGTTGATCTGGAAGCTGTAAAACCGAACTGATTTGGAGAAATTTTTGAGATATTGGTTATTCGTTTGTTGATTATTCTTTCCCATATTTTAAGTGTGTGTGTTGTTAGTTTTATTCCCCTATAGTTTTCGCACAGTGCCACGTCCCCTTTGTTTTTGTAGAACGGTAATAAGTAGCTTTGGCGCCAAGAATTTGGAATGCGTTTGGTGGTTAGGATGATATTAAATAGCTTAGTTAGCCAAGTGACGGCTATCGAGCCAAGGGATTTCCATAGGTCTGCTGGGATCTCATCCGGTCCCGTAGCTTTACGGTTTTTCATTTTCACCACCGCGTATTTAACTTCAGCCATGTTAACCTCATGCACTGGTCCCTGAGATGGATTGCAGGGTACAGGATCCTCATTTGGAAATTCCTCATTGAGAAGCTGCTTATAATATTCGAACCATCTATTTCTTATCTGGGGGTTGTCTGTTAGAATTATTTGATCTTTACTTTTTATATATTTATTAGCTTTAATGTCCATGGTTGCACTGTGCCTAAATTTTGCTATTTTTAAAACTTCATCTGCCGTTTCGGCGTTTTCTAGCTTTTCGTAGAAAACTTGGTTACTAATAGCTCTTTCCTGCGCTACGCACTTCTTTGCCATTTTCTTCGCTTCTTGATATTGGTCCCTGTCTTCCTTCAGTTGTGAGCTTTGCCATTTCTTAAAGAGTTTCTTTTTATTACACAGCGTCTCTTTAACTTTATCATTCCACCAGGTGGGATATTTTCCGGTTCCAATGGGTCCTTTACATATTCCCAGGATTTTTACTGCTTTTGCTCTGCACTGTTCTTCGAACTTAGACCACATATCTTCCGCGTCGCTATAATTTACTTCAATATCGGATTCTATATATTTATTTACAGCTGCTTTCAATAGTTCCCCTTTTGGACCACCTAATTGTTTCCATTTTGTTCTTGGGGTTCTGTCTACTTTGGTTTTTATAGGTTTCGGCAAGGCATATACGGCAACAAAAAGGCGGTGCTGCGTTGTCAGTGGCTCACCACGGATCACGTTGAAATGCCTGAACTTGCCCTTAAAAACCCTATCCGCTATGATGAAGTCTATTTGCGACACTGGTCCCGTACTCTTATAAGTAATGAGATGTTCTTCTTTCTTTTGAAATGTTGTGTTTATTAAGGTCAGTGAGTGTCTTGTAGCAAACTCTAGAATCTCTTCACCCTGCTTGTTTACTTCGCCTATTCCAAATCCGCCGTGAGCCATCCCGTACCTTTGGTTCCGACATGTCCATTTAAATCCGCTCCAATTATTTTGTACTCGTTCGAAGGTATTCCGTGTATCAAGTCATCCAGGTCCTCCCAGAAGTCCGTCTTCTCTGTTTCTGTGCAGCCTGTCTGTGGGGCGTAGGCTGATATGATGTTGGAAGGTTGTTCGTTATCCAAAGCTAGCTTGATGGCCATTATTCGTTTGCTCTTCCTTGTGATACTTATAATGCGGGTCTTGAAATTTTTATCGAGGACAATTGCAACTCCATTTCGTTTATTGTCAATGCCATGATATATCAGCTGGTAATCGTTGCCAATGTCCCTTGATTTTGAGCCTTTCCACCGTGTTTCCTGAAGGCAGCAGATGTTAATACCCCTTTTCCGTAGTCTGTTACTTAGCTCTTGGCTTCTTCCCGTAAGAGACCCCAAGTTCCACGTTGCGAGTCTAATCTTATTAATACTTGGAAGCGAATGTGTGTTCTTGTCTTTGTATACGTCGCTTTGGGGGTACGCCCTAGCATCTGTATCGCATATCGCATTATTCGTATTTGCGTCGCTTACGGGGTACGCCCTAGTATTTAAGCCCTTATATCTTTTGTTTTGCATTTCATGTGAGGAGAGATGTGTATTGGCAATTGGGTTTTTACGGCCGGCTGCCACCTGACGCCAAGGCAGTAACTCTTCTGAAGAGCGGGTTCTAGGGTTCAACTAAAGTTTCTTCCACCACCATCCCTACTACGCCATCCTGCCTGGTAGCGCAACTCCAGTGTCAACCTGTGATCTTAATACGTAAGAGCAGCTTTACACTGGGTTTTTGCTTCTTCCGCCTGCTCCACCGTACTGACATCCGTTATCTCCGGCTTCGCAGCCGTTGAAGTCTTCACCCGTAACCCTGGGCACGGGACCGCGCTATACCCCGCAGCACTGGGTCGTCATTCGAACTTCGCCACCCACCTATCCTGGCCTACTAGGATATAGGGTGCGCACCCCCGCGACTAGGACGCGCCGAACAAGAATTGTCCAAGTAGGATACAGAGGAGGTGGCTCTGCTTCCCCAGGGACCGGGTGGCTTTAACTTTCATTGCAGTTGCTTGTATAAATAATTTTAAATACGAAAGGATTGTTCCACATCCACCAACATCAATAGCAAATAATTTATAATCATAATCGCCAACCCTTCTATAAAAGTGTCATTTGCCACCATTTTACCATTTCGGTTTTGGGGTCTGCATGGTGATATCATTGTTAACAGTCCTACTATTACTAGTGTAATAATTTATGTCTGTCAAAGACCAAACATTTTAATTTTGACAGTCTATATTCGGTGGCATAAACTTGTTAGTCCAAATTTTTAGTTGCATAACTACTTTACTCTGAATAATGTATGGCATAAACTTTGTTGCATATTTTTTTATTTTCTGAAATGGTAAAACATCACATTTATTTACCGCCCAATTTTAGCGAACTATCGATACTAATATTTTAAATGCGAAAGTGTGTCTGTCTGTCTGTCTGTCTGTTACCTCTTCACGCTTAAACCGCTGCACCAATTTGGATGAAATTTGGTATGGAGATAATTTGAGTCCCGGGGAAGGACATAGGCTACTTTTAACCCGGAAAAATACCCTTATCCGCGATAAACGAATTTAAGGCGGACGAAGTCGCAGGCAGAAGCTAGTACCTTAATATTAACGAAATTACGACAAATGTATTTTGTATTTTTATATTATTTTTTAGCCACTGATTTTGATATAAAATAAAACTACTTCATTTTATACAGGCCTAAGCGCAACTTGAAGAATAAATTAAAAAAATAAAGAATTGACTACATCTGTTGACTCATTGTGACAAGTGTCATAACGAGAGGTGATGAGAATGTTACAATTCAATTTCAATTACTGTGAGTCTTGTACTAGTTTTAAAAAAAAACAATTTGACTTTGTTACCCACAGCTATCCTGACTATGTTAACAAAAGAAGGAAAATACATTTATTCAGTATGCTACTAAACAAAAAAAATAAACATATTACATACAAAAAAACTAAAGTGATGCCCCGAAATGGTCCCACCTAACATAATGCTGGCTCGGAAGCCAGCGCTGATCTTCCGGTGAGACTTACTGCAATGTATTCAGATCCTTATACCTTGATTTTATCACACTTGTTAACCTATGTGATTTTGACACATTCCGTCTTGACAAGTCACATTTATGCTTGTCTAGGTGCCAATCACTGTAATATTTTTTATTGTGCCATTATAATTACTTACCCACCAATTAGAATCCAATTAAAATCTCGATTTTTATACAGTTTTCAGCAGTTTAGTTATTAATTTATAGAACTTTTGTTAAGAAACCGTTTCAATAAAACCAAGTTTGAACATAGCTTCAGAACAAAGTTCTTAATTTCCCCATGCAAGCTATGTGGCTTTCGCATGGAGCGTTTTTTAGGGAAGTCAAAAAATGAGATTTTAACATTAGTGTATTTTGGTGAGTTTTTATTAGATTATAATAGTTTTTACACCAGTTTCTATTATTGAGATATTGTTTTATAACATCCCACCAAAAAAATTGTCTACATTCCAATTGAGAGGTTGAGTAGAACAACTAGTACAACTGTACCAACAATTACACAGTATCTTTATGAACTATAAATAACCTAATAAATAAAATACATAGAACAATCAAGACAACCTTCATGACTAATATGTTATTCCTGTTCTAATCATGAAAATATTTCAAAAGAAGGCTAATTGACTGAATAGGTTTACGTTAGTCAAAACATCAAATTTTAAATAATATCAATTAGCATGGCAATTTTGGAAAAAAACATACCTCTAAATTTTTTGCCTTGAGAGCATGATCAACATCCGTGATTGAGAGCTTTTGCCTTTTAGAATGATGCATAAACTTCATGGCATCCTGTACCACGACTTTGAGTCGGTATGATACATCATCACTCAGTTCTTTCGCAGCATCATCGCCCAAAGTTGCAATGCCTACACTTTCTGCAATCACTTTCATGGATTCCGCCGACATAGTCGACCCGTAAGCAAAATCTGAATCTCCCATCACTATTTTCATTCCTTTCCTCGGTTTAACGGGTGCAAACACCAACTATTAGTTGATCCGACTCGTTCAGTCGTAATCCATTGCTATTTTTTTGACAGTATGCACGACCGGATAATCGTAACCAGTAATAAACAGAGAGTGAAGATTAGTAAGTGCACTCCAAAGTCTCCAAGCAACAAACAATTGTAAAAAGTAAAATAAAATATAATTTTCTAACAAATACTCAAATATATACACATAACGTCCACTATATATACGTATTATGCACCATTCACCAAACAAACACCAAAGAGAATTTATAAAATCTTCAATCTGCTAACCATAGAGAATAGAAAGATATTTTTTTAATTTTGTCTCTTAGCGATCATATCGCCCTGAATAGAAAGTTAAGGAGGCATTCCTAGCAGTCTAAAACGTGTTCTACACCTTCGATCTTATCCGATCCGATCCTATATCGTATAAAATTGGATAATGTATTGTGCTACAGACCCTAAAAATGGGGATATGTTGCACAATACACTATCCGATTTTATGCAATACTTAGGACCGGATCGAAAGGTGTAGAACACGTTTAACGCAACTGGGAACAAAAAAACTTTTATATGGACTGCATGGCAAACCGTTGCCATGACACTGGACCAGTACGTCAGTACAGTTTATATGTCATGTCATACATTGTCAACCATATTGCTTTGCTTGTCATTGCGGCTCGCGTGTTTTGTATGTTTGTTTGTAGATTTCCAATTAAATTACTCTTAATTGTTATTTAAAGTAGTGAAATATGATTGAACACTATTAAGTGAATACATTTTGTGAAAATGCCACCGAAACGACTGTCTCATGTGAAATTTGTGGAAATCGAGCTAGTCATGAAAATTGAGATAAAAGATGTTTATGGCGAAATGGGATGAAGGCCGGTAAGTATTGCCTTAGATTCTTTTACCCATATTTAAGTGCAGCGTGCTAAATAAATAAACAAAGTTAGATATTTTACATCTATTTTCATTGTGTACTAGGGATGTACTGCAACTATCGATAACTACAGGCTTATTTGTTTATCAGTGGAAATAATTATACAAAATAATTCGAATTGCGTGAGAAGTTGCATGAAATATGATCATAAAAATACTTCGTACCTACGTTTCAACTGAAAAGTTTACTGCCATCCATACCAGAACATGTGAAGATTCTTATATTTATTTGTTGACTTATTTAATATTTTGACCTTAGATATAAGAAAATATATATCTGTTGTAATTATAAAATATTTTCAGATGCAGACAGTGGGCCAAGTCTCAAAAGAAGATCTAATAATGCTAGTAAAACAATAAATAATTACATTAAAACAAAAAGGTTGTTATTTTATTCCCGGTTCACATTTAAGTCCAACCTTGTATTAGCACATTTAAATAAATATCCACTGTACAACATAGGACTTAAACGTGGACTCAATCCTAAACCAAATTTTGATTACAAAAATTGTTGACATGAGCCTATATTCCAACCCATATATATATCGATAAAAATCGCCTATAACCCATCGATATCGATAAAAATCGCAAGCGTATAGCCTACTACACTATTTTTAGTCTGTTAGATTGGTACTACTGCTGTTTGACGGTTCTTTGACATACATGTTGGTATGAGTGTGCCATGCAAATTGATTCTATTGGGTAGTATGAGAGTCCTGCCTCTTAAAACGTAGTGGTTATATTCTCTTTGATTCCTAGCAGAAATGGGAACAACTTTATGATTTATAATCTGGGGGCACGGCAGTGCCCCCGCCAAGTCGAGCAAAACAAAGGCACGCCGTACCATCTTTTCTCGAAGCCATTAACGTCATTTTCGACCCCCTGTAATTTATTTGCTGATGAAGCTAGAAGCCTGAATTTTCAGTAACCAAGATGGCACAATACACCTTAGGTATATTCCAAATTACAGACCATTATAACTTATAGTTAAAGATTTATTGCAAGTCAAAGTTCAGTAGAAATGTATGCGATTACAAAATTACATTTGCACCTCAGATAAACAATACAATTTTTGGTTACTTAAAAGCGAAATAAAGGAGGGGGAAGGAAAAGGGTACAGAAGGGGGGAAAGAGGAGGGTAAGGAGCGGGAGAGCAGAAGGAGAGGATGGTTGAAAGAAGGGGGAAATGGGGAAGTGGCAGAATGGGGAAGCGGAGGGGCGGGAGAAAAGGAGGGGGAAGAAAGAGGAAGGTGGAGAACGGAGAAGATTAAAGGATGGTAAGGAGTGAGTGGAAATTTGGGGAAAGGAGAAGAGATGGAAAGGGGGGTCGATAAAATACAAGAAAGAAAGACAAGATACCAAATACCAGTTATAAGATATCAGATATAAGATATACCCGAAAAGAAAAAAAGGACTGCCTTCAAAAAGCGATGAGATCCCATCAACAACATAACATGTAAAAAAATTGCCAAGTCTCGCAATCTTTTCTACCACAAAAAGTTCTGAGATATTATAACCAAGTCGGTTAATTTATTTAGTAGTACCTATCTAGGGAAGGATCTATCCCACACCTTTGTCATTCATAAATGTTCACCGAACTAACTAACACAGATTTCTTCTGAATATTGGTTTTCAGTAACTCCTTACGTTCCGATGTTTTGATTTTATTGATATTTTCTAGAACTTCTAGTTTATCCGTTTCTTTACACATTTTGTCCTGTGTATGAGATTCAGGTATTAATAAATTCAAGTACCTAATCATAGTTATAGGCTTGGAACTAGTACTCAAAGTATCAAAATATTTATAGAGCACCAACCTACTAAATTGACAACAGACTTTTATCTGTTTTTTAAATCATAGACAATTGGTGATACCGATACCACAAGGAAATATCTGTCAACAATATTTGGCTAGCCAGACTCGACTACTACTCTCTTTTACCGGGACACGGTTCTTATAAGGTGGCATATCAAACGTATGTAAGTTGTTTTAAATAAAAATCACTATTTTGCTTTTTTATATACTAGATTTTTTTGAGAAGTTTTGATATGATTCCTTGAAGAACTACGCATTGAGTTTATACTCAAAACATATATTTAGGATAGGCTAAGCACGAATATTGTAATAGATATAAGAGTTATTTCGAAAAAATTACGCACACTTATGGCGATTTCGGTGTTTATTAAAGAAGAATAAGCATTTACACTCGAAAATCATCATTTGGTGAAGAGAAACTGATGATGAAGACACAAGCCACCAGTCACTAATAAGGGCTCAACCAGTGTTATTTAATTCACTAATCGCAATATAATTCTTCATCATATTTTGCTTGGAGGCAGAAGTTAGTTAAGATCAGGGTTGCAAAGTGGAGCTGATAGTGGAGAACCAGAGAACTCCTTAACGGTTAAGAGTTACAGAATAATTCTTAAAAAAATACATGTATTACAGGTACGTACGTTAAGACTGGCTGTTAGTCATATTGAAATGAAATGTTACTTTATTGCACGATTATGGAACATTCACATTGGTGAAGGTGTTACAGTTTGTTGGAAGCACATAATCTACCCATTAGAGCATGCAATAGTGGGTTTGATTGACATATTTAATTTAACACGAGGCTTATACATCAAATAACTTAAGTATTTAATATGATTATAATTTACATACGTTCGATTCCACTCATGTTTGCGAGTCTACTTAAAATTGTTACCATTATTACGCTCATAATTATTATTTAAACTGTCGATATATTATTTTTATGTCAAAACTTATATTACTAAAATGGGCATATAATGCATATAATATCGAAAGTTAATATGTCTAAAGTTAAAAAGTCGACGGTTAAATTATCGAAAATTCAAATATCAAACGATTATAAGGTCGAAATTCAAAATGTCGAAAGTATGCATTATCGAATTGTACAATTATCGAATGCTTTAATTTCGAAAATCGGAATAACGACACGTAAAATATCGAAAATTGGAATCTCGAACCATTCTAAGGGCGAAATTCTAAATATCGAAAATCTATATTACCAAAAATGGTACAATAGACGAATACTAAAGTATCGTAATATAATTTCGTTGGCTATTAAAATATCGAAAGTATTTCGTGTGGTTGGTTGCTTACTAAATGTAATAGTAGACTATTTACGGGTGTACAATTGTAAATGCAAGCAAGCATGCAAGCATTTTGACGCTCCGCTCGCTTCGCTCGCTCCGCTATACATGGTCACAATACAAACCTAACCTAACCTACAGTTTTCGTTTTTTGACCCATTTTGACGCTCCGCTTTGGCCCATGTTCTATATATTGCAAGGATTTTGACGCTCCGCTCGCTTCGCTATACATGGTCACAATACAAACCTAACCTAACCTACAGTTTTATATATAAGCGTTGGTTTTTTGATGGTTGATATTGTATGTTTCGACATTAACATATATCGATCATTCGATTGTCGATATTTTGAATTTTCGATATTTTAGCCGTTCGGTATTTAGATTTTAGGAATTCCAAACATCGTTAATATGATAAAAAGATATTTAAATCGTTCGATATTTAAATTTTCGATATTTTGTCCGTCGACTTTTTAACTTTAGATATATTCATTTTCGATATTCAAATACGTGCCCATCGCAAAGGAAGACGCCACGTGCGTTTTTTGACCGAATTATATAACGTTGTAACAACGTTGTCTTTGCTTTTTAACACGATCGCTGCGATAAGGTGTCAAATGACCTCCTGCCCGTACTCCCGGCCAGTGCGGGTCAAAATATTGTGGTTTCGCTCTGGTGCGGTGCTCGTAACTTGTAGAATATTATCGGTATAAACGAGACCACTATATGGTTCAATTTGTATCAAAATGTAGAATTTTTAAAAACCTTAAAACACGTAAGACGTCTTTTGGCCTCTCATCGCACTGATAGTGAAAAGTGAGCGTTCAGTGCGGACAGGGGGTCTACAGACCTCATATAGGTGGTACGGGCCTATCCACCCCTTCCCGCACCTGTTTGTGTTGAGCAATAGTTGAACTATTACTCAGTGATGTGCACACGTCTATGAGCAACGTACGTAATGTATTCAATTCAAGATATTTATTTCAGACCATGTCCATAGTGTAAGTTACAAGAAACTTATAAACTGTTAATAATACAGACTTATTAAAAATATATTAAAAGATATTGTACACACAGCCTCTATTTTAATGTATTGCATTTGCCACAGAGTCAAAGTATGTATAGATAAAAAACTTAAGTACCTCTTGCATTAGATTACAGAATTGATATGTAACTTATGTTTTTTTCGTAATATGGAACATCAAATTTTCTATACGGATACGCTACTACAACATACAAGAGATGCTTTACTATATTTTTTTACTTATATATACTAATAAGGGTCCATTGTGTTTAGTGTTTCAGTTGATCAGTGATGACAAATAGTTAATACCCAAATGCCTTCGGTTAGTTGTCCTTGGCCTTCGGTCAGTGACTGCTGTTAACAATAAGTATCGATTGTCTTGAAAATCATGGGTGGGTAAATAGAAGGTGTTTCTATAACAATCATGTGTAATTTAGTTCTAGATTATAATAAAGTTTTTTTGATTTATCGATAACATTAGGAACATCACTAGCAGCAGCTACAAGTGTACACTGAATTCAGTGCTGTATGAGGTCTAAATGCCTTTTTAATAAAACACAAAAAGTCTAAATATTTCCATTTGCGGCGGGATTTTTCTAGCAGCAAATTGTTTGATACTTCTTGCGCCACGACACAAATTTCTTCGGGAGTATAGTTGAATTATCGAGAAGATGGAATTGCATTTGTAGTGGTTGTACCGTTTGCAACAAAGGGAGAATAATTTTCTCTTAACTTAATAAAATGACATACCCAAGAAGTGGAATAAGTAGTAGTCCTCTGTTTTTTTCTTTTATTCGCTATCATGCTCTTCATCTGAGCTGTCACAAGTATTGATAATAAAATTGTCTGTTATTTGATCCATTTCTCCTTCCTGACATCGATATTTATTTTCTTCACTTTCGACGTGGTGACAAATATTTTCCCAGTCCTCAGCAGTGATGGTATTCATTAGTTCAGTTGCTAAACTCATAATGCCTTGCATGTTTAATGAAATGTTTCTTTTTGCTACATATCCTTTTACCATGGACCAAATATTTTCGATCGGATTGAATGTCGGGTGATACGGTGGCAATCGTAATACGGAGTGGCCATGTTCTTTTAAAATTGCATCTATGTGGTACTCGCGAAACCGCTCTTTATTTTGTTTAATTAATTCATACAAACTGGTTTTGTACATCAACCGGTTATACGAAATATTGTGTTCTGTCAACCAATCCATCATTTCTTGTTTATTAGAATTTGACGTTGGAGCACGATTCAAAAGTTGGTTGTGATAGGACGCATTATCCACGATAAGTACGCTATTCGGTTTGAGGTTGGGTATTAATTTTTCTTTTACCCATTTTTCGTAGTTGACAAAGTTCATCTGGTCATGGTAATCTCCCGTTTTTTGGTTTGCCTTAAACATTAACAAAGCGTTGAGAATAAAACCATCTTTTCCTCCTGCGTGCACTATTATTAACCGCTGGCCTGTACAGATTTGTTTTTTTACACCAAATTCTGTTCCATCGGTCCAAGCTTCTCCGGACACATGTGAAGTGTGGATGTAGGTTTCATCAGTATAAACTAGTGGTCTATCTTGAGATCGATATTCCGCAATTTTGATAAGGTAATTTATTCTTAGCAGTCGTATGTTGTGTTTTTCCATTAATATTTTTCGGTTGTCCTTGGTCTTTTTCCATTTAAATCCTAATTTTTGTATTTGTTTTCGTAAGGTGGAAATGGCAAATTTTTGTAATCTATATCGGATTTTAACACAGAGTGGAGTCCCTTTAAGGTTGGAAATTGCTTATGGGACAGATGAAAATTGTATATAGTTCTCCGGATGACTTCCTGATCAAAATCGTCTACTGCTGATGACGGACAAGGACGCAACTTTTTATTCTTCGGGGAGGTGAATTTCTTTGTTGTTGCGAATTTCTCGCTGTTGCTCTCAGTCACAATGTTATAAACAGTAGAGAGACAAACACCTGTAGCTTTTTCAACTAACTGGGCAGCGGTGTAAGGCAAGTTTAAATTTTTCGTCAGTTCATTTTCAAAATATTTATAACAGTTGAAAATTATTTGCTTACTTTGACTCTCAATAGGACCAAAATTACTTACAGCCATATTTTTTTAAAGTATAGAAATTATTCGTAGTCGTACGGGTGGACACAATAATTAATTGAGAATATAATCAAATCAGATGTAAAAATATACGCACAACGTAAATAATATTGACAATTTCACACTGACATTATTTTTGTTTTTAGTTCTTCGATATATATATATATATAACAACCTCTTTGTATGCTGATAGTACAAGAAAATTGAAAATTCAAATATAGAATGCCTGTAAACAAACAATACTACTACATATGCAATTCCACGCTCTCGATGATTCAACTATAAGTACAATTAGACTCGTAACAGCTTATAACAAGACAACAACCAACAATTTCAAGATGAATAAAATTTAGCGCCACGAAGAAAATTAAAAGCGAGCTGTCAATATCTATGGCATTCTTATTTTTTAAATTTGCGTATACTTGCCAGTGATGAAAACATGTTATGATTTGAAAAAAAAATGGGCGATAAAATATGTGTAAAGTCGGACAATTTTATCTCTTCCAAGCAAATGAACTGTCAAACATATAAAAACTGAATATGGCAATGTTTTGTATCTGTCACAGACGTCAAGTTGTTTATGTGTCGTAAGAACAATTTTTCTTTACGTGCGTTGGTTTTTTTTTAAATAATGGTTAAACTATGGGAAAACCATTTAAAAGTGGTCAGCGGGAACTGCTTCTCCGCATGGTCATAAACTTCGATGCTGTAAAGCAAAAGCAAGAAGCGATTATCGCTGAAAAACGGGAAGATTTACATTGCATTAAGTCTTTGGCTGGTAAGATTAACCAGCAGGATTATTATTTCTAAGACTATTTAGTGCCCTATATTCAGTGTTGCCATATACCAAAGCACAGATAAAACAATTAAAATTGTTGGGGTAAAGATATTATAGCCAGACTATACGTAAATTTTAATAAATGTATTTTTTTGAGTTGGCAGCAATTTTATTATTATTATTTATTTATTAAACAAAGTACATATTTCTAAGACAGTTTCCTGCAAAACTGTATTGTACAGATTGATGAGGTTACGACTTTTATGTTATGTTGTCTTTGAACTGTATCTATGGTATATAAAAATAGAGCTATTGATTGTCAGTTTAGTTTAAAATAAAGGAAATTGATGTGCGGACGCAAATATTGTTTTTCCTAATAATGTTAAGGAATATGGAGACTTCCATGTATAATTAGATATTTATCAGGTTATGGGCTGCCCCATATTCCTAAGTATCAGTGATTCGGATAAAAAGTAGATTTTTTGAAAATATTTTGTTTCGTTACAACTTCCGAATTTATATAAAATTTTATTGAAGGATAGGTAATTGCTATTGGAGCAGAAGGCCACCAACAGCAAATCATGGCCCAACCGAAAATTCAAAATGTAATTTGTCGGTTAGAAGATTGGAACAACTTTCATAATTGGAAATTTAGATTACAAATGATTATGGAGGAGAAAGACCTTGGTGATATAGTGACCTGTGCTGACATAACAAATGAGAACAAAAAGAAAGATGCCGAAGCTAGATAATTAATTGTACAATGTATAGGAGAAATTTTTTTGGAAATTGTGAAAGGATGTAAAAGTGCAAAACAAATGATGGAGTCTTTAGAAAGTATTTTTACAAGAAGGAGCATAATGAATAAATACAATTTAAAAAAGAGGTTAATAGTGTTGGGCGTGGCATATAAATAAACCGTTTGCAATACAATGCCTTTTTATTTAAAACAACAATTATCATTATAACGTATTCTCTTAAGAAGAATTTTGCGACAGAACAAGCTTGACGGATAGCCGTCATAGAGATGTACAACCATAGAGGTCGCGCCATACCAACACTCCTCCTCGCGACTCTATGTCAGCCCGAAGAGGATCATCAGCTCCTTGAGCCGTGGCCCTGATAGGCCTTTCGTCAGTAAATCAGCCACCATCTTCTTGGTCTCCAAATAGTCCAAACGTATTTGTTTATTCTGAATGCAGTTCCTTATAAAGTGCATCTTCAAATCGATATGCTTGGATTTTGATGAAACTATAGGGTTTTGACTAAGCTTCAATGCGGCTTGATTGTCATTTGAGAGCTGAATGCAATCTATGTGAATCCCCAGGTCATTAAACAGCAATTTCAGATGTATGACTTCTTTTGCTGCCTCAGTACACACACAGTACCTCGGCTGTAGAAAGTGCTACGCTCTTTTGCTTTCTCGAGGACCAACTGATACAGCCTCCTGCATATATGAAGCAGTATCCGGAGAAAGACTTGCGGTCTAATTTGCAGGCGCCCCAGTCTGCGTCTGCCATGCCGTACATTTCTTGTTCGGTTCTTTTAAACGTTAGTCCGATACTAGATGTGCCCTTGAGGTATCTTAACACACGTTTGGCACTTTTGAAGTGTTCGGTACTGTAGCTATCGTTGAACTGCGACAGATAACTGACTGCGAACATAATATCGGGTCTCGTAGCTACTGCTAGATACATAAGTGTTCCAATCAGGTTTTTATATGGCAATGCTTTACCAATTGTACTTTTATCTGCTTCAAGCGATAGGCCTGGTTCTATAGGGGCACTCGTTGTTTTGCATTCGTCCATTTTAAATTTAGTTAAAGTGTCCTTGATATATTTTTCTTGGCAAAGTTTCACTGTATCGTTAGTGTATTTAAAATCAATTCCGAGCATTCTTTGTGGTATTCCCAGATCTTTTATTTCAAATTTGTGTGCAAGCATTGTTAGGATTTCTTGCATCTTCATAGGACAGTTGTAAACTATTAGTAAATCGTCTACCCAGATGGCTGTGATTACTTTAGCTCCTCCATTCTGTAGTATATACACACACGGATCTGCTTGTGATGGGACAAAACCGATTTTACGTAATTCCGTGTCCAATCGGATGTACCACTGCCTCCCGGATTGTTTTAGACCATACAAGGATCGTTGTAATTTGCATACTTTTTCTCCTTTAATGTTTTTAATACATTCTAGCATATATTTAGCTTTGTTCTATATAGTCAGGTCATTCTTTTCGCTCTCATCGACAACTATTTCTGTCACATACTTTTCCAGGTTTTCAGGTACCTTCATAGTAATGTCTTCCTCTATGTCGCCGTTCAGATACGCTGTCGTGACATCCATCTGCTTTAATTTCATTCCTTCTTCGACAGACATTCCAACGACGGTTCTGATGGAGCTTAACTTGGCCACAGGCGCGAAAGTCTCATTGTAGTCTATTCCAGGTCTTTGAGTGAATCCCCGAGCGACACGTCTTGCCTTCTTGGTTTCCGTATTGTCCGGTCCAATTTTTGTTTTAAGAACAAGCTTGGAGTCAATGAGTTTCATGCCACTGGTTTTCTTCGTGATTTTCCACGTCTCATTCTTAATATGTGCCCTTATTTCAGCTTTAATTGCGTCGTGGTAGTCGTCTTCTGGTTCATTTTGTTCAGACAGATATGACATATCCGACACAAGCAAGCTTTCCTCCATATCATCTTGTAAGTGGTAGTCTTCTATCCATGTAGGCTTCTTTCTATTTCTTTTGGGTCTTTGCGATGTTCTCTCATTTGTTTCATGTGGAGTTTGGTATCCATCACTCTCAGCCCCTTCATCCTCTTCAAATGAAGTTTGGTCTTGATCAGCAGTTTCAGCCCCCTCATCCTCAGATGGTAACAGATTTTCATTTTTATTTGTTTCGGAGTTGGTCGCAACTGAGGAGGACATATCTGTCAAGTGAAGAGGATCCTGAATCGGTGAGTTTGAATTTTTATGATTATTCTTACTGTTAAGTTGTATCACCATTTCTTTTTCAGGTCCCCGTATGCTATCGTGAAGGACTGCGCCAGTACGAATGTCATTATAATACATCTTTTCGACAAATTTGACATCTCGACTGATTACAACATCGTTTTGGTCAGGTAAATAGACTCTGAATCCTTTAGCATTTTTGGCGTATCCCATAAATACTCCTTCTATGGCTTTAGGGGAGAATTTGCCTCTTCGTCTTTTGTTCAAGATGAATGCTTTGCTGCCGAAAATGTGTAAATGGTTTCCGGCTGGATTTCTGCCAACCCATTTTTCGTACGGACTACTTCCATTTAAAGCTTTTGCAGGGCTCCGGTTTATTAGATAGTTGGCTGTGTTTATTGCTTCTGCCCATAAGCATGAGGGTACATTTGCTTCCATCATTAAACATCTAGCCTTATCCAGTAGTAATCGGTTTTTTCGTTCACTTACGCCGTTTTGTTGTGGTGTGTATGGTGCTGTCAGTCTCCTTTTGATGCCACATTTTGCTAGTAGGTCATCAAATTCTTTGCTTTTGTACCTTCCACCATTATCCGATTGCAAGTGCTTAATTTTCTTCTTAGTGAAAAGCTCCACTCCGTTTTTGTACTCTTTAAATTTTTCGATTACTTCACTTTTGTTTTTAATAAAGTAGATACAACAGTATCTGGTGAAGTCATCGATGAAGGTTACGTAGTATCTGGACCCAGCAAGTGATTGCATTTCAAACGGTCTACAGACGTCGCTGTGTATAATTTCTAAAATTTCTGATGACAATCGGTCATAGCTGGCAAATGGTAAGGATGCAAGTTTACCTTTTATACACGTTTCGCAAGTATCCAACTTTACTTCTTTTAAATCTAGTCCTCTCATCATCTGCTACGAAACCATAATTTTGAGATCTTTTTCGTTGATGTGACCCAATTTTTGGTGCCATAACATCGATTCATCTTGTGACTTTGTTGTAAAGTTTGCTGATTCTTCAGTTTTGAAATCCTTATAATAAAGCCCGTTTTTATTTCTTGAAGCTTGTAGTACGACGGTGCCTTCTTGTGTGATCGATGCTTTTTCTTTTTCGAATAGTACCTTGTAACCGTTATCAGTTATTTTCCCAACAGATATGAGGTTCGTCGATATTTCTGGTACATACAACGCATCATTCAAGTTATATTTTTCGTCGTTAGTTGTGATACAAAATTTTCCTCGCCCTTTGATTTGTGTGGTATGTTTCTTCAATGCGAGACTTAAAGTGTTGACTTCATGACTTAATTCTTCAAATTTTTCTTCCTCGCCAGTCATGTGGGAACTACAGCCACTGTCAAGGCACCATAGATCACCAATGCTGTCTGCAGACGAGTAACAGACATTGAAGTTCTTTTCTTGACTTTTATTTTTCTGTGGGTGAGTGGCTCCTTTCTTCGACCAACACGCCTCTGTGGTATGGCCCCTTTTATGACAGTGTTTACAAATGACGACCTTCCTCTTCTGTTTAGCATACAATGCTTCGGACCTTGATGAGGTGTCATTCGGTTCTGTTTGCTTTCTTGCCTCGTTTTCTTCTAAAATTTTTATTTGTAATTCTTCTGGACCAGGCAGCACATCTCGTGACTCAATGGCAATGCGGAAGTTTTCATAGTTTGCCGGTAGGCTATAGAGCATCATGATACTCAATAGTTCGGGGTGGATTTTTACGTCCATATCCTCCAGCTTTCCGACGACATCCATAAAGTTATTTAAATGGTCGCGGATATCCTCTTGGCAACTAATTTTCTTTAGCACGAGTTGTTTTAACAGCGTAGCTTTTCTCGCCGAACCAGTGCTCTGATGTATGGATTTGAGTTTTTCCCATATCTCTTTTGACGTTTTACATCCTTTTATTTGTTTTAATTCCGTCGGTGAGATGAGTAGAATAAGTTCCGATCTGGCTTGTATGTCATTTTTCTCGAACTTACATTTTTCTTCTGCGCTCGATGTTGGCGACAATTTCTTTTCACTGCTAACGTAATCCCAAAGTTCGGTTTTAATTAGTACGGCTTGGGCTTGTAAAGACCAGGTGTCGTAATTATTTATATTTAACGTTTATATTGAGCGATATGTCGAAGACGCCATTTTTACGTTATTTTATTTTTTATTGGCATGTATATAGGCAAACCACGCTCTGCTACCAATTGTTGGGCGTGGAATATAAATAGAATAGAATAGAATAGAAAACATTTATTTCAAGTAACAAGACTCATACAAACAAACACAATCGTTAGTAACATTAACTTATTTCTAATGTTAGTAGGCAATTAATATAATATTATACAAAATATGCACTGTGTGAAACATGCATTTCACAACAGTGTCTCATGTACGGACAGTCCAGCCTGTCCGCTATCGAGCCCAGGATGGGGTTGGGGCTGGCCCGCACCCGGCGCACCAGGGATGCACATCGCTTGCGCATAGTCGTATAAAAGCAGTCTATACGCGCTTCTGCGAACATCCCTGATGCGCTACAGAAGCGGGGCAGCCCCACCAGCACCCGGAACGCGTTATTATACTGGACCCGGAGGGCTCCGTAGGCCCGTTGCGTGTAAGACCTCCATAAGCCGCACGTATACAGGGAGGTACAAAAAGCTCTGAATAGAGTTATTTTAACCTCCATCGTACACCGCGCGAACTTACGGGAAATCATATTAGCCCTCACTGACAGAGCCTAAATAAACCGTTTGCAATACAAAGCCTTTTTATTTAAAACAACAATTACCATAATAACGTATTCTCTTAAGAAGAATTTTGCGACAGAACAAGCTTGACGGATATACGTCATAGAGATGTACAACCATAGAGGTCGCGCCATACCAACAAATAGAATTAAAATGTGACAGTAATGACAAATTACAGGATTTTTTCCTCAAATTCGACAAGCTTGTAAGTGACATTGAAGTTATGTCAAAAATGGATGAATCTGATAAAGTAGTACATTTATTACTTGCTTTACTAGATAAATACAATAATGTTACAACAGCTTTAGAGGCGCTAAATGAAGAGCTAACTTTGGAGAAGACAAAAAGGACTCTACTTGATGCAGAAATTAGATTGAATGACAAAACCACACCAAACCAAGATAATGCATTTAATATAGAATGCTGGAATTGCAACGAAAAAGGGCACAAAGCAATATACTGCCACAGAGGTGTTCAAAACAGACAGTACTACACTTCAATACGAAGATCTCCTGCCCGAGGTGGTGAATTATACATATAGACGTGCTCGTGGTAGAACGCAAGGATACTTTCGGGGTGCGAATAGAGCAAGTACTATGGGCTGCATAAGTGGATGGTCATTGTTAAACGCGAATGCCTTGAAGCAAGTCGAGACGCTTACGCTACGTGCTATACTTCATTAGTTTCATGAGATTCCAATAGATGGCGCTGATAACATTCATTCAAGTAAAAATATTTTATTCCGTTGGTAAGCGAAGTCAGTTTGTTTATTTTCGGTGTTGTCCTAATCCAGAAATTATAGAATGTATCTTCGATTGTTTATTAAATGTTTCTAAGGACAGTGTAAATTCGAATCATATTAATCTACTACCGATGATGATTTACGCAAAATCCAAAAACACTATCTTTCCTATAACTTGTTGCCAGGATTCGAACTCTGGGCCCCTTAGACGTTTTAAACAGCTGCATTCAGCCCCTCAGCCATTGAGACTTTGTGAGGGTTAATTAAATTTCTTACCATATTCAGAACGACGTAAGTTTACAAGAAATTCAAGTAATGCGTTTAGTATGAATATTTTTTAATTGATTATTTTTTTAGGTTTATCAAAAAGTAATTGTAATTTTACACGAATATTAATAAAAAATAATATATCCGTTCAAGATCTGTTATTCGAATAAGTTTAAAACCGTGAATTCGTGGATAAATTCTTCATACTTACGTTGTATAAAATGGCGGCAACAGATTTTGTAACGATAGTTTCATTGAAATATCGCCAATTGCTTTAGGAGGGCAATAGGCTAGCTAGCGTGGCAACATTACACAATTTGTTAAAAAGAAGGGTATACCACTTGTTAAATATAGATGTCGTTGTAATTTCGGTGTAAGTTTTTTTTTCAATTTGATGAATAATAGTGATCATATTATATCGAACATACATTTTAGTAACTACAAGACTATTACATTTAATTAAGTCATTAAAATCGCCAGTTTTGGTCACAACGACGCCATCTAGTTAATTTTTGCAACCGGCGAAGCCATTATCGCCCGCAAGGTGACCATCCAATTTTGCTGTCGATAGTACATCAAGGGACGATGCAGTAATAAACCATGATGAAACTACTGAGGAAGTAAGATGTATGATTGATGGCGAATTCAACTTAACCTGTAAGGCATCTCTTAATGAACATATTTCTTTTGTAGTAGACTCAGGTGCATCACAAAATTTTATATCCGATAATTATACACAATGTTTGACAAGCATAAAAAAATTAGAGCATCCTATAAAAATTAATACGGCTAATGGTGAACAGTTAATTGCTTAACAAAGCGGAAGTTTGCCAGTTAAATGTGGCAATGTTAAGTTTGATGTCGAGGGACTCATAGTAGCGAATTTAGCATATAATCTTCTATCTGTACGGAAACTACTGGAAAAACCAAACGAAATCATATTTAGAAATGAATATGCTAAAATTACTTTTTTAATGGGTCTACTGTATGGGCATATAATAATGGCAAACTCTATATTTTACAGGGTGAAATTGTAACAGAGGATGGAGTCGCGGCTTTACATTCAGCGGATGGCGTGTTGTGGCACAGACGTTTAGGACATACCAGCTCTAAAACTTTACGAAGGCTACAGCTACCACTTAACAACGACGTATGTAATGCGTGTATGAAAGGTTAGGCAACAAGGTAAACATTTAAAAATTTTGACAGACCTAGGTCACGTCAAGTCTTAGAACTGTTACACAGTGATATAGCCGGCCCACCCAACGTTCCAAATATACAGGGTGAAATCTATTTTCAAACTATTATTGTCAATTTTTCTCACTTTTGTGTAGTTTTCTTACTAAAACAGAAATCGGAAGCCGCTGACAATATTATCAACTATGTACATCGATACGAAAATGAGTTTGAAAAAACGGTTAAAAGGATAAGGTGTGACAATTGTGGCAAATACACGTGCAATAAACTACGTCAATTTTGTAATCATAAAGGTATCGTTTTAGAATATAGTTTACTATATTCGCCAGCCAGCAATGGCGTTGCAGAACGCATGAATCGCAGTTTATATAATAAAGCACAGACTATGCTTATTGAAACTAAGCTACCGAAGACCTTGTGGGGTGAAGCTGTAAAATGTGCAGCTTACCAGTTAAACCGCTGCTCCTCTATGGCTATTAACTTTAAAACTCTTTGTGAAGTTTTATACGGGACAAAAGACTTGAACAAACTTCGTGCATTTGGTGTAAAGGCTTGGGCATACATTTTACCCAAATCTGATAAATTCTCAGAAACAGCACGTGAGTGCAGAATGGTAGGATATAGCGGAACGGGCTATAATTTATGGGATCCTAACTATAATAAAATAATAGTGTCACGAGACGTAAGATTTGATGAAGACGATATTGTTTACATTGAAAATAATCAAATTGATAGCAAACATGATGGGCAAGAAGTTATTATTTCAAACATAAATCAAGGAAATAATAACAGAATTGCCGAACCTGAACAAGAAAATGAAGACAGAGACGAAGTTATCATTGATAATGCAAATGATGATGAAAGAAATATTGAACCAGAAGAAATATTTGAAGATTGTGCTGAAGAAGATATTATTGAGAGAAACGACATTCTAAATGAACATGTGATAAAAACAAGGAGTGGCAGAATTGTTAAGCCTCCGAAAAGGATAGAAGATTATGAAATACATGTAGCCTACTGTTTGTATACGGGTGATCCAGTCTCTTACAAGGAAGCTGTCAAAAGAGGTCAAGAATGGCAAGATGCGATAGACAGAGAATTAAATTCCCTAAAATATTTGGGAACTTGGGAAGAATCCGAATTACCTGAAAATAAAAGAGCCATAGATACCAAATGGGTTTTCACTACTAAAAAAAGATGGTACTAAAAAGGCTAGATTAGTGGCGAAAGGATTTCAAGAAGAAACGTCATTTAATGTATATTCGACTGTATAGATGAATTACCCAATATTTTGTTTCCCCAGTCGTTTTATTACCATTCGCGTTTTTCCCAAAATTGCTTATTTTCCATTCGTTATTATGGCCGGCATTTAATTTCTTACACGTTTTTTTTTCTAATCGTATTTTTCGCTAAATGCATTCTTTTACCAGTCCGTATTGTTTACATATGTTCACTTCCCCTGTACAACATATTCCTCATAGTATTTTTTCGCGACGTAATACTATTGAAATATGATTTTTAGTATCTTTTTGCTTGCAAAAATGCATGCTTTGACCGAATTGTAGGTTAGGTTAGGTTAGAACTGTGACCCCTAACAAAAACGAACTGCTACCAGAATAGTAGGTTAGGTTAGGTTAGAGCTGTGACCCAACCTAACCCATTAATCTAGTTCTAAGGCAGGTCCGACTTGGCTTAGATTAGGTACGACGACGAGCGAAGCGAGGAGGAGTGTTAGGTTGAACTGCGACACTAACGAGCGAGCGAAGCGAGCGAGCCGCGGAGTTAAATCCTCGTTTTACGTTTACTCAAATTTATGACAACGAACTTGTAAGACTATTATGGCGATTGTATAATATGCTTTGAAATGTTAGGCGCAAAAATGTATGACCAATAACCATTATGCGTAATTATGCTTATGTGAACAATACGGACTGGTAAAAGAATGCATTTAGCGAAAAATACGATTAGAAAAAAAAACGTGTAAGAAATTATATGCCGGCAATAATGACGAATGGAAAATAAGCAATTTAGCGAAAAACGCGAATGGTAATAAAACGACTGGGGAAACAAAATATTGGGTAATTCATCTATACAGTCGTATATTCACCAGTAGCCCGTATGCAGTAGCAAGCAGTACAAAATGATCTGTATATGAAACAACTAGATGTTCCAACGGCCTTTTTAATCGGGTTTTTAAAGGAAAACGTGTACATAAAACCACCCTTAGGAGTAAATGTTGAAAAAGGCGTAGTTTTTAAACTAAAAAGGTCATTGTATGGACTAAAACAAGCACCCAAATGCTGGAACGAAAGACTTCATGGCTTTTTAGTTGCTTAAGGATTTGTACAATCGAAATATGATTTTTGTTTATATATTCTGGAAGATGTATTTTTATTAGTTTATGTTGATGATATAATTTTGATGAAATAAAACAATTTAACGGATTATATCGCGTATATTATCTCATTTTAGTTCCCGACGTTTCGGAAGCTTTCCAGCTTTCCATGGTCACGGGAGGACTGAGAAAAGATGTATTTTCCTCTGTCAAAGTTACAATTGTGTGCAAACTACCCATTTTTTTGAAAAACACAAATAAAGGTGTACATACATGCCAGATGGGCCTAAGCTGTAAAGACAGTTACACATGTGCCAGAAGGCCTTAATTATTTTATTCTAATAATTTACCAAGCAGCATTTCACAAATGAGGCGTACTGAGGAGAAAAGAAACGCTGCAAAGAAAAACTCCCAGGCTACCTCATTACTAATTATAATATTTAAAAACAGAGACTATTAAACTACTTTAAACAGATAAGATATTTTACACCGTTCGGAAATTAAGGTTTTGCAGTCCTGTGTCTCGCTTGTTCCTTGATGAGATGTATTACAGGATCCCAAGCAGGTGGTAGTGACAATCCATCTTCTCTATTGAAATTAGGATGCTTTTTAATCTCAATAGCCTCGCGTAGCATCCTGGGAAAATATCTTTTTTCTTTGGCAAGGATAGAAGGTTTATCAAACTTAATTGAGTGGTTTGGTTTGTCAATGACATGTTCACAGACTGCAGACCTATTACACCGACGGTGCTTGACATCTGCTATGTGCTCCTTCACCCGGGTTGATACACCGCGTTTCGTTTGACCAATGTATGAAAGACCACACTCGCAGTCTAGCTTATAAATGCCTGCACTCTGCAAAGGGGTGCTACTCTTCACGGGTCTAAGGTATTGAGACACCTTCTTCAACGGCTTGAAATATGTTTTTATAGAAGCACGCTTCAAGATGTTTCCGATCTTGTCTGTGACCCCTTTCACATATGGTAATACGGCAGGTTTACGCTCGACTGTTGGTTTCTTCATACTGGGATTCTGCTTGGAACGTGGTATCTGGAGCTCGTTGGCTCGAAGCGCACGTTTGACATTCTGCAACTCAGCAGTCAGATGTTGATCGTCGCAGATACCCCTGGCTCTCTGAAACAAAGATTTACCCACTGTAGCAAGTTGACAGGGATGGTGGTGAGATTTGCCATTCAAATACCTATCTGTATGCGTAGGTTTCCTATATACAGTATGACCTATGTCATTGTTAGGACCTCTAATTACTAGCACATCTAAGAATGCAAGTGAATTTTGATTTTCCAACTCCATAGTGAATTTAATTTTACTATGCATGGAGTTCAGATGGTCTAAGAAAGCTGAAACACTAGATCTAGGTAAAATAGTAAAGGTATCATCTACGTATCTTTTAAAGATCCTCGGCTTGACAGGTGCCAATGAAAGCGCTCTCTCCTCGAAGTCTTCCATGAAAATATCGGCGACAACAGGAGACACCGGAGACCCCATTGCCACACCATCAACTTGCCCGTAGAATTCACCATTCCATAGCATATAGCCAGATGTAAGGCAGTGTTGTAATAACTCAGCATATTCTATTGCCATCTGTTGTTCACCCAATCTTCTTTTCACAATTTCGATACATTCTTGAACTGGTAGGCATGTGAAGAGAGACTGGACATCAAAACTGACCATAACTTCATCATCAGTTAGTCTCAAATCCTTAATCTCACTGACAAAATGGTATGAATCCCTTGTGTATGCTTCCGTCTTCCCTCGCAGTAAAGAAAGCACACCTGCTAAGTGCCGAGCTAATCGATAGGTAGGAGCATCGATTTGACTCAGTATAGGTCAAATATACTCCCTATAGTGAGTCAAATCGATGCTCCTACCTATCGATTAGCTCGGCACTTAGCAGGTGTGCTTTCTTTACTGCGAGGGAAGACGGAAGCATACACAAGGGATTCATACCATTTTGTCAGTGAGATTAAGGATTTGAGACTAACTGATGATGAAGTTATGGTCAGTTTTGATGTCCAGTCTCTCTTCACATGCCTACCAGTTCAAGAATGTATCGAAATTGTGAAAAGAAGATTGGGTGAACAACAGATGGCAATAGAATATGCTGAGTTATTACAACACTGCCTTACATCTGGCTATATGCTATGGAATGGTGAATTCTACGGGCAAGTTGATGGTGTGGCAATGGGGTCTCCGGTGTCTCCTGTTGTCGCCGATATTTTCATGGAAGACTTCGAGGAGAGAGCGCTTTCATTGGCACCTGTCAAGCCGAGGATCTTTAAAAGATACGTAGATGATACCTTTACTATTTTACCTAGATCTAGTGTTTCAGCTTTCTTAGACCATCTGAACTCCATGCATAGTAAAATTAAATTCACTATGGAGTTGGAAAATCAAAATTCACTTGCATTCTTAGATGTGCTAGTAATTAGAGGTCCTAACAATGACATAGGTCATACTGTATATAGGAAACCTACGCATACAGATAGGTATTTGAATGGCAAATCTCACCACCATCCCTGTCAACTTGCTACAGTGGGTAAATCTTTGTTTCAGAGAGCCAGGGGTATCTGCGACGATCAACATCTGACTGCTGAGTTGCAGAATGTCAAACGTGCGCTTCGAGCCAACGAGCTCCAGATACCACGTTCCAAGCAGAATCCCAGTATGAAGAAACCAACAGTCGAGCGTAAACCTGCCGTATTACCATATGTGAAAGGGGTCACAGACAAGATCGGAAACATCTTGAAGCGTGCTTCTATAAAAACATATTTCAAGCCGTTGAAGAAGGTGTCTCAGTCCTCCCGTGACCATGGAAAGCTGGAAAGCTTCCGAAACGTCGGGAACTAAAATGAGATAATATACGCGATTTAGGCACTGGTCCCACCGCGAGCGAGTAAACTATGAACTATCGGCTATTTTCTAGCTCAAGAGACGAACAAAAGATAATCGCTTTCGTGTAAATAAAAGAGAGAGATATATATTTATAGTTCATAGCTGGCTTGTTCACACCGCCGGCGAAGACACTCTCCCACCGCCCGGCGAGTAAGCGATAATTCCATACAATGTTTACTAGCCGCCCGCTGATTGTCAACTGTTTCTAGTACATAATTTTACTAGTTGATAGCCGAGCTCGCTGATAGTTGGCGGTGGGACCACTGTTTACTAGTTGACCGCCGCGATACAAGCTATCGACCCGGCTGAGCTAGTGGAGCGAGTAATCGCCCGTCGCACGCAAACACTCGCTTATAGCTCAGCGTCTAAACTAGTAAAACTATACTCGCTTCTCGCCGCTCGCCCACTAGTTTGTAGTTTATAGTTTCACTCGCTTATAGTTTGTAGCCGGCGGTGGGACCAGTGCCATAATCCGTTAAATTGTTTTATTTCAATGAGTAATAATCGCGGAAACAGAAGAAAATATTATATAATTTTGATGTCAAAAAGTGAAACAAACAAGCTTTATTTAAAGCATATATTTACTTAAAAAATGAATTTAACGTAAAGGATCTTGGTGAGGTGAGTACTTACTTGGGATTGGATATTGTGAGAACGCCAGAAAGGATTTCAATTTCCCAAGAATCAGCAATAAATAGACTACTCGATAAAATTAACATGGCCGATTGCAAAGGAGCGGAAACGCCAATGGAAGTGAATTACGCAACTGATGACAATGAAGCTATCATCTTGGATATACCGTATCATGAGCTCATAGGTTGTCTTCTATACCTAGCTACTTCGAGTAGACCGGATATTTGTTTTGCAGTGTCTTTCTTAAGTAGATTTCTGGATAAGTCCACTATATCACTGTGGAAAGCAGCTAAGCGTGTTATGCGTTATCTAAAACAAACAAAGTCAAAATCTCTTGTATATAAACGAGATAACAGATGTCGCTTAATTGGCTATACTGATGTTGATTGGGCTGGCGACAAACATAGAAAAAGCATGAGTGGTTTTGTCGTTTTCTGTGGTACAAATTTGTCGACTGCCGAAGCTGAATATATAGCCGCGGCTCTAGCATCTGCCGAGTTAGTTTATTTAAAGGGTTTGTTGCAAGATTTTAACTGTCCGTCGAATTCTATGTTACTTGTTGATAATCAAAGTGCGATTAAATTAATGGAGTCAAATGAAAACAGTAAGAAGCATATTGATATAAAATATCATTTTATCAAAGATTTAATCAGTAAACGAGAAATATCTGTAAAATATGTACGCTCCAATGAAAATGTAGCATATATTTTGACAAAGGCATTAGGAAAACAAAAACACAACTATTTTGTACAAAAACCAGGCTTTAATTAAATGGTTTATTACTAAATTATTATATAGATGTACAGATGTATTAGCTGAGATTATGATGGATGATTATTGAAAAATGTTCAAATAGTTATTATCAGTTGCAATTTTCAATGATAGGTATGTTATTGTGTTACAATAAATTGCATTTTATAAGGTTCTTGAAATTGAGGGGGAAAAGGGTTTGCTATAGTGTAATATATGATAATTAGGTGCCTATTGTATATTATATGGTATATAATTTTATTATCTTTGCTTATTTAATTTTCAACGTTCAACTTTTATTTTTGCTATAAATTACTATTTTTATAACAATTCTTAATTTATGATAAATAAGAATTGAGGGGGATGATGAGGTTACTTTTATGTGATGTTGTCTTTGAACTGTATCTATGGTATATAAAAATAGAGCTATTGATTGTCAGTTTAGTTTAAAATAAAGGAAATTGATGTGCGGACGCAAATATTGATTTTCCTAATAATATTAAGGAATATGGAGACTTCCATGTATAATTAGATATTTATCACAGTTTGACTGCAGGCACGAGTCTCTATACTAATAATACTGTACAATATTTATTATTTATATACAATTATAAGATAATACATTTATTTGATGCTAACTTTAATTAAATCGTTTACGTACATTATCATTTTTTAATTTAAAATTGTATGAATTCGGCGGTTTGTTAAGTTGGTAATAAAAAATGTTTCAAATAACAGAAGCTTAAGACTCACTGAATATAAATTATTAGATTGAAATTTTGTACTCTGTGACACCAAGGAATACGTTAATAGCGACATGGCGATACGCTTAGCAGTGCTTTTTTGGGAAACATACTATAGAGTTTTAAAAGTCTTAAGTAATAGATGTCTTAATATTAGAATTGGTAACCATTTAAATGACAGAAAGAAGTACAGGAGTAGAAAAATTCATGAAACGGTCAGGCCATACTTTTTAAACCTGAAGTCTTATAACCACGTTTTTTCAGCCTTTCATTATAATCGGAGTTCAAGATACAGTGGACGGAACGTAAATTTGTACCAAATCAGTAGGCAACGCTGACACCTTTCTTGTGATTTTCTACGTTTTCAACCCATATCTCCGCCATTTTTTTAAATTTCGAAAAACTGGCTCGACAAAAAAAATCTATATACATACTAAATCTACTCACAAAATTCTTGAGAATCCACTGATCTATTACTATTGAGAATCGGTTGAGAAATGCGTGCTGTAGGCGAGAACATCCGGACGTAAGGAAAAACGTTTTTTTGTGTATGTGTTGTGGCTTCATCACGCTAAATCGGCTAAACGGATTGCAACTATTTTTGGTTCACGGATAGCTGGGGATCTCCAGATGGTTATACGATACTTTTAACCGACTAGACTGAAGGGGTTATTCCCACCTGTTACCACCAACTTGTCGCCAGTGGTAACAGCTGGGATTCATTTTCCCATCTTTTACCAGTGGGATAATAGGTGGTAACTACTGGGATTTTTTTTCCCACTTGTTACCACCAATTCCTTTAGGTGTGAAATAAATCCCAGTAGTTACCACCACATTCATTTTAATTTGCAATTATTAAAATAATAATTTCAATTCTTATAATAATAATAATATGCGATATAATAGAACTATTTTTTAATATCTCGACAGTACACACTGCTCTCAATTTGAACAAAATACAATTTCAACAATATTTTATTTTTTTATATTTCCAAAATATATTTTAAAACATTGTAATAAGCAACAATACATATTTTTAATATAATTGCGGCACGTCCCTTTAAATAAAAATTACTAATCTCATTTTTAATTCCTGTTCCACATATAAAGACGAAAATTAACCCAGAAGATAGACATATTTATAACCAAAAAAATTATAATTGAGTTGACTGAAAACACCACGCGATGAACAAGATAAAGTGGTGGTCGCTCAAGAATAAAATCATGATTTGAATGAGAATTCGTGAGCATAAAATCATGTCGATTTTATTTCCGTCAAAATTATTCAAACAATTTCTCAGTGTTTTTTGATCCTCATTTTGGGACAGCCTGATTTTATTGAATTATCGAATGGCGCAATGTATTACTAATGCAAAAGTAAAACACCCACGAGCCTAGCAATCAAAGCTTTCGAAAAAATTCGATGCGAGTAAAATTACCGGTAATGTATGTATTAAAAAAAATCTTTTCTGTTTCTATGAATGTAACATTTTATTTTGCACTGTGGTCGTAAGGCCTACCATAGGGCCAAATTGTAAATCATGCACGGGGAAGCTACGACGTCGCAATTTCGAAATAATCGAAAGTATGAATAAATCTTGTTTATTTTTTGTGACTAAAGTTTTTAGTATTAGCAATTTATTTTCACTTTAAAACATAGCTACCTATATGGACTACTAGCACAAAACAATTTGACTGCTGAACTCACAGACTTTGAGAGATATTTTTTTTAAACGTGCCGTTTTGGTACCGGTTTTTGTTCCAAGTTCTCAATGTCATTTTTTACAATATATTGGTTACTTATCAACCCAAACCTCCGCCATTTTTTTTAATTTCGAAAAACTGGCTCGACAAAAAAAATCTATATACTTACTAAATTTCATTGAAATAAAACAATTTAACGGATTATATCGCATATATTATCTCATTTTAGTTCCCGACGTTTCGGAAGCTTTCCAGCTTTCCATAGTCACGGGTGCACCACCACATACGCGATATAATCCGTTAAATTGTCTTACTAAATCTACTCACAAAATTTCATGAGAATCCACTGATCTATTACTATTGAGAATCGATTGAGAAATGCGAGCTGTAGGCGAGAACATCCAGACGTAAGAGAAACGTTTTTTTGTGTAAACTTATTATTATTTATTACAGATGACATCAGAATGGCGCTATAACAAATACATTTTTTTTTAATTTACTTTGCTACATGAATGGTGTCACCAAGACAAGATAGAATGTTAATATTTACAATTTAATCACTAATCTATTTAGTCTCTTGTTAAGACAAAACATTTCTGTCTGTCGAATAATCCTCTACTCTATGGAATACATTTGACTTTATGACCTATTCAAGTATACATAAGCGTCTACAACTTCAAGCGTAAAGTTTACGGGAGTTTGGTAGTACATGGACATTTGAGTCATGATGATCTTCGTGTAGAGGCCATGTTCAACTTTATACCAACACGTTCGGAGGCTGTGCTGCGTATGCATCTGCCAATATAATAAATTATACTATTAGTCAATTGATTATCTATTAAGGTCCATGCAATCAAGTTAAAAAAAAAACAGAACAATTAGCACATAACAAAATGTCTCCAGTATACTGTAAAATATGTGTATTGAGTACTGATATTGTATCAGTTGTGGATTGTCCTTAAATGGAACCAAAGTGACATATCATCCGTAACAAAGAAATATATGGTAGCCTATCATAATCATATATTTATTTGTAGTGCACACATGGACAGGACAGTAAATACATACTGCATTACATATTTGGGACTTCATATTTCTGCTTTCATTTCCCATGTCTTGTTTTAATCTACTTTGGATAATTTTTGGCATTGTCCATTCACCTTAATTCATTCTATTTTTAAATTTAATTGGATGACGGTGGTACACAACAGTTTGTTATGAAAATCCTCTGGGAGGTGTTTGTCTAGCAGTGGACGTCCTTCGGCTGATATGATGATGAATTTAATTATTCTAATTAAATGCATGTTACACAAAACACACTTAAATTAATGTAAGTCAAAACCACTGTTATATTTATATTAATATAGCTAAGGTAATATTAAATTAAATTATTATCAACAACATAACATGTACAAAAAGGTATTGTTTACATTAACATTAATAATACTTACAAGAGTTACAAGTGAAGGCACTGCAGTATCACATAGTCCGATCACATCAAGAGTTTGTTGAAAGATCATTCCTCAAAGTGTAAGGAACATAGATCTAGTCTTTAAGCTGGTTTATATTTTACGTCTCAACAATATCGCTATCTCCGACGTAATAATTCTGATTTGGAGAACCTGTACAAATTATAAACAATTGAACATACTTTAGGATTTAAATTAAGTAAACACAAACAAAAAAATGAATATATAGTAGGTAACATGCAAACAGAACAAGCCAAGGTTTTATGTTCTGCTACCAATAACTTCCAGTCACATCTGACACAAAATTAATTAGGAAATTTTAATGCTACAAAAAAACTATTCGAATGAAAAGTATCGATAGCAGAGATATTGGTGTTTACAATGTACAAATAATGTTAATTAGAAGCTTTATAACTTCAAATGAAGGCGTGAATGGCACCATTATTGATAAAATACTAAAAACTCTAGTCCATAAAACACTGCGCATAAATTTAATGGGATTTTTCTTACAAAAACTGGTTTACAAACTAATAGAACACACAGGCATGTTGCCTTTGCATCACTTGATGTTCACGTCACAAAACAAAACAATATGAAACGGTTTACATACTGAAAATCGCAAATAACATCCATCCAAGATGTGTGATGGTAAGGTCAGTGAGGTATTATCTTACTAAAAATAACTTGCCTTTTTTGATTCCCTTTTAAATGTTGTCCTTAAATATTCTATTTTTTTCTTCATGTCCGCTAATGTTGTATTTTTCTGAATTTTTTTATAAATTTTCAACAGTCTTTCATAAGATCTAGTCCTTAGGTCTCTGTTTGAATAGTCAGCTGACCCCGTGTCCCACAAACACCTAGATTCTCTATATGACTCCAAAAATAAAACAAATAATTCGCGGTCTGAGGGCCTACTACGAAACCCGAAAAACGAAGTTCGTAACGTGCTGTCCCTCTCGCTCTCATGTTACACTGTATTTGACTGAGCGGGATGGCGCCATACGAACTTCGTTTTTCGAATTGCGGAGTAGCCCCTCAGATACGCTTTCTTCTTCGTCCGACGATATTTTTGAGCGCGTGACTATAATATCCATCACAATGCACCTCAGAGGAGCACGTAAGTGCGAACGCAACGCTGGTGCGGTCATCAGTGTGACATTTATCGGACGAAGATTCTCGTATGCTCTATACACCTTCCGATTTAGGATCCGATTTTAGGAAAAGGACGGTCGGATCTCCGATCTTCCGATTTTGTAATAATAATAATAATAAAATTACGATCAATTGCACTATACATTATCCGATTAAATCCGATAATTAGGATCGGATCGGATAGGATCGGAAGGTGTATAACGCCCATTAATGATTTAGAATCCTAAATAAAAAATCGCGTAAAGCAAGTTATGATATCCTAATTAAACGTGTTCTACACCTTCCGATCCGATCCTAATTATCGTATAAAATCGGATAATGTTTTGTGCTACAGACCCTAAAAGTTGGGATCTGTTGCACAATACACTATCCGATTTTTATGCGATAATTAGGATCGGATCAGAAGGTGTAGAACACGTTTTAGGAGCAAGGATGGCTTCTGACAAGCTAAATGATTTAGCATCCTAGTTAGGATAGCTGTAATCAGCAGCTTCCATCGTGTTATTAGCCCTTTACTCAATTATTGTTCATTAGCTAAGTATACAACAGTTCGTGACCTTACGCTTACTGTAAGTGTATAAATGGCTATTAACGTATTATATTTAAAAAAGTGTTTGATGAAAACTTCCAGAAAAAATCAGAACATTGCCAGTATAAAATTTGAATTGAATAACGGGTGAAATGTTTCATTTTTGTATTTACTTTTACTTCATACAATACATCGGTATATACCTTGTATGTATATTCACATAGCATTTAATATGATAGGCTTATTCAATATATTTTATGCCATTCGAATGATAGTGAGAGTATAGCATAATAATTTTGGATCGTAAACACAAAATTACTTTGAGTATCTTAACAACATACTCATAACCGAAAACATTATCTTGAAATAATATTTGTAATGTTATTAAAGTTAGATATATCTCCTTGGCCTTTACCCGAGAGGGGGTCCATGCCTAGATAAAAAATAGACTTAAGATAGAAGATAAATAGATATATTCATAATAATAATGCAACAACTTCGGTGATAAATTCAATTAAATAAGTATACAATGTAATTAATAACTATAAATAACTATAATACCTACGCTTATTAATTTGCAAATAACAATAGAAACACAATGTGATATTTGATAATGGTAGCTGAATAATAAAAAAATATAAAAATTTGTAGCTCTATGTAACATTTTAGCTGTAAATGTAATTGCATGGAATAAAGGCTTTTTTATTTTTATTTTATTTATTTATATCTCATCAACAACTTAATTTTATAAAGTACAAGAAACAACAAAAGGGTTTTATGCTTGAGGTAAATTTAATTAGCACCTGGCAACCCTAGTGATATGCCCTTTTTACTTGGGATACCGGAATGACGAAGACGTTTACCGCATCTTTGCTCCATGCGCTTTTTTCAGTTTATGTCTAAATCGTGGTTTCAGAGTATAAATAATTTTGTGTTTGATTGTGGAAATGTATAGATCTAAAAAAGACATTGATGCCCATGTGGACAGTTTAATATCTAAATTACCATTGAAAGAGGTAAGAGCCGTTCGTTCAGAGGGATTACGCTGTTTCAGGTGAAGTGACGTGTATTTCACAAGGATTTTCATATTTCAGTTCACTTCTCGTGGTTTTTCAATTGGACGTCTGTATTATGAAGTGGGGGATTACGCTAACTGCTGCAGATATGTCGAACAATACGTATCTTTACACGGCTCCAACGCAGCAGCGCATGCACTCCTAGGGCAAGCATTGCAGAAGTTGGGACAGAAGAAAAAGGCTTTAGATCAGTTTAAAATCTCATATGAACTTTGTCCATCGCAGAACAGCTTACTCTTGAACAGTAAGTACCTAATATCTTAAGGTATTTTTACGTGTACCCTTAATTTTACTATGATCTGCAAGACAAAATAAAATGTACACTATTTGAGTCTTTAATTTTTATGTGTTTGAATTTATTAAGGCTCCATTTATGGTATTTTTTTACGGCTGAAGGATAGATACAATGCTCTAGGATACAAAGGGTATAGCAGGATAGCCTTTGAAAAATTGTCCCCATAGTCTGGAGTTTGAAACTACAGCCAAACAATGTCTTTAAAGGGGTATAATTCTATACACAACTTTTCAACACTCTTGACCCCCTTGAAAATAGTGCCTACTAGAGAGTACATTTTTATTTATTTCACACTGTTCCACCTTTGCAAGTAGGACAAAAATGGTATTTGTACTCCAAGTCGAAATTGGTATACAGTTTTTTTATTTTATTTTTTCAAAAAAGTAAATAGGGACCTTAACTACTAAATCTATACAAAATTAAATCAGTGAGTTTCATAGTTTTTGAGAAATAAAAAAAAATCAGATATAGGGATAACTGGTTGCAGTGCGCTCCCAGGGGGTTAAATAGTGTTAAAAAGTAGTGCATGGATACCCCCTTTAAAGGCATTGTTTTGCTGTAGTTTCAAACTCCAGGCTTTAGGGGCAATTTTGCAAAGACTATCCTGTTACACCTGTTATATTGGCATTATGCTATTACATTTTTTATAATTATATTATTGGTATATAATAATGTGTGTATATATACAGTGTTTTTTTTCCTGTTAAATTCCACATGTTGCTCGGTACATTTTGTACCTAGCAACATATCTCGTTAATTTTGTACCTAATATCAATGTTTGCTACACCCAACAAGGGTCCTTGTAACTTGGTTACAATAAATAAATATCTTAAATGCATGAACAGCACCTACGTGGTATATAACTTTTTTTTGAATTTGTTCTTTTGTACATAATAAAGCAATAGAGTTACACAAAAGTTAGTGTCAAGTATGACAAAGTTTAATTTCATCCATGACAGCACATGCCAACACATAGCTTAGTGGGTTACCGGTCCATTACAACCAAGTAGCATAATAACAGGTTACATATTTTGACTCAATCTCACATTGGCTTAGTTCCAAAATACCTAAACACTCAAATAAATTTGTTTCCAATATAATAAATTCTCATAACGACGTTTACATGTTATATCCGATGTCCAAAATGTATAGTGGGTAAAAAGGACAATTTGTTCAAATGCCAAATTATCATTAAGACTGAAGATTGTAACGCAATAGTTTCATAAGTACCAAAATTCATAAATACCTTTTTAACTGTCAGGCCTAAAGATCAAAATGACATTGGCTCATAATACCTAAAATTTTGACTTGGTACATTAAAATTTGACCAGTTTTTTTAAAAACGAAAGAAAAAATTTTTTTTTAAACTGAATGAAATCACTAATTTGATAATTAGTTTAATGATGAATGACTCACGTGAAAATTTAACAATCACATGAAACAGTAATTCCGAAAATTAGACATTTTTCGATATGAATTGAATTTTAGGTATTTTGAGCATTTGATGTTTTAACCTTGTATCAAGGTAATATAAGTTTAAGACATTTTGGGACGTGGTTGAGTCGAAAATTAGTAAATTCACGATAATGTTAATTTGAATTATAGTTATATCAAGAGTATGGTATTTTAAGAAGTAGGTGTAAGTCATTTCAATATTTAGACATTTTGAAACTAGTGTTTTGACAATGCGACGTAATAGGAACATGGTATTATGATATTTGGTCGAAGCGAACCGGTAACCTTAGTGGTAGATAGTTTGCTTATGGAGTGTGGGGTCCTAGGTTCAAATCCCGATAACTTATTGATTCATTTTTTTTTTTGTTTTCTTTACTGTTATCTGCCTCTGATAGATTAGTGGTAAGTGAGATTATTATTTGAAAGTAATTTCTAATCATTTTCTATTCCTGAAAGTAAATTAATGTTGGCATTAAAGTTTTCTAAACATTTGGGTGTTGTCGGGGATGCCAAGATAACACAACAATCAATAACAGATATATCGACCGTCTGCCGTGCTGAGGTAAAAGGTGATCTTTTGATAAAAGTCACTTTCGAGATAATCACACAAAACATAAAAAAAAAAAAATGTATTTCTACAAAATGGTGCCAAATATATATTCAACTTTTAATCTTTTGTGTTTCATAGTAACATGCTTGCACTTATTTTTAATGGTATTATTTATATTGTAGTCGTTTTTTTGTAGAGTAAAAAAAACATTTTTACCTTTGCAGTGTAAATAAAAATTTAGGTAAAAAAATAGCTAAAAGGCGGTAAAAACGTACTATACGGTTTTCTTGTTTAGAATATTTTGCTTGTGATATTGACTACTAACCTTAAATGCCGAATATTGTGTATACATCTTATAACTTAGCGTTAAAATACATTTACGTATCAACAACCGAAGTAATAAGACTACGGTCCTTCAGCTAGGTAAATTATTATTATTAATTTACCTAGCTGAAGGACCGTAGTATGTTTATTTAAATAAAACAATTTAACGGATTATATCGCGTAATGAATCTCATTTGAGTTCCCGACGTTTCGGAAGCTTTTCAGGTTTCAATGGTCACCGGTGAACTGACCATGTGTGACCATGGAAAGCTGAAAACCTTCCGAAACGTCGGGAACTCAAATGAGACAATGTACGCTATATAATCCGTTAAATTGTTTTATTTAAATGAGTAATAATCGCGGAAACAAAAGAAAATATTAATAACATTTCAAGCTAAATTATAATACTAACAGCATGTACACAGTTTTCATAGAGTATTTTTGTAGTACTATACCGATTTGGTTCGATAATCTGCAATCACCTGGCGTTTACAAGAATGATTGCAGTTGCGGCTAAAAGATGTTGATCCTCGCCGCTCCAGTTCCCTGAGACCATAGACGTAACGCGTCATCCGAAACGTCGAAGAATTACCAACGAAAGGGAATTAAATAAACCATATTTATACGCGATTCAGCCCCGTTTGTTGTGTTGTGATAATGAATGAGTGAAAATTGTGTTAGCTTAAATTAAAGTTATGCGATGTTTCTGTTTCCATCTCTCTAATAATAGGAAAAATCATTATAAGAAGCTGGCAATACAAATATATTTAGAGATCCCTTATTAGCAGTTTTTTAGTGAACTCTTTGTTGCAATTTCATTGTAATTTTGGGCGGTAAATGCGTCTCTAAACCAGGACTTATTTTGGCCGGGGTTTGATTAATGGGAAAGTTCGTGATATTTTCCAATGAGCGTGAGTTGATTTTAATTGCACCATTCCGAAATTTAGGTTTGTTAAGGCACATTTGCATTACCTTTGCAGTTCTTGGATTTTGCATTGGTATCTGTAAATAAATACAATGGTATATTATAACTGTGGGTTGTATATTAAAACAGCCTTTAAAGGCTGTTTTAATATCACGAATCCTTTATTTAAAACATTATGTCAAGACAATACAATACCTGATGATAATTGCAACACCTTCTCCCAATTTTTTAACTGTCTTTAAGTCTAATGATTACATAAGTTCCTAAACTGAAGTAAGCGAACTCAAAAAAGGAGTCATCTACTTTGGGACTTCCAGCAAGATTTCGCCCGAGGACCTAATAGCAGAAATACAAGAACGTGAAGTGAGAGCATGCAACATTATAAGGGATTTCAGAATCAGATAACGCTACGCAAGAAGAGAAACTGGCGTATGATATGGATGAAGCTGTAAAAATAATAAAGAAAATATCACCTTCATGCCCTCTTCCTCTACAAACTCAGCGGTTAGGAAAACCAAAAGCCGATAAAAGTGGAATGTTAAAAGTACATCTCTGTTCTAAAGACCATGCCAAAATAATTCTTAGCAACCAGAAGAATACGGTAGATGAGACAATCGGCATATACACCGATAGAACTCCACAACAGCAGAACTATATAAGCAGCCTGAAAAAGAAATAGTAATTAGGACCGCAAATGGTGAGTTGAATCTTACTATAAAGTATTCAAAAGGCACTCCAAAAATCGTCGAATTACCGCCAAAAAACTAGAAAGCCCAGACAATCTGAAAGATAATACGTACCAAATTAACAATACCAACGCAGGTTTAACAAAGGCAAAAAAAAACCTTCTTTAAACTTTTTATATGCAAACGTAAGAAGCATAATTACACCAGGGAAACTAGATGAACTTAAATAGACTATAATGGCTATCCAAAGTACCATTCATGTCATCATTTTAACAGAAAGGTGGATAAAATCTGATGATGAATTAACCAGAATTCAAATACGATACACGCACTACTGTAATTATCAGTGGCGTGCATTCCATATAGGCAAATAGGCACTGCCTACCCTAGCAATAATGACTCCAGAACACATATATTTCTCTTCTTTATAATAATACTACAATATTTCGTAAAATAAAACCTACTTTGCCACCCTCCATTACGGAACGCGCTGCGATTTAAATTTGCGCGCGAATTCAGCAAAGCGAGCCTGAACCGCAAGTCAGGCAAGACAGTCCAGCGCCTAACCCACAGCACATACGCTTACAATGCGCTTGTGTAATATCGTCCGTGAACTACGTACGAATTTGCTCAGCACACACGCTTATACTCAAGTCACACGCACACATACAATTCCGGCCGCCGGACCTGTCAGTGTTGCCAATTTAGCATACTTTATGCTAGATTTGCTAAATTATATGTTGTCTAGCAAATTTGTTTGTCGTTTAGTATGGTTTTTAGCATACATAAAAAAAATATTCAAATAAAGTAAAATCAGATATTAGAAATTTTATTAGTAATTTTAAACGTATCCGGGAGGTTAATAAATAATTGACAATGGAAACGATGAGAGTAATCATGAAAATTCCATTTTTCGTTTCGATTCATTTTTCGTTTTTGGTGTCGCTAAGTTATTTCATTTTATAATATCCCATCTACAGGTAACGGGTGACAAAAACATAGACATATTATTTAAAAATTCAGTCGAATATAACGACTTCAGTTCAAATTTGCTTGATACAAAAAAATAAGTAGATGTAAAAATTAAGTGACGTTTTATTTGACATAGACAACTGTTAGCATAATTTTCGGTATTAGTAAATAGTATTTAGCATACATTTATCAAAAATCGTGCTGCAGTTTAGCGGATTTTATATTAGCCTTGTTGGCAGCACTGGCAAAAGGTTGCGATCCATCAGATGCATTGATTTCGTGCGGCAGATTAAAGAAGTCCCCCTTTTGCTGTAATTTGTACGCGTAATGTGGGGCGATTTAATTTGTCAAGGTTTTTTGTTTACAAAAATTTCTTTTGATTCTGGTGATCTGGTGCCATAATGAATTCTTTGTTGCTACAGTTGCGACCGAGTTGTGATAAAATGTAAATTTCTTGTATAGTTGTACTACTTACTTCACTTTTCGGAGCGATTTTCTTTCATTATCAATTTAATGTGACGTGAAATACTGTTTATTGTCGTAGCTAACGCTTAAATATGTGTTTTAGCTGTGATCGGTGTTTTGATATTGTTTGCGACAGTTAACTTTTCGAACGAATTTCGCAAGTTAGTGTTCGATGATAAGGTAAAGGTACCTAGTTAATAAAGGTGGGTATGTTGCATTTAACTCAAACTCAGAGCAATATTACTCGTCAATTTCACGTAAAGTATTACGAAACTTTAGCTGGTTGGCTGTTTGTGCACACTTTGCTGTCTGTGCATTTTATTCGGGAAGTATCCAAATGTTTGGAATGACACAGACAGGCTATGTCAAATTCTGCCTACCCTAACTAAAAACCCTATGCACGCCACTGGTAATTATAGAACAGTATGTGAGGAGGTGGTGTCTCCATACTGGCACATAATAATCTGAAACATAGTGAAATTAGAAGTCTAAACATGAATGGTACTCACTGCATATGGATACACCTCGAAAGATGTGCCTTGGACGTCGGTGCTATTTATAGGAAACCCGAAAACTTGCATCAAAAAGCATTCTTAGATACTTACTCGGAGCAGTTAACCAAGTCAAACAAGAGCCATTATATTTGGAGATTTCAATATCAACATCCTAAGCAGTGATCGAGCAACTGGCGACTACAAGCAGATAATTAGTAAAAATGGGTACAAAATACTGAACCGAGTAGACGAAAAGTACTCCACGCGAGAAACTGCTACAACGCCAAATCGTTAACCACATTTAAAAGATTATTAAAACACTATCTCTCAACTCGCCCATAAATAAAGTAAAAAAACATAAAAATATCAGCTCTTAAATAAGAGAGAAGAAAATATATCAATACCTATAATGGAAATACCTCAATAACACGACTCACACAAAAATAATGTACCATATAATAATTATTCAATAAAATCCATATACAATATAATAACATTCAACTTACTCAAAAATAAGATTAGACTCCGCAAACAAAATGTACATACGTATTTGTACAGACACTTCCAAACTCTTTATATGTGAGAGAGTTTAGTAAAACGTCCCACTTTGTCGATTCTAGTTACTGAGTTACGGGCCGTTTAGTGAAATATGGCAAAACCTACCGAAAATCGACTTTCAATGAAAACTGATAGAACATACTGTAATAAACCTATGATTTTGATGTCGACCCATAAATGTCTAATTTAAGCACCTTTTTAAGGCCTCAAAGTTTAGTGCCCACTGTGCCCAGCATCCCACTTTCTCGAATAACTAAAAGAATCGTCGATATCATATTTGTGCCTGTTATAGGGAAAAATTTCTACTTTTAGAGTAGAATTTTTTCCCTATAACAGGCACAAATATAGAGAGTTATGAGTAATTTGTAACATAACAAAGCATAAGCTATCTTTCGGTGAAAAAAATATGGATCCCTTTAGTTACTTATTATATCAAAAAGTTCATAAAAAAAGAATTGAAAAGTACAGCATAAAAAAATACGAATAAAAAATATTGTTTGACAAGGGGCTAAAATAAGCCATTATGACACGAAGTGATTATTTGGACGAGGTCACGAAGTGAGCGAGGACAAATATATCATAGTGTCATATAATGGCTTTTAGCCACGTGTTAAACACTCTGCTTTTGACTTCGACTGCGAGAAAATAAAAAAGACTTAACATTAAAATTGTATATTTCATGAAAAACTAAAAGTACAGTTTGAGCAATTCTATCAGAAAGTTTGGCCAATCTGAACAGGTTGGTTTGTTTGTTTTTAATTATTTGTAAGGAGTATGTAGCTGGCCGCAAGTGTTTTTTTTCAGTGTCATAGAAATTTATATGGGATTATATGGCTTTCTTTTATACCCAAGGGGCTAAATGTAGTATTTTAGTCTCACTTCGCGAAGCTAATATGACGTACTTTTTGAGCAGGAGAAATGAAAAATGTGAAATATGAATAGTAGGGTTTTGTAACCATCGATATTAGACTTGTTTATCGATGATTTCGCAAAATAAAAAAGAGTATTATTCTAAAAAAATATAACTAACCGATAGATATAAGATAACATTTATATGAATACTAACTCGAAAAACATTACACCTATGTTTTAAAAGCTGATTGTATACTTGTATTTTTTTTTTAAGTATGTCCGTACGAACGAAACCAAACCGTCAAAGTGGGACACTAAACTTGAGTCGGAAATAAATTCCGTTCAAATTCCGTAAAAAAAGATCAAACAAACGACATTAGTATTAATGACTATTATATTAACAATAACAAACCTTTATCTCATACATAAAATGGGATAAATATTCCAAACATATACATTCCACTGAACGAGCACTAAAGTTTAGTAAGTCGACAAAGTGGGACACTCCCTATAGAAAATCACTAAACTTTATAATGCATAAACAAGTACTTAGAATTTGATATTAATACTTTTTATGCTTGATAAGTGTGTTTTTTAAGTAATCTTATTTTATATGTTAAAATACACATGTCATTTGTATTTTTTTATGCTGTACTGTTCAATTATTTTTTTAACAACTTTTTGACATTATAACTAACTAAAGGGATCCATAGCATTATTTCTGTCTTTTTTAGCATGAGAATACATTTATAAATACAACTTAAATGATAAATCTGCGTGTCGTGTTATAAATATAGAAAATAAACCCATATTCAGGATTGACATATTTTCGTTCTGTTTTTATGTTCAAGCCTCCGTAACATTCAAACTACTGAGGTTACATATATGATTTTGACTAATTTGAAATCCTTAAAGTATGCCAATTCATTTGATACTAACCACTTCATAACTTCAAAGTACAAGTGTGTTTTTGCCGTCCCAAACTTTAACCAACGTTTTCTCAATTGTCGCTTATTCACTTTTGCAAATTTGAAGAATTTTAAAAAATAACTATAGCACCTAGAGACATATATCTATCACCAAAAGATTGCGTATGATCTGTAGTATTAGGAACTACTCATAACTCCATATCGGCAAAGCGGGACCTTTTCCCAAAAACTGTCACATATCACTGTGAAGCTGGTATCTTATCTAACTGCGCTCGCACCGCACAACGCAGCACGCTCCTAAGTAGCGAGCTAATCGTAGTTACTTTGTTAACTTGTTTTTTCTTTGTGTATACTTTTATAATGCTACCGGCAAATTGTAACTTTTATAGTTCTGCGATTGTTCTAATGTTTACGCTCACTAGCTTAGATCATTAGTTTATACATGTAATATTTATTTCTCAAGTCAGTGAATTATTGTTATTCTTTTGAGAAATAAAGATTCTTAAACCGAAGTTACACTTAAACAATTAAGGTATGACAGTTAAACAATTACAGACTGCAGTATTAGTAATACAAAGACATAACCATTTACATGAAAATGGTTTTACGAAATCAAATTATTACAATGTTTCTGAAACTTCAATCTGTTCAAAGACTTTGTCATGATATCTGCTAACTGGCTTTCTGAAGGACAATATGCTATGTCAATTTGACCTTCAGTATACTTCCCATGTATAAATAATAATGCACATCTATGTGCTTGGTTCTCTTACTGAATGAGCCAGTTTTGATCAGCTGTACGAGGGCTGCTATTTATATATCCGGAAACCGGGATTACAATCTTCTTAAATAGCATATTTGACCGCCATGGTAAAATTTGAACTTTTTTAAGTATATAAGGTATATTTTTTCTTCCTTATTAACGCTCGTGTTTTGTTTTTGACGGGTTTTAAATGTCATCTCGCAGCAAGAATGGAACTCACTCGTGAAAATATTCGTGCTATGATTTATTATGATTTTCGGCGTGGTTTAACGCAACAACAGTGCATAGATCAACTAACTTCAACTTTTGGTGATGAAGCCCCATCTAAAACTACTGTGTATCACTGGTTTAGTGAGTTCAATCGTGGACGTAGTATGCTTACGGACGAAGTTAAGGCAGGTCGCCCGAAATCGGTCGTTGTACAACAAAATATCGAGGCTGTGCGAAAACTTATAATGGACGACCGACATGTTACGTACCGCGAGATAGAGGCGACTCTGGGTATTTCTATGACCAGCATTAATAGCATATTACATAATTATTTGGCTGTAAAAAAAATTTGTTCGCGTTGGATACCCCACAACTTAACAAATGAGCAAAAACATGCTCGCGTCGAATGGTGCAATAAAATGTTAAAAAAATATAACCGTGGTGACTCAAAAGCCGTTTATAACATCTATACAGGTGACGAATCCTGGATCTATGCATACGATCCCGAAACGAAGCAACAATCAACGGTATGGGTGTTTCAAAATGAGCCGAACCCTACGAAAGTTACTCGTGCAAAAAGTACATTGAAACAAATGGTGGCCTGCTTCTTCGGTATTAATGGCCATGTAGCTACAGTGCCACTAGAAAACCGTAGAACGGTTAATTCAGAGTGGTACACGACCATTTGCTTACCGGAAGTATTTGAACAAATTCGTAAAACTAACCAGCGACGAAGAATCATTCTTCATCATGACAATGCCAGCTGTCATACGTCACGCGAAACAACTCTATTTTTGGAGGGTCAAAATGTGGAATTAACGGGTCATCCGCCGTACAGCCCTGACTTGGCACCCAACGATTTTTATTTATTTCCAAATATAAAGAATAAATTACGCGGTCAACGATTTTCGACCGCTGAAGATGCTGTCGACGCATTCAAACAACACGTTATGGAGGTACCTCAGGCGGAGTGGCAGAAGTGCTTTAAAAATTGGTTCACGCGAATGCAAAAGTGCATAGATCATCAAGGGGAATACTTTGAAAAACAATAAAACTATTTTCAGCCGTGTACGTTTGTTTGTTTTTTTGTTTCCGGATATATAAGTAGCAACCCTCGTATTGAGCTCTGGTTGTCCACGTGCAGAAAAATCTTGACTTTTTATTGTATCAATTCGTTCAGCAAGTACTTCAAATAGATGGCATCCTTACAGCTATCAGCAGCAGCTATGAACTCGGACTCGGTAGACGAGACGGACACAATATGCTGTCTTTTTGATGTCCAACATATAGGGCCATTCTCAAGCATCAACACAGTTCCAGTAGTGCTCCGCCTAGTCATTAATTCATTGAAATAAAACAATTTAACAGAAGAAAATATTATATTAGTCATTAATTCACCCACATAATCAGAATCACTAATATGTTCGTATGTTAAATATCGGTATGTTCCTTTTAAACATTATTCCTTTATCTTTGGTTCCGACTTCATACTTCATTATTTTCTTTACTGCAAGCATGTCAGCTTTAGAAGAATTTTCAATTTTTCAGGTAGCTTGGTTCACAGCTTGAGCTATGTCAGGTCTGGTTCTGGTAGAAAATATATAAGCTTCCCACGACTTCCCGATATGGATAGTCCACCTTCTCCTGGAAAGTTTCTTGTGTCAGTTTACAATCCACTTTACTTGGTATATCTAAGGGTAGGGCGTTCTCCATGCTATACTTTTGCAAAATATTGTTGGTATAATTTTTCTGTGTAAGTTTAATACCTTCCAAATTTTGTGTTTCCATTCCTAAATAATTTATAGGATTGTCATTATTCTTCATCTCAAACTTGCTTTGTGAACATACATCGGAGCCTGAATCTGGTAAATATATGGATGTCGAATATTTAGAATCGGATTTTGACGGATAGGTAATTAAGTATTCATATTTAACTATCAACTAGACATGCTTCTCCGATTACCTGAAAACATAGTTTCACAATCTACAAGTACATAATTGTATATCTCATTCGTTCTTGCACCACGCTAATACACACTGTCCCGACTATTCATAATGTACACGTATTATTGCCATATGTAAGCTGTTTGTAACGACACCATATCAGGGCTAAATAGGAACTTGTCAGGCTTTAATGTCGTACGAACTCGCCTCAATAATCTCCCTGTAGCGAATAGCTATGAATTGAAAACTCTTTACTTACGAAATTTTTAATATAAATAATAGTATAACGTAATGATGGATCTTTTACACTAGTTCAGCCATTAAATTTATTTATTGAATATCTCAAAAATAATAATTTGAAAAACAAAAACCCGACTGCGTAAAAAAACTAAAAAGAAAAAAACAAGCCCAAGTACCCTAGTCGGGACCCATAAGAAATCTAGACTAGATGGACGCAAATCTTCCCAAGAATGGGTCCCCATTGTTTAAAATCGCTATGTTCCACATTAGAATTTATTATCTGTTTTATGTGAGTATCGAACATGAATCATGAAACATTTCCGTAATAACTTAACAAATTTCTAGGGTACTTGGACTTGTTTTTTCTTTTTAGTTTTCTTACACAGTTGGGATTTTGATTTTTAAATTATTATTTTTATTTTATACTTTTTAGTTAAAATTATAAGTCAGTAAATTTCGCAATCTTTATCGTGGGGGTTATTGAGAAGCTTGCACCGATTCATTACAATTAAATGAAAATTACTTATTAGAGAACGACTTGGTAACCAACTTTAAATCGGTATAGTTCCTAACTGGTCATTCAAAATTGAAAATAATAATAGAAACGCAATAATGATTTTCAAATCCTTATTCAATGATACCCAATCGATATAGTACCATAATTTCATTTTTTATTTTTTACAATATGGCGTCTCATTATCGCCATTTTGAGTTTTCATCATTTTCATGTCTTTAGTGTCATTCGGACGATTAAGATAAATCGATTGCAGAAAGAATCATCAAAATCGATCCACGCGTTTGGTCTCTAGTGTGTCACATAGGAACATACATACATAGACTGATAAACACATTACCCTCCTTTGCGTCGCGCAGTCGGGTAAAAATAATAAGAGTTAAGACACTAGTTTCTTCGAGAAATTAACTCTATTTGACCTGCAGAGTCTTCCCTTAACATTAACAGAAATTTAAAAAAAACACGGTTTATGTGTGAAGTGAAAAATAATGTATCCAATGCTTTTACCACTTTATTTGCAACATGGGTATGATTTTCGGGTTACACCTTGGAAGATAAATTACTGGCACTTCCGGACGTCAGATTCTTCAAATTTGGTATATCTTTAGTGACAGTACAGTAATATCGTACCATGGAACTGGTCTGATGATGAAGGCAGAAGGTATACCATAAGAACTCCTAAACTAAAGTAGATGAACCCATCGTGTTTGAACTTAATTGATTGGTTTTTATATCCAGTTTACGTAAATAAGTACGATCGAAAAAATAAGCTACTTAAGAATTACTTTTTTGGCAGTTACATAATAGGATTATTTTTGGAAATTTAAAATATCGTAACGCATACATTGTATTTGCTGTGTCATAAATGCTCTTCATACAAAAGAACAGTTAATTATAAGACCGGGAACCCGTGCGTGCCGACTGGGTTATTATATTTGGTTGAGTTCAGTCAAAACCAATTCATTGAGTACAAACACGATGGGCTTATGTTGTTTAGTTAAGAATATCCTAAGGTCTACCTTCTGCCTTCATCATCAGACCAGCTCCATGTTACCATATTATTGTATTTCACTAAAGATACAAAAGTGTACCAAATTTGAACTCAATCGGACGTCAGGAAGTGGTTGTAATTTATCTTTCAAGGTGTAACTCGAAAATCATATATATATGTTGCAAATAAAGTGGTATAAAACAGCGGATACATTGTTTTTCACTTCATGTACACGCATTAAGTGTACATACACACATCATTTTATACCAATAATATACATTTTTGGTAAGATTCCGGGACTCAACTCATGAAAAAAAAAACAGTCGTAAGGGAGTCTCCACTTCTCGACTCTGTTGTTCGAAGTGTAGGTAAATATACTCTACCTATTTCGGTCACTGGTCATGTCCGTTCGTTCGTCCGTAGGTCATGGGACGGAGATGACAAAACTATAAGGGTTCTTGCCATTTTGGCTATCCAACCCTAAAAATGTGTAATAATAAGCAAGATACCGAAATTGAATATTTGTATGGGGCCTGCTATATTGTAAATATCAGTTTCATTATGGTTCAGTTTTTCTTACCGTAGTGTTATGTATTATGGAAAAATAAATCAACTGAAGTATGTTCTTATATAATTGTTGCCTTAAGTGTCGGAAAAGCCTGTGCTTAGGGGTCTCTCATAAATGCGAATTTGTATTTGATTACCTGTTTGGTTTGTCCTCCATGCTACAACGTGATTTTTTGACATAGAGAAAGAGTGTGGGCTGAAAAGTACCAAGAGTTGAGGAAATATTATTTGTATGATGAATGTATAACGCTTGGCAGCTTATCTATTGTATTTCAATAGGTTAAGAAAACAATAAACACTGTAAAGAGTGGATTGCAACTTAAGAATGGCACTCGCGTTAACGAGTCTACTATTATTTATTAGTTCCACTGTATCGAAAGCTACCCTTAAGCTTTATTTCGTCAACTATGACAAAAAAAAACTATTGTTAAATGTATGTATGCCACGACATAAGTTTACAATATATACTCGTAGATAGATATTCATGTTGTATGAGAAATGATAAATAGTACAAATGTCGAATTCCATTTCAACTTACTGGCGTGCCCGCTCAGCGCCTCTTTTTGTATTCTGTTAGCTGTGCGAATTAAGAAAAAATACTTTGAATTCTCCTGCTGAACAAGTACTTCATATTATCTTTGCGAAGCGAGTCTAAAATAGTACATTTAGCCCCTAGGTTTTAAAAGAAAGCCATGTAATCCCATGCAAATTTCTATGACACTGAAAAAAAACTTGCGGCCAGCTACATACTCCTTACGAATAATTAAAAAAAAAACAAACCAACCTGATCAGATTGACCAAACTTTCTGATAGAATTGCTCAAACTGTACTTTTTAACCGACTTCCAAAAAAAGGAGGAGGTTCTCAATTCGACGGAATGTTTTTTTTTTTATTTTTTTTTATTTAGTATTCATGAAATATACAATGTTAATGTTAAGTCTTTTTTATTTTCTCGCAGTCGAAGCGAAAAGCAGAGTGTTTAATACGTACGTGGCTAAAAGCCATTATGACTCTCAGACATATGTGTCCTCGCTCACTTCGTGCGCTCGTCCAATAATCACTTCGTGTCATGATGGCTTATTTATAGCCCCTTGTCAAACAATCTACTATTATTTGCATGACCTTGTTGCATTTAACTGAGGTTGATAGTAAGGCTTTTACTGTATGCTTCAGCTAGCCGGGTAATGATTATTTTATACTATGCCACTGCCACTACATCCATACTAATATTATAAATGCGAATGTGTGTTTGTCTGTCACCTCTTGTGTTGAGTTTATTGATGCCAGCAATCAGCATATAGTACAAAAGATGCTCTTATGCATTCGAAAAGAAACATGCCTCTAACTTGAGTACTTATTTTTTAACCTTTAAGGTAATATGTTAGGTTTGAGAGATAATTGAGTTTAAAGTTTGTGCGTGTAAATAACTATAACCCTTATTTTTGGGCATAGCTAATGTTAGTTAATGGTTTTAATATGTTCCACGTAATATACACCTACTATAAAGTTTTTAAAATTAAATATCTGAATATTGAAGATTGTTAAATGAAAACAACAGCATTTAAACTTTAAGAATTTGTATTGCAGATTTAATTATAAATTTCACATGTGCAGATCACAACAATTGGTGTGAAGAGAAAAATTGGTGTTGTCACACCAAAATTGTAGGAAAACTTGCCAGTTAAAAAAATAGTCTTTTTCTACTTAAAACAACATTGCAATTTAAATTATATGTTTAAAATATTATTAAACATAAGCGGCCAGGGCCTTAAACATTTATTAGCTGACAGACAGCTTATAAGCTAACTTTAAAATTAATACAGTAAAAGCATAGTTACATGCTTATCATTTTGTTAATATTTATAATAGCTACCTGTGTTTATATTAGCTTCGCGAAGCGAGACTACAATAGTACATTTAGCCCCTAGGGTTTAAGTGAAAGCCAGATAATCCCATACAAATTTCTATGACACTGGAAAAAAAAAACTTGCGGCAAGCTACATACTCCTTACGAATAATTAAAAACAAAAACATACAAACTGATCCTGATCAGATTGGCCAAACTTTCTGATAGAATGTCTCAAACTGTACTTTTAGTTTTTCATGATATATACAATTTTAATGTTGCCTTTTTTATTTTCTCGCAGTCGAAGTGAAAAGGAGAGTGCTTAACACGTGGCTAAAAGCCATTATGACACTGGGACATATTTTTCCTCGCTCACTTCGTGAGCTCGTCCAAATAAACACTTCGTGTCATAGTGGCTTATCTGAGCCCCTTGTGAAACAATCTACTATTATAGTGCTAAAGTTATGGACTCCTGTAGTCTTATTAAATACTAGAAGGTGCAACTTCGTTCGCGGAGAAGAAAATGTCATTACACCTCTTTTTTCTTCAGCGTAGTTGGAAAAAAGTATTCTATTACCAACTGGAGATACCCAGCTACTAGGGCCTGCAGTACCGGGTCCGGTTCCAAAAAATTCATTTCCCGGTTCTAGGCAGGACCGGAACCGGGATTTCCGGTTCTTCCCGGTTCCTCGGTATGAGGTATGTTTGTTTTAAGAAATTGCTCATTACATAATGAAAACTAAATAAACCATGATGCAGTACTTATATTACAAGTTCAACATATAAATTAAAAATGTATTTAGGAGTCTTTTCTTAAAACTGGGATCTTCTTTGTCGCTACACTCTTGCTGAGTGGTCGTGGTTATCATGTAACACCCTCGGCAGCTGACAGGACTCGTCGCACCACTTCCCGCCACCTCTTCCTGCTTGCAGTCATCCGGGTGCACTCATGTAGCGGCCCACTAACAGCCTTTATTTGGTCTGTCCATCGCAATGGCGATCTCCACCTTCCCTTGCACGACTTGGCGTTCTATGGCCCCATTTCCGCGCCAATTCACGTGACCGAAATATTTGAGGATTCGCCTTTGCACCATACTAGTCAGACGTTTTTAGATGCCCAGTTCTTCAAGGATGGAGGCGATTGTGCTGTACCCCAAGCATTTTCCTCCAGCACCATAAATCTAGGGCGTCTACCTTTTTGGTTTCGGTCTGCCTCAGAGTCCATAGCTCAGCAGCGTACAAGAAAATGCCAAGAAAACTAATGTTCTTGTGAACCTGATCTTTGTTGCCTTCGTTATGTTTCGGTTTGTCCATATTTTCGTGAGCTTCTGCAATGCAGTCCGAGCCATAGCCATGCGTCGTTTGACTTCTTCGATGCAGTCTCCCTGATTCGAGATTAGAGCCCCAAGGTACACATAGGATTGGAGGAGCTATTTGCATTACGTTTTGCAAGTTTTTGTTAGCTCTGTCGACAATCATCATTTTGGTTTTGCTGCGGTTAATCTTCAAACCAAACTCCAAACAGACGCTTTCCATTTTTAAGAGAAGTTCTTCCATGCTTCTTTTGCTACAGGCAAACAAGGTGTTGTCGTCGGCATAGCTTAGGTTGGCCTATTGTAACGCCGTCTGACCAGTCTTCAAGGGTTATGCGCGTAATCAGTTCAGTGTACAGATTGAACAAAAGCGGCGATATTATGCACCCTTGTCGCACTCCAGCAGCACTAGGGTGAAAGTTGTTCGAGAAGAGTTTTTTTTTTTTTTTTCGTCCCATAGTTTAGGCAATGTCACTGATTCAAATGCTTTCGAGAAGTCCACAAAGCATATGGTAGTAGGTTTGTTGAACTCCCTAGATTTTTCGATAATTTGGCGGACAATCAATATTTGCTTCGACGAACGAACGACGACGAACCCTGCGTATTCTGGTGCTATTTCCGTAGACAGGAAGCTTTTCAGCCTTTCGTTAAGGATGTGTAACATGATCTTATTGGCATGGGAGATCAGTGCAATAAGGCGGTAGTTGTTGCATTTTTTTGTTGAGCCCTTTTTATGGAGCGGAATGAATGCCGTGTGAGTCCATTCTTTTGGGCCGGTATTGGAGGTTCGATGTAAAACAGACGTTAAAATGTAGTTTTATTTAAGATTTCTGTATTATTTTTATCCATAAACTAAAAAAAAAACAACCCACATTGTGTAAAATAACATAATATTGAAAAACACCATTAGAATAAGATTTAATTAAAACAATCAACAATTTACTCAATATGGATTCCAAAAACGGCCCTGGTCTGGTTTAATCGGCCCTGCAAGGAAGCCAGACTTCTAAGGCAAGCTTTGTATGAGGCTTGGACCACGGCGCGTATTAATAACGATCCTAACATATCTGACGTGAAACGCAAATTAAATGCTGCTTATAGGGCCAGTAAACGAGAAATTGCCAAAGCTCAATTCGATTTCGACGGTGGAATTGGTGAGCAACTCGCAGGGTTTTGAAAGTCGTGCCTTCTGATCGCTCGCCAAGGCTGCCAAGGGAAAATTCTGTCAGTCGTCCTTACCACCCCTGCGAAATTCTGATTGTAACTTGGCCCACAGTGCTAAAGAGAAAGCCGATCTTTTGACACCCTCTGCCTGGAACTGGACTGTGAACGATGATGGAAGCTACGTACTACCATACCGTGTTGCGGATACTCCATGCCGGGGATAACCTTCACACATAGGGATGTCCGGCGGTAATTGCTGTCTAGATGTTCACAAGTCGAGCATACCGGAAGTCGTGTTCAAGCAGCGTGCTCCTGAGTTGTGCCCTGTGTTAACGCGTCTCTTCGCGCTTTCTTACCACAAGGGTCAGAAAAACGTCTTCGTGGAAGACTGCCTATGAGCATGCAGTGCCCAAAAAAGGGGACAGGTCAGATCTATCGAATTACAGACCTATCTCAATCACCTCTCTTCTCTCTAAGGTGATGGAGCGTGTGATAAACACGAAACTCCTAAGACCAAGAAGAACACGATTTGATCAGCGACCGTCAATACGGCTTTCGCCACGGTCGCTGCAATGGTGATCTCCTAGTATATCTCACACACCGCTGGGCCTCGGCCAATGAGAGTCAAGGTGAGGCATTGACAGTTAACCCAGACATTGCCAAGGCGTTCGATCGGGTCTGGCAGGGTCTTCTATGGAAGTTGCCATCTTACAGACTGCCCGATGGTTTGTGCAAATGGGTGGCCAGCTTTTTAACCAACAGAAGCATAAGAGCCGTTGATGGCAGCTGCTCAAAAACTATTGTTATTACAACAGGCGTCCCCTAAGGCTTCGTACTATATCCAACGCTGCTTCTCAATGACATGCTGCCCACCGATAGTATTCATTGACCCAACAACAGTACCGGAGATGCACTTTACACAGGCCAAGCAAACATCCCTCGATTCGTTGCGGAAGAAACTCGCGAACTTGCTAACTAGCTTCTGCCCGCGACTTCGTCCGCCTTAAATTCGTTTATCGCGGATAAGGGTATTTTTCCGGGATCAAAAGTAGCCTATGTCTTTCCTCGGGACTCAAACTATCTCCATACCAAATTTCATCCAAATCGGTTCAGCGGTTTAAGCGTGAAGAGGTAACAGACAGACAGACAGACAGACAGACAGACAGACACTTTTGCATTTATAATATTAGTATGGATTAGAGGGCTGAACGCTTAGAATAATAACGCCTAGAATGATAGTTTCATATACGGCCGACGCGCCAAACGAGAGGCATAAAATGGATTCATGTAGTTGTGATCAACTCGTACTTACACGCGCCAATACGCACACAAACGCACCAAAAGTGTTGCTAGCGCAATCACATTCCCTGAAAATATGTGATACGTTGCGTACCGGCCATGTTTTATTTTTCAGAGATTTTTTCACATATGAATGTACTCGAATCAAAATGTACTACTTAGTACCTAGCATAAAGTAATTGTATTTCTGCATAGTTAACTAATAAACGATGTTTAAATTAGCCTGTACGCAACGTACTTGTCTAGTACGCGCCAGTGGCACAAATTAAAATTTGAGTAACAGACGCCGATACAAAAATTTACTCATTATGTACCAAGAATTCTTAATACCAAAATTTAAAAAATATGCTCCCGTCACCGTTGTTTGTCATTATAAGTTAGCCGGTATGTGACGACGTACTATGATCTACGTTCCATAGGTACGGACAATAAATAGACTTTAAATGGCTATTTTAGAAAAAAAAAAACTATATTAGAAAATTGTACCCAAAATGTACTTCACCTATACCTTCTGACTTATTACAAAATTATGATAAATCTCTGTAAGTAAGTATTGTTTATCGTACAAGATTGAGGTAGGGGTTACCTTAATCCGGAGACTTAAAAGTAACCAAATTCTATATGGCCAAAAATAACCCCAAACGATAAGTAATTTTAACTTAAAAATGTACTTCACTGGTTTTTATTAATATTCACAGCTTTTTATTTTAGCGGGTTCACTTTAAACTGCCAATAAAAAAGTACTGCTTTCAAAGTTAAGTACCCCTTTCACAGTTTAGCTTTGACTATGTTGTTTGTAACTTTATCAAGCAAAAACCTCACAAACTCAAAAATTAGATAGGTATTGGAGAAAATATATATAATAAACGAAGAAAATGTATTAATTGTAGTGCAGTACATTTTGGGTACAATTTTTTCACATCGACATTACATCGACAGTACATTCAATAAAAAAAAATCTCAAAAAAATAAAACATGGCCGGTACGCAACGTGTCACATCTGAAAATGGGGGTATAATCTTGGTGACTGGTAAAATAAATAAAAAAAACATAGAACAATTCTTCACTTTTAAAATTATTAAATACATAAGACGTATGAATATTTTATTAAATTATTAATTCAGGTAATAATCCATTATTACGGTACCATCAAGTTCATCATTAAGTTAGTATATCATCAGGACAGAATTATGAGTAAATAAATCCCTTAACATTGGCAACACTACGTTGTCATGCCGCTTATAGATAATATACAATTTAGATTACTGTTTTACGTAAAAATACGAGTTAAAGAATAATATTTACGAGTGAAATGTTATCTTAGAATGTTTATCCTTCTTATTCGATGCATTGTGACACCCTTTCACAGCACAAACTGTCATATTAATTGAAAATGTGGGAGCTGTTTACACCTGACACGCGTCCTTGCAACTGACAAGCCGATCGGCGTACTTAGCCATGTATGGCCAAATTTAAGTGGCCTCACCGTTGCGCATGAACTGCGTTTCTAGGCGTTATTATTCTAAGGCTGAACGGGACTTAATATTTTAGTTAAATCGTTAAATCACATAAAATCATTTGATCTGGATAAAGTACGGGCGTTTTGTAGTACATTAATTAATAAACATAAGCGTAAACCAATAATTATATGTATCGGTATAAAACCGGTTTTGGGTTATAATTACCGGTAATTTACCGGCTTCATGTTTGACCGGTTGCCCGGTAAACCGGTAAATCGGTTTACCAGTTTGCATTCCCTAATTACAACACCTCAATCATTAAAATTTTAAATACGTAATTATTTTTAAGCTATAAAGAACCACTAAGAAGACATTGATACGAGGGCTGCTATTTATATATCCGGAAACCGGGATTACAATCTTCTTAAATAGCATATTTGACCGCCATGGTAAAATTTGAACTTTTTTAAGTATATAAGGTATATTTTTTCTTCCTTATTAACGCTCGTGTTTTGTTTTTGACGGGTTTTAAATGTCATCTCGCAGCAAGAATGGAACTCACTCGTGAAAATATTCGTGCTATGATTTATTATGATTTTCGGCGTGGTTTAACGCAACAACAGTGCATAGATCAACTAACTTCAACTTTTGGTGATGAAGCCCCATCTAAAACTACTGTGTATCACTGGTTTAGTGAGTTCAATCGTGGACGTAGTATGCTTACGGACGAAGTTAAGGCAGGTCGCCCGAAATCGGTCGTTGTACAACAAAATATCGAGGCTGTGCGAAAACTTATAATGGACGACCGACATGTTACGTACCGCGAGATAGAGGCGACTCTGGGTATTTCTATGACCAGCATTAATAGCATATTACATAATTATTTGGCTGTAAAAAAAATTTGTTCGCGTTGGATACCCCACAACTTAACAAATGAGCAAAAACATGCTCGCGTCGAATGGTGCAATAAAATGTAAAAAAAATATAACCGTGGTGACTCAAAAGCCGTTTATAACATCTATACAGGTGACGAATCCTGGATCTATGCATACGATCCCGAAACGAAGCAACAATCAACGGTATGGGTGTTTCAAAATGAGCCGAACCCTACGAAAGTTACTCGTGCAAAAAGTACATTGAAACAAATGGTGGCCTGCTTCTTCGGTATTAATGGCCATGTAGCTACAGTGCCACTAGAAAACCGTAGAACGGTTAATTCAGAGTGGTACACGACCATTTGCTTACCGGAAGTATTTGAACAAATTCGTAAAACTAACCAGCGACGAAGAATCATTCTTCATCATGACAAAGCCAGCTGTCATACGTCACGCGAAACAACTCTATTTTTGGAGGGTCAAAATGTGGAATTAACGGGTCATCCGCCGTACAGCCCTGACTTGGCACCCAACGATTTTTATTTATTTCCAAATATAAAGAATAAATTACGCGGTCAACGATTTTCGACCGCTGAAGATGCTGTCGACGCATTCAAACAACACGTTATGGAGGTACCTCAGGCGGAGTGGCAGAAGTGCTTTAAAAATTGGTTCACGCGAATGCAAAAGTGCATAGATCATCAAGGGGAATACTTTGAAAAACAATAAAACTATTTTCAGCCGTGTACGTTTGTTTGTTTTTTTGTTTCCGGATATATAAGTAGCAACCCTCGTATGTGTCAAAAATATAGCCCGCTCAGCTTGCTGTCACGCAGCTGGGCAAAAAAAACCCACATTAATAGTAGTTATAAAAAGAACCGGGAGTACCGAGAAGGAATCTATGGTACCGGTTCTTTCAACACCATGAAATTCCCGAAAAAGCCACAATGACACTTACAAGCATACAAAAAATCCAAAAAAATATTTTTCATTTAGTGACCTCCAAATAGTAATAATAATAATAAATAATAATAATCTTTATTTCAGACCCTAAGGTCCATACTGTTCATTACAAATCATTCTTAAATATTTATACTTATATTTTATTTGGAACACTGATACACTGGTGTATGAAGTGTCATCCAGTGTTTGTAAAAGGGCTTGTCAAGCCTTTCTCCTGTTTGAACTAGAAAACCGTTGGTACTGCGTCGCAGGACGTTACTATCGACAGCAAAATTGGATGGATACCTTCTGGGCGATAATGGCTTGGCCGGTTGCAGGCTAACTTTGCAAACATTAACTAGATGGCGTCGTTGTGACCAAAACGGATGATTTCAATGACTTAATTAAATTCATCAATCATCAAATTGAAAAAAACTTACACCGAAATTACAACGACATCTATATTTAACAAGTGGTATACCCTTCTTTTTAACAAACTGTGTAATGTTGCCACGCTAGCTAGCCTGTTGCCCTCATAAAGCAATTGGGGATATTTCAAAGAAGCTATCGTTACAAAATCTGTTGCCGCCATTTTATACAACGTAAGTATGAAGAATTTATCCACGAATTCACGGTTTTAAACTTATTCGAAAAACAGATCTTGAATGGATATGAACTTTATATAGTTATAAACAACTAGTGTGATTAATTGAATACCAAAATTTAATTACAGAAAATAAAAAAACTAAAGAATTAAATAAATAATGACTATAGGCGGGCTTATAGTTAAAGAAGAACTTATATTTATTATTCCTGTCTTAAAATAGCATACGAGGATATGAGTATTGCAAGTGCGAACTATATGGATTTTAATAGAAATAATAAATAAATGAACTGGCTGTGATTAGGAATTAGAAAATAATACGTTTTACTTCCTGCATTTATTTGTATAAATTTCTCAAACCAAATAATACCTACCTATGTTATGGCTATGGTGTATCAATCAAAACATAGGGTTGATCTAAAAATATTATGTTACATGTTTACATAATGAAAATACAAATTTTAGACATATATTCGTATGAAAATATTTAATGTTTTAACATTCAGCAATTTACAATTAACAATTTGAAACATGACTGAATTAATAGCTATGATAGGGATAGATCTATATTTCATTGTGTAGTGTTCATATTGTAGATAGTGCACGTTATTTGGACTCATAATGAACAAACACTTTATTTTTAAGTTGTGTTTTTATTTGATAAACATATTTTTTTAACCTGATATGACATTTGTGCAGTTGTCTCGGCTGTATACATTTTGTTTTGGTCTATATAAATTACTAGAAAAAAGTAAGGGTTTACTTGTAGAAAGCCCCACTGAATAAGGAGTGTTTTTTTATTATTATTACTATGAAGCTAGATAAATGGGTATGTGCTTAAAATTAACCTAAAGGACTAATAGATATTCAATAATAAAACAATAAAAAAATTCAACAAACTTTATTATGATTACTCACACAGTACTTATTTTTAAAATATAATTCAAGTGAAAAACAAAAACAAAACAATTTAAATACTTTGTTGAGGCTACAGCTTAATTATTCGTTTCTGAAATCAGACAGAGGATTGAAGCTTTACCTTTACAAAAAATACTTGTCTTATTTTATTACTGAATACAATTGAGTATAAAATAAAACTGAGACCTTGTTATAAATAGTTAGTTAATTATAATATTTAAATGTTGCTGTTTGATTCACTTTTGCATTCACATGTTCACAGTAATACTACCGGACTCCACGTATAAAATGTTTTTTTCATCGGTAAACATGACATTGCTCCAATCGTCATTAAAGTGTTTCCGGGCGAACTAAAAAAATTCTTCTTTGTGATGTGGTGTTAGTAAAAGTTTGACCGCATGCCTACGATGCTGCAATCGTTTACTATGAAGCACACGGTGAATAGTGTCCACTTTTGTGTCATATAAACGGGCGTAGGTAATGGTTAGTTGTTTGAAAACCGTTTACTTCATACTCCCGGACTAACGCTGGATGACGCTGTTGTGCGTCAGTCAGCCGTGGTCAATAGTTCTTTGGCGGTGCAATGACCCTTCTTCTCCGAATCGTTGCACCCATAAATAGGGCTTCCATTCCGTAATTACGGAATTACATAATTACGGACAATTTTTGGCCTTTTTATAATAACGTTATTCAAATGTCTAATTCCGTAATTACGTAATTTTAATAGACTTCAAAAAATAGGAGATTATATGTATTTTCAACTATATGTTCACCGATTACTCTGTCAATTGTAGAACGATTTTCAAAATTTTGTGAGTGTATACTCCTGAAGTGGTCTCTTTGTTACCAAGTCAGGATCTAATGATGGGATCCCAGGGAGATTGAGGGTAACCCTCAAATTTTATAGATGTTTGTCGGAGTCGGTATTTTAAAAAACAAGTCACGCATTTGCATTAAAAAAAGTATAAATTTGTGAAGTTAAACTCATGGAGAAGACCACAGAAGGCTATCGGCACCCCTCAATGTGATCTACGGTACGGGTGGCGACAAGATACTATCTCAATTAAGTTAGCCAAGGGACTTCATAGTGACGATTTGAAATGCTCCTGATGAGAATGGTACTGAAGGTGAAGTCGGAACGTAGGAACCGGATCTCCGTAATAAAATAATGTACCTTTGCCGTGTTTGGGCTTGCCGAAATCGTCACAAGAGACAATTTTACGGAACGATTCTCTAAAAAGTGAGAAATTTATAAATACATTTAAAAAAAAAAGCAAAAACAAGACCCCAGGAAGTAAAAGATAAATTTAGTTTCTATTAACCTTTTTTTCAACTAAATTTAGACTATATAGGTATACAATTAATTGAAATAAAACAATTTAACGGATTATATCGCGTAAATTATCTCATTTTTAGTTCCCGATGTTTCGGAAGCTTTCCAGCATTCCGTGGTCACGGGTGGACTGAGAAAAGATGTATTTTCCTCTGTCAAAGTTACAATTTGTGCAAACTACCCATTTTTATGAAAAAACACAAATAAAGGTACATACATGCCAGATGGGCCTAAGCTGTAAAGACAGTTACACATGTGCCAGAAGGGCTTAATTATTTTATTCTAATAATTTACCAAGCAGCATTTCACAAATGAGGCGTACTGAGGAGAAAAGAAACGCTGCAAAGAAAAACTTCCAGGCTACCTCATTACTAATTATAATATTTAAAAAACAGAGACTATTAAACTATTTTTAAACAGATAAGATATTTTACACCGTTCGGAAATTAAGGTTTTGCAGTCCTGTGTCTCGCTTGTTCCTTGATGAGATTTATTACAGGATCCCAAGGTGGTGGTAGTGACAATCCATCTTCTCTATTGAAATTAGGATGCTTTTTAATCTCAATAGCCTCGCGTAGCATCCTGGGAAAATATCTTTTTTCTTTGGCAAGGATAGAAGGTTTATCAAACTTAATTGAGTGGTTTGGTTTGTCAATGACATGTTCACAGACTGCAGACCTATTACACCGACGGTGCTTGACATCTGCTATGTGCTCCTTCACCCGGGTTGATTCACTGCGTTTCGTTTGACCAATGTATGAAAGACCACACTCGCAGTCCAGCTTATAAATGCCTGCACTCTGCAAAGGGGTGCTACTCTTCACGGGTCTAAGGTATTGAGACACCTTCTTCAACGGCTTGAAATATGTTTTTATAGAAGCACGCTTCAAGATGTTTCCGATCTTGTCTGTGACCCCTTTCACATATGGTAATACGGCAGGTTTACGCTCGACTGTTGGTTTCTTCATACTGGGATTCTGCTTGGAACGTGGTATCTGGAGCTCGTTGGCTCGAAGCGCACGTTTGACAATCTGCAACTCAGCAGTCAGATGTTGATTGTCGCAGATACCCCTGGCTCTCTGAAACAAATTTTACCCACTGTAGCAAGTTGACAGGGATGGTGGTGAGATTTGCCATTCAAATACCTATCTGTATGCGTAGGTTTCCTATATTCAGTATGACCTATGTCATTTTTAGGACCTCTAATAACTAGCACATCTAAGAATGCAAGTGAATTTTGATTTTCCAACTCCATAGTGAATTTAATTTTACTATGCATGGAGTTCAGATGGTCTAAGAAAGCTGAAACACTAGATCTAGGTAAAATAGTAAAGGTATCATCTACGTATCTTTTAAAGATCCTCGGCTTGACAGGTGCCAATGAAAGCGCTCTCTCCTCGAAGTCTTCCATGAAAATATCGGCCACGACAGGAGACACCGGAGACCCCATTGCCACACCATCAACTTGCCCGTAGAATTCACCATTCCATAGCATATAGCCAGATGTAAGGCAGTGTTCTAATAACTCAGCATATTCTATTGCCATCTGTTGTTCACCCAATCTTCTTTTCACAATTTCGATACATTCTTGAACTGGTAGGTATGTGAAGAGAGACTGGACATCAAAACTGACCATAACTACATCATCAGTTAGTCTCAAATCCTTAATCTCACTGACAAAATGGTATGAGTCCCTTGTGTATGCTTTCGTCTTCCCTCGCAGTAAAGAAAGCACACCTGCTAAGTGCCGAGCTAATCGATAGGTAGGAGCATCGATTTGACTCACTATAGGGCGTAACGGAGCACCAGGTTTATGTATCTTTGGTAACCCGTACAACTTTGGTAGCACCGGGCAAGAAGGCACTAAACTTTTCACATCCAGATTAAGATTATCAGAGTGCTTACTTATCAGCTCGGCTGTCGTTTTTACTACTTTCGCCGTTGGATCTCGCTTAACAAGCTTGTATGTTGTAGCGTGTGACAAAAGTACTTCCACTTTCTGGTTGTAATTACTAGTATCCATAACAACCGTCGCATTTCCAGCTCATTGTCAGCTCGAAGAATGGTGATGTCTGGGTCTTCACGCAAGCTCTTCAAAGCGTTGAATTCAGTTCTGTAAATGTTAACTTTAGGAGACTTCGCTCGTCTTAAAATTGAAGACACATCCTGGCGTACGGCCTCCAAATCCTCCTTACGCATATGATTTTGGACCAAACAATCTTCCACACCGACTATAATCTGTTCAAAAGGGATATTCCGTGGAGTAACAACATAATTAAGCCCTTTTTTAAGAAGCGAGTTTTTCGAGCTAATATTCACTACAGGTGCAACGGCATTTGACGATGACGTTTGATTACCTCCACGGAGCGTTTCATTCCTAGTGCGTTTTGATTTCAACTTGGCAAACTTAGCATTTTTCTTACGTGTACAACTTTTAAATTTTGATGCGTAACGTCTGTCGCCTTGTTCAACAATACTTTTGAAGTCATCATCTGTCAATATCAACTGCAATTCGTCACTCTTTTCTTTAATCTGTTGTTCAAATTTGTGAGCTGAATAATGGGTATTGTGGATAAGTTTGCACAGTAACTTTACACTAGCTTGGCGGAGAATGCGTGCCCTACCGAAAATGTCCTTCTTCGGTGCTATTTTCACGCATGTAGGAATGAGATCTTCATCACGGCATTCTTTAAGGAAATTCAATGAACTTCGAGCTCGCGCGAGTCCCGTCCTGAGGTCATCATAACACCTGATTTGGTTAGCAACATCCAGTCCGTACTGGTGTACATAATATTTTCTTCTGTTTCCGCGATTATTACTCATTGAAATAAAACAATTTAACGGATTATATCGCGTATATTATCTCATTTTTAGGTCCCGACGTTTCGGAAGCTTTCCAGCTTTCCATGGTCACGGGTGGACTGAGATAAGATGTATTTTCCTCTGTCAAAGTTACAATTTGTGCAAACTACCCATTTTTTTGAAAAAACACATATAAAGGTGTACATACATGCCAGATGGGCCTAAGCTGTAAAGACAGTTACACATGTGCCAGAAGGGCTTAATTAGTTTATTCTAATAATTTACCAAGCAGCATTTCACAAATGAGGCGTACTGAGGAGAAAAGAAACGCTGCAAAGAAAAACTTCCATATAATCCGTTAAATTGTTTTATTTCAATGAGTAATAATCGCGGAAACAGAAGAAAATATTATATGCAATTAATGTTATTTTGGAGTCGAAGCCACCCGTATAACAATTTTTAACTTACTAAAATCATCAATTTTGAAAATTTTGCTATTTCTACGGGTGGCGACGATTCCAAGATAACATATATTGTATAGATTGAGTTGAAAAAAAGTTAACTGGAACTAAATTCAAGGAACTATTTTTTTTTAGTCAGTTTTTAAGTTTTAATTAAAAAAAGAAATTTATGCACCGTATATTTATAAATTATGTGTGCATTAAAAATATACGTGACATCCATGCAATATATTGTATTGAAGATGTTGTAATATAACATTATTCGACAAAAGCAGGCAACAATGACTGCTTTTACTGATCGATTGCTAACTCCCTGTTTTATTACAGATTGGAGTAGTTCACATTACAAATATCAAACGAAAATAAGGCCTTTTTATCAAATAATTCAGTCTTATCGTATATTGTAATCCCTTCCTGACTAGAAATTCATAGGAATCATGGAATTTCGATAATTATTCAATAATATAGTAGGCAAAACAATATTTTTTTTACAAAGAAAATAAATCCTGGATCAATCGCGTAATTTAACTTACCAAGTCTGGTACTGGTTACGTAATTGAGATATCCGTAATTTTGGAAGCCCTACCCATAAAGCAACCGTTTTTCTCTGCAACAATATTTAGAAATATGGTATAATACAGATATCGTTTAAATATATTCATTACATTATTGTATATAAAACAATACTTACATTTACACCGGTTTCTCTGGCAATTTCTGCCATATTTTTGCCTTCATTATGCAAGGCATTGTCTGTGACCATTTCACTAAATCGATGTTGTAATAAGAATTCATTTTAAAACTTGATAAGTAATAAAAAGCAATCAAACAAGACAATCGAACCGACGGGAATAGCTTTTGCTAGCGGACGAGCTGTTTCTTTGCAATAAAAACTAGAACGGTATATTTATGTTTTAAGTCTACCCTCTATGTATGAGTGTTAACCAATAAGTAATTGTTGCACTTTTCAACAACGAATACCAAGTGAATTTATTATTTGTTATTAATATTCGTGTAAAATTACATTTATTTTTTGATAAACCTAAAAAATAAACAATTAAAAAATATTCATACTAAACGCAGTACTCGAATTTCTTGTAAACTTACGTCATTCTGAATATGGTAATAAATTTCATTAACTTTCACCAAGTCTCAATGGCTGAGGGTCTGAATGCAGCTGTTTAAAACGTCTTAAGGGGCCCAGAGTTCGAATCATGGCAACAGTTATAGGAAAGATAGTGTTTTTGGATTTTGCGTAAATCATCATCGGTAGTAGATTAATATGATTCGAATTTACACTGTCCTTAGAAACATTTAATAAATAATCGAAGATACATTCTATAATTTCTGGATTTGGACAACACCTAAAATAAACAAACTGACTCCGCTTACCAACGGAATAAAATATTTTATTTTACTTTAATGGCTGTTATCAGCGCCATCTATTGGAATCTCATGAAACTAATGAAGTATAGCACGTAGCGTAAGCGTCTCGACTTGCTTCAAGGCATGCGCGTTTAACAATGAACATCTACTTATGCAGCCCATAGCATACACATCCACTTATGCATCTGGGAAGCCACTCGCTTTCGCATTATCGCGTAGAAATCGTCCATGCGAGCCTGTGCAAACATCCCAGATGCAAAAGCGAGGCAGCCCCATCAGCATTCTGTAGCCGTTATTGAACTGGACGCGCTAGACGTTGCAAGTTAGTTTATTATATTTGATCCATAAACTGCACGTGTAGAATGATTGGCAGTACGACCGGAAAAGAGTCTGTTTTACATCAGCCGTACTGCGTGCAAATCTACGGATCAACATATTCATTCTTACTGCCAGCGCCCTCAGCCCCATAGTCCGTTACAATCATTTATTTGAAAATATTTTCAATGTACAGACATTTCATTTTTACAACTTTATAATAGTACTAGCAGCCGCCGGCGACTTCGTCCGCGTAAATTTTACGTAAAAACAGAGATTTAAATGAGGAAAACTTTTTTCTATCAGTTGCCCGATGCTGTTAATCTTTCTGAAAAATACTTAGAAGATATTTAGGAACCAACGGATTTAGAGAGAGAAAATGGGGATATTGAACATTATTCCATAAAAAGGCAACACTGGCACTTTTCATTTTAACGCCTGCTACACTATGAGAAGAAGAGACAGGCGATGTTCCCGACACTGGCTAAAATGTATTTTTTTAGAAGATACCTCGGCGAGCAAAAAAATGGTATTAAAATCGGTTTACGAACGATAATTTTACGTGTCATAATTTTACTTCGACACCTATTTTTGTCTCTCCCTCCCTCCCTCTCCATTGGTATATCTCTCTCTTCCTCCCTCCCTCTTTGTGTTTTACTTTAATAATTCATTAATGAACACACAACACAATCTTTTTGCAATTCCAACTTTCTAAGTCGATAGATTTTACGTTGCACATACAAACTTTGTTTTAACCCCTAATTTTGAAAAAACACGAATATTAGTTTCTTGTTTTTAAACACAATATTTTACGAAATTTCAAGTTTCTAAGTACAAAGATTTTAAGTTCCATCCCTTGTTTTACCCCCCTTAGGGGAAGAATTTCGAAAAAAATATTTCTTATCCCTTGCCTACTTACGTTATAAATGTAACCGACTGTGGAAAAATCAATTCTCTAGCATTACGAGGGTCACACTGAAGGTATCTTCTCTCTCCCAAAAACGCCTTTGAGTCGACTGGTACAAAAAAATGATAAAAAGATTCGACGGCGGAGACTCAAATGCTGTATTCGACAGTATTATGACGAAAGCTGAATTTACAGTTACGATCCCGAAACAAAAAGACAGTCCACTCAGTGGGTGGTTCCTGTTTGAAGAGTTGCCTACAAAAATAAAGAAGGGACGCAGCGTGGGAAAGAAAATGGTTGCCTCGTTCTTCGGTCGGACAGGACATTACGGTACAATTGTTCTCTAAAATAATAGAACAGTTACTGCAGAGTGGTACAGTACCACATGTTTGTCAATTATCATTGGAAAAGTACGAGAACAGCGACCTCGCAGTAAGTAGGTTCCTCCTCCACCACGAAAACGCGTCGTCTTTGGAGGCTTCAGGTGTTGAAATATTGGGTCATCCGTCATACAGTCCAGACTGCGCACCGTGCGATTTTACATTTATTCCCTAAAATAAAATAAAAACTACGAGGCATACAATTCCCGGACGCTAAAGAGGCGGTGTCAGCGTACGAAAAGGCCGTGGCGGAGGTGCTCAAGGAAGAATTGGCCTTGTGCTTTTTTAATTGGTTCCAACGCATGGAAAAATGTGTACAGTGCGACGGAAACTATTTTGAAAAGCAATAAAAAAAAAAGATTTTACCTAAGTTGGTCTATAATTGATATTCTAAAAACTATCAGTGTGACCCTCGTAGTAGTTCCGGTTATGCGTTGATGAGTCAGTCAGGACTTCTTCTTTTATATGTTTAGATAATTTAATTCGCATCGCTAACGCTACCTGTTGGCGACTAGGTTAACTATTCTCCGTAAAACATGGATATTTTATTCTTGTTATGTTATTGAGCAGATGTACATCAAATTATAACATTAGAATAGTATGTTTTGTCATTTATCAAATGTAAACTATATCATTTTAAAGCATGTAAGTAAGACTAATAAAATGAATTGAGAAAAGTAATTACATTCGTACTACTAACGCTATTGATGAATAGCCTTACAACTATAGGTAAATCAAATAGAAATTATGTTTTATTATGTTTTAGCACATGTAAATCAAATGATAACATAAGATACCACCATCATCAAATGTCATTGGTCATTTCTCAAAATTACTTTAAAAGTTGTAAGTAATTTAGAAAATGACTTGAAAGATAGTTAATTGGTACTAACAGCGCCACCTGTTGACGAATAACCGTATTACTCTACTGTTAAACTAAAAACATTGAATTTTAATTCTTATGATGTTTTAAGCAGATGTACATCAAATGATACCGTAAACATATTATGCTTTGGTCATTTATCACATTTTTACACAAAATCTTTGTACGAAGTTTTAAGTTTGTAACTTCAAATATTCAGTGTTCCTCGTACAAACTTTCATCCCTTGTTTTAGGGAATGAATTAAAAAAAATCAAGAATTTAGTTTTCTTGATTATTAATTAACACAATATTTTTGCGAAATTTCAAGTTTCTTCGTACAATGATTTTGCGTTTCCCTTATAATCTTCCATCCCTTGTTTTACCCCCTTAGGCGATGAGTTACACAAAATCAAAAATATAGGTTTCATGATTCTAAAGAAACAATCTTTTTGCAAAATTTCAAGTTACTAAGTCCAAAGATTTAACGTTTCCCATACAAACTTCCATCCCTTGTTTTACCCCCTTAGGGATGCAATTCAAAAAATAGAGAATTTTTAGTTTCTTGATTTTAAGCATAATTTTTTTGCGAAATATCGAGTTTCTAAGTCCAAAGATTTTACGTTTCCCATACAAACTTTCATCCCTTGTTTTACACACTTAGGGGATGAATTTCTAAAAATGCTTTCTTATCCCGTGCCTACGTCATAAATGTATAGATAGAAGATTGACAAAAAATGTAGACATATTTTTCATATATATATTCATAAAAAAAAAAAAATAACATTTATTTTCAAAAACTTGACGAATAAAATTGGTATGAACTTTATTAACAGTCAACAAATACAGCATGTTAAATATTTCATACGTAAATTGCGATCAAATGTAGAATCTTTTATAAACAATGATTTTTCTATTGAAAGTTTCGTCGTACTTTCAACAATCTGTGTTTGCGGAGGAGAAAAAAGCCATAACCCTCTTTTTGGCTTCAGTATAGTCGGGTAAAACGTATATTATAACATCTGTGAATGCCCAGCTACCCGTGCACCAAAAATAGTTGAAATCTGTTAATGTCAGTTTCTATAACATTTAATGAAAAAACACCCACTAAAGTGCTTTTTCTTTAAAATTGTAAATTATTCATTTTTAATAGAATTTTTATTTTTAACACAAATTTTATATATCAGGGCGGATCTCCTCAAAACAATATTCTTGACAAAAATAATCAAGATTTTCTAAACCTCGCGGCATTTTGTAATGAAGGCACACCCCAAGTAGTCCATTATTTCGTTTCCAGCTCTCAAAAAGTACTTAAAAGAGTCCCTAATGGCAAAGGCTTATTATAGGGTAGAGGACTATTTAACAGACAAAAATGCATGGCCCAAAACAGAAATCAAATAATTTACTTTCTACCGGGACACGGTTGTTATAAGGTGGCATATCAAACGTATGTAAGTTGTTTTAAATAAAAATCACTATTTTGCTTTTTTATATTCTAGTTTTTTTTTTTTACTTTTATAAGTTTTGATATGTTTCCTTGAAGAACTACGCATTGTGTTTATACTCAAAACATATATTTAGGTTAGGCTAAGCACCAATATTGTAATAGATATAAGAGTTATTTCGAAAAAATGACTGACTGTTGAGTTTGTTTCGGCTTTCTTCTCTTCAGTGGTCTCCTCTTGGGAAACGCCGTAGAGTCAGACTTGTAAAAGTGCCCTTGTGGCCTACTTACAGAATAAAGATCATTATTTCATTATTAATTTTGGATATTTTTCAAAATCATAAAAAAAATGGTGTTGCTGATAATGACACATTGTGAGAATAATGATGTTATTGTAAAAAATAATGACGCAATGTTGCCTACAATGAGTTGAATGAGTATTATAAATATGGAGATGAATTTACATGTAACTTAAATACTATTTTAAGAATTATTTTGTTATGATATTATGATATGGACAAGGAAAATAAAATGCATTATTATATAAAAAAAATACTTAAATATAATATTTGAATCCTCTCAATGTATTGATTCTTTGGTCTCCTGATTAGATATTCTGACGATGACAGAGTTTTACGAGACAAAAAACACTCGACTTACGCTATACATCAACATTTTTCAAAATAACAGCCTTAGAGCCTTAGAGATCATAAATTATACTTTATACGTTTTTAAGCCACTGGACTAAAAAAACCCTGATTGTATCTTAAATGCTATTTATTCTAACATTAACAGTTTTATAAGATTACAACGGTCTATAAACTAATCAGACTTTAAATAAAAGAGTGTTACTTCCTTGAATTCAACCGTTTAAAATTTATTGATCCTCTGATAAACCCTTAATAGAATCTAACGGTAATATTTTTTGACGAAACATTCAAATTAACATTTGGAAAAATTATTTTATATTATAAGCTCTTTAAGTAACGTTAACAACTATAACCCAAATCGAATCTTAAAAACGATAATCTTATAACAGTTTTACTAGAAGACGTTGATTAAGAAGCCTTTAATTTAAACCAATTGGGCTCAGAAAAAATGTCCTTAAACTCTCATATAATGCCCTGACAATTCAATCTTCAAAAATTACTCGATTGTTACAAAGTCAAAAGGAATGACAATAATTACCTAAATAAACTTACACTATTATGGATTATGATTACAAAAATTATAAGAATTGAATAGTTACTTTTTCTTCATTGTTATTTTAATATTTTTTGGGTGATTTTGTGAACCGGTTCTTTTCTATGTAGCTCCAACACTATCTGGGGCACCCTTGCTGTGGCCGGCCTCAGAGTATTTTCACGTGATGACATTTAACTCCAGGAAATCGTTATGCGACGGTGCTGAGAATGATGTCGCCAATAATGACGAATTCTAGAAAGTTCACCATTTACGAAATAATTAGGTATATTCATCGGCAAAGAGTGCACCATGTATTATTAGTTTCACCCATAATACAACTTTGTTACATAAAAACACTTCATTGAGAAGAAATAATTGAAATACAGTCAAAAATAAGAATGACAATTGTGATGACAAATTTTGGAGTCAAAATGAAATACTTACTGCTCAAATCGCGCGGCTTCCGCTACCTCCAAAGCGTTGTCGGCCGACTGCGGCGCGGGGTGAAACGTCGCTTAAATGTCATTTGATCCTTCGGTCGCATTTCGTTATACCCAAAAAATGTACATTCAACACTATTGCCGATGATGACGCTTATTTTTTGAACATTGTTTGATTACATTTTAAAGTAACTTTTAATAAAAAATTATAACATTATTGTAACATATAATAAAGGTGAAGAGGGTCGAAAGTCTGTACATGGAAGATATTCGAGAAAAAAATTGGCCGGGGATACTTAAAATCGACAACAGAACACGTTTCAACAGTTTTTAGATTTTTTGTCTGTTTGTCTGTTTATTTGTATTTAGTTGTCTGTTTATTTTTATTTATTTGAGTTAAGTTTGCACCTGAATCCAATCACGCTACTTAGGAAGGAGGAGCAAACTTCTCTCAAAACCGTTGAACCGATTTTTATGAAATTTGGTATGGAGATAGTTCGAGTCCCGGGTTTGAGGCTACTTTTTATCCCGGAAAAATACCCTTATCCGCGATAAGCGAATTTAAGGCGGACGAAGTCACGGGCAGAAGCTAGTTGTAATTAAAAACGTTCTTTATTTATATAATATTTATTCACACAATGTATCACATTTAATACACTGAATTGTTTATGTCACGAAATGTTGGAAACTATACCCAGGCGACACGCCAACTATTGCCGATTTGGATAGTAATTTTTGAATATTTTTATTGTGTCATTTAAAGCTCGAAATTGCTCCGATAACATCTTTATTATTTACTAGCTTCTGCCCGCGACTTCGTCCGTCTTAAATTCGTTTATCGCGGATTAGTGTCTTTTTCCGGGATGAAAAGTAGCCTATGTCCTTCCCCGGGACTTAAACTATCTCCATACCAAATGTCATCCAAATCTGTTAAGCGGTTTAAGCGTGAAGAGGTAACAGACAGACAGACAGACAGACACACTTTCGCATTTATAATATTAGTATGAATTTAGGTAATGGAATAAAAATGTTTGACTTTGAATTTTTTTAGTATTGATGAGTATTTTAGCGAGACATAAATTTTGGCTCTCTGAAATATTCACCCATCAATGAAAGAAACAGCCGTTTCTTCGTTAGTTAGTATTACCACGAAACAATCTTTGGTTAAACTTTATAATTCCTATGACTTATGAGATCAAAGTACGTATTTCAAGGAAATATCACAAAATGATTGAACAACGCCTTAGGGGACACGTTGGTTCTCACGCCAAGTATTTTTTCAACCGACACACAGCGTTTTATTAACCCTGATTTTGTTTCATCTGTGTTGTAAAAACTAGCTTCTGCCCGCGTCTTCGTCCGTCTTAAATTCGTTTATCGCGGATAAGGCTATATTTCAGGGATAAAAAGTAGCCTATGTCCTTCCCCTGGGCTCAAATTATCTCCATACCAATTTTCATTCCAATCGGTTCAGCGGTTTAAGCACAGACCTAGATAAACCGAGATACTGCCAATGCATGTACTTCGCGTGTATCTAAAGAGTGCGGTGCACCATTTGCCGTTCAGTCGCGCTCCTGTCGTTCTAACTGACAGACGTATGTTGCTGCACTAGATAATGCCTCACTGCGCCGTAATTAACTGTTCAAATTCAACAAGAATTGCAAGTCGAGTAAACTGTGACGTTTCCTTTCATAAGTAACAATTTTTTCTAATAAATTTCGTCTTATTTAATTTAAATTTAATTATTTTCAACTTGATGTGATGTCATGTCGTTTCTATCAAAATAGTTACGTCATCCATTGCGGCTTCTACTTTATACTATCCTTAAGGCATATTATCTGTAGGCCGCAATGAACAGTGAAGCAAACGATTGTTTCGTAAATTTCACGTTGTATGGTGGTAGGGATTTTCTCATTGTCTGTCAATTTAAAGTCAGTAGTGCTGTACACCGCGATGTTTCATGCAATGTCACTGTGCAATTCGATTTATAATAGATTTTTGTGACAGACAATGATAATTAAGGCTAGTTACTATACAATAATGTTATTCTTTTGCATTAAAATATTTCAGATTCCCTAATGATCCCATAAAAGAAACATAAAAAAATGCGACAGGCAATAAAACAATTGGTTCCCTAGCAAACATAGCAATATTTGTTCGATCCACTTAAATCTAAGGCACAAGCAAGAGGCGCCTATTGTTAAACTCAGCAATTCCGACCATAGATATAGTTCCGAGTTTGGGTGAAAGAGAGGTAAAAAATAACGATTAATTATATTTCATTTCATTAATTATTCATTAATTATTCTTTATTTATTAACTTTTTTTATCAAGTATTATTGCTATGTAATAAAATATGAATTAATTATTGCAGATTGTAGATCATAAATTTCCATAAAACCAGGCTTCAAAGAACATTCTATCGAAGAGAAAATTAGAAAAAGTATATAGTTAATCTGATCATTTTATTTCGAAGCTAAATACATTATAAACTTGTATCGTATGTATTTTTTTTCTCTTTTGTAGGATATAAACTAATCAGATACGTTAAATGAAGAAATACCTTTGTTATAAAAACATTACCCACATTCTTTTGGGCAATCGTGTAAAAAAAAAACCTCTAACTTGTAATTTTTGAATCGTTTTCTCATTGTCTGTTTATAAACTCGAAGTATAATCGATAAAAGAATTGATAGAAAATCAATCATAAAAATATTAATTTATTATATGGAACATTATGTATGATTAACACAGACGTATTAACGTAAATTCATACTTACTTGAATTTTGAAGTAAAATGCAGAACGTATACTAAAGCGGGAGGGCTGCCTACGTCCTCTCATCGCAAAGCTCTACTGAGTACTTAGTACTTAGTCGGTTGGTAGCGCCTTTGAATCGGTTTAACGCGGCGGTAGTATTACGTCACTAAATTGCTTACGTGACGTCATAGTAGGCATATAAAAATTGACACGCTCGGTTTCCATACTACTAAGCGCGTTTGCGACGTCTATATGGTCTGTGGGTTTAAGCGTGAGAGGTAACAGACAGACATGCACACTTTCACATTTATCCACGATCGATCGGACCTTTAGTTTTTAAGATAACAGGTAGAAGTCGGATTTAAATTACCAATTGTTACAATAAAAAACAGATGCATCAAAATCGGGGTTTATAAAACAATAGCTTCTGCCCGCGACTTCGTCCGTCTTAAAGTCGTTTATCGCGGATAAGGGTATTTTTCCGGGATAAAAAGTAGCCTATGTCCTTCCCCGGGACTCAAACTATCTCCATACCAAATTTCATCCAATTCTTTTCAGCGATTTAAGCGTGAAGAGGTAACAGACAGACAGACTGACAGACAGACAGACAGACGGACAGACAGACAGACAGACACACTTTCGCAGTTATAATATTAGTATGGATATGGATTGTGTGGTCTCTGCTTTGAAAAGCAAGCCAATGTTAATGAGACCACAACCTGCCTTGACAAAATCTCTATGCTCTAAATTCGGCTTCGCTTTCACTATGTGTCAAGCGTTTCGATGATTCGGCTGAAAAGTAAACAAGTTACGGTAAGATGACTGAGAGGCGTCTGTCAAATGATTGAAGCAAAATACATATAAAATGAGATAGATGTATGTGATGACAAGACTGTACTGCTTTCGATGATTGTTAACGCTTACCTGAAATTAGCATGACTATGTTTCAATCAACATTCGTCCATACTTGTATGCTTTATACGTCTATTTTTCCATGTAGTTCAGATATATTTGATATGTTGACCGCTTAGATACCAGTGGTTTTTTTAACAGCTAGGGTATCAATGACTTGTGAGTGGACACAAGTAAATAAATACTCCCATTACAGTCAATAACTTTTTGAAAATTTAAACGTTTATCTCTGTATGAGCTGACTGTACCTCTGGCCTGCGAATGGTACATATTACGACTACTATATTTCATTGACAACAATATGTATTCTATGCTATCCTCTCTAAATCTTTGTATTTACTGTTAAGCTGGGGTGACCGTTTGGTTCAAGCGTGCGACTTTCAAACAGGACAGGAGGTCGTGGGTTCGAAACCGGCCTGTACCACTGAGTTTCTCGAAATGTACGGAATGTCATTTGATATTTACCGCTAACTTTTCGGCGAAGGAAAACATCGTAAGATATTGATATTAAATTCGGAGTTTTTGAAACCTGAAATTTGGCGTCAGTGGCATGAATTTTCCGATATGATATGATTTGCCAACTGTGGCGGTCAAAGGGTTAAACATGTGCTACTATACAGTTCGACTGGGCTACTCTTTTATCTAACAATTCTGATGGGTTCTTCTATGGGAAGCTTTCTTACCACTCAAGCGCCGCGTCTCTGGATGCTGGGTTCTTGAGTGTAACTTGATTTTAGGCGCCTCATCAGTTATTTTTTTCCAAAAGAGCCCTACCATATTATTTTATTATATTGTATCTTAAATAAAATATCTATCATTCAATGATAATATCAACCATCAATCTTATACAAATCTCCTTAATTTATGCTCAAGGATATTATATGCATATAGATAAGTATCTAACACACAAAAACATTAATTTGTTTTTTTTTTGTTTTAGTTTGTGAAATCCTGGCAGATGGCGAAGAAAATATTGATCTCGGTCGAGCAAAATACTGGTGTGAAAAAGCAGATTTTTTTTTCCCAAAACATCCTATAACCTTTCAGCTTCGTGAAAAGTTATTATCTAGTGCCACTTCAGACCCAAAAGCACTTGTCAAGTTGTTGTTAGAAGAATTAGACGTTAGGCCCAAGGATGCTTTGATACATATTCGTCTTTTGAAGTTCTATTTGAAAAATAATAATGTCGACGAAGCATTTACTCATAGCTGCAAAGTGGAATTCAATGAAAGTTACTTTAATAACAATTACGAGTGGTATGAGACAGTTGCACAAGTTCTTAAATGCAACCCTCGAGACAACAACGATTGGCTTTTTCAGTTGCTACTATTAACCGTTACGGAACGAATGTGCGTTTTAAGTTTAACCCAGATACTGGAAAGCCAAGACAAAACCATTTTTGAGTCGACGGAGCTTCTTCATGTATACGATCAAGCTATAGAAAGAGTTGCTAAAGCTGAAGTTAACGGTCATGGCGAATTTCATACAAGTCTTCTGAAACATCACCGCAGTCAATTTGCCTTCATTGCAGCAACTTTATTGCTGAAACGCGGAGCGACTCACAGCTGGAGAGATGCAGCTAGAGATGCCGAGCCTTTGATGTTAATGGCTTGGCATTCTTTAGTTACCGCTCCTACAACTAGCTGGGTTATTTCTGCCCCAGAAATGCAACAGAAAGCGGCTCGTCGCTGGTATTCTGAAGGGTCATACAGGTGCTCACAGTCAGGGCATTATCTGTTGTCTAATTTCAATGAGAAGAGTCAATCGTTCCTAGACCGCATTTCACAAAATTGTTCCGGCATCCATTGGCGAGACAAATTATATGGAAAGATATTTTCTAGCAGATATCACTTAGAGAAGATAAACACTTCGCACTTGGTCTCAACGTCATTTGATGCACCAGCTTTGATATTACCTAAAAGAAGTGAAGTCGAAATTCATGATGAAGAAGCTCAAAGAGCTTATGGGAATTCACTTCATCATTTTGTGTGGATTTTGTTACAATACAAAGAATATTCCCAGTTTAAGTGTACAGCTTTTGATATGCTGCCACTGACAGTTCAAAACGATGCAAATTGTGGCCCTGAAAGCTTATGTCAGTTGGACATCTACGCATTCCTTTATTGTGCAACTTCGACATCTCGCCAATATCGCTCCATCCATGACTTAGTCATTCCGTCTGATAAACCAAAGACACTTCCGGCTTGTATTACAGAATTACTGTGTCCTTTATCACAACTAAAGTGGTGGGACTGTGTTTATAAATTTTGCCAGAACGAGTTGGGGACAGAAATGACAGATATTCGCGCAACTATCAGCCGTGGGATAGAAGTGGTGCGATGCATTGACAACCACGGTATAGATGCGGAACTGCTTTGTGATCTTGGTCGCATATTTAGTAATCGAGCTGGGCATATTGCAGATATAGACGACAAAGGTAGTTGGGAAGAGCGAGCAGTTCTGTATTATTCTTCAGCTATAGTCCTAATGGAAAATAAACGCAGTGACCTGAACATTAAATCTGATAAACGTATGTTTGAAAAGCCCCTGAATACGATGCCAACCGACACGAACACTTTACTTGAAGAATGTAAATTATATGTGGCACTCCATGACGTAAACATGGGTGAGTACGAAAAGGCAATTGAATTATTATCAACACTGAAATCTGCTCAGAGCTTGTTCCACCTCAGTGCCACGTATAAAAAAATGGCATTGAACGAAATCAACTGTCACGGTCACCCGAATGATGACTCGAATTTAAAATGCGTCACATTACTATCAAAGGCTCAAAAGTATGCTTACGAAGCTCATTATAAATTAAAAGATCCAGAGAACAAATCCAATCACTTACTCCTCTTAGAAACCGAGGAGTTAATTAGTGAATTAGATCTCCATCTAACTGAGTTGTCTAACGGCGTAACTGATGGACAAATTAAAAATTCTTCTGATGAGTATTATTCCATACATGGCAATGAGGATATTCTTAAAAATCAATCACTATCCTCACGAAACTTTAGTTCCACTCCGAAAAGATCTTCAAACGTAAGTAGTGCTCCTATTGTTCACTGTAATCAGCAATTTTTAGAACCAATTGAAATACAAAAAACTAATTTGGTAAAAAGAGATAAAGCTCTGAATGAATTTATTGAAATCACAAAGAATGCATTAGAAGAAAATCGCATATTAGGAAATCAAATCATAATCACGATGAACTCCAACATGCAAAACACCACCGACCACTTTGCATTGCTTAAAATTTCTATAGATCAAGTAAAAAGCCAAATTGATGAATGCAGAAAAGAATGTAAAGATGTCTGCGAGCTAAAGAAGCAAATAAACGAACTAAAAAAGGATATAAGCAAATTGAAGAAAACTTCTGAACAGACAGTCGGTGAAAATGAATTGTTTAATATTGACGAGAATTACACAACTAATGATACAGCATCTACATTTGCAGCCCAGCTACCTTTTACTGCTCAACAAGTGATGCCTCCATTTAATCAAAGGCTTATACCGCCGTTTCCTATGCCTCCAAATCCGTTCCAGCTGTATAGCCAGAACTTGTTTAATCTACATTCGCAATTTTCTCAAACTTCGACAGTGCCCGGGGCACCACCGTTATTTGATGCAGCCAGGAATCAAGTTAATTATCCAGGTGTATTCCCAACTCCTGATCAAATGTATTTAGACGTGGCACATCTAGTTCAGCAGACTTTACCGACTGCTCCTGCAGTACCAGTGATATCAGCACCGACACCTGTATCAGCCTCAGTTGTGGCTTCGACTTTACCAGTTACTATATCTCATTCAGCGGCGCCAATCACAACTTCCAGTATGACACAAAATGTTAAATCCAAAGATATTCCTCGTTCATTGCCAGCTAACGTAGTAATAACGTCTTCAGATCCGTTGCCTACGTGCACGACTGTCCCGGCACCAATACTCAGTGTAACAATACCATCTAAACATATTAAAGGCATTCCTCACGATTACCAAATACAAATGCCTGCATCTGAACCAACTCCGACTTTTGGTTTTCCGGTTCTTGGTAGTAAAATAAGCCCCAGCACGGCGTCTTCTAATTGGTCACAAAAGGCAGTGTTCAAGGATGCGATTTCGAATACTACAGCGAGTTCTATATCATTTTCGCCCAAGCTCGCTGATGCTAGCGCAAATGAAGATGCATTGGCCGGTGCTGCGAATAACAGTCACAACAAATCTAGAACGTTCTCTGAAAGAAGTAACACGTCCATCGATAATTATGATCCATGTCCCGACTTTAAGCCCATTATTCCTCTGCCAGCAGAAGTTAAAGTTACAACTGGTGAAGAGAATGAGACTGCGATTTTTACAGCTAGAGCGAAACTCTACCGATTCGTCGACAATCAGTGGAAAGAAAGAGGTCTTGGTGAAATAAAATTGCTGAAACATAAAGTTACTGGAAAAGTTCGAGTACTAATGAGACGAGAGCAAATTCATAAAATTTGCGCTAATCATGCGATCACATCGTACATGGAAATAAAACCAATGAAAAATGAAGCTAAAGCATACTTTTGGGTTGCGAATGATTTTGCGGATGAAGTCCTGGTTTTAGAGAAGTTCTGCGTCAGATTCAAAACTGCAGACATAGCTCGACAATTCTACGAAACATTTGAGAAAGCTCGTTCAGAAGCTACAGTGGCGAGTAAAGATTCTGAAGTACCAATAAATCTTACTAAAAGCATTCCTGACAAAAATAGTGAAAATTTAAACATCCCGAAAATAATTATATCAACTTCACCAAATAATGTTCAACCTGCTAAAACAGTATTTGGTGGTTTTACATTCAGCAGTACGCCAGCATTTAAAGCTGTTGATGATACCAAGATTCCTGGAAAAATTGTAGAAACCAATTCTACAAAAGTCAATGTGTTTAGTGGCTTAAACTTCAAAACTGGTCCTGCTTCTTCGCCGTTTAGGAATTTGTTTACTACTTCTAGTTCCACGACGGCGACGACAACTGATTGCAATATGCCAGAACAAAATACTGATACTCCGGAAAAATTAAATGCTTCTGATACAGAAGAAGAATATGAGCCGACAGGTGAATTCGCACCCGTTGTACCATTGCCAGCATTAGTAGATACGAAGACAGGTGAAGAAGATGAAATTATTTTATTTGAACATCGAGCTAAATTGTTGCGTTTTGCTGCCAAAGAATGGAAGGAACGCGGTCTTGGTAATATAAAGCTTCTCGTGAATAAAGAAAACACACGAAAATTGCGCCTTCTGATGAGAAGGGAACAAGTGATGAAAGTGTGTTGCAACCACGCTGTCACAAAAAATATGACTTTCCAGAAAATGCCTAATGTGGACAAAGCAGTCACATGGTGTGCTCAAGACTTTTCCGAAGGTGAACTTACGCCTGAAACCTTCTGTTTGCGATTTAAAACGGTTCAAGCTTGTAATGACTTCATTGACGCTGTAAAATCTGCACAATCTAAATTAAAAGATGATTCGAAGGCGACTAAAGAACAAAATGCTGCTAAACAAAATACTAAAACTGAAACTGTAACTGCTTCAAACAAATGTCCAAATTCTAATTGGGGTGACAAATTCAAACCAAAGCAAGGTTCTTGGGAATGTCAACAATGTTTAGTCAGGAATGAAGCAAACGTTGAGACTTGTCCAGCGTGTAATAGCCCAAAGAATCCTGCTGGCGCAACACCACATACAAAAATGTCAGAAACTAAAGTAACACCGAATAATGAAGTTAAATTTAAATTTGGAATTCCTCGACAATCCAATTCTGTTCAGATGACCGAAGAACAAGAATCTAAAGCGCCAGTCAAATCATCATGGGGAGACATGTTTAAGCCTTCAATTGGATCGTGGGAGTGTAAAGAATGTTTCGTAAGGAATGAAAGTGGTGCTGAGTCTTGCTGTGCTTGCAATAGTCCGAAAGATCCCAGTGCTGCAAACAAGCCCATCACCGGTGCCACAATATTCCCTATTTCCAAATTTAATTTTGGTATCCCACCCACTGAGCCTGCTCAAGTTACTAGTCAACAGAAACCAGACACCACTTCTATTTTCGATGGCACTGGAGCTCATAAATTTAACTTTGGCGTACCTTACAACCTTCAAAGTCAGACCGCTGAAATCCTACCTAAGAATGACAAGTCATCTCTAGTGAGTAATTTATTAGCACCAGGAACCGTAAAAACCAATGATGCCATACAAAAACCGACACTATCACAAAAAGAAAATAAACCAGCTTTATTGCCAACGCCTCAAAAACCATCTGAAACAGCAACTTTCGATTTTGTGTTTAAGCCTAAAACTCAAATTAAAGCTAAGAGCCCTATAAAATCACCCAATAAAAATGACAATGGAGACGAAAGTGATGGAAATGAATATGCCTCTGAAGACGAAGGACATCATATACATGTCACTCCAATTGTACCTTTACCGGATAAGGTAAGTTGTCTCGTTACTTATCACACAATGCTTGATCTTGTAATCGTCAGAAAGTTAAAATATTGCATACTATTTATTGGTATATCTTATGATCTGAAAAATAATAATTAAAAAACTAAAAAGAAAAAACAAGTCCAATGCCCTAGAAATTTGTTAAGGTTAATGGAAATTTTTCATGATTCATGATCGATACTCACAATATAACAAATAATAAATTCTAATATGGAACATAGCGATATTAAACAGTCGGGACCCATTGTTGGGAAGATTTGCGTCGATCTAGAACAATGGGTCCCGACTGTTTAATATCGCTATGTTCCATATTAGAATTTATTATTTGTTATATTGTGAGTATCGATCATGAATCATGAAAAATTTCCATTATAACTTAACAAATTTCTATGGCACTGGACTTCTTTTTTTCTTTTTAGTTTTTTACGCAGTAGGGTTTTTGTTTTTTAATTATTATTTTTTATTTTATACTTTTCAGTTAAAACTATGAAAGTCAGACAATTTCTCAATCTTTATCGTGGGGGTTATTGAGTGCTTGCACAGATTTATTACAATGCAATTAAATAAAAAAATTGTGAGAACGGCTTGCTAACCAACTTTAAATCGTTATAGTTCCTAACTGGTAATTCCTAATTAAAAATGATAAAAGAAACCTTATAATGATTCTTAAATCCCTATTCATTGATACCCCACTCGATGTAGTACGTCGATTTTCATTTTTTTCTTTTTCATAATATGGCGTCTCATTATAGCCATTTTGAGTTTTCATCATTTTCATCTCTTCAGTGACATTCGGACAGTTAAGACAAATTGATTGACGTAAGAATCATCAAAATCGGTCCACGCGTTTGGTCTCTAGAGTGCCAGATAGGAACAAACATGCATAAATACATACATACAAACATACATACATACATACATAGACTGATAAACACATTACCACTCCTTTGCGTCGCGCAATCGGGTAAAAATAAAAATAGAGGTTACTCATGTACATCTTAGTATATACTCCCTCTTTAGGGTTCCGTAGCCAAAATGGCAAAAACGGAACCCTCATAGATTCGTCATGTCTGTCTGTCTGTCTGTCCGTCGGTATGTCACAGGCATTTAACTCAAAAACTATAAGATGTACATTAATGAAATTTGGAGCATAGGTGTCGTGTGTAAACCGCTACTTAGTTTGATAGTTAAATAAAAAATATATATATTTCTAGGGGGGGCACTCCATACATGTAACCGAAACTGAAAAAACATTTTTTCAGCAATTATCAATGTGTGGCACATATTTGGACAGTTCTTCTAAAAACACTTTGAGCTTTCTAAAAAAACCCTCGGTGCGCGAGTCCAACTCGCACATTGCCGGTTTTTTTTACTGTGTATGTTCTTCTGATGCAAAATATCTAAATTTTATAAAAAATAGGGAGACTTGCAAACAAAACTGATGCCAGGGGCCCGTTTCATAAACGCTTGAAACTTTTATAACGAGCGGAAGTCTATTTCTAATTAATATTGTTGGAAAGAAACTTCCGCTTGTAATACAACTTACAAGCTTTTGAGAAACGGGCCCCTGGTCTACCAGAATAAAATGTAATTTGAACTTACAATGTTTGATTTACAGGTAAAGGTAGTAACCGGTGAGGAGGATGAGGATGAGTTATTTGGACATCGAGCAAAATTGCTCATATTCGTTTCTGGCGAATGGAAAGAAAGAGGACTTGGCATTGTAAAAATTTTGAAGCACAAACTAACATCAAAATTGAGGTATAATTTTAACTTTCTTTAAAAGGCTCTGTATTTTAACATCTTGTTTGTCCCGCAAGAGCAATGGAGATCTTGAATGTGTCTGCCAGTAGCTTAACCACGACGACAGACTTCCACTTTTATTCATAATTTGACTTTGTACTTTTTACTGTCACATGTTTCCTATATAAAATACAACCTTTGTACTATCACAATTGATCAAACCCGCTCATTATTTTTGACATAAATTAATGGAAGTTCCTTTTGCTGTTCCGCGAAATTGTGTCTTGGTTAGATGTGACAGTAAATTGTGGTCACATGCGCATATTTTCATGCAGTTTCTACAAAAAAATACGCATGCAAATACAACAAACAAACACCAAACAGTATAATCCTCGACACGTGTTTCGCCTCTACGAGGCATCGTCAGGAGATGCAGGAGATGTTGACGGTCCGGCGTCCACCCGCGAAAACTTGATTGAGCACAATTTATTGTCACATCTATCAGACAGAATGAGAACATCTAAGAAAACACAATTTCGCAGAACAGCAAAGGAACTATAATCCATTAATTTAGTACGGAAATCCGCAAAGTAACGCCTGAATCTATCAATTATTTGTGACATAGTTAATACGGACTGCTGTTGGCAATATTCGCATTACTAAGATAGTTCTAATTCACGCTCCTATATCATGACCACGGTTTGTCGAACAGGTTTTACAATTTCTTTATAGTACTCGCGACTCAGTCCAAGTTTCACAATATTTTAAGCACAGTCTTCAGTTTATCAAAATCCTAAAATGTTTTATTTTCAGAGTGGTCATGAGACGTGAGCAAGTCTTTAAGATATGTTTAAACCACGCATTGACACCTGATATTACTTACAACCTAAAAGACGAAAAAAATTGGATATTTGCTGCCAATGATTTCAGCGAAGGAGAATTAACAGTACAGCGTTTTTGTTTGAAGTTCAAAACTAAAGAAATTGCGCAGCAATTTAAAGACGCCGTGGACAAAGCCAGGGACGGGAAAAGCATTCTTTCTCTACGGAAGCAAAATGTTGCTATTACAGGTGATAACGACAGTGATGACGTACAATTTATTACGGAAACCCAATCAAACGCAGAAGAAAAGAAAAAAGCGTTAAAACTAATGCTGCCCGAGAATTTCTTCTTGTACAAAAATAAGGAACCCTGCAGAGGATGTCGCGGCTGCGAGAACGACCATGAGTCGAAAGTAACTCAGAAAAGTAATGTTACAGCGAGTGCTTTTACGCCTCCAACAACTTCTTCTAATCCGTGTAAGATACTCCCGCAAAATGATTGTGTTTATTTCACACCAGACAAATTTCATGCACCAAAAATTGGTGCAACTATTGGGGAGGCTATTCTTACACAATTAGGTGATGGTACAAATACCACGAAGAACATGATCCAGAAACCGAAACTTGTCCCTGCTGACAACTCCAGTTCGGTATTCAAAGCACCGATTCTGAACTCTTCAACTGTCCTTGGACCACAGCTACTAACTGCTGCTGGCGACAGCCGGGAAGCAGACCCTAAGTCGATATTTGCTACAGCTAATTCTAATCTGTCATCAAATAGTTCATTGTTTGGTTTCAAACCTAACAATTACAGCAATTCTGAAGCAAATTCTATATTTGGTACAAATTTTGGTATTACAAACAGCCAAATAAACGATGGCCAAAAGCAAGAAGGAAAACCGATATTTGGGTTTTCAGGAGGTTTTACGAATCCTAAACCGTTTAATTTATTCAATAAAAACGAGGAATTATTTTCTAAACCTGACCAAATATCAACATTCACTTCTAGTAATTCACCGACTTATTTCGGAAATGGCAAGTCTGTTTGGGCTTTTGATCCTAAAACTGATATTAAACCACAAGAAGAAAACAAGGGTGAGCTTGCCAAACTGTTGACCAAAACAAATACTGCAGACAAAAATACCAGCAACCCAACCCCAAAACTATCATTCCTAGGTTCAGATAATTTATTAAGTTTTAGTGCTTTTTCAAATCAACCAGAATTACAATACCAGAGTAAGTATTGCCTACACATGTAATCTCAAACTTGTAGTAGCAGGGCTTTCATTTTTAAATAGAAATTAATAATTATTCGTTTTCAGAAAACCCCGATTTTAAGTGGGAAGGTGCTGGGCAACAGCTATTTACACAGGCGCAGAAATTAAAGAATACTAGCGATTTTGACATTGAGAATGATACGGGTAATAGAGGGGAAGAAGAGTACGATCCACACTATGAGCCCATTGTACCGCTGCCCGATAAAATAACAGTCACCACTGGCGAGGAAGACGAAGTAAATATATATTCAAACTAGAAGGCGCCCTCAACTTCGTTCGCGGAGGAGAAAAAGTCATAACCCCTCGTTTTTTCTTCAGTGTAGTCGGGTAAAAAGTATCCTATAACCATCTGGAGATACCCAGCTACCCGTGTACCAAAAATTGTTGAAATCTGTTTAGCCGATTTTGCGTGATGAAGCCACAACGACACATACAAATATTAAATATATTGTTCGTTTTAGTGACCTCCAAATAGCAACAATATTTTTTATTGAAAATATATTCAATTTACAGACATTTCATTTTTACTACTTTATAACAGTATAGATATATTACAGTGGAATTTATCGGTTTTTAAGTGACAGACATATTGTGTGAGCAAAATAAAATACCAAGCACTTTGTCAAAAATCCAAAAAAAAATATTTTTCGTTTTAGTGACCTCCAAGTAGTCCGTAACATTTTTTTTTAAATTATCTTATTATCTTAATGTCTGTAGACATTCCATTTTTACTACTATAATAGTATAGATATATTACATAGGAATTAATCTGTTTTTAAGTGACAAACATATTCTGTGAGCAAAATAATATACCAAGCACTTTGTCATCCACGAAATAAAATTGGATGATTTGCAGAAAAAATAAGTGTACCAAAACTTTGTAAGGAAAAATATTTCTCAAGTGCGCTCCCTAACTTCATATGAATAAAAAACACTTTGATACTAAAATGTAACGAAACTGAACTGGATTTTTTTTCTATAAAAAATTCCCGAAATTTTGTATAGATAAATATTTCCTAGGTGTGTGCGTGCATTATGTTCATAGAAATAAAAAATCGTTCATACAAAAATGTAACAAAGAATAAAATGGGACATATTTTTTCTTGTATTGAGGTTCTAATTCGAATGTATGTATAAACGATTATGAGTAAGATAAGCTCAAAAACTCAATATTCTGAAAAAAAGTAAAAGGTATTTTTTTCAGCACTTCATTGACATAAAGTTATCAAAGTAAACTTTGAGTAATATGTCACGGGAATATCCGTCAGTGACAACCAATATGAAGTTGCTCATTTTGCTGCAAATATTGTTCGATTTGCCGTTAAATAGTCTTAAAAATTCTGATTAAATAAAAAAAGATGGCCAAAAGTTATGTTGGATATACATTATGAAATAAGAGTTAAGAAAAGTGGGGATATAGGCTAGTCTTATATGTATAACTTTCGACTTATACTCGTTAGACACCTCTAAGGAAATTGTAATGTAATTACTGCGCTTATTTATTTTAGGAAAAACTATTTGGAAAGCGTTGTAAGCTGTTCCGATTCAATGACGCTACCCGCGAATGGAAGGAGCGTGGTGTCGGTGAGCTGAAAATATTGTATCACCCTGAGAAAAAGACTTACCGGCTGCTGTTTAGACGGGAACAGGTACGAAAAAGAATGTTTATTGCTTTTTTTCAAACTTCGATGTTTCGAGTCATATCATATTGATTATATTACTTTTTTTGCACACATTGATTTATTTTTTGTGAGCAGGTTCATAAGGCGGTATTGAACATGCTTCTGTTCATGGACTTGGAGTTGCTGCCGATGAATAAGACTGACCGCGCGTGGACATGGGCCGGCCGCAACTACGCGGAGAACCCTGCTGGGGACCAGGAGACGCTCGCAGTGCGGTTTAAATCTCAGGATATGGCGACTGAATTCTTCGAGAAAGTCAAGGAATGCGTGCGGGTATGTATGGTATTGTAAGTTGGACGGACCGAATCGCTCGGCGAGTTCCGGCTATAATACGAAGCCAGGATGGCAATTACGGTAGAAACGCGTACAGTGCTTTTCTCAAAAATTTAACTTGAAATTAATTACAATGAACTTCAATAGAAACTGCAAAAAATGTAAACAAACTTGCTGACTGACAATTGTATGGAAATAGTGATTGGAATAGTATTAACATTAATTAACCAATCGATTTGACATTCGCGGAATTATTATTAAGTATCTACGAGTATCATGCTTCGCAGTAGCCTGTAATGAGCCCTAAAGGTTTTCAACTTCAATCTCATCTGTTGATAAGCGACGATGTAGCCGACGATGGAGCATGTTTAGCTATAGCACAGAATACTATGCTAGAACAGACGCACAATGTCGAAGAACGAAAATGAACGTCACTAAGTCTGGCTGGCTATATAACTGGCTATATTTTTTTCCCTTGTTCTCCGCCAGATGGCAATAACGAGAACGTGCACATAGCACATTATCGCCTTTTCTAGTGAAGAATTAGGGATACGAATTTAATGGGGTATTTGACAATAAAAAAAATAAAAATCATGTAAGATCCTGATAAAACAAGCAATATACGTTAAAATTTGAGTTCGATACCTGACGTGTAGCTTGTTTTAAGAGTCTTTAAAGTTTTTTAAAATCTTTCGATAATCGTAAGTTTTAACATAGCTGCAGGACAAAGTTCTTATTTTCCCTATACAAGATACAAGATTGTGACTGTGACGTCACATGCTTGTAAGCCTACAACGCAATTCTACCGAGTTTGGGCTCTTTAGAATCGTCTCGATTAGTTGTTGGCGGATGTTCAAAGAAAAGCACAGTTGGCTATAAAAGGTGGTCGCAGAAACGTTTTCTTTTTTGTCATAAACTAATAAAAAAAAAAGTTTATTAATACTAGTCTAGACCAGTGGGTCATTGGCTGTATGAAGAATTTTAGTATTATCTGAAGAATGTTGACAACTTTCTTCTTTGGTTTGTTATAGAACGACTTTTCAATAATAGAAATACTGGTAAAAAACTATTTCAATCACCAATGATATAACATAAAAATAGGTAGATAGGTTATACGGGCTCCGATTAAATGGCACGCCATAATTACGCCAATTGGCAAACCTTAACTCAGTCTCGCGCACAGAGTATTTTGTTATATATTGGATAATGCGTCAAATAAACAAAAATGACATCATGCATACTGAGATTTTGCACTGATTACACAATAAAAGAGTCTAAAAGCATTTACGATTATTTTGTTATTGCAATATTATCAGATTTATGTGTGCATAAGCCTGGCCATTTTTACACGTGTATTATCTGTGTAGGTAACCTATCTACCTCTTTTTAACCGACTTCCAAAAAAGGAGGAGGTTATATGTTCGACTGTTCGTATTTTTTTATTTTTTATGTATGTTCACTGATTACTCCACCAATTGTGGACCGATTTTAAAAAATCTTGGACTTCCCCAAAAAACGCTCCATACTAAAGTCTAGGAACGTGTCACACGTTCCTAATTGTATGGGGCAAATTATTAATTTTATTTTGCATCGTATGTTAAAACTTGCGTTTATGGAAAAAAAAATATAACAAAAAATACCATAGATTTAATTGGTTATTCAATGGTATTGTTAGTTATTAAAAAGGCACACACAAGGTATCTAACGCAATTATTTTTTAAATTTATATCTTAGAAACTACCATTTTGCATCGAAAATTTATTTTTATTTTAATACAGTCAACATCCCTACTAAAGGCAAAAAACCTATTGGGCTTGAGCAACTTTGCGCGACTTCACTTGTCACGCTATGTTGCAATAAAAGAGACAGGCGCTTTTTGTCGCGCGACAAAGAGTCACGTATCACAGTTGTGCTAGAAGTGCTGTATAATAATGTACTGCCGGCTGAAGATAAGCCCCCTTTTGTGTGTGTGGACTTCGTTCAATCGTTTAGTACTTCTTCCCGCCCGCTGCACGCTGCGCTTGGATTTTTAGTTATCTTTTTTTATTTGTGTAAACGAAGAACATCGCGAGCTGTTTATGCTACATTACCGCGAACCACAGATCACCCCCACTAAACTCTGATTTTTAATTCAAGACCAAAATCGGACAGTTCTCATCTTGATTATTTCATCAAATAAACATTATTAAAAAAAAAAATGAATCAGAAATCGTGCAACCAGTAATATTAGGTTATGTTGTATTGATAAAAACACTAACACTTAAACCAGTATGCAGTGATCACAGCGAAAGTGCGCCCGTTGACGTTAAATTTTGGTCTTGTATTAAAAATCAGAGTTTAGATAGCTCATCTTTAAGAGCGTTTATACCCGCATAACTGGCAACGTCGCATATTTTTTCTTCTTGCTTCATTATTTTGTAGTATTTGAATGAAACTTAAAGATATGTTCAATAAATAGTCTACATTTTTAGCATTTATATTGCGTTGAATTCATGTAATCATCGCTTTTGCCTTTATTTTCTTACAAAACAACATATAAACATAAGTTCATTTTTAGAGCTTTGGTTGTGGCAATGTCATCAAATTTTGCATTATGCCACGTAACGATTGAATTGACAACATGTTCAAGTTACATTCACATTTCTTAAAATAATCAAGAATAACCAAAAAAATTGCGACGTTGCCAGTTAAGCAGGTATACACCCTCTTAAAATTTTGTTCATGAAACGACGCACCGCGTGAAGGGGCATGAATGAGGTGTGGCGTGTGCGGTTCAAGCGCTGCCATTTGCTGTTTCAAGAACGCTCGGATTCGTAGTAGTAAAACAATACAGCAGGCTGCACATATGTAGAGGATTTCATACTAACCCTTTTGATGAGATTTTCAAACATGAGGCGTATTGTAATTTTGGGGCAAATGCTGACCATTCTCGGTGTTTTATGTGTACCCAACTCTCCCAGCCAACTTTAAGATTAGTGAAAACGGAAATTATATGTTACAACTAGGAAATTGTACAAAGTATGACTTTTAATCAAAATAAAAGCTGCTTGCCAAGAGTATTCGAAAGAGCCCAAACAACATTACTCTATCGCAAACTAACTACCAACTAAAAAACTAAATACTTCATTCTACGAAATAACTACTCTCAAACTAAAATTATAAAATAAAAACTTCATTCGTAATACTTTCTTGTATCGCAATCCCTTTCCCTATTATTTTATTCGATACACACCGAAAATAACTGTGGCACTTCATTAGCCATTATTGTCTGTTTAGATGTAAGATAAATATTGTACACCCGGTATGGGTAGCTGTTGAAACGAGAATGAAATAATTTTCCAACCCGTGTATTGACACAGTTAAACAATAAAGTATTCTATCCTATTCTATAGCACTACACGTGATTCCGTTAGAAAGGAATAGCATAATTGTGTTTCACATTCTATCAAAAGGGACAGACATATTTCACTACCTCCTAATGTCCAGTATAAAATGGACTCTCAGCCACTGTTTAATTTACGTTTTGTACATTGTAGTCATACTTGTTATGGCAGTGAACGAAAAAAACATAGAACGCGAGCTTCATACAAAATTGCAGTACAAAACGGAGTAAATATTTTAAATCCGCATGCGCGTTGTGTGACCAATAAGAGTTGGCCAAAATATCAGTCTACTTTCTATTACCCAAAACAAATAATTGTGATTGGCCAATTTGCTAATAACTGGCTGTGATTGACTTCTAGCGCTGACTTTTTATAGTATCAACATGATGGCGACTATGAAACGCATACGTAGTAAAGTGCCATTCTATAGAACGTGCTAACTATGTAAACAAACCGCCATATTGAAATTGTTTCTGAACGATGAATTTACTAGTGATTGGCAAGACTCTTACTTACTCCTTTACTTATGTCAAAAATATGGAATAGTAAAATACCGAAAGTAAAAAACAAGTAGGTAATTTGTAATTTCTTTAATCCCGATCAGAAGAAAAATAGATGAGAGAAAATAGAAAGTACTCGAAGATGATGTATCACCAGTATTTACGAGATTTGCTATCGGCAATAATAAGCAATATCAGTATCCGTATTCGGTAGCAATAGAAATAAGCGTTAGAAAATTCAATAACAAAGAAGACATACCCGTATATGCCAAGAAAAACCGTGAAAGAGTAAAATAAGATTGAAACCGTTAATGATTCAACGGTCATTGTTTTAATTTATATAAAAATGTAGGGTTTCTTTCATTCCTTAAACAGTCCAAATCGACCAAATAAAATTTTTCAAAGTAATAATAATGTTTAAAAAATGGTGCGAAAGAATGGAAAAAGTTTATGAGAAACAGGGAATTAAAAAGATTAATCTGAGTTTACATATTTATTGAAATTTAAAATTGATAAACTACCGCGTAGTGTATACAACCGCTTTGGCAGGTACAGAGCGCGAGTTGGGTAGTGTGTAGCGGTTTTAATATATCACCAACTTTAGTCAGAACACTACGCATCATAGACGAGGATAGAGAGTTGTAGAATTTAAAGGAAACAAAAACATCATGCCATCAGGTCCTAATAACATAACTATGACACCATTTTAATTTTTTAATGAAATATCCAAGATACAGTGATATATTTTATGGTTTTGTATTTTACGGTAACGACCGTTTCAATAGTGTATGCTTTCAATGGTGTTTGATGAGGTGGTGTGAAAATTCAAGTAGAAATAGTGACAAAACAAAATTACGTCGTTTGTTTAATTGTTAGCAAGTTCTATAGAATGACACTTTAGATGGTCACATGTAATGAAGAGTAATTTTGTAGGCAGAATTGTCGTATTATTTAAATTGAATTTTCAGTTTTATTATATAATTAAATAATCATAGAATAACCTTACGCAAATCAAACTAGTGTCCAATTAAGATGTATCATACTTATACTGTGAATACTAGACAACCATACGAGTATGCATATATTATAATTTGCTAAATATTTAAATACATACAGACAATCAGCCACTAGAGGGCTCTGGCAAATGAAAGATGAGAATGAATTCAACCGCGAAATTTAAAAATGTAGCTGCAGTGTGCCTGTATGAGCTAGATATAAACAAATTTAAATGCTTTTCTCACTAACTAATAACTTAATGATTAATGACAAAAGCAATGAATTTGTATAACTAGCTCATACAGGCACACTGCAGCTATATTTTTAAATTTCGCGGTTGATTTCATTCTCATCTTTCATTTGCCAGACTCTAGCAATCATAACTTTTGTAGTACGTTAAGACAACGCAAAAATGGAGCTTGCGTACTTTTATTGTTGCCGTGTTAGTATGCTTGTATGGGTCAAATATTTGAAGCTAAATGAAAACCACTTGCCGGTTTCTATTTGTATTTTCGTGTATCGAGCTGATACGATGATTGAGACAGAAGGTGAGCATAGGAACTCTGTAACAAGTTAGCGTAATCCCACCGAGTTTGAGCTATTTAGTGTATGATAACTTTTAACTCAAATTGCACCTTTTTCGAACACTGTATATAAAATAGTTATGTTCATGAAAACATGTATCTCAACACATAATATATCAAATGTTCAATAGGTATCATAATACCTTTGCATTTACATATTAACAATTTTATGGTTTAAGTTGGCATAACACCATCCCTATACAAAATTCTTCCGACTAAAAAAAATAAATAATTATATTTACGGTATTTTTACATGTGAAAAGTGATTCCATCTTTATTTTATTTTTTTCTTAAATGATTAACACACTATTTTACAGGTCAATAAGCCGTATTTTTTTACTTTGGGAATTGAAATAATACGATAGTCATGCAGCGCCGCCATATGCAATTGACAGCCCGTTTGACCCAGTTTAGACGCCCCGCCTTTTTCGGCACAGTCTTCGTGGGGTCATTTTGCGACGCTAGTTGTGCTTCTATGTTTTTTTCCTTCGCTGTGTTGTGGCCATTTTTTGGCCGGATGCTGCACTTTGTGATAAAAGCAAGCTGCTTTGGGCACTACTTCCAGAGGGGTACCCTGCGAGTCGCTAACCAATTCTGCCGACTAAATCTAATTTAGCTTTGTCAATTTCTCGTTTACTGGCCCTCGAAGCAGCATTTAATTCGCGTTTCACATCATATATGTTAGGATCCCTATTGATATGGGCCGTGGTCTAAAGCCTCATACAAAGCTTGCCTTAGAAGTCTGGCTTCCTTGCAGGGCCGATTAAACCAGACTAGGGCCGTTTTTTTATGCTTATTTAGTAAATTTTTGATTGTTTTAATTTAATCTTATCTCTACTAGTGTGTTTTTAATATTATGCTATTTTACACAATGTGTAAAATAGCATAATATTGTAACTTTGTTTACTTTATAGAAATTACAAGCTGCAGCAGCTCAGGAAATAAGAGAGGAAAAAGAAGCTGAGGAAAAACGAAAGAGCGTCTCTTTATTGAGGTTACCTAAACACTTGGAAGATAGCGCACGCGCTGACAACGCTTTAGCGATGAAAACCGATCAGTACAACCCCATGACTACGGTGGTTCAGACTCCAGGACAATTTAAACTAGCGTCAGGCGACCCAGAAGCCACTAAACGGGTCCTTTTCCGAGACGTTGAGCAGCATCAAGAGGCCAAAGATGATGACGTGGACAACTACGAACATGAACAAGTTTACTATCAGGGCGACGACTATGACACGTATTATAACGAGGTAAATTTTTGATGCACTTAAATCAGTGTGGAAGAATGGGTTTCTCCGATTCTACTTAATTTGAATTAGTGTAGGCACTGTAGGTACCGTTTAACAGAGTCGACGGCCCCCGCGGCTCCACCCGGTATACTCTGTCGCCATATCGCCGCACCTCTTGCCGCAGCCGACGATTCAGTTAAGCGGGGGTCCTTTACTAAGGAGACCCTCGGTCTATCCTGTTCAAAATGCATTGTATTGTGTCACAGGAGGAGGAGTCGGGCGCGTACTTCTCGTGCGACTGTGAAGCTCAGGTGCAGCAGGGCAGCGCGGAGACGTCATGCGTGCAAGCGCACGTTCAAGTGCTGTTTGACCACACCATGTACGCACCTAAAATCCAGCTCACCAACGCGGCCACGGGGGAGCTGCTCGCCGACATGCTTGTGCACGACGAGACTGAGTTCCAGGTGCATAATTTATAACCAATCATTGTGTGATTCGCGACAAACTCTAGGGATGAAGTAGGCGACCCCTTTCATTTGCACATATAGGCGAGCACGTATGGAAGATTGGAAGAATCCGCTTTAACAAAAATAATATTATCCATAGTCGTGGTTTCAAAATCCAATTTCAGTTACAATGGTCTTCGTAAAAGCTATCAAGGTCAAATCCGGGGTCCAAAACGAAGGTAGTAATCGAAGCAGGCAATCAAAAATCCGGTGGTGCGCAAACAATGGTCAAATTTAAAGAAAATCCCATTATATTACGAAAACTTTAAAAATTACGGTGTGTTTATGACAAGTTGACAAGGTCAATCTGACATTTAGCATAGATTATTTATTTCTATTTTTAATGTATTAATTGAGGGACTAAGGAAAGCGTCCAGCTGACCGTCCCAGGCCCGAACGGGGACAGTAAAAATACATTTATTTTTTATAATTATTTTAAGCTAGGGAAAAATCTGTAACTTTTTTCCAGGAATGAGGGAGGTTATTTCTATTGATAAAAAAAAATCAAGCGATTTAAAAAAATTCATCCGTTCCCCATTGTTTAACTTATTTATTACAAGTTCTAAAAGCTGTTTGCAGTTTACTGATTGACATTTTTAATTAAATTTATACGTTGACAATCTTTTGCAGAAATATTTACTTATTTCCATTCCGTTACTCTTGGGTTAAAACGGGTTTCAGTTTTTCCCGTTATCCAGTTATTTTACAGGTTTATGTATTGGAATCAACACTTTTTTATCAACAAAACATATTAGATTCGTATAAAGCTATAACAAAATTGCTTAATGTTTAAGAAATCATGCTATTAAGTATACAAAAATATTTCTAGCGTGGGACTGTCACGGAAAATTTTTTAAAGCCTTGTTCATAATGCAAGAAATACCTGTGTATTCAAATATCACTGTCAAATAATTATAACTGATTGTCATGCTTTGCAGCTCTTTCAACAATTATTATAATAATTATTAATATAGATTTACGCAGTATTACACATCTAACAACTTAAATCACAGATGAATTTCACTTCTAATAACTATACAAAAACTAGCGAGATCAATAATTATTACACAAACAAGCACCTCGGTTGCGTGTACGTCATAAAACTGCAGAGAAACTTAGCTCAGTGGTATGGTCTTAAATACTTAAAGGTGAAGGATCAATTGATGATGATAAAGGATAAAACCCGAACCGAAGGTGAGGGCCACAAACTCCTGCGCCTGAGGTTTGTTTAAATTTCGTCTTGTCAGATATGATGATGATATGGTGTAGGTGATATGATGATGTTGGTGATGATGGTGATGACGGTGATGATGATAGTGATGATGATGATGATGATGATGATGATGATGATGATGATGACGATGATGATGATGACGATGATGATGATGATGATGATGATGATGATGATGATGATGATGACGGTGATGAATATGGCCCAAAACCACGAAGGTGGCGAATTCCGATTAAGTAATTTGCACGTTAAATCTTAAAAGGAATAGCAACACTAAACACTTCAAATTATTGCAACGTTATTGTTCTTAATAGATTTAAAAGGGTCGCGCACAGATTTAACGTTTTTTTATTATTATAGCGATTTTAAGCAAACTAGGCAGTAAAATTCGTCATATCGGGAACAATATCTTTTTTTTTTAAATAGAGGCAGTCTTTAAAACATAACTTAATTATTATCTCTTACAAATGCTTATTATATTCAACTAAGTGCAAAAGAAAACTTTGTAAAAACTTAAGCAAATTTCCAAAAAAAATTAAACTGAAAATCGAATGAAAATAAAGTTTCTATACTAGAGAATACGAATGAATTGAAAAGTAAACTTAGTTAGGATCATAACAAGAACAAGAATGTACCTGTTTAAAAATATTTGAAATTACTATTTAAAAAAGAAATAAAAGTGGTGTTCCCGAAAATGATTTAGTATTCCCGGAATGACTGAGGCGTTTACTGAATGATGAAGGTGGGGATTTGTGAAGGTGTTTTTAATGAAGTAATACATATTAGAATATATTTTTATAATATTTAATCAATCCTTGTAGTACTACACGTACTACGTTCCATTATGGAATTAACAATTGAAAAACAGAACAAAAGCAAACAAAAAAATGGTAACAAACCTCTTGAGCTTCTACAGTTATGTTAGTTAGTCGTCAAAGTCTAACTTCAGTACTCATTAATATATGTAGGTAAACCAGTCCTCAAATACAGTCTTATAACGTAGAAAGTGAATTTCAATCACAAATCAAGTCACTTTAAAAGTCACAATTGGACTTTTAAGAATTATAATAATATAATAAACAAAATAGTTAACACGACCGTCTACATTTGAAAAATAACTAAAATGGCACGTTTCCGCAACAAAAAAACACGTCTAAAATATTAATTAATTAACATTTTTCAAATATATATCAACATTTGTGTCAAAACAGTAATACTCGTGGTTTTCTTCAATTTTCCGCGAAGGCGTAGGCATAATCTATATAATTTGTCAAAATGTAATATAAGATACATCTGTTGGGTCTAGCTGAAATATCTTTGCAGTATTGCGAACTGATCTCAGGAAAGTAACTTGTGAGTTCTCCGTCGTCTTCAACCAAAGTCTGACCGATGGCAAGATATCTATAGAATATATTCTTCTTTTGGTTAGGCACGTTAATCAATAAAAATGTCCCAGGACGAATTAAATTGGGATGAATATTTTCTTTGCTATTTGTATTATACGACGATCCGGCTGCTTTATCCTTAACGCTGACCTTTAGAGCTTTCTGACGATCAGAAATTATTTTTAAATTATTGTCATCAGATGACGACAATTCATAAATTACCGCTCGTTTTTCATGTTCAGTCAAATTCGATATTTTATTCACCTTGTTGTCGGCTTTCTTTTTTCGGTAGTACTCCCTGTCTTTAGCTCGCTTAATTTATTTTTGTTCCTCGGTCATATTATCTAAAAAAAATCTTTTCCTTGCATTGGCTTTTTCTCTGTGGTGTAAATAAGCTATACTGGTCTTTTTAAGTGATTTTTTAGACTTTTTCTTCGTCTTCCCATTTTCATTTCTCCATGTTTGCTGCAAGTAAAAATAAAACTAAATTCCACAAAACACTAATTTAATATTCATTCAGCGCTAATAACATCATACCGGGAACAACTAAGTCATTTCGGGAACGTGTCATCATGTTCGGGAACGTTGCCATAATGACTGTTCCCATAGTGACGTTTTTAAACTTTCGCGCGCTTGGTTCCAACGCCCGCCATCTTAGATGCCTTATTTAGAGGTTAACCTCAATGTAACAAGAATCTTTAAGAAATACACATTAAATAACTGGCATCTTGATTTAATAAACAGTTACACACGTTCCCGATATGACTTATAATAAAGGTACGGTCAATATAAGCTGATTACAAAGGTAGTTACCATTTAAACTATTATTTATTTGCGAACTAAACAAATGTGTCAGTTTTTGGGAAAAGGTCCCACTTTGTCGATATGGAGTTATGAGTAAGTTCCTAATACTAAAGATCATACGCTATCTTTTGGTGAAAGATATATGTCTCTAGGTGCTATAATTTTTTTTTTTAATTCTTCAAATTTGCAAAAGTGAAAAAGCGACTATTGAGAAAACGTTAGTTAAAGTTTAGGACGGCAAAAAACACACTTGTACTTTGAAGTTATGGAGTGGTTCCTATCAAATGAATTGGCATACTTTAAGAATTTCAAATTAATCAAAATCATGTATGGAACCTTAGTAGTTTGTATGTTACGGAGGCTTGAACATAAAAAGAGAACGAACATATGTTAATCCTGAATATGGGTTTATTTTCTATATTTATAACATGACACGCAGATTTATCATTAATGTTGTATTTATAAATGTATTCTCATGCTAAAAACGACAGAAATAAATCTATGGATCCCTTTAGTTAGTTATTATTTCAAAAAGTTAAGAAAAATTGAATTAAAAAGTACAGCATGAAAAAATACAAATGACAAGTGTATTTTAATATATAACATAAGATTACTTTAAAACACACTTACCAAGCATAAAAAGTATTAATATCAAATTCCTAGTACTTTTTTATGCATTATAAAGTTTAGTGATTTTGTATAGGTAGCGTCCCACTTTGTCGATTTACTAAACTTTAGTGCTTGTTCAGTGAAAAGAAAAAGTGTTTGGTATATTTATCCCATTTTATGTATGAGATAAAGGTTTGTTATTGTTAATCTAATTGTCATTGATACTAATGTCGTTTGTTTGATCTTTTTTACGGAATTTGAACGGAATTTATTTCCGACTCAAGTTTAGTGTCCCACTTTGACGGTTTGGTTTCGTATGGACATACGCTAAAAAATTACTACAAGTTTAAAATCAGCTTTTGAAACATAGGTGTAATGTTTTACGAATTAGTATTTATATAAATGTTATTTTATATCTATCGGTTAATTATATTTTTTTAAATAATACTGTTTTTTTATTTAGCGGTATCATCGATAAAAAAGTCCATTATAAATGGTTACCCAACCCTACTATTCGTATTTTTCTTTTCTCCTGCTCAAAAAGAACGTCATATTAGCTTCGTGAAGGGAGACTAAAATAGTACATTTAGCCCCTAGGGTTTAAAAGAAAGCCATATAATCCCATACAAATGTTTAATGACACTGAAAAAAAAAACTTGCCGTCAGCTATATACTCCTTACAAATAATTAAAAACAAACAAACCATCCTGCTCAGATTGGCCAAACTTTCTGATAGAATTGCTCAAACTGTACTTTTAGTTTTTCATGAAATATACAATTTTAATGTTAAGTCTTTTTTTATTCTCTCGCAGTCGAAGTGAAAAGCAGAGCGTTTAACACCTGGCTAAAAGCCATTATATGACACTCAGATATATTTATCCTCATTCACTTCGTGACCTCGTCCAAATAATCAGTTTGTGTCATAATGGCTTATTTTAGCCCCTTGTCAAACAATCTAAAATTTTTCATTCGTATTTTTCAATTCATTTTTATTAACTTTTTGACATAATAACTAACTAAAAGGATCCATAGAATTATTTCTGTTTTTTTAGCATGAGAATAAATTTATAAATACAACTTTAATGATGAATCTGCGGGTCATGTTATAAATATAGAAAATAAACCCATATTCAGGATTGACATATTTTCGTTCTGTTTTATGTTCAAGTTTCCGTAACATTCAAACTACTAAGGTTACATACATGATTTAGACTAATTTGAAATCCTTGAAGTATGCCAATTGATTTGATACTAACAACTCCATAGCTTCAAAGTACAAGTGTGTTTTTTGCGGTCCCAAACTTTAACCAACGTTTTCTCAATTGTCGCTTTTTCACCTTTGCAAGTTTGAAGAATTAAAAAAAAAATAACTATAGCACTTAGAGACATAATTTTTTCACTGAAAGATAGCTTATGCTATCTTATATTACAAACTACTCATAACTCTATATCGACAAAGTAGAAATGTTTCCCTATAACGGGCACAAATATGATATCGACGTTTTTTTTTTCAATAAAGTGGGACGCTGGACACTAAACTTTGAGGCCTTAAAAAGGTGCTTAAATTGGTCATTTATGGGTCGACATCAAAATCATAGGTTTATTACGGTATATTCTATCAGTTTTCATTGAAAGTCGATTTTCGGTAGGTTTTGCCATATTTCACTAAACTGCCCTTAACTCCGAAACTAGAATCGACAAAGTGGGACGTTTTACTAAACTCCCTCACAAATAACACCTGTCTCACAAAACACCTGTTCATTACTACAGCGCACTGGCGCCATAAGTCGCGTTCAGAAATAGAAGTTTTGCCTATTTATTGCTTCGTTCACGAATATTGGACAAGCTTTTCACTAATCCCGCGATTAAAAAAAATAGATATTTTGTTAATGTTAGTTTAAAAAACTTATTTTTTCGGAACCAATATACTCACAACGAATGTTGAAAACATTTAAAGTTGGATTTTACTATATTTTTAAGTAAGTTCAAGTTACAAGGTGGTGTTTTGGACGCGTTCCCGTGATGACTTTTTAACCTTGTTTTTAATTAAATTAATGACTATTACTTATTTTTGAAATTAGTTTTTTAAGGTATAGATATGTCCGACTGATTCCAGTAGTATTAAATGCTTATTTACTAAAATTCATTTGGATTAATTTTTTTATGAGTTGCCAAAGAAAATTCGCCACCTTCGTGGTTTTGGGCCATATGATGATGATGACGGTGATGGTGGTGATGATGTAATGATGATGATTATATGATGGTGATGACGGTGATGAATATGATGATGATGATGATGATGATGATGATGATGATGATAGTGATGATGATATGTTGGTGATGGTGGTGATTGTGATGATGATGCTGGTGATGACGATATTATGATGGTGATGATTATCATGATATGATGGTGATGATGAGGATGATATGATGGTGATGATGATGATAATGATGAGGATGATGATGTGTGATGGTGATGGTGCTTATATGATGGTGATGAATATGATGATGATGACGGCGATGGTGGTAATGATGATGATATGATGGTGATGCTGGTGATGACGATATTATGATGATATGATGGTGATGAACAAAAGACAAAACAATTAAATGTCGCAAAAACTTAAGAGCCTAATTGTATGAGAGACATAACGTACAAAGAGATAAATGGTCAAGATCCCAAAATATTCAATGGGTTAGAAAATCCCTTCATCAAATTGTACAAAAGTCAAAAAGTATATTAATTTTTGTAAGAAAAAACGACAAAATGGTAATGGGTAACGTTGGTACAAGTGCCCGAATGTTCAATGGGTTAAAATGTACAACGGTCAAAAGTATATAAATGTAAACATGATATAATGAACAAATGACAAATATAATTTAAGAATTATAAACAAAGATCAGAAACAAATGAAAAAATTTTTCGACGATACTGGACTCGAACCAGTGCCTTGAGCCTGACCGGGGCAGCACGCTCTACCATCTGAGCTAATCGTCCACACCAGCAGTCGACGAATTTTGTCATCTGTTCTTGCTTATGGATCTCTGTATGGTGCATCCGACTCTTTAGCCGTTAGCGCCGCCTAGTGCAGAACTATGATCGAAATATCGTCGAAAAATTTTTTCATTTGTTTCTGATCTTTGTTTATAATAATAACGCTAGTGGAGTGATCCACTAATAAATTGCAAAAATTGTGATTATTATCATGATATTTGTAAAACAAAAAGTATAATTTAAGAATGTTTTGTTATTATTGTTTATTTTATTAAGAAAAGTACAATGACTTTGATAATATTAAAGGGTAGAGTAGTCCCATAATAAAAGTTATAAATGAATAAACAATATAATTAATTCTATCGTGAAAACATTTCAAGTGGAGCACATTTTGTCAATCAAGTTTTGTACATTTTGGCCACAGAGTATTCTGTCCTGAAAACTTCTGACAAACTGACATTTAGGCCGTACTTAATTCTATCGTGAAAACATTGCAAGTAGAGCACATTTAGACAATCGCGTTTTGTACATTTTGGCCACAAAGTATTCTGTCCTGAAAACTTTCATTGAACATTTTGACTAAAAGAAATGTCGTCCATAGCATATTTTGCCTTTAAAATATTCAGACAAAATGACCTGGTGGCACAAACATATTGTACTTTTTCACAAAATCTCAACCTTTTATGCATTTTGGCATTTGTACTAAAATGACCTATTACCCGTGTGCGCCGACCGGCGTGGCGTACGCCGCCGATCATTCCACCAGCGAGAAATCGGCGTGAAATCGGCATGAAAATAGTTCTCATAGCCCAAGTCACACCAACTTGCTTACGCATTGTAATTAACCATACTTGGCCTTATTATGGTAATAGGCATTAAAAAAGATTTATAAGGGTTCCCCCAACATCTTAAAGCCGTAAAATTGAATTCACTGTCACTTCTTATGCTAAAGGCTGCGTAAAAGCTGAATAATGGAGAAAACAAATGTCTTTTTAATGCAATCAGTGTAATTTTGTTCGTTTGTAATGCCATTTCACTGCTTAAAGCATACTTTTAATCCTAAGGTAAGGTAAAAGCATTGTAAGAGTAGGTGCAAAATGCCAATGGTTCTATAATAGACATTTGTTACCATTTTGCTGAATTTTAGAAGATGTAAGAATAACCATTTTTAATGCTTAAAGTCGAATAAAGTTAGTGTATGGGATAGTAAGGGAACAATTTTAATGCTGCTATTCAGCTTAAGGCAACTTTTAATTCCTGGAGTTCTATAAAAGAACTTAAAGGGAGGTTGAAAATGCCAAAGGATATGTAGTATAGTTGGGTTACACCATTTTAATTCTGGCATTTTAAATGGGTGACTGTCATTCTTTAATAATTCCTTAGGCCGTAAAAAAAGACTAATTAGAGCGCCCTGAAGAGTAAAATCATTTTAACCCTTTGACCGCCAACGACGGCTGTGGCCGACAACTAAAAGTCGTGCCACTGACGCCACGTCGGCTACAGCCGTCCAAATTTCAATGATCAATAACTGTCGATTACAAGTATTTTTCCATCCCTGTTGATTTTCGAGCTCTTCTTATTTTTTGCTCTGGCGTCACAGGCACGGTAAATTGCTCCGCTGCTTAGCGTTCAAAAGGTTAATAGACTTGATATGTCGTTTAATATCAGTCTGCATGATGAACGTCAAAAGGGTATCGTGTACCAATAACATGAAGAAGACACTGGTGGAATACTAAGGAATTTTAAAGGTCCCTTTCATAGCCAAAAGAATCGTAATGGAACCAGAGTGGAACGATAACGTTCTACAATTCTGCTTAAATATTCCGCCATTAAGTATTTCAACCATAATTAATTAAATATTATAGACTAAATACACATGTAAGATATTACTTAATGCTCAATTTACAATTCTAAAATATATATCAGTCTCCTAAATATAAAACTATGCACATCGGAGTAACGAACCAAAAATTCTAATGTTTAATTTTTCATAGGTACTTCTAATATATAATTGTTAACTAAACAGTCATAATATTCGGAGCGCATACAAATTTTCAATAGAAATGTATATATGGACATTTACAGTAAACTTCCTCAAGACTAGTTCACTTAACAACCACCTTAATGAACAAATAATACTTACAAATGGCGTCACTTCTGCTCATCACACAAATGTTTAGTAGCGTTAAATGTAAAAAAAATTGAAAGAACTAATTATATGAAATACACCATATACGACACTACGCTGCTCTTTAAGAATTTAAATGGCTACAAGTACGACTTTTTTAAGGGCTTTAGAACGCTAAAATTCCATGTTAGTGCTACTTTATGGCTGTAACCATCATTGTGTACCTTTTTGATTCCATTGCAATGCTATTTAAATGCTTTGGCATCCACGTACGCTAAAGGCACTAAGATTTGTGCCCAAATCAGCATTGTAATTGAATTTTAAGTCCTTAAAATTCTTTTTTACGGCAAATTTGTGCTGCTCAAAGCATCTTAAAATTCCATCATTCAGCTTTTTGTGCTACTTGGGTATTGTTCTTTTGTTTGTATGAATAAACCGTTTTTTATTTGCATTATTACTCATTTTTATTTATTACGACGATCACGCCGATTACGCCGCTGCCGACGGCTTGGCCATCGGCGCACACCTCTATTACCCATTTAACAGTGACCATGACATCCTTCTTGCTCTGCTCAAGCATTTGAATGTGTCTTCGTCTGCCTTGGGTTGGTTTTCTACCTATCTTCGTGGACGCCGGCAGACAGTCCGGGTTGGATCGGTCGTTGTCTGACTGGTGTGACTTAGCCACCGGTGTACCACACGGAGGAATTCTCTCTCCACTCCTATTTTCTACTATTGTTAACTTCATCACCCCTGACCTTCGATGTTCTTACCATCTGTATGCTGACGACCTACATCTTTACGACCAGTGCAAAGTGACTGACATTACTGCTACCATTGATAAGTTAAACCTGGATCTCTTACACATTCAAGAATAGTCTGTAAAATTCGGTCTATTTGTAAACCCATCAAAGTGTCAGGCTATTTTCATTGGTAGCTCTCGCCAGCTAGCTAAACTTAACCTTAACTGTCTCGCACCTGTAACTTTCAATGGCCTACCCATTTTATTCACTTCTAGTGTTAAGGATTTAGGTGTTTACTTGGATAGCACGCTGAGCTGGAAGGTACAGGTTGTCGAAATTAGCAGGAAAGTAATTGGATCTCTTCATGCTCTTGTAAATACCCTAATCCTACCCATAATTGATTATGGTGATGTGTGTTATCCGGACATACACGAAGATCTTCTTGATAAGTTGGATCGGCTTCTCAGTATTAGTTTCATTTTCTGTCTATCCACTCGTAACCGTCGTTTTCGCTCTTCCGGCAATCTCGCCCTTTCTATCCCACTTCACCGTACTGGCTTCATATCCAATTCTTTCTCCATTCAGGTTGCCCGCCTCTGCAACGGTCGTCCTCTTAAAACCAAACAGGCCCCGAATAAGTGTCAGGAAATGCTGAGGGGACAAGCTGAAAACGAAAACTTTTTTAACCAAATCTTGTGGACGGATGAATCCCACTTTAGACGCAATGGGATTTTTAATATGCACAATTCTCACTCATGGGCAATTGATAATCCAAATTTAAAAAGGGAATCGACATTCCAAGAACACTTTAGCGTTAACCTTTGGTCTGGCATACTTAACGGTCAGCTAATCGGGCCCTTTCAGCTGCCAGACCGCTTGGGCGGCAATCACTTTTTAAATTTTCTACGCGTCGATCTGCCCCTGCTGTTAGAAGATGTGGACTTGGAGACACGCAGAAGCATAGTACTGCAGTGCGATGGTGCACCATGCCATTTTGCCTTGGACGTAAGAAACTATTTCAATCAAAGATACCCTGAAAGATGGATTGGTCGTTGCGGCCGGGGTGACGCCTGCCTTATAGCCTGGCCTCCACGGACCCCCGACATAAAACCCATTGATTTTTTTGTATGGGGATACTACAAAGACCTCGTCTACTCAAGAGAATGCCGCAATTTGGACGAGTTAACCCGGAAATTGAGAGTAGCAGAAGAAACCATTAAAAATAATAGAAGTGCATTCAGACGTTTAAAAGACAACTTTTTTCGGCGATGTCGCACTTGCATTGAGCAACAGGGGGGCCATTTTGAAAATGTCTTGTAATTAAACACCTTATAATTGGTTTTACTTTGTTTGTATTAATCATCATGTAAATTAAAATTTTGCACTTACCACATTTAGATTTCAATTTTTTGATTGAAGCCTTATGAATAATAAAATGAAATTTTCAGGGTAGCTACCCTGATAGATAGAGCAAGTTTTTAAAAGCCAAACGGTAATTTATTTAAATGTGATTTTATCTTTTTAAAGCCCCTTGAAGTTGTGAACATATTGGGTAATTTTATCATTCTTGGCATTTTTTTTATTCCATTCAAAGATCTAACGATAGTAAATGTTACCATACTGAATTGGCCTATCTATCAGCTTAGCACACAAAAATAATCAAGCATCTACCGCAATAATTCACGTCACCATAAATAAAAATCTCATCGTACTCGGCGATAGGTGAAAAATTAAAAAAAAAGTCATAACACCGAAAATACGAAAAATCGCGGGACATACTTGGGGGTGATTTAGATAGCCCTCTAGGTCCTCTACCTCCCAGCTTCAGTATATCACTACTTCTTGGGACACCCTGTGTATATATATATATATATATATATACTAGATCCGGCCCGCGACTTCGTCCGCCTTAAATTCGTTTATTGCGGATAAGGGTATTTTTCCGGGATAAAAGTAGCCGATGTCCTTCCCCGGGACTCAAACTATCTCCATGACAAATTTCATCCAAATCGGTTCAGTGATTTAAGCATGAAGAGGTAACAGGCAGACAGACTCACTTTCGCATTTATAATATTAGTATGGATATATGTCTATACTATTATAAAGTTGTAAAAATGAAATGTCTGTACATTGAAGATATTTAAAAAAAAATGATTGTTATGGTCTATTTAGAGGTCATTAAAACGAAAAATATTTTTTTTGGATTTTATGTGTCGTTGTGGGTTCATCGCGCAAAATCGGCTAAACCGATTTCAACTATTTTTGGCACACGGGTAGCCGGGTATCTCCAGATGGTTATAGGATACTTATTACCCATCTACGCTGAAGAGAAAAAGAGGGTTATGACTTTTTCCCCTCCGCGTACGAAGTTGCGGGCATCTTCTAGTGTATTATATATATTTATGTTATTCATGTATGTAAGTATATCAATATGTGTTTTTGTAATTACACAAGCTTCAGCACCGCCCACAATTTTTATGCTTTGCCCTAAGGTTGACTGGTAGGGAATGCCTTATGGCATTAAGTTCGCCTTTTGTACAATATGTTTTCTTTTGTGCAATAAAGATTAAATAAATAAATAAAATTATAATCCGTCCGTCCGTCCGTCTGTTACCTCTTCACGCTTAAACCGCTCAACCGATTTGGATAAAATTTGGTACGGAGATAGTTTGAGTCCCGGGGAAGGACATAGGCTACTTTTTATACCGGAAAAATACCCTTATCCGCGATAAACGAATTTAAGGCGGACGAAGTCGCGGGCAGAAGCTAGTAATATAATATATTTATAATTTAACTAGCTTTTGCCCGCGACTTCGTCCGCGTTTAGCTCGAATTTTAAAAAATCCTTCTTTCGTGCGTGTACATATGTACATCTCTAACGGAATATGTGTTTCATTTCTCGTATTTGTACCGTCCGCAGTTTAGGCTATGCATTGTCTGTCAATAGTTATGTCACGTTACTTCTTTATATACCTGTAATTTAATAAAAGGATGTAATTAGACAATTGAGATTTAACTGATAATATTGAACATTAGGTAGTTTTGGCAGTACTTCTTTATATACCACATTAACAGATCTGACCAAGCTGCGTGGAGAGCTTACTCTCGAGCAAGCCACGTAAAACTGGCCGTGCGAGAAGCAGTCCCCCCTAAGAGCTATTCCTGCGGTTTTCCGTGACTGACCCTAAGACATATTGATTGTGAAACAGACCTTAAGGGGGAACTGCAGCCTTTTAAATTCGAATTGGAATTCCGAGGGTATAAGTGGTATCCGGAATATATACGTACACAGATTCACCTCGAGCATAGCCAGTAATTACGATGGCTTCTATATCGTATCTATGTAAGGCTTTCACACGCAGCCTGGTTCCATTGCAAAACTCCGGCTGATTGAGATTTCGCAGCAATATTATTTGAGCACCCACTTTTAAGATAAGTATGTGAGAAGGTAGGCCGGGTGGGTTAAGTGCATTTAAAAACTCTTCGCGATAGTTTATGGCATGGCAGAAGGTCGGGAGAATTCTCCAGCGCAAATATCACCCTTAAGGTTCACTCGCATATTTATTTTAAGGTCGAGTTTTTTGACTAAAGGCAAATATTTGACGTCTTAATGCAAATTTTAACTTCATCAGCTCGAGATCCCCTCGAAACTACGGGTAGAGCTGACGAAAGTCTCCAGCTCACAACATAGTGACTCCACCCATCATACCATCGTTCCCTCTAATGTCTTTCAAATTCCTATTCATCGCTTCAAACCACCCTTTATACGCCATTGTACTTTTGTCCCAGACTGTTACCCCTTACTTCACCCTTTTCAGGTATGAATCCCCAAAAATGCTGAAATTAGTTTTATTAGTTTTAAATGAAGAGTCTTTACGCGAAATATTATAACAGTTACTCAAATAATTACAGGTTTTCCATTCAAACTTTCTACCCCAATTTAACCCCGTTAGGAGATGAATTTCCAAAAATCCTTCCTTATTCCTTGTCGATGATATAAATAGTACTGTGACTAATACTGTAAAAATGTCAAGTCACTAAGTTGAGTAGTTGCGGATCCGCGTTGATATGTCAGTCAGTCAGGACTTTTCCTTTTATATACAGGATGTCCCAAGAAGTAGTGATATACTGAAGCTGGGAGGTAGAGGACCTAGAGGACTATCTAAATCACCCCCATGTATGTTCCGCGATTTTTCGTATTTTCGGAGTTATGACTTTTTTTAAAATTTTTCACCTATCGCCGAGTACGATGAGATTTTTATTTATGGTGACGTGAATTAATGCGGTAGATGCTTGCTTTTTTTGTGTGCTAAGCTGATAGATAGGCCAATTCAGTATGGTAACATTTACTATCGTTAGATCTTTGAATGGAATAAAAAAAAATGCCAAGAATGATAAAATTACCCAATATGTTCACAACTTCAAGGGGCTTTAAAAAAATAAAATCTAATCTAAATGTGGTAAGTGCAAAATTTTAATTTACATGATGATTAATACAATCAAAGTAAAACCAATTACAAGGTGTTTAATTACAAGACATTTTCAAAATGGCCCCCCTGTTGCTCAATGCAAGTGCGACATCGCCGAAAAAAGTTGTCTTTTAAACGTCTGAATGCACTTCTATTATTTTTAATGGTTTCTTCTGCTACTCTCAATTTCCGGGTTAACTCGTCCAAATTGCGGCATTCTCTTGAGTAGACGAGGTCTTTGTAGTATCCCCATACAAAAAAATCAATGGGGTTTAGGTCGGGGGACCGTGGAGGCCAGGCTATAAGGCAGGCGTCACCCCGGCCGCAACGACCAATCCATCTTTCAGGGTATCTTTGATTGAAATAGTTTCTTACGTCCAAGGCAAAATGGCATGGTGCACCATCACACTGCAGTACTATGCTTCTGCGTGTCTCCAAGTCCACATCTTCTAACAGCAGGGGCAGATCGACGCGTAGAAAATTTAAAAAGTGATTGCCGCCCAAGCGGTCTGGCAGCTGAAAGGGCCCGATTTGCTGACCGTTAAGTATGCCAGACCAAAGGTTAACACTAAAGGTGCGTCCACATTTGTATCATTTACCCGTATCAGATCATCGTCGCGTGGCATGATCGCGTGTCACGATCACGCGTTTGGACGTTGCGCCGATCGGATCGCTCGAAATCCATTTCGCTACGCGTATCACACAGTTATATCGGAAGAGGGCGGCATGATCCCATTGCGTCTAAAGTGGGATTCATCCGTCCACAAGATTTGGTTATAAAAGTTTTCGTTTTCAGCTTGTCTCCTCAGCATTTCCTGACAGAATTCAATTCGCCGATTGTAATCTTCCGGTTTCAACTGTTGCACTTTTCTAATGTGAAAAGGATGATATCCTACGCTCTGTAGTGTACGGTGTACCTGAGATTTAGAAAGTCCGGTACAACGTTCCATACTCTCACACTGGTCGACGGGTCTCTTTCTACTTCTTCAACCACTGCATCTACTACATCAGGATCCGGCATAGTGGCCATACGGTCTGATCTGGTACCCGGTATGTAACCTTCCAAATACGCATTATTTACTCTTAAGATCATGCGATAGTCAGGAAACGTTTCAGGTTGAGGCCCGCCTCTTCGTTCCACATGTTCCCGGTACAGCCTTGAAGCTTTCGCCGCATTCCCCCTAGCATAACCGTAATAGTAATGCATTTCTGCGTAGTCACGTGAAGTAAACATGATCACTTACACGCAAACTCAAGTCCAGTTAAATAATGCCAAGTCGTCGATTCCAGGTAATAACACTAATCCAAATCGTAATGGAAGTCAAAGTCCATATGAATAGCCAAAATGATTAGAGAAACGAACAATTAGCAGTATTAAAACACAATTTTTAAATTATTGAAAAGTACCAACGATGACCAAACAACGTGAAAATTTTCTCATGCGTCAACCGTCTTTTGTTTTTTGCTCTTTTTCTATTGATGGCCAGTGCGTGATTTAGAACGAAATTTATTTAGAAAGTTAATTAATTTTGCACTTGCCACATTTAGATTTCTTTTTTTTGATTGAAGTTTTATGAATAATAAAATGAAATTTTCAGGGTAGCTACCTGATAGATAGAGCAAGTTTTTAGAAGCCAAACGGTATTTTTTTTTAAATGTGATTTTATCTTTTTAAAGCCCCTTGAAGTTGTGAACATATTGGGTGATTTTATCATTCTTGGCATTTAATTTTTTTTTTTCCATTCAAAGATCTAACGATAGTAAATGTTACCATACTGAATTGGCCTATCTATCAGCTTAGCACACAAAAAAAGCAAGCATCTACCGCATTAATTCACGTCACCATAAAATAAAAATCTCATCGTACTCCGGCAATAGGTGAAGAATTAAAAAAAAAAGTCATAACTCCGAAAATACGAAAAATCGCGGAACATACATGGGGGTGATTTAGATAGCCCTCTAGGTCCTCTACGTCCCAGCTTCAGTATATTACTACTTCTTGGGACACCCTGTATATAGAAGATAGACAATAGCGTGAAGTAGAAATCACACATTAAAGTGCGTTTTGTTTTTCCTTTGTGCAATCTATGAAATGTCTATGCTCGTTTACATTATTGTTCTATGTAGTTAATTTATTCTGTAAAATCCTTGGCTGCTGGTGGGTAGTGAATGACCGTATTATTTTTGTTTTTGTTACCTTTCTTTAATTTATTATTTTATCTGTATATTTTATTATTATTTGCAGTTATGACACAGTTTGATAGTAGTACTAATTATGTTCTTAATGATCATTTTATGTCCGGTTCTTCTAACGATACCAGTGATGATGACAGTTTTCATAGTTTGCCTCTTTCCCCCCATGATTTTCTAACAGCACAACTTAGCAAAAAATTTTAACGTTATTCATATTAATGCTCAAAGTATTCCTGCTCACTTTATTGATCTGACCTTAACATTTGATCTTCAAGATGTTCATTCGGTTCTTGTCTCAGAATCCTGGCTTAAGCCATGTCATTCTTCTACTTCTTACTCTCTGCCTGGTTTCACTTTGATTAGGAATGACTGCTCTTTGAGGGGTGGCGGTGGAGTTGCAATTTACCTTCGGTCACATATCCCTTATTCTATCGCCTGCATGTCAGTGGAATCTCCTTCTTCGGATGGCGCAAAGTACTTATTTCTTGACATAACTGTTTCACATTCAAGTTTCTCCTTGGTGTATTTTATTCACCGTCTCTTAACGTTGATTTCTTCGTTTGTTTAGAAAAACTCCTTGAAGGACATTATGCCATCCTATAATCATCATGTCATAATGGGTGATTTCAATACATGCCTCCTCGAAGATGATCATCGGTCTAGATCATTGAAATCTATAGTATCCGCCTGTAATATGATCATTCTTTCTTCTCGTGCTACGCATCACTTTCCGAATTGCTCTCCTTTACTTTTGGATATCATCCTGACATCATCTAAAGTCCATGTTGCCAAATTTGGACAGTACGCTGCGGATGCGTTTTCATATCACGATTTACTTTTTTTGTCATATAAAATTTGACCTCCTAAACTCAAACCTAAAACTTTATTACAGCGCAATTTTAGTCGGATTGATTTGGATAAGCTTCGTAATGATGCGATGAAGGTGGACTGGAGTGTCATCTCTGGGGCTGACACGATTGATGAAAAGATTTCTTTATTTAACTCTCTTCTTACTCAGCTCTATGACGTGCACGCTCCAGTTCGGCCTATCAGGGTGAAACATCTTCCTGCTCCCCGCTCGCTAATGAGATCAGAACTCTTATTGAGAAGAAAAATTTGGCCAAGTCTAGGTATAAACATGACCCTTCTGATAAGAACAAAACACGTTACCACACTTTGCGCAACCGTTGTAGTACTGTTTGCCGAGATGCTCAAAGAAAGTGATCCTTCTAAAGTGTGGAAATTTCTTAAGTCGCTAGGAGTTGGGAAGTCTCAGCAGGATTCCTGTTCTAAAGACCTGAATATTGATCAGCTGAATCAGCATTTCTCCTCTTCTACCATTTTTAGCGGTCCTGTTAAGACCAGGACCCCTTGATTATCTTTCATCTCTCCCAACTCCAGAATTTAATCCTTTTTCCGATAGTGATGTTAAGAAAAACGTACTAGCCATTACTCCCAACGCCGTTGGTGTTGATAATGTGAGCCGTAGTATGATCCTTCCTCTTCTTGACCTTCTTGTTCCTATAATTGCCAGTTTTCTTAATGCTTCTGTTTCATGTAGTGTCTTTCCTGCTATCTGGAAGGATGCTGATATAATTCACTTACCGAAAAAGTCCTATCCTGCCACCTTCTCAGATTACCGACCTATTTCCATTCTCCCTTTCTTATCCAAAGTCCTTGAACGTTTAGTATTCCAGCAACTTACTTCTTTCCTTAATGAGAATGATCTTCTAAATCCATATCAGTCCGGTTTCCGATCTGGTCATAGTACGACTACTGCTCTCGTCAAAATTACGGATGATATTCGGTCTGGTATGAATGATTTTAGCAACGCGTTCAACACTGTTGATTTTGAAATTTTGTTGGCTATATTACGTTCTATTAACATATCTCCTGCGGTTATTGAATGGTTTCATAGTTACCTAACTAATCGTCGGCAGCGTATAAAGGTGAATATTTCCCGCTCTCCTTGGTGCTGCATACTTTCTGGCGTTCCGCAAGGCGGTGTGCTGTCTCCACTGCTATTTTAAATTTTTATTAATTCCATTACTCATAATCTATCTTCTTTTTATCACCTTTATGCCGACGATCTCTAAATATATTCCCAGGTTGTACTCGGCGATCTCCCGTCGGTCATAACCATGGCAAATTGTGACTTGGAGCTAATTTCGGAGTGGACTAGTAGCCATGGCCTGAAAGTTAATCCTACGAAGACGCAAGTTACCATCATTGGCAGCTCAAAGATGATTTCTAAAGTTGACTTTGCTGGCCTTCCAAGAATTGTATTGAATGGTGTTCAAATTTATTTTTCTCACACGGTAAAGAATTTAGGTATAATCTTGGATCGCACTCTTTCCTGGGTGCCGCAGCTGAATGAGGTTAGCAGGAGGGTGTTCGCCGCAGTTAGTTCACTGAAAAGGCTTCGTAATTTTCTTCCTATCGCCACTAAAATTGCGCTTGCTCAAACACTACTCCCTCCCATTTTTGACTACGCCAATGCTGCCTATCTAGATCTTTCGGAGGAGCAACTTAACCAACTTAAGTGAATTCAAAACATCTGTATTAGGTTTATATTTGGGTTACGCAAGTATGATCATGTGTCTAGTTTCCGTTCACAACTCTAGTGGCTCCCTATCCGTCTTCGTCGTAACACTCACATTATTTCTCTTCTCTATTATACACTCTTTCATCTTGCGACTCCCCGCTATCTCAAAGAACGTTTTAGTTATCTTCTATCAGGTAGGTTTGCACAAAACTTTCTTCTGGCTGTTCCATCATCAAAGTCAAAGTTTTATACAAATTCTTTTACATTCTGGGCTACTGTGTTGTGGAACTCTCTTCCGCTCGATTTAAGGCAAGCGAAGTCATTGCCTATTTTTAAAACTAAGTTAAAGGATCATTATTTATCACTCCCATAATTTATATGTTTAATTCTGCTACTGGTTTTCTAATCACTTTGATGTCAACTGTATCATAGTTTTCTTTCTTGTTTTGTATATATATATATATATATATGTTTATATATATATATATATATATATATATATATGTTTATATATATATATATATATATATATATATGTTTATATATATATATATATATATATATTTAGTATATATGTATAATATGTATGCTTGATTTTTATTTATTTTTGTATTATTTGTAATCTTATCTCACCACCTACTCATTCCTAGCTACTTCGTGTCATTTCCGCTACCTAAAGGTTGTCTGGAAGAGATCGCTCTTTAGCGATAAGACCGCCTATTGTCTACCGTTTTTATGTTAAGGCTCTATTGTACTGTTTCTGTTGTTGGTGTGCAATAAAGAATTGTTGTATTGTTTTGTATTGTATGATCATGTGTCTGCTTACCGCTCCTTAACTGAACGCCCCTCCACTAATTGACCGATTCTACTGCCATCCGATCTATATTTGTTGTTAACAAAATTTAACTTGACTCATCAATTATCATCCCTATTTAAATCTGTATAATATTATATGCTGCACGTGATTTTTATAACATCGTTTTAGTTTGTTGCGGATTGCACTGCCGATGCAAACACAGGCGACGGCTCTATATCTACTTGAATTAGATGTCATGGAAGACCATAATAATCCACATTATTTGAGTTTATGCTCAAACAAATCTAATACCACATTAAATATTGTCAATAATAACATTTTGAATAATATTTTTTATCATGTAAATAAGTTAATAGCCACAAAGATTAGGTGAAATTTGCCTGGTATCAAACTTGAGGCTATTGTATATATATATTGTATAACGACTTATTTTGCTATTTCGATGTTACCTATTAACAGCTAATGACTAGAGACAGCGAGTGACTATTAAAAGCTAAGAAGTATGCGTCTGTATTGAAAATCTGGCAATCACCGTACGTAACTGTCATACAGTGGATAATAATAACACGCGGTTTCCGAATAATTTTATGCAATTTAACTTAGATTTGGCAGACTCTCGATAAAAGCAGTTCGTCACGATATTTGTATTATTGGCAGCTGTCGGACGCATCGTGCAGCTGGGCGGGCACAGATTACACGACCAACGAGCCCATCGAGACCACAGTCACCGTGACCTTCCCCGACAGCGAAACTGCCGTGCAGTTCTACGAAAGCTGCGAGGTATAGTGACTCCCCTCTCCCCTGCTCCCACATTATTCAACATTATATGTCATATACATTCCATACTACTACATCCATTAATTATCTAGGCTACAATGTATACGTAGGTCACTCGATAAATATTGAGATAAAAAAAAAACTATTGAATATATTAGTATTATTTATTTTACACTTTTTCAAAATACTCTCCATTACTCTCTATACAAAGTTCCATTCGTCTGAACCAACTTTGGAAGCACTTTTGCCAGACTTCATCAGATAGGTCCGAAATTGCTTCTTCATATACAGCCACGGCTTCTTCAGCACTCGAAAAAAACTTCCCTTTTATTTTTTCTTTCACCACCGGGAACAAAAAGAAATCGCAGGGAGCTAAGTCAGGACTGTAGGGTGGATGTGGTAAGGTTTCTATCCCAGCTTTCTCAATAAACGCCTTTGTTCTGAGGGAGGTATGTGAAGAGGTGTTATCGTGATGCAGCAAGATTCTCCGAAGTCCAGTCTTGGTCTCCTCTCTCGCACTGCTTTGAAAACTGGCGGCAATGCTACTGTAGTATACCAATCGGAGTTGACCTATAATTTTCCAGCATTGATGTTGATAAACGTCCGCCCCGTGAAAAGAAAGTAGCTACCATTTTTTTGCCGACGTTACGTGGTCTTTGTAGTTTTGTTGGTAACTTTCCCTCTGAGAAGACCCATACTGACGATTGCCGCTTGTTTTCCGGGTCATATTGGTAAATCCATGTTTCGTCACCTGTAATTATTTCCGATACACGCCGCGATGTCCCGTTGCGAATCGTAGATGCATCTCACGACACCAATCTACACGAGCCTGTTTCTCATTATCGGAGAGCAAACGTGGTATCCAACGACAACAGAGCATCCTTACTCCAAGATGTTGATGTAGAATGATGCTAACGCTCCCCGAACTGACGCCTAAGATATTCTCTATGTCTTTGTATGTTATTCGTGGATCTTCTCGCACCAACATTTCAGTAGTCCACACGTTTTCTGCAGTTACTGCTGTTTGCGGGCGACCACTGCGGTGGTCATCTTCGAGGCTGGTTTTACCCCTTTTAAATTCGTTGAACCATCTAAAAACTGTTGCCCGTGAAGGAGCAGAATCTCCTAACGCTGACTGCAGTCATTGCAAACACAATACCAAATTTAAAATCATAAAATATCATAGCATTCAAATGTTCTCGGTTAAGCTCCATTGTTACAAAGAAAAAATGCGGGAACCGTTTTAGAAAAATAACTGTAATATATTCATTATCGAAATTGGAGCGAATCGGCAACTTGTGTTCTTTTTTTAAATAAATTTGCTTTTTAAAAACATATAATTCAGGTGCGTTCCATTTTAAATTTCGAGCATCTCAAAACTTATCGAGTGACCTACGTATCTATAATAATAATAACAGGTGTTAAAGTGGAATATCAATGTCTGTACTTGAATGATATTTCGATGAAAACGACATTTATGATGTACGAAGTATGAAGACGCCCGCAACTTCGTTCGTGGAGGAGAAAAAGTCATATCACCTCTTTTTTATGATCCGACTACACGGATAAAAAGTATCCTATAACCATCTGGAGATCCCCAGCTACCCCTGTACCAAAAATAGTTGAAAACTGTTTAGCCAATTTTGGCGTGTTGAAAACCACAACGACTCATACAAACATACGAAATATTTTTCGATTTGGTGACCTCCAAATAGTCGGTAACAATCATTTTTTGAAAATATCTTCAATGGACAGACATTTCATTTGTACAACTTTATAATAGTATAGATGTATTATTGCCGTTAGACTACTTTTGAACGGCAATGGTAAGCAAAGCGGCAATCACTCTACTTAGTTCACTTAATTCGGCCGCCGAACTTGTTTCAAAATACTTCGACCAACGAAGTACTTTGTCTTCACACTAGTCAGTCCGTCTACTACTTTGGCGGTCGCAGCTGTCGGTCGACTAATTCCGACTACCGTGTTCGTTGCACTGTTGCGTCACTGCAAGTTGCATGCGGCGATCGATTTAATGCAATTGCCGCTTAACGCAAATATAGGGTCAATTTTATTTATTCGTGTTCGAGGATGTCGTACGGTCTCCGGACCGATTTACTTAAATGAGGTGTCATGAAAGACCATATAATGCACATTATTTGATTTTAACAAAGGGTCTGGCCGGACTGTTATAGTAAAATCGCCCCTGGCTGTATATGAAAACTGAATATGCAAGTTTATTTGCCTTATTGACAAATATAATTTTACTGAATATTAAGCCTTAAATACTTACGCGATTAGCGAAATAATAAAAAAAAACAGTTTTTATTTTTTATTGGCAAACTGCTTTATCGATTGACACGTCCTTCGGATATTTTAAATTTGTATATAAGACACATTTAACAAAAAAGAAATTAAGTCCTAGCTTCTTTTAAAGTCAACATTTTTGTCTGTTTAAGTTTTCTTTCTTTTTTTTTTACTTGCAAGTTAGCGACACCTACCATATATAAACAATTTAATATTCTATTTTTCAAAAATATTAGTTTGGATCAACAAAGTGAAAATGAAAAAATAAGCTTTTGTGTAAAAGGGTGGAAAAAAAGAATACCCATGAACGGCAACTTCCTTAAATAATGGAAATAGCTAATCTTGCAAAAACGTTTATTTTTGAAAACATTAAATACTTTAGTAATTCGCTCTGATGCTTAAGAAATTCATGCCTCATTATACCTAGGATGCTAGAAACGGGATCTAAACAATCGTTCTAGAAATGGAAATCTACGTCACAAAACTCCCTTTGAAACTCCGTGAAAACCACTTTGAAATCATTGAAATAAAACAATTTATCTGATTATATCACGTATATTATCTCATTTGAGTTCTTGACGTTTCGGAAGCTTTTCTACTTTCAATGGTCACGGGTGGACTGAGAAAAGATATATTTTCCTCTGTCAAAGTTACAATTTGTGCAAACTACCCATTTTTGAATAAACAAATAAAGGTGTACATACATGTCAGATGCGCCTAAGCTGTAAATGATAGCTTGCACACATGTGCCAGAAGGGCTTAACTATTTTATTTTAATAATTTACTAAGCAGCATTTCACAAATGAGGTGTACTGAGGAGAAAAGAAACTTAACACTTTGAAATCAGTTCGCTACCTTTTGATTTTACACGGACAGATACTCGTATATTTCACCTTTATATATATACAGAGAAGAGATAATATATTGTATTATATTTTTCTCTGGAAAAAATATTAGTTTATATTTTATATTAACATTGATCTGGAGAATCGTACTTCTCCTCTGCGTGTTCCAATTATAAATTAGTTATAACAGAATTATACAAGTTTTATGTATAAGTAAGACAATATTGTAATAGTTAATTGGTTCTCGCATATTATTTATTTTATATACTCTGACATTTAGAATTTTACTCTAGACACATTCTAGATTATATTTTTTTTATTGACAATCCTTTTGGGATTTTTCTTATTAATTATTTTTATTTGTAAAATGATGATTTTATTAATAATATTATACTTCAGTTAAATGATCTGATTAGGGTTTTCTGGATTTTCCCTAATCCTTGCAACAAATGTTGGATCATATTGTATGACTTCCAGCAAAGACTTCTCTCAATGTAACTGACAATTCGTAAGTGCTTGTACCTAGGCCTACTTGTATAAAGCATATTTTGATTTGATTTGATTCTCCATATATTTTCAGTGAACGTGATGTTTATTACTAATATGCATGTAAGAAAAAGAATAATAATTTTGTGACGTAGGTTTCCATTTCTAGAGGGATTGTTTAGATCCCGTTTCAAGCATGCTAGGTATATGAGGTATGAATTTCTTAAGTATTAGAGCGAATTACAAAAGTATTTAATGTTTCCAAAAATAAAAGGTATTTTTTTGGAGAATTAGCTATTTCCATTATTTAAGGAAGTTGCCGTTCATGGGTCTTCTTGTTTTCTACCCTTTTACACAAATAGCTTATTTCCACTTTGTTGATTCAAACTAATATTTTGAAAAAAAAAAATGTTATAGAATATTAAATTGTGTATATTATATCAAAATATGGTAGGTGTCGCTAACTTGCAAGTAAAAAAAAAGAAAAACTTAAACAGACAAAAATGTTGACTTTAAAAGTTACTTTATTTTTAATTTGTCTTATATACATATATAAAATATATATAGGCCAATAAAGAATAAAAACTGAATTTTATTTTTTTAATTATTTTGCTAATCGTAAGTATTTAAGGCTTAATATTCAGTAAAATTATATTTGACAATAAGGCAAATAAACGTGCATATTCAGTTTCATATTCAGCCAGGGGCGATTTTACTATAGCAGTCCGGCCAGACCCTTTAATACCAAATTAAATATTGACAAATATAACATTTTGAATAATATCTATTATCATGTAAATAGCTCGATAACCACGAGGATTATATAATTTAGCCTATTGATCAAGCTTTACGCTATTTTTATCAGCTTCTTATTTAGCCTATGGACTTTCATTTGAAACCTTATTTAAGTAAGATCAGTAGTTATTTAGAAGTACCTCTCAACAGAATAGGTCCGGCCGCAGCGCATCACAACCTTTTTCTTTAAATATGAGTAAATGAATACGCCTCGGCTGCCTTTGCAATTTTCCTGACACCACGCCTCTGCTGCCTACCCTAAATGACAATGGCTCCGTATAGGCGCAGAGAAACTGCCTACCCTGAAGCCCTGAACGACGATGGCTCCATATAGGCAAAGAAAAACTGCGTACCTTGGCTAAAAATCGTGTTCACGACACTGCTTGCCTGATCACACCTATTTATGTCTTATTTTGTTTCTTTTCAGTCTTGTAAGGAACAGAATTCTGCTGCGGACGCTGATACCGATTAATAGAATGGTTTTTGATTATCTTACCTGAGTAAATAGTATTATTGTATAGCAAATAGCTGTGAACTGTCTTAAGTAGATCCAGGTTTCTGATATTTTATTTCTTAAAGAACGTAAGAATCACTGTAGTTCAACAAATAGTCTTAACAATTGAGTTAAATTTATTTAACACAATCACAATATCATGAATCTTTACATAGTTAATAAGTAGGTATGTCTTTACCATGTCAATCAGTTGTATGTATTTGGCGTGTTAAGTTTTATCTTAGTAACGCATTTTCATTATTAGGAAGTGCGGCATCTATATTTAATGTTATACAGGTTGTTCTGTTGTCCTAAATCACGATAGAGTGGTTTTAAAGTTCCACGAATTGATCTGTTATTTTCATGTTTAGTGGATTGTTGTCAGAAATGTATTAATAACATTTTATTATGACCCCAAACAATATCGCTTCGGTGTTGATATCTATTAACTTCGTGCATGCTACCAATTGAAGCCAAGTAGGTTATGCTTCCTTTAAGGTGATTACAATTAAATTGATTTCCGTTGAATTAAAAATCAATTAATCGTGACGTGTTGGAAACGTTGATAAAACGTCATTTCTGAAATGGTACGACATTAGGAGTTTCCTTTTATTTAATTTCGAACAGTAATAAGCATGGTCAGACCACATGCATTTTCTAGAGGGGGGGGGGGATTATAATATTGGTTATGCTTCAACCCCACCCCCCCCCCATCCAAGTGCTCTTAACTATTAATTTTTAAAACCTATTTGAACAACCCGGTTGCGTTATGTTAGCACCTCATTTGTATGTAATATAGCTATCAGGTACAGACTTAACCAGAGTTTTTTTAATTTTTACCGTTCAAACTAAGTTTATTCACCTTATTACTCACAGTGTTCCAGATATTTTACAAGTTTAGAAGTATTATTAAGTAATTAATTATTAATAAATAACTGCTTACTATATTTTATCATTGTTGTGACTATTTTCAGTCATATATATGGCATGAAAAGTAATCGCTAATTATGGGTGAAAGTGTATCATTACATTTTTTAATCAAAAACCAGCGTCTCCAACATTCATTAGTATAATGATAGAAATAAATTCTTGAATATTCAGCTAAAAAAATTGAAGCAAATACTCCTCTTCTATATTCAAGATTAAACAGATTATATTTGAATAATTATTCTTTCTGTATTGCCTATTTACATTTGCTGATGTGGGTCAACAAATTAGTTATGTTTGTAAACAAACCTTTTAATGTTTAATGTTAAAAAAGTGTATCGATGTCTTTTTTACCAATATTGGTGTTAATGGTGTCAATGATTTGTGAAAACAGTAAAGTTATCCATTTATCTTAAAAATAATAACAGTTAATACATTATTTCTGATTGCAACCTGTGTTTTTTTACAAGTGTTTATTCTGATGTAGATTTTGGGTATGTACCTAATGACAAATTGGCCTTATCCATTTAGGTTCACTTCATCCACATTCCCATTTTGTCAACTAACTACCTAGGTCTCAAATAATCCACGTCGTAGCTTCTACAAACTCGATGACTATAGTGAGGTCAAATATAATAGTAGTCGGTGAACGAGGTAGAGTATAGTCGAATTAACAATGTGACCTAGTCGCCATTGTGTACGAAATGCTTACGAGCCAGGAAGTTGTCAAAATTCGAATATGGTCGAAGCGACCCTGAGGGTGTGTTTCCATTCCACTGAAGCGGAGCTGTGTGAAGGTATCCACTCTCCGTAGATTCAAATTCGGGCGAATTTGAATCTCTCTAATCTACGGACCAACAGCGACACAACCCTAATTAGTCCGTTTCGCGTAGCTCCGCTTCAAACGAAACTCAGCCGAGCCAAGTGACGTGACGACTGTGATGGTGGTTAAATTATCTTGTGAGTGACTCATTGGAGCTGATATCATTTTAATAAAGTATACAAGTAGACGAAGCGATTTTGTAGCCTAATCTTAAGGGTCCTAGGCATTTCTTCAGCGAACGAGAAGCGAGTAGAACCACATAAGTGTAGAGGGGTGGATCGGCGCTGCGTGTACGGCACCAAGAAGGTTATCTTGCCGTGGTGAGGTTTAGGAAAGTAAATATGAACAACAAACCTTGCTCGGCAGTTGTGGCTATAATTTTACTATAAAATAAAGCACAATTTATATAGATACTTAAACCACGGATGAACTACGCTAGGAAACTGTATCTAATGGAACGCAATGGAACGTTACAAAATAAGCAGTCGTCGCTTTCGGTGCAAAAAGCAAGAAGGGAAGTGACAGTAAAGGGAACGGGGTTACCAGTCTAGTCGTTACGTTGGTTATTTAAGGCATACCATACCTGAAAATGTTCCAACAATAAGTAATAGTACAAGTACAGTAATTTCACTTCCTCGTAAAAACGTGCCTACTCTATGCCTCTCTGACTATCGTATAACTTGTATTCATTCGCACACGACACGTATAGTGCTAGGGTTGTCACGTTAAGAATATATCAATGAGGGCAAAAAATCTGACGCCAAAACATCATAATGCGTGACTAAAAATGTTTCATTTTGTCTCGTATTCATGTCAATACGTATTTAATTTAAGTACTACCTACATCTAGGTATTTAACTGTTTAAGTCGCGTAAAGCACAATTTCATAATAAACACGTACCTACCTCCTACTAAAAAAATAAACTTACTGTTCACAATTTGACGGCAACTTAAAAAAGAGTACTTTCCGTCCTTATAATATGTATTCAAACAGAACAACTCACGTAACTTCTTTTCGAAGTTCATGGCGCTTTTTAACCGACTTCCAAAAAAGGAGGAGGTTATATGTTCGATAGTTGGTATATTTTTTATATAATCATTAATCGATTGTTAAGGTAAGTATATCAATACGACACGCTTCGAGACCGATCGATCCCGACGGTAGATCGCAGCGTACATGCTCACTAGCTCGGCTAGCATGCATGACACTTGATGCTGATTCCGAGCGTCAAACGCGTTAGGCAATACGGGGCCGGTCAATCCGGCAAGAAGGTAAATATCTCGGTTCGGGGGCCACTGCAAGCCCTGTGGTAGAACAGAAACCAGCCATTTGACATTTTACATTCCGCCGTAATGGACAACATTTCATTTTTTAAAAGTGACTACAATTGAAATATCATGGATAGATTTGGGCTCTCTGAACACATTAACATTATTTTTGGAATTTTTGGATCACTAATTTAAAAAACAATGAATTTTATTAGCAAATGATGAAATTGAGGCTAAACAAAGTAAATTACACGGCTTTATATTATGAGAAAAAATAATAATAATAAAACAATTTAACGGCTTATATCGCGTATATAATCTCATTTGAGTTCTCGACGTTTCGGAAGCTTTTCAGCTTTCCATGGTCACGGGTGGACCACCCGTTAAGTTAAGGCTGATCTCCTCGGGGGTATATTTTAGCACTTTGTACCTAATTAACAAGTAGCCTTAAGCTTCGGCCATGCCGCCGCTCAAAATACGGTGACTGTACGGACTCGCAGTGGCATGCCGTAAGCGTCACGATTTTATCGCAAGCTCTTCACACGGCTGCTCAAAAAACGCTGACGGTGCGTTTACGCGGCTAAATGTATAAATAAATCGTGACGCATAAAGCCGCGTCACCGCGTATACGCAGCGTTAAGCAGCGGTGTAGAGCGTTAAGCATGCGATAAAATCGTGACGCTTACGGCACGTCACTGCGATTCCGTACCGTCACCGTATTTTAAGCATGGTTGTGGCCGGTGCTTTAACTGATCAGCAAAAAAAACGAAGAGGTGTAGGTACTTGGTCATATTCACCCCGCTCTTCTCGCGTACAGGGGATGAATCGGCTTGCGGCTTAGCAACTTCACTAAACTGTTCAAATTTAAATAAAATATCAAGTGTTATTTGATAAAATAAGATAAGATATTTATTGCAACCAAGTTACAGACTTAAGTCTAGTTACAAGGACCCTTGTCGGGTGTAGCAAACATTTTTATTAGGTACAAAATTAACTTAAATCTATACATACACTATGTCTTAGGTATAGTTTTACTTGTTTATGTAAATAAAAACGTCGTAGATATTTCAATCACCCATGAATTCCACAAACATCTGCACAAAAAATACATATTGCAATTAAAACATAAATAACTGAGAAAATAAATTATTTCAGAATGTTTACTTTACACAAAAGTACTTTTGAAGAAGTCTTCTATTCGGAAGCACCAGTAGTCAGACATGTAAAAGTGCCTGCAGGGCATATTTACAGAATAAAGATTAATTCATTTTTTTGGAGCTGACGTCCAGTGGCGTGCGGTCCATATAAGCACAAAGGCACTGCCTACCCTGAACGACCATGGCTACATACAAGCATAGAGAAACTACTTACCCTGAAGCCCTGAACGACCATGGCTAGATACAGGCATAGAGAAACTACCTACCCTGAAGCCCTGAACGACCATGGCTACATACAGGCATAGAGAAACTACCTACCCTGAAGCCCTGAACGACCATGGCTCCATATAGGCACAGAAAAACTGCCTATCTTGGCCAAAAACCCTGTGCACGCCACTGGTGACATCTAATCAAATTATAATAACCTACTAGCTTTTGATAGACTTCGTCTGCGTATAACACTTTTATCATGTGTCCCGGGAAAAAAAGTATCCTATGTCTAACACGGGATTCAAGCTATCTCCTTACCAAATTTCCAGCCGGTCCAGCGGTTTAGCCGTGAAAGCGTAACAAACAAACAGACAGAAAGTTACTTTCAAAATTCTTATTAGACGTCTACAGCCAGAGGAAATGCCCATTTTTGCCGCACGGGACCTGCAGAAACTTCCACCCGTGACCTTTGACCATATCGACTGCACTAGATTGTTAAAAGATGTTATCATTCTACAGAAAGAGGTTGGCCTAATTCGGAAAGAGTTTGTGACCAAGACGGAATGTGATTCATTGAAAAAGGAATTTCTGAACATGAAGGAAGCTTCGTTGGTAAATAACTTTGATTGTTGTACCCAGTTTGTGAATAAGAATAGAGGTGGTAATTATACAAATCGATTGAGTTTTATTGTGGACTAGATGTGCCCGCGGCTCCGCACGCGTGGAATTCGGTATGTGTCAGTAAGCGTCTACTTCACCCCTCTCCCCTGGTGGCGTAACTTGAAGTAAAGTCCAGATAAAATATTATACAATTACCACTAAATAAAACTACACCAAAATCAATAGTTTTTCGCCCTTATTCAATTTTTTTACGTGATTTAAAAGACATAGAGTATAGGTATACTTAGTAGGTGTATATCGGACGATACAGTACCACTTTTCTATTTTGACGTCCTTATCCAAATCAACTCCATGACAAATATCATCCAAAACGGTTATCCAGTCAAATCAGTCTAAGGATTAAAAGGTAAGAACACATAGAAATCCATACTTCCTAACAAACTTTCGAATTTAGATCTAATATTATGTAAAAGTAAGATAAGAGGAAAGGTGAATATAGATATCAAAACCGTGAGGCCAAGTATTTATATTTTATTTAAAGTTACGTTTATGCATGCACAACTAAATATGTACATACATACTCCAATTTACATAACGTTGACATTTTACAATATTTTTTGTACACCCCATTGTGAGTCTTCCCGGTGGGCATCGGCACAATTAGCTCCGTGCAGCTGGTGACGCGCGAGCATGCCCTGTAGAGCTTCCCGTGCGAGAAGCAGCCCGTGCGCAGGTCCACGCCGGCGGCACGCAGCGTCTGCCCCGGCGACTTGTAGATGGTCATGGCGATGCAGACGCTCACGAGGAACTGTAGGCGCTTGAAGAGGAACTGTAGGCGCTTGAAGCGGAACGGGAAGTTGCTCGGGATGAGGGGGATGCGGGAGATGAACATTGAACACGGCTTCTCCGACGCCGCACACTATCAGGATTTGCGCCTCGATGAGGTTTCGCTGCAGCTGCACTACTTTTAGCTTGTTTCCGTTTCATAACTTTGCAGGTGACAAATTCCGAAGAAGCATGATCCGAACTCCAATTTTTAGAGCAATGGGGAATGGATGCAAATTTTCAATAATCTTGAAATTTTGTTTATAGGTAGTAATAAGCCTCCTTATTGTCAGAAAAAACTACAGATTTTTCTGTTGCTTGGAAAAAAATAAAAAGATGAAAATATGTTGGTGGGTCTATATGCCCGTCTTATACGGTACGGCAAAAATAACAGTACATTTACAGCCATTTTTAACCGACTTCCAAAAAAGGAGGAGGTTCTATGTTCGACAGTTTGTGTTATTTTTCACGTAAGTATGTTCACCGATTACTCCGCCAATTGTAGACCGATTAAAAAAAATATATTTTTATTTTAAAGAATATACTCCTGAGGTGGTCCCATTGCCACCAAGTTGGGATCTGATGATGGGATCTCAGGGAAATCGAGGGCAATCCTCAAATTTTATAGGCACTTTTTCATATATTCTTTTAAGCTATTTAAGTATTTGCATATGGTAGTCATCATCTCATCATGCTGAGCTGATGACGGAAAGTACAACTCCTTAGTAGTTAAGAGTTAGAGGATAATTCTAAAAAAATCATCTATTTTAGGTAGATACGTTAAGACTGTTAGTCATATTCTTTAAAGTGTGTCCCTGAAGTAGTCTCCTTATCACCAAGTCAGGATCAGATGATGGAATACCATGGAAATCGAGAGAAACTCTCAAATATTATAGGCAACTAACAATGTTTTGTAAATATTTTTCTAAAGTTATCAGTTGTTTTCCTCTGGTTGTCATCATTTCACGCTTAGCTGATGATGGAAGGTACAATGAACTAACCAACTTTTACATTTCTTACTTCCAAAGACTCGAGATGCGTGCAAAGTGCCTCATCAATCTTCCCATTCTCGGCTCTAAAACATAATTTATATCACTACTAAAATCCATCACTAAAAAGCAAAAAAATATTTTTTTTGAATAAATAAAGAACCAACTTCAAAATTAACTAAAAAGCCATAAATAATCTTTTATGTACGGTATGGGTCACATTTGAATCACCTTTTGAAGTCGGTGCCAATCGTGATGTAAATAAAGTTCTTTATTCACCAAAAATACGAATTACTATGACTAATAAATATATATGTTGGTATATAATAACTAAAGGCTCGCCGCCGCGGTTCTTAATAGTAATAAATTAATGGTTTGGCACCGACTAAAAAAGGTGATTCAATTCAAATGTGATCCGTACCGTACATAAAAGATTATTTTTGGCTTTTTAGTTTATTTTGAAGTCGGTTCTTTTTTATTTAAATTTTTCTAATCGAAAATATCAATGCTGCAGGTATATAGGCCCACCAACATCTTTTTATTTTTTTCTAAGCCACTGAAAAATCTGTAATTTTTTTCTGACAATATGGAGGCTTATTAATTACTACCTATAAACAAAATTTCAAGATTTTTGAAAATTTTCATCCATTCCCCATTGTTGTGCTGGGAGTCCTGAAGCGCTCAATGAGTTTAGGAACTCCATCGGGTATGTTGTGACGCTGCCTTCATCCACGACAGTGTTAATGGAATTATATACTGCCTGTTCACCTTCGATTTCCGCCAATATCCGCGCATTAACAGCTCTCTCACAAACCCAAGAGTTCTCACGTCGCGTCACCTGGCTCAGGTCTCCCTATACGCTCCGAATGTGGTCTTCATCGGACGGAATGATCCTGCATAACGTCTCTGGTAATCGAACCAGGGCGTTGGTTTCCTCCAAAAGTCCTTCTCCCACCTGAAGCAGTACCTGGGCGAATTCGTGCACATGTGCGCCTCCTCCTTGTTGATACCACCGAGCCATTTATCTCGTATTTTGTTGTATTATTAAATCAATTATTCAATTAATTTTGTCGATATCCGTACCCCCTCTTCTAAACTTAGAGTTAATTTGGCAAATTGCTTCCTCAGTGGCTTAAGTTATATCATAAAATATTTATTTTAGCGCCACCTAGTAGTTTAGGGGGGTACTCGATAGTTCGTAGGCTCGAGAAACAGCTAGAGTAGGTTTGAGAAAAGTTTGCACCTCCTTCCTAAGTAGCGCCATAAGATTCAGGTGCAAACTTAACTCAATCAAGTGTAGTGGCTACCCCCCCTTTAGGGGTTGAATTTTTATATCCTGGCCGGGGATTTTCTCGACAGATTCGTAAAATTTGCATCAAAATCTGTTCAGCCGTTTTCACGTGATGCGCGTACAAATAAACAGACAAACAGATAAACAGATAAAAATTCTAAAAACTGCTGGAACGTGTTTTGATATCAATTCTAAGTATCCCCAGCCAACGTTTTTCGAATATCTTCCATGTACAGACTTTCGACCCTCTTCAGCTTTATTATATGTATAGATAGATATCACAATACAACTTATCTATTACATTTTTTTGGGAAATGTAATTACAAAAAATATCACAGCGTTTCATAAATTCATTTGGAAAATCATTTCTCTCAATTTATCATTATAAATTTTATTATACAAATTTATGTGATCTCGATCTCTCTCGCCCCTGACAATATCACTATTTTTACAATCCGCTTTTTACGTAGGTATATGTACCTGAACCACTGCCCAGCCACGCCATATCAGCACATCGCCACTTCTGTTCTATACAAAAACTTTTAAACATAAAAATAAAACCTACTCCAAAAAACTAAAAAGTAAAAGATAACGCGATAATTCAGTTTCTTCAAATTACTTACAAGTAACCGTTTGTATACTCAATCTATACAGTATATACAATTAATCTTATTTTGGCGTCGGTGCCATATAAAGAATTTGTAAAATATTGAAAATTGACGATATTAGTAAGTTGTGACACGATGGCACCGACTCTAAATAATATTAATTGTATATACTGTATAGATTGAGTATACAAACGGTTACTTGTAAGTAATTTGAAGAAACTGAATTATCGCGTTATTTTTTACTTTTTAGTTTTTTTGGAGTCGGTTTTAGTTTTTTGTTTAAAAGTTTATTTATTTTACACTTTTTAGTTAATCGTTACTTAAAAGTGTATCTCGTGACGATTCGAACAAGGTCAAACACGGCTAGGATACATTATTTTATTACATAGATCTGGTGCCTACCTTCCGGCTCCATCATCAAATCAATTCGATGGTACCATTCTCATCAGGAACATTTAAATTTGTGACTATGAAGTTGCTTAGCTAAATTAATCAAGATATTTTGTCGCCACCCGTAAATCATTTATCATTGAGGAGTTCCGATGGCATTCTGTGGTCTTCTGCATCAGTTCCACTTCACCAATTTACACTTTCTGAATGCAAATGCTTATTATGTTTCTTAAAATACCAAAATCGCTATATGTATGCCTACAATATTTGAGGAGTTCCTTCAATTCCTCATGGATTCCATCATCATATCTTCACCAAAATTAAATGGGACCAACTAGAAAGTACCTTCTATAAAACCAAAAAAATTTTTTTTAAATCGGTCAAATAGTCTTTGAGTAATCGGTGAACACCCAAAAAAAAAACATTCCGTCCAATTGAGAACCTCCTCCGTTTTTTGGAAGTCGGTTAAAAATCACAAAGCTCTTTGTAAAATGGTTCACCTGGATGTGCGTTAAAATCGCCCAGAACAAAAACACTGTCCGCATTTAGACATTCAATAATTGCACTTATTTCACTAAAGCACTCTCCGTAAACTCAGGTAGGTTAGATATATCGCCCGTAGGCATGTACACCGAGAATATTAGCAGCAAACGGTCACCGATACCGATGTGTGCGTTTGGCGGCTATCAGTGGTAGTATCCTACACTCAATAACTCGAACAGACGTAAACACTCTCTTTCTATACATCAAAGCGACACCTCCGTAAGGTCTTCCTCTCAAAATCCCTATTGAGGTATCCACGGCTGATTTGCTCGTATATTCGAAATTATCATCAATTTTCCCGATATAATTTATATCGTGTGGCAGAAGCCAGGTCTCTTGCAGGGCAATAATATCAGCTGATTTACATATTTCTCTTATTCCCTCCACCGATCTCGTCGCGGACTTACAATTAAAGGTAACTAATGTCATATCTGTTAATCTTCGGTCAGCCATAAAGTATAGTTTATTATCTTAACTCGATACTCCTTCTTTCCTTATTTCCACTTAAATCCACAAATTTACGAAATATTATTCCATCAGGCCATAAGTCTCTCATAAAAGTTGAAAACTTATGCCGCGGAACCAGTACTTTATATGGGTCATATGGCTTCACTCTTCGTGCAACGATTTTTTGTAGGTCAACTCGTATTTGGGTGTTTTCAAAAATGTACTGACAAATATCTAATACTGACACGTTCTTATCCACATTATCTATGAAAAGCGGGACTTTTATATTTGCCGCCTTAAATCTATTTTGCGAGTTTGTTACTGCCTTGCCTGTCAATTCAATCTGTTTTTCAACCTGTTTTTTTGCACTTTTATCCATTCGTTATCGGGCACCGCGCCGTCGACTTCCATTGACCTCCTACCGCTATTATTCCCGCGTAGGTTTTTTGACATTCCGTCTCGCATTCATTAAGGCGAAGGGGTGGGCAAATCACTGAAATCGAGGTGTTTTTGTGTTTTTTTTTATATTGTATGTAGCATGTAGAGATCTGAAAAGTAACTATTCAGGACACATATATACTTAATTATGAGTTGATAGAGTAAGTTCGTTCCTATCTGATGTAACTAGGCCTAGAAACTATATTTATGGAGCAGATTTTTAAAAATCTTCTACAGCTTTTTTTCCGCCTGTGAGCAATTCTACATTACCATATTTTGCACATCTACTTTTAAAACCTTGGTCTACTAACTGATAGGAAAAAACTTAGTCTAATTTATGTAATACGGAGTTTAGACCCAAAATCAACTTTCACCTACGACATTTCAACGAAGTCAACGCACTAAATATTTGATCAGTGTAAAAGCGTAGGCGCTTTAGCAGTGAAAGCGACGTTGCGTGCTCGCGCTATGCCACGGCGGCGCGGCGTGCGCTCACGCTGTTGCCAGCTCGCTTCCATCTATCCATAGTGATAATGTTTTTGAATTCATTCCGTCAACTGATTGCGTTTGTTATGTTTTGATGTGTTCTATTCTACGATTTAGTACCAGTATAATAGGGAAGATGACTTAATTTTAAAAATAAGTCAATATTGTAGATTAATAAAAATATTGGACACGTATTTTTTCTTTTTTTACTTACTCGAAAAATAAATGTGGTGATGGTGGTGATGGTGGTGGTGATGGTGGTGATGATGATGATGGTGACGGAGGTGGATGGTAGTGGATGATGTAATTGCTATTGGATGATGTATTTGCAACAACCATCACTACCATCATCACCGCCACCACCATCCACTACCATCCACCACCATCACTATCATCACCATCACTATCATCATAACCATCACCATCGCCACCATTATCACCATCAACACCACCACCACCACCATCATCATCGTCATCATCATCATTATCATCATGACCATCAACACCATCACTATCACCACCACCACCACCACCATCATCCACTGCCATTCACTACTATCACCATCGTCACCACCACCACCACCATCATCACCATTCACGCCACCACCACCACCATCATCCACTACCATCCACCACCGTCACCATCATCACTATCACCAGCATCCCATTCATCACCATCACCACCATCCTAATCATCACCATTACCACCACCACCATCATCACCACCATCACTACCACCATCCACCTCCACCATACACCAATAATTATCCAATCCTGAATACCAGTAGATACCCCCAGGGTCCATCAGAATCTAGAAAATGGTTGACAGTCCGGAAGGTTTTTATATCCTTCCGAATTCATAATTTAAAATAGGCACAAACAAAAATCTTTCAATTGACACAACACATAATTTCAGCAAGCAGCAAGGTCAAAATAACAAACTGGAATAAAGTAGCCTCAAAACAAGCGCCACCATACTGCAAAAGGAGTCGATAGTTCACAACTAGTCAATGCGCGTTACGACGAGTCGAGAAAGAGCAACTAATATATACTAGATGGCGCGCGCGCTCGAAGTATTACGTTCGGGCCGAACGAGCAAGGTCATTTCCCCATCTCTTCGCCTTAAGGCGCTCTTTTCCCGTAGGAGCCGCGCGCATCAGTTTTTTGATTCCTTCGGAAATATAAGAAACAATGTTTTAAATTTGTGAAAAAAATGTACGTCATACTTAAGGATCTGGCAGATATGTGATCGATTTCAACAACGAAATTAGATCAATTTTGCTCGATAGAAAAAAATCCCAAAGTTACCCCTTTTTTTAACAATAAATCAATCTCAGGGCTACAATACAAACTCTTTCGACTTGTTTTTTACGTAAATGTATAGGTAATAAGAATATCTAGATGAATTCGTTCAGATTGTCTCGGCAACACCATCAAAACAATTTCTATGGTTAAATACCTACTAAATGGGCGAAGGCCACAACTCGCTAACGCACTTAAGCCCTCTTCAGTCGCGCGGCAGCGCTTTTAGAGGATGGACTTGCGTCAGTGTGTTCCGCGCGGTCACGTGATCATATTATTTACAATTTGTGATAGAAACAATGGGAAACAAAGCGTTAAAACGTAAGAAAACCGGCCAAGAGCATGTCGGACCATGCTCAATGTAGGGTTCCGTTTATACAAAAAAATGCACTACAGATGAAAAAAAAACACTAACAAAAGAGCGTATCTCTCCGGCACTAACGTCTTTTTGCTGAGAAGCGCAGTTTTTTTGGCAAAACTTAAAAACGGTATGTCCGATCATGTTGATAACAATTTTCGTTGAAAGTATATATTAAAATTTATATTTGTTAATTTTTACATATTTTTTGAACATACCGTTTAGAAAATAGAGGGGGGTGGGACACAATTTTTGCTACTTTCGGAGCGAATATTTCCGAAAATATTCAATAAATCAATGTTATTTTCTAGAAACCTCATAGTTTTTTAAAAGATCTGTCGAATTAAGTGATTTTTGTTTCAGTTTTGGCTACATGTATAGTGTTCCATTCCTAGAAATATATATATATTTTATTTAACTATCAAACTAATTAGCGGCTTACATAAGACACCTATGTTCCAAATTTCATCAATATACATCTTATGGTATTTGAATAAAATGCCTGTGATATACGGACGGACGGACGGACATGACGAAACTATAAGGGTTCCGTTTTTGCCATTTTGGCTACGCAACCTTAAAAAGTTATTGGCTGCTTTAAAAAAAAATTAACAAAGAAAAAACTTAAAAATTTTAATTTTAAGTTTTTTATTTCAAAATAATTTATTATGTTTATGTAACACATATGCAAATAGTATACATAAAACATACAATAATATGATAATATTGCTTTCATACAAAATGAATATACAGGGTGGAAAGGCACGACGATCCTTTCCGCAAAAGGAAGATTGTTGACATTTAGTACTGTATTTTTTCTATAGAAACTAGGCTCATATTCGTAAGTATTTTGAAGTTATAGGCAATTAACTTTTAATGCAAAATACTGCAAGTGACAACCCTCATTAGGTTCAGTAACATTTAACAATAACACAAGGCTTTTATCAAAACATCATTTATACCCATAATATTTCCCAGTCAATATTACAATTGTGTGTGTACACTTCGATGTAGGTAGATAGTACGTTGTAATAGTAGGGTTGTCACTAAGAATAACATTAATTAATTTCAACATTTTGACTAATTGTTCGTTACAAAAATCTAAACATTACGAATCAATTCTTCATCACTTAAACTAGTGACCGACTGAAACATGTTTTTTTGCCGAAACCGGTTTGGTTTGATATATTTTCGACCGAAACCGAACCTTTTATAAACGTGATTAAAAGTTGATTAAAAGTATTAAAACGTTGAATAAAATGTCAGTGGGGCCGTTCTTTCTACATATTTGACTAACGAAATATCTCGCCAGCCTAATATTACAGGTTTCTACGTTCAATATAAGGACAAAATCGCTGACTCGCTACTTAGTTATGGGCTTATTGTGTATGGACGAACGTTTAGTACTTATATTAAAGATGTAAAAAATATACAGAAAAGACTGATAAAATTCCTCGTAAGTAAAAATGTTAAAAATAAGTGTAATGGAGAATATGACAAGTTATTTAATTTATGTAAAATTCTACCAGTTGATAAAAAAGTTAAATATCTGATAGGTTTAGAGTATTTCTATGATGATGAGCACAAAGTGGCTAAAAATAACAGAATTAATACTAGAAGTGTTACACAGAGAAAATTAATACAACCGAGTGTAAAAAACTACTACGGTGAAAGGACCTCAAAATATTTAGTACCAAAATTTTTTAATAAGATTCATTTACTTAGACACGACTGTAAAATAAGTAAAACTGTTTTAAAATCAAAACTGAAGGACTTCCTCCTCGAAGATAAGCCAGTGTCATCGTAAACACGCTGACGCGCTGTCCTCGAGGACGAAGTACCTACATAATAAATATGATGCGTGTGCAGATTTTTCTAACCGGCTCATTTGTATATCATGTAGTTATATTAAGTGTTTGAAATCTGAGCGCTTCTCGCCATTAAACGTCACAGTTTGGCGAGTAATAATTACTTTGTAAAATGTTATTTTTATAAGTTAAATAAATAAAAATAAAAAATATATATATATATGTATATAAATACTAAATGCCCTTGCTAATTCGAATAAAGTCATATTTAGATGGGTACCAGTACACTCCGACATTGACGGAAACGAACGAGCAGACAAACTTGCCAACAAGGGTGCGGGCAAGCCCCAAGTCGGCCTGGAACCCTTTTGTGGGAACACAAAACGAAAGGCATACGTTCTGTTCAACGACTTATATAGATCTAAGGCAATCGAGGAATGGCAGCACGTAAAGGGACAAAACAACTCGAAAATCTTCATTAAGGCATTCAAGCAAAAGTTGTCAAAAGAGATACTACACCTAAAAAGACCGAAAACTTGCGAAATAACAAGAATCCAGACGGACCACTGCAAACTAAACAAGCACCTGTTTCAAATGAGTACGAAACAGGACGCAGTATGCAGATTCTGCCAAGAGACAGAGAAGACTGCAATGCACATCCTCTGCTTCTGTGGACCACTTATGAGGAAAAGATGCAACATGTCGTGCCCCCGGAAGAGATACAACACTTCACTGCCCAAAGAATCTGGGAATTCCTAGACTCAACGGGTCACAGTAGTGAACTTTAATAAAAGGCTGCCACAATAGATCACATCTGGTCGAAGCGGCAAACAGAAGGCAAATCAACAATAATAAAATAATACTCAAATATCATAAAAAGCACATTTTTGGATTTCCCAAAAAACGCTTCATGCTAAAGCCTACATGCATGTGAGGTCACACGCTAGTATCATATATAGGGAAAAAAGCTCTTTGTTCTGCAGCTATGTTCAAACTTGCGTTTATCGAAATGGTTTTATAAAAAAAAAACAAAACATTTTACGGGTTATTCAATGGTATTATTAGTTATTACTATTTTCATACTTTAAAATGGAGTTTCCCACCCAACTTTAAAGACTTATAAAACAAGCAACACGTAAGGTATCGAACTCAAAATTTAAACGTAGTTTATTTTTCTTGTTTTTCAGGATCTTATATAAAAAAAATCCTACTGTCAAATTGCCTATTCTAAAAGCTATAAAATAAAATGTATTATTAAAATATGATAATCATATTGCAATGTATGTATTTTCTTTTAGTTTTACTTTTAATTTTTATAATCACAATCAGCTAGCCTTGAAAGGTCCATTCAAATATACTTATTAGCTTTTTATTATTACTATAGGAATCTTTATGTACATTGTACATTTCATATATTACTGGTACTGTTTTATAAAGATTAATAAACTATAATTAGTATAATGTTGTACATTACATTTTTTTACTTCTTTTACTTACTGAGAGTCATAATTTTAATTCAACACCGTATAAAGCTTCTACAAAATTGAGCATACAACTTCAACATATTTGCCAGCAATGCCGAGCGCACCCGAAGATAGCTGAACGCGCCCCGAAAGTACGATGTTGTAAGTTTCGGCACGGCCGAAAGGTTCGGCTGTTTTTTGGCCGAAACCAAACCTCTAGCCGAAACATGACTTTTGGGCTGAAACTGGCCGAAACCGAAACCGAATCTTCGGTCGGACGCTAACTTAAACTAACCCCCCTTTGTGGAAAGGATCGTCGTGCCTTTCCACCCTCTATATCAAACTTGATATATATCGGATATATATCATAACTATAATCTCAATGTAACTGACAATTCGAAAGTGCTTGTACCTAGGCCTACTTGAATAAAGCATATTTTCATTTGATTTGATATCCGATATTTAGATATTTATAATAAACTAGCTTCTGCCCTCGACCTTATCCGCCTTAAATTCGTTTATCGCGGATAAGGGTATTTTTCCGGGATAAAAAGTAGCCAATGTCCTTCCCCTGGACTCAAACTATCTCCATACCAAATTTCATCCAAATCGGATCAGCGGTTTAAGCGTGAAGAGGTAACAGACTGACAGGCAGACCAGACCGACAGACGGACAGACAGACAAAATGACAGACACACTATCGCATTTATAATATTAGTATGGATATCGGATATTTTCGAACCCTGATGCATATACAATAAAAACTCTAAAAACGTGAGCCTGCACGACCAGTTAAAATACGGAGGTCTTAAGATCACTACTATTGTGACCGTCTGTGCTATTATATGGCTGGCGCGCGAATTTGCGATCACGTGCTCCACGGGTCGGGGCACGCGGGCGGGGCTTCACAGATTGCCGCGCACCTCACCCCCTCAGATGGGTTACAGAGTCGAATCATATCGCCTTAACTAAAATTGTATGCGAGTCAGCCACTGGTACAGGCCGCTGCGCAGGCGCTCCGACAATGTTTGGGCTCGTATTACGAGTCTGTTCGCTGCCGCGTTTCGCGAGTATGCTCACTCTCTCGCACTCAGGCGTTGCTCACGCGAAATGGCTAAGATTACATATGGGCCGCTGCCCAGTGTATCTATACCACGGAAATGAATTTATGAAATGCTGTGATATTTTTTGTAATGACATTTCCCAAAAAAATGTAATAGATAAGTTGTATTGTGATATCTATCTATACATATAATAAAGCTGAAGAGGGTCGAAAGTCGGTACATGGAAGATATTCGAAAAACGTTGGCTGGGGATACTTAGAATTGATAACTGAACACGTTCCAGCAGTTTTTAGAATTTTTGTCTGTTTGTCTGTTTATCTGTTTATCTGTTTGTCTGTTTATTTGTACGCGCATCACGTGAAATCGGCTGAACAGATTTTGATGCAAACTACGAATCTGTCGAGAAAATCCCCGGCCAGGTTATAAAAATTCAACCCCTAAAGGGGAAGTAGCCACTACACTTGATTGAGTTAAGTTTGCACCTGAATCTTATGGCGCTACTTAGGAAGGAGGTGCAAACTTTTCTCAAACCTACTCTAGCTGTTTCTCGAGCCTACGAACTATCGAGTACCCCGCTAAACTACTAGGTGGCGCTAAAATAAATATTTTATGATATAACTTAAGCCCCTGAGGAAGCAATTTGCCAATTTAACTCTAAGTTTAGAAGAGGGGGTACGGATATCGACAAAATTAATTGAATAATTGATTTAATAATACAACAAAATACGAGATAAGTGGCTCGGTGGTATCAACAAGGAGGAGGCTCACATGTGCACGAATTCGCCCAGGTACTGCTTCAGGTGGGAGTAGGACTTTTGGAGGAAACCAACGCCCTGGTTCGATTACCAGAGACGTTATGCAGGATCATTCCGTCCGATGAAGACCACATTCGGAGCGTATAGGGAGACCTGAGCCAGGTGACGCGACGTGAGAACTCTTGGGTTTGTGAGAGAGCTGTTAATGCACGGATATTGGCGGAAGTCGAAGGTGAACAGACAGTATATAATTCCATTAACACCGTCGTGGATGAAGGCAACGTCACAACATACCCGATGGGTTCATAAACTCATTGAGCGCTTCAGGACTCCCAGCACAACAATGGGGAAAGGATGAAAATTTTCAAAAATCTTGAAATTTTGTTTATAGGTAGTAATAAGCCTCCATATGGTTGAAAAAAATTAAAGATTTTTCTGTGGCTTAGAAAAAAATAAAACGGTGTTGGTGGGCCTATATACCTGCAGCATTTATATTTTCGATTAAATTTTTTTAAATAAAAAAGAACCGACTTCAAAATAAACTAAAAAGCCAAAAATAATCTTTTATGTACGGTACGGATTACATTTGAATCACCTTTTTTAGTCGGTGCCAAACCATTAATTTATTACTATTAAGAAACGCGGCGGTGAGCCTTTAGTTATTATCTACCTACATATATATTTAGTCATAGTAATTCGTATTTTTCATGAATAAAGAACTTTATTTACATCAGGATTGGCACCGACTTCAGAGAGAGATTATTTCGGAGATTATTTATAGCTTTTTAGGTTATTTTGAAGTCGGTTTTTTATTTATTCAAAAAAAATATTTTTTGCTTTTTAGTGATGGATTTTAGTAGTGATATACAGTATTTTTAGAGCCAAGAATGGGAAGATTGAGGAGGCACTTTGCACGCATCTCGAGTCTTTGGAAGTAAGAAATGTAAAAGTTGGTTCGTTCATTGTCCCTTCCATCATCAGCTCAGCATGAAATGATGACAACCAGAGGAAAACAACTGATAACTTTAGAAAAATATATACAAAACATTGTTAGAGCCTATAATATTTGAGGGTTTCTCTCGATTTCCCTGTATTCCATCATCTGATCCTGACTTGGTGATAAGGAGACTACTTCAGGGACACACTTTAAAGAATATGACTAACAGTCTTAACGTATCTACCTAAAATAGATAATCTTTTTTAGAATTATCCTCTTAACTATTAAGGAGTTGTACCTTCCGTCATCAGCTCAGCATGATGAGATGATGACTACCATATGCAAATACTTAAATAGCTTAAAAGAATATATGAAAAAGTGCCTATAAAATTTGAGGATTGCCCTCGATTTCACTGAGATCCCATCATCAGATCCCAACTTGGTGGCAATGGGACCAACTCAGGAGTATATCCATTCAAATAAAAAAATATTTTTTAAAATCGGTCTACAATTGGCGGAGTAATCGGTGAACGTACTTACATGAAAAATAATGCAAACTGTCGAACATAGAACCTCCTCCTTTTTTGGAAGTCGGTTAAGAATGGCTGTAAATGTACTGTTATTTTTGCCGTACCGTATAAGACGGGCATATAGGCCCACCAACACCTTTTCATCTTTTTATTTTTTTCCAAGCAACAGAAAAATCTGTATTTTTTCTGACAATAAGGAGGCTTATACACCTATAAACAAAATTTCAAGATTATTGAAAATTTTCATCCATTCCCCATTGCCCTGAAAATTTGGAGTTCCGATCATGCTTCTTCGGAATTTGTCACCTGCAAAGTTATGAAACGGAAACAAGCTAAACGTAGTGCAGCTGCAGCGAAACCTCATCGAGGCGCAAATCCTGATAGTGTGCGGCGTCGGAGAAGCCGTGTTCAATGTTCATCCCCCGCATCCACCTCATCCCGAGCAACTTCCCGTTCCGCTTCAAGCGCCTACAGTTCCTCGTGAGCGTCTGCATCGCCATGACCATCTACAAGTCACCGGGGCAGACGCTGCGTGCCGCCGGCGTGGACCTGCGCACGGGCTGCTTCTCGCACGGGAAGCTCTACGGGGCATGCTCGCGCGTCACCAGCTGCACGGAGCTGTTCGTGCTGATGCCCACCGGGAAGACTCACAATGGGGTGTACAAAAAATATTGTAAAATGTCAACGTTATGTAAATTGGAGTATGTATGTACATATTTAGTTGTGCATACATAAACGTAACTTTAAATAAAATGTAAATACTTGGCCTCACGTTTTTGATATCTATATTCACCTTTCCTCTTATCTTACTTCTAAATAATATTAGATCTAAATTCGACAGTTTGTTAGGAAGTATGGATTTCTATGTGTTCTTACCTTTTAATCCTTAGACTGATTTGACTGGATAACCGTTTTGGATGATATTTGTCATGGAGTTGATTTGGATAAGGACGTCAAAATAGAAAAGTGGTACTGTATCGTCCGATATACACCTACTAAGTATACCTATACTCTATGTCTTTTAAATCACGTCAAAAATTTGAATAAGGGCGAAAAAAAGGACGAAATTTTGGTGTAGTTTTATTTAGTGGTAATTGTATAATATTTTATCTGGACTTTACTTCAAGTTACGCCTCCAGGGGAGAGGGGTGAAGTAGCCGCTTACTGACACATACCGAATTCCACGCGTGCGGAGCCGCGGGCACAGCTAGTACATATAATAAAGCTGAACAGGGTCGAAAGTCTGTACATGGAAGATATTCGAAAAAAAGTTAGCCGGGGATACTTAAAATCGATAACAGAACACGTTCCAACCGTTTTTAGAATTTTTGGCTGTTTGTCTGTTTGTTTGTTTATTTGTACGCGCATCACGTGAAAACGGCTGAACAAATTTTGATGCAAACTTTACTAATCTGTCGAGAAAATCCCCGGCCAGGTTATAGGCTATCAAGGGGGGGGGGGGGGGGTAGCCACTACACTTGATTGAATTTGCACCTGAATCTTATCGCGCTACTTAGGAAGGAGGTTTCTCAAACATGTGCTAGGAGCCTACGAGTATATCAACAAATTTAATAGCATAATTGATTTAATAATACAACAAAATATGAGATAAGTGACTCGGTGGTATCAACAAGGAGGGGGCTCACATGTGCAACAATTCGCCTAGGTACTGCTTCAGGTTGGAGAAGGACTTCTGGAGGAAACCAACGGCCTGGTTCGATTGCCAGACACGTTATGCAGGATTGTTCCGTCCGTTGAAGACCACATTCGGAGCGTACCCGGAGAGCTGAGCCTGGTGACGCGACATGACAACTCTTGGGTTTGTAAGAGAGCCATACTCACGCCGAAAATTGAACAGGCAGCGGCATTTAATGCGCGGATATTGGCGAAAAAGGTGAACAGGCAGTACATAATTCCATTAACACTGTCTTGGATGAAGATTAGGATAGGATTAGGATTGTCTTGGATAATAGTTAACGTCACAACATACCCGATGAATTTCCTAAACTCAATGAGCGCTTCAGGACTCCCAGCACACACATTAACCCTGAAAGTTGGAGTTCCGATCATTGTTCTTCGGAGTTTGTCACCTCTAAAGTTATGCAACGGAACCCGGCTAAAAGTAGTGCAGCTGCAGCGAAACCTCATCGAGGCGCAAATCCTGATGGGGTGCGGCGACAGAGTAGCCGTGTCCATCCACCGCATCCCCCTCATGCCGAGCAACTTCCCGCTCCTCTTCAAGCGCCTACAGTTCCCCGTGAGCGTCTGCTTCGCCATGACCATCAACAAGTCGCAGGGACAGACGCTGCGCGCCGCCGGCGTGGACCTGCGCACGGGCTGCGTCTCGCATGGGCAGCAGCTCGCTACGTGGCGAGCTCGCGCTTCACGAGCTGTAAGGAGCTGTAGGTACTGATGCCCGTCGGGAAGACTCACAATGTGGTGTACTAAAAATATTGTAAAATATCAATGTTATGTAAATATACTTTAGACCTTACATAAACGTAACTGTAAATAAAATGTTAATACTTGGCCTCACGTTTTTGATATCTATGTTCACCTTTCCTCTAATTTTACTTATAAATAATATTAGACCTAAATTCAAAAGTTTGTTAGGAAGAGTGTGGCTCATATTTTCCGAAAAACATTTTTTCTTCAAGGCAAATATTCCGTTCTCTTATTTTCCCGGTGGCATTTTTTCCCAATATTTTATTTTCTATGGGCATTTAATTCCGTTCCCATATTTTCCCAGTGACATTTGTAACCATTCGCATATTTTGCCCAATTTATTTATTTGTCAGAAGCTTCATGCCTTTAAGGTGAAATAGGCAATCTTAGGATTTTTCGACCACTCGATATCCGCGGCTCGCTCGCTTCGCTCGCTCGTTAGGGTCACAATTCAACCTAACACTCCTCCTCGCTACGCTCGTCGTCGTACCTAACCTTAGCCAAGTCGGACCTGCTTTAAGGTGAAATAGGTAATATTTGGATTTTTCGACCACTTGATATCCGGTTTTGACTTGGAAATATGAGAATGGTTACAAATGTCACTGGGAAAATATGGGAACGGAATAATTACCACCAAGAAAATAGGTGACTGGAGAAAAATGCCACCGGGAAAAAAAGAGAACGGAATTTTTGCCTCGAAGAAAAAATGATTTTCGGAAATACCCAATTTATCCCGTTAGGAAGTATTCATGCTTTTCATGCTTAGACTGATTTGACTGGAGGGCCGATTTGGATGATATTTGCTGTGGACTTGATTTGGAAAGGTACAGTCACGTAGAAATACAAAAATGTTTAAATAAAAAAAAGAACCGACTTCAATATAAACTAAAAAGCTATAAATAATCTTTTATGTACGGTACGGATCACATTTGAATCACCTTTTAAAGTCGGTGCCAAACCATTCATTTATTACTATTATGAACCGCGGCGGCGAGCCTTTAGTTATTATCTACCTGCATAATATATATTTAGTCATAGTAATTCGTATTTATGTTGAATAAAGAACTTTATTTACTTCAGGTTTGGCACCGACTTCAAGAGGTGATTCAAATGGGATCCGTACCGTACATAAAAGATTATTTATGGCTTTTTAGTTTATTTTAAAGTCGGTTCTTTTTATTTAAAAAAATATATTTTTCCTTTTTAGTGATGGATTTTAGTAGTGATATAAAGTACTTTTTAGAGGATTGGGGAAGCACTTTGTACGCATCTCGAGTCTTTGGAACTAAGAAATTTAAAAGTTCGTTGGATCATATTCGTTTGTACCTTCCAGTTTGTTTGTCTGATGATGACAACCAGACGAAAACAACTGAATAACTTTAGAAAAATATTTAGAAAACATTGTTAGTGCCTATAATATTTGAGGGTTTCTCTCGATTTCCCTGGTATTCCATCATCAGATCCTGATTTGGTGATAAGGAGACTACCTCAGGGACACACTACAAAGAATATGACTAACAGTATTAACGTACCCACCTATAATAGATGATTTTTTAAAGAATTATCCTTTAATTCTTAACCATTAAGGAGTTGTACCTTCCGTCATCAGCTCAGCATGATGAGATGATGACTACCATATGCAAATACTTAAATAGCTTAAGAAAATATATGAAAAACGTTAAAAGTGCCTATAAAATTTGAGGATTGCCCTCGATTTCCCTGGGATCCCATCATCAAATCCCAACTTGGTGGCAATGGGACCACATCAGGAGTATATCCTTTCAAAAAAAAAAAAAATTAAAATCGGTCTACAATTGGCGGAGTAATCGGTGAACATTTGTAAAAAAAAAAAAAAATACTAAGTGTCGAACATAAAACCTCCTCCTTTTTTGGAAGTCAGTTAAAAAGTGGTACTGTATCGTCCGATATACACCAACTAAGTATATACTCTGTCTTTTAAATCACGTCAAAAATTTCGGAGCGGATTATACAATTAGTATAATATTTATCTGGATTTTACTTCAAGTTTCGCCTCCAGGGGAGAAGGGTGAATTATTGACATAGACCAAATTCCACGCGGGCGGAGCCGCGGGCACAGCATAAATAGTTTGCAGATAGCCTCGAAAATGAGCCGGAGAACTAAAAAGTGTAAGTTGTCGGATGGAATAAACATGTAAAAGAAGCTCATGCCCGGGCCAGGATGTATTTCCAGCAGTGGCATAGTTCTGGGAGACCAGTGGCCATTCTTTGTCTCAAGGACACCGTCAGGTAGTATGTTGAGGGTAAAACACCTGCTATTGCTTGCTTTTTAACCGACTTCAAAAAAGGAGGAGGTTCTCAGTACGGTTGTGTTTTTTTTTTATGTTTGTTACCTCAGAACTCCAACATTTTTTTATTTTTTTTCATTTATTTAACATTAAAAGAAACTTATAACTATAATAATTCTTTGGTGAAAGAAAACCGCGCGCGGTTTATCTGCCACCAAGAGATCGCTCGCTTACAAAGCGTTATCAGTGCACGCATTTGTGCGTCGAGGCCGGCTGGCAACCGCCCCGACGGCAGCGAGGCGACCGCGGGGACGGAGACAGCGCTGTTTCGTCATCGCCGTCTCCGCTCCCGCTCCCACCTCGTTTACACGACGATTTGGAAAATAATTTTTTTGTTCATGAGTAGGTATATCCAAATTGGTCCCATAAAATTTTGGTGAAGATCTGATGCCGGGATCCAAGAGCAATCGAAGGAATTCCTCGATTTTTATGAGCACATCTATGGCGATTTCGGTATTTATCACAGTAGTTTACGCATTTACATTTGAAAATCACCATTTAGTGGAGAGAAACCAATGATGAAGACATCAGCCATCAGTTACCACTGAGGGCTCTACCAGTGTTATTTAATTTGCGGATCGCGAGTCGATTTGGAAAATTATTTTTTCGGTTAAGAGTAGGAATCTGCAAGTTGGTTCCATAAAATTTTGGTAATGATTTGATGATGAGATTGATGAGGAATCGAAGGAATTCCTCAAATATTATGAGTATACCTATGGCGATTTCGGTGTTTATTAAAGAAGAACAAGCATTTACACTCGAAAATCATCATTTGGTAAAGATGATGAAGACACAAGCCACCAGTCACTAATAAGGGCTCAACCAGTGTTATTTAATTCACTAATCGCAATATAATTCTCTATCATATTTTCCTTACAGGCAGAAGTTAGTTAAGATCAGGCTAGCAAAGTGGAGCTGATAGTGGAGAACCAGAGAACTCCTTAACGGTTAAGAGTTACAGGATAGTTCTTAAAAACTACATGTATTATAGGTACGTACGTTAAGACTGTTAGTCATATTCTTTATAGTGTGTCTCTGAGGTAGTTTCCTTATCACCAAGTCAGGATCTGATGATGGCATCCCAGGGAAATCGAAAGAAACCCTCAAATATTATAGGCACAAACAATATTTTGTATATATTTTTCTAAAGTTATTCAGTTATTTTCGCCTGCTTGTCATCAAGGTACAAGTCCTTATTAAGGGTCAATAGTTGCAAGTTAATTCTTTAAATATTATGGGTAAGTTGAGACTGTTAGTCGTATTCTTTTTTAACCAGCAAGATACTGGACTTAACCATTTTGAATCCATCATGAAAAATCCATCAATAAAAGGCAAAAACATTTTTTTTTCATAAAAAAAAGAACCGACTTCAAAATTAACTAAAAAGCCAAAAATAATCTTTTGTGTACGGTACGGGTCACATTTGAATCACCTTTTGAAGTCGGTGCCAAACCTGAAGTAAAGTTCTGTATTCAACAAAAATACGAATTGCAAACGGAATAATGACATTTATTATTTGAATTCAATTTTATATAAGCTGACTGTATATCATGATAAAATATCATATTTTGATACCAATAAATTTATAAACAGGACTTTTGTCTTGACACGCGATTATTCGCATCTTCCAAGGAAGTATCTTGTTCAATGTGCTAAACTGTTAGCTTACAATATTATTATTAGTATAGACCCCGTTATGAATAGCATAACGAGTGACAAGCCGAAGCCGAAGTCCGCGTTGAGTTTTATTAGCGCGGAGTCCGGCAGCAGCGCGCGGCTGCGCCGACTTTAAATTAAATGCGCGTTCCCCCCCGGCCCGAGCAGCCGCCAGCTTCTACCGGAGCCCAGCCGTTTAGTTACTAATGAGTCTTCATTGAACATTGTTCATCAAAATATTCAGGGATTAGCTAGTAAGGAATTGGAGGTTGGTTTATTTATTGACAGTTTCGATATACATGCCCTCTGTGTTACAGAGCACTGGCTTAAAAGCCACGAAATGATGTTAAAGTTTAACAATCACACTGTGAGTTATTTCTCTAGACTCTAGATTTATTCGTGGAAGATCTCTATTAATTGTTAATAATAAACTGAAATGTAAAGAATGTCCGGGCGGACAATAAGAAGTCTTGATTTCTCAAAATAGGATTTAATATTTACAACTTAAATACGATATATACAAGGTTTTGACACCGAGCAGCGTGCGTCTGCTCTGACTATTGGTCGCCGACTGAGGTCACGGCGGCGCCCGCGCCCCGCGCTGCGCCTGCCCTTCCTTCGTCCGGTGATGCGTGTTCATCCTCCCGGCGTTGAAAGCTCAGCTTTCAAGAAATGGTCTCCATCAGTCTTGCTTAATTTTATGTACACTGGAACGATTATTTCCTTCTACAGTATTCATATGTGCTGTCTTTACTGGGTATGTAAAGCATTCGTCCCTTCGACAGCGTCTGTAGAAGGGATAATACACATTTTATTGATTGCTCTCCTTATCGTGCCCCGATTAGTAATTACATCAGCTACAAGATTGACTCCGTCTGGTCCTGGATAAAGGCGTTGGAATCGTGCGAGTCGCCACTGAAGAGGAGGTAGTTGCTCTTCTTTCAGGATCACGAGGTCTCCAACCCGAAGTTCGCGTTGTCGCGTTTGCCACTTCTTGCGTTGTTGTAGCTCTGCAATGAACTCTCGCCGCCACCTCTCCCAGAAGTGTTGCCTCAGTTGCTCTATGCGCTCATATCTGTTGGGGTACTTTGTAGTAATTTGCTGAGACGGTACCGATGTGAGAGGTCGGCCGATAAGAAAGTGCCCTGGAGTCAAAGGAGAGGGATCAGTAGGGCATGACGAAAGAGGAGTGAGTGGTCGGGAATTTAGAATGGCTTCAATTTGTGCGAATAAGGTTGCCAACTCCTCAAACGTTAGGGAAGCTTTACCGGCAATACGGCGAAGGTGATATTTAACTGACTTTACGCCAGCCTCCCATATGCCACCAAAGTGGGGAGAATAGGCAGGGGAGAACATGAATTTAATTTCCCTTTCGTTAGAAAAATCAGTTATAGCCTGACGACTGGACTTAATTAATTTACCTAGTTCATTGCTTGCGCCCTTAAAGTTTGAACCATTATCACAATAATTTATATTGGGTCTGCCTCTACGAGACACGAACCGCCGTAAGGCAAGAATAAATGCTTCCGTACTAAGGTCGCTGACCAGCTCGAGATGTATTGCTTTAGTAGCGAGACATACAAAAAGGCACAGGTAACATTTTGAAGTGCTACTTCCCCTTCCCTTCCTACTCGAAATCATAAATGGTCCGGCCATATCGATTCCACACGTGTTGAACACGTAGGAAGAGTTAATTCTTTCGCCAGGCACATTGCCCATGATAGGTTGTAAGGTTTTGCCTCTAAGTCGCGTACAAATCAAGCACTGCCTAGCAGTACTACGTGCTACGTTCCTACCTCCTATAGGCCAGAAGCGTTCTCTAACAGCTGCTAAAAGAAGCTGAGGGCCAGCATGAAATAATTGTATGTGCTCGTGTCTCATTATTAACTTTGTGAAATGATGCTTGGCATCCAATATAATAGGGTGCTTTTTATCGTACTCGAATAGTGAGTTTTGGAGTCGACCTCCAACTCGTAGAATTCCTTCCGAATCTATGAAAGGTGTCAATGGCAATAATTTCGATCGACGATGAATAGGTTTACTTTTCGAAATATTATTTAAGTCGTTCTCGAAGGATTCAAATTGACAGGCTTTTATCAAAACTTGCAAAGAATTATTTAGTTCAGTAATATCTAACTGTCCAGACAGTTTTGCCTTGTTGGCTTGATTTATAAAACGCAACACATACGCATATGTTCTCTTTAGCCTATTAAAATTAGAAAATTTATCAAACTGGACAGATTTATTATTATCAACTTCGACGTGACATTTTATAGAATTGATATCTTGGGTTATTTTACTTTCAGGTAAGTTAGTAATAGGTATTTTGACGTGTTTTTGTTCTGGCCAATCACTGGCGTTCAACTGAAGGAAAGACGGCCCTTTCCACCAAAGTGAACAGGAACGCAAGGACATGGGATCGACACCCCTGGAAGCAATATCAGCGGGATTCTTATCAGTAGGCACATGATTGAAAGCATAACCCGGTGTTAACTCGTGTATTTCGTTGACGCGGTTACAAACGAACGCTTTCAAATCTTTAGACTGTGTTTTTAACCATCCTAATACTACAGTGGAGTCAGTCCATATAAATTTACTTTTTATATCATAACGCAATGATTGGCTAACTTTATCACATAAACGTGCTCCTAATAACATTCCACATAACTCTAGTCGCGGGATCGTAGTTGGCTTAATCGGTGCCACGCGAGCTTTAGCACATAATAAATTGATAGTGACTTCACCATCACTGTGTACTGATCGCAGATACACATACGTAGCATAAGCCATCTGAGAAGCATCTACAAAACAATGCAGTTCAATATAGTCAGGGTTGTCACCTAATACACGCCTCGGTACCTTTATTTCAGACAAAAAGGAGAAATCTTTAACGAGCCTAGCCCAATCCTTCGTAAATTCCTCGGGTACCGGATCATCCCAATCTAGTTTAGCACACCACAATTTCTGAAGTAGAACTTTAGCGATAATCGTGGAGGCGCACATTAATCCAAGCGGATCAAAAATTTTACAAGTGGTCGAAATAACTGACCTTTTAGTACAAATAGAAGCAGGCTCTTGGTCTCTTGAAAATTGCAATGTATCCAATTTTGGAGAATAGTTTAGACCAAGAACGCTTGATTCTTTGTTTAAATCTAAAGATGTTGATGCGTTTTCGTCATTTTCAAACAAACTAGTACAATTCGTGCGAAATTTCCGCAACGGTAGACAAGCAGAATCTAAAACTTTAACAACTCCATCAGCTATATGTTTCAATTCTTCAACTGTATCCGCTCCAGTATTTAAATCGTCTACGTAAAACTCATTTTTTATTACATTCGACACAATATTATCCGGATATTCTAGTGCCAACTGCAAAAGACAGCGCGTGCTTAAAAAAGGAGCTGACGAAGTTCCGTACGTAATCGTATTTAATCTCAGAACCTATATAGGTTGATTTCTATTGTCACGCCAAAGAATTAATTGTAGATGGCGCTGAGATGGGTGCACTTCAATTTGGCGATACATTTTTTCGATATCTGCAATTAAAATAAACTTATGCTGACGAAAACGCAACAAAAGAGACATCAAATCACTTTGCACAATAGGGCCAATTCGTTGAATATCGTTGAGTGACTTTCCAGAAGACGTTTTACAAGATGCATTAAAAACAACTCTAAGCTTAGTAGTCTCGCTCTTCTCTCGCACTACAGCATGGTGTGGCAAATAAAACCCAAATTCATGTCGCTCAACTTTTGTCAGGTGACCCAGCTCTTCATATTCCTTTAAAAACTCTCGATACTTTTGTTTTAGATTAGGATACCTAGCAAACCTCTTTTCTAAGTTCTCCAAGCATTTTTTAGCTGTGTAATAATTCTGCCCGAGTGCCTCCACTGGTTCTTCCTTAAAAGGGATTTGAACAGAAATCTACCATTAGGCAAACGAGAAAAATTATCTACAAAATGTTGTTCACACAATTGCTCTTCTGGAGAATAAGTTTTCGCGGAGGGTAGATCGTCAATTAACCAGAATTTCTCAAGAGAGTCACGAATTTCCTGACTAAAATTGCACGCAACATTTACTGCAGGCTGAGCTCCAGCGACAGGGCCAGCCACTAACCATCCCAGTTGGGAATCCTGCAAAACCGGTTTATTAGTACCTAACTTCATAATATTAGGTTTCATTATGTCCCAATAAACGTTTGCTCCCAACAGAATGTCTATCTCAGAAGGAGAATAAAATCTCGGGTCCGCTAGCTCAATATCCATCGGTAATTGTAATCCCGTAACATCGATTTGCACGTTGGGTAGAATGTTAGTGATTTGTGGAATTATTAAACATTTTACGCTTACATTGTAAGGGAGAACCCGAGAGCTTATTTTGAGTAGACATTCCTCTGTTATATTAGTAGTTGCATTATTTATGCCGCAAATATTAATGGAATTTATATTGTCTCCTGTCAAACCCAACTTCTTCTTTAGATTATTTGTCACAAATGAAGACTGGCTCCCCGAGTCCAGGAGTGCGCGCGCAGTGTATTTCGTGTCATTATGAACTATATTGACTAATGCGGTACATAACAAAACTTGACTTGTAGACACGACAGACAATGACACTGGGGAAGAAGAACTGGGAAGTGCAGTACTTTCTGCTCCTACTGTTTGTTTATGTAGCAAAGTGTTGTGTTTTTTCTTACAAATACGACAACAACCCCTTAGATTACAGTTAAATGAATTGTGACCTTTACGAAAACAATTTTTACATACTCGCAGTTTAGAAACTTCGTTAATTCGGTCTTCGACATTCATTTCTTTTAATGTAGAACAATTGTACAAACGATGGTCCTGATTACACAATTCACACATGTTGTTAGATTTTTTATCAACAGAGACCATAAAACTTTTATATTGGTTATTATTTTGCTTAGGCTTGTGCTCCCGTGATACAAATTTGTGATCACTTTTGTCGGAATGATTACTATAGGACGTTTCCAATACGTCAGCACGACTACGTAAGAAAGAATAAAAATCCTCCAAAGTAGGTAACTCCTTAAGATTACATTTGAATTCTTCCCACTTTTGACTAGTGGTAATATGCAATTTGGCCGAAATCATAAATATAATTAGCGCATCCCATTGATTTGTAGGCTGGCCTAGAGTCTCGAGAGCTCGTAAATGTTTTGAAAAATGATCCACAACGTAACGCAAAGCTTTGTAAGATTCCTTTGACATACTGTCAAAATCAAATATTGCTTTTAGATGATTGTTAATTAAAATGTTCTTATTGTTGTAACGATCGCATAAGAGATCCCACGCAAGTTTATAATTATTTGCACTAAACTCAATTGATTTTATGACTGTACTTGCGCTTCCCTCTAGAGATGAGCGTAAATAATGGAATTTATTTATATCCGGGATATTAGCATTATTGTGTATCATAGATTCAAAACTATCCCTGAACTCGAGCCAAAACAAATAATTTCCTCCAAAATTTGGTAATTTTATCGTTGGAAGTTTTATGGCGTTAAATGAATTCGATTGACAACTGATCATGGATACCTGATCATCCTTGGACTCCTTGTTAGACAGATTTTTATTTTCAAAAGACGATGAGTCTAAAAGGTCCTGCCCGATAGCTAAAAAGGACATAAACTGATTTTCAATATCATCCCGTTCCTTAACTTGCTCAACGGAATCGCTGTGTAGCAAATCAATCTGACCTTGAATATCATCAAATTCATTCAACACGGATTGTAATTTGTTTAACTTTAATTCCAACTCTTTGTACTTAGTGGAAGTGCTTATGGCAGGTTTTGACTTTTGCAGGCAATTTAAATAATCACCAAACTTAGTTAACCGGCCTTTAATAATGCCCCGCTGTTTAATGAGCTTAGATAATTCGGCAGGATCATCAACCTTAATAGGCCCCTCAGTTTTTGACATGGTTATAAACAAAACAAACTAATAAGGCACTGACAACCAATGAAATAGGTAAATAAAATCTCAAACCAGATAAATCCAGTCGCAGTTGCAATTTGCTCGACACAGACGACTGCTCCGGCCGAGCACCCAGCTATCCAGCAAGCTGCGCGCGAAGCAGGCAGAGAAACGGGCCGGACAAAGCAAGCGCCGTAGCTCGCGCCGGTCCCGATGCGAACACAACACTGAAAACGGTCGGCAAATCGCTATTAGAAACTTGACGCTAATTACTTATTATTACACGGGCAGATATTATAAAAAACGAACAATTTCGTTTATAATCACTATTTCCTATAAATATATTTATCGAATATGCAAAACAGTATAAATAACAACCTTAAAAAGGCATTAGCATTCCATATTAACGCTAAATAAAACTGAATTGCAAACAAAGGAATTGCGAACAAAGGAAACGTTATCAGTTTGAAATTTTAAAAGTAGCTGTTTCTTAACCGGCGAAACTGCACTATCGGTTTTATAATGTTATTACACATGAAATAAGCATAAGAATGCGAGCGATAATAAAGAATAAATGCGTCTTTTACCAAGCTAGATCAGGAAATTATTTCATTACCTAACGCTTGCGAAAGAGAAATGTTATATTTATCTAAAGAGAAATGGTATTTGTTTATTAAAGTGGCAGGTGCGTGCAGCTAATAGTCTTGTCTTTTTAGCAAGTTAGATTAGGACATTTACCTAACGCTTAAGATGCAAGAAAGCCTTCACACAAATTGAAGCCAATTTTTTAAATTACATGGGAATAGACATAGGTAAGGATAAAAGGTGTACTTCCCTCGGGTTAGACCTACACTCCAACACGTAAATCACAGGTCTCTCAGGTCCCGCAGAATGGTACAGCCAATCCTTTGTTCGCGGTGGTGAGTCGGCGACATTTTTCTTCTCAACGCTTCATAACGGTTGTTTTCCAAATTTGTAATGCAACAAATCTTGCAGTCTCCTCAATTGTTCACGGTCGCCAAATATTGTCCGGGCGGACAATAAGAAGTCTTGATTTCTCAAAATAGAATTTAATATTTACAACTTAAATACGATATATACAAGGTTTTGACACCGAGCAGCGTGCGTCTGCTCTGACTGTTGGTCGCCGACTAAGGTCACGGCGGCGCCCGCGCCCCGCGCTGCGCCTGCCCTTCCTTCGTCCGGTGATGCGTGTTCAAAGAACGCAAAGACATTTTCCGTTTATCTGTCGAGATAACAATTGAACTGTCCTGCGCCGAACTCGATCAGTTTATAATAATTGGCGTTTATAGGCCCCCATCTGCGGACTTAGGTGTTTTTGTTTTTAATAGTCGTAAATGCATTATTGTATGTGGAGATTTTAATATAAATTTACTGGATGATTCAAACATATCCTCAAGTCTATTACATTTGTTTAAATCGTTCAATTTGGTAAATCTTTTCTGAACCTACAAGAATTACAGATACATCTGCAACCTGCATAGATAACATATTTTGTACTGAGGATCCGATGAATAAGTTAGTTTTAAATAAATTAGGCTCCGACCACTGTGGCCAATTTGCATCTTTTAGTGGTACGGTGGACAAACTGCCTTCCGATATCATATACCGACCGGTCGCAGAAAGGAGATTAAAAACTTTTAATAATAATATTATATTAATTGTGAACTAGAATTCTTTGGACTATCAATTGAGAACCCCAATGTTTTTTATTCTAAGTTGTTTTCTTGCATAGAACGTGAATTTCACGCATGTTTTAAAGTAAAAAAAGTCAAGCAAGAGGATAGAGTGAAATTTAGTGAGTGGGTTACGCCTGGAATCCACAAATCTAGAAATAAATTGTATGAGCTATACGCATTAAGAGCATTAAACAGAGACCCAGTATTTTGCGAGTATGTTAAATCTTATAGCAAACTATTTAAGGAAATATGTATCCTCGCCAAATCCAAATATTTTGCACGTAAAATAAGAGACTCAAATGATAAAGTGAAAACCGTTTGGAAAATCATTAGTAATGAAACTGGTAAAGTAAAATCACGTGACCATAACTTTAGTCTACAAGTATGTAACAAACGTGTAGAATCTGATTTAGACGTTGCGAATGAATTTGAACGTTTCTTCACAAATATCACCCTTGAACCCTCACCCTCCTTTTCACCCTCTTCTTTGGCGGAGTCCTTGTTGAAAACAAACGTGCTTGAATGTTTAATAACTTTTTGCTTTAAATACGTCACCCCTCAAACCGCAATAAAGGCGTTCAGGACTTTACATTAAAAAAAAACTGAAGATCTTTGGGTCAGTTATCAGTAAAGGTTTTACAGTCTATCTTGGATTCTATTGCACCGCATTTAGCTTCATTATTTAATAGATGTGTCGATGCAGGGGTTTTCCCGGATTTAATGAAGCACAGTCGTGTCATTCCATTGTATAAGCCGGGGTCAAAATCGGATCCCACAAATTTCAGACCCGTATCTATTTTACCTGCAATAAACAATATTTTTGAAAAAAATATTCGTAATCAATTGTTATCCCATTTTAATTCCAATAAGTTATTTCATAGTAATCAATTTGGATTTACACGAGGAAGGTCAACGACTGATGCAGGCACAACCTTAATTAAACATATATTTGAAGCATGGGAACAATCATTGGATGCAGTGGGTGTGTTCTGTGATTTATCGAAGGCATTCGATTGAGTTGATCACAATACTCTAATTCGGAAGCTGGAGCATTATGGCGTAAAAGATAAAGCACTTGATCTCCTTTGGTCCTATCTGATTGACAGAGTACAAAGAGTAGCCATAAATAAAACAAAATCGTCTGGGTCTATTATTTGTATGGGAGTCCCCCAAGGATCAATTCTTGGCCCATTATTGTTTCTCATTTACATTAACGATTTGCCATATTTAGTTGATGATAAACACAAGTTAGTTATTTTTGCCTATGATACATCGGTTATATTTAAAATTAAAAGAAAGCAAGACAATTTTAATGAAGTAAATAATGTATTGTCTTCAATGGTTCACTGGTTTACACAAATAATTTGCTCCTCAACCCAAAGAAAACTAAATGTACACGATTCTCATTGCCTAATGTCCAGCATGTAATTAACGCTCATATTATTCTTAAGGACGAAATTCTTCAATTTGAAAATAAAACAGTTTTTCTTGGCATAACTTTAGATTCAAAATTACAATGGAATTCACATATTTCTACTTTAGCAAGTAGACTCAGTTCGGCCGCTTACGCAATTAAAAAAATTCGACAGCTCGCAGACGTTGAAACAGCACGACTGGTGTATTTTGGCTACTTTCATAGCGTTATGGTATTTTGCTGTGGGGCAAAGCCGCTGACATAAATGCAATTTTTGTTGTACAAAAAACAATGGTGCCCCGTAAACCCGTGAGTTGCTTTAGCAAATTAGACTTCGACTCACCTAAAGACGTAGAAGTGAGGTCCTTAAGGTGCTGGGGAGAGAGTCCGTCCAACCCACTAGCGGACCCGTTGAGAAAGGATATTATGGCTAGCTGGACTGCATCCTCGTGCACCACAACTCCAGGTTCATCAAGGGTGGGAGGATCTGGTAATACAGAGGAGGCTGAAGGAACAGGGTGTTTTTCCCTCAGAGCGACGTAGGTCTCAGTGGAGTATGCAGCCAGGTCGTCGCGGGAAAATAAAAGCCTAGCAGAACCACTCACATCCCCTTCGGAAAGCTTACTTTCTATTGTTTTTATTTTGGAATTTTGATTATTTTGTGGCTTGTTTGTAATGATTTGTTGATGATTTAGAGGGGGAATTGATAAATTATCATTGGGTACGCAGATGACAGCACAGTTGCGGACAGATATTTACCGGATGCAAAGGCCAGCAGGAAAACAATCCAGTCTTGTCGAGAGCCTATGGTAGACCGTGTGGACGCGTCCCTTCATGCAGTCTCCATTTGGGGTGATGCTAATCTGGTGACGTTCAACGCTACCAAGACGCAGGCGTGTCTATTCTCCATCAAACGGAGCCCATTCGAACTGGCTCCAACTTTCCGGAATGTGCCTGTAAAATTGACTGGCAGCCTTGAGCTTCTTAGTGTTCAGTTGACCGCCAATCTCAACTTCAGTCAATATATCGAGTCCAAAGCAAAGACTGCAGCCAAAAACCTCGGAATCCTCTCCAAGGTTAGGCGGTATTTCACTCCAGGACATCTTCTAATGCTTTACCACGCTCAAGTCCGATCATGTATGGAGTACTGCTGCCACCTTTGGGACGGATCAGCTAAATACCAACTGGCCACTTTGGACTCGATTGACAAACGAGCTAGGCGGCTTATTGGTGATCCTACTCTGACTGACACTAAGCTGCAGAGCCTTGAGCATCGACGTAGGGTCGCTCGTCTGTCGGTCTTTTACAGGTTATATTTCGGCGAGTGTGCATTAAATCATGTACTGCCCACATGATTTAATTCCACCAGCCCCTTTCCACCATCGGGACACACGACGCATGCGTTCGTTCCATCCACACGTGGTCAATATTCCGCGTATCTGCACGAAGCGCTTTGGTGCCACTTTAATCATGCGCACCGCAAAGGAGTGGATCTCGTTGCCTGCAGTGTGTTCCCTGACCATTATAATTTGGGCGCGTTCAAAACAAGAGTAAATAGGTTGTTTCTAGACGGGCATGACACATCCTTGACCGCATCGTCACTTAACAACAGGTGAGGTGAAAATGCCTATCTATTAAAAAAAAATAAAGGATTATTATCAGGAAATTATATATTCTTAAATCAGATGATTAAATAATTATCCAAATTGCCCTATGCGAAAGTGAAACATCCTAAATAATGTGTACGTGCTTTTTCCAAAAAACAGTGCAGTATTCGTAAGAAAAAAAGAGCGCCCTTATGATAAACCTCACAAAATAGAGATCCGGCTACAATCTCAATTTTTTATTTTATTCTGTAAATAGGCTTATGCTAGTAGCTCTTTTACAAGTCATTTTACAACTAAAATATTACACTAACATAACTGAAGGTAACTTACTCAAATGCACTCTTATCATCTAAAAATTAATTTACAGTATAATATGTTTTTTGTAAAAGGTGACGTTTAACATTAGACTTGAATTTATTAATTGACAGTTTGAGCATGCCAGATGGTAACTTATTGTAAAACCCTACACAGTTCCCAATATACGACATATTTATTCTCCGGAGACGATATCCTGGAATGGCTAATTTATTTTTATTCCTAGTGTTAAAATCGTGAATGTCGCTATTTAATTTAAACTTGTTCAGATTTTTACGGATATACATAATATTTTCGTATATATACTGTGAGGCAACAATAAGAATGCCGATTTCTTTAAATCTATCTCTAAGAGAAACGCGTGACCCTAAGTCGTAAATATTACGTATAGCACGTTTTTGTACAACAAAAAAAATCATCTATGAAAGTAGCCAAAATACACCAGTCGTGCTGTTTTAACGTCTGCGAGCTGTCGAATTTTTTTAATTGCGTAAGCGGCCGAGCTGAGTCTACTTGCTAAAGTAGAAATATGTGAATTCCATTGTAATTTTGAATCTAAAGTTATGCCAAGAAAAACTGTTTTATTTTCAAATTGAAGAATTTCGTCCTTAAGAATAATATGAGCGTTAATTACATGCTGGACATTAGGCAATGAGAATCGTGTACATTTAGTTTTCTTTGGGTTGAGGAGCAAATTATTTGTGTAAACCAGTGAACCATTGAAGACAATACATTATTTACTTCATTAAAATTGTCTTGCTTTCTTTTAATTTTAAATATAACCGATGTATCATAGGCAAAAATAACTAACTTGTGTTTATCATCAACTAAATATGGCAAATCGTTAATGTAAATGAGAAACAATAATGGGCCAAGAATTGATCCTTGGGGGACTCCCATAGAAATAATAGACCCAGACAATTTTGTTTTATTTATGGCTACTCTTTGTACTCTGTCAATCAGATAGGACCAAAGGAGATCAAGTGCTTTATCTTTTACGCCATAATGCTCCAGCTTCCGAATTAGAGTATTGTGATCAACCTGAATATTTTGATGAACAATGTTCAATGAAGACTCATTAGTAACTAAACGGCTGGGCTCCGGTAGAAGCTGGCGGCTGCACGGGCCGGGGGGGAACGCGCATTTAATTTAAAGTCGGCGCAGCCGCGCGCTGCTGCCGGACTCCGCGCTAATAAAACTCAACGCGGACTTCGGCTTCGGCTTGTCACTCGTTATGCTATTCATAACGGGGTCTATACTAATAATAATATTGTAAGCTAACAGTTTAGCACATTGAACAAGATACTTCCTTGGAAGATGCGAATAATCGCGTGTCAAGACAAAAGTCCTGTTTATAAATTTATTGGTATCAAAATATGATATTTTATCATGATATACAGTCAGCTTATATAAAATTGAATTCAAATAATAAATGTCATTATTCCGTTTGCAATTCGTATTTTTGTTGAATACAGAACTTTACTTCAGGTTTGGCACCGACTTCAAAAGGTGATTCGAATGTGACCCGTACCGTACATAAAAGGTTATTTTTGGCTTTTTAGTTAATATTGAAGTCGGTTCTTTTTTTTATTAAAAAAAAATGTTTTTGACTTTTATTGATGGATTCAAAATGGTTAAGTCCAGTATCTTGCTGGTTAAAAAAGAATACGACTAACAGTCTCAACTTACCCATAATATTTAAAGAATTAAATTGCAACTATTGACCCTTAATAAGGACTTGTACCTTCCATCATCAGCTCAGCATCATTAAATGATGACAAGCAGGCGAAAATAACTGAATAACTTTAGAAAAATATATACAAAATATTGTTAGTGCCTATAATATTTGAAGGTTTCTTTCGATTTCCCTGGGATGCCATCATCAGATCCTGACTTGGTGATAAGGAAACTACCTCAGAGACACACTATAAAGAATATGACTAACAGTCTTAACGTACGTACCTATAATACATGTCGTTTTTAAGAACTATCCTGTAACTCTTAACCGTTAAGGAGTTCTCTGGTTCTCCACTATCAGCTCCACTTTGCTAGCCTGATCTTAACTAACTTCTGCCTGTAAGGAAAATATGATAGAGAATTATATTGCGATTAGTGAATTAAATAACACTGGTTGAGCCCTTATTAGTGACTGGTGGCTTGTGTCTTCATCATCTTTACCAAATGATGATTTTCGAGTGTAAATGCTTGTTCTTCTTTAATAAACACCGAAATCGCCATAGGTATACTCATAATATTTTAGGGATTCCTTCGATTCCTCACAAATCTCATCATCAAATCATCACCAAAATTTTATGGGACCAACTTGCAGATTCCTACTCTTAACCGAAAAAATAATTTTCCAAATCGACTCGCGATCCGCAAATTAAATAACACTGGTAGAGCCCTCAGTGGTAACTGATGGCTGATGTCTTCATCATTGGTTTCTCTCCACTAAATGGTGATTTTCAAATGTAAATGCGTAAATGAAATTTTGTTCATAGGTAGTTCAAAAGACCGACTTCAAAAGGTGATTCAAATGTGATCCGTACCGTACATAAAAGACTATTTTTGGCTTTTTAGTTTATTTTGAAGTCGGTTCCTTTTTTATTTAAAAAAAAATAATCGAAAATATCTATGCTGCAGGTATATAGGCCCACCAACACCTTTTCATTTTTTTATTTTTTTCTAAGCCACAGAAAAATCTGTAATTTTTTTTGACAATAAGGAGGCTTATTACCTATAAACAAATTTTCAAGATTTTTGAAAATTGTCATCCATTATATCCCCATTGTGTGTGCTGGGAGTCCTGAAGCGTTCAATGAGTTTAGGATCTCCATTTTGAAGTCGGTTCTTTTTTTATTTTATTTTTTTTATTTTTTGCTTTTTAGTGATGGATTTTAGTAGTGATATAAAGTATTTTTTAGAGCCGAGAATGGGAAGATTGAGGAGGCACTTTGCACGCATCTCGAGTCTTTGGAAGTAAGAAATGTAAAAGTTGGTTCGTTCATTGTCCCTTCCATCATCAGCTCAGCATGAAATGATGACAACCAGAGGAAAACAACTGATAACTTTAGAAAAATATGTACAAAACATTGTTAGTGCCTATAATATTTGAGCTTTTCTCTCGATTTCCCTGGTATTCCAACATCTGATCCTGACTTGACGATAAGAAGACTACTTCAGGGACACACTTTAAAAAATATGACTAACAGTCTTAACGTATCTACCTATAATAGATGATTTTTTTTTTAAATTATCCTCTAACTCTTAACTATTAAGGAGTGTAACGATCATATGTGCTCAACACCATTATTTTTTTGGAGCAGTTTGTTTCTTGGAGCAGCATCCAAATACGTAATTCAGGGTGATATGCTCAAATCCACCCAATACCTTCATAGGTACTTGGATTCATCTGACGAGCCCCCCACTTTCACTCTGCCAGTCGTCACTCGCGATTTGCTGGACCAGTTTTTGCGCCCCAGGCTTAGGAAACGCGGCACCGTCGATGCTTTTGACATTTCACTGGATATTGTTATTGGTTTATGGCCGGTTATTGGCGACATACTTGTCGTCCTCATTAATTTAATGTTTGATACTGGTATATACCCAGATATTTTAAAAAGTTCCAAAATATGTCCAGTTTTCAAAGGAAAAGGCGATAGGTATGACGTCAATACGAGTAACTACAGGCCAATCACAATAGTTCCCACGATATCCAAAATAGTCGAATCTGTCTTATCGTCTCATCTAATGAGTCATCTAGAATCGAATAACATGCTTACGCACAACCAATACGCTTATAGACAGAAAATGTCAACAACCACCGCGGCGTACAGGATATTCGATTGCATATTGACTGGGTTAGATGATAAGCACAAGATGGCTCGGATACTGTGCGATTTGTCAAAAGCATTTGACGTTATAAGCCATACGCTACTGCTCAACAAATTAAAATTCTATGGCATTGAGGGCAATGCCCACCGACTGTTCAGTTCGTTTTTGTCAGACCGCAAACAAGCCGTGAAACTACCGGCAAACGGCAAAATGCTAAAATCTGACACGAGATTCATTAATGTGGGTATCCCTCAAGGATCTGCATTGGGAAACACCCTATTTTTAGTATTTATTAACGATTTAGCGTCAAGCATTATAGTCGGTTTGTCGGTATTGTTGGCGATTGACACAACCGTGCTGGTTGCTGCAAATACCTTCGAGCAGCTCAGTGTCAAGGTTACCGAGGCATGTAACCATCTGCAAACCTAGTTTTCGGCAAATGGCTTAATGCTGGATGTCACAAATTCAAACATAATGCTCTTCACTGGTCGAAAGGTTCAAGTACCGCCATGCATGGCATCCTGTCCGATGCCACTGTGTAACGAAAGTAAGTTCCTTGGGTTCATGCTCGATTCTAACTTTAACTGCAAGTGCCATGTTGACAGTCTTTGCGGTAGTTTGAGTAGTGCTGTCTTTGTAAACAAAGATGTAGATGAATCCGAGATTACAAGGTATATTTTACATAAAACACAGGAGTCAGTAACCTTGGAAAATTTAAAAATTACACTGAGAAAAATGACACTTTGGGGTAATCTTAAAATATCGTGATATCCGTGTAAATTAGGTGCGTTGTCCTAAAATAAGGAGATTTCATGTCAATATTACGCTTTAATTGAAATGTTTTAGATCGTAATAGAATTGTTTGGGTAGATAATACAATATTACTATACCTGTCATAGTAAAAATTGGTCACAGTAAATAATATTATCTTCATCAAATAATAACGTTATGTAATAGAAAATGAACCACCATCCTATAAATTTGTATGATATTTATAAATAAGAGTATAACTGTAAAAAACAATGACAGTGTCACCGTATTTTTACAGATTTCATAATATATATGAAGAAGTATCTCTGAAAATACGTTGAAGTCCCATTAATGTAGTATGATAAAATTATGTATGTTTTTAGATGGCGCATTATTTTTTAATATTACAATCATATTGTTTTATGTGAATCCTACTTAAATACGAATACAGAATATTCTTAATTTTAGAGGAAGCATCAAAATTTTAAACTCATTTACGAGTACGATCCTAGTAATCTGTGGTAGCATCCAATTTTGTATGATTCCTACAAAAATACAATGACAGCACCTTAAAAGATATTATCATGGTAAAAACTGATCACACTAATAGCAGATGACTGAGTGAGTTGGCTTTTAGTTGGTCTTGGTCAGTCTCATCAGTGAGTAGTGTGTGTGTGTCGTCGGGTGGTCGGTTAACGCACGGGTCTCATTTTGTGAGTTTTGTTGGTGAATGGTGAAGCCACGTGAATCCGTGTTAAAAGTGTTGCAACGGTTTACTAATAGATCATGGATCAAGCTACGTGTGATTTACTTACACAATGGAATTTGACCCACTACATACAACGTTTTGAAGGTAAGTTGATGTACCTATTTAGTCCAGTTTATGGCACATGGTTTCGTTTCAGTTTGGCAAAAATGCTTTCGTATGTATACCGTATCGAATGAAATACATTGTTTGTTTTAGGATGGTGACACAGCACTGGTTTTACCACTGGACTCGTCAGTGGGTGAAGTTGTTACTGAAGCGTCCACTGTGAACAATTTAGTAAGTTATTGCTTATTAGACTACTGACTAATAAGTGAAGAGACTAATGAATGTCGAGGAAGCGAGGGATGTATGCCAGGATCGTAGCAAGTGGAGGTCCTTGGGCTCTGCCTACCCCTCTTCTGGGAAAAAGGCGTGAGTTTATGTATGTATGTGTACTTAGACTACTTATTTGTTGAGAAGGTTATTATTGACATTGAATATTCTTTACCCCTAACATAAATAGATAGGTGTTTAACGTAAGTCCTGTAAATGTGACTTGATGGAGTGTTTTGAGCTATAATTCAAGAAAATCAGTTTAGCAGTTTAAAGATTTACAATCTAGTTGATGATAAAATTTTGTTCGGGGGATAAAAGATTTTTATTTTACATATTACGTTAGTATCTTCATTATCATCACCACTTAGTTGGTAATACTATAATTACTATTTGTTTTTCAGGTGCGTACTGAATTCGTGAGCAGAGGGAAGATAAATAATAGAAATTGGACAGAAAACGGGCGCCGTACCCTCAGACGTGCGTGGGCGTTTATGCAAGTTGCTCATGGAGAACCTTATAACTGCCGAAAATCCTATGCTTCAGACTGATTCCCAGCTGCTTACTCTGTCCTACGACTTCGGCAGATTATTTAAAAAGGAGTCACCACCCCTATATTACGCGCCGTATCTGCCAGCTGACGTTTACCAGGCTAAGCGCAACATTTCTGGCTGGTTGGTCACCGCCTGAAGGGCTCGACGGCAGTATTTAGTTTCTTTGGGCTAAGTCGCGATCCCGCTCCAATTCCACTCCATACATACGGAAAGAATCTAAAAAAAAAATATTACTGGCGTTTTTAAATGTGGTGAAGACGCATGCTACCGGCATTTCGCTGACGTTAGCCAATTAAGAAAACATGTTAATTTAAATCATTTGTGTAAAATACATACTCTTTATTTGCCATCCACCTCAAGCGAGGCTTGCGTAGTTCCTGAGTATACAACATCGACTAACGACATAACAACAGAGCGCGTACATATTGATGCTGATTGTGACCCTGAAGTCCTTGAAAATGCCGATAGTATGATTCATAAAGAAGTTCTTAAATTTATGTCAACGCTTTATTCAAATCCCTCTGTATGTCGATCAGCTGTACAAGCTGTAGTTAATAATCTCACTCTAATGCGAGTTAAAACGTCATAATCATACCTCGTAACGGATGTAGCAAAACCATAGCATTTGACAGTTTGATGTCAGGGTTGGCGATCACGATGAATAATTTATTTACTCTACTGCATACTGCACGTATGATTGATAAGTACTAATAATGATATGATAAGTAAAAATAACCTTACTGACCCTCTTTAGATAAAACCTTGTTTGATTTTCTATCAAAGAAAATAGATTATTAATATGTCAATGTCATCAATGTTAAATGCGTTTAAATGTGTATGTTATTTTATTCATAAGAGCACGCATTTTCTGGTATTAATACATTATAGAATCTTTATTACTTGAAAATATTGGTGTACTAGAAAAAAACGAACTAAATATTTCTTGTATCGTATGTGCAACAAATATAAAATCAAAGAAAGACAACGTTGTCAAACATTTGACTAGTAGAAGCCATCAAGAAAAGAAAAGTGGTTACTCTTCATATTTAAATTTTCTTTTACAAGATAAACCAGGATTACAGGTAAAAGATAACAAAATTTACTGTATTTCATGTAATACTTACATTTTACAAAAAAAATATCACATTGATCATCATTTGGCGTCAGATAAACATCGTAATGTTTCAAAACAAAATCAGTTCGAATTCAACAAGGATCTAACAGCTTTTTTAGTCCATTCCAACATTCCCTGGAATCAGCTTCAAAATCTTAAATTCCGAGATTTTCTGACTAATTGTATCAATGGCAAATATTCAAAGGAAACTATTTTGCCAAGTGAATCAAATTTAAGGAATAATTACTTAAATAAAATATACGAGGAGAAAAAAATATATATAAGAGAAGAGTTGAAAGTTTCTTTCATTTATCTAATGGTCGACGAAACACAAGATGGTATGGGAAAACATGTTGCTAATGTCCTTATAGGAAAATTATCACAATCCGAGGAGTCGAAATCACACCTGCTTGCATCAAAAGTTTTAGACGCAACGAATCACGCTTCTATTGTAAATCTAGTGGTGGATACACTAAAAGACTTATGGGGAACAAATTATCAGAAAAATAAGGATATTTTTTTATGTTTTGTTACGGACGCTGGTTCTTACATGCTTAAAGCTGGAAAAATTCTCGGACAAATGTTTAGTAACTTAACACATGTGACATGTCTTGCACACGGGTTAAACAGAGTCGCAGCAAAAGTGAGAAATTTATATCCAAAAAAAAATACTTTAATTGATAACGTAAAAAAAATATTTAACAAAGCACCTAAAAGGATTGCAAAATTTTAAGAAACGCTACCGAATATGCCCCTACCGCCGAAACCAGTACTAACTAGATGGGGAACTTGGATAGATGCTGTGACCTATTATGACACGAACTTTGACCAAATTAAGGAAATAATTAATACATTTAATTCAAATGAAGCAGTGTCCATTCGAAAAGCACAAAAAGTATTTCGAGATCCCATTATAAGAAAAGATTTGGAGTTTGTTAATATTAACATAGGCAATATTATTCGATCTTCCATAAATAAATTGCAAAATCCAAAACTTACTGTTAGTGAAGCTTTGAATATTGTAAATGGCACAGAAAAAAAGATTTCCAGATCGGGGCTTCATTTAAAAGGGAAACAAGTTTACCACAAATTAAAAACTGTTTTAAAAAACAATCCGGGTTATACGACTGTTACAGCAGTAAACAATCTTTTAAGAGGACAAGAAACTGAGTTAACAACAAACATTAATAAAAATACATTACAAAATTATACATATTTAAATTATGTACCATTGACGTCGGTAGATGTGGAACGCTCTTTTTCGAGTTTAAAATGGTTACACAAGTAGGCGACGCAGTTTGACTGCAATAAATTTAGAAAGAATTATGTTAATTTATTTTGAAGATCGATAGAACATTGAACACTGTTGGCTACCCCTAAACATCCTTCACTTCTGTCGGCAATTTTTTATCAGGGGATAAATCACAGTACTCAGATTATCATAAAAAAATTGCCTGCACAAGTCCTGGCCGAAAATAAAAAAGAACCGAGTGATAAAAAAGTTAATTTGTCAAAGTCATATTTCATGTCACAAAGAAGCTGATATTTAAATAAACCCCAGATATATGATAAAGATTTAAAAAGATGTGTCGGGATTTAGTTCATCACTTATTTAAGAGAGAAACAGGCCAGCTGTCCCATATGTGTAGCGGGCAGGCTCAAGTACCTAGCCATATGAAGTGGAAACATGGAGTGACTATATACAATAGAGAAGAAGGTTCAGATGGATCACAACTTAAATATAATTCACGATGGTGCCTTTCATACATTACATTCATGGATAAGGACGTAATTATACAGAAGCATAGTTTATTTCAAAATTCTGTGGAGGTAAATAAGATGTTTAGTTAATAAAGATATGTTCAATAACATGTGTGTTTTTTTGTATTCGTAGTACAAGTACATACATAGGTAGTGACAACCCTGACGTACATCTGCTACAGATTTGCCGGTTCGATTACGGGGTATGATCATGGGGTAACAATCTCATGGATCGTAGGTCATATACTGGTTTTGTAATCAAGCTGGGAAATAATGTTGTACACTGGAAGTCACGAAAACAACGTTGCATTGCGCTTTCAAGCACTGAAGCAGAGTACCTTGCGATTGGTGATATTTTTAATGACTTAAGTTTTACTAAAAATTTCTTATCCGAGATTATGTTTAAACATATTGATATTATTGTTTACAACGATAATCAAAGTGCACAGAAACTGTTAAAACTGAAAGAATATTGCCATAAGCGTACAAAGCACATTGATAGAAGATACCACTATGTGAAAGAGCTAGTTAAAGACAACGTGATTTCTGTTGAATACATGCCTAGTGAAATAATGGTAGCAGATATATTACCCAAACCATTGAGCTGTGTAAAACATCAACAATTTGTTAAAAGTTTAAATCTCTGTAACGCATGACATTGTTACTGAACTTGTTTTTTGCTTATATAACTTAAAATTTTGTTATGTTATATAGCATGTAACTAATGTCATGAGTCATGATGTATATAATATAGAGTGCATTTTTCATGGCCTGTAGAGCTTTTGATGTAGAGTCATAATTATGATTGATGTTTGTTTTTGTTTTTGTTTTGACTGTAATTGAACTTATATAGCATGGCGTTTTTGAAAAATAAAGGGGAAGTATTAGAAATTTATTTTATAAAAACGCATCTTACTCTACAAATAGACAATGCACGGCATGTCTATGACATCTGTCGACTTTAGCCTTCTTCCTCTTTGTCGCTTGTTTGCTCCTACGGTGTGCATGGCGCACGCAGTTAATTTAAGGTTATTTTGATATAATGTAACTGATGTAACATAATAAAACCATTTTAATAATCAATAAAGTTTAAAACCTGATGTGGACTGATGTGCAAATTGCGGAAACTTTCCAAAATGCTTAAAAATGGTTTTATAACCCATACCTACCGGTTTGTGCCCAATTTATTCGTCGTACGTTATTGTGGAACAAAATGAACCGGCTCAATTTTTGAATTTAACCGATTAATCTTATTCCATGACGACACAAGATAGGACGTGCATTGCTTTTATACCACTACTGGATCAATCCACAATTTTACATAACCTACTTTAATCCATTTTGAGTTTTGACCTTGCTGCGTGCTGAATGAATCGTCTCTTCGTGGCTTGGCGTGTGTTGTTGGATGATTAAAATATTTGTTTTGTTTAAACAACAACTGCCGCGCTAAATAATTACAATGGATTTGTAAAGATACGCAACACAGACGAGTGTTTTTTTAAGCTTAATTGATTTAAAATGAGGAGCATTTAGACTATCACCAAATTATTCTGAGATCTACTAGGTACCCCTACGGTATAGAACCATTACATGTTACTCTTCTGAAATGCTCTTCATTTGAGGCGAATTTAGCTAAAAAACTTTCGTCTATGTTGCAATCCTAAGATCAAACAGGTACTCCCAGAACCATTTGGTGTATCTCATCTAAACGCTCTTCATTCATTTTGATTTAGATACGAAAAACTAGAATATTTTATTTGATGTCAATGTGGGTTAGGCTTTTGAGAAAGAAGGTAAAAATAAACTGCGTCTATTAAAACTCACGTTTTATTTTACTACTTTTTTTTAAGATCGATCAGGCAAACAGAAAAGCTCCCAGAACCTTGTTTAACTTTCCCGCCCTTGCATCTGACAACTCTCAATTGTTTTTTCTCTTCCTCTACTTTTTAATTGTCGTTGCCAGGTCAGAGTGTAAGATTCACCATAGAGGTTGGTAGTAAGGAGGCTGGCTGGCTGGCTGGCTGGCTGGCAGGGCAGGCTTTTAGGTCAGAGCACTTGCATCGTTTTACAATCGGCCATCCTGTAACAATTGCTCCCGCAATGGGAACATGCAAATGGGTTATCTTTCCAGCAAATCAATGAGGTCTTCCGTTTCCAGTTGATCATCAGAACTGCTGGCACTGTCAGATACAGGAGCTATGCTTTGGTAAGGTCGCAAGGAGTCTGCAGAAACCAAACCTGCAAAACTTTTATAGCCACGCAGTCCTTTAATGCTTCTTATCCTGTATCTGTCATTACCAACAGCTTCAGTTACTATATAAGGGCCTGAATAAAGGTCATCTAGTTTAGTGTTTACTCTAGACGCTGTACTAGTTGGAGCCTGTTTCCATAGAACTAAATCACCTTTTTTTGTAAACAATGCTAGGCTTGCGGCGTTTATCAAAGTTGCGTTTCATTCTAATGCTTGCTTTTTGTAGACGTTCACTAGCATTCTTTCGTCTGTCTTGAACTGGTTCAGTCACCTGACCCGAAATGGACACATCACACACTGACCTACCTACCCGCGTAAACATTAGGTCAAATGGTTTGTAACCTGTACTAGCATTAAGTGTATTGTTAATGCCCCATACAACATCAGGTAAAGTATTTGCCCAATTATTGGAAGCTTCACTAGGGTCAGAAGCACGCATAGCATTTAAAATGGTACGATTGGTACGCTCAACTTGCCCATTAGCTCGAGGGCAGGCTATAGCATTTAGTGTGTGCTTGAACTGTTTATTATTAGCAAACTTCTTAAAGTTTCTGCTAGTAAATGCCTTTCCATGATCAGTTATCACACGTTCAGGGTAACCAAACTGCGAAAATATTTTTCTCAGAATCCTGACTGTTTCAACCGAGTTGACTGTTCGACATGGTTCAGCAAACACTGTGCAGACTGAGGACTGTAAAAGCAGTCTGAACCCCTTTCGATAGCTTTAAGAGCAGTATAGGTGAAGCGGAGAATAAAAAGTCACAGTTTATATCGAAATCCCGTTCCTAAACCAATACTTAGGCTTCCTATTTTAACTATGATATCTATCTGACTGAAGCTAATTCACTTGACGATTGTTTCTTGTAAGTATTTCCAATGGCTAGTAAGTAGTACCGATAACTTTGTAGTAACGACGACTGGATAGTACGGGGACTATCTTTATATTTGTGTGTTTATTCGTATGCCACATATAGTGGGGTTATTGCCAATGGAATTAGCTTCGTCTTTTATAGTCGAGGTTGGTTAGGGAGGGGGTAATTTTATTATTTCTCAGAATTATAATTATCAATTATTGTGCAACATATTGGGTTTTCGTGGAAAGTTACCAATGTTATGGTCATACCCCGTAATCGAACCGACAAATCTGTAGCAGATGTACGTCAGGGTTGTCACTACCTATGTATGTACTTGTACTACGAATACAAAAAAACACACATGTTATTGAACATATCTCTATTAACTAAACATCTTATTTACCTCCACAGAATTTTGAAATAAACTATGATTCTGTATAATTACGTCCTTATCCATGAATGTAATGTATGAAAGGCACCATCGTGAATTATATTTAAGTTGTGATCCATCTGAACCTTCTTCTCTATTGTATATAGTCACTCCATGTTTCCACTTCATATGGCTAGGTACTTGAGCCTGCCCGCTACACATATGGGACAGCTGGCCTGTTTCTCTCTTAAATAAGTGATGAACTAAATCCCGACACATCTTTTTAAATCTTTATTATATATCTGGGGTTTATTTAAATATCAGCTTCTTTGTGACATGAAATATGACTTTGACAAATTAACTTTTTTATCACTCGGCTTTTTTATTTTCGGCCAGGACTTGTGCAGGCAATTTTTTTATGATAATCTGAGTACTGTGATTTATCCCCTGATAAAAAATGCCGACAGAAGTGAAGGATGTTTAGGGGTAGCGGCAACAGTGTTCAATGTTCTATCGATCTTCAAAATAAATTATCATAATTCTTTCTAAATTTATTGCAGTCAAACTGCGTCGCCTACTTGTGTAAATCCATTTTAAACTCGAAAAAGAGCGTTCAACATCTACCGACGTCAATGGTACATAATTTAAATATGTATAATTTTGAAATGTATTTTTATTAATGTTTGTTGTTAACTCAGTTTCTTGTCCTCTTAAAAGATTGTTTACTGCTGTAACAGTCGTATAACCCGGATTGTTTTTTAAAACAGTTTTTAATTTGTGGTAAACTTGTTTCCCTTTTAAATGAAGCCTCAATCTGGAAAGCTTTTTTTCTGTGCCATTTACAATATTCAAAGCTTCACTAACAGTAAGTTTTGGATTTTGCAATTTATTTATGGAAGATCGAATAATATTGCCTATGTTAATTTTAACAAACTCCAAATCTTTTCTTATAATGGGATCTCGAAATACTTTTTGTGCTTTTCGAATGGACACTGCTTCATTTGAATTAAATGTATTAATTATTTCCTTAATTTGGTCAAAGTTCGTGTCATAATAGGTCACAGCATCTATCCAAGTTCCCCATCTAGTTAGTACTGGTTTCGGCGGTAGGGGCATATTCGGTAGCGTTTCTTAAAATTTTGCAATCCTTTTAGGTGCTTTGTTAAATATTTTTTTTACGTTATCAATTAAAGTATTTTTTTTTGGATATAAATTTCTCACTTTTTCTGCGACTCTGTTTAACCCGTGTGCAAGACATGTCACATGTGTTAAGGTACTAAACATTTGTCCGAGAATTTTTCCAGCTTTAAGCATGTAAGAACCAGCGTCCGTAACAAAACATAAAAAAATATCCTTATTTTTCTGATAATTTGTTCCCCATAAGTCTTTTAGTGTATCCACCACTAGATTTACAATAGAAGCGTGATTCGTTGCGTCTAAAACTTTTGATGCAAGCAGGTGTGATTTCGACTCCTCGGATTGTGATAATTTTCCTATAAGGACATTAGCAACATGTTTTCCCATACCATCTTGTGTTTCGTCGACCGTTAGATAAATGAAAGAAACTTTCAACTCTTCTCTTATATATTTTTTTTTCTCCTCGTATATTTTATTTAAGTAATTATTCCTTAAATTTGATTCACTTGGCAAAATAGTTTCCTTTGAATATTTGCCATTGATACAATTAGTCAGAAAATCTCGGAATTTAGGATTTTGAAGCTGATTCCAGGGAATGTTGGAATGGACTAAAAAAGCTGTTAGATCCTTGTTGAATTCGAACTGATTTTGTTTTGAAACATTACGATGTTTATCTGACGCCAAATGATGATCAATGTGATATTTTTTTTGTAAAATGTAAGTATTACATGAAATACAGTAAATTTTGTTATCTTTTACCTGTAATCCTGGTATATCTTGTAAAAGAAAATTTAAATGTGAAGAGTAACCACTTTTCTTTTCTTGATGGCTTCTACTAGCCAAATGTTTGACAACGTTGTCTTTTTTTGATTTTATATTTGTTGCACATACGATACAAGAAATATTTAGTTCGTTTTTTTCTAGTACACCAATATTTTCAAGTAATAAAGATTCTATAATGTATTAATACCAGAAAATGCGTGCTCTTATGAATAAAATAACATACACATTTAAACGCATTTAACATTGATGACATTGACATATTAATAATCTATTTTCTTTGATAGAAGATCAAACAAGGTTTTATCTAAAGAGGGTCAGTAAGGTTATTTTTACTTATCATATCATTATTAGTACTTATCAATCATACGTGCAGTATGCAGTAGAGTAAATAAATTATTCATCGTGATCGCCAACCCTGACATCAAACTGTCAAATGCTATGGTTTTGCTACATCCGTTACGAGGTATGGTCATAATATTACAAGTAGATGGCACCTTGACTAAAAATATTGATAATTCTGTAAATATTCATATTGATACGGTACCTACTTTCATTTGGATATTAATAACCCTAAGCTTATAATCCTTGTAATATTAACGTCTTCCATAACCACATGTATAACAATTTTATTAATTGATTCTTCATGCAGACATATAAATACTGTAATAATTATGAGCTATTCCGAAGCGACTGCCGACTGCAACTGCATGATTTTCCACCGATTGCATTCACAGTTGCTTCGGAACTTATTATATTAAACGACGCGTGGTTCGTCGACCGACCGACCGACACTCACCAGTGCCCAACTGACCAAGACCAACTCACTCACTCATCTGTGAGTTATTATTATTTCTAATTTTTTTTAATCATTTCTGTCGCAAAAAGCCGACATATAAATACTGTAATAATTATGTGTTATTTCGAAGCGACTGCCGACTGCAACTGCATGATTCTCTTCGCCGATTGCAGCCACAGTCGCTTCGGAATGTATATTATTACTATTTCTATATATTAACATCTTTGTTGTCGATAAAATAAGCTAAAATGTAGCACATATACTTATTTTATTTTTATTTTATTTTATTTATTTGGAACATCAACAGCATTACAGAAAAAAAACACAATGCTTAAAGCTAATACATAAAGCCAATAACAGATGTTCACAGCATAACGGTTAACGAGCCATAAAAAGTAGGTAATGGTACTAATGGTTTAAGATTGGAACCTCGCATGGTATAAAGACCATGTATATAGATTCGAGAAAGATGAGACACCCAAAACAAGACAAGACAAAACAAAACAAAACACAAAGTATACACCCCGTGGGTATGTGTGTGTGTGTGTGTGTGTGTGTATGTATGTGTATGAAGTCATGTATAAATAAATAGGTTTGTATACGTAAATATAAGCATGTTTGTTATAAGTACCTATGCAACTCCGCGCTGCCACGTCATCCACCTTGCAAAATAAATTTTCGAACGCGGTTTTTCATTACTAATTTGGAACAGTCAAATAGATCAACAGTACTAAAACTTGAATTGTATTCCCTCAGAATACGTACAATGGGGGAATTTTGAGCGTACCTAGTATGGGCCTTGGGAAGATTAAAAAGTCGACGCTAGGAGTGCCGTGTTCTAATGGTTGGCACTGAGAAACCAATTTCGGCAAGGAGTGAGGAGCCATCAATACGACCAGACAGAATGTCATAAAGTATAGTGACGTCAAGCAAAAGGCGCCGGTGCTCCAAACTCATTAAGTGGTGGCGGGTGCACATGGACTCGTAGTTTGCATCCCATTTTTTGACTTTATAATTTAAGTGACGTACAAATGAGCGCTGAAGTTTTTCGATTTTTTCTTTGTGTGTCACATAGTGGGGGCTCCATATGCAACTGGCGTATTCCAAAATACTCCTGACATAGGCAAAGTATACAACTTTAATGCAGCTGGTGTCGTGAAAGTCATTACACACCCTAAAAACAAAACCCAGATTACGATAAGCTCTAGTAACTATTTTGTCAATATGTTGATCAAAAGCTAATTTTGTGTCCAGAGTCACACCTAGGTCCTGTACTGTATTATGTGCACTTATAAAAGGATCTCACTGTACTACACGTAGATGGCAACTTGACTAACTAAAAATATTGATAACTCTGTCATTATTCATTTTGATTCATTTGAATATTAATAAATCATTGATTCGAATTTCTGTTTCTATTTTTACATACATACATCCGTATCTGTTCTTATTTTAATTGCACTAATCTGGTTATTTCCTGTTTTCTTTACTTTACATGTTGATTTCTTATTCATAGACAATCGCATTACCAAGGTACCTTCTTCCTATTTATTGCCGGGCTCCCCATTTTTTAAAGGTTCCAATATGGTTCTTTAGATGTTTAAATATTGAGCTTACCAATATAATTATTAATTTAATAATATTTAAAAGGAACGAACCTTGGACCTTAAAAAAAAAGGATCACGTAAAGTAGAAAGAGGGTTTAACAATAAAAATAGCCTGTAAAGTAATGGAATATAACCATATTGTATACAGGATGTAATAAAAAGGGGGTTGCAAGCCGAAAGGGGGCTGTTAGGGACGCCATTCTGAACAACTTTAACTATGGAACCGACTTGGTGAGAGCTACTTTATTTTTCACTCCACCATACAAATCAGCTGAGCGCTCGGCTCCAAAATGTACTGGGATAAGAAAAATATAGTTGCTTTGATCAAGTTGGTCCCATAGTAAAGGTTGTTCACAATGGTGCCCCTAACAACCGCCTTTCGGCTTGTAACCCCCTTTTTGTTACACCCTGTATGAGGAAATAGTAGGAAAAATAATAGGACCTAACCCGAAATACGAGGAAAGCATATAACAAATGGTAGGACATAACTGGAAATATGAGGAAGTCACCTATAAATAGTAGGAATAGTATTAGGACCTAAGCGAATATATGAGGAAGTCATCTCTAAATAGTAGGAAAAATAACTGGAGAAACGAGGAAGTCATCAATAAATAGTAGGAATAATTAAAGGACATAACTGGATATATGAGGAAGTCATCGATAAATGGTAGGAAAAATCATAGAACATAACATGAGGTATGATGAAAGGAAACATAAATAGTAGGAATCATAATCATATATTGTATGCTGGTCCTACTAACGCCATAATAACAGTCATCTTAAACGCCGTTATCATCAGCAACATCATTATCATCGTACTTTTTGGTGATGTCAGTTTGCTCCCTACTTTTAGTGAATTCATCTTAATTTACGGTGAACAGTTTTCTCAGTGTAGAAATGAATCGTTTTATAGCGCCTATAAATTCTTTATAAATGAATCGAAAGTACCACTATTTTTGAATAGTAAGATATGGCCTAAAGATATAATTTTCCGTAAGTTTGTGCATGACAAGCATAAATTACCTGCCAGAGTAAGCTCCGATAACGGCACTGTACCTAATTATTAAAATGGATTCAACTTCATGCACTTTTATAAGTTTTAATTGTAAAAACGTTAAAAGATGTATCGACGGAGTCAGAGAATTATGTAAGACCTGTGATTTAATAGGTCTCCAAGAGACGTGGTTGTGCAAAGACGAATTGCAGTATCTAAATAGTATCGACGACAATTTCTGTGCTACGGGGACGTCGGCCATGGACTCGTCGGCCGGAATGCTGCGCGGGCGACCGTACGGAGGAGTCGCCTTGCTATGGAGAAGTGCGGTGTTTCAAAATGTGTCCGTGGTTCCGTATAGTAATCCGCGAGTGTGCCCAATAAAGATAATGGCTAAGAATCGACCCATTATTGTGATGAGTGTGTATATGCCTACTAATAGTGTGGACAACTTACCGGACTTTACGGACTGCCTCGGCGCGGTGAGTGCTATTGTTAACGAATACGGCATAGAATCGGTATATATACTTGGAGATTTTAACGCCCATCCAAATGAACTATTTTATAATGAACTAATGAATTACTGCGATGAACTGGAATGGTCTTGTATCGACATAAAAAAGTTGGGTGCGGATTCCGATACCTATACTTTCATTAGTGAAGCAGATCACTGTAGGCGCTGGTGAGATCATATCCTGATAACGCAATCTGTGTTGCCTACGATACATAGTGTTTATGTCAAATACAACGTCACCTGGCGACCACTTTCCCCTCATACTGGAATGCGATTTAAATTTGCTGACGCCTAGGTTAATTGCCTCAGATTGTGCGTCAAATCAGCATATAGTGTGGGGGGAAAGGGGGCCGGAGCAGGTGGCTTGTTATAGCGACGAATGTCATAATGGTTTTAAATCTATTGACTTTCCTATGGAGTGTAGACATAATGCTCTTCACTGGTGGTGATAGTTATTGTAGTGAAACTAGGCATAAGGAAATTATTGACAAATTATATATAAATATTGTATCCGCCCTCCGTGCGGCCTCTACTGTTAGTAATAAGAAAAGAAAACGCAAGTCTAAGAACCAGCTGGTGGGCTGGAACAAACACGTCAAAGACGCTCACGGTGCGGCCAGGCAGAAATTTCATGAATGGACGTTGCATGGTAGACCTGAATGTGGGACTTTATTCAATGAAATGAATGAAAGTAGAAAGGTGTTCAAGTCGCGTCTCAAATGGTGTCAAGATCACCAGCTACAAATCAAAATGAATATCATAGCCTCACAACATGCCAGAAAAGACTTCCGATCGTTTTGGAAGGCTACCAATGCCATTAATTACCGTCTCGGCCGCCCTGTTAGCGTTGATGGTAAAAGTGAATCAAAAGACATTGCTAACCTCTTTAAAGATCACTTCATTGTAAAAACACCTTTAAGAACAGTGCAGGGTAAGGTGAGCGATGCTGAGACCAATAATAAACAAATTGAACCTGGATATACTGCGAAGGCGATAGCAAAGGCTATAAAGTCGATTTCTCGTGGTAAATTCCCAGGACACGATGGTCTCAACATCGAGCATCTTCAATACGCGGGTCCTCATATCTCTAGAGTGTTGGCGATGTTTTATACGCTATGTGTCAGACACTGCTACTTACCGGTGGATATGTTGAAAACAACTGTGATACTGGTTGTCAAGAATAAAACTGGTAATTTATCAGACTCTAGTAACTATAGGCCAATATCCCTTGCTACCATTACAGCAAAAGTATTTGATAGTATGCTTAATGCACAGTTAAATAATTACGTGCATTTCAGTCATAACCAGTTCGGCTTCCGCGCCGGGTTATCTACTGAGAGCGCGATACTGTGCCTTAAGCATACGATCAAATATTACGTGGACAGGAAGACACCGGTTTACGCCTGTTTCCTAGATCTGTCTAAGGCTTTTGACCTGGTTTCCTATAACATCTTGTGGAAAAAACTAGAAAATGCTAAAGTACCTACTGACACAGTTAGGATCCAGTACTGGTATGCAAATTAGGTCAATAGTGTTAGATGGTGGTAGTCTATCAGATCCGTACAGTTTGGAGTGTGGCAGGGGGGGCTAACATCATCCACACTATTTAACCTGTATATAAACGGGCTTCTCGAGGCGCTGGGCAAAATGCATGTCGGCTGTCATATTGATTCAGAATGTGTGAATAATATAAGCTATGCTGACGACATGGTTTTGCTCAGCGCTTCGGCTTGTGGCTTGCGCAAATTATTACAAGTATGTGAGGAGTAGGCCGTTTAGCACGGAATTAAATATAATGTGGCTAAAATCCAGTACATGGTTTTTGAACCGTCGTGTAGCCGGATATTGGAAGTTCCTCCCATTAATCTGAACGGTAGACCATTAGAAAGAGTAAGGAGCTTTAAATATCTGGGTCATATTGTCACATCCGATCTGAAGGACAATATGGACATCGAGCGGGAACGGAGGGCCCTGTCGGTGAGGGCTAACATGATTGCCTGTAAGTTCGCACGTTGTACTAGGGAAGTAAAGCTTACACTGTTTCGAGCATATTGTACCCCTCTATACACGTGCAGCTTATGGAGATATTTTACACAGCGGGCCTATGGGGCTCTCCGGGTCCAATATAATAATGCGTTACGGGTGCTGGTGGGGCTGCCTCGCTTCTGCAGCGCATCAGGGATGTTCGCGGAAGCGGGCATTGACTGCTTCTATGCGACCATGCGCAAAAGATGCGCGTCCCTAGTGCGCCGGGTGCGAGCCAGCCCCAACCCCATCCTACGCTCGATAGGGGATAGGCTTGACTGCCCCTACATGAGGCACTGCTGTGAACAGCATGTGTCAAGAAGCATGTATTTTGTGTGAGTTTCGTGAAAGTGTGTATTTACTAACATTATAGCTATAGGTATTTCATTTTACTAACAAACTATATGACTCCTTGTTACTCGAAATAAATGTTTTTCATTTCATTTCATTTGCGCTCCGAAAATTAGCACCAATGATATCGGGAGATGCGCTGAAACAAGTATATTTCGCTCATTTTCACTCCCTGATGTCATACGGTTCACTGATCTGGGGTAACTCCACGGATGCGAATAGAGTCCTGCTTGTACAAAAGCGAGCTATCCGTACTCTTGTCGGAGTTACACCTAGGCACCCCTGCAAACAACTTTTCATATCGCAACGCATAATGACGCACTACTCATAATATCTTTTTGACTTGTATTTGTTAGAACTAACATTACTCAGTTTGCACGCGTGGATGTCACTGGTAAACACCTCCGTTCCACCGGGGACTGAGAACTGTTCCTCGTCGTATGGCACTTTCAGGCAAGAACCCTCGTGTCATTGGCCCGACTTACTTCGAGCGCTTGCCTGCCGACTTGAGAAACAAGCCATCTGACGAAACATTTAGGCGTCGACTGAGAAACGTATTGTTGGAAAACCCCTGTACTCAGTAAGAGAGTACATGGAACTAACCTCTTAAGTGTCTATTTTTGTTATTTAATTTCGATATTGTGATGACGATCCTTATTGGGAATGCGATTTGATTATTATTATTATTATTGCTACCTTTTTTTTACCGACTTTAAAAAAAGGAGGGGGTTCTCAATTCGGTTGTATTTTTTTTATGTTTGTTACCTCAGATTTGGAAAACTATTTTTTTGTTCTTGAGTAGTTATATCCAAATTGGTCCCATAAAATTTTGGTGAAGATCTGATGCCGGGATCCATGAGGAATCGAAGGAATTCCTCGAATATTATGAGAACATCTATGGCGATTTCAATATTTATTACAGTAGTTTATGCATTTACATTTGAAAATCACCATATGGTGAAGAGAACCCGATGATGAAGACACAATCCATCAGTTACCACTGAGGGCTCTACCAGTGTTATTTAATTTGCGGATCGCAAGTCGATTTAGAAAATTATTTTTTCGGTTAAGAGTAGGAATCTCCAAGTTGATCCCATAAAATTTTGGTGAAGATCTGATGATGAGATCGATGAGGATCGAAAGAATTTTCAAATGTTATGGGCACATCTATGGCGATTTTGGTGTTTACTAAAGTAGAACAAGCATTTACACTGGAAAATCATCATTTGGTGAAGAAAAACTGATGATGAAGACACAAGCCACCAGTCACTAATTAGGGCTCAACCAATATTATTTAATTCACTAATCGCAATATAATTATTTATCATATTTTGCTTAGAGGCAGAAATTGGTTAAGATCAGGGTAGCAAAGTGGAGAACCAGAGAACTCCTCAACGGTTAACGGCCCTGATTCTGAAATAACAACGTTCAGCTAAAGGTTGCGAGCAATTGACATTAGAATGCAATATGGCTGTAAGTGCCGTATAAAAGTCGTAGAAGTTATAAAAGTCGTGTATTATGTGTGGCTTCGATCATCAGAAGGCAGATTTCGTAGTCTTGTTATTTCTGTTAACGATCTCTCATCATGTGGTCGATTTAATAATTTGTTGGCGTCCAAATCTAACAACGCTATCTATGCCTTCCAAAGTTTTGACACGGCTTAGTGCAACATATATTTGCCCTTTAGCGAAATTCTTTTTATCAGGGTCTATCACAGCTTCCTCGAGGGTGGTACCCTGTAGCTTATGAACAGTAACAGCCCAACTTAATATTAAAGGTAACATACGAGGCTCCACATCTCCGTATCCCCTTGTCACTTGAAACGTAGTACATGATGGAGGTATGGGTACGCAACCGTCACTATCTTTTAACCTAAGACCAATAGTTTCATCGTCAAATTTTTACGTACGTGTTTTTACGTACACAGCTTCCGTGAGCTCTCCGTCCTCCAGCTGATCTCGTCTTAGGGCCGGCCATTTCTTTTTATATGCCCATAGCTCCCATTCACTAGTCCATTCGAGATTCTACGCCAATTTTAGTTGCGAGATAATTATTTAAATATTATGGGTCAGTTGAGACTCTTAGTCGTATTCTTTTTAACCAGCAAGCTACTGGACTTAACCATTTTGAACTAGCCAATTCTTATATTTTAGATTTTATTTACAATAGTCTTATCAACAATTGGTCTTATTTATTTACAATAGGGTTAGGGCCTCCTCAATCTTCCCATTTTCACCTCTAAAAATACTTTATATCACTAAAATCCATCACTAAACAGCAAAACAAAAAATTTTAAATAAAAAAAGAACCGACTTCAAAATAAACTAAAAAGCCAAAAATAATCTTTTATGTACAGTACGGATCACATGTAAATCACCTTTTGAAGACGGTGCCAAACCTGAAGTAAATTCCTTTATCCAACAAAAATACGAATTACTATAACTAAATTTAGGTAATAACTAAAGGCTCGCCGCCGCGGTTCTTGCGTGTCATTTGTGTTAATAGTAATAAATGAATGGTTTGGCACCGAATTCAAAAGGTGATTCACATGTGATCCGTACTGTACATAAAAGATTATTTTTGGCTTTTTAGTTTATTTTGAAGTCGGTTCTTTTTTTATTTATTTATTTTTTTATTTGATCTTATATAATTGACATTAAGAAATATTTTATTTTGATATTGTTTCATTTAAGCTTTTTATTATTATTATTTCTTTTTCTGATGTTGTGATGTCGATCCTTATTGGGAGATGAAATTTATTATTACGTTTATTATTTACTTCTGTGTTTGACATTGTAACATTTAATTCAATTTTACTTTATATTGTATACGACGATCATGATGTAAATACTTATAACTTTGACTAATGGAAATTTATACTGTTATTTTCTCATGTAATAAATAAAAAAATCATTTTTTAGGATTCGTACCTCATCGGAAAAAACGAAACCCTTATAGGATCACTTTGTTGTCGGTCTGTCTGTCGAGACCCTTTATCTCGAGAACGCGTGGAGGTATCGAGTTGAAATTAACTCCATATACTCATGTCTACGGTCCCTTGAAGTTGTGAAAAAATCAAACTTCTACATTAGCATAAAAAAAGATACGGCCATTTATGCCACTAAAAACGTATATTTCGACACTCTCAAGGGAATCAAAATGATAGAGGATACTACCCGTTGACATAGAACTATGAAATTTGGCATGTTATATCGTGACATACTAGGAATATATACAATAATCTGAAAACTTACATTTGTAATTAAATCATAAAAAATATAGTCTTTTTCCAAAGACATATTGGACAGCCCGGTTGCGTTAAGTTTGCACCTCTTTTGTATGCAATGCCGTAGATATCAGGTGTAAATTTAACTCAACCGGAACCGGATAATATATAATAATGTTAGGGTAAGTGAAAGTTTGTATGGAACCCTCGGTGCACGAGTCGGAATCGCACTTGGCCGGTTTTCTAATTTATATTCACTATTCAGAATACTAGTTTAACGACCAAGGTAGCTAATTTTGGCGATTCTTGAAGCGATCGACAGTCCGGTAGCTAGTAGTAGTAGCTAGTCATTCAACTTTGAACCAAGTTATCGATGAATGACACGTGATTGATGGATGAGCCCTAAACAAAACGTGAAAAACGAGGCTTGGAAAGGTATTTCAGAAAACAAACCTCTATGTTGTACGTAAAATAACCACTGGCTGGTCTCTCGACGAGTTCTGACCTTACAAATAAAACATTTGACACCACGGTCAAGAATTCATAACGTCAGTTATAAAATAAAATAATAATTAATTACTGATCCCAAAATAAGTAATGATATTATTCAGCTTAAAACACGGTAAGTTCAATTTTAATTACACTTAGAGCTTAGGATAAACAAAGTTTTTATTCAACAATGATGAGAAACGTTTACCGTTCTTCTCAATCATTGCGTACGGCAGAACTACAAATGCAAATGAGAATGAGAATGTATAAGATAATCTTGTCGTCCATCTTGTAAACATGTCAAACCAAGATAAAGACGTCTATGGAAGATAGAGGCTTGACTCCCTCATACTATATGAAATTATACATTATACTTATGTATATGAACTTATACCTTACGTATATGACCTTATTCATATGGGCAACCCAGCTCCTGTTTTAGTATGTTGGGGTTGTTAAAATACGTAACGCAACATTAGATTGCACGAAAACGGAGGCAGAAATAAAGTACCTAACGGTGAGTGTTTTGACGTGTCACGCCCAGAACCAATTACGTGCGGTCTGAACCATGATTCAATGCAACGGACTCAAAATTTCGCCGAAAGAGCAAAATTAATGTGGCGATAAACAAATCCTTATGCAGAGTGCTACCAAACTACATACGCGAGTACATATTATACGAAATTAACCTTATGCTGTCGTTTATGTGATGTTGTTTGCCCCTTAGTTGTTTTCACAGCAAAGTTCTTGGCATTCAGTTTCAGGTTTGGTGATGTTCATAGTTTCAGTTCATATTTGCGTAAATCCAAGTAAGAATGTGGCGATTTCCATGGAAACCACACAGCCTGACAACTCGCCTGTAGAAGTAACGGCAGTATTCATAAACTGTGAGATTGATGTGAGTCATTTCCTATTTCAGCTGTGAAATTTGTAGGCATAATATGCTGTTCCCTATACATACCCTATGCCAGTGATATGGTAAGCTCTTGGATTGGTAGGCAAGATCTCCGACGTCGAGCACATTTTTAGGATTCCTTAGCCAAAATAGCAAAAAACGGAACCCTTATTGTTTCGTCAAGTGCGTCCGTCCGTATCTCACGGGTATTTTACTAAAAAACTACAAGATGTATGTTGAAATTTGGAGTATACTATACGAAGGGTATCAGTGTTATTCGTCCCATTCCTTCTTCGTTCAATTCGTATTTCGTCTCATTCTATATTTGACACACATTCTTTATTTGGCTTGTTCGCTATATGTCTTTATCTTGCTAAGTCTATTTCTGTAACTTGTCTCTCAGACTTAATCGTATTTCGTCACGGTCTTCCTAGGACACAACATTTTTCATTATTCCTTTTCGATTTTGGTCTCATTCAATTATTCGCCTAATTTTTTTGCATGCGTTCGATGTTGGTCACATTCGTAATTAGTCTCATTCGTTTTCAGTCCATTTCTAAGTTCGTTTCATTCGCTTTGCGTCTCGGTCGCTATTTGTAACTATATTTTCCCGAGAATCTTAAATTATCATTATTAAATTATTTTTTCTCGCTAGATTTCTCAAAATAGCGGTGATATCTTGGTAGAGGACACGGGTATATCCTAAAACTAAGTCAAACGCCATAAATTACTAAATTCTTATTTATTTATTAAACTGTGAATAGACGATCCGGCAAAAAAGATATGATTAAAGCGACTACGACTTACGTCGTAAGGGACGAATACCGAAAGGGTCCAAAAAAGAACGAGTTACCAATAATGACAAACAAAGAGAAAGACCAATAACGAATGTAACTAAAGATAAAGTGCGAATGATACTAAAGACGAGAGAGGCAAACAAAGACATAGTCCTAGAAAGACCGTGACGAAATACGATTAAGACTTATTAAGAATGAGAGAAGTTACAGGATTAGACTTAGGAAGATAGGGACATATAGCGAACAAGCCGAATAAAGAATGTGTGACGATCATAGAATAAGACGAAATACGAATTGAACGAAAAAGTAACGACGAATGACGCTGATACTTACGCTGAGGTTCGGTTCAGGAGGTCATGGTTTTATTACGCAACTAGAAGATGCCCGCAACTTCGTTCGCGGAGGAGAAAAAGTCAAAACCCGTCCTTTTTTCTTCAGCATAGTCGAGTAAAAATTATCCTATAACCATCTGGAGATACCCAGCTACCCGTGTACCAAAAATAGTTGAAATCCGTTTAGCCGATTTTGCGTGATGAAGCCACAACGACACATACAAACATACAAATATACATAAAAAAAAAAAAAAAAAATTCGTTTAGTGACCTCCAAATAGTCGGTAACGATATTTATTTCAAAAATATCTTTTATGTACAGACATTTCATTTTTACAACTTTATAATAGTAACTAGTATTTGCATGATGCACGGGGCGCAAGCGCCCCGCGAGGCCCCTGTGCTCAGTGTCTTTTATGCGCAGGAGTCGGACTCGTTATGATTGTAGACGGAAAGGAGTTTCTAGTTTATGAATTTGCCGTGGGAAGGTGAAAGGAGACTGAAAAGGAGAAGGGGTCTGCACGCGGGTGTGTTTGCGTCGCGTTGGCTGACGCTCGCCTTCGGGCCGCAAAAATCCGGGTGGACTTGCCCTGCGGGGGCCCTCGAGCCGAAAGGCGCGCCCGCAACTTCCTTCGCGGAGGACAAAAAGTCATAACCCTTAATTTTTTCTTCAGCGTAGTCGGGTAAAAAGTATCCTATAACCATCTGGAAATACCCAGCTACCCGTGTACCGAAAATAGTTGAAATCTGTTTTGCCGATTTTGCGTGATGAAGCCACAACGACACATACAAACATACATAAAATCCAAAAAAAATATTTTTCGTTTTAGTGACCTCCAAATAGTCCGTAACAATCTTTTTTTTTTTAAATAACTATCAATGTACAGACATTTCATTTTTAGAACTTTATAATAGTATAGATGGTGTGAAAAAACCTCCTAGTTGTACACTGACCAAGTAAGTAGGATTACTTTTTTTAGGTACATTGCCATGGTTAGAAAATAGTTTTATAAAGACTCACTTAGCAAAACGCCTAGGTCGTGAAATGTGCAAGTGGGTAGGCAGAACGATTATATTATATTAGGTCTTGATTGTATAAGAACTGTGTTAGCAGAAGTTCTTGATGTAGTATGAAATCTTAGTTACAAGACGGCCAAGTAGATGAAACGCCATACTCATACATAATTGCAAGACGACTACTTAGGTCGTACGAAGTAATATCTCTATTATACCTAAATAAGAACATTATACTTACATAATATAAGCATTGCCATTTGTAGGATGCACAACGAGACCTCGATAACGAAGATACTAGATTTGAGCGCGAAGAGTTATTCAAGCATAACGCTTTGCGGAACTGCGATAAGAAGTTGGCTCTCACTATCAAGCTCACCAGTGAGTCTGCCGTAAGTACCCGAGATAAAAAACGTCGTAAAAAATATTTATGTTTAGAAGCAATTTTTCCTTGTAAAGTATCAAAACAAATAGATCTTAGAACCCCACTAGATCCGCGCCTTTATCACATCTGCCGGTGTCTGTTTGTCGCTGCTGCGCTCAGCTACTTTAATCATGTACGACTCTCATAGATATGTTTTTAGGATTCCGTACCAAAGAGGTAAAAAGGAACCCTTATGATGTGACTCTGTCCGGCCGCCACAGTATTATATCTCAGGAAAAAAATTGTTATCTATTTGAAACGCCTGTATATATGTATACTAGCTTTTGCCCGCGGCTTCGCCAGTGCACTAAACTTAATTTTTAATCGTCTACAAAAAAGGAGGTTCTCAGTTTGACCCTTATGTAGGAATGTATGTTTGTCCGCGATTATCTCGCGTTTGGCAGAACCGATTGAGATGCGGTTTTCGAAAAAGTATTTGTTACTTTCTGGAGGTCTCGGTATACGACGTTTTGGGGTAGGCAGTTCCCTTATTTTTTTAAAAAGAAATGTTTGCAATAATAATAATTGTTGAATTGTTACGCCGGCAATGACTTAATACTCGTACTACTAAGAGATTATGATAAATGCTCTACTCTTGAATAGAAACTTTTGCCCGCGGCTTCGCTAGCGTCAAGTTGGGGGTAATTTTGAATTTAAAAACCAGCTAAGAGCATGTCGGACAATGTTTTGTATAAGGTTCTGCAGCCGTTACAACAAATAAAGGACTACAGACTAGGGATGTCACGAATATTCGCATTCGCATTCGCATATGCGAATGATTCGTATCATTTGAAACATTCGCATCGACATTCGCATTTGCATCAAACGATGCGAATTATTGGCGAATGCGAATGTGTGCAGGTCGTGACAAGTTTCGCCCGCCCTGGCTGCCCGCTGCCGACTCGCGCATGCGCAGAGCGCGCTAGCCGCATGACGTGATTCATTTTGACCAATAGGGAGGGAGCAGTTTTAGTTTTCACTAAGTTGGTTTACTGTGATTGTTGTGTCGTGTAACTAAGTAGTTCGAAACGGAAATTATGATAAGAAAGTAATAATAATCGGCGTTCTGGCGCTAAAAGGGTGAGGAATTCCACCATCAACATTGATGAGCCTTCAACAAGTTCTGCTCAAAGTCTTATAAGAGTTATAAGTAATCTCGCAGGCATCCTGGATTCTTCAAGTGAAAGCGAAAGTTCCGATCAATCTGAATTTGGGGACACCACGACGATCGAAATTAAAGCTCAACTGCAGGCCTATCTTAAAGAAAAACGACCCTGTCTCGATGAAAATCCTTTAGACTGGTGGAGAACTAAATCAACAAAATATGATAAATTGACAGATCTGGCTCGCAAATATCTGAGCGCTCCACCAGCTAGCGTTTCCAGTGACCAATTGTTCAGCGCAGCCGGGCTTATATACCAGCCTCTTCGAAATCGCCTTAAGGGTGAAAAGGCGGCGAAATTACTTTTTCTGAAATACAACATAACTCTGTTAAATTTTGATTATTAATATGATACCTATATGCCTTATACGACAGATAAGGTATTTAATAATCGAAATATTCGAAATTTAATACAGGTATGTTGTATTTAAAATAAAGTGATTTACAATATTCATCGTAAATATCATAATGACATTATATGGTACAGTACAGTTACAGACCTATGAGAACTATTTTTTTTCTTTCTACTGCCATATTATGTTAAATAGGTAAATAGAGAAATAAAAAACTGACTGCTTTACTGAGTTTTTTTAATGGGTTTCAAAAACATTCGCATTCACATTCGTACATTCGCATCCTTAATATTCGCATTCACATTCGCGAATGCGAATATTAAGGATGCGAAAAACGTCATTCGGGACATCCCTACTACAGACCAGCAAAAGAGCGTAAGTATCTTCATGCGGTTTTCGTTGAGAAGCGCAGTTTTTTGGCAATATCTCAAAATCCGATCGTCTTGAACACAATTTTCGTTAAAAGTATTTATTAAGTTTTACGTTTGTAATTTTTTTACGATTTACGGTTTACAAAATAGAGTGGGGACACCATTAATTTATTCTACTTTCAGAGTAATTATTTCCGAAAATATTTCCCAACTCGAAAATTTTCTTAGAAACCCTAGTGTTTTCACTACCCAAAGGTTGTCTGGAAGAGATCGCTGTTTGGCGATAAGACCGCCTGTTGTTTACCTCTCCTTGAATGTATTGTTGTCTGTGCTCTGTTTTGTGAGGTGTGCAATAAAGAGTTCTTGTATTGTGTTTTTAAAATAAATATCGAAATATGTGCCAAACATTGATGTTTTCTAAAATAAAAATCAAAATACTTTCCGTTACATGTATGGAGTGCCTCCCTAGATATTTTCTTATTTGTTATTTAACTATCAAACTAAGTAACGACTTATATTATATTATTTAGACATTTCAACTCCGTCACACCGGCGGCACATTTCAAAATCGATGCCATGCCATTTTTGTAATTAAGGTCCCAAAAAGCCATAAATACGACACCCAAATTGATATTTTGACATTTCAACCCCATCGCACACCAACAGGGAGATGATATTTCACGTCCGCTAAATTGGATTTTAAAATCGATGCTATTTTCGTAATTAAAGTCCCAAATAACCACAAAAACGACACCCATATTGATATTTTGTCTTTTCCACCCCATCGCGCCCCGATAGAAGCAATACCGATGTTGATTTTCAGAATTTATTACCACATTTCCCTCATTTAGGGGTTGAATTCTCAAAAAATCTGAAACACGTATTTACTCATTTATTGTTAGACATACTCCTGTAAAGTTTCGAATATAATAGTCTAACTAATCTCGTTTCCCCATACAAACTTTGGACCTCTATTTCACCTCCTTAGGGGCTGAATTTTGAAAAACCCTTTCTTAGTGGATACTAACGTTATAAAAACTACCTATTGTCAAAAAATCAGGTCTCTAGGTCCAACGGTTCGGGCTGGGCGTTGATTTAAGTGAGTCAGTCAGTCAGGACTTTGCCTTTTATATATATATAATGTATATATAATATAAAATATATATACAATTACAATCAAATAACTATATCTGCCTTTTTAATTTCAATATATATTTTTTGAATAAACGGGTAGGGTGTGTTTGCATCTCATTTGTAAACCAAACGCAAAGTTATATTCACTGGCCAATTATGTATTTAAGGAACCCTCGATATGCGATGCAGGCTCGCCCTTGATCGGTTTTTATATATTTTTATTCGGAAACTGATTGACATTTGTCCTCAGCCCGAGTAAGTAGCTCCTCGGTCGAATAGCTCGCTGGTCCAATCGCAGCCCATCTAGGTAATCAATAATCATACCTTGAAGAGCTTACCTACACTGCATGCTCGTAATTATGGTCGTATCTGCGATGCTTATCGTGATTGTCGTATTTAAACAGAATTCGGCAGACGAATACGTGCCGATCGACCACGTGTCGGACGGCCGCAGCCAGAAGCGCGTGCGCCTGCTGAACCCCTACGTCCTGCGCATCCGACGCGATCCGCCGCTGGAGGCTTACAAGTTGAGGTTTATCGATGTAATTTAATTTCTTACATTTTATTCTACACACTAAGGGTCGATTTGACCAACGTAGTATAAGTCTTATTCCAATAATAAATCATAAATTAATCGTGAGTAAACTCATTTAACGTTTCACCATGAATTAACCAAAGGATAGTAAACTGTTAGACTTAGACTAGTTTTGTCACTGTCACTGTCAAGTGAATTCCATATTTATTTAACAATTGAACTATTACCCGAACAAGTTTAAAAATAGGTAGCACCATTGCCCAAGTATGGGACAAGCTGTCTTTCTTACTTGGGTGCATTACTATAGTAGTTACATTATGATACAATGTGGAACGTTGGTAATTACACTCGAAGCTATATCTTGCAGCACGAGTCGTAGACAAGTGCTAAAGCCGAGAGTGTAATGACCAATGCACACTATTTCATACGACGTTTTTCAACACACTTGCGAGGAAAAAAGCAAAAAAAACAATCGTACCTTACTTAAAATTTGGTCTAGGTTATACGTGCGTAACCAATCCTGAGGTGTTACTCCGAACAACGAAGTTCGTAACGTGCCATCCCTCTTGCTCTGATGTTAAGCTGTATTTGTGTGAGCGGGATGGCGCCATACGAACTTAGTTTTTCGGGTTTCGGAGTAGCCGCTCTGTAGTCGTAAGTTTTACATTAATCCGTCATCAGTATCAAATTTACGTACCTACATAATGATTATGTTTTAAATATCATTGCTTAAAACTATTTACACAATATTAATTTATACAAAAATATTCATACTTATAAAATAGTTATTTGTAGGTAAATATTTAATATGTCAAATCAAAACAAAATGGCGCTTGCGTCCGGTGCATTTGTCTATGCGCGCGCACGAGTCTTTAGGCAAAGGCTAATTGGCCAATCAGCGAAACAGCGAAACAACTCAAAAATGTTATTTGTTTAGAAAACTTTATAATTTATTGATATTAATTCATTTTACAAGTACCCGTTTAGATTTTGTCGAGAGTAGATAATAAGATGTAAATAAGTATTTTATGTGTAGGCTTAAAAATCGAATTATTGTATAAATTAAATCATACCTAATTATTGTAATATAAATAATTTCACTCTTGTACACCATTTATTGTAGTAGTTTTAAGTACATATTGATTTATATACCTTCTATATACCTACAAATGACCTTGTAAAATTGCGTAATATTAATTAATAATATCATATGTGTCCATATTCACTATATCGTACTAATGACATTGTAAAGGCGAGATAGCATGTGTTGATTGAAATAAAGCTCATCAAAAGCTAATATAGTCGGTACATACAACTAATTGCGCCCTGATCAAAAGATAAGATAAGTACCGACCATTATGGCGGGAAAAAGTTAGTTCCATACTCATCTCTGACATAAAAATGTCTGACTAAATTAGCTGCTGAAGAAAGCTCCTGCAATTATGAAGAAAGAAAAAGTATTGTTTTAATTAACATCCTAATATACATGTCCACGTCCAACAATGAACCTTTGAGCACCGGATCAAAAGTAAAGAAGAATACCAGCGCCGGATCAAGAATATAGAAGATTGTGCCACAAACAGAGTGTTGGTCGATTCATTTCCCTTCTACTCTGCAACAATCACTTATCCGGTTGATTCAGTTCCTGGTGTAGTGCCACAATCAGAACAACAGGTCGATTAAGTTCCCTTTGTTTCTGCTTCCATTAGAGAGTTGCTGGATTAAGTTCCCTTCTACTCTGCATCACTCAGCGCATTGGTCGATTAAGTTCCCTCTGTGTCTGATTAGCGATCACATGGTTGACGCTGCCAGCTTTCGCTGATGACCATACAGCTCCCGTTCGGTGGATATCCAGCGGTGTGACACGAAACCGAAACGGGTCTGTGCAACGAGGGATCTACGCCGTAGGGCGTTAGGTCCGCTAACGTCGTACTAGGCGGCGCTAGCGTAAGGTCATAATTTAGGTAGTGTTAGGGATTGTGTGACAACAATGGAACCTGAGAAGAGAGGTCCCTCCGCCCGCGAGGCAATCCGCCCGTGAGCGAGTCTATGCTAGAATCAGGCGAGACGACCACATCATCGACTAACACATGGAGCAAGGGATCCAGCCAAATCAATGACACAGGTAGTAATCTAGGCGCGAATGAAAGTAGAAACGTGCCATTACCAGTGCTTAGTGAAGAAAATTTAGATTCCCATACTCCGTAGTTAGAGAACGTGGCCAGCCCCCAGATCCGAAAGATCCGAGTAGTAGGGAGGCCAGGTCCATCGGTAGGCCCGATGTAAGAAATTTGTTAGATTTTATGTCAAATCAGCGAATTGACATTTAGGTAGCATCTCATGGTCGTCATGCGTTAGAAGAAAATAGGAATGTAAGCCCTGGCTTTAATGCATCACGTGATAGAGCAAATTTGGGTCGAAATAGGAATATCGACGTATCTAACTATAAGCGGGTAACATACGCGCCCCATTTCGATGGTAATATAACGGAATGAATAGCGTTTAGGGCTCAATTTGAGGATAGCGCGCCCAATTTTACTTACGTAAATAACGTAAGTCGCATAAGAAGAGCATTACGTGGAGAGGCGCGAATTGCAGTAAAATCCATTATGTACACAGTTAGCGATCCATACGAGATTATGGAGGCGTTAGAACGCCATCTCGGTGACCCCGAAGAAATAGTGTTATCCGAAATTCACAATGTGAAACAAATGCCCCGCTTATGCGACGACTCGAGTAACATAGTGTCATTCGCAGGACACGTATCTAACACCGTATCCACTATTAAGGCATTACACCAAGACCAATATTTACATGCGCCAGAATTGGTCAGTAGGATAGTCGATAAATTGAACGTGATAGCGCGGTACGAATGGGCAAAGTATAGACAAGCGAACCCATCAGCGCCCGAATTAGTAGCTATGGCAACCTTTTTGAACGAAATCAGCTACGCGGCTAGTAGAACGCACCATAAGTATTCGAAATCGCGTAACCAAGGAAAAGCGGAAAATGCACTTTCCAGGTCACGCCCGGCGTATCACGCTCGCGATTACAGTAGTGATTCGGATTCTTATGAAAAGGATAGGCGTCCGCGTACAGTAATAACGTGACAACTTCGTCTCAAAAAAAAAACAAGAAAACTGCACAGCAAAAATCATATACGCCTGCGTATAATCAAAACTCAAATCAAAATTGGAATAGCAATAAAAAAGAGTGCGTAATATGTAAAAAAAAACACAAAATAAAAACATGTGCAGAGTTCTTGAAGTTATACATGGCCGATCGCTGGGAAATCGCGAAAAATAACAAATTGTGTTATAGATTTTTAGACTCAAATCATAGGCGTCCAATCAAGTGTTAATACGTAGCGTGCGGTATGAATCAGTGTTAGGCAGGCCATCACAAACTTTTACACGGCCTCAACTCAGCTACGCAGCCGGTACGGGCAAGCGTAAGCAACGTAAGTCACGCATACAAATCAAATACGTATTTGAAAATAGTGCCAGTAGAGTTATCCGGCCCGCTAGGTACTACATGTATTTGCTCTTTATTGGACAAAGGTAACACATAAACGCTGATAGAGCGAGATAAGATAGCACCGCGTAAAATAGGCGACCCTCTATCTATTGAGGGCATAGGATGACTCGTGCAAGATAGAAGTGTCCATCCGCGAACAATGTTCTAGGCAGCTAGAAAAAATTAGTGCCTACACTATAAATCAGCTGAATCTCTCATCTCAAGAAGTTTCTCGAGAACTAGTAGAACGGTGTGAACATTTAAACGGCATAATCGATGAATTATGTTACGAACGTGCAGTTCCGACTATGTTAATAGGCCAGGATAACTGGGGCCTGATAGTTACGAGACAGCTCTTGAGCGGTAAGCCGTCGTTGCCAGTCGCTTCACTTACCAAGCTAGGTTGGGTCCTACACGGCCAACACGATGTACCTACAGCGACCACGGATGATGAAATACTAAAATGTATGAGAGAACATTTTACTATCGAATCTCTAGGTGTACAAAGCAAGGTACCAAGGGCTGACCCAGATCACCGAGCGATCGATATATTAAACAAAACATGTACTAAAATGCCTGGTGAAAATAGGTATCAGGCCTTTTGTGGCGCACCGATAATGAGACGCTACCAGATAATAGAGCGCATGCGCTACGCAGATTGTATAGCTTGGAACGTAAACTTGACCAAGACGCGAGTATTAAATCTCTTAAAATACACAGCCCAGGTGGCAAATTTAATTAATACGGGATATGCAGAAATTGCAAACTCGCGCCCCGAGCAAGACGCACCTCGTACCCTACTTACCTCATTTCGGTACTAGACATGCACAAAAAGGAACATTGCGGGTCGTATTTGATGCTCAAGCTGAAGGATATAATACCAGCTTAAATAAGTCCTTATTAACGGGCCCTGACTTATTGAAGTCGTTGTTCGGGGTTCTAATTAGATTTCGCGAGGGAAAAACTGCAATAATTGCGGACGTCAAAGAAATGTTCCTCCAAGTAGACGTGTTAGAGCAAGACCGCGATAGTCTACATTTTTTATGGAGGGGAGAGGATAGATCTAGCCCACCTCAAGAATACAGAATGACGAGATTGATATTCGGTGCAGTTTCATCACCTACGACAGCGTTATATGTCAAAAATAAAAACGCGATAGAGCAAAAAAGCTTATATCCGATCGCGGCGTATATTACTATGCGAAATACATACATGGACGATATGTTAGTCGCGCTAGATCAGGACGAAAACGAATCGAGATAAATAGTAAACGATTTTTATAACTTAAATATGAAAGCGTCATTTGAGTTAAGAGGATTCGCCGCAAATAATCCAAACGTCATAAGCGACATGCAGCATAAGGCCGCGGCTACGTCGGTACTAGGAAAAAGTGATACGGAAAGAATGTTAAGACTTATATGGAATCATAAGCGGGATACGCTAGGCTTTAATGTCAACCTACGTAACACACCAATAGAAGTACTTAACGGTTCCGTACTACCGACCAAGCGCTAAGTAAAGAGTAGTGCGATGTTGATATTAAACCCGATAGGTTATGCTAGCCCAATATCAGTTTTAGGCAAATCACTTATGCAAGAGGTATGGCGTACAGGCATAGGATGGGACGACCAAATTACTGAGGAATGCAAAGCATCTTGGACGTCTTTTATAAATAGCATACAAAGCCTACGTCAGTTAGAAATACCGCGTCACGTGCCCTCGAGGGATCGCAAAGGTGATTTACATATTTTCTGTGACGCAAGTGAGAAAATATATGCCACAGCTATATACCTAGTGAGTAGGGAAGCCACGGGATGTCTTCGGACGGGATGTTCTGCCTAAGATAGACTCGTCAACACCGCCGACGGCCCCCACAGGCGAAGAACGCCATCCGGGAGTCATTTGTAATATAGGTAAAAGCATGAAAATTGATTATTTACCTCCGATCGACCGTTTTTCGCGATACAGTAAATTAGAAAGATCGACTGCCTGTGTTATTTTTGCGGCCGAGGTTTTTAAATCCAAATTGCTATTGAGAAAACCCAAAACAGAAATGAACAGTGGTCACATTAAAATAGCTAAGCTATTACTGATAAAACGAAGCCAGTACGTATCCTTCGAAGAGGAAGTTAAATTGGTAAGAAACCAGCAACCATTACCACGAAGTCCCTCCACCGGGTGTCGATAAGAATGAATAAAGCTGACATCATGGTACTGGACTCGAGGGTAGACCGAGGCAAATTGGACATCCCCATACTACACGCTAAAGAAGCATTTACGAAGCTACTCATTCAACATTTTTATGAGAAATTTAATCACGGTAATCACATGACCGTCATGAACGAGTTGAAGCAGACATATCATATCATCGGGCTAAGAAGTGCCATAAGATATATATGCAACAACTGCCAATGGTGTCGGACCTATAAAGGAGCCACCCTCAAGGCCCCCGTAGGCGACCTCCCTAAAGAAAGGCTACTTGCATATCAGCCCCCATTTACCGCCACAGCCATAGACCTATTCGGGCCCATGATTATTACGATAAGTCGCCATGAGAAATGATGGGGCGTGCTCTTTACATGTCTCACTACAAGTGCAGTCCACTTAGAACTCGCCGCCTCACTTTCAGCCGGTTCTACGATGATGGAAAAAGAAGAATAATGGCTCGTCGTGGCTCGCCGACAGTGAATTTTACGGACAACGGAACGAATTTTATTGGATCGGAAAGAGAGCTAAAAGAAGCCAAACAGAAGTTACCAGAATACCTGAAAAATTACCCATCCACTCGAGATATAATATGGAAAAAGATTCCCTCGGGTAACCCAGCAACCGGAGGCGCCTGGAAAAGAATGGTGGGTTGCGTAAAAGCAGCATTGAAAATCACGTTAAAAGAAAAGGCCCCACATGAAGAGGTCCTTCATACGTTGATATTAGAGGCCGAACACATAGTCAACTCGCGCCCTCTCATTCCCGTCAACCCCGACATATATGAAGAGTCGTTGACCCCTAATCATTCTTTACTACTGAGATCCAACACAATGTCGCCATTGGGCATATTCAAAGACGAGAAAATGTCAATAAGTTCATGGAAAATGGCCCAAGTGTTAGCAGATGTATTTTTGAAAAAAAGGGTCGACGAATACAGACCTGCCCTTTGCCCTCGATCCGGTACCTACAGCAAGGATAAGAGCCCAGCTATAGGATGTCGTTATTATCGCCGATAAAACGTTACTGCGTGGGACATGGCCTAGAGGCATTATCGCAAAAACGTTTCCCGGCCCTGATGGCCATGTAAGGGTGGCCGACGTCCACACAACACATGGCTTAATAATGAGACCTACAAACCGGCTTATTCTACTCTGCTCCCCCAAAGAGAGTGTTGTTCACACGGAGGGAAGACTGTCGAGAGTAGATAATAAGATGTAAATAAGTATTTTATGTGTAGGCTTAAAAATCGAATTATTGTATTAATTAAATCATAACTAATTATTGTAATATAAATCATTTCATTCTTGTACACCATTTATTGTAGTAGTTTTAAGTACATATTTTTTTATATACCTTCTATTTACCTACAAATGACCTTGTAAAATTGCGTAATATTAAGAGTCCCCAGTAAGCTTGGTCCTCCATACAAACGTAGTTACGCTCTCATTTTAAAACGACTAGCTAGTTTGCTCTGAAACTTAGTACTTAGAATAAGTTAAGGTATATGCAGGATTGTAATTAGTTTATGTAACTTCAGATACAATAGTAAAAAAAATACAGCCAATTTAAGTTTTTCATACAAAACTTGTTTTTGCTTTATTTCGTTTGTTTTACAAACTGGGGCCATATAAACTAATTACAAGCCTAGATATACCTTATGTCACTGTATATGCAAAGTTTCGTTACAATCCAACACGTAGTTTTAAAATGAGAACGAAACTCCGTACGTACAACTAATTGCGCTCTGATCAAAAGATCAAGTACCGACCATTATGGCGGGAAAAAGTTAGTTCCATACTCATCTCTGACATAAAAATGTCTGACTAAATTTGCTTCTGAAGAAAGCGCCTGCAATTATGAAGAAAGAAAAAGTATTGTTTTAATTAACATCCTAATATACAATCCACGTCCAACAGATTTATTAAAATAACCTAAAATGTCTCTTGTACCTAAAACCTATGTGCTAAAGTTTAAAAAAAAACTGTAATGAAAAGGCACTAGGACGATTATGTAATGTAAACTACACGCGTGTGTAATGGACTGGATTACAGACATAAAAACGGGGTAATAAGAGCCACTTTACGAGCAAGTGTGTTGAAAATAACTATGCGAAAGTATGTTATCCGTAGACTAGCGTGGTGAAATGAAAATGAAGTTAACCATCGAGTAAATCGTTTGATTTAGTTCATACCGGGTTAGCCACTCTCGTGTAAATTGATTGTTGGTAAAATCGGCCCTAACAGTGGTAACTTAATTAATATGTCTTCGTTAACACAAAAAACATTTATCTGAGACTCTGGAAGTACTTACAAGAAAGTCACGACACGATAAAGCTTGCAACGAGGCGCATTACGACTCGTTACTTACAAACTGTCTGCCTATGAGCAGCTTTTTAAAATTATTTTTCTGACTGCCAATTCAAAATTATAAAAAATTCTACACTCGAACGCACGCTCTCGAGTTTCATTCAATTCTGAACTTCGGACCAGATCAGATGTTGGTCTAAGTATCTTACTCATAAATAATATTTTAAAATCTTCAAGCCTAAGCATAAGTCCTTTAATCCTCATTCTAGTGCTTTGAGTGACTATTATTTGAATACATATAAACTTTACTTGAATCTAAAACCATACTGTTGATCTGTCGCTGACAACACATCGTATTTTAATAATATACGCGACTTTCTTTTCCTTTATTAAATACTGCAATAAATATCCTGTCCCTGGTCTCGTGCTCTTTTCTTCCGGATCTCGTGACAAGCTTATTGGTCGTCAATATTATTAGCCCCGATGCAGAGATTGCAGAGGAGTTCGTCCATAAGGTACTAAACAACTATCACATTTATTTTACTTTTGCTGTAGATAAAAAGGGCTCGTAAAAACTATGATCCAATTTAAATTCTGGCGTCCAAGTGCACTTCTTGAATCAAGGGCTCGAAGCAGAACTGTCAGCATATAGCTATGACGTGTAAATATTCGTAGTAATGACCTTTTTTACGCCCATGGAATTTGTAACCGAAATAGTAAGAAAACATAAAAAAATGTTCTGCTCATAAAAGTGGTATCCTTATAGTTTAATTTTGGTAGTGTGGAATAGTTTCGTGCAAAACTGAATTACACACAATAACACTAGCATTAAACGGTAGGTATTGAATTTTAATCTAAAACATTATTTCCTTACAAATGTGGGAGGACCTAAAAAACTGCTCTGGCTAGGCGATTATGCATCGGGGCTAATATTCTCTCGTAGTTACTGAAATCAATAACTGTTTTTCGACCTCAGCAGCTCAAACTTGCAGCTTTTGCTGCGAGACAACAGTGAACAAAACGCGATTTTGATTCGAGCGTGGGTCAAAGTAGCTTTTTAATTTTTCAATCTTCAGTGGGACGAATAGACATTGTTCAGCCATAAATTTGAAACATTCGAATTTTACTGTGCTCTGTCTCTTTCACATGCATAAAAAAAACGAGTGAAAGAAACAAACCCCTTCGAAATTCGATTTATGTTTTGTTTATCATGTTATTGTTTATATGTTTAATTTATATCCAATAATAAAAATAAGTCTAATAAATAGTATAAAATTGGTATTTAACCAATACATTTTTATTTGTTATTTCAACAATGATACATTTGAAAAATTAACATCACGGACGCGGTTTCGGAACACGATTTAAAAAATAGCGGGAATAAAAATTTTGCTGTTGCTGATAGCGTTAAAGGGTACGTGCTAAATTATATTAATATATAAAATAATCTAAAAAGATGAGCGAAACTAGCGATGAGGACTGTACTTTAACACCAGAAGAGTTAAAACAACAAGTGATTAATGCAGACTTAAGTCTCGCAAAAAATATTTGCAAGCATACGAAGGCTTCAATAAATGGAGACTCACAAAGGGCGCGAACACATTTTCGGAGACTGTGTTACTATCATATTTTATAGAAATGTCACAACCAAAGCAATCATCAACAATGTGGAGTATCTACTCAATGTTGAAAGCCACTATAAAAACTAAACATAATGTGCATATTGAAACCTACCCAAAACTCTGAAAAGAAGGTCAGTTGCTCTTCATTTCTGAAAAGAAGGTCAGTTGGGCACAAATCTAAGAAGTCTAAAGTTTTCACGGCCCTTAACATAGAAAAATTTCTAAATGAAGCTCCGGACTGCAATTTTCTAGCCGCAAAAGTAAGTGGTATCTATATATGTGTTGTCAATTAATATGTGTATGTTAACTGTTTTGTATTATTAATAACTATGTCTCATTTTTGGCAGCGCAATAAATATTTATTGTAAAAGATGTTGCAAATGTTAACTTAAAGATACTTGTGTATTTTCTTTACATGTTATACTGATCATAGGAATTATTGGAGCATGCCGGAATATCGAACTCCTGAATCTGACCGTAAATGATATCGAAAAAACATTCAAAAAAATTACTGTTCATACGACTGAAAAATACGAAGAGGAACCTTGACAGGTCTTTTGTTATACGCGAAGAATATGTAAATTTTGTTGTAAAATACCAAATTTTACGACCAGATAATACAAAAACCGACCGATTTTTCATACAATATTACTATAATAAATGTACAAGACAGCCAATGGGAGTAAATTAAATAAGTGTAACACCACGACAAATAGCCACCTTCCTAAAACTGGCTGAGCCTCAGCTTTATACTGGCCATTGCTTGCGGAGAACCTCGGCAACGCTCTTGGCTGACTCCGGCGCTAACCTCACTACATTAAAACGTCACGGCGGGTGGAAGACGAATACGGTAGCCGAAGGCTATATTGAGGACTCAATCGAAAGTAAGTGTAAGATCTGCAAGCTACAGATACCATAAGTCTGAAAGAGACCTCGAAATCCTCGAATCCCTGGTCTAACCCACGCCCGTCCACTTCCGAAGACACAGAAAGTGTACAGTATACTTTTACAGAAAACCGATCTGAGTCGCCAACTTTTACTGTAGTTCCGTCACAATCACAACCTACGAGTACCACCGAAACAGAAACCTCAGCAGATAATCAAACTCAAGTCAATGCAACTATAACGATGCCGAGTAAAACTGTTACTTTTAATAATTGTACCTTTAATAATTGTAACTTTTAAAATGTTTAGTATATTTGATTCATTTTAAATAATAAACGTTATTTCAATCTATTCCTGTTCATTTCTATGTCTCCTAAGTAATATGTGTTCTCCCTGCTGAGGTGAAAAGTTATGTGTGCTACACGAGAGCAAATTTTTTTGCATCTCGTGCTGTTGAGTCCCTCACTCAGGATTCTAACTTTGAATCACTCGCTACGCTCGTGAATCAATCATACAATCCTTCGCTTGCTCGGGGCTCTAAATCAGCACACGAAACAAAAAACAACTTTGCTCTCTTGTTGCACAAATAACTATTATTTAGAATTCATTTTAAATTGATAAATGGAATTAACTTATTTACAGACCGTAAGCGGTATATTGGCGATGTCAGACGAACAGAACCATAAGTATTGTGGCGAACCATCTGTAAGGGTAGGTACCAGTATAATTATAGTTATTGACGGATAAATTGATATAGTCGGGGAAAGAAACTCAGAGTTGTTCGGTGAAAAGGCATTCAATCCTACACTATATCTGTCTTCGGAATCTAATAAAACATTATTTTGGGTACATTTAAAATTTTACCCGAAAAATATACAAAGAATTGTTTTAAAAGAAATATATACACACATAAAAGTTCTCAAACAATACGAACAATAAATACTACACGAGCGATTTTTTAACCCAGGGGACTTTTAATAGATTCGTAACACAGATTCAAATATCTCCGCTTGGTCCGTAAAAACTATATATTAGGGTGTGTAATTTTTCTCGAATTGTGAAATTTCAAGTTGCCTCTACAAATATACATCGAACGAAAAAAATATGGAAGCCCAATTAGCCTCGCAAAATGACCCCACGAAAACTGTGTCGAAAAAAGCGGAGCGTCAAAACTGGGTGAAACGGGCTGTCAGTTGCATATGGCGGCGCTGCTTGCATGACTGTCGTATTATTTCACTTCCCAAAGTGAAAAATACGACTTATTGTTCTGTGAAATAGTGCATTAATCATTCTAGAAAATATAAAACTAAATATGGAATCACTTTTCACATGTAAAAACTAACGTAAGCATAATTATTTATTTTTTCTAGTCGGAAGAGATTTTGTATAGAGATGGTGTTATGCCACCTTACACCATCAAAATGTTTATATGTAAATAAAAAGGTATTATGATACCTATTGAACATTTGATATATTAATTGTTGAAATACATGTTTTCATGCACATAACTATTTTATATACAGTGTTCGATAAAGGTGCAATTTGATTTAAAAGTTATCATACACTAAAGAGCTCAAACTCTGTAGGATTGTGGTAACTTATTACAGAGTTCCTATGCCCACCTTCCGTCTCCATAATCATATCAGCTCGATATTATCATAATATTGCATTGTCACCAAACTTACAAAAGTATGCAAAAAATTAGTACAAACGGAAACCGGCAAGTGGTTTTTAATTTAGCTTCAAAGATTTGACCCCTACAAACATACTAACACGGCAACAATAAAAGTACGCAAGCTCCATTTTTGCGTTGTCTTAACGTACTACAAAAGTTATGATTGCTAGTGGCTGATTGTCTGTTTGTAATTAAATATTTAGCAAGCTATAATATATGCATACTCGTATGGACGTCTAGTATTCACAGTATAAGTATGCCACATCTTAATTGGAGACTAGTTTGATTTGCGTATGCTTATTGTATGATTATTTAAAAGTAAAATAAAACTGAAAATTCTATTTAAATAATAAGAAAATTCTGCCTACAAAATTACTCTTCATTGCATGTGACCATCTACTTGGTATGCGTTTTCATAGTCGCCGTCATGTTGATACTATAAAACTCCAGCGCTAGAAGCCAATCACACACAGCCAGTTATCATGAAATTGGCCAATCACAATTATTTGTTTTGGGTAATAGAAAGTAGACTGATATTTTGGCCAACTCTTATTGGTCACACAACGCGCAAGCGGATTTAGAATATTTTATCCCGTTTTGTACTGCAATTTTGTACGAAGCTCGCGTTCTATGTTGTTTTAGTTCGCTGCAAATATATTAAAGAATTTCATTTAAATATTTCACCTAAGTTGGTACTTTTGACTCACTCATCGACCTTGAAGTTTAGTTAAAATTGCAAAATATGTACGTAATTGGATTTTTTTTTAAATATCTACTATCTTTAAATGGACGTAAACTGCATTAGTATAATGCAAATACCTTAAATACTTAAAATAAATAAAAAAAACGGTACATTTTGACATATTTGCTGTTTTACACCTACCCCCAATTACACTGTTGCACGTCATTATCGGCAAATATAATCGTGAGTTGGTTTTGCAATTAATACACATATTTCTTCATAGCTTATGTTTCAATTCTTTGTATTCAACAATCCCATAATAAGATAATTCAACTACATTTTAGCTATTTCATTTATCAAAATGTCGTTGAAAAGTGGCGTAGAAACTAGGGTTAATACTAGAATGCGTATTATCATCATCATCATATCATTTATTGTGTATCATGTTCTTTTACAATGGATGGTAAGGTAGTTATTATGTAGTACATGAGACCCTGCTAGGGCATTGCAATCTCTTACATACTAATAACATTATTAATTTATGATATTATGTACAACTGTTTTACATCCATAAAATGTTGTTTATATCATTATATTCTTATATTAGTATAATAAGACTATTAATTTACGTCTCAAGACATATGTACCTATTTACATTAAAATTTAACATTTGAAAATAATTGAGTTGAAAATGATAATTGGACATAATAATAATAATAATTTAATTAAATTGGTGTAAATTCAATGTCAGTGCTCATTATAATTTATCATTTAAATAATCGTGAACAGTGTAGTAACATTTCGATATAAATAATTGTTTCAATTTTTTTATAAACTTTATGTCAGAAATTTCATTGGTCAGTGAATTCGGTAAATTATTATATATTTTTATGGCCATGACGTAGGTGCTGTTTGTATGTATTGTTAGTTTAGATGCCGGCAGTAGAAGTTTGTTTTTGTGTCGCATAGTATGACTTGTGGGAAGTTCATGTCTTTTGTTAAAAATACTATTTTGTTGTCTAACGAATTTACACATTTCGAGAATATAGATGCACGGCAGCGTAAGAATTTTATGATGCTGGAAGTGTGGCTTGCATGTCTCTGTGTTATCAATATTTGATATTATTCTGATGAGTTTCTTTTGTTGAGTAAACAAGGAGGAGGACTCTGTACTGTTTCCCCAAAGAATAATACCATAGGTAAGCCATGAGTTGGCATAGGCAGAGTATGTGGCGAGCGCCGTTTGCATATTTGTAGTATTTTTTATTTCACGTAGCGCATATGCGAAACTCGGTATTTTTCCTCTTACTTTTTTTATGTGAGCTTTCCAATTTATGTCTTTGTCTATAACTAGTCCTAAAAAGGGGAATTCATCTACAACTTCTAGTGGAATATTATTATATGTAAAGTTTATGTCTAAGGGGGCTTTTTGATAAGGGTGAAATGTCATTAATTTAGTTTTATTGAAATTAATTTCGAGGTTATGGTCGTCCATCCAGATTGTAATTTTATCTAATGGAGTGAAGGGTTTTGTCTAATAAGGGAGTGAAGTGTGGCATTTAGATTCATGTTGTTTTGACATGCTGTGAGTAGGGAGATATCGTCTGCAAATAGTACGCACGTTTCATATAATATTTTGGGAAGGTCGTTTATGTAGAGAAGAAATAATAAACATCCAATAACACTTCCCTGAGGAATTGAGGCATTAATATTTTTCCTATGTGACCGGACTGTCTTGATTTGGCCAGTATCTGTATTCGAGTAATCTATCTCCGTAAACTGTTCCCTATCTTTTAAGTAGGATGTGAACCAGTCGTAAGCAGGGCCACGAATTCCAACACCGTATAATTTATTTAATAATATATTGTATTTGACCTTGTCGTAGGCCTTAGTCATATCAAGTAGCACCCCAACTGCGTATTTTTTGCATTTATTGTGTTTATGGCTTCTTGTATGTATTTGTAAACGGTTACAGTTGTCGATCTTTTTTTGCGGAATCCGTTCTGGCTGTCGTTAAATACATTATATTTTTCACAAAACGCGCTTATTGACAAACACCCCGAAAAAAATAAAAACAATGTGCTCCCGACATTTGAAGATGTGCTAAGACATTGCGAGTGGCTGCGACATGAAAAAAAAAAACCAGTACAATTAATGAGAACCTGAAGTAAAAATAATCATACGCGAAGTAGTTCAAGCCGTTATCGACGTCTGGAAAATTGCTTCAATTCCAACTGTTACGGAAGCAAGGGCAGGTCAATTATTTATGTCTTTTTGGAATCAATACAAGCAGTTGCTGAAAAACTTTAACAGGGATTCAAAAGGAAACCCATATTTAAGCAAGATGCAAAATTTTCTCGTCAAATCAACCCTTCTTTTTGACATAGCAGGATGTAAGTGTAAAGATTTCATTACCTGTTAATGTGGTAAGTTGAAAACGGTTCTGATCAAAGAACGCGCTTTTCTGGAAGATCAAAGAACGTGGAGGAGTATGGTGATCGGTTCAGTTGATATAAAAACCTACAGAAAAAATTTAAAAGACTGCATAAGCAAAATAAATCCATGTCGGCAGATTCACAACCGTCAACTTCCAGTAATGTATCCGTCATGTCATGTGATTCAAATTTAGAATCCGAATTATTGTCTGAGAATGAAGATAATGATAGCATCACACTACAAACTTCTTCACAAAAGTTAAGAAAGAGGAAGATGCCGCAATCTAAATTAGAAAAGCCGGCTGAAATATGTGATCGTTATGGAATTTCGAACAGAGTTATGATGTCCGAGATAATAATGCAAATACCATGCCTTCTAACATAAACCACAGTAAATTGAGACGAGAAAGAATTAAGTAGTGCCGAACGTTGATGCGAAAGCAACAAGTAACGTCTCTAGAAGCTTTGTTTTTTGATGGACGCAAAGATCAAAGCCTGCATTACATCAAAGACGGAAAAAAGTTATATCGTCGCGTGCGAGTCGAAGAACACATAACAATAGTAAGATAAGAACCCGGATCGGAGAATATCGGCCATGTGACTCCACTCGCTGGAACATCTAAGGCTATGGAGTCTACGCGTGTATATCTTGCCGAAAAGAAAATAAATATTACCTCCTTGATGGCAGTAGGGTGCGACTGAACAAACGTTGATACTGGAAGGAAGAACGGTGTGATTGTGGCATTAGAAAAACGGCTTTCTCGTCCTTTACAGTGGCTTGTGTGTCAATTACATGGCAAAGAATTGCCATTGCATCATTTGTTTGGCCATTTAGATGGGCAAACTACTGGACCAAAATCTTTTTCTGGGCCGATTGGAAAAATACTCTCAGCTTGTGAGAACAGGCCAGTAACGCAATTCGAACCTATTTCTGTAGATCTACCTATGCTTTCAAATGTAAAGTTAAGTACAGATCAACAATACTTATTTGATATATTGTGTAGCTGTGTCAACTGGAGCCGTAAGTCCTGATTTAAAACGCTAAACGCAACCCGGGAAAAATGTGACACGCCCGATGAATTACGACTGCTAACAAAATACTGCGTCTGTTGCTCATGTACGGTTGGTGCTAGGAATTTATGGTTTCTCACCGAGAGAGCACAAGATATCTTCCCCAAGACATGAAAAAGGTCATTTACCAAGTAATATAGCGTTATGCGTATTTCGCACACCCAGAAAACTTACTTTTGTCTACAGTAGCGCTCAAAAGTATTATGACAACAAAAAAAGATAGATTAGTTTTCCCAACTTAGTTTTTGCTATGGTTACTAATGGCTTATGACCTCTTTGAAACACACAAAATGGTTACTTTTCTTGAATTATATTATGAACCTGGCCACAAAAACGTACAATTTACTGGTTCAAAAATATATTGACACCGTTTTCTTTTTCAGTTTTATTGAAAGAAATGGCTTAAAGAATAGAAATATTTTATAAATAAATTAAGGTTTATACAATATGCCAAAATATAAAGAATATTCAAACGATTTTAAGCAAGCCGTTGCAGCTGCACTCAAACAAGGCAAGTCGCAGGCTGATGTTTCGCGAACTTTTCATTTTCCACGGCAACTGGTTAGTGTCTGGAATAAACAATTCAAGGCTTGAAACGGCGTCAACAATAAGCCTAGAAGCGGTCGTCCTAAAAAACAACGTGAAAAATTGATCGCGTAATCAAAAAAACTGTCTGTAGAAGATCCGCAGAAAACTGCAGTGACAATTAAGGACGAATTGAAAGAAAACTACAACGTAAATATCCATGTATTTACTGTCAAACGACGCCTTACAGAGCAAGGACTTCATGGTCGACGCCCATCTAAAAAGCCACACATATCGACTGAAGATAAGAAGGAACGATTAGCGTTTGCACTTACTCACAAGTCGTCGACAAGTGCTGAGTGGTCCTAAATTTTATGGAGTGAAGAAAGTAAGTTTAATTTAATGTCGTCGGATGGAGTAAAGTATGTACGACGTCCACATAATAAAATACACGATGTGCGATACCAAGTACCCACAGTCAAGCATGGTGGTGGTAACGTAATGGTTTGGGGATATTTTTCTCGCCACAGAGTCGGACCTCTCGTTGGTAGGAGATGGGATTACGGATCGATTTGTGTATGAAAATATACTTAATACACACATGATACCTTATGCCAAAGAAAATATGCCACCTCGCTGGGTTTTTCAGCACGATAACGATCCAAAGCATAAATGCAACCACATCAAGGCATTTTTAAAACGTAAAAAAGTCAAGGTTTTCGAGTGGCTAAGTCAAAGTGCTGATCTTAATCCAATCTAGTACCTATGGGAAGAGCTGGATTGCAGAGTGAGACGCAGAAATTATTCCAACAAGGAAGCTTTTTTTCAGGCACTGATGTCAGAGTGGGCGAATATACCATATGAACACAGAAGTTAGTGGACTCTATGCCGGCTCGATGTGCTGCTGTTGCAAAGTCCAAAGAATACGCAACCAAGTATTAACCAAATGTTCAATTTGACCTTCTTACGAGTCCGGTAAAATAATTTTATTTCAATGTCAAAATACTTTTGAGTGACCTGAAGTGCGATTTTAAGATTTTCTTTTAAGTTTGTAGTTTTTTTAGCATTAATTAAATGTAAGAAGATATGTCAACACCATACATTCAAATGAAACCGCCTTATTTCCGCTGAGCACCAGGGGGCGTTAATTAATTGTGTATGCTCAGCACTGGTTGGCGCTAATATCAATACGCCTTTTACGGAAAATCGAATACACCTACGACATCTATACGTAAGCAGGTGATGTTTAAAATAATCTGTCTTCTCAGTCAATAGATGTCGCTTTGCAAATCACTGATAAAAAAATGGTATCTCGAATGAAATTTTATACTTAGCAAAACATTTCGAATTTTGAAAAATGACAATCACCGAAATGAGTACTGTCAAATGATACATTTGTCTCTTTCAGTTTGACTGTGACGTCATAAAAGTGTCTTTAATCTTTGCTTGCTCCTTATTACATATTTTTGTTATTTTCGATTTACAAGCGACTTGAAAGAGGTTTGATTATAAATGCTAATATCAATCCTCTCAAATCAAACTCAAACTGAAAGAGACAAATGTACCTATATTTTGACAGTGACGGTACTCTTCTCGGTGATTGTCATCTTTCCAAATTCCTGCCAAATTCTAATTGTTTCGTTTATACAGATATTACGAGAGATGTTTCTATTTGTTCACATAAATTCGGAAATCGTTAGAACAAATATTTTGGTGCCATTACATGCTTACATTATTAAAAAAACCCTTGTGCAGCAGATATTTAAGTACTTTTTTTAAATTCTACTTGCTTAAATAATATTTTTGAAGCCTTGGAAATACTCGCATATTTATGAACTCGACTGTACTTGATCCCTAGACACCTTTGAGCAGTGTAGTATAGTTTGAGACTCTTTTGATTTGTACTTGTTTGACTTCTGTATGGACCCCGAAAAAGTTGTTAGGAGCAGGTGGTTTCAGTCAATTCTCATGAAATTTAGATAGGTTGTAGACTTAAGTGCCCTGATCAAAAGTTACTTAAGGTGCTACCACGATTTCCGAATCCATTCCCGTGATAAGATCGAATTTATACTAACAAGCAGACCTATGTATTTTCCCTGCATTGTGTTGAGTTAATTCTTAACCTTTTTGTGATGATATGAAGACGTATGAAAGACGTTATCTATTGCATGTCTAATGTCAATGTTAGTGCCAAATGCACATTTATATCACACAAACACCGACTACATGTGGCAAGAAATAAAAGGAAATGGCATTACGTTGTGATCGATTGCTTACATCAAAATCACTTTCCGCATTTCCCTAGACTTGACCTTGAATATTGAAAACGTTTGACGGTTGGTGTTTATCAAATGAATTTAAGTGCTGCATAATATACAGGACAAAATGCGCACGGACGGTACCGATGTGTTTGAGTTTGACGAATTGAATGAGGACGGCGTAAATACGCATAAGAATACGTTCGCGTTTCTGAAGAGCAATCAAACACCAAATATGGATAGCGTTACAAAGCGAAACAAATGAAGAAGAACCAATCCTGGGATACTTTTGCAAGGGCAAGACTGGGGCCAGAACAAGTGGTTGTTGTGCACATGTTGCCAGCGTCATATGGTACCTAGGTTAGGCACGACAAAACAAACGGAAAATGACAAATATCCAACCAAGCACGGCATTATTTAATTATGTACTTATGCACAATGCATTTGGCACAGGAATGACCAATAAAAATAGAAGTACATGATTAAGTAAGTGTGTATAGTAGCTAGAAATAAAAACTATAATGTAAATAAATAATCTAAGTAAATAAAACGTTAAAAGTCGTGAATAAGTACGTGTGTATTTTATTTATTTAGGTCAAACATGCCTTTAAAGTTCGCTGTGGCAGATAAACGTCAAAACGATCGTCAAATTCATAGAAAAGTACTACTCGAGTCTCAGGAGCACTGTAAGTATGGACGGAAAAGTGCGGGCGGGAACGCTGAACGGTCTAGCGGCTTTTTTGAAACTGAATTAAAAGGCGCGTTATAAATAAGATTTGTAGATATTTTGTATACATATATCTTTCTGTAAATACTTTGTCCAGAGTGCGTAAGTAAAGAAATATAATTATGAGAAAAGCAAAAAATAAAGAAAAAAGTAGACTGATTAGAATGAAGAAGTCGACACAGTTCGCGATGAATTATGCGACGGGAGTACGGACTTTTCCTCTGTAAAATCAGTACGCAGTATTCAAACTTCCTAATTACGCCAGATTTTACCCTGAAGATGGCGCTAACTTCGAATACGTTGTATTCATGGAGAGCACTGTCCCGGATAAACCGATAGGGACATGATGCATCTGGCTAACTGTATAAAAGGCTACAGCAAAGGCGTAAAACAGTTGCAGCGTGTTAATAAATTCAAAATAGGCATAATATTCGAGCGTCCCGGCCAGGCCAATACTGCACTGGCCAATAAGCAATTTCTAGATGAATTCAAATTCAAGGCGTCTATACCCGCAGCTGCCAGCGAGGTTACCGGCGTTATGATGCACGTGCCGACAAATCTTACGAACGAACAAATTTATTCAACATTGACCACGACCAAGAACATTGTCGGCATACGGCGCTTTATGCGTAAAGTTACAAATGCTGATGGCAAAATCACTCTAGAGTCTACTGAAACTGTGTCAATTACCTTTTCCTGACCTGTTTTACTAGAAAGTGTCGACCTTAACAGCTCCGGCCTTACATCCCGCCAGTGAAGCAGTGCCTTCGTTGTCTTCGCTTTGGACACATTGGTAAATTCTACAAGAATGACTTAAGGTGCTCCATATGTCAAGGAAACCACAGATACACAGACTGCACTACTGATCCAAGAAATGCAAAATGCTTCCACTGTGCAGGTAATCACATTTCCATATCATCTAACTGCCCCATAAGACAACAGAAAATCCAGGAAAATAAGGCTTTGGTGGAAAAAAGACAGTAAAGTACGCAGAGCTCTTTAATGAAAAACAGTTTTCAAAATTAAACTCACGACCTGATCAAATTACATCATTTTTATGTTCAGATATAATCATGAACTTGTTAAAAGAAGCAATAGTTAAAATAGTCAGTTTGAATAAAACTAATCAAAAACCGATAAGCACTCAAAGTATTAAAGATATTTTACTGGAGACAATGACAAAAAAGAAAACATGAAACAAATATACCCAATACTGCCGTGCAATGCTTAAACAACGGTAGGTGCTAGCAGTTGTTTACTTGCTGTTGTTTAAGTATTGCACGGCAGAATACACAGCATAATTATTATAAACATCTAGTCTATAAATAATTTCTATCAATAATTCTAAAATTAAACTGAATTATTCATTTCATTTTTATGGATAATAAGTTGAATATTATGCAATGAAATGCTCAGAGTATTGCTAGCAATAGACTAGTATCGTCAAATTTTCTTTATGACGACAATATTCATATTGGTATAATTTCAGAAACTTGGTTAAGACCTAATCAACGATTAAACATTAAAGGTTATAGTATTGAGAGGAATGACACTGGTAATAAACATAATGGTGTGGCAATATTAATACACAACAGTATTTCATGTTTTATGGTTAAAACTAAGTTTGATGATTCTATGCAAAACATTTTAGTACGTATTACGATTGGTGGCAAAGAAATTAGTATAGTTAGCTTTTATAGATCAACAAATTGTAATCCGTTATTTACAAAAGCTAAACTCAATGCCCTAATTAAGTCTATTCCTGGACCAATGATCTTCGCTGGTGACTTCAATGCACATCATATATCTTGGGGTTGTAATTCTACTTCTCCTCGAGGTAGAGATGTATTAGAAGCTATTGAGGAAAAATAATCTAGTGCTTCTTAATGAAGGCCAACCCACTACAGTTGGTTCTTTAATTTGGCGTTCAAATGCTCTTGATCTGTGTATGATTAGTCCATCGATAGCCTTGTTCTGCGACTGGTCTGTTCATAATGATCCACTCGGTAGCTATCATTTTCCAGTATTAATAAATATTTATTGTAATGAATGGTCTAATATTGTTCATCCTGACAATAATAATTTGGAACCATATCCAATTTTTCCAAACTATAATTTGGTGGATTGGAAAGGGTATCAAAACAAAATTGAAGAGTTAGTGGCTAATTTTAATGTTGTGTCTTATACACCTTTAGAAGCATACACTTTATTTTGTAAGATTCTTCAATGTGCCGTAGAATCATCTTTTCCAATTCGCTGTAGCCCTTCAAGTAATAGAACTCTTTCTAGGAGGTCGGGGAGGAAGGCCCCCTTACCTTGGTTGAATGTGAAATGTTCCGAAGCAGTGCAAAATTCAAAGAATGCGTATATTAATTTTAAAAATAACCCTTCTGAGAATTCATTGAAGACAGAAAAAACTAAAAGTTGGACCTCATTGTGTAGCACATTTCATCGTTGTACTCCTCTCGCCATAATTTGGAAATATATGCGTAAATTTAATAAGTCCTTTGTTCCTAGCAATAACAATGATGACAGTTGGATCTCTAAAGGGTTTAGCAGGCTAAGGAAGGACGTGTGGCCCCTGTCAGGAATATTCGAATTGGTAAATGTCAATTGTTGTTGGCCTCATAACTAGTAATAACTCCAACTTTTAGCCCTCTATCTTGAACTGTCACAGAGATAATGTCAAAAATGTATTTTTATCCCATTTTTTTTCAAACTCTTGTATCTTCTAATCCAAACCACCTAGAGCATTGATACAAAATCACAGCTATGTAAGTTTAGTGGGAGTATATCCAATAATTTTATTAATATTTTATACGTGAGCAATAAAAGAAATAAATGTCAATTTATTTTTTGACAGCTCTTATCAACAAGTTTTTTTGAAAGTACAACTATAAAAAAAATCATATGTATTGCTTCTAGTATTAGCTACTAGCATACGCAAAATCAATTAATTATAATTGGTGGAACATACTCAAAAAAAATAACGAAAGTATTCAAGTAATATAAGGAGTCTTTTCCTTTGAATTTTTATCATATTCCCGTGTACCTAAAACAATAAACCTCCACGATAGACATCTATACAACTAAGGAGTTTATATAGTTTATTAGTATATTTATGATAAACAATCGACGTTCATCTTTGATCGCAAGATGTCAGCCTGTCAGTCCTCATTGTAATAATGTCTGACAAATGCAAGATTTGTAATGTATTTCATCGTAAAGTTCAAGGAAATAAAAAAATTATACGTGATGCTGACGAAGCCGCATTTTTTAACCGGTGCTACAAATAACATTATTTTAGTAAGCGATGTTATATGCGAAAAATGTCGGGCGAAAGCATATAAAAGTAGTGCAATGCAATCTCGGGTATCCGACGCTACAGCAGCGGCACCTGGACTTTCAGAGGTAACAGAAGAACAATCAAGTGATTCTAGTACAGAAGATGACTTGGATGATTCTTGGCAACCGTTGGCAGAAAAAAAGAAGTACGTTTTGAAGTCCAAATGCAGAGAGTCATTGCGACACACAGATACTGTTTTTTTTGTCACTCAAAAACAGACCTTCAAAGAGTCTCCTTGGAAACACGTTGCCTTGTTTACAAGAGAACCAATATTTACATTCCCGAAGGAAACCGATGTTGTAGATCTCATTTTATAGGCGATTACTTGTTTGACGATGTTTTATCTCAATTACTTGTAGTTTCTTCTAGAAGTAACATTACTGATAAAGAACTCAGTTCATTTCTGAGGTCACTATCTGGTCAAGTCAACACATCTTTGTTTGATATTATCAAAGGGTCAAGATTGTGTGATACTCAATTACTTGTATTTACTGGTTTAACGTTCGATAACATCAATGAACTTACAGTTGTACTTACTTCTATGAGTAATACCTCCGCTCGAAGTATCAAACAGGCATTAATTATATCACTCTTCAAGCTCAGAACTGGAAATTGAAACAAATTGATCGCTAGTATATTTGGCATAAAACATGAACAGCAAGTAAGTAATATGTCGAGGGATATTTTACGCAGCTTTGAAAACGACATCGAATTCGGTTATACTTCAACTACCCGTGAAGAACTTCTAGCTAACACAACGCATACAGCTCGCCGGTTGCTGGGCCTCTTAGATGATCAATTAGCGTTGATTTTTGATGGAACGTATATTCGTCATCAAAAAAGTCAGAACAATGAATATTAACGGAAATCTTATTCCGGCCAAAAAAAAGTACCGTTGTGCAAACCCTTTACTATTTGCACAACAAACGGATTCGTTGTTAACTTCGCTGGACCATATTATGGTACCCGAAATGATGCCACCATAATGAAACTGGTAATGGAAGAGTCTGATTTCCAATCTCTTCTGCGACCAAACGATGTTTTCTTAGTTGACCGTGGATTCCGTGATGAATGTTCATACCGAACTGAAAAGGGGTACGTTGTACATATGCCTGACTTGAAGGGTAAAAGGGCTCAACTTCCCACAATTTAAGCAAATGAGTCCAGGCGAGTAACTAAACTACGTTGGGTAGTAGAAGCCGTTCATGGAGCCATTAGCCAGAAATATCGGTTATTACATCACAATCTCGATAACAAAATACTACCAAAGGTGAAAACCCTATGCAAAATAGTGGGATTATTGCATAACAAATATGGAAAAAGAATAGATTCTGGTAGCGATATTGATGATGAAATTATAGAACAAATGGAAAAAAATATGCATGTGCCAAATACGTTGAGTAGTGAAGCGGAAAGCAAAAGGTGGAGTCGACGCAAAACGCTTTTAAAAGCGTTATCGTCTTCAGAAATTTTAGATTTCCCAAGATTGACTGAGTACCAGCTAAAGATATTATTTACTGGTACTTATCAGTTATCACAAGCTGTGTCGTACTTAGCCGAATTACTGGATAATCAAAATGAGCTGTGCATTCACTATATTAAAGAGGCGGCAAATATTATACAATGCAAAGTGAGATCTCGTCATAGAAACTCTAAAACGTACCGAGTTTACATCGATTACATACCCAATAGTACCGAAATCGAGGGGGTACGACGATATTGTTGTGACTGTCCGAACGGTATCAGAACAATTGGATGTTGCTCACATGTAGCCAGCATTGTATATTACTTAAGTCATGCCAGATTTCTCTCTAAAATATTGCGACCATCCGAAGTATTATCAAAAATATTTTCTACGGACAATACAGTGGTAGTCATAAATGAAAATAGCGATGACGATGACTAAATAGTTGCTTTAAGGATGCTAAATAGTTGTATAGGTATACATTAGGAGCTTCGGGACTCTTTAGTTTGATAAGATGATAACATTGCATGTTAACCTTATTGCTCTTTTTTACTTTTTCGTTGTGTTTTGTTTTTTTTGTTATCGTGACATATGTAAAGTATCAGAAGTAGGTATCTTAGTATTGTCTAATTAAAAGATATTAGTATTGTTTGATATAATACTTAAATGATGTCTTGTGTTACTCGGAAGTCTCGGAACCGACAAACGCTTAGTTTGTACGCTAACACATTTAAAGTAATAGTGGAGCGTATGAGGGTATATATAAAAAGCTATGTAGAAGAGGAATCCAATTCTTCCATAATAGCAAAAGTAAGTTTTAATTGTAAATAAAATTGAATGTAGGTATATGTATATTAATAGCAACTTTGTGTACATAAAGATCTCTTTTAGATGGAAGTCATAAAATGTAAAGTCTTTGGGCTCGGCTTGCCATCGTCAATAACCAAGCAACTGTTTTTACAGTCTATACCAGAGGTTGAAATATCGCTCGATGACGAAAATATAACTTTAAAAGGATATTGCGATGAATGTAGGGTAACATTGTCCTACACCTGGGACGACGAACATTACGACAGTCAATATCTATATGACTTATATTGTAATGTGTGCTCAAATGAGCTATTTATTTCAACATAATTGATGGCGATAAAATGAAACCAATTGATTTTTATTATTACAATAAACATGTAACACATCCGTCGTTTCGTTAATTTAGTAGTTACTAAAATTAGTTTGAAATAGTAACACAGCAGTAGTTTAGCGATATGACAGCTATACGTTCAAGATAATACACCCTTAGTTGCTAAGCAACAAACAAAATCTTAAAACGAATTTTCAAAAGGCTTAACTACTTCGTTATTTTTTTTGAGTATGTTCCACCAAATATAATAAATTGATTTTGCGTGTGCTAGTAGTTATTAACTAGAAGCAATACATATGTTTTTTTTTGTAGTTGTACTTTCAAAAAAACTTGTTGATAAGAGCTGTCAAAAAATAAATTGACATTTATTTCTGTTATTGCTCACGTATAAAATATTAATAAAATTATATGGTATACTCCCACTAAACTTACATAGCTGTGATTTTGTATCAATGCTCTAGCTGGTTTGGATTAGAAGATACATGAGTTTGAAAAAAAATGGGATAAAAATACATTTTTGACATTATCTCTGTGACAGTTCAAGATAGAGGGCTAAAAGTTGGAGTTATTACTAGTTATGAGGCCACCAACAATTGACATTTACCAATTCGAATATTCCTGACAGGGGCCACACGTCCTTCCTTAGCCTGCTAAACCCTTTCTTCAAAAATACTCCCCTGATCATGGTGCTAATAATTTTAACTTTAACTCCCACAATCATGATCATAACTTCACCAATAATTTCTTGATACATCCTTTTACTTTGCAAGAATTGAAGTCTGAAATTTATCCAAGGAAGGACAGTGCATTTGGCTTAGATGGTATCCCATATAAAATGCTTAAAAATTTAAAAAAAAAGTTCTTTAGAATTTTTATTGAACATATTAAATTATCTTTGGAGTAACAATGAAATTCCCTCATCTTGGAAGACTGATAGCTTAGAAACCTAGGCTAAATAAAGACTCATATAGACCAATTGCTCTTACATCTTTTGTTGGGAAAATATTTGAGCAACTTCTGAAACAAAGGTTTGAATTTTTTGTTGAAAAGAATAATATATTACCATCAAATCAATTTGGATTTCGTAGGGGCCGATCATCTGTAGAGAGGATTTGTCAGTTACTGCTGGATTTGCAGAATAGTCTTTGCAATCACAACTCTTCTATTGCAGTTTTTTTTATATTGCAGGCGCCTTTAATAGTGTCAATGTTGATGTTCTTTTCACTGAGCTTCTTTTCATCGGGCTCCCAATAAAATTGGTTCAATAGATCAGGAACTTTTTTTCTGAAAGGAAAGTGTTTGTTAAATATAATGGTTATCTTTATGGATCCAGATTTATGTCTGTTGGGGTATTGCAGGGAAGAATCTTGTCTCCATTGATTTTTATACTTTATATTCGTCGTCTGAATCTAATTCTGGGACAAGATGTTAAAAATTTGCAATGTGCTGATCTGGTGGTGTTTCTTATTTAAACCTTCATGTCAACCCTCTCAAATCAAACTTACTTATTTTTGGAGGAACGCTTCTATACCAAATGTTTATTATAATAATGCTGTCATCCCTATTTCATTACAAACTAAACTCTTAGGTGTTGTGTTACCTCATAATCTATCATGTAAAAAGTATATAGATCATGTAACTGCAAAAGCTGACAGAGCGTTCAATATTTTAAGATCATTGGCATCAACATATTGGGGCGTGGACCCTAAAATACTGCTAATATTATATAAATCAATGATTAGTAGCCATTTCGAGTACGGTTTCCTGTGTTTCGCTGATACGTAGGTCACTCGATAAGTTTTGCGATTCTCGAAATTCCAAAATGGAACGCACCTGAATTATATGATTTATATGTTTTTAAAAAGAAAATTTATTTAAAAATAGAACACAAGTTGCCGATTCGCTCCAATTTATAAAATGAATATGTTACAGTCATTTTTCTAAAACGGTTCCCGCGTTTTCTTTGTCACGATGGAGCTTAACCGCGAACATTTGCGTGCTATGATATTTTATATTTGGTTTATCTGAACAATTGTGTATGCAACGATTGCAGTCAGCGTTAGGAGATTCTGCTCCTTCACGGGCAACAGTTTTTAGATGGTTCAACGAATTTAAAAGGGGTAAAACCAGCCTCGAAGATGACCACCGAAGTGGTCGCCCGCAAACAAAGTAACTGCAGAAAACGCGTGGACTACTGAAATGTTGGTGGGAGAAGATCCACGAATAACATACAAAGACATAGAGAATATCGTAGGCGTCAGTTCGAGGAGCGTTACCATCATTCTACATCAACATCTTGGAGTAAGGAAGCTCTGTTGTCGTTGGATACCACGTTTGCTCACCGATACTGAGAAACAGGCTCGTGTAGATTGGTGTCGTGAGATGCGTCTACGTGACGGAACATGGATTTACCAATATGACCCGGAAAACAAGCGGCAATCGTCAGTATGGGTCTTCTCAGAGGGAAAGTTACCAACAAAACGTCGGCAAAAAAATGGTAGCCAGTTTCTTTTCACGGGGCGGACATTTATCAACATCGATGCTGGAAAATTATAGGTCAGTCAACTCTGATTGGTATACTACAGTAGCATTGCCGCAAGTTTTCAAAGCAGTGCGAGAGAGGAGACCAAAGACTGGACTTCGGACTCTTGCTGCATCACGATAACGCCTCTTCACATACGTCCCTCAGAACAAAGGCGTTTATTGAGAAAGCTGGGATAGAAACCTTACCACATCCACCCTACAGTCCTGACTTAGCTCCGTGCGATTTCTTTTTGTTCCCGGTGGTGAAAGAAAAAATAAAAGGGAAGTTTTTTTCGAGTGCTGAAGAACCCGTGGCTGCATATGAAGAAGCAATTTCGGACCTATCTGATGAAGACTGGCAAAAGTGCTTCCAAAGTTGGTTCAGACGAATGTAACTTTGTATAGAGAGTAATGGAGAGTATTTTGAAAAAAGAAATAAAATAAATAATACTAATATCTTCAATAGTTTTTTTTATCTCAAAATTTATCGAGTGACCTACGGAATACCAATTTTGATTAAATTCTTAAAGCATTGATTTAATGATAAATAATTAATAAAACACTATTCGACCGCAGTATGGGATAGTCTCTCTTTTTTAGTAATCTAAGTGGAAACGTAAGAAGGATACACTTAGAAAATGTAATTACAAAATCATTATCAAATATTAACTCAATTCATAAAAATACTAAATGATTTTTATTTATCAAAATACTTATGATCGCTACTGTATGTTAACGGACAATAACAAGCAATATAAGAGAACTTGCTTGTAGGAGAATATTTAAAGCTCGGGCTGCAAAAGAAACCAAGATGGTGAGATCTTTTTCCATACCAAATATCAACTTTGAATCTCAAAATTATTACGACATGATTGACTGGCAGGACAAAAAACTGGTATTAACGCCGCCTCTGCTATTGCGGTTCACAGTAACAAGCGAACTTGGTGACATGGTTTCCATGGGAAATTCGAATATAATTGATTTCCCAAAGTTCCCATGTGACACGCAATCCGTGAAGAGGTGCGTCAAGCTGACGACTGAAGCTGCTGGTCCCGTGGCTGGAAACAAAGCTAGTGAAGGCTTTATTTTTTTCTAAAATAAATTCTAGAAAAATCATGCCCAAATTTAATTCTAAAAAAGATTTTAAGTCGGCCAAGAGCATGTCGGACCATGCTCAACGAAGGGTTCCGCCGCCGTTTATACAAAAAAATGGTACTGCTGCAATACAGAGCAAAATAATTAGATGTGAAAAAAAAACACCAACAAAAAAGCGTATCTCCCCGACACTAAGGTCCTTTTGCTGAGAAGCGCAGTTTTTTTGGTTATAAATTAAAAACGGTACGTATGTTCGATCATGTTGAAAACAATTTTCGTGGGAAGTATTTATTAAGCTTTAATTTTGTAATTTAAAAGAAAAAAATTAACATACCGTTTAGAAAATAGAGGGATGGGGGGACACAATTTTTTCTAGGTGCTTTCGGAGCGAATATTTCCGAAAATATTCACAAAATCAATTTTTTTTTTAAACTTCAAAATGTTTTTAACAAAATGTAAAAAAATGTAGTAATCTGTGTTTTCATATTCATTGTTAATGCTTGTCAGAGTGGCTTATTAGCGTCAAAATAGTGAATAGAAATAGTGTAAGCTACTAGTATTAGAAAGATAAGGAAGCAAGTACGTATTGGGTTAAGTACATAAGTAGCAAATATCATACACCAGACATTGGCACTTAAACATAAGCTCACACCGAATAATAATACTCCATATTACATATACACACCCAGCTCAGTTCTAGAAAACGATACTCATAAAATGTACTTTGACTGCGCAATACTGACTGACAGGACTACACACTTCAACCGCCCAGACATAAATCTGATAGACAAACTAAACAAAGCCACTTACCTTATTGATATCGCCGTCCCGAACACTCATAACCTGCAAAAAACAATAACTGAAAAAAATCACAAATACACCGACCTTAAAGATGAAGTAACTAGAATCTGGAAACAAGAAAAAGTCTACATAATCCCAATAGTTTTATCGACCACCAGCGTCATTCCTAGGTACCTTCATCACAGTCTGAAACTCATTGATCTGAAACAAAACACTTACATGCAGCTACAAAAAGCTGCTATACGTAACACTTGCCGAATAGTCCGAATTTTTTTACGAGTGGACGACAAATCATAAGTTAAAAATACCAAATGTAGTCTACTTGGCTGTGTCCCGTAGATGACATCATTTGCCAGCTCAGGCTGAGAAATAAAAATCCGAAAGAAAATAATAATAATAATACTTAAATAAGTAACCTTTAAAGGGGTAATGAAATGGTAATATTAGAATTACAAAATAACTCTAATTTGTGAGTTAAAAAAAAGATACGAGATTTTAAAATAATGACGCCACGTTGCTTACGTCGGATGCCCTGTCTAAGAAATGTGTGTAAGAGTGAGAAGGATGCCTTGCCTACCACCCGCACACCACTCTTAATTCGTCCGTGAACTGCCAACAAGCTGATATGTCGCGCTGCGTAATTAAAGAAACAATTGATTCCAGGCTCTCCATCGTGTCACGAACAACGTCATTCATATTTTGCGACATTATATCGTCAATACATATTAAAATTATTGTGTATGTGTTTCATTTTGTGACAGTAAGTAAGATTTACTTAAATTTAAGGTTAGTGTCAATTAGCAAGTATAAGAGCGAGTTTCGACATATTTTTTCCAAATTGTCATTATCAGTGACCGGAATTAGGTGAGCTAAAATACTTAAAGTATGCGAGTGGACATAATAGAGTGTGGTTACAACCGGATAAATATAATATTTTATTTGGATTCCGGGTATTCAATATTCATCCGGGCACTGCGAGTACTAGCCGTAATGATGAAAAAACGGCCAAGTGCGAGTCGGACTCGCCCATGAAGGGTTCCGCAGCCATTTATACAAAAAAATGCACTACAAATGAAAAAAAAAACACTAACAAAAGAGCTTATCTCCCCGGCACTTAAGTCCTTTTGCTGAGAAGCGCAGTTTTTTGTATATCTGATCATGTTCAAAACAATTTTCGTTGGAAGTATTTATTAAGCCTTATTATATGTAATTTTTTTCACATTTTTTTAACATATCGTTTAGAAAATAGAGGGGAGTGGGGATACAATTTTTGCTACTTTCGGAACGAATGTTTTGGAAAATGTTCACAAAATAAAAATTTAGAAACCTCAGTTTTTTTAGAAGAACTGTCGAAATATGTGCCACACATTGATATTAACTGATGTTTTTTTTTTCAGTTTCGGTTACATGTATGGAGTGCCTCCCCTAGAAATATATATATCTTTTATTTAACTATCGAACTAAGTAGCGGGTTACACACGACGTTATAGTTTATGAGTAAAATGCCAGTGACATACGGACGGACAGACCGACAGACAGACATGACGAATATATAAGGGTTCCGTTTTTGCCATTTTGGCTACGGAACCCTAAAAATGGTTACATTCCAGCCATAAAGTTGAAATATATTGTAAATTAGTAATCTGTGTTTTCCTATTCATTGTTAATGCTTGTCAGAGTGGCTTATTAGCGTCAAAATAGTGAATAGAAATAGTGTAAGCTACTAGTATTAGAAAGATAAGGAAGCAAGTACGTATTGGGTTAAGTACATACTCAGGTAACTCACTCACTTCTGAAGGCATCACATGTGGTTGTCCATATTCAAATAGTCCTTGTGGCGGATTTGTCATTATTTTTCTGTTTGTGTGTAATAAAAGGTAACATTAACAAATAAATAAAAGAAAAAAAACGTAAATAATTGAGAAACCTTTATTATTATTATTATACATACAAACAAATTCTTAAATGTTAAGAATCTAGTCCAATAAAACGCCCGCGTGGCATATGCAAATTACAGTTGACTTACCGTATGAGATCTATCCAGGTGAACGAATATATGAAACGCAGCAAATCGTAATCCTTAAATTCAGGCCAAGGTCATCATTTGAAGAATTTCCAGTATACCATAAAACAAGCCAAAGTCAAAAACAAATCGTTTCGATAAATCCGATAAACCACACACGCACTAACTCAACTGACTAGGATTCAGGAGCAAATGAGTCCATCTACCTACCTGAGAATGTACTTGACCTTTTACTATCTCCCTTATCTTTTGAGCACTAATTGTTTACACCGCTTGGCTGTAACACGCCCCTTTGAGATTCATTAATAAATAATGCGTGGGGATTTGGGGAAACCCATATTATTCGTCTTACAGCTAAAACAAAAATTAACTACTAACTAGCTAATTTGCCTCAGGGACCCAAAGAGGGTCTTGGCCTCCGGAACAAGAGCACGCCATCTGTTCCGATCGTGCGCAACTTCTTGCCACTTGTCGACCTGCACCATGCCTTACAACTACTTCTTAGAAATCTTGTACATACATTCTTTTGTCTAGCCCTTTTTACTAAAAACTAACATTAAACATGCTGCACTGTAAACAAAACATGTCACGTTCAATATTATGATAAGTACCCGAATAAATATCGAATACCCGGAATCCAAATAAAATATTATATTTATTGGGTTGTAACCGCTCTCTATTATGTCCACTCGCGAACTTTAGGTATGTTAGCTCACCTAATTCTGGTCACTGGTAGTAAATCACGTTCGTTAATTCCGAATTCTAAATCAAGAACACAAAGCACAGTAAATAAGTGTACCTATATAATTGGTTGTTTCGAAGATACTAAAGGCAAAGGACAGCATTATTCATACTTTCTAGAAACCAAGCTTTGTAAAATAATGTTGACCGTAACACAGACTACTATACCAGAACAGTTGCACAATGTCGAATAACAAAATTTTCCCTGGTTCTCCGCCAGGTGGCAATAACGAGATCGTTCGCACATTATCGCCATCTAGTGAAGAATTGGGGATACGATAACTAGGACCTCAGAGGGTCGGCAGATGGCGCTTAATCCCAACTTATGAATGGTTCAATGCGAACGAAGTTTTGGAAATGGCAACCTATTTTTATTATTCGTAAGTCTCGCAGAATAGTGATGCGCCTCATGTGTCGCTTTCGAGCCCAGTCCACGTACGTGAAAGAAAAGTTTGTTTTGGTTTGACTTGGTGCTTAGGGGGAGTCGGACATAGGTACTTACTTAAGTATTATTTTACTATTCTTGGATGGACAAATCCTTATGTATCGATATCGCCAGTAATAAAACTGGTGATGGATGATGCGACTATAAACACACAATAGTCATTCCATTTGAAATTTTGAGAAAAATTAAGGTAAAAAATGCTTGAAAGAATCTTTCTACGCGACCGTTCTGAAGGGTAAAAAAAACAATGTTAAGTTACGCCAGGGGCTCCCATTCTCTAACAGATATTTTTAGTGCTAACAATCACCAATAGATAGCGCCATAAGTAACAATTTCAAATTAAACAATATAAATATATCGAATTTAAGAGAAATATGGGACTTAAAATAAAAATTTGTATATTTTACGAATAAACATCCACATTAACACTAATTACATGCATAATTCTGATTAAAACAAAAACCCATTAAAAACAGGTTTTCTACATGCCAATTTAAGCTCCGCTCGAGCTTTGGACCTCATATTTGTTTACAGTAGCGACACTAGATGGCGCTTGATCTGAAAACTAAGCTTAAGATTGTAGACATTAGCCGAAACTGGTCGAGACACGCATGCCATTATCTTCGAACGATGTACATAAGAAAAGGACGGCATACATAATATCTCACCCCGTCTCCATGATGGTGTACTTCGAGGTACAAGTACGGTAAACAGCACGCGTTTCGTAACAATACAATACATAATGAGCCAGTAGTGGACCGTGTATTACATTGACAAGTTTTGATAATTCAAAAGTGCTTGGCTTTTGTTAAGTAAATAAAAAATGTCTATTTAACTATTTATAAATTACAAATTTCAGAAAGATATGTCGTATTTATATTTTTTATATGCATTAAAAATAGAATGGATGTCCGAAATGTTAATTACTGTGTGCTGATAACTATTTAATAATACTGTTATAGAAAATGTAATAAAAATACTTTTATGGAACAACGAGATAAAACGCAGTCGTTATAAATTGAATGACACAATTTGGACGTGGGTAAAATGATTTTCTATGAGTTTGTCGTAACTAGTTGAATCTGTATAAAAAAAATAAAATAAGAACTGTGCTGAAGAATTTTTCCTTTTTTCTTCACAGCTTTACTAGTATTGCATGAAAATTCTTAATTTCGCTATTAAATAATCTAATCAATTGATTTAATCGTCATACACTTTAAAAAGTTTTATTTATTTTAAGTTACTTTTAATAAGACTTTTATTATGCAATTTATTTAATAATTGGCTAATTTCAAATTTCGCGCGTCGCGGCAAGCGGCGACGTGGCGCGCGCCGGAGTTTAAAATGACATTGTAAGTAATATTTGAAAACAGATCATTATAAATGTATTGAATTAGCGATATAATGGTACATATATTAGGCGTGTTTTGAATGATAAAATGCTTATTATTATTTTGATACTAAAAATACGAGTAGGTAAGTATATAATAAGTAGATACATAACGAGTTTACGAGTAGTTAACCTAGTCTAATTCAACAAGTTGTGCAATACGAGCTGTGAAAAATCTGCAGAATCAAGAATACCTATCAAATTTTCATTATTTTGGCAAGATTTTAAGTACTCGTAGGTACTACTCTCTGCAACGTTTTCATGGGCGGACTAAGCTGATTGATTGCAATCAGTTGCCATGCCACTATCAAAACTAAGGTAAGTAAGATTTCAGTTGACGATAGGGAATTTAATTTTATACCTAACTAGAAGGTGCGCGCAACTTCGTTCGCGGAGGAGAAAAAGTCATACTTAACCCTTCGTTTTTTCTTCAGCGTACCTAGTCGGGTAAAAAGTATCCTATCCGGAGATACTGAGCTACTCGTGTACCAAAAATAGTTGAAATCCGTTTAGCCGATTTTGCGTGATGAAGCCACAACGACACATACAAACATAAAAAATCTAAAAAATATATTATTCTTTTTAGTGACCTCCAAATAGTCCGTTACGAAAATATCTTCAACTAGCTACTGCCCGCGACTTCGTCCGCCTTAAATTATTTTATCGCGAATAAGGGTATTTTTCCGGGATAAAAAGTAGCCTATGTCCTTCCCCGGGACTCAAACTATCTCCATACCAAATTTCATCCAAATCGGTTCAGCGGTTTAAGCGTGAAGAGGTAACAGACAGACAGACAGACAGACAGACAGACAAACACACTTTCGCATTTATAATATTAAGTATGGATGTACAGAATAGTATAGATGACGATGACAAAAAGTTTGTAAGAAAATACAAATCGCATCAACCGGGGGCAGAGGGGCTATTCTGAAATTCGATATTCGAAGTTTGTATCGCGCCATCCCTCTCGCTCTCATGTTAAACTGTATTTGAATGAGTGAGTTGGCGCGATACGAACTTTGAATATCGAATTTCAGAGTAGCCCCTCAAGGCAGCATCGTTCAAGGCCACGCGGCGGCGGGCCGGCCAATTTCATACTTACATTTACGTGATTGGTCGAAATAGTAACACATCGCAGTCCCGTCGCAGTCTGTAGTACTCGTCTCACTCAAGCAGTATACATCGTTTTTTATTGGCTTTTCGGCGCATTAATCTGCACCTATTTTATATTATAATAAAAGAAAAAGTAGTAAAAGCTATGGTTTAGTTTGTTTTTTCTATGCTTTGCCAACGAAAAGAAGCACATCATCATCATCAGCCTATACACGGTGCCCGCGAGGAATGGGAAAGATTTTATAACCACGTATTTCTGAGGCCATTACGAGTAAAAAAATTAATATGAAACCAGGTCAAATTCAGCAAAAAAAGAAACATCGATTTTTGTACATAAAAATTAAATATTTTATTTTTGCTTTCGCTTCTCTATGAAAATTATCCTTTTCAATTAAATGGTAACGATTTGTTTTTCCAAAAAAAAGGGATGAGTTTAGAGAGTAGTAGCTGTCACTTTGAAGTCTGTCAATAACGACGCGAAACTAGGCAACATATGTGGCAACGTCGCGATAAAAAAAGCTTAATGTACTCACAGTACCGTAATCACAATAAATTGTTAACATGAAAATTGATAATATCTTTAAAGCTAAGCCGGAATTGCCTGGGATTCATCATATAACAGTTTTTGCTTCTAATGACCTAAGGAATGCGTGGTTAAAATCTTTCCCATTCCTCGCGGGCACCGTGTATATACGTCCCACTGCTGGGCATAGGCCTCCTCTCTTGCTTGAGAGGGAATGGAATTTAGTCTCCGCGCTGGCCCAATGTGGATTGGAGACTTCACTTCACCCTTGAATTTCTTCGCAAGTAAGCAGAAAAGAAGCACTTTATGAAAATATGCGTTTTATAAAATCTGTTCTTGTCTATTGACCCCCGTTTACGGTGCCTACTTTTAGTTTACTAGTAGCAGTACTTTGTTATATTCTTATTAGTTTAATATAAATAAGGTAAAATCACAAACGTCACGGTCTAATCGTATTTACAATAGGGTACATGCATGAATTTTTTAATCGCTTTTTTTAACTACATATCAAAATACCGTAAAAACGATTTCGATATGAGAACTTAAAATTGAAATCCGCCAAGAAATACGTATAATATAGGCATTTTAAACTAGTTGTTAGACAGAGAGGTTCGATATGCACTGTACGTCACAGTGCACTCCGGCCATAAAATAAACTCCATATTAAATTCTGTTTTGCAAGAAAGAGATAGAATTAAATGTTTGATGGCTTATATCTTGGTTATTTTTATAGCTATTCGAAAAATTATTTTTGTCTACTGTTTGTTACATGAATGAGCTTTTAATAAAGCATAAATATAAATTCATGCATATTCCCTATAGTCGTGAATACGTGAATTGGATACCGACGACCCGAAATCTTGCTTGTTCTAAATTTTTGTAAGTCACTTTCATTCTTAAATTGTAATTTTTGACTACGAGTATATAAATTATACTATTCTTTTGTTCCAAAATAATAGAGCAAATTAATTTATAAACTCAAATAGTACCTAAGTTCGTAACAAACTAATAACTTACTAGCTGTAACTTAAAATAAATATAAATGATGATTATTTATAAACTTGATATAATTTTAGTTCATCTTTCGTGGTTTCAAATTTTAAATTTAGAACTCCGAGCGGTGAGAGACATGAATAGGTTTTAATTTGTACTCGATCGGTAAGCGACCAGCGCGGTACGGCTCGGAGCGCGAATTTTGAAATCTGCGAAACTATCTCTTAGAAGTTTAAATAAATTGCATAATATAAATCATCCTGTTTCCTGTGTGTGGCAGTTGAGTAAATTGATAAGACCATATAAGACCAAACTAGAAACAACAAAGAACTAAAAATAGTTTATGATTTCTGTCATGGGGAAGCGTTCAAGTACTACGTAACGAATTTGGGGGGAGGGGGGAGTCTTGTAAAACGTTACGATGCGTTACAGAGGCGGGCGGAGGGGGTTTGAACTACGCGTAACCACAGACTACTATACTAGAACAGACACACAATGTCGAACAACAAAATTGAACGTCACTAACTCTGGCTATACAACTGGCTATATTGTTTTCCCTGGTTCTCCGCCGGATGGCAATAACGAGATCGTGCGCACATTATAGTCATCTAGTGAAGAAAGAAGAATATGCATGTTAGTGTTAATGTGAATAAGAAAATTATGCATGTGTGTTAATGTGGATATTTATTCGTAAAATATACAAATTTTTATTTTAAGTCCCATATTTTTCTTAAATTCGATATATTTATATTGTTTCATTTGAAATTGTTACCTATGGCGCTTCTATTTGTGATTGTTAGCACTAAAAATATTTGTTAGGGAATGGGACCCCATGCCGTAAGATATTTTTATAGTTATCTAGAATTTTTTTTCGAATAAACACGTATGTATTAATGAGTTATTTATGCTAGAGGTAGTTAGAGGTTTTTTGAAGATTGCTTCATCATAGCATACCTCGATAATCAACACGTTATTATTGGTAGTTTAGGATTGTTATTATCTTGTCCACTGCAGCAGCTGCTTGAGAGTTATGGTAGTAACAATAACAAGATTGGCACCGCTTTGACCCATAAGTACCGTCGGTCACCGGTTAAGGAATTTACTGATAACGATGTCGCTGCATTATCTGACATTATATGACTGATAATCTTTTCTTTGTGAATTTTTCGTGTTAAAAGTATTTTTAAATGATCTATTTTATAAAATGTTTTCTTATAGCGTGACTGCCCCGTTAATAAGTAATTTTCAGTTCGGTGTATTTTACATATCCCTCACCGAATAATAAATATTTATAAAAAACTCCTATAATAAAGCCCAGAAAGGCCGTCCGATGTTAATGACTGTCGTGATTAATCAGACGCAAATATAAAAAAAATGCCCTCGCATGTTTTTGAAACCATATTATTTTTTGTTTTCTTTTTAATGTGAAAACAGCGCACAATTTTTATTACAATATTGATACAAAGATCTAAGTAAAAAGAAAAAATAGTCTGAACAGATTACCTGTTCCAGTAAAAGAGAGACGCTGCGCTGGTTCGATTACGAATTAGAGATGAATGGATAACATTATTTTTTAATTTATTCAACTAACCCATTCAGCGTCACGCCAATTATCGATGTCGCACCATATACGACGCGCCATCTTACATGGACATAGGTACATTAATAATCTGTTGATATATCATAATTACGACATAATGTCGTTGTGTGGCACCACTTGCTAAAAATCCATGTCATACCGCTACCTATGTAGATGACATAGATACCTATACTCGAAAATCATTACATTCCCACTTGCGCAATCAGGAAAATATAAACAATAGGTTACCTAATAAACTAACTACAAATTACGTATTTAGGATTTTTTTGTCAAAAATACTCATGACTTTTAATTAAGCATGTTATTGCCGTCCTTTCATTCATCTCGCTCGCACCCTCATTCATAAAACCTCCTTTTCATATACATTATATCACCCAGACGCCTGCCAAAATAAAAATAATAGGTTTGAAAAGAGAAGAAGTATCTGTTTGAACTGACATATGGAAGAGACGGATAGGAAGAAAAAAACCGCAATTAAAATTTAATTAACAAAATAATAGACTGTGAGTTAAGTGGAAGAAGAAAGTGAACCACCGAAGGCGGCCGCCTAATCCTCGAAGTCTTGGTAGAAGGTAAGGCGTGCCTCATTCTACATATTCATTTTCACCAGGACACATAGGGACCTTTGTCCCTACGGTCCGTATAACCCGAGTTTTCGGGTGGTCCTTCGTCCCCGCGCCATCAAAGCACCTTACACTAAGTATAAGAAACTGGTTAAATATAACATACATAAAAGAACCACTTAAACTAATTATAATCAAAATAACAGTCATTCAAATAAAACGTTAATTTAATTAAAGATGTCTCAAAGTAATTCATTCAATTCTATTTCACGTCATTCAGAATGACGCGCTCAAGACTCAATCTTATATAAAATTTTTTGAATGAGAATAACGTTTGGCCGTTTAGTTTGTCTTATTCAAACTAACTTTTTCCCAACTCTGGGATAAAAACATGCATTACACGTTTCCATCTTAAAATACAATAACATCACTCAGTCACCTACTTAATTAACAATTAAATAAATACAATCTGTATGACAGAATAGCATTACTACAATCCTTTTTTTACTACATTACTTAATACTTCAAGGCTCTGTTGTCATTGTCGATAACTTTCTGAAGCTTCTCACTAATGCCGTTTACCATAGACGAACATAAGTCACCGCCGCGCATAGACTCCTAAGTGGCATAACTAAGGTCCCTGAGGTTTTGGCGTGTCGTCACGTTGGTCGGATCCCAGTTAAGGACCACTTGGCCCCATATATTTTCTATCAGATTTAAGTCCGAGCTTTCTAACGGCCAGATAATTGTTGTGATATCACTTTGGGGACCGAGCCACTCTGTTACAATTTGGGCTCTTTGCAGTTGTCTTGGCTCAGGTATATTTGACCCTCGGGATAGGCAACTCGCACAGTTGGCCACATGACGTCACGCAATATTTCCAAGTATATTTCACTATTCATGCGGCCACCGACTTCTATAATTTCGCCTGGCCCCATTGATGACCTTCAACCCCAATAAGCTAATGTTCAGCGAACCGAATTCGTGCTTGTCGGCGAGTTTAAGACACGTCGATTTTTTTTGTTGGCCGATATGTCTTAAATCCAGCAGCATGTAAGTGTTTGCGCACTGTTTTACTGTCGTTTTGGTGGAAAGGAACGGGTCTTCAATGTGCCTTACAATTATATCCCAGGGACATCACAGTAGCAAGGCCGCTTCCTTTCTATATCTCTAGTTTCTCCATGCAGTTTGATCCACAATCTAACGGTTTTTGTAAAGAAACGTTATTTTTATTTAATCATACTTACAATAATTTGAATAGACTGTATACACCCAAAATAAAATGATGCAATGCATTTATATTGTAGAAATAAATCATTTCATAATGCTAAATACGTTTACGATAAGGTATTCGTAATGTGAATTGTAATTATACATTATAATAAACCAGTTTTAATGGTTTCCTTTGACATCCTAGACAAATGAATAAACGAAGATAAATTTGAACGTTATAATTATAAGTTTATTAAATACTAGCGGCCGCCTGCGACTTCGTCCGCGTAGGTTTCAGGTAAAGCCAGAGATACAAATGAAGAAAATTTATTTCTGTCAGTTATCCATTGCTGTTAATGTTTAAAAAAAAAACTCATATAATATTCAGTGACTAACGGATTTAGTTAGAGTGAGAAAATGGGGATTTTTACATTATTCCATAAGAAGGCAACACTGGCACTTTTAATTTGAACGCCTGCTAGACTATGAGGAGAAGAGACAGGCGAAGTCCCCGACACTGGCCAAAATAAAATGTTCTAAAAGGTCCCTCGGCGTTTGAAAAGGATAGTATTTTAAGGTAGTCGGTTTACGAACGATAATTTTACATGCTACCGTCACGTCATAAGAAAACCGACGTCATAATTTTACTACGACACCATTTTTTTGTCTCTCCCACCCTCCCTCGCTCTCTCTCTCCCTCCCTCCCTCCCCCTCTTTCTCTCACTCTCTCTCTCTCCCTCCCTCCCTCTTTCCATCCCTTCCTTCCTCTCTCTCTCTCTTTCTCTCCCTCCATCCCGCCCTCCCTCCCTCTGTTTCTCCCGTCATCTCTCTCTTCCTCTCTGTGACTCTCCCTTTGTCTCCCTCCCTCCCTGCCTCTTCGTGGTTTTCTTTAATAACTCATTAAAAATATATTTCTGGATAGCTCTACCTATTATAAAAGAAACCTGCTGACCTGCTGTCATGTTTCTAGCCAAGGTTTAACATTTAATGGGATGAATTGGAAAAGTTGCCCTTATCAATGTTTTTCACTGTACATTATGAGGTAGTGACCGAAGTTTTAAGCGTCTAACTTTAAAAACGACATGTTTCCCTTATACAAACTTACATTTTCTTTTTATCAGGGTTGATTTTTTATAGCAACGCGAAATCATTTGTTTTTTTTAGTAAGAAAGCTTTATACGAAGATTCAAGTTTATAACTTTCCAAATGAACGATTTCCATACAACGGTTCAACCCCTATTTCACTCCCTTAAGGGGTGAATTTCGAAAAAAAAATTCTTAGTACACGTCCACGTACTATAAGGAATATATGTTCCAAACATGGTTATATCTTTAGCGGTGTAGGCTTGTGCATTGTCTGTCAATAGGGCAGTAACGCAAGACTTCCATAATATGTATAGATAATTCTTCGGAATAAAAATTTCAGAGTTAACAATTTATTGTTAAAAAGAACCCACTTTATGTTTTTATTTTACGAGGGTTGCTACTTATATATCCGGAAACAAAAAAACAAACAAACGTACACGGCTGAAAATAGTTTTATTGTTTTTCAAAGTATTCCCCTTGATGATCTATGCACTTTTGCATTCGCGTGAACCAATTTTTAAAGCACTTCTGCCACTCCGCCTGAGGTACCTCCATAACGTGTTGTTTGAATGCGTCGACAGCATCTTCAGCGGTCGAAAATCGTTGACCGCGTAATTTATTCTTTATATTTGGAAATAAATAAAAATCGTTGGGTGCCAAGTCAGGGCTGTACGGCGGATGACCCGTTAATTCCACATTTTGACCCTCCAAAAATAGAGTTGTTTCGCGTGACGTATGACAGCTGGCATTGTCATGATGAAGAATGATTCTTCGTCGCTGGTTAGTTTTACGAATTTGTTCAAATACTTCCGGTAAGCAAATGGTCGTGTACCACTCTGAATTAACCGTTCTACGGTTTTCTAGTGGCACTGTAGCTACATGGCCATTAATACCGAAGAAGCAGGCCACCATTTGTTTCAATGTACTTTTTGCACGAGTAACTTTCGTAGGGTTCGGCTCATTTTGAAACACCCATACCGTTGATTGTTGCTTCGTTTCGGGATCGTATGCATAGATCCAGGATTCGTCACCTGTATAGATGTTATAAACGGCTTTTGAGTCACCACGGTTATATTTTTTTAACATTTTATTGCACCATTCGACGCGAGCATGTTTTTGCTCATTTGTTAAGTTGTGGGGTATCCAACGCGAACAAATTTTTTTTACAGCCAAATAATTATGTAATATGCTATTAATGCTGGTCATAGAAATACCCAGAGTCGCCTCTATCTCGCGGTACGTAACATGTCGGTCGTCCATTATAAGTTTTCGCACAGCCTCGATATTTTGTTGTACAACGACCGATTTCGGGCGACCTGCCTTAACTTCGTCCGTAAGCATACTACGTCCACGATTGAACTCACTAAACCAGTGATACACAGTAGTTTTAGATGGGGCTTCATCACCAAAAGTTGAAGTTAGTTGATCTATGCACTGTTGTTGCGTTAAACCACGCCGAAAATCATAATAAATCATAGCACGAATATTTTCACGAGTGAGTTCCATTCTTGCTGCGAGATGACATTTAAAACCCGTCAAAAACAAAACACGAGCGTTAATAAGGAAGAAAAAATATACCTTATATACTTAAAAAAGTTCAAATTTTACCATGGCGGTCAAATATGCTATTTAAGAAGATTGTAATCCCGGTTTCCGGATATATAAATAGCAGCCCTCGTATTTTTAAACCATACTTTCGTAACAAAATGTTTATCATTCTGAGATGATCGCAAGTCCAAAATGTACAACGGGCTATTATCCGGCTATATTCAGATATACTCTTATTTGTATGATACGTCATATACGGAAGGTGTGTTCTTTGCTTAATCGTGAAGGTAGTATTACTGTTGCTAGGTTACCAATTGTTTATTCATTGAAATGAAAATGTCACAATGTGCAAAAGGTAATGTTTTTCCATTTGTTGTTAAAAAAATCCTTTTATGAATAAATACCCTCAAAAGTTGTAGCCTTTGTCCTATTCTGATATCTAAGCTACATTACTGCAGAATTTTACGCAAATCTGAATAGATACTAACATGTCAAATTGGTTTCCTAGCAACTGTTTGTTGATATAATTCTTCGCAATAGAAATGTCACAATGAACAAAACTCGGGGTTTTCTAAGGCTATTCCTTTTATTGTTAACAAACCCATTTTATGAATGACTAACCTCGAAAATTGTAGCCTATGTCCTATTCTGATATCTAAGCTATATTACTGAAGAGTTTTACGCAGGTCTGTTGTGTAGTTTTTGCGCAATAGTGGAACGTACATACATACTTTCACATGTACAATATAGTAAGGATAAGGATAATGAATATATTCAACTTACCGTTACATACAATTGACGAGCAATTTCGCTTATTGACGTGTTGTTGTCAAAAACACCACTAATTTTGCCTTAAAAAATGCTGTTGATTGAAGCATAATCAAAACATAAAGATGTAATAAATAGGGGATGTCAATGGTGCGAATAGTGCGATATATTTTATCAAGGAACGTTTTTTTTTTCATTTTGAGTCCAATTGATTAAAACCATTTTGTCCATCTACAAGAATACCTGACACTGCAGGCACGGTCTACCGGTCCTAGAAATAGAGGCGTGCCAGATATTTACGTGCACTTTGTTGCGGTGTTGACGCTGCTGACTGTACTCCCAACAATCTGTTTAACTTTCATTAACTTCGAAATACTTTGCAGGTAAATGTACATAATTGCTGGACTAATTAGGTATATGTACTTAATTACTTTGTCGTACTTAGCAAGATTCCTACTATAATAATATAAAAGCGATTGCGGCGGAGAACGTTGAATAATACCAATACTAAAGGTTCTGTTATTTAAAGGAAGGTAGACAAAAATAAACCTACGTGCCTCGTGTCATCCCGCCAACCAAGGTAATCTTTTGTGTCTGGCGTTACAACGCAACGGGCTGAATGACCGGGGTCACATGGTTTACTTTTTGGACATAATATAATATTTAGAGTATAGGGATGTGTTCCGTAAACTTATGTAGCGGCATAAATTTAAGAACGCAGCATAAATTAAATAAAGGTCACTCACCCCCGTACACGCTTACTATATTTATGAAACATTTCAAATAAACGGTACTAAAAAAAATGTTAATATTGGTTTTGACTCTGAATTTTCTAGTGAGTATCTATACGAATTTGACGGGCACATTTAAAATTCTGAATTTGTATATTTCAATTTTTTTTTAATATAGGCTCAACGTGACACTGAAGTTTCGAATCATCTTGGAAGTTCGCATTCAAAGTCGAAGTCTGTAGCCGAGCAAGAGTACCCAGGCCAAGATAAGAGCGGAAATGGTACTGCCTATTATTAGTTTTCTTATTATAGTAGACCGCTTCCGTTATTTCTATGGTATGGTAGAATTGATAGTGGAGACTCTTAGAGCCTATTTTGGGCCGAACCTTGCACTTTTTCAACCATGGAAGCCACTTCGCCCTGGGGTACCTATAGGTAAACTGAGTTGATTCTGACCTGGAGCCAAGAGCAGCCATCGTGCAGGGGGGCAGGGGAGGGGGCAGAAATGTGGCTCCGCCACGCTCCACTCTAAGCTCAATATCTTCGTAAATAAAGTAACTGTATCGTGTTTGGTACCATTTTCAGATAATTTAAGGATGTCGAATTCATTTTTGATATGATAATTATACCTTTTCATATTAAAAAAGCGAGATTTTAAAAAAATATGAAATTATGGTTTCTAATTTTTTTCAAAAACCTTGTATAATACAAAAACTGCCACTTTAAACTCTATGAAAAAAATATGAATAGATAGCCCGTTTATTCAGAATAATAAAAATATACACTTTAGTGGTATTATTGTCTACTAAATACTTTTAAAAAGATATTTATTTTTAACAGGTTCGCAAAAGGCACTTTTAGTTCTGAGCTTGTTATTTGCATAAATAGGCAAATACATCAACTTATATCTAATTATAAAAAAAATTTAAGATGCTGGCTTTATTTCTGGTAAATAAATACAACCTTTTCATACAAAAAAATAATAATTTTGAAAAAATAAAAAAATCCCATCTACATTTTGTGACTACATCATAATGAAATGAGGTACAATACATAATGGTCTATACGCTTGAATAAATATACTATCAAATAGCCTACTCATTCACAAATTTAAATATATATATATATATATATACTTTAATGGTATTATTATCAACCAAAAACTTATAAGTAAATATTTATTACCGCGCGACAAACATGTGCAGGAATACTTTGCGCACTGAGCTTGATAATTGCTTGCATTGAAAATGAAATGAATACTGTTAGAAAGGGTAAAAAGGATATCTTTAAACAAATACGTCAATTAGGCCAAAAAATATCAGCAATTAAATAAACATACAAATTAGTAATGTCGGTACTTCATACTTAATAAAAAAAAATGATATTGGTTTACTAAAGAAATGAGAAGAAGCACCTAACTAAAAATGACAAATTAAAAAGCACATATTTATTTTATTGCATTTACAATCTCAGCTATCGCCTTCGCAGCCATAGAGTTCAGTTACCTCCTACGGCCCAAAGTACTTTATGCATTATTAAATTTCGAACCTTCCAGAATTTGATGAAAGTTGAATACTCGAATTTAATTTGTACTAGTATTAGTAAATTAGACCTTAGGAGGTCAGTTGCACGTTCCTGCACAGCTCTGCTTACATCTGCATTTAATTAATTCCAAACAAGTTCCAACCACTGTTGCTGCAGCCGGCTAAGTTGTCCAAATGGGCTCTCAGGAGCCACTCGCCCTAATCCAACCCCAGTCAGCAGGACTTGGTAATTCTTGCGTGGTTGTCAAAATTTGGCCCCATACATTTCCAATGTAAGCAATTATCAAGCTCAAATCGCAAAGTACTCCTGCACATGTTTGCCGCGCGGTAATAAATATTTTTTTAAAAGTATTTAGTAGACAATAATACCAGTAAAGTGTATATTTTTATTATTCTGAATAAACGGGCTATCAACTCATATTTTTTTCAGAGAGTTTAAAGTGGTAGTTTTTGTATTATACAAGGTTTTTGAAAAAAATTAAGAAGAATATTGAGAAGAAGAATAGAGAAGAAAGAAGAACGAAGATATTGAGCTTAGAGTGGAATGTGGCGGAGCCACATTTCTCTCCCCTCCCCCGCCCCCCTGCACGGTGGCTGCTCTTGGCTCCAGGTCAGAATCAACTCAGTTTACCTATAGGTACCCCTGTGCGAAGTGGCTTCCGTGGTTGAAAAAGTGCAAGGTCCAACCTCTAAGAGACTCCACTATGATATGTAATATTGAACAAGGTGAGTGATTTTAGTCTGTGAAGTATTTTTTTATGCAGTATATGTAGGTGCACAGTTTTGCTATCCCTAAAACAAATAAAAAAAAAACAAATAAGGAAAACGTGTAATAAAAAGATTCAATATTATAAACAAAGATCAGAAACAAATAAAAAAATGTTTCGACGATACTGGACTTGAACCAGTGCCTTGAGCCAGACCGGGGCAGCACGCTCTACCATCTGAGCTAATCGTCCACACCAGCAGTCGACGAATTTTGTCATCTGTTCTTGCTTATGGATCGAAATCGTCGAAATTTTTTTTCATTTGTTTCTGATCTTCGTTTATAATAATAACGCTAGTGGAGTGATCCACTAATAAATTGCAAAAATTGTGATTATTATCATGATATTTGTAAAACAAAAAGTACAGTCTTGATAATAGCGCCACCTCTCGCCGAGCAATGGTACCTGTAAAGGTATCTGCTCGGGGTGAAAGTAACTTCATAGTTCTGCACTAGGCGGCGCTAACGGCTAAAGAGTCGGATGCACCATACAGAGATCCATAAGCAAGAACAGAAGACAAAATTCGTCGACTGCTGGTGTGGACGATTAGCTCAGATGGTAGAGCGTGCTGCCCCGGTCTGGCTCAAGGCACTGGTTCAAGTCCAGTCGTCGAAAAAATTTTTCATTTGTTTCTGATCTTTGTTTATAATAATAACGCTAGTGGAGTGATCCACTAATAAATTGCAAAAATTGTGATTATTATCATGATATTTGTAAAACAAAAAGTACAGTTAAGATTCAATATGTTTATTAGGGTCCCGTAGCCAAAATGGCAAAAACGAAACCCTTACAGTTTCATCATGTCCGTCCGGCCGTCCGTATATCACAGGCATTTTACTCGAAAACTATATGATGTATATAGATATAATTCGGAGTATACTCGTAGGTGTCTTGTATAAACTGCTACCTACCTAAGGACCGTCTACACCGTATTCGATCTCCGTCGTGTGGCATGATCGCGTGTCACGATCACGCGTTTGGACGTTGCGCCAATCCGATCGCTCGAAATCCATGTTGCTTCGCGTATCGCACAATCGGATCGGACAAGCACGGCGTGATCGCGACGGTACGACGTCGACACAAGCGATCATGATACGCGGTTATCATACGCCGCAATCCATCTCGAGTTGGTTTTGCCTGATCATCAAAGGCGATACGGACTAGTTTGTAAGTACGTGCACCGATCCGGAATACATTCGTATAAATCGCGCGGGTGATCGGATCATATTCTGTCTCGTCCATTGCAGCTACGCGCGAAAGAGATGGCCGAGAGGCATGGCTTGAGTCGCTGGCGGAGGTGTGTTACGGTGAATTTTCAAAGCACTGCCATTTAGTTGCTACGCACGCGGTGCCGCCGACGCATGGGCGCTGCTGTCCACGCTGGTGCTCGCGGCTTTTATCAGCTGTCGTGATAATAATCTTCAAGTTTCTGCACAGGTGTCAATCAATTTGATGTGCGATCGCAGAGGGCAACAGATTTAGTATACTTAATAACATTATACCCACATGTAGAAATAAATTTGATGATGAAGATGCTGTTTTCAAGCACTGTAAAGTATTATCAATTTTTAACCGAAGAAATATGTTACTGTTAGGTACTAGTTCTCGATGAGTATGATAAAATAAAACTACTGGGACCTAGCTGTAGAATGAAACAGTTACGTAATCTCACGTATCAACCAAGGTATGTTTTGCCTAAAGTTGTAAATGTATATGGTGTAAGGACGTGGGAATACATGCTGCCTAACATAAATGATTTACCCGAAAACATACACGCGACCATACTTCAAAAATCGTGTAAGAACACCATAAAAAACTATTTAGGTGCGGACGACGATGTGTGACTGCTGGTGTTGATCTATTTTCATAATACTTGTAGGTACCGATCCGTGTATGTATATAATGTTGTGAGCGGTGCGAAACATTCGCGTCACGTATAAACTTCTAACAGGTTTCTGTAACGCGTACTTGTAAATATTTGTGTGTTTACGTAATTTAAATAAATAAGTAAAAAAAATACACGGAACACAACGCAATGTACAGAAGAATGATCACGCGAAGAATGTTGATCGGCGAAATGCCAAACATGTACTACGAACATGTAACCGAAACTGAAAAAAAAAAATGTTTTTGCAAATATCGATGTGGCATATTTAGACAGAGTGAAAAAAAAAAGAAATAATCGCTCCGAAAGTAGCATATACAATAAATTATGTCCCCCCGCCCCTTCTATTTTTAAACCGTGAGTCCAAAAATATGTCAAAAATTACAATCATAAAACGTAACAAATACTTACTAACGTAAAAATGGTTTCATAACGATCGGATATACCGTTATTGAGCTATTGGCGAAAGTCCCATGAAGATACACTCTTTTGCTGGTGTAATTTTTCATATTCATATTTTTTTCATCTGCAGATAGTGCGCTTTTTGTATGGTATAGTATCGATCGGCTGCCAATGCTCTAGCCGGTTTTTTTCGTAGTTACTATTTCAAACAGGTATATCAAATTGAGGCTAAAAAAAAAGATATTACGATGCAAAATTAGAGTATGCTCATTTTTGTCCAAAAGAAAATTTAACGTCACCTTTTATGATTCTTTACGGTTCAATGAAGAAAAATGTATGGCAACTTATGGATAGACGTTATGCTTGGTTAGACGCACTTTTTAACGGTCAAAATAAGAAAATGCTCGTACACTCTCCTCTTATTTAATTTATAAGTACACTTGTGTCACAAACATGAGTCGTATCACACGTGTTGCGGGCCATACAAATCGATGGGACTTTGCATCTCGATTTTAACGTTTCTGGTATTTAATGTGCGTCCATATAAGTCGATACCCACCGGGAGGTTATTGCCTACCGAAATGTTGAACTTGGTATCCGAATCAACTGTCATAGCCCATACAAAATCATGAATCATGACACTTGATTGCGATTGCGAGCGTCAAACGCGTTAGGCAATACGGGGGCGGGTTGCGCAAGGAAAGGCTTATAACCACCTTTTTCTTTAAATGTGAGTAAATAAATACGCTTCGGCTTCCCTTGCAATTTTCCTTACCCTGCACCACTGAAGGGTATCATAATTATCAAAAATACATTTCTTAGTTATATGGATCGAATGGCATCATTGAAAAAATTCATCTTTTCTATTAAACTATAAGTGGGCCATCCTCCTCGTAAATAACAAACTGTTCATAGGTACTATAGTAATGACATCCATACATCGATGCAACAAACTAAATCATACTTAATTCTTGGCAATACTCACAGATCTGTGGTTATTACCTATACAGGGTGAATCCTAAATCGTGAACATGAATATTATTTTTCAATGTACTTTTGTATGCTGATTTAGAATATCTGGTTCTAATGGCAATTGAATCACATTTGGTATTATTTTTAAACGTTAATTGCCATTGCGGCCTTACACACTTTTTCATTTGGTGTCACCCTACTGCGCTAGTATTTTTTAACCGTAAAAATATTATGTTGTCTCTTTGCCCTGATCATCACTCTAATCAGCAGTCGGACTGGTTAGGAGTTAGAAAAAATATTTAGGATTCACCTGTATATATATATATATATATATATATATATGGGATAAGTGCGCCTGCCTGCCTGTATAGTGTATATATATATATATATATATATAGGCGCACTTGCCCTGCAGGTGCACTTATCCCCCCTCAGCATCACCTTACTGCTCGTACATTGTATTTCAAGCATACACACGCTCGTACGCAAAATAAAAGTATTTTAGTTCATAAACTTGATTAACAATTACAAAAATCAAATTGAAAATATGTATTTATCGTATATAATATTGATTTGAGTCTATTCTTTTCTCTTCTAATAAATCGATTGCTATGATCCTACACCAAGTGAACGTTTCTGTTTGGCCCGATGGTTGACTGGTAGAGAATGCCTTAAGGTATTACATCCGCCAATTGTACCTTTATTAGTTGCACAATAAAGATTAATGGCAGACGTAGAAGCCGTATCGCGACTTACAAAGAACTGCTGTGGTGCTCCTCGCAGACTTTCCGCCCATCCTCGTGTCTTACGTAGTACGATACGATAACTGCAATGATTTACACGCACCAAATACTCGCTTAGGTCTTACGCCAGCTACTGCATATTGGTTCAATAATCGTCAGTGATAATCTCACTCTTTATCTTAGTGTCCATAGGGAGATCTTCACAATTTTGGTCCGGTGAGCCAATCTCTCGAGAGGATAGCCGCTCCTCGGCGTCTATTATAACTGCAAATATATTCTTCTTTACTTGAGTTTGCATCCAAGGTGGCATATCTCTCGTAGTTTTGAGGATACAATTAAAGAAGGATTCTAAAGCATCGGGGAGTTGGTGAGTGGCGGCCACGGCGTCGTCGGCGCCGCGGTCGAGGCAGGCGCGCTTGCCGGCCGGCGCGAGCGCGCTTGGCTCGGCACTCGTGGCACGCGCACCCACTTCTTTCACCCGCTTCGACCCGCTCTCGCCTAGAGGCTCCATCTCTATGTGCTCTGTGATCCTATACTTCATGTGTGGTTCGAGAAATTGCATGTGCTTAGCGTACTTCCATGTCGTTATTTGAGCAGGAAGTAATTTATTTTTTCCAAGTTTAGCCCTTTTCAACGCGTCTCGATGATTGTCTCGCAGTTTCTTCCATTCTGATTTAGCAATTTGAACTGCAAGAAAAGTTATAAAAAATTACATAAATAATTTATCGTTCTACGATTTGAACGGCTTGCTGGCTCAGTTAGCATTAAGGTAGGTAGTAGGTTTATCATTGGTAGTATCCCTTTGAATTAGGTCAGCACCTAGATTACTTTTGGTATACTTAGATAACTGAGTTTTGAACGATGTTTAGTAGACATGACAATTTTAGTTGCCTGCAACAGCCTACAAACTTAAAATCCTGATATATACTTAATTTACTACCTATGGATTATTAAAATTAGATGATAGGAAGAAATAAAAATTACATTACAATACATTTTTGTTGGTGGGGGACGCGTCTACATATTTTCCAAAACTTTAAATAAACAGTCACATAGAAATATTCGAGCGCATTTGACGCATGATAGTGCATATATCCCACGCATCTCTGATAACGGAAGTAGGTATGTTAATCTGTTGGTTTGTCTGGTGGGGGTGCCCGTAAGGAAGGGTAGAAAAAAAATCGATTTCTTTCGATATTTAGAGCGGATGTTAAGTTTTCCCAAAAGAAGCTCCAATCCAAAATTCTGACGATTCGGAGGTAAGGCAAGCACGCAGCAGCTTTCGGAAAACTCAAAAAAAATGTCATCTTGAAATACGCGAACGCGTCAGATTTACATACGGACGATTCAGCTTCATGCCCGATACGTGCTGACTTCTAATCTGACGATTATCCAGAGGGATTTTCCAAATCTGACAATTAAAAAAAATAAGTCTGTGATCGGCTGTTATGGCGTCATGACAACGGAAAAGAGAGTGGGGACGGAGCGAGAGACTGATTGATAGAGAAAAAGTGAAAGAGATACCTACGCACTAAGAAAACAAAACGCTTATCAAGTGGCTTTTTAGCTTGACTGGTAATTTTTTAATAGATTCGATCACAACATGTACCAACCAAGACACGTGATTGCAGTAGTACCTACGACTTAAAAGGTTGTACGTTGTTTCATATACTACAGTTTTATAGAATTTTGTTTCAAATAAAATGTTTCATATTATCATTTCATAGAATGGTCAAACCGCAGATTACTCACACTTTAGAAAATTAAATCGTAAATTTTTATTGCAAATAAATTTTATTATTTCGATATTCGTGTCATAGAATTTCACATCATATATTATTGATCCTTATAATATTCAGTTCATGTAAAACTTATCACCTAGACTACTTATTTATACAATTGTGTTTTTTATAATTTAAAAATCTCATATTATCGTTTCATAGAATGTATATACTTCCATGCAAGTAAGCATTCTGTCTGACGTTCCGCTATCCATGGTCATAAAACAAACCTAACCTAACCTAACCTAACCTAACCTACAGTTTTCGGTCTTTAGCCTAACCTCGTAACTGCTAAATTTTAATATACTTCCATGCAAGCAAGCATTCTGACGCTCCGCTATCCATGGTCATAAAACAAACCTAACCTAACCGACAGTTTACGGACTTTAGCCTAACCTACTAACTGCTAAATTTTAATATACTTCCATGGAAGCAAGCATTCTGACGCTCCGCTATTCATGGTCATAAAACAAACCTAACCTAACCTACAGTTTTCGGTCTGTATATACTTCCATGCAAGTAAGCATTCTGACGCTCCGCTATCCATGGTCATAAAACAAACCTAACCTAACCTACAGTTTCCGTCTTTAGCCTAACCTACTAACTGCTAAATTTTAATATACTTCCATGCAAGCAAGCGGTTCCGTAGTCAACTAGGAACCCTTATAGTGTCGCCATGTCCGTCTGTCCGTCTGAAAAATACTGGCACTAAACATTATAGGAAACAGTTTCTGTGAAACAATATTCTATAAAAATCTGTCAGCGAATCAAGAATACATAAAAAATAATTCTATTAGTTGATGAGTCTTTGAATAAAAAAAAAGATATAATAAAATTCATTGATTTGTGTTTCTGTGAAATATGTTTCTTTCAAATAAATAGTCTTTAAAACAATAATATTCTAACTGAAAATACATGAACCACATATTCTTTGAAACATTTTCTGCGAAACGAAATTCTGTGAGATTTCTGTCTGCGAAACAAGGGGACACCGACTTAAAATGTCCAAACATTGAACATTTTACTTAGTTGACCTTAAGCAGGGGCCCATTTCTCAAAAGCTTGTATCTTATTTTACAAGCAGAAGTCTGTTTGTACTACAAGCTTCGAGCGGATATGAAGCGGGCCCCAGGCCGTATTGTAACATCAACAATGGACAACATTAAATTTTTTTACCCCCAAATTTTATCGAATTATCTAATAATATTTGCAAAATTACGAGGAACATATTTTATATTTTTAAATTATTTTTAATTTTAGCTACTTATTTTAATAAATCAAATCTACCCTATTCTATAAGGACCTAAGCGCAATTCTAGGAAGAATAAATTTAAAAAGAAAAAAATGTTTTGCATCTGTGGGAAAAGGAAAAGCGTTAAAATTCAATTTCAATCACCGTGACTCTCGTACCAGTTGTAAAAACCCTGCCCCCTGCCAAGTTAAAATTATTAACTGTAATGTATTCAGATCTTTATAACAATTTTACCGTGATTTTATCACACTTGTTGCTCACATAACCTAGGTACGTGAATTTGTAACCTTCCGTCGTGACCAGTCACAGTTATATATACTTTTCTAGATCACTGTGATTTTTTATTGTGTCATTTGTATTACCCGCCACTAGTTATGACACAAACGTAAACTGCCAATATGACACGTTAACACTTTTTTTATAATTGCCAAAAAATATATTGCAAAGGAATAATTAACTTTGTACAGCCTAAATATCACAATTTGCTAATACTATCACTTTTTTCAAAAAATTCCAATTCCGAAATTTCAAATATAGTTAATGTTAATGTGTTCAGAGAGTCTAAGTATATCTATCCGTGATATTTCAATTGTAGTCACTTTCAAAAAATGAAATGTCGTCCATTGTTGAGTTCTAACAAAACTGATTTTTGTTTCAATTAAAAGTACATTCGAACTTGATTGAACTTATAATATAATGAACTTGTTTAGCACAATGCATTTATATTTATTTGAAATAAATAATTGTAAACTTGACAGCAAGCAGCATGCAGTAATCAAATATTTTTTTGTTGCTGCAACCATTGCACTTGATATGCACTGGTACAGTCAGCGTCAAATTGTCTGTAGCATCCAGAGTGTGAAAATTATCCCAACACATCTTTATTCTTATGGGCATAAAGTTGTTTGACGATACATTTGGCGCTTTGTATGCTATTTGACGTTGACTGTACCACGAGTTTCTTGTTTGATTCTTTCGTTTTTTCAGTGCGGAGTGGGGAATACTGGTTTCGCTCCAACTGCACGTACTACATTTTGTTGACGATTTTTATTACTTCGGGTTATGAAAATTGACAGATTATATTTTTCTTATTATTCTTACATTATTTCCTGTTGAAAAAAAATCAACCACGCTCGAGAATGTCGAGATATCGATTTTTTTACATGTTTCTAACCCTCTCACTCCCTTACGTCAAGCTAAAATGGTCAGATTATTTCAATGCAAACTTATAAGTATGTAATAGGGTACATGGATGAATTTTCTTTATCATATCAAAATACCGTAAAAACGATTTCAAAATGTGAAATTAAAATTTAATTCGGCCAAGAAACACGCAAAATATAGGCATTTTAAACTGCTAATTAGACGACGATTTGACAGAGAGGTCCGACATGTTCTGCTACGTCATAGTCTACGCCGGCTGTATAAACTCCATATTAAATTCCGTTTTGCTAGAAAGAGATAGAATGAAATGTATTGATGGCTTATATCTTGGTTATTTTTATAGTTGAAAAAAAAATGTCTACTGTTTGTTAAATGAATCAGCTTTTATTAAAGCAAAAATTAAAATTCATGTATGTTCCCTATTAACTTACCGTACTTTAATCTGACGCGCTCGATTATTTCTGACGATACTTTGAACTGGATAGGTCTGGTTAGACCTCCTGACCAGTAATCGGATTTAGTGGGGGAAGCGCAAACCTACAAACGGGAATTGCGAGACTACGGGCTGAGCGACCCCGCCGGCGGGGTTGACTCTTAGACTTTATCGTCCGAAAAGTTCGCAGCTGCTATCCTCCCGATGGCTGCTGTGATCTCGTTTTCCGGATCAGAGAGCACGTGTCTAGGACGCCGGGTGTACCGGCCTCTTTCGAGACGGCTTCTGGGGAGTGGATCCTCTGAGGGATCGAGAATGGTCAGAAGGTAGTCGGCTGCCTTCCGAATTAGGGGGTTCCTATGGTGGGGAGCATTGTCGAAGAAGCGTCTAGACGCTTGTTTGAGAAAACCATACATGGTTGGAATTTTCATGTCCTGGTGGAGACTTAGGTTAGACACATACCATGGGGTATCTGCCATCCTACGCAAGAACCTATTCTGTATGACCTGAAGAGGCTTTAGCCTAGACTTAGGCACGTGAGCAAAGGCTACACTTGCATAAGTCATAACAGGACGGATACAAGTCTTGTAAAGTGTCAACTTATTTCTAAGTGACATTTTCGCTTATCCTAGACCGTCGGCCATATAAATAGGGCTCATATTTGGTGGAGGTACCCCCCCCCCCCCCATATTATAAATTTGCCCAGTTTCATGAAATCCCCGGCTGGGCTCTTATTACTAGCACGGACCCAACAGATGTAAAATGTTTCGAAAATTGAATATGAACTTATCGGTCGACTTTATATTTAAATTATGGGATTATGCCTATGTGCTATGGTTACGTATATGGTTCACTCATTAATACAATATAGCCGTTTTTCCTGCGAAGAATACAATTATGGTATATACTTAGTTAACGGCTTGATGTAGGTACATATCAGTGGTGGTAATCAACCGACGTGATGCACACAAAACCGGTTAACGTTTTCATGTGTATATGAAATAATCAACAGACATAAAAGGAAAGAAATCAACAATCCTGATAGCGATTATGATTGAACAACAATCAGCATAATTTGAAATATTGTCATGGAAAGGAAGACGAAACCTGGTTTTGATCTGACACACTTAATTACGGGAAAAATTTATAAAGTTTCAACTTTATTGACTAACAAAACGGATCACTAATTAACTAATACGCCCTTTTTACAAGGGTAGGTATCGAATTGAAGAGGTAGACAGGGACGGCAACATTTGAATAGGTAGGTAACCTTCTGGCGGTAAATCCACCACTGACACATAGAACTTTTATTGTAATCAATCATATTATACTCGTAAATCGTGAGTAGTAGTATACTTGCAGGGACTTACAGTTTAAAACTTTAGGATATCCACAGGAAAGCAACGTTGCAGCATACAGCTAATTCATTTTAAAAAAATCTGCCGTAACTGTAATAATAGGTCGGAAAAATGGGGTTTCGGAACTTCCCGAGCAAGTCATCTCAGTATGGTCTCCTGAACACAAATAAGTCCCTCCTTCCACGTAGTCAAACTATTTTGTCCAATTGGTTTGACTACGAGGAATTATGTTTCCTCGTAGTCAAACTTCATTGACATTGCACCTTTTCAGCACGCTGTATGCATGCAGTTTATGTATGTACAGTCATAGATAATAATATTAATATTGTCAGGTTCGGCGACGATCGTGAAAATGTTTTCCTTGTCATATTAATTTTAACCGTCTTGTCAGCTGAGTACTTATATAAGTCATTAAAAATTGTTTTAAAATATGTGAAACGTAAGCGTGGGATAGTTCTTCTGCTCGAGGGCCGGCAATACTGTAGATATCGTACGTATAAAAATGGGAACATTTTCTGGGCTTGCAGCCAGCTAAGTAAGGAAAAGTGTTGGGGGTCTATTACTCTGAAGGTACGATACTAAATTATTACCAACAAGCAACCATTTATAATCATACTAGCTTCTGCCCGCAACTTCGTCCGCCTTAAATTCGTTTATCGCGGATAAGGGTATTTTTCCGGGATAAAAAGTAGCTTATGTCCTTCCCCGGGACTTACACTATCTCCATACCAAATTTTATCCAAATCGGTTCAGCGATTTAAGCGTGAAAAAGTTACACACAGACAGACAGACAGACACACTTTCGCATTTATAATATTAGTATGGATTAAGAATACATATTATACCATTATACATATGGGTGTTACCACACCAATTGAAGTTTCTACTAGGCCAATCGATCGATTGTTGTGTTAATACCTGACGTGGTCTGAACAAGAAATATGCATCTTTATTCTTTGGCTATATATAGTATGCTCTATTCTATGGTTCCACAATAGTATTCCATCGTACCGATCGAACCATCAGGAATAAAATAAGTTGTGTGATCGGAGCACGAAGAATTTTAAAGGTCTCATGGTTCGATCGATTGGTAGACACAAACATTGAAAATCCCATTAGTTAGATAGGCTTTGTAAATTCGCCGTCGGGACACTTCGGGCCCTTCGGCCACATTAAGCTCGCCTTCGCAGTGTCTATAGTGACACTTTATTTAACCATTGGTTCATGTTAAGCATCAAGCTAATAAAATTGCTTATTTTTTATTTTACCAAATACGTAAACGTATTCACGTACAACATACGGCCGTGTCTATGGCACAGCCCCATCCCATTTTTTTAATTTAAATTAACATTGACTGTACCTACACATTTATAACTGGACATTGATACAGGGTGGATCATTTGAGTAGTTTGACCACGAGGAAACATTATTCCTCGTAGTCAAACCAGTTGGACAAAATAGTTGACTACGTGGAAGGAGGGAAAGTATATGATATCATAAGAGTGGAAGCTGGGGGACAAACTTGATGTCATATAGGTTGCCGTATTGCAAAGAGGTTACAATATGTATACTGTCAAGTATAGGGATTTTATTCGGGATTATGCGAAAAAATATCATACTTGTACAGCAATGGTTCAGCATACTAAGGAGCGTAACTTGTTGGTAACATACATATATATAACGCAAAAACAACCAAAACGCAGCAAGACCCAAGAATCTTCCGTCAAAAGTAAGGCTCGGAAGTTGTACAAACAAATTTTAAGTAAAAATTACCAATGTACTATCTATCATTGATGATAAAACGTATGTCACACTTGACTACAAAACCCTGTCCTAGCCGCAGTTTTATACCTGAACTAGAGGTGCAAAGGTCTCTAAAGATAAATCCATATTTTTACGAAATATTTGGGCAAGAAGTGATGGAATTGGCAAGTTGTATGTGAATGCGGCCTGAATACGTCTCCGTTTTTCGTAAAGGGCAACTTAAAATCTGATGTTTACAAAATATAATGCCTTCAAAAGCGGGTACTGCCACTCATTCGAAAACACAGCGGCCGTACTTTATTCTGGCCCGGTTTAGCTAACGTCGTATACGTACGTACTATGCTTGCCTACTGGACTGGTACAGAGATTATAATGTCAAAAATGTTAAATTTCCCAAATAGTCCTGAGTCCTGATATTAGGCCCATCGAAAGATTTTGGGCTCTGATGAAGGCAAGGTTAAGTAAACAAGCTCAAACAACAGACACCGAGCAATTAAATAAAAAACCGGATCTGTACCCAAAAAATCGTCAAATGGATAATGAAAAACATCAAAAGCTTAGTCAGAAAACTAGCAAAGAGAAGCAAGAAATAAAAATATCACTTTCATTATTTCGTTTAAAGATGCAAGAATTGCTTAATGTTAGGTTTTTATTTAATAGGTGTTAACGCACATTAAATACACCATTTTACTTGTTTCCATAATTGTCGATACGGTCCTTAGGTGGCGGTACTAAACAACAAGTTATATTTTCTTCTGTTTCTGCGATTATTACTCACTAGCTTCTGCCCGCGACTTCGTCCGCCTTAAATTCGTTTATCGTGGAAAAGGGTATTTTTCCGGGATAAAAAGTAGCCTATGTCCTTTCCCGGGACTCAAACTGTCTCCATACCAAATTTCATCCAAATCGGTTCAGCGGTTTTAGCGTGAAGAGGTAACAGACAGACACACAGACAGACAGACACACTTTCGCATTCATAATATTAGTATGGAAGTATGGATTTAAATAAAACAATTTTAACGGATTATAACTATAGGGAACTCAAATACGCGATATAATCCGTTAAAATTGCTTTATATAAATGAAAATAAAACATTTTGACGTTATAACTTCTTATAAATCGATGAACGCCGGCTGCACGTACAAAGAAAGATGAGTAATTGTCACGTTCCACCTGAGCCGAGCGTGCAAGCAAGAGCGCCGAGCATGCGATAGAGAGGCACGATCGGCCTAAGCGTTCGGCTTTTGAATTCATAAAAGTATGAAATTTTTCATTAATGTTTTCTTATGACGTTATCACTTAAAATTATCATCCGTAATCCAACTCTACAGATATATTTTTTTCTTTAACTGTATGTACCATGAACTATCAAATGAAAGGGATTTGTGAGTAAATTACAATTATAGAGGCATTCTCATTACTTGTTCTAAAAAAATATTTAAAACATCAAAATAAAGTAAACCTCAGTGTTGTCTTTCATTTGGACCGCTCTAGATTGAAAACGACTTAACACATGCATTGCCACTTACTTTCAGCCAGTGCCTTGGACGCGTCTGTGAGTTCATATACATATTTAGCGACTTTCGCCCATTGCCTTCAACGCATATGTGAGTTCTAAATTATGAAATGTTATACTTATGTATAATATGTTACTTCCTGGACCAGAAGACATATGTTTGTTTTCCGTACATTATATTCGAAATATAATAAAGTCATATCAGAGTAGGTTATATTTTTTTCTGGTTGATAGCGTTAATGTCATCGAATGCAATAAATATGTATTTAATCTATACCTAATTATCTGTAACATAAATGGTAATCTAAAACTATAAAATTAAAATATAATAGTAACAAAAAGACTACGCAATTGAACAACGAGGTTTGATATCAGTAGGTACAAGCTTTAATATTCAAAAATTCAAATTTGTTTACTTGTTAGAATACAGTTACATATATATACAATGTGCCCATGAGAAAGGGGAAAAATTGGAACGGCTTATTCCTGACCATGTCTAGAGTTAAAAATTCCTTATAATGTACGCTGAATTCGGCTTAGGTTTTAAGAAATTTCCACTATTGTGTAAAAAAGTTGTAATTAAATCTCCAGTACAAAACACCCTTATGATTGCGACGTTGCAAGACCGACACATCTAAGTTGACTGCAAAAATCAAATCCAGTTGAGTTATGTCACTATCATTGTTTACGTGTGAACCGTCAAAACATTTGTAAAAGTGTAGAAAATCAATAAATATGATGAATTTAACAGTTCATGAATCAATTTAAAGCCCTCGGGTACTAAGTAAATCGTTCGTTCGTGTATTGACTTAGTACATGTGGAAAACACATACGACAATGTGGTATCTAAATGGAAGTGATATTTGTTTACTTACGATAAATTTTCTATTTGTTGAATGAATACGGATGCCAAGAGGGCAAGGATTAGACAATACGTGGTTGTCGGTGTAGTGTTTAAAAGTTAAAGTTAATTTTATTAAAAGTTTTTTTATTTTGTCCACAAATTAACACACACAATTCTTTCAATACTCATTTATTGGACAACAATTTTAAAATTAGTAAAATTCTACAGTAATATTATTTTCACTAACTGCGATAGGTATCGGCGGCGCTTTGCACGAGTTATGTCAATAAATCCTTGGCCGAGTTGAAATCCGTTACTCCCAACTGCAGCATCTAAGATGCACCACGAAACACTTAATATGGCGGTTTTTTTTTGCGAAACTGGTAGAAATAAACGCAAATACTTAGTACGACTATTATTCATAGACTTCAGAAGAATTCAACAACAACATCAGTTACGTTTATAAAAGTCATTCTGAAGGTGGGATGAAGTAGTTAGTAATCGTGTCTAATCTAAAAAGTATGGATGATAGCGGAACTAATTCCTTGTTGACCAATACTATTCTTAGAAGTCTCTATTCGTGTCGTGTTTCCCTATCGTTGTTTCATACGATAAAAAACATAATTTGCTCAAAGAAAAATGCCACGTGCATTTCCACCGGAATACGTCGGAGATATAATTTTTATGTATGGTTTGTGCAATGGCAACTCCTTGCAAGCATTTGAGGAGTACCGACAAAGATTTCCGAATCGACCTGTGCCCAAACATCATTCGTTTGTGAGTCTGTATCGGCAGCTACGTGTAAGAGGAATAAAACCGCACAACTCCGAGCGAGGTATAAGAATGAATGCTGACACCGAAAACCGTATACTTAATCTAATCACTGAAGACCATAACTTGTCAAATCGAGGTGTGGGCACTATTTGCGGCGTTGACAGTAAAGCTGTTTGGAGGTGTTGGAAAAGATATCACATTCATCCTTTCCACTATAGGGCTCATGGATAATGATGGGTTTTCTGGGGTTATTTATAGCCAGCGAATGAACGAAAAACTGAACCATTTATTTTTTGTTTTTCTCAGACAGACGTTGTAGACGTTAGCAGCCATTACTGCTGTAATAAAAAGGTTTTTTCAAATTGTATTAAATTTTGCTTATTCATATCTTGCAAAACGGAAGCGAAAGAGATGGCACAATTTGTAATTGTATAAAAAGTGTATTCACGAGCCTAACTTGAGACGTTTCATTTCACGGAAGGATTTAGTCTAGACTTTGAATAATCTATGCCCAAAAAATCTTCATGACAATCATGACATTACCTCTTTATCGTGAAAATAAAAAGAGATAGCAATAACAAACGTTGCGAGCTCGTCCTAAGGCACCGTTTATACTGGAGAAGCAAACATAACGTATTAATTCGACCTAGGTTTATATAACATTAAATATATATTATAATGGTCTTATAAGGTATGATATAAATGTCCTCGTATTCAACGTGCAAGCATGCGTACAAATATTCTGTCTAAAGAGCCTAAAATAACATATCAATTTGGTATCATTAATTAATTGTTATATTAATTGCACGTGACAAACATTTTTATAATTTTTACGGATATACCTAGGTAGGAAGTACGAAGATAAGTGGATGACATATAAAACATTAGGTTTCCATAATTGATAACATGAATTACCATGTTTTATTCAAAACAAGACTGGCATTTCTCTTCTGTATTATAAAGTTGTAAAAATGAAATGTCTATACATTGATTTGAGATATTTAAAAAAATATATTGTGCAGATCACTAAAACGAAAATAGTTATTTGTTATACAAGGGTGCAAAGTTGTATTTTACCCGCGAGTGTGGAATTGAAACAAGAGCAAGCGAAAGGAATCTATAGTTAAACCAAGAGCGAAGCGAGTGGTTCTAAAATAGAATCCTGAGCGTAGCGAGTGTTTCAACACACGGGAAGTATAATACAACTTTGCACCCGTGTGTAACCACAAAACTTTTCACCTCACTATAGCGAGGAAAGTGTAACATGCAAAAAGCAGCACATACAAAATAAGTCTTTATTTGTATACGTTATAATCATCATTGGGTTAATTACAATCATCATCATTAGAAGTTTTAAGTAAAATTTTGTTGACAACGTTGACATTTCTGACGATGCGTTTTGTAATTGAATCGACTCAACTTATGTGTCCAGCGGGCCTATAATGGTCGCGTTTCTAACGTGATAAATGACATGATAACGCGCCTGTCACTCTCGCACTCACATACGTGTCAGAGGGTGACGGCAGCTATGTCACTTATTTATCACGAGAAAACGCAACCATCATAGGCCCGCTGAATTATATTCAACATCATTATAAAAAAACAAATGTTTCGTATGGAATTTGAAGGTTTATGACTTTATGACTTAAAATCATTAAATGAAGCTAAATAACAATTTTTATTAAATTCTTAAAGCATTTATTTAATGATAATTAATATCGAACGAACCATTATTATGAGCGGTTTAAGTTTTGTTTTCTGTCAAAAGCTACTTAAACACACTCCAAGGTCAAATTACTTTTCCCACTAGTGGATAAAATGCGCTTTTACCCACTTGTCTTACAGGATAAAAGACGGCTTTCCGAGCTAGTGAGGTGAATAATTTTTTTTTAGATTTTTTGTATTTGTATGCATCATTGTTGGTTCATCACGCCAAATCGGCTAAACGGGCTTCAACAATTTTGGGTACATGGATAGATGGTTATAGGATACTTTTTTTCCGACTACAATGAAGAAAAAAAAGAGTGGTTATGACTTTTTCGCCTCCACGAACAAAATTGCTTACCTTCTAGTGTTAGTTCTAATGGGGACAAATCAATGTTAATTTTTTTGGGAAATATCAATGAGGCAGTTGATTGAGCTCACATGTACGTTGAAGGCAGTTGATTGAGCTGACATGTGCGTTGAAGGCAGTTGATTGAGCTTACATGTGCGTTGAAGGCATTTGATTGAGCTCACATGTGCGTTGGAGGCAGTTGATTGAGCTCACATGTGCGTTGAAGGCATTTGATTGAGCTCACATGTGCGTTGGAGGCAGTTGATTGAGCTCACATGTACGTTGAAGGCAGTTGATTGAGCTCACATGTGCGTTGAAGGCATCTGATTGAGCTCACATGTGCGTTGGAGGCAGTTGATTGAGCTCACATGTGCGTTGCAGGCAGTTGATTGAGCTCACATGTGCGTTGAAGGCAGTTGATTGAGCTGACATGTGCGTTGAAGGCATTTGATTGAGCTCACATGTGTGTTGGAGGCAGTTGATTGAGCTTACATGTGCGTTGAAGGCATTTGATTGAGCTCACATGTGCGTTGGAGGCAGTTGATTGAGCTCACATGTACGTTGAAGGCAGTTGATTGAGCTCACATGTGCGTTGAAGGCAGTTGATTGAGCTGACATGTGCGTTGAAGGCATTTGATTGAGCTCACATGTGCGTTGGAGGCAGTTGATTCAGCTTACATGTGCGTTGAAGGCATTTGATTGAGCTCACATGTGCGTTGGAGGCAGTTGATTGAGCTCACATGTGTTTTGGAGGCAGTTGATTGAGCTTACATGTGCGCTGGAGGCAGTTGATGGAGCTGACATGTGCGTTGCAGGCAGTTGGTTGAGCTGACATATGCGTTGGAGGCAGTTGATTGAACTCACATGTGCGTTGGAGGCAGTTGATTGAGCTGACATGTGCGTTGCAGGCAGTTGGTTGAGCTGACATATGCGTTGGAGGCAGTTGATTGAACTCACATGTGCGTTGGAGGCAGTTGATTGAGCTGACATGTGCGTTGGAGGCAGTTGATTGAGCTCACACATGCGTTGGAGGCAGTTGATTTAGCTGACATGTGCGTTGGAGGCAGTTGATTGAGCTCACATGTGCGTTGGAGGCAGTTGATTGAGCTCACATGTGTGTTGGAGGCAGTTGATTGAGCTTACATGTGAGTTGGAGGTAGTTGATTGAGCTGACATGTGCGCTGGAGACAGTTGATTGAGCTGACATGTGCGTTGGAGGCAGTTGATTGAGCTGACATGTGCGTTGGAGGCAGTTGATTGAGCTTACATGTGCGTTTGTGGCATACATAACAAGGCGGCATACACGGCGAATGTCTAGGAAAAGGGGGTGGCAGTGAATGCGTTAATGGATTTCTATAATATATATTATGTGAATTTAATCCTAATATCCTCGTAACGTAGTGTAAAAATATAACTAAAATAATCAAGAAATGTCAAACTTATTGAGTAAAATAATAGTGTATTTCCTGTTTTGACAACAATGTCTTTGTACCGCTACCTTTATGACGTCGCAGTTTCTACCCCACAGTTTGCTCGCGTGTCATCCTATAATATTATAAAGTTGTAAAAATGAAATGTTTGTACTTTGAAGATATTTTCAAAAAGTGATACGGACTTTTTGAAGAGAATATAATCGAAAAAAATATTTTATGTTCTGTATGTTCATGTTTGTGTCGTTGTGGCTTCATCTCAGCACGCCAAAACCGCTACCACGGATGTTAACTATTTTTGCTATATGTGTAACTGGGTATCCACACTAAAAAGTATCATATAACCATAATCATACTTTTTACTCGACGATGCTGAAGAAAAAGAGAGTTATAATTTTTTTCTTAGCTGCTGACGAACTTGCGGGCACCGTTTAGTCTCATATATTTGTGATCCACAGGGTTATTGCCTAACGAAATTTTGACACTTGGTATCGGAATCAACTGTCATAGCCCATACAAAATCATGACACTTCATTCCGATTGCGAGCGTCAAACGCGTTAGGCAATACGGGGGCCGGTCATCATTCTGAACGCATTGATACCATGTACATGCATGCATATGTCCGAGATGACTTGTGCCAACATTATTTATTTTTATTTAAGCGCCTTATAGTCATTTTGTCGACCTACTATAATTTATAATAAACAGCTAAGTACATAACAGTTAGATTATAAACTAGTTAGGACTTGGAAACATGTCCGTACTACCTAAAGGTTTAGATAATAAAGACGTTGCCAGGTTATGTGTCCCTACACAACAGCCGTGTCGACGGCGTATTCAAATCTAACGTTTTTTTCTTAATTTAACCGTATAAGTTTGGAATATTTAAGGTACTCACTATTAGGGATAGACCGGTCGTTGTTTTGATCCACGACGCATTGCCATGCCTCGTCCTTCACATGCATTTCGCGGTAGTCGGGGTGAAGTGGGTTCCACAGGCACGGTTGCGCGCGAACGCTCTCTATGAAAGCTTCCATCTGTTAGAGCCTGTGAACTTACGGACGTTGTCTTCAAGGCACTTGCTCGTCCAGACTGGTCGGGGACAGGCCGGCGGCCTCGCGCCGCCTCGCGCGTGTTCTTTCCCCGCCCCGCCGGCACCGCGCCGACCAGTTCTCACCTCCCAAACTCTTAACATTTTGTCGTCTTGAGCGTAAACCGGTTTGCACAAAACAACTTACGCGATGGTTTAACTCCTTTGTAGTTGAAAGTGAATCAAGTAGGTTTGTAAGTATAACTCATTTATAACAAGGTAGCTCGGTAGATACCAAACCTCTATGTAAGTAGGTATAATTTCCCGACGGTTCACTGACATGGTGGAAATTTAGCTTCATAGTGTAATAGGCCCCTGATACAGCATTAATCTTGGTCGTCGAGGTGACAATGAGGGCGCATCCGCTGTGCATTAGATGTAGCTTACTTACGCCGGCAATGACTGATTTCCATTCGATGGAATGCATGCTTGTTTGTCTTTGTTGTTAGGTAAATAAAAAACTTGATTACAGTTCCGGCAATTAAAACCTGTTAATTAACCGTACCTCTGCATACATAGTCACACAGATCAGTAGCTGGGTTTATATAAGGGAGCGTTCAAGTATTACGTAACGCAATTTTTGGAGATTTTTGACCCTCCCTCCCCCCTATGTAACGCGCCGTAACGTTTTTTGTATCCCCCTCCCCCCTAGTAAAACGTTACGTAATCACCAAGTGACCATTTTTACCTAAAAAAAAAAATGCTTGAGAGAATCTCTGTACACAACCGTTCTGAAGGAAAACAATGTTACGTAACGCGTTGTTCAATCCCCCCGCCTGCCTCTGTAACGCATTGTAACGTTGTACAAGACTCCCCTGTCCCCCCAAATTCCTTACGTAATACTTGAACGCACTCTAAATACAAATAGGTACTTACGACGCATCTATATTTCATTAAATAATTCATTTATTTTAGCGGAGAATATCAAGAAAAGTGTGCACACCCCACAATCAACAAAAACGCACGAGAAGAATGTAATTGTCGAGCATAACTTGGGCGACGGCAATATTCAGGTATTCGTACCTTAGTTACAATGTATTTCAACCGGCTTCACAAAAGAGGAGTTTTATATGTTCAACTGTCTGTATTTTTGTATGTAGGTTCAATGTTCACCGATTCGATTCTCTATCAATGGTGAACCGATTTTCAAAATTCTGTTTTTTTTCGAAAGAGTATACTCCTGAGATGGTCCCACTGTCATCAAGTCAGAATCTGATGTTGGGATATCCCAGGGAAATTGAGGGCAACCCTCAATTGTTATAGGCATTTTATATAAAGATTTAGGCTATTAGTAATTTTTAAAATGTGACCTTGGGCTTGTCGAAATCGTGAAATGATTACGGAACAATTCACAAAAAACGGAGAACATTCAATATAAATCGTCTCCCAAAAATGACTATAAAACATAAAGTACGTAGATCACTCGATAAGTTTTGAGATGCTGGAAATTCGAAAATGGAACGCACCTGAATTATATGTTTTTAAAAAGCAAATTTATTTAAAAATAGAACCCAAGTTGCCGATTTGCTCCAATTTCAAAAATGAATATGTTACAGTCATTTTTCTAAAACGGTTCCCGCGTTTTTTCTTTGTAACGATATGGAGCTTAACCGCGAACATTTGCTTGCTATGATATTTTATGATTTTAAATTTGGTTTATCTGAACAATTGTGTTTGCAACGATTGCAGTCAGCGTTAGGAGATTCTGCTCCTTCACGGGCAACACTTTTTAGATGTTTCAACGAATTTAAAAGGGGTAAAACCAGCCTCGAAGATGACCACCGAAGTGGTCACCCGCAAACAGCAGTAGCTGCAGAAAACGTGTGGACTACTGAAATGTTGGTGCGAGAATAACATACAAAAACATAGAGAATATTATAAGCGTCAGTTCGGGGAGCGTTAGCATCATTCTACATCAACATCTTGGAGTAGGAAGCTCTGTTGTCGTTGGATACCACATTTGCTCTCCGATACTGAAAAACAGGTTCGTGTAGATTGGTGGCGTGAGATGCGTCTACGATTCGACAACGGGACATCGCGGCGTGTATCGGAAATAATTACAGGTGACGAAACATGGATTTACCAATATGACCCGGAAAACAAGCGGCAATCGTCAGTATGGGTCTTCTCAGAGGGAAAGTTACCAACAAAACTACAAAGACCTCGTAACGTATTTTATTTCTGATTGGTATACTACAGTAGCATTGCCGCAAGTTTTCAAAGCAGTGCGAGAGAGGAGACCAAGGCTGGACTTCGGGGAATCTTGCTGCATCACGATAACGCCTCTTCACATACGTCCCTCAGAACAAAGGCGTTTATTGAGAAAGCTGGGATAGAAACCTTACCACATCCACCCTACAGTCCTGACTTAGCTCCGTGCGATTTCTTTTTGTTCCCGGTGGTGAAAGAAAAAATAAAAGGGAACTTTTTTTCGAGTGCTGAAGAAGCCGTGGCTGCATATGAAGAAGCGATTTCGGACTTATCTGATGAAGACTGGCAAAAGTGCTTCCAAAGTTGGTTCAGATGAATGGAACTTTATATAGAGAGTAATGGAGAGTATTTTGAAAAAATGTAAAATAAATAATACTAATATCTTCAATATTTTTTTTTATCTCAAAATGTATCGAGTGACCTACGTAATTTAGTTTAAATTATCTAGGTATATTTAACTCAATGTATACAATTAATGTTACGTTGGAGTCGGTTATTATATCTGTAAGCGATCAAAAATTTCATTCTATCTCTTTCTAGCAAAACAGAGTTTATATGGCCGTAGTGGACTATGACGTAAAAGTACATGTCGGACTTAATAAAAACTTAGCATTTTTCTTACGTATACAACTTTTAAATTTCGATATATAACGTCTGTCGCCTTGTTCAACAATACCTTTGAAATCATCATCTGTCAATATCCACTGCTATTCGTCACTCTTTTCTTTAATCTGTTGTTCAAATTTGTGAGCTGAATAACGGGTATTGTGGATAAGTTTGCACAGTATGTTTACACTAGCTTGGCTGAGAATGCGTTCACTACCGAAAATGTCCTTCTTCGGTGCTATTTTTAGTCGGTTTTCTATTGGGAAGGCTTGTATGGAGAGGTATACAATTTTGAGTACAGCAATGCCATTTGGTACGGATATTATACACGTCCACCGGAGTCCAATGGTGGATTAGTTTGGACCTTTGAGTCAAGTTTGGTGTTGTTATCCGGTAACTAGATAATGCCCAATTCATTCCCCATACCGGTTTTTTAGGGTTCCATAGCAAAATATGACACATTAGGTACTTGAAATAATAAACTTTTAGTACTAACAGAATGCAAACAAATCCTTATATTTTCATATTTTTTTATGAAACTTGGCTTATAAAAAATAGTCTCCAAAAGCCGATTTAATGAAGATGCTAAAAACATTAACAATAAATATATAATTCAATATATTCAATGTAAAATAAAATATTAAAAGTACTGCGACGTTCGTCAGCGCAGCGCAGCGGAAGGCAGAAAGGCCTGAAAAACAAGTACTAACACAAAACTAACAAAAAAAACTGGCGTAATTGCTAGTTTGACTCGCACACCGAGGGTTACGTACAAATTTTCACTTATCACATCCCACTGGTACGACCGGGTGAAGTTAAGTTTGCTGCGTATAGAAATGAGGTGTAAACTTAACGCAACCGAGTTGTCCTTATAAGACTTTTGAAAACACATTTTTTATGATTTAATTACAAATGTATAGTTTTTAGATTATTGTAGTAAGACGATATTACTTGCTAAATTTCATAGTTCTAGGTCAACGGAAAGTACCGTTAGTCGAGTGAAGTCCAGTTCTGCGGCCATTTAGAGTGTAAGAAAGGCGAAATTAGCTTCTAAGAAGCTCAGCGTGCTCAACAGATCGAGACAGTATTTCACTCCGGCCCACCGCCTACAGCTTTACAAGGCGCAGTTCCGCCCACGTATGGAACAATATTTTCATATGTGGGTTGGGGCTTCTCAGTACCAGCTTCTCCCTCTAAACCGCATTTAACGGAGAGCGACTCGTATCGTCGCTTGCCAGAGTATTTCAGATCGGCTTGACTCCTTGTGCTCCGAGGATTGTTCTAGATGATCCCTACCGCATCTTTCCGCCATCGTCCTACGCGACAGTATTTCCATCCTCACCACTTAGATGGTTGACAGTCCACAACTGTGCGTTTTGCTACAAATTCTCTGTCTGGCACGACTGAACTGTGGAATAAATTGTCACCTGCAGTATTTCCGGACCGATGTGACATTCAAGTCTTCAAGAAAAGAGCGTCCTCTCTGAAAGGCCGGGCACGCACCTGTGACTCCTCTGGTGTTGCAGGTGTCTATGGACGACGGTGATCGCTTACCATCAGACGATCCGTCTGCTCGTTTGAACTTTGATTGCCTTGAAAAGCGGCGAAATATACAAACAGCCGCATATATTTTTTTAATTAACTTAAAAGTTGGATTTACCTACCTATGACTTAAAGATGATTATAAATCACACTAAATTAAAGGGCTACTAGGCGAAAGCTTGCTTCTTCTTCACGCTCGAGTATTAGCTGGACCCATTTTGATAAAATTTGGTAGAGAGGTAGCTGGCACCCTGGATTAACACACAGGGGTCTTTTTAACGGCAGGTAACACCGCGGGGCGCAGCTTGTATTAAAATATTAAAAAGAAGACAGACATACGTTACAGTTCATACGAAATTGCAGTACAAAACGGGGTAAATATTCTTAACCCGCATGCGCGTTGTGTGACTAACAAGAGTAGGTAATTTGGCTCTCATATCTTCACTTCTCATGACTTCACTCGTATAATTTCTTTAATGTAACATTTAAATAATTAATTAAATTAGTTCATAGTTTATTGGACTCACATTCATTCATCTCCACCTCCAGCTGCCCTCAAACTATAAGAGTAGTAGGGATTCGTGGGTTCTGGCTCAACCCCTAAGCTCCAACCCCCAGCAAAAATCCGTCATCCCCCTAAAAAAGGGGAAAATTTGGTTGATGACCTTTTTTTACGATTCGACGCCCGGCGTCGCGACGCCTTCACTCCCCAGACCCTCATTAGGACGCCGGACACACCCCCTTCCTCCTTTGGCTCTGCTCTTCCCTACAATTGGTTGATTCAGGATACTCATTAGTAACGACTTTGTGCTTAGAGCTCTCCTATTGGTTGATTCAGCAGCCTCATTAGTTAACGACTAAGACGTCGGCCACACCCCCTTGACGCCGGCCATGCGCTCTTTGACTCTGCTCTTCTCTCCTATTGGTTGATTCAGGCTCATCATTAGTAACTAACGTTTGCTGATTGATTCCCGTCATTGCTAGGTAAGAGGACCTCCATTATTAGTTATGTGATTGTATATATAGTAAACATAACCCAAAATATCATGACTCATGACTTTCGCTTACTGTCATTTCTTACTTGGAATTTAACACCTTACCAACAGATTTCGGGTTTTGGTATTATATCTTGTAATCCTTATACTAAAAGATATAATGTATTATCACCGTTATACGTTATGTTATACGAATTGAAATTAGTTCATTTGAGTGTTATAAAAAAAACATTATGTAAAGTAAATATTGTGTAAATTTTACGCACCCTTAACCTAACAAACATAGATACATATCATGCCATCAAATAAACTGCATTATATCTGTTGTCACATACACTGCTGTCGATGTCGTAAGATTACTTGTTCATAATTGTTTTTTAATGTGATTATAATGTACGGGATTTCTCTGATCGCTATTGCGAAAAAAACTTGAAATATTTTTAAATAATCTAGTATCTCTAGTTGCACAATTTTTAATTAACAAGGTTTTAATGAGCAATAACCATATTAAAGATCTCCGTCGTTCTTAGTCCAGTATTATTAGTGTTTGAACAGTTGTTTCAGTTGTTACAAATATGTCTGTGAGTATGCTTTCTTTTTTGATTGTGTATAATATTATGATAGATGAGTCTGAGACGTCTGTGTAAACATATGATCTCAAATAATTTATTTTGTGTTTGTGTGTTGTCTGTTGCAGAACTCTCCAGCCAATCTCATCAATGATCAAGAATATACCTTCAAAAATTATTATTTTCCCCAATCGGATGGAGATGACAGTTTACCATCTGATCAAGATGAACAACGCAAAAGAAAATCAAGTATGACATCGAATATCGATTGTTTTTTTGAGCAGCCAAGACCGAAGAAAAGGAAAAACGTATCTTCTACTGTGGGGAAAAGCTGTAAAACAGGTGGAATCTCATAGATCTCAACAAACAGGGAAGATTCTACAAATGCGACACATTTGATGAAAATAGAAATTTACGATTTAAAGAAACTAGCAAAAGTTCCCAACGTAAGTGAACATTGGAAACACGCAGATTTGCGCGTAAAGTATTACGTTAACGAAAAAGATCAAAATAAGATACACCACTACCAGCAAGCAAAAGATGTTATATATAAAATCACAAAAGAAATTGTTGAATCGGAGGAATGCAAAAAGTACCATTTTAATTCATAACTTAGTGATTACTAGATTTCTATCATTTATAAATGATCTGTGTTGTGTTAATTATAATTTATATTCATTAATTATGTCATTAAGCTAAATATGTAGAAAGTTTACTGTTATTTATAGGTTTCTCTTATCAATAAAGGAATTGTTATAGTAAAGGATTATTTTATTTCACTTAGATCTAGGTTAAAAAATAAACTTCAGGAAATGATTTTCTATATGTTTATTTAATTAAATATAAAATTAAACATATTATATACTATAAAATCGTTACTTATTGTATTAACAGAGAATATATTAACAAAGTCGGCCAGTTTCACATTTTTCATTTTTAAATAAAGATAAACTAGACAATATTTTCCACAAACGGGTGTAAAGTAGTTCTGAAGTTGATTAAAATTATAAAACCATTTTTTAGAATTTCGTTGTAAAAACATTCTATGGTAACCTTCTGGTTTTCTTCCGAAAGAATCAAAATATTCACCAACTCCATTAGCGCTGATGTAAATAGCTACCCAATGAGATCCTGGTTTAAAATCTGGATCCAAATTGCTTATTATAAATACAGGTAGCTGAACAAACATGGGTAGTTTGTTGGCTGCAAAAACATTTGATTTAAAACCATGATTTATTTTATACATATAAAACTGTATTTCGTTTGTATCCATTTTAAGTCCACATTGTTTACAATCTTATGTTACTGTTAACAACATTCATGATCAAATGATATAACTTAATGAAAACAAAGTACTTATGTATGTATTAACTATTATAATCTACAGTTACATCGCGATTTTTGTTTATTTCAATGACATTATCAAATTCAGCGTATACAATACAGTTTAAAGTATTACTAAGAGAACTATCAAAACGAACCTCAATTCGAACACTTCCGTGGCGAACAAGATTCCAATGCGAAGTTGAACTAGCAGATAAATCAGGTGTTAAATCAAAACATAATAAACAATATCCATCTCCATAGTTTGTTCTGCTTATTGCATTACCTTCATTGTGAAAATGAATACCGGTTCCAGAAAATAAAGTGTGATACGCTGATGCTATTAAACCAGAACTAAATGATGGTTGTAATGTTCTCGAAGGAATTTCATGACCATCTACATACAAACTAAATGAGTTCATATTAAAATGTTGGAAATTAAATGGGTTCATAGCTAAATTCCCGTTAAACCCTGCGTTTGAAATAAATCCTATAATACATCTTTTGGGAACTTGCCCGAGGAAAATATTATCTAATGTTTTACCTTGTACACCTGCTGGTATTGTAAGTACCTTAACTTCGGCCCTTGTAATAGGATATTTCGCAGTTGTTGAAGCTAATACTTTTTGATGAGCTAACAAAACACTAGGATTGATTTTAGCTCTTCTTATAATTAGACTGGCATCCGTTATTTGTACTTTGAACTTTTTGTCTTGGTGACATATTAAATTGAATGATTCTTTCGAACGTACTAACTTAACACGCATTTCTACGCCATTTATTAAAAAATTTTCTTGGTTAAACATGTCACCGTGCAAGTGTCCAATCATTTCAACTTCCTTACTTTCTTTTACAAATTCTAGTCTTTTATGAAACCCTTTGTTCGACGTGTCAACGGCATCCATGTGATGAGCAGTATCTTCATACCATAATCCACAAGTAAGATGTGATTCTTTAGCTGCGGGCCCATAGTTAAGAAGATTTTCTAAATACGCTCGGTAGGCATACGTATTATTTGGAGGTGATATGAGCTTTTGATTTAAATATACATCCAGTTGATTAAAGAGTGAATGTAGCCAATTATTAACGGGTGCAACTTGAGTATCCGATTTCAGCTTTGTACCATCCTGAGTTAATATTTTAGCGTTGATATGTAATAATGTATGTGAAAGGTCAACATAATCGTCACCTGATCCAGGAACTTGAAATTCAATTGGACCCTCATCACTTAACGATGAAATTGGTTTATAGTGAACCCACTGCCCACTTTCAATGCTAGTTTGAGTCGATGGGAGAGCAAATATATCTAACTCAGATTTTGCACATTCACACGAGTGATTATGTAGGAATGACATTGTTTAATTTGAAAATATATCAACAATATTATTGTTTTTAATTTTTTTAGCACCGCTTCGTTGTGATCTTTTCAAAGCAATGAGAGCCTCTCGCCTTTTAGCTGTCATTTTATACCCAGAACCAGACATAAGAGTATCAATTTTTTCATCTGCTTTTCTTTTTAAGTTAGTACTTGCTTCTTTGAATCGAGACCTAATCGAGCTGTCCATAGGGCGTGAATTCACCATATCAGATAACAAACCAACTCCTGCATCTAACGCTTCTCTGCCCACAGTTTTAAAACCACTTGATAACAAAGGAATCACGGATCGAAATAGCCCGCCCAAAAAACTTCCTATCCCATGTCCTCGTTGAAATGGAACACCTTTATAGACAATCCCAATACCAGAACCAGCTTGATGTGAATAATAATGTTGATATGGGCAGGAGGTGGATAATTGTGCGTGTGTCATTTTACTCGTTGAAAGTGTAGCTTCACACAAGATGATCCAAACTGGAATGGGATTCTTGTACCAGTAGTAGCTCTTATATCTATTTCTATAGTATCAAATTCTCTACGTAAGACAGGAACATAGTGAGCAGGTGAGAAAACATGCATTTTGTAAGCTCCATAGCTGAATTTTGTTGGGTCTAGTGGAATTATTCTTAGTAACGATGTTATAACATCACCCACGACCTGTGGTTCTATGATATCTGTGTACACAAATATTTGAGACGGTAAACCTAAAAACAAATTAGCAGGATTTATCCCAATTGAGGCTTGTTTTAAATTTGTTCTTGGTTTAAAACCCAACTGTAAACTCAATATTGGTGTCGTTGTGACTGAGACTATACTATCGTCAGTTATAGTTACTGCCACCATTTTTGATATTTTATCATATCTTAAATTCACTTTGCTTTTTAACTGTGGATTTTTATTAAATGCTTCAAGGAATTGATCAATATTATCATACGTGGTTGCAGGGATGTGGGATTTATATTCTGCGATTATTTCAGTAGTGGCCTTTGGATTATTAGCATCTTGCAAACGTACTTTCTTTTTAACGTATATGACATTTTCATGTTCTTGAACATTATACATGGAACAAGGATATTGAAATTCTACTAAACCAACAACCCATTCTCCTTCCAGCTTAACCGTCTTAGGTAATTTAGTTAAGAAATGTGCAGTAGTATTATCACTATAATATGCTGTTGAGCTGTTACTTAACAAAGTTATATAAAAACTATCTTGACTCATATTTCTTCTAAGTCAGATGCCGGGATCCAACTATTAAATTTATTCGGATAACCTTTCCACTTGACTAATACCTCCTTTCTGCCACCGATGCGACGTGAACTTAATATTTTATCTATCTTATGTTTAGTGGAGGGGTCATAAGAAACTTTTTGCAACTCTTTTGAATAAAAAGTTCCAGTAATAGATTCATTTTCTAAATCTTTTAAAGTATAAACGATCCAAGGACTTCTCTGAATGATTGAGTCTATTATAAAAATTTCATCACTCCAATTAGTTTCATAACCTTTTTGAAATATATGTTTATGTTTAGTTATTCTAACGTAATCTCCAATTTGAAGTAAAGAAATTTCACTAAATTTGGGTTCTCTTTTCTTGTTTATATATAAATTCTCCCAAACAGTCATAATATTGCCAGAATTTACTTCACATGGACACATTTTTATACTTGAATGAAAACTATGGTTGTATGAATATAATAAATCTTGTAAGATATCGATATATTTATAAGTATTTTTATAAGTGAAGTAACGCCACATTTTCATTTTAAGAGTCCTTTGAAATCGTTCTACAATGCTTGCTTTAATATCTGGATTATTGGTGGTATAATAATTAATGTCATTTTCTTTAAAATAGTCCCTTACGACTTTTGCAACAAATTCTGTACCCTTATCGGACTGAATATGTTGAGGAGTGGCATTTGCCTCCAGAAATATGCTGTCAAAGCAAGTTTTAACTGTTTCAGGTTTCTTATTCCTCATTGATCTAGCAAAAGCATATTTACTAAACACATCAATAACACACAAAATATACTTATAACCATCATTATATTTACAATAGGTGCGCATATCACTCAGATCAGCTTGGCATAGGTAATTATAATTAGACAATACATACTTATTTCTAGAGAAACGTTTTTGGAGAGGCTTATGAAGTGTGTAAGTTTCTTGAGACTGCAACCAAGTTTTAACTTCATCAGGTTTCATTTTTCCACGCATAACTTTTGTTAATTTATTAATACTACTAAATCCAGCAGGGTGAGAGATATCGTAATATGTTTTAGATAGTTCTAGTATGGGGTCCATCTTTCCCAAGCAATTTTTTTTCTTGATGCTTCAGTAGATTTACCTGATATTGGCGTAGAAATATTCGTTTCTTTTTCTTTATATGCTTGTAACTCTTTCAAATTAAGCTGATTTATATATTCCAAAGATGTTGGATTACCGACACATGTTAAAGGTATTCTTATATCTTTTAGAACAGAAGCAAATTTTTCCCACCCTAATGGTTTAGGACGCTTAAGTGGTCTAACAGTGTCACTTATAAGATCGAATATATTGCTTCCAGCCAATACATCATCATTTACAACCACTTCCCCTCCCTCATTCCACCAAATTTTAGGTTTACTCTGAATAATAAAGTTAAGCAAAATTTCACCCCTCTTTTTATAAATTTTGGGAATTGCTTTTAAAATATATGATGGTGTATACTGATTCGTGAATGTTTCTCTATTATCAGGAGTAACAACTGCATCTGTAGGAGAGGACTGTACAACTGATGCAGGCGTTTCATATTTTTCTTCTTTATGTGCGTTTCTAATATTATTTAATTTTGTAACATCATCTTGGGGGAAAGTAAGTATGGGTAGCTTATATGGTCTTCTTCCCTCCTCAACAATATTTAAATATCTTCTTAAAACTTGGGAATATAGAGCCCATTTTTCATGATCATTAATTTTAGTGTTCAAAATTTTTTGCATTTCATTATCTAAGCGTGATAAGGAATTCTCAGGTAAAATTTCATTATTTGTTTTGAATCGATCTATAAATTCCGGTTCAACAAGAAGCATTTTTTTCGTATGCTGCATGTTTATTTCAAAAACGAAGTTAGTAATCCATTAATTACTGCACCTAATATAATTGGTAAAAATGCTCCACCTTTTTGAACGATAATGTGTTTTCTCAATTTATTTTTTCCTTTAGATATTAATTTTCTCAAAATATTTTTGTGTTTACTTAGATGTTTTTTTTCTTTTTCATCAAGTGGAATTTTACCTTTAAGGATGTTGTAAATACATTCACAGATAATGTTCACTTCTTCATTATTGCAAGCTTTCAATATAACTTTTTGATATTTTGGTTTAAGAGTATGCAATGCTCGTAGTAGATGTTGATGCGTTATCACTCTCTTATGCATTATTCCGAAATGATGGTTATCATAGATGTCCACCCTATTTAAAACCCTTCTTTGGTACATAGACTGTGCAATAATTTTCAAAACGTAACACATTTGTTTTAAACCGGCATTCATCATCTGTACCTTGCTTAAGATCAATAAATAAATATCCATGTGCATCTTTTGTAGCATCTTTATATGCTTCTTCTATAAATTTCGAGTTATCTGGACAAACTTGTCGAGCTAAATATTTAATTTGAGTTTTATCTCTTGGATTTTTAAAGTAGATGATATAGTTTGCGTTTAATGAAATATCTCGTTGACCTTTTCCCTGATGAAATAAGTTTTGTGTTATGTAAAAAACGCTTAAATTTCTATGATGACTACCTTTAGTAAAAATGTCAACTATTCGACCGTCAGATTCTCTCATTAAATCGTCAATGATAAGTAGTTGCGGTTGTTTACCATCAAACATACTTAAGTCTGGAATACCCTGGATATAGTTCACATTGGTCAGATTATATAATGGTTGCATTTCATCATAACACCATGATATATTATGAAATGATTGGTTACAAACCATCCCAATATTATTTAAAAATGTAGTAACGAAATTTGATTTACCACATCCACTTGGACCAGCAACTATGGCTGTAAACGGATGAATAAAATGAATCATTATAAAATTGAGGAGTAAAATAAACGTCTTATGTTGAATGAATCTGAAGGAAATGTGTTATTTATTTTCTTGTAACAAGAAGTAAAACGACATGATTGTTAGCAATAAGTTTATTATTTAACACACACTCTTACATCTAAAATACGTATAGATTTAAATTTATAGTAGTTACTAAATATACTAACATTTGAACACCTACTCAAATATCATATATTTAAACACCATTAATAATAGAAAAACACACAAATTTACAACAAATTGCATCAAAACATTAACTTAAAATTAACTAAATACATATACATTTGCATCAAAACATTAACTTAAAATTAACTAATTACATATACATTAACATTTATGATTGCATAATAGAATTTTAAATACTAACAAATTTTACAAAATACTTATCATTAAGTAATTACAGAATGACATAAACCTACTTTCTCAAACTATAATGACCCCATGCCAATGTATCAGTTGAATTTGGTAAAATAAAACGTTTAGTGTCATTATAGGAAAGACTGGTTTTATTAATTTTTTGTGTGAATATTGTATGTTTTATTGATCTGAATCTGTACATTTTAGAAAATTGATTGGTCTTATTGAAAAGACATGTTTTATAGTTATCCATTTTCATTTTTTTTGTTACACTTTTGTTTACACCTTTAGCTTTAGCAACAAATTTATCCTCCACAGTCATTGCATACATTTTTGACCTCAATCCAACGAACTCCTTTACAATCTTACCATTATTCTCATCTTTAAAATATCCTAACTTTTTCTTATTAATTTGTGGGAAACCAAAAATATTATCTTCTGCATAGTCTGATGTATCGAAGTACTGAGTCAAGTCGGGTTTTATGTCTAAATATAAATTATTCGTAAAGTATTGATAAATCAGACTGTCAGTATCAGTATACAACAACTTCGCATTACTATTAAATTTCTTTTTCATATAGTTATAATGAAAGTCGTACATGAGAGTTTTTGAAATATATAAAATACAAAAACCTAAATAAATTGGTTTGTTATAATATAGTTTTGTTTTATGTAATTGAATGGCTACTAAGTTTTCTGAGAATATACATAAACTATGAAATTCGGGTTTTGCTATTAATGATTGAGCACCTTTCACTTTCCCTCTATTATCCCAATGCGTGATCAATTTCACATTTACTCTTTTTTCAATGTTTTCCATAGTTTTACCGAAAACAGCATTATTCATTAACTTATAAAAGTCTTTTTCGAAATCTGAGTTCGCTTGTGTGCGTAAATGAGTGTTTAGGTCAATGTATTTTTTTAACCACGGACTTTGTGTAAATTTAAGAACTCGATGTACTTTCGTCAGTTTCATTCCTAAGTTTATGCATTGTTTGAGATTTCTGTAATGAAGAATATATTTCGTTTTTTTATTTAAATTAGGGACTAATTTTCGATCTCTACAATTTCCTGTAACTATAATTAGACAATACATACATTGACGTAGTAACCGTAACTAAAAACCTCATGTTCATGAATATTATTTGTGGATGATTTCGTGGGGTCTTGATCACAGGTTTGAATAGGTTTAAGAAACGATTCGAAATCTGCATAAATCACAAACGGTAGTTTTAATTTTCGATGAAATTGATTAAATAATATTTTGTTGCTTGCTTGATTTTCATTAAACCAATTTTTACTGGTTTTTTTACTATCCGGGAGTTCCGTTACAATATGTGTACAATCATGTTTCTGATGATCTTTCAATTTTTGTTCTGCTGTAAAATATATAAGATAACCATCACAGATGTGAATAGCATCGCAACGACCGGTAACTTGTTTACTTACTAGACGTGACAATTTTTTTATATAACAATAATGGCCAAAAGGGCCGTTGTTTAAATATAACAAGTTGACATGGTTATCTTTTCGCGATTTAGTGTAGTGTAAGGGGCCGATTATGCTATTTGTTTTGGTTGTGCTATTATACTCTAAACCAAATACGTTGATGCTTATATTATTTAAGATTTCAACTTTTATAATATCCTTTAGTTTTACTGGGAAACTAATATTATCAAATTTTAACTTATTTTGATGCTGCAAATAAGATGTGGTTCTGTTTGCGTTTTTTGCAACTGGATACATAGCGGAAAGTAAAGCCCATTTGAGACATTCATGATCATTATTTTGCACATTAACCACAGCTTTTTTATTTTTTATGTCATTTGGTAAATCTATGAACGAAGATCCTTTTAACGGATTAAATTTGTTAACATTCATATCTAAATACAATATTTTTTTTAACGTCCACCCACTATCTTTCTTCTCGAATTCACTCATGCGTGTAGATATAGTTTCCTTGATTTTTATTACTAACGACTCAAAATCATCTCCTAAACAAAAATTGAAATTAAATGTTTGGAAGTCAAATGTGTTTTTTAAGTCTTTTGTTTCTTGAACAAATTCGGCATGAACTATAAAATTTACATTTATAATTGTTAACTCATTTAGGAATCCTTTATTAAACGATGGATTTTATGCTTCAGACCATCAAAAAAAAATTCTGGAGTTTCGAATTCAATTTCTTGATTGTCTGACGTCAATCTATAAGTCCGAATTCGGGACCCAAACGCAGAGTTGATCAGGCTAACATTACATAATTCATGTGAATTTGATGTTAATACCCTGTTCATATGCAAATTACTCCTTAAATGGTTCGAAAAATATTTTTGTCTCACCCAAATATCACATGCTTCACAAAGTACTTTCTCTTCCTCGGTGTTCACGTTTGTAACAGATGCATTTGACGTCTCCGCTTCTGCAATGTCCACGGCTCTTCTTTTAAGTCCTCTTCCATTATTTTCCTCGCGGTTCACGTTTATCGCAGATGCATTTGACGGCCCTGCTTCTGCAATGTCGACGGCTCTTCTTTTAAGTCCTCTTCCAGACTGCAGAGTGATACTAAAAAGAAAATTAAAATCTTAAAAATATAACAACAAATTAGATCTGTTTCTCAAAATATTTAATACATATAAAAAGAAACTTACCAATTTTTATTATTGTCTCCATTTTTAAAGTTGCACAGCTCCCAGAATCTTTGAGAAGTATCATTTATAAATACTACATCCTCGATTTCGATACATAAATCAACCAATTTACAGTCTGTACTATCTTCACTTTCAAAAAAGGCACTTCTTACATCGTGATTTTCAGAACTTCGATCCATAATAAAAATCAAATGATATCTATATGAAATTTAGAGTTGCAATGATAGCTATTGAGCTGTGAGTAAATGTATTTATAGAAATCTCATAGTAAACTTTCTACATATTTAGCTTAATGACATAATTAATGAATATAAATTATAATTAACACAACACAGATCATTTATAAATGATAGAAATCTAGTAATCACTAAGTTATGAATTAAAATGGTACTTTTTGCATTCCTCCGATTCAACAATTTCTTTTGTGATTTTATATATAACATCTTTTGCTTGCTGGTAGTGGTGTATCTTATTTTGATCTTTTTCGTTAACGTAATACTTTACGCGCAAATCTGCGTGTTTCCAATGTTCACTTACGTTGGGAACTTTTGCTAGTTTCTTTAAATCGTAAATTTCTATTTTCATCAAATGTGTCGCATTTGTAGAATCTTCCCTGTTTGTTGAGATCTATGAGATTCCACCTGTTTTACAGCTTTTCCCCACAGTAGAAGATACGTTTTTCCTTTTCTTCGGTCTTGGCTGCTCAAAAAAACAATCGATATTCGATGTCATACTTGATTTTCTTTTGCGTTGTTCATCTTGATCAGATGGTAAACTGTCATCTCCATCCGATTGGGGAAAATAATAATTTTTGAAGGTATATTCTTGATCATTGATGAGATTGGCTGGAGAGTTCTGCAACAGACAACACACAAACACAAAATAAATTATTTGAGATCATATGTTTACACAGACGTCTCAGACTCATCTATCATAATATTATACACAATCAAAAAAGAAAGCATACTCACAGACATATTTGTAACAACTGAAACAACTGTTCAAACACTAATAATACTGGACTAAGAACGACGGAGATCTTTTATATGGTTATTGCTCATTAAAACCTTGTTAATTAAAAATTGTGCAACTAGAGATACTAGATTATTTAAAAATATTTCAAGTTTTTTTCGCAATAGCGATCAGAGAAATCCCGTACATTATAATCACATTAAAAAACAATTATGAACAAGTAATCTTACGACATCGACAGCAGTGTATGTGACAACAGATATAATGCAGTTTATTTGATGGCATGATATGTATCTATGTTTGTTAGGTTAAGGGTGCGTAAAATTTACACAATATTTACTTTACATAATGTTTTTTTATAACACTCAAATGAACTAATTTCAATTCGTATAACATAACGTATAACGGTGATAATACATTATATCTTTTAGTATAAGGATTACAAGATATAATACCAAAACCCGAAATCTGTTGGTAAGGTGTTAAATTCCAAGTAAGAAATGACAGTAAGCGAAAGTCATGAGTCATGATATTTTGGGTTATGTTTACTATATATACAATCACATAACTAATAATGGAGGTCCTCTTACCTAGCAATGACGGGAATCAATCAGCAAACGTTAGTTACTAATGATGAGCCTGAATCAACCAATAGGAGAGAAGAGCAGAGTCAAAGAGCGCATGGCCGGCGTCAAGGGGGTGTGGCCGACGTCTTAGTCGTTAACTAATGAGGCTGCTGAATCAACCAATAGGAGAGCTCTAAGCACAAAGTCGTTACTAATGAGTATCCTGAATCAACCAATTGCGTCGAATCGTAAAAAAAGGTCATCAACCAAATTTTCCCCTTTTTTGGGGGAATGACGGATTTTTGCTGGGGGTTGGAGCTTAGGGGTTGAGCCAGAACCCACGAATCCCTACTACTTATAAGTCACTGGAAACTATGTTCAAACATACATTTTTATACTTACACCTATTGCTACATAAATATCTTTTCTCAAAAATGTCTGTAAAGTCGTCGTTATTGTTACTCTTTTTTAATACGGCCTGTCTGTCTCGTCTACTATCGTGAAGGAATTGAAGGATTAACACTTTCACGTATCCGGCCGTCCCGGGGAGGATGCAGGTAGCCTAGTGCACTACACCAAACTACTCCTGCCTGAAATGTGAGTTATACTTTTATTTATCAACATCCAGCCCCTCATAACTTTACAACCTGAGTCTCCCACAGCCGCCACTGCTGCTCCACACCACACCTTTTTAGAACAATATGTGAACAAAGAAATCATTATCGACGACACGTTTGGCTCAGTGGCACAGTCTAAGAAATAATACAGTCGGTCGACGACGGCGTCTAGACAGAGCAACCGTGCGGGGTGCCAGGGGCGGGGGCGGGAGGGGCGATCCCTGACTATCATACGCGCTATTGTTAGTATTCAGGGATATGATTTTCAGGGCTGACGCGTGGTTGTAATTGCATGTCGTCTTCTTCCATAAATAAACAACTGCGATTTCATTAATTTCCACGCTCAATAGAAAGGTAAATATTAATATTATTTAATTTAATAGTGCCTAATTTATAATTTTTCTCATGTCATGCTAACGTGAATAAAATGGCGGATGTAAAAGCGTTACGCGTGCCAGTAAAAATTGGAATACCGCAAAAATATCGCTAATTATTTGTTTCAGTGTAAACAAAAATATATTTAATAACTTTTTAAATTCAAAATGGTGGACATGTTTTATAGCTTATTTTAAGAAATTACGACTAGGTAGCTGAAGATTTATTTTAAAAAGCAAGAAATTTTCTTCTGTTTCCGCGATTATTACTCATTGAAATAAAACAATTTAACGGATTATATCGCGTATATTATCTCATTTTAGTTCCCGACGTTTCGGAAGCTTTCCAGCTTTCCATGGTCACGGGAGGACTACGCGATAATATACGCGATATAATCCGTTAAATTGTTGTATTTCAATAAGCAAGAAATTGTTTCTTGCTTCTGTTTGTATATGTATCATGTAGTATTTGATGATGTCCACGGGGTGCCGATTTCAAAAATGTCATCCAAATGGAAATCCAAGATGGCGGACATTCATGTTTCTTAAAAATCGATATGGATGTCATGTCCAAGGTTCCTCGGGGTTCCTATGACGAAAATGACATCCATTTTGAAATCCAAGATGGCGGAAATAAATTTGTCTTAAAAATCGATATGGCTGTCGGAAACTGATCCAGTAGGTAAAGTATGAAATACTGAATCATACAATTGTATTTGATTTTAATGGCTTACAAGCTCTGAATTAACAAAACAAGACTGCCAAACAAGTAGTACATTGTGTATCATGGGCGGTAATTCCTATACCGCCCACGACGTCATGGGTTTCGTTTTCTAGGTTTTTGGGGGTGCAGATTTCAAAAATAGAGTCCATTTTAGAATTAAAGATGGTTGACAACAATGCTACATACATCCGACACCCATATCAAAAAGTGATGTGCGCCCTCCTTAATTCCAAAGTAGATGCCATTTTTGAAATTTTGTTCCCCAAAAACCGAGAAAAAGATACCCATGACGACTTTTGCAAAAAATTACGTCCGCCATCTTGAATTTCAAAATGGATGCCATTTTTGAAATCTACACCCTGAAAACCTAGATAACGACACCCGTGTCGAATTTTTCAAAAAGTGACGTCCGCCATCTTTATTTCCAAAATAGACGCCATTTGTAAAATAAGTACACATACAAACATACATGAAACCTAAAAACATTACCCTTCTCTTTTGGGCAGTTGTGTAAGTCTGTGACAACCCTAGGTAGGTACGGTAACCTTGAGCGGGGTCGGGATTTACGCAAACATCAAAGGCTCCGGCCCGCTGTTACTTTTTATACTGTGTCAGTGGGTTGTACAACGGCCTACGAAGCTGGCGGTTCCGGGTTCGAATCCCGGCCAGGGCAAGTGTGAGCACGAATGTTTGTTCCAGAGTCTTGGATGTTTTCTATGTATTTAAGTATTATAATTTATCTATATGTATATCGTCGCCGAGTACCCATAGTCCAAGCTTTGCTTTTTTTGGGACTAGGTCGATTTGTATAAGATTGTCCCTGATATTTATTTATTATAAACGTGCCCTTATTACACCTGCCATGGTACAGAAGTTATATGGACCCGTAAGCAGATAGACAACACTTATTATATTATTTTTTTATCTGAATATGCGTATTTGCTTACGATCTGTCATCGCTTCTGTGTAGAAAAAGAAAATTACTTTGTTATCCCGATATGTTATTTATGAAATTTATAAGATAAACAATATAAAGGAATTAAGGTCTATAGAAATTCTGCAATATGCGCCTGTATTTTTATCAACATTTATTGTTATAAAACCTATAAAGATAAAATAATTTATTAATAATTTACAATTACTACTGTTATTATATATATATACATTAGATAAACTTTGATATATCAATTATATACATTTGACCTTTCTCTCAACTTTTTTAGTTTGTTTACACGCACAAACGTCTGTTTTAGCATGACCTTGCGAGGTTAAACGTCGTATCACATAATTTACTGCGGATGACGGTGGACTATACGGACCAACATACAATCTACATAACTTTAAACTTCACACTGTAAACCGTTTAGGTTTCAAGACCATCAATACTCTATCTATATATTCTGCGAACATTTAGTAAGTTATTAATTACTAGCTTCTGCCCGTGACTTCGTTCGCCTTAAATTCCTTTATCGCGGATAAAATTATTTTTCCGCGATAAAAAATAGGCTATGTCCTTCTTCGGGACTCAAACTATCTCCATACCAAATTTCATCCAAATCGGTTCAGCGGCTTAAGCGTGAAGAGGTAGCAGACAGACAGACACACTTTCGTATTTATAATATTAGTATGGACTCTCACCCTAACCTAATCATTATTGTCATTTTAACTGGGTGGATCAAGTTTTTATTGTTATTCAGTCCAGTAAAATAAACCCGGCTCTCAACACATTGACCAGATTATGAGACCCAGAGATCCAGACCATGAGACGTAACTATGGCAACGAGATATCGAAAAAATTATTGTTAATTGATATTTTCATATCTAAATAATTACATACATTTTATCTTGCGTATATGATGGAAGTGGACTTTCTTTTGATAAACGGTGGATGACACGATGATACTGATACTGAATAAGTTAACGAACAAATTACAGATCTAGAATCTTACTAACGTATGATCACAGATCCGTTATTATTGCAGTCTGTATGATGCATATTATTTCAGAGATAATTACTGTTAGCTTGTTTAGTTCCAGTTCATCATGCAGTATTTTCTTAGCCATCTAAGCATATTGTATTTTTAGATCTATTCTGAGTTGAGGATATAGTAGCAGTGTTATTCATCGTATCTCCCAGTACGCTTCACTCATTTAAGAACTGCTCGTCTTCATTCATCATTTTTCCTGTTTAAAGTCTAAAGTTCTCTCTTTGTGCACAAAAGATCCAAAGGATCAGATGGATCACACGAGTTTTATAATTTCCCTTATTATTTAGTACACAGCAAATTAAATGAACATAATTCTAAGCCCAAAAATCTCAGATTTTCAAGTTTGCTAAGAATTGGAGTCATTCTGGGTAAGAGAACGCGGCGGGTAAGAGTACGCAGGAGCCCGAACTACGACAGAGAGGGGCGACTGAGGTGTTTGTTTGCAAAATGTATGGCGCGAGAGTTTCGCCGAGAGTCGCCGTTCAGGAGCCACGAGCCACGTGCCACCCCGATGTAATATCAGTACTGGTCACGACAGGTCGCCGAACACTCGTACTGCAGTTATTTCGATAGATATTTGTGCCAGGGAAAATTGTGTTGCACATCAATGGATGCCAGTAAGTTTACTATATTTTTATTGGTCATTTATTGTAGTTTTTAAGTAAGTAAGTATATCACATTCATAAAAAGTTATTAAATTGTGTGTTGCTCCCGATCATTTAATATATTTGCCGATTGGGGTAAGAGTGCGTGTTTAAAAGTACTCACGCGTACTTTTACCCACGTTGCGTACTTATTCCCCAAAGCATAGGAAATTATCCAAAAGTTATTTAAAGGCTATTTATTATTTCAGAACACACCAAAATGCCGAGGCCCTCATCTCAGAAAAACAAATCGTTAAGGCTAACAAAGTAATGCAAGAAGGACGAAGCCAAAGACCGGCTGCTCAAGAATCTGGCATCAGTGAAGGTGCCTTACGAAAGAGGCTAAAAACTACTCACTTGCTAACGTCATTGGGTCGTTTTATACCTACATTTAATTTTACCAAAGACCAAGAAGCGGAATTTACAACAAATATTAAAATTTACCAACAGAAGATTGGATCCAATGCTTTATTTGCAATGAGTGGTCTTATGACAGTTTAACTGCGTATGAAAACGGAATGTTACGATGTGGCTTTTGCAATGAGTAAAATTGTGATGTACCTTCATTATCACAACACAACAAAACGGGGCTTAATCACGTATAATTATGATTTATTTAATCATAATTATACGCGATATGTTGTGTTGTGAGAATGAGTGAAGATCGTGTATGTTAAAATCAATGTGTTGTGTATCTTATAACTAACTTCAGATTTCTATCTTTTTAGTATATACCTACATTTAAGATTAAATTGGATTTAGTAAATAATATCCAAAGTTACTTGTTTGTTAATGTTGTAGATACTAAAGTTTTAAATTATTTTTATCCCCTAAGTTTGTGTGATTGTTGAATATTGCCACACAATATTTACTAGAAAGCGTATGTTTTCCCCGCGCGCGTAATGTTACCCCTAAGGCGTGCGTAATTTTACCCACATATCGGGATAAGATTACGCACTCTGGCTTTTTTACGTTCAACGTATGTAGAGCACAAACGAATTAACCTTGATGGCAAATTTGCCTAAATAATAAAAATATATTAAATATTCTACTAATTGTACATCTAACTAGTCAGATATCTTATTCTGTATAGGTGTTCGAGACCGTCAAAAATAAAGTGCGTGCTCTTGACCCGAATGACTCTAAGTTGATTACTTAATGTCAAGAAGCTTTGTCTATGCAAAACTCGTGGGTACATTTACATTGTTTTAGTCCTGTTCTAAAATAGCCCTGCATCGGAATGTACTTAAATTAACTTATAGTCTGTTTATGTAGTACATATTTTCAATACAATTTATTTTTATGCAAAGACAATTGGTGATAGCACGGACATTAATAAAAAGAAAAACTCAGAGATACACCAAGAAAAAGAAGGCGCTATCCCCAATCACAAAACAAAATATAGAAGCCGAATGACTAAACCGACATCTAATTTTGGAGAAGTTGCCACTATAGACACTTCAGAGAAAGAATTTACTTTATACCAAGTAGAAGACCCCACCTTGTGGTTTGATGTGCATATACATCTGTTTGAGAAATTGAGTACTCCAAAAGGAAATACTCTTTGGAACGACATTACTAAAGGTGACTTGGTGAGGTAAGAGACTAATTCCTATATTTATCTATAACTTTCGCGTCAAACACGTCATCAGCGAAAGATTGTTGGGAGGGAGTGTGGTTAAGGAAGGAATGAGCTACAGTCCTATAAATAATATGTTTGACAAAACAATTAATTAATGTAACAGAATATATGGTTTATATCGTAGTTACAATTATTTCAGTGTTGGTTCGATGTCACCGGATTGGAATAGCTCAGACATGAATGTACACTACAAATCAGTTGAGTTCATAGCAAGAGAGCATTTCCTATTTCCCAAGACTAGTTTACGTCTATTAATTCCACTGGCGGAGGAAAACATGCACACGATGCCAAATAATATAAATTACGATCTTGGTATTGGCTATCCAACATATTTAATTATCCTTTTAGTAAGCTTTTTGAACACACTTGCTCACAAAGCGGCCTTATTACACCGTTTCTAATATGTCCGTAATGTACTCTATTTAACAAGCGTGACTTCTACCCGAGATTGGTGGATATTAAGGTATGAAAATTGTTTTGTCGCAAGTGTGTTGAAACACGTCGCATGACATTCATGTGCGTTAGTCATTCATTTCATTATCATTACAGATTCGGCTTTGTATGCCGTCCTCGCCTTACAGCTCGGACTGCACAACAGCCTCGTCTATATCTAATTAGAACACGACGTTTAGCTATCTTTCCCGTGCCGTCGATCCCGGCATGTGCTCGATTGTGTGTAATCAGCACGTATGTTTTTCAGTATAGACCAGAACGACAATTATATACTCGTACCATCCGAGGATGTATTGGATATTGATGGAACTGACAAAATGAAAAGAACTCTCACTAACGTTTCAGCCGGTGGTGATTCAAATGAGGTAAAGGAATATTCAATCGTTTCGTTTTAGTTTACTTAACCCTGCATTTATTTCGCACTTAATTTCCATAGAATCTCCGGAGAGTCGTGGTTCGAGTTGCTAGAACGCTGTGGGACGCTATTGAAGATAAACATAATATTGTAACTCAAAATTCTGAGAAATATCTAACCATACCGCACCGGGCCAGGCGCCTTGCGCAAGTCGATGTGGAAGTACGGGCAGACGACAACCAGCTCGTGCACGCCAGGTACAGTGAACAACTAATGTAAATACTACAGTATTACGTACGCGGCTAAGAAAGAGGATATGCTTTTTAAGCACATGCAAGTATTTATTAATTTATTAAAATTTTATTGCATAAAACAAAAGTAAGTACAAATGGCGGACTTAATGCCAAATGGCATGCCCTACCAGTCAACCATAGGGCCAAACAGAGATGTATGAAAATGGTGCAGTGAGTAAAATAATTCAATACTGAGAGCGTCAGGACACAAGCAAATAATGCATACAATTATATTTCAATGTCGCATCCTCCATATGTAATTTACAGAGTAGTAACTTATTTTCAATGAAGTGGGTATCACAGTATTTTAGACATTAATAATAACAAAATCACTTCCAAGCGGTTTTGGGACTCGTGCCCGGCGCCAATTCCGCCATGCTTTGCCCTTCATTCTTTCCTCTACAGTCGTGGTTGTCACACGCTCCGCTCCAGCTAGGAAAAATACAGTTTTCTTTTTCCTTTAATAGCTGAAATGTTGTTGAAAAGGTGAAGACGACGTAAAGACAAACACTTTATGACAGACAGTACATTATTATTTACGACACAGTAATACTGTCGAAGCAAGTTTAAATGGCGAGATATTTCAAACGAATATGATTTTACTTTCGTGTGCAGAATCAGAATAAAAAGGTTCGTCACTTTTCATCCTTAACACCGTCACATACAGTCGAAAAGTGACGAACCTTTCCATTCCCCGACTATTACACTACTATCACATTAAGACGTTAAGCTACTTTTGAGGCTAATTGTCTTAATGTAATAGTCGAGGAATGGAAAGGTTCGTCACTTTTCGACTGTATAACACCGTCAGGTGTTAAGGATGAAAAGTGACGGACTTTGTACTATGTCACTGTACTAAACTCTCCAGCTACTTTTGAGGCTGGCTTTACGTGTAGTGGAACTTGGCGGAACGTGACCGCCTTATGCCAAGCTGCAAATACTTCAATGTCTTTATCCGAATATTTTACGACTGAAACTACCATTTCATACGGTATGAAGTGTTTCGGAAAACGTAATTAAACAACTCGTGTGACAACTCAAACAGAACTGATTTATTTGTCAGCACCCTACCCTCACATGCATTAGCTACTCGTCTACCTACATATCCACCATGCCTCTTCTTAACAGGGTGCGTGAATGAAGAATTAATTATTACCTTACATTTCTAGATTATGCTAAACTATGAATTATATGTTACACAAGCACCTTATAATCAATTCACAGTATTATAAAATCAGTTACACTTTACTTAATAAAGTCTAATGAGTTACGACCGCAAAGCAATATCCTATATCCATACTATAATATTATAAATGCGAAAGTGTGTCTGTCTGTCTGTCTGTCTGTCTGTCTGTCTGTCTGTCTGTCTGTCTGTTATCTCTCCACGCTAAAACCGCTGAACCGATTTAGATAAAATTTGGTATGGATATAGTTTGAGTCCCGGGGTAAGACATAGGCTACTTTTTATCCCCGAAAAATGCCCTTATCCGCGATAAACGAATTTAAGGCAGACGAAGTCGCGGGCAGAAGCTAGTATATTATAAACGTGAATGTTTGTGAGAATGTACGTTACGCTGGAACGTAAAAACTACATAACAGATTTGCGTAAAATTCTGCACTAATATAGCTTAGATATTAGAATAGGACATAGGCTACAAATTTTGTGCAAATTCATTTATAAAAGAGGGGTTCTTTTTACAATAAATGGAAATACATGACCTTTTGTTCATTGTGACATTTTCATTTCTAAATAATGAATCAACAATTAGTAACCTAGCAACAGTAATACGACCTACACGATTAAGCAAAGAACACAACTTCCGTATATGACGTACATTTTGGACTTGCGATCATCTGAATGATAAACATTTTGTTACAAACGTATGGTAATTATACATAATGTAATATCAATAAATATACATCGACGTTATTCATACTAATATCCATACTATAATATTATAAATAAGAAAGTGTGTCTGTCTGTCTGTCTGTTTGTCTGTTACCTCTTCACGCTTAAACCGCTGAACCGATTTTGATGAAATTTGGTATGAAGATAGTTTGAGTTCCGGGGGAGGACATAGGCTACTTTTTATCCCGGAAAAATACCCTTATCCGCGATAAACGAATTTAAGGCGGAAGAAGTCGCGGGCAGAAGCTAGTAGTTAAATACGTTAAAGTAGCTTGTTTCCACTATTTTACAATTATTAATTTACGTAAAAGATTGTATTTAACTAAATTTAAACAGGCAAATGGCGTCTGTCAATAATGCGCATACATTTTAATACTGTTAAAGCGCTGAAAAAACCGAATAAATTATTAAATTTAACAAAATATGTTGCCAAATATAATAAACTGTTGTAACAATAAAGTATTTTACTGTTCATATTGTCTATGGTTGTCTATGAGTTCTTCTAATGTATTAGTCACTTGTTTAAGTGTTACGAAATATGGTGTTGTCGCAAATGTGATACCTTCCCAATAAACAGGATTATACTTCTTAAGTGTGTTTTAACCTGTTCAAGTCCTATCAGGTTATGGGCTTAGCGCTCATAATTCTGTTTAGGTGAAGATTGCGGCGGAGATCGGGATCCGGGGTTGACGAGGAGGCAGAGAGGTCTATAGCGGAGTCTGGGGAGGTCGTGTTCTGAGGGAGCGGCATCAGGCTTTTGCAGGGTGACAGCATCGTCAAAATGGAGTCCCATATCATATGAACAGCAGTGAAGCTGGAAAGGCAGAAGAATAAACACATGGAAGTTCCCAGTGTCGGTTACATTTAAAGGGGCAGAGTTATTTACGGTGGTAGACGGCACTGAAGAGAAGACGGAAGCTAACAAGATAGAGTGGTCCAAAAAGGATGCGAAAGCTCAATCAGTCATTGTGTCGAGACTGAGCGAGACTGTAATGGTAATGGTGCATGTGTTGACATGTGATACTGCTAAGGATATGTGGACGAAACTTAAGGCGGTATTTGAACCTAAGTCGGCTACGAGTACGTTGATGCTTCAGCAGAGCTTTCTGCAGTACAAGTATGATGGTGGTAACTTGTCGGTATTTCTTTCTAAATTACAAAAAATGAAATGTCAGTTAAAGCAAGGCGGCGAAGAAGTTTCAGACAAATTCCTAATGACCAAGGTGCTAATGTCCTTGCCGGAGAACTACAGTCACTTCATATCAGCGTGGGAGTCAGTAGAAACAAGCAGACAGAATTATGATGATTTAGTTGCTCGATTGCTTGTGGAGGAAGAAAGGCTTAAGGCTAGAGAAAAAGACGAGGAGAATGCTGCTTTGTATGTGCATCACAGAGGGAATAATATGAAGCCAGGCAGTTTTAACAGGAAATGTTTTAAGTGTGGAAAAACCGATCATTTTGCAAAAAAATGCAAGAACACGTCAGAAGGTCGAAAATGTTTCGTATGTAACGAGGTTGGTCATTTAAAACTAGATTGCCCGAGGCTGAAAAACAAATATCAAAAGGATCATCCGACACTTAGACATTCCTCGCATAATAATGCATATATGGCTATGACAATGACAGCCGTGTATGTGAGTCGAGATGAATCATTCGGTCAAAGATGGATTATAGACAGCGGAGCGAGTGAACATATGACCTATGATAAGTCATTGTTGTTAAATTTTCAAATAATGACAGATAGGTTTGTTATTGTTGGAGATGGACGGCGTCTACCAGTTTATGGCTCCGGTGAAGTAGAGGTGGATGTTTTTGACGGGAATTCTCTTGTGAAAACAACCATGAGTGATGTCCTATATGTACCAGACATCAAAATCAATTTATTTTCCGTGTCTAAGGTGGCACAAAAAGGGTACAAAATCGAGATGAGTGACAATGACAACAAATGTTTCATTCGCAAAGAAGATGTTACGTGTGGAATTGGAAACCGGGTGGGTAATTATTATTTGCTCGAGGCTCAGAAACGGGATGACGTTTCTGCTGCAGTATGCTTACTGAGCGAGTGGCATGAAAGATTATGCCATCAGAATAAAAACGTAGTGCGAGCGGCGCTGAGAAAAAATGGAATAGACTTTACGGATAGCGATGAGAAGTGTGAAAACTGTGTACTTGCTAAAATACACAGGTTGCCATTTAATGAGAGCACAAACACGTCACAAGAAGTGCTGGAACTAGTGCACGGAGACGTTGCGGGACCAATGGAGGTCGATTCAATTGGCGGTGCGAAGTATTTCCTTCTCCTTAAAGATGACATGTCAAACTATAGGGGGTGTATTTTTAAAAAGAAAATTGGATGTAGCCGAAAAGATTAAAGATTACATTTTAACTTCGGAGGGCATACCTCAAAGAAAATGAAAGTTCTGAAGACAGATAATGGAAAAGAGTTCATTAATCAAGAAATAAATGCGTTGCTGTGTAGTAAAGGGATTATTCATCAAACCACAGTCCCATATTGCCCTGAACGGAACGGCAGAGCAGAGCGAGAAATGCGAACGCTAGTGGAGGCTGCACGGTCAATGTTACGTGGGCTTGACAAAGAGCTTTGGTCTGAAGCAATTAATATGTCAGTGTATGTACTTAACCGAACCACCAAGAGCCGAATCGAGGGAAGTACGCCTTACGAGCTATGGGAAGGAAGAGATTTTGATATAAGAAGCTTGAAGATGACGTTTGGAAGCGAGGTTGCTGTACATATTCCAAAACAAAAACGCTTAAAGTAGGATCCAAAGGGTAAAAAGGGCATATTTGTTGGCTATGAGAAATCAAAGGGTTTTAGGATCTTTTACCCTGACGAAAAAGTAGTTGACATTAAAAGAGACATTGTTGTATTAAAAGAAAAGAGATGCAAAGATGAGAGACAAGATGACAGACAAGACATGAAAACTGATTTTGAAAATTTAATACTGCTTGATGCGGAAAATAACTACGAAGGGGTCATACATAATCATACCGAGGGTGATGATATAAGGCATGAGGGAGAACTAGATGGAGTGGACATAGATGACTACCAATCTGCAGACGAGCAAGAGCCGGAATCAGAGATACAAGAGGCATGTGAGCAGATGTTAAACGCAGGAACATCATCAAGCAATGTGCGAAGAGTAGAGCAAACCCGATCCGGAAGGCAGATTAAGAAGCCACAAAGGTATGATATGTATGATATGAGTTTGTTAGTAGGAGATGAGCCCACTACGTATAGAGAAGCGATGAAATGTAAGGACGCAGGGAAATGGAAAGTAACTGTCAATAATGAGCTTGCACAAATGCAAGAATATAATACATGGACTGAAGTCAAAAGCATACCAGAATTAGCTAGCACAGTCAGCTCTAAGTGGGTCTTTAAGAAGAAAGGTCAAGACATATATAAGGCCAGGTTAGTAGCTAGAGGATTTGAGCAAGATTGTGATTGTGATAAGATATATGCTCCAGTAGCTCGCTTAATACATTTCGTATTTTTGTGACAGTTGCAACAAAATTAAATGTACAAATTAATTAGATGGATGTTTGTGGAGCGTTTTTGAATGCGAAGTTAGATGAAGATTTGTATTTAAAGTTACCGGATGGATGCGACGTTAAGTATGGTAAATTAAACAAATCATTGTATGGGCTTAAGGGCGCACCTAGGTACTGGAATGATACGTTTGTTAGTGTAATGCTGGCAATGGGTTTTAAACAATCGGAGAAAGATTATTGTTTGTTCTCAAAATGCAAAAAGTCAAAGACTTGGTTGTTATTGTATGTAGATGACATACTGTATTTTGGCACTTGTAAACAAGATACTTTGACATTGCGAGATATGTTGTGTTAGTCCTTTAAAATAAAGGATATGTGAGCAATTAATAAGTTCTTGAGGTTTGAAGTTAAGCAAAACTTGAATGAGAAGTGTACAATTATCTCTCAGAGAGATTATTTAAACAAATTGTTGCAAACGTACGGTATGTCAGACTGTTAACCATTGTCATTGCCTATGGATAAAAATGTTGACTTTCACGTATTGAAAAGGGAATGTTCTGAAAGTGTAGATATAGAACATAGATGCAGAACTTTGATTGGGAGTTTGGTTTACTTGGCAGCAGGTACACGGCCCGATATCTGTGCAGCTATAGCTATTCTAAGTCGATATGAAAGTTGTGCATCTGTACTACTGTATAAACTGCTTAGAAACATATTGAGATATCTAAAAGGAACAGTTTCTTTGTGTTTGCAATATGAGTGTAGAGAGGAGGAAGCGGTAGGTTACATTGATAGTGATTGGGGGGGAAGTGAGGATCGTAAGTCAACTACTGGTTGCTGTTTCAGGTTATTTGGTATGGTTTACAAAAAAACTGCAGTCAGTTACTTTGTCCTCTACTGAGGCTGAGTTTGTTCCTTTGAGTCATGCAACCAGCGAGGAATGCTGGCTCAGGGATGTTTAAGTTCATTTCGATATCAATGTAGGTCCTATCACTTTGTATGAGGACAATCAGTCCACTATCAAGATGGCTCATTTGACTTACACTTCTATGGGAAAGCATCTAGATATTAAACAAAGCTTTATTAAAGAAAAAATAGGTAAAGGCATAATTGTTATAAAATACATTAGTACTGAGCAGCAGTTGGCTGACGTATTTACTAAAGCTTTGGGGGAACTCAGTTTAGAAAGTTTAGGGACATGTTATTGTTTGGTGTTTAGAATTTTAGATTTTTTAAGTTAAATACAATAAATAACTTTCCAGAAAAGCCTATAAATATATACCAATTATTCATTTTATACCCGGCGTGTAGGTCAATACGTCACGAACGAGAGGAAGGCTACGATTTGTATGTCTATAATTTGTATTTTCATTATGAAATCATGTAACATAATATTTTTAGAGCAACCCTATGTTTTGATTGATATTATAGCCCATAACATAGGTAGGTATTATTTGGATTGAAAAATTTGTACAAATAAATGCAGGAAGTAAAACGAATTATTTTCTAATTCCTAATCACAGCCAGTTCATTTATTTATTATTTATTTTAAAATCCATATAGTTCGCACTTGCAATACTCATGTCCTCGTATGCCATTTTAAGACAGGAATAATAAACATAAGTTGTTCTTTAAATACAAGCCCGCCTAGTGTCATTATTTATTTACTTCTTTAGTTTTTTATTTTGTGTAATTAAATTTTGGTATTCAATTAATCACACCAGTTGTTTATAACTTTATAAAATTCATATCCATTCAAGATCTGTTTTTCGAATAAGTTTAAAACCGTATTTCGTGGATAAATTCTTCATACTTACGTTGTATAAAATGGCGGCAACAGATTTTGTAACGATAGTTTATTTGAAATCGCCAATTGCTTTAGGAGGGCAATAGGCTAGCTAGCGTGGCAACATTACACAATTTGTTAAAAAGAAGAGTATACCACTTGTTAAATATAGATGTCGTTGTAATTTCTGTGTAAGTTTTTTTCAATTTGATGAATAATAGTAATCATATTATATCGAACATACATTTTAGTAGCTACAAGACTATTAAATTTAATTAAGTCATTAAAATCGTCAGTTTTGGTCACAACGACGCCATCTAGTTAAGTTTTGCAAAGTTAGCCTGCAACCGGCCAAGCCATTATCGCCATATCGCAAGGTGACCATCCAATTTTGCTGTCGATAGTACAAGACATATGATTAAGAGCTCATGTAATACTATATGCCGGCCGATGACACCTGCTTATTTTATTTTGGTCCAAAATTTTTAATCTTAATTCATCAAGCTCAAAATGATTTTTACATGTTACAAAGATGGCTTCTTTTGAATTTGTTGACTATTAATGAATCCAAGACCAAACATATAATATTAGCTGCAAAAAATAAAATTATCCCCGCCTATGAACCTTTAATCATAAATGGAGTTGCATTGCAACGTGTAAAAAAAGAAAATTATCTCGGTCTAACTATTGACCATAAATTAGCTTGGAAGCCACACATTGAGACAGTTCAATCTAAAATCATATCATTAGCAGGTGCAATAAGAGGGATCGTTCGTTGCTTACTGAATGGTGTTCGATATACTATTTATAAATCTGTTGTAAAATCACACATAGAATACTTGGTCGAAATATGGGGCTCCGCTGCTAAGTCGAATTTGAAAGCTTTACAAACCTCACAAAACAAAATAGTCAAATTATTGTTTAGATATAAATACTTCACCTCTGCTAAAACTGTGTACAAATAAACAAAAATACTAAACATAAAACAAACGCATGTCTATTGTACATGCATTTTTATAAAAATAATAATAAACAAAGACATACGCAGCCACATAACATTCTCTAAAAGATCACAAGTGTACAAGAAAATAACTAGACAAGCTAACAATATAATACTTCGCCCCCCTCGAACTGTACGGCAGGAAGATATAGTGTATGAAGGAGCTCAGATGTATAACAGATTGCCAAAAGACATTAAAGATATAAAATCGAAAGTGCTTTTTAAGAAAACTTTAAAACAACATGTTACAAATAAATATTAGCCAAACATTTATTCCACAGACAAAACCAGTTAGTTATTCAACAGATAAAATCAAGATAACCTAGTATAAAAAAAAAACATTCCGTCGAATTGAGAACCTCCTCCTTTTTTTGGAAGTCGGTTAAAAATGAAATCTAAATAATTTACATCTAAAATAAATGCACAAATAAAATCTTTCATGGCTCCCCTTAAAACATGTCATTTTAATTTTCAAATTAAGTAATTTCCACGTACAGTCAAACAAACATGGTCGCATACATGTAACCGACGATTAAGTAATGTTGTAAAATACTTTGGTTCAACTAGCCCTTACCATCATCCATTAAAATGTTGCATTAGTTGCTGCCGTTTACCATACTTTGTGCGTTTACCCTTTTTTTTCTGACGAGATTATGTTTTAGGTCAGTTTGCATGTTACCCTTCCTTACCTAGATTTAAGTCAAAGACGTTTTTTTTTCAGTAAGTAATTTTGTAAATCTTATGAGAAATAAATATCTTAAGCCATATTTCATTTATGAATGGGGGGTGGGGGGGAGGGGGGAGGGGGGGTATCGATTCGGAAAATATCGGAGCCCCTAGCAATTGGAGGACAAAGAGCATTTTGAAAAGTGCTAAGTGCTAAGTGAAAACAGTCTTCCATTAACCTCCTAAAGTGCCGTCGTCAAGGCACCACGAGTTGAATTGCGAATTTAGGGTTGAAGTTATGGGGTGCTGCGGAGCGAGCGTCTGAGCGTTTGACGGCGAGCTGCGGCGAGGCTGAATATGGCAGGTCCTTGGAGGTCGCCTTGCTGACAGGCAACTGCTGACGAAAGCAGATAATTTTTAAATATATTAAGTGCGTGGGTTCATGGTAGCACCGCCATAAATATTTATAAATCATCAGGGTTGCGTCTTTGATTGGCGTGAGTAAAGCGCTTCTATCTGCAAAGTTAAAGGTGGTTTTTTACATCCACTTCCAGCAGCACCTCGCATTTGTCGTCATTGATGAAAGCGTGCGCTGCATGGTCAGCAGCATCACAGCTGCCTTTACTACCAAATCTGAGTAAAATAGGCTGAAGTTTCTGACTAAGAGGTTGAAATATGTGTCTGCAACATATTTTTGAGCAAATATGTCTAAAAGTAAAGCCTAACAGCGATCCTTCTTTTTAAGAGCGCATAAATTAGCTCCATAAAAATACTTAGCTTTACCAGACAGCATGCAGCTTAAGATTTACCAGAGAGCATGAGGTTTATGAGCATACGTCGTTATCGCGGGTACAATTACCAATCAGATAAAGAGCAGATAAAACAGAATGTCTATTTGGTAGAAACGGACGTATTCTGCCTACAGCTACTAAACATCTAAGAAGCTCTTTACATGTGGAGTTTTCTCTATAAAAGATCAATAAAAAATACAGCCGCAAAGGGGTATGGGTTTAAACTGTTGTCATATGTTTCCATCTGTTTAGTTAACAAGTTTATACATATGAAATAAGTAAATTTAATTATCTTTTAACGTCTTTTTTTAACAATTTTAACAATATATACGTACTTGTGTGAAAATAACTGTTATCATCTACTAATTAAACGCTTACCTACTTAGAAGAAAGTCTATTTAAAAAGTAAGAAAACAACGTGTGTAAATTTTACTAACGTGTATTTTTCACATGTATTATTTGGTTTTCGTAATAGATTACAAAGATTTTTTCTATATTTTCCACAGTCAATTTGCGGCGTCTAGCAGTAAATATCCAGTTTAATTGACTAAATGATCTTTCAACATCAACTGTTGTTGTAGGTGCATACTTGAAACGATGGAAATAATCTAGAGTAGTGTGACAAACTCGTAATGATGATTCAAGTATTATCTCCTTCCCTTGTATCAATTCATAATTTTTTTTTATTATGTCAAATCCAGTATTTTTCTTCAAGACATGTTTCAGCTTTTTAAATATTCTTTTCCATTAGCACTCAAATTTAATTTCGATATATGCTTGTATGTTTTCTGAACGATGGCTAAACTTTCACTGAGAGATAGATTCGGGCACTGCAATTTGTTTATAGCGTCTGGAAGTACCTGAAGATATTTCGCTATAAAATTTAACTCATTCCGAATTTTCGCACTGCGAAATGCTTTTTTTGCCTTTGTGATACATGCTGCGTCAGAATCACGAAATGTGTCCACAACGCCTTTTATTTCCTCGAAATACTTGTTATAGTATGTCGCAGCCTCAATCCACGTTCCCCAACGAATAATCGTTGGATTTGGAGGTAAGGGTATTCCATTAACCGTTTCTTTGAATGTTTTTATTCTTTTTGGCGATTTTCGAAAAACTTTTTTACATTTGATATTAATTTATTCACTTCTGGAAAAAGAACGCGAACTTGATCAGCAACTCTGTTAAGACCATGAGCCAAACATGTAACATGAAGAAGGTTTGGGTAATTTTTTTTCAATGTTCTACCCCCTTTTTGCATGTACCCTACACCATCAGTTAATAATAACAACACTTTCTCATGTTTATTGTGGTCGGGACCCCACAAATTATCCAGTGCATTTTTGACGGTATCCGTTATACTTATATTGTTAGTTTGTTCCAATTTTATGCTTGACAATACATGTGCAGTTCCGACTGCATCTTCAAGCAATGCACCGAATATTACATTAGCAATTTGACGACCCGTGGCATCTGTTGTTTCATCAACACTCACATAAATAAAAACATTTTCTAACTCCTTTTTTGTCGAACTTTCCAGAGACGCAGTTATTGATAAAATTTTTGAATATGGGATTTTCTAACTGAGACCATGGTATATTACAGCTTACCATAAATTTGGTCAATTCCATCCTAAAATCTTTTTTGACGGATGTATGCTTTTCCGAGTTGAAATGTCGTTCCATAGAAGCTTTTCTCTGGGGGAAACTAACATTGCACTTAGTGCAATATAATTTTGTATCGCGACCCTGTAATTCAGGATAATCCTTTGTCCACAACTCCACAAATTCATCGTACGTTTTTTTCCTTCGCGGCATTTTAAAAGCACTCGGCAATAAATATATTACACACAGTTATCAGTACGGATAATTGATAATGTACTTACTAACAAATGACAATGTCAAATAGGAAAAATTATTAAAGAGTTTGCATTGCGACTGAATAGTTAATCTATTTAAGTTGTATTGGTACTCAAGTCAAGTATGGAGGTTGGGTATTAGAAATACCTAATGTGTGATACATTTTAAACTCGTAGGAGTAGGCATAGATGTTCCTCAAAATGAGTTTCGCGTCTGTTATTTATTGCTTGCTTTTCATAATCTTTCTGTACTGTCAAATCGTTTTTGTACCCGCGATAACGACGTATGTTTATGAGATGTTTGTTGTTGTCCAAAAGTAGTCTGCCGGCATCGCCGCTGCTGCTTCCCAACTGGTTCTTCAGATGATGCGGGGAGAGGCCGTTGGCGTTTTTGAATGATATCACTGCTACCAACAGAAAATTTCACTTCTGACACTTGAAATTAGTTATAGGAAGCTTACATATAATAAAATTGTGTATCCCTTAGGGACGACGTGCGTGAAGGTTGACCAAAATCGGTCGTCACGCAAGAATACATCGATATTGTGTGTTAGCTGATAAAAAAAACCGGCATGTGACATATCGGGAAATTCAGGAGAGTGTAGGTATTGGAATGAGTCAGATGCAAATTATTTTACGCGAAGAATCAGGTGTGCGAAAATTGTTTTCCCGTTGGATCCCCCACTTATTGTCTGACGAGCTGAAAACTACTGGTGTCAATTGGTGCCTCAAAACTTTGAAAAAATTCAACGGAGGAGAGTCAAATGCACTTTTTAGTGTCGTATCAGGTGACGAGTCTTGGATATATGCATACGAGCCTGAAACTAAAGATCAATCTCGAGTTGGGTCTTCTAAGACGAGGTCAAGCCGACAAAAGTTATTCGTACTCTCAGTACGTCCAAGAAGATGGTGGCTACGTTTGTCTCCAAATCGGGTCACGTTTTAATTTTAAAATTAATTTAAAAACTAAAACGTATGATTGTTTATCGTGTAAAATTGATCGAAAGCCCTGGATACTACTTTTCTGTAAGTGTTTGAGATATAAATGCAATTATTAATGCTGTAACAACAATTCTTGTCTTTGTACTTTTATTTACTTTTATTATAAACAAAGATCAGAAACAAATGAAAAAAAATTTGGACGATTGAACTTGAACCAGTGCCTTGTGCCAGACCGGGGCAGCACGCTCTATAGTAGGAGAGCGGACCGCAAAATTTCGAACCGACTTGAGACCGCGATTTTGTTAGTCTGGTACAGAAAAGCGAAGTCTGCCAGTATTTTTTTTGCCGGAAGTGCTCGGCAGACGCTGTCAAAGGTGACCATCGGGACCCCTAAATAAACCCATCTAATACCATCATGAAACCAATTCCAGTCGGTAGGTATGAACCCTCATTTCAGGAATATATAAGTCTGCCAAGGCTTTTCTTGCCGAAACACCTTGGCAGACGAGATTATGTATGCAACATCCGTGGAACCCGTATTTTAAAATTATACGGATAACGGACATTTTTATTGTTTTATGCTTATATTTGTATATATACATGTTAATAATTAAATATTTTAATAATAATTTACAATATTTATTATTATTGACAATACCTATTGGGCTCGGCAGCGAAGGTATTATAGTCCTAACGCATAACTGAACCTGTTCCTGAGGTACGGGAGCGGTACGTGAGGGCTGACAAGTGACGTATATGTGTATAGCGAGACAGTTAGGACACGTCATGTCACGTCACTTGTCACCCCTCCCGTACCGCTCCCATACCTCAGGATCAGGCTCAGTTAAGCGTCAGACCTGTCCTTACTTGCTTACCGCTTTGTTGAACTCTGGTTTGCATTATATAATATAATTAATATATTAATTTCAAATTACAATAGGTATCCTTTATTTACTTACGCGAACAAAATATCAGGGGGCACGGCAAGTCGAGCGCGAAGCAAACACTGCCGTACCATCCTTTACTGGAACCATTTCGCCGCATTTTCAGGCCCTTATTTGAGAACCTCTGGATAAGACCAGAACGTAGAAATTTTCGTCATCCAGTAAGCTATAATCACATAATTAAAATCCAAAATTTCAAGTTTGTAGGTCATTTAGTTCCGAAGTTAAGCGAAAGCAAAGTTTCGCATTTATGACACTCAGTCACTCACTCATTATCATCAGAATAGAACTAGTACTTCCCATAAACTCAGAGAGCTGAAAGTTGGTACAGAGTTAGGGTTTAATGGCCACATAAAGGGAAAACTATCAAACTAGGATAATCGAAGATCTGGAGTACCTGGTGACCGTGATTAGAAAACACAAGAGCCCAACCAAACTATTAGAGATCGACATACCGCCTGTACAAAAAATATTCAACTTGGTGGGCAGCTTCATTTGATGTCAAAAATCGAAATTCTGACCACGTTTCTATAAAAAGAAGTGAAATCCCACCAAAAACATTCTGTAAAAAACTAGCCAAGTCTCGAAGGGTACACAAGGGGACACCATTGCACCAATCGTTGACGGTCGGACGTCGGACGGTGTCATGGAGCACCTGGTTTTGTACCCTTGTGTACCCTTCAACGGCCAAGTCACACAACATTAACTATAATAATAAAAAAAACGCAGTAAAGAACCTTAGACTTGGCATGACTTTGTCTAGACTTCATTACTTTTTAGAGATAAACAAGCAGCTCCATCGAGACTTGGCTAGTTTTTTACAGAATGTTTTTGGTGGGATTATTATTACACAAGACATATTACACAATAATCATCTCAAGAGCTTAAATAATCATTTTCATCATCGTCAAAGGTGAAATCATCACTGCCTTCGACTTCACTATTAAGATTTTTGTCTGTGCCTATTTTAAATTATGGATTCGGAAGGATATAAAAACCTTCCGGACAGTCAACCATTTTCCAGATTCTGCTGAACCCTGGGGGTATCTATATCCTGTGGATGGTGGTGGTGGATAGTAGTGGTGATGGTGATGGTGGTGATGGTGGTGATGATGGTGGTGGTGGTAATTGTGATGATTGGGATGGTGGTGATGATGGTGGTGATGGTGATGATTGGGATGGTGGTGATGATGGTGGTGGTGGTAATGGTGATGATTGGGATGGTGGTGATGATGGTGGTGGTGGTTATGATTGGGATGGTGCTGGTGAAGGTGATGATTGGGATGGTGGTGGTGGTGGTGATGATTGGGATGGTGGTGATGATGGTGGTGAAGGTGATGATGATGGTGGTGGTGGTGATGGTGATGATTGGGATGGTGGTGATGGTGATGATGGTGACGGTGGTGGATGGTAGTGGATGATGGTGGTGGTGACGGTTGTGAAGGTACATGTGGGATGTCTAGTCTAGCCGGCCTGATGCCGACGTAGTCAAAGTAATGTTAAGCACTGCTGAAGAGGTTTATTTTTATTTTCCATCGGTTAGAATTTGGAATGCATGTACAAAAAAAACATTACTTAATTAAATTACAAACAACTCTCGTTTGATTGGAAGATTATTTTATTCTCCAGCATAAAAAACGTTAGGGAAAATCAGAATAACATGAATGTTAGGCGCAGTACAGTCTACGCCTGCATATGCTACGTCAATAATATTTCTTTAGTGCTTGCTCATCCGCCATTAGTATTTTATCATTGTCTCCCACCCTAATAATAATAGTGCCAAGATCACCAATATGTAGATTGTAATTGCTTAATTTTGATTTCTTGTAATCGTAATTCTGATTGTATATAATTACCCAAGAAATGATTTTCCTCGTTCATTTTGACTTCTCCGTTAAAGCACAGTGTAAAAAGTAACAGTGAGCCGACGCCTTTGATGTTTGCCTAAATGCCGACACCAAGGTCACCGTACCTACGTTGTCATTGTCACAGACTTTCACAACTGCCCACAAGAGGACGGTAATGTTTTTAGTATGTATGTGTACTAATTTTACAAATGGCGTCCATTATGGAAATAAAGATGGCGGACGTCACTTTTTGAAATGGGTGTCGATGTGTGTAGCAGTGATGTCAACCATTTCAAACGTCATTTTCTTAATCGGAACCTCGAGGAACCTTGGAGATGACACCCATATCGATTTTTAAGAAAAAATAATGTCCGCCTTCTTGAATTTCAAAATGGATGTCATTTTTGCTATCGGCACCCCGAGGACTCTAAAAATAAAAAAAAAACCATCAAATAGAGTCTGGCCATCCAAACGTGATAATGAAAATTGCCCGCGATATTTAAAAAATATATCTATGGTAACCCTGCATGAACAGTTTTAATACTTTCGCATTCATTATTACAAAATTGTATGTAAATTTGCCGTAATACATTAGTGTTTGTACTAGAACCACTTCCTGATATCCGGTTTAATCTTTACTGCAGGATGTATAGTGAATGCATATGGATTCTTTGTTGTTTTATGCATTTATATTTTAGTTACTTCAAAATACCGAGTCGTAGAACCAATATTGTATGCAATGTTGTTTATGTGGGTAAAAAAATGCTCGCGGCATCTTCCCTAACGATGTTTGCTAACGCTCACATTGTTACCCATGCCACTCGCACGCTTTGACCCCTCTTAAACAACTGTTGCATAAAATACTATTGTTACACCACTGGAATTCTTTATTAAAGTGAAACAGCATACTGATTTAATGATTAATAACCATTTTATTTATTGAATAAAATAACATTCTTTCAACTATCATGGAAACATTATAATCATTCTCTGAATTATTCTAGAACTATTCTCCTATAACTAACTATCATACTCAAAATCAGATTCCAAAAATCTCCTCAGACTCACTACTCGAGTCCCTGTCACTGGTTACATTTATAATGAATGGTTCTAATGTTGTGACGATCCCATCTCGTTCTATATATTCTTGTTCCACATGCAGCATGATCAGTGCATTTTTTTTAGACCCATATTTTTGCTGCCAACTTTCCTTTTAGCTAAACTCCATATTTGTTCAATGGCGTTAAGGTCGCAATGGTATGGGGGCAACCGTAGAACTTCATGACCATTTTCTTTTAAAATTTCGTCAACCTTATATTTTGGGTCGGGCTTGTATCTGTCCACCAGACACATCAGCTGTTCCTTCAACATGGAAGTTTCATAAGCGATTCCATTGGTAGTTAGCCAATCTTGAATGTCTGCCTTTCTCTGATGCATCGTAGGTGGTTTATTAACCTGAGTTGAATGATAACTTGCATTATCCATTATTATTACACTTGGTTCCCTTAAATTATGGATTAATTTCTCTTGCAGCCATTTTATAAAATTCTGTTGGTTCATGTCATGATGATAATCAGCTGACAATGATTTTGTGCTATAAACCAAGAGGGCATTGGGTACAAATCCTTTTTCGGACCCGGCATGTACAATAATGAACCGTTTCCCTGGGGAGATTTTTTCAACCACACCGCTAGTAGAAGGACCTTGCCACGATTTTTTTGGCCTATAATTTTGATGAATATATGTTTCATCCATATAAATTAACGGCTTTTCTTGCTGGCGGTATTTACTAATGGCTCTCAAAAACCTGTGACTCCATGCTGCAATGTCATATCTCTCCATGATTATACTATGCTCGTTTATATATTTTTTGAACTCGAAGCTTATATCCATTGATATCCAATGATATCAAAATTTTGCGCAAAGTTTCACGACATCCGGCAAATCTAATGCTCTCTCTTAAATCTGTCAACAAGGTATGTAAAGTAGACACCCGTTTCTTAACTGTGTAGAATTGATTGATCTTCTGCCTGACCGCGTTAATGTCAAAACTATCCAAATTGGCAACTGTTGGTTTATGTGGACGCTTTTTCCCGGGAGTATTCCAAACACCTGCATTTGACTGTCCTTCTTTTTTATTCTTTTGAAAGTCGCAGTACCAACATCTGAAAATTAGAAAAAAATAAATAAATTATATTGTTTAAATAACAGTATAGCTTCTGGTTATTGGAAGCATCTAACACTATGTAATCTATTATGAGTGATCTAACTAATCATCCCTATGAGGTAAAGTGTTACATTCCTAACCCACGACCCCGGGACCAATAACAGGTGGTGTGGTTAATAAATTGTTTTGACCAACTGATCATTATTTTTAACTAAATGTGACTTCCTTGCTTATTTATAGCTAGATAATGTAAATTTGCATTTTAACACACTTTTAATAGTTAATTTACAGTTAAAATATCATACCTGTCATTGCAGAAATTTCTTGCACAAATTGAATTTCTGTTTAGAGTTGACTATTTTCCTCCAGTTGTTGTGAACTCTTCACAGCATTAGTAATATCATTCAACTCATTTAAGCTGCTGTCATCAAGTTTATCTCTCATCCTCTCTGAAATAAAAAACATGCAATAAATACCTTTCCGATTACAATCGGGGAACACAACCTCTAAATGTAGGAGAAACTATTATTTTAAACTGAGACAACAAAAGCATAATTAAACGAATAATATGTTTAGTCCAACTATTCAACAAAAATATCAAAATCATTACAGTGCACTAACCTGTGGCAGCCATTATTTCATGGAAATATCGTTCTTTCTCGCGGAAAGCAGGCTCGCTCTTCTTGTTTTACTTTAAATTTACACATCATTGTATAAATTAACTTCTTAGCTGAACTTTTTATAGGTTTCGACATAATAACGCAAGATAACTGTTTGTTATTCCGAAAATTGACACGACTTGACAGCCAACGTACTAGAGTTTGACAAGTGTTGAGTATTGCCATATGAAGAATTCTGTTTCAAGGTCAATATCACGTTTCGATGGCCAGACTCTACTACATGTATATATAAACAAAAGCAGGAAACAATTTCTTGCTTTGAAAATAAATTCTTAAGCAACTCGTAATTTCTTAAAATAAGCTATAAAACATGTCCACCGTATACTATTATAAGGTTGTACAAATGAAAATACTTTGAAGACAACCATTGTCGCACAGCACATGTCGTATGCACCATTTTAATTGTGCACAAATTGATTGATAATTACAAGACGCGCGTCAGCCCTCAAAATGATATCCCTGAATGCTAACAATGGCGCGTATGAAACTCAGGGACCGCGTTCCGAGGTTCAAGGTCTGAGAAAATCGAAAACTGTAGGTGATTCATGTTCCTTCATGCCGAACTCTTTCACGGTTATTCGGTAGTAGGGGTGGAGGTCACTAAATTTCAAATCTTAAGAACTAACTCCGAGTTCGAAGCTAACTGGCCTATTGACCTGTTTATGATATCAAGATACGTAACAAAGATATATGTAAAGCTCAGAACAGCCTATTCTGAAAATAGAACTCTAAAACATCTACACTGTATATCAGTGGCGTGGCGTCAAGCATTATCCATAGACAAGCCGGAGCTAATTCGGCTCGCTTTTTCATCAAATACTGTAGTCAGCTGTCTGTAAACGGGTAACTCGGTGGGAATCGAGTTACGCCACGCCACTGCTGTATATTTAATATCGAGGATGCGACATCGAAATATAATTGATACATCAAATTAAAGCCTAAAAACTAAAAATAAAACGAAACTTAATCTAAAAATAGCCCCCGTGGCATTGTACCAAAGATGCTGGCAGCATTTCCTCGGTGTATCGCTATACTTATTCGCTGGGCGAGGAAGCTGCCAGCCCTTTGGTCGCCTGTGGTGTCGACGAGTCGTTGCGCTAATTCCTTAAAAAGGAATCGGGCGCTTGGACCCCACGGGCCCAGGGTCTCGACACCGAATGCCATGAAATGATATTGGGAGCTGAGACCCTGATATTTTCAGCGTTCCTTCGGCAGCCTCCGCCGCCGCGCTCTCCATGGCCGAGGTCCGTGGCAGGTGGGACGGAGCCAACGTATCGACGCAGGTTGCGTTCCACACCAGGACCCGTCCTGTCCACCACGGTATTAGGGTCATTCCGTCCTGCCTCTTGCCATTGTCTCTAGAGACGCCGTTGGGCTCCAGAATTGCCGGCACGTTGACGGTGGCAAGAGTACGGCGGATAATATAATTGAGGGCGGCGTGTCTGAAGAGGCGACCTGCGCTCATTCGGCTTGAAAGGCCGTGGTGTCCCAGCTCGTCGAAGAAGGCACGGCAGGGGCATCAGTGGGGGGCGCAGACCTTCACACCGGGTCCAAATATGTGCTGGTTGGAGGCGGGGGGTACGCGTGCAGCCACTGGCCAGCTTCCCTTTCGGCGGCCGCCAGAAGACGTGCACGCGTGGGTCCGGAACTAGAGCTTATGAGCTGAGAAAATCCCAGGTCCGTTAATGTGTGGTTTTGCATGAAAATTTTGCCCCTGGACAAGCCATCAGCCACGCATTTCCAGCATCCAACAGGCCTACCGTCTCATAGTTTGAAGGGAAAGCCCTGAGTATTTTACCTACGAGAGCGGTAGTGCCATGTATGGATTATGGATGATAGAAATGCTGGCAATGCAACACTTGAAATTTAGCGAGTCCCACGCCTGGGACCAAGAATTCTCGCTTTTTTAGGCTTTAATTTGATGTATTAATTTTTAAGTAGATTTACACCAGTTATATTAATTAACCTTGTATATTATATTAAATGTATTTATTACTTTAAATAAAAACATTTCGTATTAAAAAAAATAATAATTGAAGGATAAACACTTACCTGAAGTGAAGTTTGACCATAATTATATTATCAGATTTGGCATACGAAGATATTTAATCTCCCGCCTAATAGCCCACCCGATGCTTAATTTGAAAATAGGTGAATACTTGACTCTAAAATGAATGAAGGGCAATAGCGGAATTGGCGCCGGGGCCGAGCCCCAAGACCGCTTGGAAGTTTTTTTGTTATTATAAATGTCTAAAATACTGTGATACCCACTTCATTGAAGATAAGTTACTACATAATACTATACATTAAATATCTTCGAATGCGACATCTCATTTAATTATGATCAAACTTCACGTCAGGTAAGTCTGTTAACCTTCAAGTAGGTGCAATTGCTCTTTTTAGGGTTCCGTACCAAAAAGGTAAAAAAAGGAACCCTTATGGTGCGACTCTGTCTGTGACTCTTAGAGCGCCATGTCTCAAAAACTACTTATGCTATCTATTTGGAATATTTATAAATATGGTTAGCCGACATTTATTGCAAAGGAACATTATAAAAGGGGCAAAAATTAATTCTAGTCACTAGGTCAAGTAGGGTATCTATCGTGTGAAAGGGTTTGATCTGTACATTTTGGAAAAAAAAAATTAAATTTTTTTTTATAAAAAAAAAGGTTTGGTTAAGTTTGCCCCTCATTAGTATGTGACGCCATACATACCAGAGGCAAATTTAATTCAAGCGGAAATTTAAGTCGGAATAAGTGAAAGTTTGTACGGAACCCTCGGTGCGCGAGTCGGACTCGCACTTGACTGGTTTTTTAGAGTGAATGACGCTATACGTCTAAGTATATATTTGTTTGATTATTTGTATTTGACTACTTACTTATTAAGAATATTATTCGAATGTTACTTAGTGCCCCCGGTCGCATAGCAATGATTGTCGCCGATAACACTAGAGGAGCAAGATCGACAGTGACGGTGCAAGCAACAAACACGGGCCTGGTTGCGGCGCAGTTCAGGTACGCGAGTACTTACCACTACTTTAATTTTTTAACGTTAGTGTTTTATATATACGTAGGGTAAACCCGCCAGTGAAAGCACCCCCTCCCTCCCCTCCTACCCCCTCCCGAGTGAATGAACAAAATCACGTTTTTTGCCTAAAATAAGAATTATAGTCATTTCTACTACTCGTATTTTTTTTTCTTATTAGTAACTGTTTCCTATGCAATGGCATCACTTGGTAAATTTATCGTCAAACAGTTTCAGCATGGCCGGCGTTTAAAGTTTACGTGTTTCTGTTTTGAAGTTTTGTATGGAGAAATTTCACCCTTGGTAAGAACAGTGCATGTTTGGAGTGACATTTGAAGTGCTTATTTAATATATACCAGTTACAAAGTTTAGTTATTTGGTTAAAAAAAAGAGTTAAACCTTCTAGAATTGTACACTTCGGTGGATTATTTTGTGAATAAGTTGTTTTTTTAGGTGTTCAATTACTGACTTATCTAATGTTCTAAAACCAGTAAATGAACATGCAAATTCAAAGTGTGTTCATGCAAATTGTCGGCTCAAATTAGTATTTTTCCTATTTTAAACATTAACGTTATGGTATTAAGCTTATTTTTTGATATTCTGTGTAGAAAACGAGCTACTGTTGGAAAATACAGTGGTTATTCATAGGCCTGAAAAATCTAGTAAATGGACTATAGAAATTTGACTTTATTCATTTACTAGATACCTACTAATCCTTTATATGAACAACATAACGACGAACGTGTTTATGTAAATTTTGTAAGGTTTACTTTTTAATTTGGACGTATTATTAAAAGTTAATTTTTCTTATTCTTAAATATGAATTCCAAGATTATTATTTTAAGTATTATTTGCTGAGCCAGACCCTCTTTTCCCAAAATTCACGTTGTGCCTTGGGTAATATATTGATTTTTTTCTTAATTTTTTATACATATTTTTATATTACTGGTGAATTACATTCATCATATTTCAATATGAACGCTTTTCTCTATACTCAAAAAGACCGAAACAACTTAAGATGCTGTTATTAATGGTACAAAAACATTAAACAAAGCAAGTAAGCAGTATAATGTGTCCAAGCCAACGGAAGGATTTGCATATATTAGTTTTAAGGTTATTGAATATGATTCAGAATAAGTATTTTTGCAGACGACAAGACATTTTTAGTATTTTGATATAACTATTAAAATGAGAAATATTTACATAATTCTCATCGATGTCGTGTAAAGCAAAGTATATTTTACTTACATTTTTGATCTCTTTAGCCTGGACTGGACTAAATTCTATGACTTAACAAAACTACGATTGTTGTTTTCTTTTATTGATAGAGATTGTACCTAATAAAGTTAACATGTTTTTTTCCAAATAATGATACTTCTGACTAATTAGCAGAGATCGGACAGGTCATCGAAAAAACAGATATGGAAATCGATATGGAAGTCGATTAGATTATGATTATCTAAAGCGGATATTATCGTAATTTAACATTTCACCTTTTTTAGTTGCATAGGTACCTGTCTGTCATGGTTTTGTCAAAGTGGCGTTCTTGAAACAGTTTTGTGACAATTTAATGTTGTCAAATTATTTTCTTATGTTGATTTCGAAATATTTTAAATATAGTAAACATAAAAACGATTAATAAGTGGATTAAGAACTATCCCGAGCTCTCTTATAATTATTTATCGTATGGCTTAAGTTCTCTACTTAGATTATTAAAATGTTAGATTTAAGGTATGCAACTGCATCCGTCGAAAGAGTCTTGAGATCCACCGTTTTCCCGCTAAATTTGGTGATGGGGCACTCGAAGACCTCTTATAATGAAGATCACAAAGAAATATTGTGTACAGCAAGTGACATTCGAATTAACATGTTAAAGAAAGATAATATTAACAAACAAGTTAGCTCAGCAAATCACAAAGAGAAGGTAGTACCACCAGCAACATCTTATGTTATGTTATGATACATTTTGCATAGCTTTGTTAATGTGTCTAATCTCTGTTAATACTCAATGGCATCAATTAATTTTCCACGCTTTAGGGCATTTTTCAATAAGTGTTTATTTTGCAATTGCAAACAATGGGAAATATGTTACAAAAAAAATACTTGGGTGTATATTACAAAGAAAAAAACCAAGAGTTAAGGAACGAAATGCGGGGTGAATTTTTGTGGATCTCTATGGATGGAGACAAAGAATAGACATGATAAAAATTTTGTTTATATTATATTGAGAAATTTGGCGATGAATGGTCCTTCTTATTGGACGTAAATGGAGACGATGGCTAATTATAATGTTTCGTTGAAATCTCAAATGTTATATAATCCAAGATTTATTTTGAAATTAAAAAAAATAATATGTGTAATATTTTGTATCGCTTATATTTTTCTTTAATGATGAAAAGAGTAAATAATAATTAACACAAATAACTTAATAAAAATATAGGTTTGTTTCAGAAAATGCAGGAGTTGATGGTTGCAAATATGTATAATACAAGCATCAGCATTGAAAAAACTTTTAAGGCGAAGAGATGGGGAAATGACCTTGCTCGTTCGGCCCGAACGTAATACTTCGAACGTGCGCGCCATCTAGTACATATTAGATGCTCTCTCTCGACTCTTCGTATCGCGCATTGACTGGTTGTGAACTATCGACTCCTTTTGCAGTATGGTGGCGCATGTTTTGAGGCTACTTTATTCCAGTTTGTTTTTTTGACCTTGCTGCTTGCTGAAATTATGTGTTGTGTCATTAGAAAGATTTTTGTTTGTGCCTATTTTAAATTATGGATTCGGAAGGATATAAAAACCTTCCGGACTGTCAACCATTTTCCAGATTCTGATGGACCCTGGGGGTATCTACTGGTATTCAGGATTGGATGATCATTGGTGTATGGTGGTGGTGGTGGTAATGGTGATGATTGGGATAGTGGTGATGATGGTGGTGATGGTGATGACTGGGATGTTGGTGATGGTGACTTGGTGGATGGTAGTGGATAATGGTGGTGGTGGTGACGGTAGTGATGATGATGATGGTGGTGGTGGTGGCGTTGATGGTGATGATGGTGGTGATGATGATGGTGGTGATGGTGATGATGGTGATGATGATGGTGGTGATGATGATGGTGGTGGTGGTGGTGGTGGTGGTGGTGGTGGTGGTGGTGATGATGATGATGATAATGATGATGATGATGATGATGATGATGATGATGATGATGATGATGATGATGGTGATGATGATGGTGGTGGTAATGGAGTTGATGGTGATAGTTATGGTGATAGTGATGGTGATGGTACCACTACCATCCACCACCATCATTGTCATCACCATCACTACCATCACCACCACCACCATCATCCACTACCATACACCACCATTACCATCAACACCATCACTATCACCATCATCATCACCACCACCATCACCACCGCCACCACCACCACCACCACCACCACAACTATCACTACCATCATCACCGCCACCACCATCACCACCACCACCATCCACTACCATCCACCACCATCACTATCATCACCAACACCATCACCACCAACGTCACCATCAACACCACCACTACCATACCACCACAATCAATACCATCAACACCACCATCACCACCACCACCACCATCATCACCACCATCACTACCATTACCATCACCGCCACCGTTCTTGTTCCCCAGTTTTAGGGACTCAAGTATCTCCAACTAACTACGTCGCACGGAACGACTCACGCCGCACAAAACACCGAGATCAATGTCAAATAATACAAACAATAACATTAAAAACAAAATAACACATCCCCGAAATAAACAACGCCTCAAAGACTCCCGGTTCGTTATAATAATAAACACAGAGCACCTTGGTATAAAGGCATGATGACTGGGTGTGAAAATCAAAATTCTAATTAGCCCGTCAGTTAGATAATACAAAAATATTGGACACGTATTTTTTGTTTTTACATAATAATAAAAAAAAATACTCAGATAAATTGCGTTTAAGTTTAGGAGTGGGGGCTCGTGACATCACTCCTAAGTAAAATTTGTACTTAAGAGTGACGTCACGCGACATTTTGACTCAATGTAGTCCGTCTTGTAGATTAATAAAAATATTGGACACGTATTTTTTCTCTTTTTACTTATTCGAAAAATAAAGAAGATATATTTTTCGAATAAGTAAAAAAAGAAAAAATACGTGTCCAATATTTTTATTAATCTACAAGACGGACTAATTTTTAACATTTAGTCATCATCCCTATTATACTGGTACTAAATTGTAGAATAGAACACATCAAAACAAAACAAACGCAATCAGTTGACGGAATGAATTCAAAAACATTATCGCTATGGATAGATGGAAGCGAGCTGGCAACAGCGTAAGCGCACGCCGCGCCGCCGTGGCATATCGCGAGCACGCAACGTCGCTTTCACTGCTAAAGCGCCTACGCTTTTACACTGATCAAATATTTAGTACGTACGACTTCATAGAAATGTAGTAGGCGAAAGTTGATTTTGGGTCTAAACTCCGTATTACACAAATTAGACTAAGTTTTTTCCTATCAGTTAGTAAACCAAAGTTTTTAAAGTACATGTGCAAAATTTGGTAATGTAGAATTGCTTACAGGCGGAAAAAAAGATGTAGAAGATTTTAAAAACCTGCTTCTTAAATATAGTTTCATCAGATAGGAACGAACTTACTCTATCAACTCATAATTAAGTATATATGTGTCCTGAAGAGTTACTTTTCAGATCTTTGCATGCTACATATAATATCAAAAAAATTGCACAAAAACACCTCCATTTCAGTGATTTGCCCACCCCTTCGCCTTAATGGAAATACCTTCACAATCATATGGTGAATTTTGGGTTACCTACCGTTGTAAATGTAATTGAAAAAGATAATTAAATAATACTGTACATAATACGACTCTATTAATCTTGTTCTATTGGCGTGTTACTATTGTTTTGCGATGACCTGTCCGATCTCTGCTAATAATTAGAGACTGATTAGTAATATCAACAGAGTTTAATGTTCGTTAGTAGTTTTTATTATAAAGTTTGGATTATAATGGCTTAATTTATACTTACTAAAACAAAAATATAGGTGTATTTACGTAAAAAAGAAACCTAATTTGAATATTTAATACATAGTACAGTACCTAACTACCGCAATTTTTGTATAATATTTACGTTACTTTTTATTTTTATGCCGATTAAAAATCTAAATGATGTTCATTCACTGACATTTACTATGTTCATTCACTAATTTTTTTGTTCATTTATTGGGTTTTATAGTTGTTTTTTATTAAAATAACTCAATAGCTATAAATGTACTGAATAATCGCAGAAATTACATTCTTGGTTATTAAATGACGATTGATTAAATTTCATGAAATCATTATAATTATTATTAAATACAGAGCAATGATTTTCCAAAGTTGAGAATTTGCTTAAGTGTTCATTCACTGGAGGTTTTACCCTATACTGAACTTGCGCTTGTTAGATATATATGGCTTTAGATTTTTTTTACCATGACTATTATTGTATTATAATTCAAATTCATCTAAATAGATAGCATCCCAGATATAGACAACTGTAGTCTCTTAGCCAAACGAAGACGGTTGCACGTTTTTAGGGCTCCTGTCTGTCTGTCTGTCTGTCTGTCCGACTATTAGAGCACCATATCTCAAAACCTACTTACGCTATCTAATTGAAATTTGGAATATTTATAAACATGGTTAACCCACATGTATTGCAAAGGAAATATTTAAACATAAATTTTATTTTCTAAAAAAAACGACGAATATGAGGGGGGAAAAACGTAGTCTAGCTACTGGGTCAAGTAGGGTATCATATGAAAGGGCTTAGCCTGCACATTTTTGAACCTTTCTTTTATTATTATTTATTGTGAATACATTTTGTTTTATGAAAATGTGAAAAGACACCATTGTGAAAGTTTGTACGGAACCCTCGGTGCGCGACTCCGAGTCGCACTTGGCCGGTTTTTTCATGTGGACATGTGTGACCGCTATATGTTCTATATAATCAAGTGGTTGATCAATTGCTGTCTGTAGCCTTAAACTGGTGAGAAATATAACTATTTCTATAGAACAGATAGCACAATATTGTTTCATTCATTCTACTTTGCAACGCGGAGACGCATACATGTCATCATAGTTATAGGACAAATGGGAAGAACCTATTTATTTACACAGTACGGTTTAGGGCACAGATGCGGGACTGTGATTCTGGCACCCAGAAGTTGGCAGAGAAGCGGGGCATAGTTTCGGAGCCGGTGGTGTTGCCGCCGCGCCAGACGCGTCGGCTGCTGGTGCGGCTGCCGCGCGCGACCTCCGCCGACCTCCAACACTGCTCGGGTACAGTACCTACAACCACACGACCATATCAAGTAATCAGACCTCTAATTAAGCTTAACCAGCGGTGTTGTGGAACACTGTGAAACACTTCAGCAGAAACGTCTCCGCCATCTCCGGCTGTGTGCATGCAGCTGTGTGCGGCGCCAGGCAGCGGATAGTCTTTTGCAGACACTTACATTTTAGAGCCGTCGGGATATTTATGTTATGGACCAAGTATTTAATGATATGATAATAATGGCAAGTGATACAGGGCCAAGTGATTAATTGTTATCTGAACTTCATTGTTTATCACATTGTCTGGTCATTATGAATATTGCTAGGTAATCGTTGGGCAATTTGATAATAAAGATACGTTAGATGGGGTGCGGGGAAGGGGGGGGGGGGGACAAAAGTGTGACATGCGTTGACCAACCAAACGTATACGATGGCAGCGTGCAGACGTGAAATATTTCACTGTTTACTATATAGCGCTTATTGTTTTTGATTAGTTTTGCATTGAAAGCGAATAACTACTAAACCCCTCCGGGTGTCCACGCACTGCTTTTCATTGGGGGAGTTACACGCAACTGCACTCTTCCGTAGCTCCCCCCACAGCTGTCCGCCAAATCGGACCCATCACGCCGAAAGACGTGTAACGATCATATGTGCACGACATTACTTTTTTTCATATAATCATATTTTTCCACCCCTTATTAATCTCATAAAACAGATTTGAACATCAAACTATAGTTACTAGATAAAAATACCTAATTTTTATAGGTATACTACCTAAACTACAAAAGTAAACAAATAGTTATATTATAAGTGCCTACATACCTATTCTTGCGTTCCCTTGTGGAGCTAGTCCAGTTGAGGAACAAGTGTGAAAGTATAATATGAAGCAGAGGTGACATTTCAGAAAGAAGAGTAATTCGTTGAGGCATTTTTAGTATAAATGGGGAATATTTGAGGAGTTGGGATCACTTTTACTTGATCGTCGAACGAGTAACATAGTCTCTGGCATTTTGAGCTAGAAAGCAAATTTTATGCCAGAATGATGTTTTGGTTCATGGTTATCAAATAAAATGGCCTTAACTGTAACAGTGATAAACTAGGGCATTTTAGACTCGCAGTAATTTATCCAGATTAGGCAGTCTGGACACTAGCCATTTATAAGTGCAGTGATTTGCCTACAAGATTCATTGATCTGGTCGGAGGAAGAGGGGACCTTACGAAGGACATGTGGGATTTCCACACCCTTGGATACCAGCTATGATTTTTGAATCTTGGTCTCCCCGTTAAATTTATGTATATATAACCATAATACTACATGGATACGGCCAATGTCTTACTTGAACGCACCTTGGAGTTTCATTATCCGCGTCAGGGGGAGACAATTACACGAGTATTAGACACAAATATCGACTTACTTATCGAACTCATTTAGGAGCTTAATTAGGGTCCCATACACCACTTTACACGATTTCATCAGATAGGAACTAATAATAAACTCTTCATTTAAATAAAAAGTAATTTCAGCATTAACATTTTGTATGGGTAACCTATGATTCTTCCAATAGGTAACTGGGATAATATTTCGCGTATATACTTTTAATAAAAAATCTACACAACAAATATCAACATTTTTAGAAATTTATCCAACAAGAGGTGAAATAATAGTTTGTATGAGAAACGTGTGATTCTTGAGTGTACATTTAAAACTAAGACAACTAATATTGTTGAAAATGTTGTTTCCTAAATGTTTTAAATAGGCATTGGGGGGAAAGGGTGGAATATTTTCATTTATCCGTTAGAAGCCATTTTTTATAGTTAGTGGTATATAAAGAAGTACCTTATCCAATATTTTTTCAGTATTATTACCTAATGTTTAATATTATCAATAGTTAAATCTCAATGGAACAATTACCTAGATCTGTTTTTTTTAAATACACGTATATAAAAAAGTAATACGAGAATTGAAACACGTACTCGTATTCCGTTAGAGATGTATGTAGAGGCGCACTAAAAAGGATTCTTTGAAATTCAAGCTATAGGTACGCGGACGAAGTCGCGGGCAAAAGCTAGTCTATAATAACGAACACGACAGATGAGTCGATAATCCTTGTTAATCGAACATAATTTGTTAAATTATGGGCATTTAACATGATTTGATCACTTCTGCCTAGCAGTTAAAAAATCACTTTTAAAGGATTTCCGGCCAGATATGGCTAGGCAGACTTATTTATTCTTAAATACACTCTTATTTCAAAACGTTTCTAATAATTTTCGTCAAGATGTCACATGACGTAAGAAGGGGTATCCAGTGGCCATCTTTGGCACCGTCTGTCAAGTACTTCCGGCCATTTCAGAACTGACAGACTTATGTTTCCTGTCTCTACGGTTAAAGGGCTAAATGATTCCATGTGTTTCGTACTGATGTCACATGACGTAAATATAACCTTAAAATTTGGACCGAAAGTGAAGGACTTTTCCAACATCCGGCCAATTTCAAGTGCGATATTCTTTTGATTCTTGCTCAGCACAAGTTTTCTAAGGGTGTGCCATCCGTTTTATCGTGATGTCATATTACGTACGCAATTTTAGACCGGGCTCACGGAGTATAGGGTATTGATGAACTTAATTATCGACTGCGATACATCACTTTTATGACCGTGTACATATAAGTCTAACCCTCCCCTCCCTCAAATCCCCCGTATTACAGTGCAAAAGGGACAACTGCAGCTGGGAACGATCTGACCTACAAAAATTGGCGAAAACAGGGTTTCGTAGTCCCCTCTATTTCCTTTTCCAAAATTGGACTAATATTAGTTTTTCTTTCACATATGTTATAATGAGCATGAGAATATTATATTCTTTAAATTTGTTTACTGAATGTTTGCTTATGGCGCAGGATAGTGGCATTTTTTGCAGTTTTAGAGGGTCTCTAATTCTTAAAGTAAACAAATTAATAAGAAAAATAAAACATAGGGGCATGGCAGAGGTTAGTATAGATTATATAAATAAATAAAACTTGCTCTAAGTTAATTATCCAGGGAGGAAACGGGGGATTATGTTTGTATGGAGTAACGGCCACTAGTATATCCTCTTAAGGACGCCGAGACCCGCAGCCACTGCCAATCACGCTTGCAGTGCCGTCCTACGGACATCGGCCGCGGAGGATCCCTAGGCTTCTGATTTGGCATTTAGATCCCCGGTGACGGGCACACGGCTAGGGTGTCTTCCACCGACCAGAACGCCAACCTCAGCCAGAAATTGCTCGGATTCCGCTAGGGGCCGCACTGTGGGCTAAAAATCGGCTTTCATACAAATAGAAACCGTCGAAAATATTCTTTTTTTTTTCTTGAAATCGCATTAGGTATTTATGATCATACTAAAAAATGAGCCTGAGGTAATTTGAACCTGTTTTTATTTTTTTATAGACATCTTAATAAAAACATGTATGAAGAATAAGGGTAAAAGAGGTGAAGCGCTGAAAGTGCACGTTCAACACAAATATCCTTGCATATGCGTATGGTAACAATTATTTATGATTTTTTGTTATTATTAGAATTTCTGACTTGGATACACTTTTTTATTTAAATCAAAAAAATAAAACATTTTTTTTTAACTTTTTTATTTTTAATTTGTTCTGTGTTTAATTGTAACCTAGGAAAATCATTTTCAGTCAATTCGAAAGATAAACGGATAGTTTATTCATTATTTTTGTTTAACTTTCTACGGAGTCAATATGAAAAGTTAGGAATATCTAGTAAACTACGGAAAAATATCACTATATCCTGCCAAGAAGTAATTAATGGTCACCATCATTATTTAATTTTTGACACGCCGAAAATTAATGTAGTAAATCTATTTTCTTTTAATTAAAAGGTCATTAAACCCTTTACTTACATGTCAACTAGGTAATATGGGCTGCATAAGTGGATGGTCATTGTTAAACGAGAATGCCTTGAAGCAATACGAGACGCTTACGCTACGTGCTATACTTCATTAGTTTCATGGGATTCCAATAGATGGCGCTGATAACATCCTTTAAAGTAAAAATATTTTATTCCGTTGGTAAGCGGAGTCAGTTTGTTTATTATCGGTGTTGTCCAAATCCAGAAATTATAGAATGTATCTTCGATTATTTATTAAATGTTTCTAAGGATAGTCTAAATTCGAATCATATTAATCTACTACCGATGATGATTTACGCAAAATCCAAAAACACTATCTTTCCTGTAACTGTTGCTAGGATTCGAACTCTGGGCCACTTAGACGTTTTAAACAGCTGCATTCAGCCCCTCAGCCATTGAGACTTGGTGAGGGTTAATGAAATTTCTTACCATATTCAGAATGACGTAAGTTTACAAGAAATTCAAGTAATGCGTTTAGTATCAATATTTTTTAATCGAATATTTTTTTAGGTTTATCTAAAAGTAATTGTAATTTTACACCAACATTAATAACAAATAATAAATTCACTTGGTATTCGTTTTTTAAAAGTGCAACAATTACTTATTGGTTTATACTCATACTTAGAGGGTAGACTTAAAACATAAATATACCGTTCTAGTTTTTATTACAAAGAAACGGCTCATCCGCTAGCAATAGCCATTCCCGTCGGTTCGATTGTCTTGTTTGATTGCTTTTTATTACTTATCAAGTTTTAAAATGAATTATCATTACAACATCGATTTAGTGAAAAGGTCACAGATAATGCCTTGCATAATGAAGGCAAAAATATGGCAGAAATTGCCAGAGAAACCGGTGTAAATGTAAGTTTTGTTTTATATATAATACAAATATAATAAATATATTTTAACGATATCTGTATTATACCATATTTCTAAATATTGTTGCAGAGACAAACGGTTGCTTTATGGATGCAACGATTCGGAGAAGAAGGGTCATTATTGCACCGCCAAAGAACTATTGACCACGGCTGATTGACGCACAGCAGCGTCGTTAGTCCGGGAGTATGAAGTAAACGGTTTTCAAACAACTAACCATTACCTACGCCCGTTTATATGACACAAAAGTGGACACTATTCGCCGTGTCCTTCATAGTGAACGATTGCAGTATCGTAGGCATGCGGTCAAACTTTTACTAACACCACATCACAAAGAACAAATATTTTAGTTCGCCCGGGAACACTTAAATGACGATTGGAGCAATGTCATGTGTACAGATGAAAACAACATTTTATATGTGGAGTCCGGTCGTATTACTGTGAACATGTGGGGTTGGATGAGTGCTTATCCGGGAGAACTGGTCCGAGTGCTGAGTCGGGCAAAGAGTGTTGACTATTACAATGTGCTGGAAGAAACCGTGTTACCAACTATTAAGAATGTCTATCCAGAGAAAAAATGATCAGTAACTACGTTTATTAAGATAACTGTCCGGTCCCAGACATCGTTCGCAAATTGTGCGTGAGTGGTTTTACCAGCACAATAATATAAATGTCATATCGTGGCCTACTAGATCACCTGACTTAAATTCCATAGAAAATGTATGGGGTGTTGTTATCGTTTAACGTTGTCATCATCAGAATATTCAATAATGACATGTTTTAAGTGTAATAATGAAATTACCTATGAATAAAGTATTTTTGAATTTGAATGTGATGAGCAAAACGCAGAAATATTGGAGATACACTGTGCTAGCATTTGGGATAGTATTCGTGGTTCGGGTCTGTGTCAAAATTTCTTAGAATTTATGCGTTCCCGCGCTTGCAAGCAGTTATAGATAAAAATGTGATAATTAGCTATATATTAGTTGCATTACTAACTTTTTAACTATTCTACAATACTACATTATTTTTATTGTTTGAAATTGAAAAATATGGTTATTTTTTTTTAAGTCTCTACTATGACAATAAATAACTTTCTTTTGTGTTATTCAGTTTCTTACAATCTTTTTTCATGACACTTTGACTAATTGATAAATGATAAGCAAAATTGAATCGAACAGCAACATTTAAATATTACAGTTAACTAACTATTTATAACCAGGTCTCAGTTTTATTTTATACTCAATTGTATTCAGTAATAAAATAAGACAAGTTTATTTTGTTAAGGTGAAGCTTTTATCCTCTTTCTGATTTCAGGAACGAATAATTAAGCCGTAGCCTCAACAAAGTATCTAAATTGTTTTGTTTTTGTTTTTCACTTGAATATATTTAAAAATAAGTACTGTGTGAATTATAAAGTTTGTTGAATTTTTTTATTGTTTTATTATTGTATATCCATTAGTCCTTTAGGTTAATTTTACGCACATACCCATTTATCTAACTTCATAGTAATAATGATAAAAAACACTCCTTATTCAGTGGGGTTTTCAACAAATAAACCTTTACTTTGTAATGATTACATTATGCAAATTTTTCTTAATCTCTATCACGTTGATATAAGGTCCAATTTTCTTTGCACGGCATTTAAGCTATGCATGTGAGCTACCAGTATTCCGGTTTCGTCAATTACCGTAATGACTCGATGGCTTAGGCGAGCGCACCTCCGGTGGTTAAGAAGAGGTCGGAGTTCGAGCCTAGGCTCACGAGGATACTTTTTCCATTTTAGTGACCGTTTGTTTCATTTGAGTTTTAATGTTATTACAATTTTATTGGAATAACAGCAACGTCGCGTAAGCCAGACATTCTTTCTCAGCGTTCGGTGAAGAACACACCTTTGTCTGTAAGGGGATGTAGCTTACCCACATAAAGTGATTCAAAAAGAATTCATTTAACCACAGTAACTGTGGCAATATGTTTTTTTGAAATGTGATCGTTAATTTTGTGAGTGTGATCCAGACGAAGGGGTGAGTTTAGAGTTAAGATATCGTCCGGAATGTTAGATAGTCGCTTTTAAAGTACTGTTCAGTTACAATAAGTGTTTTCATTGTTTTAGCGTTTGGACATGCCCTTCGAATTACGGAATAATTGCCGCTTTCGCTCGTTATTCGCAAAATCGTAATTTTGTTACGTCTGAGGATTATTTCGTCGCTAGCCGGTGGCATCTTGGATAGGCAGGGTTCCATACCAGTTAAAATCCCTCCTGGCGCCTAACATTAGTTCATAAGTTAGTCATAAGTAACTTGGTTAGTTATCTAGTTGTTCATTAAACCTATTTTTGCAATCAGCACAGCGGTTTATTAATTTAACATGTTGTCAACCGATAACAAATAGCGCCCAACGGAATAAAACGGTTAATAGTTAAAACTTAATCTTAATTTGTAATTTGTGTGGTTATTCAAATACTTTTGTAGCAGTGAAGTAAAGTACAGAATATTGTAATAGTAATTATCATTTAGTATTAAGTTGGTTGATGTCATTTCTATCGCGGTGTTAATTGTTTTTTTTTGTGGATTGGACATACTGTATGTTACAAACATTTAACAACTGATATTGCATTGTTAAATATTATTAAATCATTGCTTAAGACCGGTGCAATCGACTTCAAATAGGTCTATATAATGTCAATAACAGTATAAAGCAGCTTTGTGGACATTTACTTAGCATTGTCGTTGCAAGTTAACAGGGTAGGCTTTATTTAAGGATTGTATGGAGTGCCTATTTAGTCAATACTTAGTTATTTTATTAGTGTTAATATTTAGGATAACAATACAGGATTTGTAAAATTTACCTATAATCTTAATTTAAGGCGCATTGAATTACTTTCTGTGGGTTTGATATTTTTAACTAACGAGACCATGGATCCCAATTTTTTACTCAAAGATGAGTTAGAATTCGAGCTGGCTTTTCGGGGTGTTGCGGTTAAGAATTCGGTTCCGGTAATGAAAAATCTTCTCAAAGAACTAATGCTAAATGATCCCTCAGGAGTATCAGGGTCCGAGAGTAAATTTCTGTTAACAATCAGGGAAAACCCAGCTGTGGAGCTGAACACGTGCAAATCAAAATTAGACATACTGGGAAATTATATAGCTGAAATAGAAGGTAAGCCAGATAAAAACTTATTTAGGAGATTAGTATCTAGATTATACCATGTCATCAATAGGCTTAACCTGATACCGCCTGGAAGTGAAGGGGCAGTACAGGTCACATTGACAGAAAAGGCATTTTCGCTCATAAGTAGACTAGAAACGCAAGATGACTTGTCAGACAATGAGGATTTAACTGGAGACGACAGAAAGGTATTGCAGGACACATTAGGGGATTTAGGCGTCAGAATTTAAGAAAAAATCGATAAGGCCAGAGAGGTAACTTCAAAGGTAACTGAATTGGAGGGAAAAGCAAAAGAAGACCCATTGGTCAAGCATGGCGTTAATGTTGTAGTAAATCAAATGGATAGAATAGCGGGCAGTAAGGACAGGTTACTACGCACTTCCATGTTAGATGAGGAGTTTCCTACACGGAAATTGGTTTCTATTGCTCAGTGGGGAATAAAATTTTCAGGCAATAATTTGAGTGTTAATGCTTTCATTGAGCGAGTAGATGAACTAAAAGACGCGAGAAACGCAACAGATGCAGATCTTTGGCGTTATGCCATAGATTTATTTGAAGGAGACGCGTTAATATGGTACCGCGCCAATAAGGAATATGCTAATAATTGGGAAGAGTTGGTAATTCTGCTAAAACGTACCTTTCAGTCCCCGTTTTACCAAGAGGAGTTGCTGTCAGAGATTAAAGCACGTACTCAGGGTAGAGATGAATCGGTGGTGATTTATATGGCAATAATGCAAAATATGTTCAACAGGTTACCCTCGAAGATCACGGAAAATGAAAAAATCATGATTATTTTGCGAAATCTTCAACCATATTATCAACGTGCGGTATGTAGAGACTACTTTACGTCGCTTATAGATTTGGTGAATGTTCTTAGAGTTATAGAGCGGACAAAAGTTAGTTGTGATAATTTTCAAGAACCGAAACTCCTTAGAAATCCACTTGTGCCAGATTTGGCGAACAGACTAGAAGTAGTTCCGAGAAATGTGGAAGTAAATGAAGTGGGCAACACACTAAGAAGTAAGGCAGTAGGGGGGTATGAGAAAAGGTGTTGGAATTGTCGCGAGTCTGGGCATTTGTTCAGAAATTGTCCTACACCAAAGCAACGGTTATTTTGTTATCGCTGTGGACGTTTCGGTATTAAGGACTGTGGGTGTGCCAAGGGAAACGCAGGAGGGAAAGTTACAAGGTCTGCCCAGTAAACTTACCCTGGGTTGAAAGTAATAGTGCAGATTGGCAGGAGTGGTTGTTAGTTGAAAGGAATTATTTTTTAAGGAGTGATAAAGAATTGTGCCCTATGTTAGTAAGTAAGGAAATGGATAATAGATCCTATGTAGTAGTGGATATATTGCAGCTCCAATGCGTGGGATTATTAGACTGTGGAGCGAATCGTACAGTGATAAATGTGGCACAGGCAGAATTATTACAGTCACGGGGACTTAAACCTATAAAGGTGAACTGTCAAAGGTAGCTACAGCTGATGGGACGAATCATGAAGTAGATCATATGTACTACGTTTCGATGCGATTTGACAACCAGTTTAAAGTAATGCCGGTATTAGTAATGCCAAACCTGAAACAGGACCTTATATTGGGTAAGGATTTCTTTGATCAGTTTGGTATCTATTTAAAGCTTAAGAGTGAAGTAGATCTTAACGAGGCGAACATTGCAGCTTTGACGATTAAAACGAACGCAGTCATATCCAGAGATTGCTTAGACGGAAAGCAACAAGAACAGTTGTTGGAGATCATTGACGAAATGAAACGATCAATTGGCGCGGGAAATTTAGGTAGAACAGAAGTATTAACCCACACTATCGACACGGGGGATGAAAAGCCAATTTACCAAAAGCAGTATAACTTCTCGCCAATAGTAAAAAAAGAAATAGAAAAGGAGTTAGGAGACATGTTAGCTAAGGATGTAGTCAAACCATCAATTAGTGGATGGTGTTCACCGGTATTGATTGTAAAGAAACCAAACGGGGAAAACAGACTATGTCTGGATAGCAGGCAGTTGAATAGGGTAACAAAAAGAGACACATATCCATTGCCTAGAGTATCGAACATTATAGATAACCTTCGTAATGCGAAGTATTTAAGCACAAGTGATCTTAAATCTGCTTTTTGGCAAATACCTCTGTCAGAATGCAGTAAAGAGAAAACGGCGTTTGCAGTCCCCGGTCGGGGATTCTACCAGTTTAAAGTGATGCCTTTTGGCCTGGTAAATGCCTCACAAACACAGCAAAGATTAATGGACATGCTCTTTTATTCGAACGAAGACAAAATATGGACATATTTGGATGACATAGTAGTATGCTCAGCAAACTTTGAGGAACATTTGGTGCTCTTAAAGAAAGTGATGGACACATTGCACAAAGCCAAGTTAACGATCAATATCGATAAATGTAAATTTGCCCGCGCTAGCTTACGATACTTAGGCTATGTAATAGATAAAGATGAATTAAGGACAGGTCCCGATAGAGTTTCAGCAATCTTAAACTTTCCAAGACCAAGAACCTATACCGATCTGAAACGTTTTATTGGGCTAGCAAGTTGGTATCGACGATTTGTCCCAAACTTTAGCAGCGCCGTTGCATAATTTGACAAAAGGTAAAAAGAAAAAAGCGCTAATCTGGACAGAAGAGGCGGAATCGGCGTTTATAAAGCTGAAAACCTTTCTTACAACCACACCTGTGATGACATGTCCAGATTATTCGAGACCATTTATAATACAATGTGATGCGTCAAACACAGGAATAGGTGCAGTGCTATGTCAAAAAGAGGGCGATACAGAACAACCTGTAGCGTATTTGAGTAGAAAGCTGACAGACCGTGAATGTCGTTATTCAACTTCCGAAAGAGAACTTCTGAGTGTAGTGTATGCAGTTGATAAATTTAGGCCATACATCGACGGTGCACACTTCACCGTGATCACAGCGCTCTACAATGGTTGCCCAAGATGAAAGATCCTCATGGCAGGTTAGCTAGATGGGCCATGAAATTGCAACAATTTAGCTTCAACATAATTCACAAGCCAGGTAAGAATCATACGGTCCCAGATGCTCTGTCACGGATAAATATCGTTTCCGATGTATCAAGTGACATTAATGAAACAATAATTATAATGCACGTGTTTAATAATTGTGTTATGGTTTATTTGTTCACCTTCTTGCAACTGTCATATGCGCACAGACTCTCTCAAAGCCCGTTCCAAAATCAACTATGATATGATACATCTTCCCCCTTACATTGTTAAATCAGTCTCATAATCTCTGAGATAACCTGGAGGTCTAATAATTTGTTTTGGTCTACCAGCCGAGTCTTCACAGTTACTCGAAGATTGTTCAGGTTGGTCATGCTGTTGGTGTTCCAAATTAATATTAACATCTTGTGATACTTCAGTTTCTATTGGGATAATATGTGATCCAGAATGATCCTTTATTGGAGTAAATGAAGGCTTTAGTTGTGACGAATTTCTTCGTAAAATAATACCATGATCATCCTTAATCAGAAATGATCTTGGAGAATGGTGAAGATTAACAATTTTGGCTGGCAACCATACATTGTATTTGCGATATACTACATCTTGCCCCTTTTGAAATGTATAATTATAATGTTTGGCACTCTTATCATAATTTGTTTTATTCATAATATTTCTTTTGTTTTGATATATAACGAAATCAGTTACAATAAATTCCATATAATATCTTTTGTTTTTTATCTTAGCTTCCAACAATACAGTACCAAATACTTCAATTCCTGTATTGTTGTACAAGGTTCCAAAATTATCATTTTTCTTTGTTTTAGTGTGTGATAGGCACTCAATGGAATCAAATTAACATCCGACCCAGTATCAATTTTAAACTTATAACTTTTAGTGTCCTCTAATAATAATGTTTGAGTCCACTCCATAGAACACACCTGTTTATTGACACTTCCACAATAGAATTCACCATCGCTGTCATCCTGAGTCAGTTGATTGTTCGCTATAGCCTTTACAAATTTGCTTCGACAAACTGTAGCAAAATGGTTATACTTGTTGCATTTTGTGCATAATTTTCCTCTCGCAGGACATACACTGAGCCTCCGTTCATGCTGCTGACCACACCATTTGCATTTCCAAACTATATTTGATGGGTTTTTTTCTACTTTACTGACTTGTGTGCTGGTACCTTGAACTTCAGCCGCCTGCTGTCTTCCTATTTCTGCCAAACGAAACCTTGCAATGACAGCATCCAGCTCTGCATCACCAGTTATTATAAGCTTCTTTTGGATGTCCAAATCATTGGTCCCAAGAACCAATCTATCACGCACTGCCTCTTCGTCAGATTTAAATTTGCAGTCCTTAACCAATTTTTTATTATCCGTTAAAAAACTATCAAATGATTCATCTTCTACTTGTCTTCTGTTATAGAACAGAAATCTTGAATGTAACACATTTGTTTTAGGTTGACAGTAATCTCTAAATCATGATTTTACAAGTTCGAATTTCTTGATTTCTTCTTCGGTGAGGTTAAAATTGTTAAATATTTTTAGTCCATCTTCGCCGATAACGTTCAACAAAATTGCTATCTGCCTTTCTTCGTCTGATTTATTCAATCCGGATGCTCTCAGGTATATGTTTAATGCCTGTTCAAAGATTCTCCAATTTTCTGATAAATTTCCTGAAGAAACATTCAATTTCTCTGGTAGGTTAAATGCTGCCATCGGCATGTTTATTACCGATTTTCACTAATGGTTCGAAATATTTAGACTGCGCCATGTATCAAGTGAGATTAATGAAACAATAATTATAATGCACGTGTTTAATAATTGTGCTATGGTTTATTTGTTCACCTTCTTGCAACTGTCATATGCGCACAGACTCTCTCAAAGCACGTTCCAAAATCAACTATGATATGATACATCCGAAATAAATAATTTAGAAATATTAGATCATCATATAGACGAGTGGTACAGGCAGAAAATTAAACAAGTGTCTAAACAAACAGGAAGTCCTGAGTGGAATATCGTCAATGGACTCTTGTATAAAAAATGAGCTTAAAACCTTATCCCAAGCTAGGAGCATGGAAATTAATGGTACCAGAGGTCCCTCTAATGGTTCGAAATATTTAGACTGCGCCATGTATCAAGTGAGATTAATGAAACAATAATTATAATGCACGTGTTTAATAATTGTGTTATGGTTTATTTGTTCACCTTCTTGCAACTGTCATATGCGCACAGACTCTCTCAAAGCACGTTCCAAAATCAACTATGATATGATACATCCGAAATAAATAATTTAGAAATATTAGATCATCATATAGACGAGTGGTACAGGCAGAAAATTAAACAAGTGTCTAAACAAACAGGAAGTCCTGAGTGGAATATCGTCAATGGACTCTTGTATAAAAAAATGAGCTTAAAACCTTATCCCAAGCTAGGAGCATGGAAATTAGTGGTACCAGAGGGACTACGGAAAGAAATATTTAAAGAGTGTCACGATAGTGCCACAGCAGGACACCTAGGAATTCGGAAAACGTGTTATAAAATTAAACAAAAATACTTCTGGCCTGGTATGCTGCAAGATGTTAAGACATACGTACGTGGCTGTGAAAATTGCGCTAAACATAAGGTTTCTCAAAAAGTTCCTTATGGCTTGATGGGGCGTCATAGAGAGGCTTCGGGACCATGGCAAGTGGTATCTTTAGATCTAATGGGACCCTTCCCAAAAAGTAAAAAGTGCAACACTATGTTACTTGTGTTATCCTGCTGGTTCAGTAAATTTACGCTTTTGTTTCCCTTAAGGACAGGAAAGGTAGAGAAAATATGTGAAATTCTTGAGGGTAAATTTTTGTTATTTGGTGCTCCATGGGTGATTATCTGCGATAGTGGGAAACAGTTTGTATCCCACTTATTCAACGATTTGGCCAGTAAGTACAATTACAAAATTTGGTACACTCCAAACTATCACCCACAGGGTAACCCTACGGAACGCGTAAACAGGGTAATTAAGACTATGATCGCGACATATACAAAGGCAAAAAATCACAATGAGTGGGACGCATATCTACAGGAATTTGGCAATGCAATAAGAACGGCATTACACGAGACAACAGGATATACACCCTCTTATCTATTCTATGGTCGTGAAACATCAGTGCCGAATCCCTATACGATTGACTTTGCCGAGGATTTTGACAGGGGCGAACCGATAAAGAAAAGCGAAACCAGTTACATAAACGACTTGAATTTTAGGCATAACGTTTTTGATGAAGTGCAGACTCGCTTGAGGACTGTACACGAGAAAAGTAGGCAACATTATAACCGAGGAAGAAGGCCGAGTAACTTCCAGGTGGGAGACATTGTTTGGCGAAGGACAAAATTTTTGTCAAACGCTCAAAAAAAATTTAAGGCAAAACTAGCTCCGAAATTTGAGAGAGCGGTGATTGTAAGCAGACTGTCTAATAATATTTATCGCCTACATAACGCCTATGGAAAAGATATAGGAGAGTGGCATGCCAAAGATCTCAAGTAAAAAAAAAAATTATACATTTTTAATGTTTTTTTTTTTGTTGAGGGAGAGGGTATATGTAATGATTACATTATGCAATTTTTTCTTAACCTCAATCACGTTGATATAAGGTCTAATTTTCTTTGCACGGCATTTACGTTATGCATGTGAGCTAACAGTATTCCGGTTTCGTCAACTATCGTAACGACTCGATGGCTTAGGGGAGCGTACCTCCGGTGGTTAAGCAAGAGGTCGGAGTTCGAGCCTAGGCTCACGAGGATACTTTTTCCATTTTAGTGACCGTTTGTTTCATTTGAGTTTTAATGTTATTACAATTTTATTGGAATATGCAAAAGAACGAGTAACTTATTGTATAAGCATTTGCTTCTACAATTCTTTTGTAAAGATTAAGCAGGGATTCCTTTAAATATCTTTTTTGTTTCTTCATTTTATTTTTTGTAATAAATTCACGTTTACCGGGACACATCCGACTATTTTCATCATTTTCAAGAAACAGTTCAACATCCTCACGAATGTTTTCCATCTTCGATTCAACCTGAACTGTGTGATCTGATTCAGTCTTTAATATTTTTTTCGTCTTTATTTCGGTTTATTATAGCGTTCGTTTTTTGGCGTAGCCTAAAAATTTGTTTCTTAATATTGTTTTTTTTTTAATCACGAATTTTTTTGTTCAGATAGTTCATTTCTTTATTTGTTTTAAACCTATAACTACTAAGCAATATCTGTGACGGTGAAGGTATTCTTTTTTTGGGTGTTATCTTGGGTTTAGAACTTTCTGAGTAACAGGTAGACACAGAGCTATTTGAACTGACTCTTGAGATGGATATCCTAGAACATGAAGTCGGCGTTGAATTTATTGAACGAACGTTGACTAACTCGTTTCCACTGGTAACATTATCTGAATACTTCTCTAGGTTACCAAAAACTTCGATTGGTGTGCGTGACGACGGCAGGGGAGTCGAAGAAGTAATTTCTAGAGAGTTTTTAAATGTCAAACTCTCAGAAAGCAATGGTTTATTACAAATATTGCTTTCCAATATATTTGGAGATCCACGTGTGTCTGTAGAATACGTCGTATTAGTTGCGTCGCGATGGCTTTGACCATGACCACCCGAACGAAGATTATACCTGGACGTCTCTAGTGCAGGAGATGATGTTAAGGGATCGTTTTTCTGACGGGATTGTTCGTTTAGTTCTGGTAATGTGATCTCTGGTTCAGACTCTACTTCCTCAATAGTCTTAAATTTTTGACCTTTAGCCTCTGATAATTTGCACGAAATCCCTCTCTATTTCTTTCCCTCAATTTTTTTTGTTTATATGGAGGTAGTTCACTTATTGGTAAAGCCTTTTTTTCTTGTTTTCTTCTCTGATACCTTGCCTGATCCTTTTCCCTAAACTTTCTATGTAACTCAGGATCATTTCTAATTTTTTCCCGTCTCCTACGGTCTCTGTCTCTTTTTTTCTGAAGAGCATCTTCACTTTTTGGCTTCCCCATGCTGAAACGGAAGAGCTTTTTTTATGATTATTGAACGGTTTTATATTTAAGTATGAAATGTACGTTGATTTTTATCAGATTAACGGTTAAAGAAAGCCTTGAGAGGAAACCAGTCAACATTTGCATAGAAATTGGATCAAAATAGCTCGCCTGGCAAACTATTATATATCCATGACTGATAATGGTGATAGTAAAAGCTATGTTTTGAATAATATAAAAGTAACGTAGTACTTTAGGAACAAACACACAGGCCGTTAGAGTTATAGGTAGGTACGTAATTATGTATGTAGTTTAATTATTTTGATAAGTCATAATGTATACTATATGCTCTCGCTTCGCTTACATACATATTATATTTTTATATCGGTGCATGGCGTAAAGAACTTATACGTCGAGATATAAATTTGAAAGAATTTGAATTTCGACTATAAATGTCAAAAGATTTAAATTTGTACAGATTTTATCGACTTTCTTCACGCCATGCACCGATATATTCGCTTATATATATTTTAGGTAATACTATTATAAAGTGGTTCAATTCTAATTAACACCCTCATTTTCGACGCGTGAATTAGACGCGTAAATTAGAGATTCTTAAAAAACGCAAAATAACTTTTTATAAAAAGATGTAATAACCTACATAATCTAGTACCTTTTTAATAATGCGACCTTTAATGTATACTGTAACTCTCAGAGCACAATAACTCGTCGATTTTTAAAATGTGAACGTGTTAATTAGAAATTACGTGAACCAAAATGCGTGAATTAGATACTTACATTCATAGACCGCGGCCCGTTCACAACTAACACAACCATCCCTCACGGGGCTTTGGGCACGACTGGTGGCTTGACCGAAATGCGTTAGCGAGATCCGTACCTACCTTCAGAGCACTTGTGTGATCACAACCGAACGCGTCGCGTTAATTATTATACGTTTCAGGACAAAGTTACTTTATTTTATATCTTAGTGATAAATGACTGTATTCACTAGGTTTTTTTTTGCATACAAAACATATATTCTTTTGTTCAAATAACTTGCTTACATTGGTTTTTCTTCATGTATATCATCAGGAGAAATTGGAATGTAAATAATTTGGGTATTAGGACGCGACGTGTTAATTAGGAGAATAGGACTGTAAGGTTTTTTTCTACCCGAAGAGTTTTAGATATATCTTTGAAAATTCATGTACAGCTCAGTATAAATATTATCTACGATAAAAAAATATGAGTTATGATAAAATGTATAATTTTATATTTTTAAAGTGTGAAGACAAGCAAAAGTGTTCGTCTGGAGAATGACCGTCCTATCATAGCTATGAATTCAGTCATGTTTCAAATTGTTAATTGTAAATTTCTGATGTTTTAACATTAAATATTTTCATACAAAAATATGTCTAAAATTTGTATTTTCATTATGAAAACATGTAACATAATATTTTTAGAGCAACCTTATGTTAATGATATTTTCTTCTGTTTCCGCGATTATTACTCATTGAAATAAAACAATTTAACGGATTATATCGCGTATAATATCTCATTTTAGTTCCCGACGTTTCGGAAGCTTTCCAGCTCTCCATGGTCACGGGTGGACTGAGAAAAGATGTATTTTCCTCTGTCAAAGTTACAATGTTTTGATTGATAGCCCATAGCCATAACAAAGGTAGGTATTATTTGGTTTGAAAAATTTATACAAATAAATGCAGGAAGTAAAACGAATTATTTTCTAATTCCTAATCACAGCCAGTTCATTTATTTATTGTTTCTTTTAAAATCCATATAGTTCGCACTTGCAATACTCATGTCCTAGTATGCTATTTTAAGACAGGAATAATAAACATAAGTTGTTCTTTAACTATAAGCCCGCCTATTGTCATTATTTATTTCTCTAGTTTTTTATTTTGTGTAATTAAATTTTGGTATTCAATTAATTACACTAGTTGTTTATAACTGTATAAAATTCATATCCGTTCAAGATCTGTTTTTCGAATAAGTTTAAGACCGTGAATTCGTGGATAAATTCTTCATACTTACGTTGTATAAAATGGTGGCAACAGATTTTGTAACGATACTTTCTTTGACATATCGCCAATTGCTTTAGGAGGGCAATAGCTAACGTGGCAACATTACACAATTTGTTAAGAAGAAGGGTATACCACTTGTTAAATATAGTTAGATGTCGTAAAATCGGTGTAAGTTTTTTTCAATTTGATGAATAATAGTAATTATATTATATATAACATACATTTTAGTAACTACAAGACTATTACATTTAATTAAGTTATTAAAATCGTCAGTTTCGTTCACAACGACGCCATCTAGTTAAGTTTTGCAAAGTTAGCCTGCAACCGGCCAAGCCATTATCGCCCGCAAGGTGACCATCCAATTTTGCAGTCGATAGTACATAATGGGATGACCATACAGGATTAAATGATTCGCTAATATGATACTATAAGCTTGAATGAAGCCGATTTTCAGCCCACAGTGGGTCGATTTGGTGATATTTTATGATAATATTATGTTTTGGTTTAATGTGAAAAATAAAAAGAATAGTAATGAGTGAAACATGTTTCTTACCACTGTAACCAATAGGGTGATAGACATTATGTGGAATGACATTTCATATGCCCGGGGCCATTATGAAAAATGACCCATTTATTACTTGGTCCGTAACATATATATCAGAATATCCACGCATGGCGCGCTTGGCTTTAAATGGACTGATTTTGGCAAGATCCTTTAATATCACTTTTTTAAAGCTTTAATTAATATGAATCTTACATTTTTTATGCAGTTTATCTGTTAAATGGAAATGACGAGTCTGTCGCTGTTCGGGACACAGTCATGAAGAAGGGCGACCAATGCTACTGCGTGTGGCATTGTGACTGCGTTTGTTACGGTATATATTACACATTTATGTATAAAATTTGCAGACTAAAAGTTTAAAGGATGCTATTTTGAAACCATTATACAAAAAACCGGACAAGAGCATGTCGGACCATGCTCAGTGTAGGACTCCGTAGTAGGGATTGCGATCCGGTCCGGCGGATACGGTAATCCGGCCGGATCCAGTACTTTTTGGCGGCCACCGGATCCAGTAGGCTCAGATACTGAACGCCACAACGGACATACACACGGACTACCCAACCCAAGAAAGCTGATTTTGATATGGTGAAAAGTTGAGTTAGGATAACAATGTCCAGAGTCAATAAGATCTAGATCTAGTTAAGCTTCAAAGAACGATATCATTCTTAGTTAATCTCTAAGACGTTAATTTTGTTTAATGGTTTATGTTTGGTTGGCCAAAATATTTAGTTTGTTATTATATTTATAATATGTATCTTACCTATTATTGAACGTTCAATTATGTGATGTGATAACTCATTAGCTATTAAGGAAGATTCTAGTATTTTATTATTGTTGATGTCACCTCTTATAGTATTAATAAAGTTGATTAAATAGTATATAGTGGAGAAGAAAAGTGAGGTCAAAGTTAATGAACGATTATGAATTATGAATCATGATCTTCAATACACCAAATTAGTGGTAAATTCTTTGATTTGGCAATTAAAACTTTAAAAAGTTTCTTTCATTAAAGTGTTATTTTTATTTTTTTATAATGAAGATTTAGTTTTGTTATATTACTAGGTTACTACATAATATTTTCTTCTGTTTCCGCGATTATTACTCATTTAAATAAAACAAATTAACGGATTATATCGCCCTTTGCAGAGTGCAGGCATTTATAAGCTGGACTGCGACTGTGGTCTTTCATACATTGGTCAAACGAAACGCATTGTATCAACCCGGGTGAAGGAGCACATAGCAGATGTCAAGCACAGTCGGTGTAATAGGTCTGCATTCTGTGAGCATGTCATTGACAAACCAAACCATTCAATTAAGTTTGATAAACCTTCCATCCTTGCCAAAGAAAAAAGATATTTTTTCCAGAATGCTACGCGAGGCTATTGAGATTAATAAGCATCCTAATTTCAATAGAGAAGATAGATTGTCGCTACCACCAGCTTGGGATCCTGTAATACATGTCATCAAGGAACAAGCGAAACACAGGACTGAAAAACCTTAATTTCCGAACGGTGTAAAATATCTTATCTGTTAAAAAGTTGTTTAATAGTATGTATGTATGTAAACACTTTATTGTACAAAGTAACCAGTTACAAATGCAATAAACTTAAAAGATATAAGTACAAAAGCGAACTTATCCCTATTAGGGATCTCTTCAATAGTCTCTATTTTTTTTTAACATGCTTTTATTAGGTCGACATGTATGTAACTAACTATGTAATGGAATCTAAGGTAACTAATTTAACTATCTTCCAAGGATCGTGACTTATGATCCTGTGTCCCCTAGGAGGGGCAGAGGGCGTTCACAGTGACGCTTGATTTCACTCCATGTCTTCCCTATGTTCTTGGCTTCGTCGAGTATGGATCGCCGCCAGGTATGTTGGGGACGACCACGTTTTCGCTTTCCTTGAGGGTTCCAATCCATAGCCTGTTGAGGGATATGCTCGGGCCCTCTTCGCAGTGTGTGGCCAATCCAGTACCAATTGCGGCGCTTGATTTGCTGGTCGATCGGAGTTCACCGTAGCATGCTCATTTGTGATTTTCTCGGGCCAGTAGATTCCGAGTATTCGACGAAGACATCGGTTGATGAAGACTTGAAGCTGGTGCGAGGTGAGCTTGGTTACCTTCCACGTTTCGCACCCGTATAGCAGCACAGACTTTACATTTGACCTGAATTTTTTAAATTTTATTCTCCGAGTCAGTTTTCGTGACTGCCATATGGGTCGCAGCTGAGCGAAGGTTGCTCGGGCCTTGGCGATACGTGAAGTGATGTCTTCTTGAGTTCCTCCTGCATCTGACACGACGCTACCGAGGTAGGTAAATTTGTGGACGCGTTCCACTACCTCTGTGCCCATAAGCAACGATGTAGAGTTCCTCACACCAGATCTTAGCTCCTGAGTCTTCCGGGTGTTGATTTTCAGCCCAATGTTTGCCGCCTCCGCTCTTAGATCGTCCAGCTTAGCTTGCATATCCGTGCGTGTGTGGCTTAGAAGACACAGATCATCTGCATAGTCCAAGTCTTCCAGGACGTTGGAGATTCCCCACTCTATTCCACGGCGCCCTTTGTCACACACACAGCGCATAATTCCATCAAGCGCAATCAGGAACAGAAGAGGCGATAGGAGGCCACCTTGACGAACACCAGCATTGACGATGATGTCTTCATAGATGAGACCATCATGTGTCACTTTACAAGAGTAGTATTTGTAACTGGCCTTGAGCATATGTACTATTTTCGTTGGGACACCAATGAAGAGTGTGACGAACTGTCATAATTAAGTATGGTGGTGGGTAGATCTGCGTTTAATTAAATAAATGAGTCTGTCGCTAACCCGTGCCATTGACGTCTCACTGGCGACGACGATGAGATAAAGGTTTTTTTTTTCACGATTTGAGTCCATTTTTAAGTAATAGAATACAAGTGCAAAATGCCTATCGGCAAACTGGAACCCTTTCACTTGTCATCCAAACAGTGGCCCGCGTACATTCGTCGCGTAAACCAATATATTTTGTTGAACAAAATCAGTGACGACTTAAAAGTGACGATGTTAATTACGGTAGTTGGGGAGTACCTGTCTATACTTTTTTAATTTTTAACATTTTATTATTTTTATTACTTGATCCTACAGCGCAATAGTGAGTAGATATTCCGTAAAAATTACAAGTATCAACCCGGTTACGGTTCAAGAGTCCGTGACAGACAAACAGATAGTGGAGACTTATTTAATTAATAGGGTTAGTTTACCTTCCGGTACGGAACATATACATCTAAGATATCAAGTTCATTAGGGTACCTTAAGTAACGGTGCATAAAGAGAGAAGATGTTTGATGAAAACAGAGTATGTGGTTTTGACATTTCAGAGTAACACATATAAAAAAGTTTTAAAGACTTTCTCTTTTTATTTTCATTTACTCAAGAAGTTGGGTAAGAAAAAAGGATATGATACACAATATATTATTTTATTATCTATTCGTACAAAACATTTTAATGCAATTAACTATTGATAGACACTGCACAATTGCACAGTCTCAGCTGGTGCAGTTAGGAACTTAAAATTAGAAAGTTGTAATCCTTTAGAGATGTAAAAAATCATATGCGATGTCGTGGGCAAAAGCCTATATTCTCTGTGTCTTCCGCCGCCACAATACTCCAATACCTATTATTTTCCATTATTATTATTATTATTTTATTATCAGCCTGAATTGTCCCACTGCTGGGCAAATGCCTCCCTATTTTTCTTCCATTCATTCCTATTTGAGGCACCAACAACCAATGCCTTCGGAACATGTCCAGGTCATCCCGCCATCTCAGTCGTGGTCCACCGCTTTATTGGGTGGGACCCAGTCAGCGGTATTCTTGGCCTACTGTTAGTTCAGCATGTGGCAAACGTCCCACTTCAGCTTAGCGGCTGTTAGGGGTATGTCGGCAATTTGGGTTTTGGTGCGTAAGATGGTATTTCTGATGTGATCTGTTAATTTGACTCCCAAGATACTAAGCTCCATTGCCGTCTGGCGAGCCTTGAGGGAATACTTCTAAGCATTAGTCAGACCAAGTCTGGCACCATAGGTGAGGATCGGAAGAATGCACATGTCCACGAGCTTCCGCTTCAAAGTAATGGGGAGTTTTCCCTTCATGAATTCCTTCCTGGACCAATAGCTCTTTTCCATTTTGACGACCGGTTTGGCTCGGTGGGAGTAACGTTGACTGCGAAGCTGAGGTCCTGGCTTCAAATCCCGGTAAGGGCAAATATTTGTGTGATGAGCATAAATATTTGTTCCTGAGTCTTGGATGTTTTCTATGTATATAATTAATATATCTATTAAATACATCGTTGTCTAGTATCCATAACACAAGCCTTATTGAGCTTACCATGGGACTAGTTCGATTTGTGTAAAATTGTCCCGTAATATTTATGTATATTTATTTATTTTATTTCCCATTAGTCTGAAACAAAAACAAAAACCATTATTGCATTGATAAAAGGACAAAAGTCACTTTATATTTTTGTATTGACAATCTTTGACAAGTTGTCTGTACATTGGATATATCTACACTATTATAAAGATGTAAAAATGAAATATCTTTATATTGAAGATATTTAAAAAAATATATATTATTACGGACTATTTGGAGGTCACTAAAACGAAAAATATTTTCACTTATATTATTGAACTAGAAGTTGCCCGCAACTTCGTTCGCGGAGGAGAAAAAGTCATACCCCGTCGTTTTTTCTTCAGCATAGTGGGGTAAAATGTATCCTATAACCATCTGTGGATGCCCACAGCTACCCGTGTACCAAACATAGTTGAAATCCGTTTAGCCGATTTTCCGTGATGAAGACTACTTATGGATGGCTTGTTGCACTTCGAAAATCACGTCCTGGAAATGGCCCAAAAATGTTTCTACAGATTGAAGGTTCTTTACAAAGCACGTGATAACCTCAGTGTAGACCTACGCGTGAAGCTGTGTGATTCTCTCATTCTGTCTGAAAATAACTATGCCGATACAGTGTATGGGAACTGTTTACTGGCTTGGACTAAAAAAGTCATACAATGTATACAAAATGCTTGTGCTAGGTTTTGTTTCCCTACGCCTCCTCGATCGCATGTAACTCCTCATCTCATAAACAATAAACTGCTAACTATGAACGCCCGACGTAACCTCCACTATGCTCCTCTTCTTTGATGATAAGTTAAAATTTTCACAGCGACAGATTAGACATAGACTAATATGTCCAAGGCACAGTACTGCAGCATTTCGTGGCAGTTTTCAATATACTGCCACGAAGTGCTGGAATAATCTCCCACCACCGATAAAGGAGTGTAACTCAAATGGTTGCTTCAAATTGAAACTTAAAAAATATCTTATGGACACTCAATCTACTGTTGCCTAAAAATAAAACAAAGTAACAGGTATTATCTAAAATGTAGGTACCGTCACAGATCAGCCGCGTACCAACATTGTAATTATATGAGTAATCGTCTATAATACTATTTACGTTTATCTTATACTTATAAAATTTACTCCATATATATGTATACATATATAGATAAGATATGTATTTTCACTTGAGCTCCGATCAACAAGTGGCACAGTATGCTATCCTGCACAACCGACCCGCTGGCTCCACAGAAAACCAGCGCCGTTGGCAGTGGTATACCAAACCAAGCCGATGGCATTGCTGAGTGGAGACCATTTTAGGTTCACATCTCTTGTTTACATTGTATTGCCTGTTTTGTCACGTTAAATTTGTTATGATATGTTATCCTGAATAAAGCTTTATTCTATTCTATTCTATTCTACAAACAAAAAGTCCAAAAATGTTTTTTTTTTATTTAGTGTCATTCAAATAGTCCGTATTTGTCTCACTGTACTTGAAAATATCTTCAATGTACACACATTTTATTTTTACAGCATTGTAATAATATAGATAACAGATGTAGGTGTGGTTTCTGCAGATACCTACCAGACAAATGGCTTTAGATTTTAGCCACATTTTAGCTGAATGGATTACTATAATAATTACAGGTACTTACGATATTCCTTGCATGAATCGATTCGATTATTCCGGTTCACATTCATCCAGACCACAATGGTACGCTTCGCTTCTCCAGACATCAGTGGCGTAACTTGGACTAATCTAGACGAGGCCTCAGTCGCATCAGCAGGGCCCTTTTTCTTTAAAGAGATTGTTCTTCATCCACAAGGGGGCTTGGCGCGAGGCCGTGGGCGAGGGCCCGCTTTGCCTAGCCACGCTATATAAACTCTTACTAAACAGTATGGACCGCATTTATACTCTCACGTTTGTGCAGTATCTGAAATATTCATAAGTACAAACAACAAAACACGATTTAAACACCAAAACGATTGCTTGATTAAATTAGTATATTGTACCTTCTTACACTGTTACAGCTGTTATATTTGATCAAATAACCCTAATAAAATTAAAATTAATAATAATCCACATTATGGCGAATAGCAGCTTGTACTTATTTAGACTAGTATGTTTTGATACTGCAACTTTATGTTTTGTTATGTTATGATATAATATTACAGAAATTATTTTTTTGATTTATTTGGCTTGACAGAACAAAGTACAATTTACTCTTATATACTCCATACATTTTTATACAGATATTTTAGAAAGTTAGTAATGTTGGCTCCTATCAAGTGACACTAGCCACCAATTTAAATTCGTAGCATTATTAAAGGTCGCTATTTAATGGATAGCCTATCCACCTAAAGAAATTATTTTTGAATGTTCATGGTAAATTCAAAAATATTGTGAAACGAAAATTATTTTCTAAAGCTTATGGCACACAAGACTACATGAATGATGAAGCCGCGTGGGATTAATGTAAATTATAGCGTCATGTAGGTATATGAATAATTATTTTAACGAATACCTAAGTTATTATTATTATTTTAATCTTAATTGTTTTATATACTCTGACATTTAGAAATTTATTCTAGACACATTCTAGATTATTTATTTTTTATTGACAATCCTTTTGGGATTTATCTTATTGATTATTTTAATTTTTAAAATGATGATTTTTTCAATAATATTACACTTAAGTTAAATGATCTGATTAGGTTTTTCTGGGTTTCCCTAATCCTTGCAGCAAATGATAACTGACATTTCGAAAGTGCTTGTAACTAGGCCTACTTGAATAAAGAATATTCTGATTTGATTTGATTGATTTGTACTAGCAACCTTGGTATATCATATCATATATCAGTAAGACAAATATATCACACTAGCTTCTGCCCGCGACTTCGTCCGCCTTAAATTCGTTTATCGCGGATAAGGGTATTTTTCCGGGATAACAAGTAGCCTATGTCCTTCGCCGGGACTCAAACTATCTCCTTACCAAATTTCATCCAAATCGGTTCAGCGGTTTAAGCGTGAAGAGGTAACAGATAGACAGACAGACAGACAGACACACTTTCACATTTATAATATTAGTATGGGCTAGCTTCTGCCCGCGACTTCGTCCGCCTTAAATTCGTTTATCGCGGATAAGGGTATTTTTCCGGGATAACAAGTAGCCTATGTCCTTCCCCGGGACTCAAACTATCTCCTTACCAAATTTCATCCAAATCGGTTCAGTGGTTTAAGCGTGAAGAGGTAACAGACAGACAGACAGACAGACAGACAGACAGACACTTTCGCATTTATAATATTAGTATGGATATGGATTAACGAGCCATATTAAGCCCCTGTGACATAAATTATCAATCGATAACATTATGTCGATATATAGATGTCGGGGGGTACGCTAGACCCAATCGAAACGTATCTCGAATTACAAAGCGGTAAAAAAATAAGAGTTTCGAATCGACAACATATAACTGCAAAATTCGGATTGTCGAGTATTTTAATGATTTAAAATAATAAATAATGACAACCGTCTATGCCATTCAAGAAACTCGTTTGTATGCGTTCAGAAACTGTTAAAATATTTTTTTAATACAGTTGCTCAGAATGTGCTACTTACTAGCTGTTTAGCGTGCGGAAAGTTGGTTTTCGCGAACTGGTGCTTTTCACTTGTCCAATTTTTTTAAATGTTTACCTATGTACTTGTTCCAATTCATAACTACTTACTGATGAGTGTTAATATTAGTTTTGTTTAAACGTCTTAATCAACATAAAAACCTACTGTTAATGTAAGAATACAAACAATATACATATTTTATATTTTATTACAATTATTACTTACCTTTTCATCATTATAACTGGTTTATTTTAATGAAAAAATGTTCTTAATGAATTGTCTAAATGGAACGGAATACCTGCTGAAACGCTTTAAGTTTCCAAAGGCAACATTCAATATTGTTTTTTAAATTATACGATACACAAATAATCGTCAATATTACTTATTATTAGATAATAATGTTTTATATTTACAATTGTTTCTGTCTTATAGAACGTGCATTTAAAAAAAACTCATTGAAGTGGGTTCAATAATAAAATCAAAATTTGATTATACCATATTAATACATAAAAAACGTTTTCAAAAAAATCGGGCATCTTGGAATCGATTACAAAAACAGTGTGTAAGTCTTTTATCCAGAGAATAGTTAGTTATTTGTAGCAAGCTTCGTTTTAAACTAGTGCGAACGAGATGCAAGGACACATAATTCAACATGTTAGAGTGAAATAGGAACAAAACGCTTATTTGTCATTTGAGGTCTGAGGGGCTACTCCGAAACCCGAAAAACGAAGTTAGTATAGCGCCATTCCGCTCACGCAAATACAGCTTAACATGTGAGTTTCAGAGTAGACCCTCTGCTCTGTTGCCAAACATAACATAACCTATATTACCGTTTGTACCGAGTTATTCAATTATTACTTAAAACAGTTGTTTTGTGATTATTTTATTGGAAAAAACGGGCAACATGAAGAAACGTGAACGTGCCTTCAACTTTGAGAAATCAGAAGTTCATTTTTTAACCAAATTGGTAACAAAATATCGTATATCATAATAAAGAAAAAGTTGCTATTTGGAGTGCCATTGCCACGGCATTTAATGCTGCCTCCATGGACATGCAGTACAGATGTCCGACCTCAAATACGAGAGCCTGATAAAATGCACTATAAAGAAGATTACTTTACACGAGTGTGTTAGTGGCACGAGTTATACCGAACAGGCGGCGTCCTTCTGCTCCTGCTTTTAACACTTTCATTGCCAAGCTTTTGGCAGAGCTACGCACTTTCCTCTACATACCGGGAAACGCATGGTATCGACTACGCGTCTACGAGCAGAGCGCCCGCTAGACGGGTTCTTGGCAGTGAATGTGTTTGACGTAGAGGAAAAGTGCTGGCAATATGCTCCAACAGTTCTGGATAAGATGCTCTCGCAATGATAGCGATAATTTTCGAGGTACTAAAATTATCGATTTTAATGATAGCTACATTTTTTTCAGTCGATTCTATAATTCATAAATATTTTTTATTATTCTTTTGTTACATGAACTTAGACACTACTCTACCAGAGTAAGAAGATACAATTTTACCCATCCATGACACTACCAGTGGACTCATGGGAAAGAAAAATCTCCCATGACACTACTGGCACTACGCAGTAGTACCTAATAGGGAAATAAATGGACTAGACTGAGTATTTGCAGAATTATAGATCACAATAATGTATTTTTATTTTCAGATAGTCTAAAAAAAGGTGGCACATGGAAATGGAATACAAAGGCATTAAAAGTAAAGTGTCACAGGCCTTGACCGCCTTGAAATGGCAAATAAGAAACATCTATTTGTTAAAGAAGTTACTTTGACGTTGACAGTTGTTTGTTGACATTTTTGATCTGGAATTCGATATCCGACTTTAGCTCCATTTTTGCGTTGTCTTAGGGCGGCTTGCTTGGCGCTAAATAGTATTTACGCCTTGCACCACGTTAAATAGATCGCTAAACATGTTGACAGGGAGCTGTCAAAATTAAACGCCCATCAAAGGCTATTTAACTCGGCTAAATACGTTTAGCGCCATATTTAAAATTAATTTGACGTTTACTTTGACAGGTTATGTTTGTAACATTTGGCGCCAATTGTTTAAAATTTGGTGCAACTATAAATTAAAAATGGATATTTCGAGTTTTTATTCTGACGATGATGAGGAAATAATAGAGTTCATAAATAGACCAGTAATAGATAAGAACACGAATACACAGCACCGCACTCAGCAGTGCGAATAGTGATGGCAGCAGGAGTCGGTTTATTTACTTTAGTTGGTTGTTAAATTTAGCGGCAATACTTTGCTATATTTGTTTTTAATTTGATTTTATAATGGCAACGAACCAATAAAATTATGAAATGCGCGCGCACGTCACTTTGTGTCAAAATTAAATGGCCCGTTCCTATTTACGCATACTTGTCGCGTGGAAATGATTAATTTTGGTTAAAAAGATGGCTTATTTCACCATTTACCTACAACGAAACGTAGGAAAACTGTTTTACCGACACATTATACGCGTTTAGTTAAATAATCTTCAAAACAGCTTGGTGCAAGATGTCACTAAACGCAATTATGTTAATCGCATTTAACGATATAAACATGTTTAGTTAAATTTTTTTAGCACATATTTAAACGAAATTTGGTGCAAGCCGCCCTTAACGTGCTATGCAAAGAGAATATAACCACTACGTTTTAAGAGGCGGTACTCTCACACTAGCCAATAGAATCAATTTGCATGGCACACTCATACCAACATGTATGTCAAAGAACCGTCAAACAGCAGTAGTACCAATCTAACAGACTAAAAATAGTGTAGTAAGCTATACGCTTGCGATTTTTAACGATATCGATAAAATGGACTGGGTTGGAATATAGACTCATGTCAACAATTTTGGAAATCAAAATTTGGTTTAGGATTGAGTCCACGTTTAAGTCCTATGTTGTACAGTGGATATTTATTTAAATGTGCTAATACAAGGTTGGACTTAAATGTGAACTGGAAATAAAATAACAAGCTTTTTGTTTTAATGTAATTATTCATTGTTTTACTAGCATTATTAGATCTTCTCTTGAGACTTGGCCCACTGTCTGCATCTGAAAATATTTTATAATTACAACAGATATATATTTTCGTATATCTAAGGTCAAAATATCAAATAAGTCAACAAATAAATGTAAGAATCTTCACATGTTCTGATATGGATGGCAGTAAACTTTTCAGTTGAAACGTAGGCAGTAGGAAGTATTTTTATAATCATATTTCATGCAAGTTCTCACGCAATTCGAATTATATTGTATAATTATTTCCAGTGATAAACAAATAAGCCTGTAGTTATCGATAGTTACAGTACATCCCTAGTACACAATGAAAATATATGTAAAATATCTAATTTTGTTTATTTATTTAGCACGCTGCACTTAAATATGACTAAAAGAATCTAAGGCAATACTTACCGGCCTTCATCCCAGAGAAATTTCGCCATAAACATCCTTTATCGCAATTTTCATGACTAGCTCGATTTCCACAAATTTCACATGTGATAAACCGTCTTTTCGGTGGCATTTTCACACAATGTATTCACTTAATAGTGTTCAATCACATTTCACTACTTTAAATAATAATTAAGAGTAATTTAATTAGAAATCTAAAAACAAACAACAAAACACGAGAGCCGCAATGACAAGCAAAGCAATATGGTTGACAATGTATGACATGACATAAACTTTACTGACGTACTGGTCCAGTGTCATGGTAACAGTTTGCAATGCAAAGTCCATATAATTTTTCTTCGGTGGTTCACCTCCTTCCGATTAATTCGCACTTTCTCTCGCGTCTCTAATTAAATTTTATTGCGTTTTTTTTCTGGTCGATTTTTCATGGCAGCGGAAACAGATTCTTTTTTGAAAACTATTATTTATTTTGGTAGGCGTGCGTGTAACATGTAACGTCCCAATAAGCAAAACTGTCATATAAACCGAGTCTTATACTACTTTAAGTTATGTAACCGTTATTTAGTGGTATGTGGCTGACTATCACGTTGTATAGACGTTTGACCTACGACTTTTTAGACGCGTGACCTTAATGGCGTATTATGTAGGTCAAATAAACGTTTTTAAAACTATATTATATGACGTTTTATATGGGGGTTTGTATTTAGGTTGCATAAACGTCTTCGCAACTATTCATTCCAAGCCTTATAGTAAATAATAAATAAATAATAATACTAGTTATAACGTTTACAACTAGGTGATATACGGGTATGCGACCCCGGCTCCCGAGCTGCTACTGGCTCATAATTAGTCTTCCGAGACTGTAGTATCCTTTAACCCTTTCTCCTGTCTAATTAGTACAACTCCTTTCTTTACCCTGTTATCCTTCTTCCTATTCCGCCAATGCAAGGTATGCCGTGCCGATGGATGCGTGGCTAGAGGCGAGTCTAGCCGTTAGCGTGCCGAATTGCCCTGGGACTTGAATAAGGCTAAACCCTTACCTGGTATGCGGGGCTCTGCTGGGTTCAAATATTTTATCCCTAGCTACTCGTGGGACGCAAATGGCGGCGATGTGGTTCGCAATCCATCAACGTCTCGGTCCCAGCGAGAGCGAAGAGTGGACTATGGAGAGCCGCTTTGCTACGTTAAATGTAAGGGGAGGAATTAATGATAAAATAGATGAAGTATGTCAGATGATGGATGCGAGAAATATTGATATTCTGTGTGTGAATGAGACAAAGCGAAAGGGTTATGGTTATGACAGCACAAAATGAAGAGATTAATGAATGGTGATGAAGCGGCAGTTGTATGCCAGGAGCGTAACAAGTGGAAGGAGGTAGTGTTTTCCTACTCCGTAACGGGAAAAAGGCGTGATTTTATTTATGTATGCATGTACATTGTACAACTAGGTGAAACCAGGAAGGCCCAGCCATCCCGACGTCAGAATTTCTGGCCACTTTATTTTTAATATTTCTCACTCATTAGTGAGGTACAAGTTATTTCATATCAGGTAAAAAATAGTACAAAGTGGGTACAAAAACATAGGATAGCTAAACTTCCAAAATCTCTCTTGGTTCAGACATCCTGATGCTCACTGAAAGGACGGCGATAACGCATTCAGTTATTGACCCAAATTAGAAATAATAAAATAAAACTTTATAAATAACCCTCATTAGGGCTCGTCCAGAAATCATGTGATCATCTTTGGCCTGCTTTTGATCATCAGCAGCATCTTCATCATCTCTGTTTTGCCACCTTGCATCATAGGGTAAGGGCTCCAGTGAATGAACAAAGTTAGTGAATGAACAAAACACACTATTTTTTCGCATAATAAGAATATAATACATTTCTAACGCGCCTGGTAGTTTTTTTCGACAAGCAACATTATTTGTCAGATTCAGGTAGCCAATCCTTTTACGCAGGAGTTTGAAAATGGCGACGATGTAAAGTGTACGCGCGGCTGTTGTAGATTTTTTATATGGAGCAGTAATAAGGAAAAGGGTAAGCAACCTTGCGTCTAAAGTGTTACTCCATACGCCCCCTGCATCTGTCATTCATAATGCATGCTTTTTTTAGCCATAAGGATCTGTTTCTGCTATTAACATATAGATAAATGTAATTTCTTTTCAAATTGTGGTTTTAATCCAGTGTTCTGGGACTAGAATTCAAAATGACCTAAACCCAATAATGAACTGGGTTGTTGATTCAATGGGATCGCATGATTTACTGTTTGTGCAATATCTTGTGTTTTAGTAGTAATGATAAGATTTAGTTTTCAGTGACATTAATATAATTGTATTATCTATCGAAGTGCTAGTGTTCGAACAAAACTTTAAAACATAGGATCATTCACTTGGTCGAGTTTTCCAGTCAAAAAGCTAGTTCGTTTATTGGTTTCCAAAAACCGGTGAATGAACTACACTACTAATTTTTGATTAAAGAAAATGTATTGCTACTAGATGGAGTGAAACAGCAGCGTTGCGTGGTAACAGTAATATACCTGTCGGTGATCAAGAGTACAATAATGTCATGAAAACTACTATGAAAGTCATAGAGTCTACAGTTGGTTCGAATATAAGAAAGGTATTTCATACATATTTTTTAAATTGTGGGCAAAATGTAAATTTCAACTAGAAAATCAAATCGAACAGGTACCTATCCAACGTTTGACATCAAGTATAAACCAAAATATTCCGCTTGATCTTTCTGCTTCTTCTATGAGATCTTATCATAGACAGCTCAATTCTCGAAGGTCGGATTTGACCAACGTAAGTGACACACAGACACTTGTTACAAACATTCCTTCACAAAGTAACGACAATTTGACAGAGGACTGTGTAACCTCACCATGTGAAGTATTACTTATTATTGATTTAGTTGATTTGTTTAATTTGATGTCAACATAGCTTTTTACTTACACAAACAACTATTATATACTTAGTTTTGTCAACTGAAGTACACTTTTGTATTTTTTATAGTAAAATAAAGCATAATACTTAAAGTAGTTAATTCATTGGTTTCATTTGTTTTTTTGCTAGAATTTTGCGTTCATTCACTGGTAATTTTCCATTTTTTCCTATAGAGTGAGATATAACTTCAAATTGTGCAGTGCTACTGTAAAAGAAAAGCGATTTAAGCAAACTAGAATACTTGTTTTTACTGTAAAAACATTAATATTTGAATTTAACTATTTCTATCTGTCTAAAAATATTTTTTAAAGATGAAAATTTCCTTAAGTGATCATTCACTGGAGCACTTACCCTAGTTTTCCCTTATTATGCAGATAAGTTATCTGGTGTCCCTTGCCAAATACAACGTTACGTCTGGGACGAAGTTTCTGTCCTGACGTTCTCTGCTTCCTTGAAAAGTAATTTATGTATCCGAACTTTTTTTGGGAAAAAATATGGCCCTAAACTCTTACATGATTTGTGGACAAGCCCTTACACGGATATTTCTATACTAACTTAATGATGGATGCGGGAGCGGATGATAAACTACAATTAGAACATAATTTTATTAAGTGAGATAATTACACGTATGAATGGCGTACATACCATGATTATTTTTTAACAAAGTGTTTACTAAACAATGCATTTTACTAATTTTTTTTTACCGTACATTATTTTGTTAATTGCCGTGTATAATACACGAAAAATGTTTTGTAATATGAAGTTTTAACAAGTAAAAAAAAAGTGTAATTTGGGAATCGTTAATTGGCCTAACGTTGTTTGTATAATGAATATTTATGAAAAGTGGTTTAGCAAGTGATTGGATACCGTTACCAGCATCTCGTGAATAATAACCATGCTGCGAGGACGCTTTCCGCTTTTTCTTACTTTTTGGGCAAGCGAGTGTTTACTTACCAACCTGCAGTCACTGCACTTTCGTTTTCAAGCGGCACTTTAGTGTAATGTCTTGATTTGCTGAAAAAGAAGCAACCTTCTTCTTACAATGCTTCGAGTTTGTCGGCAAGTCTTCAAAAGGAAACACTCATTCGGCAGACTGGCTTCTTCTTTCCAGTTTAGAGCAGTACGCCCATGTTTCGTCACCTGTGACAATATTATAGACAGCCAATGACTCCTCTATTTAACTTTTTAATAATTTAACGGTACCATTGTACCTTGCAGTGGATTCTGGTCTTCCGTTAAATCGTGTGATAACCATCGAGTGCAGAGCTTCCGAAACCTCAGATGCACATGCAAAATGTTTCGCACTTGGTTCATTCCAATGCCTAATACAATACGAATTCGCTGTCAAGTATTTTTTTTGTCAGATTCAGTAACCGCAGTCACCGCCGGACCGCCGCGTACATCGACGTGAAGTTGATCACGTTCGCGTAGAGATTCCCCAACGCCCACAACCCACGAATACACAGAGAACAGCGACAAGGGACTTCATCACCAAATGCCAATTGAAGTCTTTGGCAACTGTCTTGCTCGAGTTAAGCCACAGAAACTCACAGAAAAAGCGAAAATTTTCACGAATTAAATTCATTCATAGCGACACTCAATTTTCTAGAGAACAGTACAATGGGGATGTTGACTGTACTCAAATAATAATAAAATATTGATGCGAAGGTAAATTTATAACGAAAATCCAAAGAAAAAACTTTAAGTTCGATGCCTTACGCGTGTATCTTGTTTTATAAGCCTTTAAAAAAAGGGGGGAAAGTTCATTTTTAAAGTATGAGAAAATTAATAAATAATAATACCATTGAAGAACCCATAAAATGTATGGTAACTTTTGTTATGAAACATTTGTTATGAAACTTTTGTTATGATAGTCCAAAAATGCGATTGTAACGTTGTTGTATCTCCGGGAGTTTTTATGACATTGAAGTAGTTTTTTCACCAGTATTTCTATTATTGCAAGGTCGTTCTATAACATACCTCAGAAACAAGTGGTCAACATCTGTATAGTAGGGGAGGAGCAGCGAGCGAGGATTCTTGGATTTCATTAAGCTCGGCAGATTAATATTAGCGTGGGTACATTTACCTTGCGACTGTATAGATGAATTACCCAATATTTTGTTTCCCCAGTCGTTTTATTACCATTCGCGTTTTTCCCCAAATTGCTTATTTTCCATTCGTCATTATGGCCGGCATTTAATTTCTTACCCGTTTTTTTTTCTAATCGTATTTTTCGCTAAATGCATTCTTTTACCAGTCCGTATTGTTCACATAAGCATAATTACGCATAATGGTTATTGGTCATACATTTTTGCGCATAATGTTTTTACCCATAACGATTAAGAGCATACATTGTAATGGTCATAAAATTTTTGCGCATAAAAACTTTAAGCATAAATACGGATGGGCATAATGGTTTTGCGCATAACATTTCAAAGCATATTATACAATCGCCATAATAGTATTACAAGTTAGTTGTCATAAATTTGAGTAAACGTATAACGAGGATTTAACTCCGCGGCTCGCTCGCTTCGCTCGCTCGTTAGTGTCGCAGTTCAACCTAACACTCCTCCTCGCTTCGCTCGTCGTCGTACTTAATCTAAGCCAAGTCGGACGAAAATAAGCAATTTGGAGAAAAACGCGAATGGTAATAAAACGACTGGGGAAACAAAATATTGGGTAATTCATCTATACAGTCCAACCTAACCCATTAATCTAGTTCTAAGGCAGGTCCGACTTGGCTTAGATTAGGTACGACGACGAGCGAAGCGAGGAGGAGTGTTAGGTTGAACTGCGACACTAACGAGCGAGCGAAGCGAGCGAGCCGCGGAGTTAAATCCTCGTTTTACGTTTACTAAAATTTATGACAGCGAACTTGTAATACTATTATGGCGATTGTATAATATGCTTTGAAATGTTATGCGCAAAAATGTATAACCAATAACCATTATGCGTAATTATGCTTATGTGAACAATACGGACTGGTAAAAGAATGCATTTAGCGAAAAATACGATAAGAAAAAAAAACGTGTAAGAAATTAAATGCCGGCCATAATGACGAATGGAAAATAAGCAATTTGGGGAAAAACGCGAATGGTAATAAAACGACTGGGGAAACAAAATATTGGGTAATTCATCTATACAGTCTACCTTGCACCCTTTTGAGTACCCCCACCGAACATGAGCCCTATCCAGCCATATAATATGGCCGACGGTTTAAGACAGCAGATCAGAATAGTAAAAAAAAGGAAATTATGTAAGAATAATAGGAAAGATATAATCTGACAAAATTATAAAAATCGTCGGCATAATGTAGTATCTAGTGTGTATACCTGCGTGCCGTTGGAGCAAAACCTGTATTCTCCACTCCGCATCTCTATTTTCCGGGTGTGCAATGAAAGTAACGACTTTAGATATATTTTCACTGAATATAACAACATCTATACTATTATAAAGTTGTAAAAATGTAATGTTTGTGTGTCGTTGCGGCTTGATCACGCTAAATCGGCTAAACGGACTTCAACTATTTTTGGTGCACGGGTAGCTGAGTATCTCCAGACGGTTATAGAATACTTTTTACCCGACTACACTGAAGAAAAAACGAGGGGTTATGACTTTTTCTCCTCCGCCAACGAAGTTGCGGGCGCACATTATAAGCTTTTAATACAACGACAAAATAGATAATTTCATGCTGTATCAATAAGTATAAAATATGTTTGATATAACGGTTACCAAATATAATGAATAGGTATATGTTATAAGTATTAGTGGTATAATGTGTTGTAAGTTGTAAGATACAAAAAAAAACAATTATATTATAAGTTACACGTGAATTATGTTTTTTTCTAAGTATATGATCATTAATAAAAGCTTATTTACACTTATTTTTATTTCCTTTATAAGTCACAGAGTTAGACGAAATACGTATCGAGGTTGTTCTTTATTTATTCTTAAAAAAGTATAGTATTATAAAAAAAAACTATTCTGCCGCCTCGCCGGCCGCTGCCGTTACAAAAAGTTAACTCAATCTCTCCGTCCTTGTATTTGCATCCGCCTTAGGGCTAAAGCCCCCACAGAATTCCAGATTATACAAGCTCTAAGTACAGTCGGTGCCCTCACATAAGTATCCAGGCATATTCGTGACTATGAACGCGCACTGGAACTCACTACTAGCGTGAGTTCGAGCCCCGGTTGTCTGTCCCTATTTTTGCTTTTTTTATTATTATTTTAAAACTAATTTGCATGATTAACTTTAATATAGGTATGTAACACCGAGGATATATATAACAAAACAGGGTTTAAAAGGCATTTCATTTCTTAATAAATTGCGGGCGTATCAATTTGCATAAAATTAAAGTCCATTAACTGCCAATTGAAAACGTTTGCAATATTTACAAATATCAATAATTATAAAAGGAAATATATATATATACTTTTCTGAAACCATATTTTTTTTCAAAATTCAAAACATTATTCGGCAAGTAAGCCTTGATCATATTTGATTGCCTATTTTTATAAATTCAGACCCTGTTCGCGCGAGCGCGTGTTTCACTAAACAAATTATTCGACCTCTTCAAATCACCATAGTCTATAGGTGGCAGCACTTAGCGAATGTTATTTTATCATCATCTTGTTTCATTTACAAGTATTGTATTTCCTAAGAATGCATATTAAGCATAGAATAAATCCCAGCAAGCTGACTAAGAAGTCAAAAACCATTCTCTCCCCAAGTCTGGGTTTGAACCATCGTCCTTCTTATTCAATGTCAAGCGCGGTTACCACTAGACCACAAGACCGATCGCTAACCGTGACAAAATTGCAGACCGGTTGTTTCAAATTAACACTGCTAGGGCGCATCGCATGCATATTTTTTTTGCAACCGTATGAATATCAATACTTAGGTGTCGTCTCATAACTACCCACAATTTAAGCTATTTGCGAGTAGTTTCATTAGTGGGTAATGTAGTTTATTATCTATACTTCGTCTATTGCTCTCGGAACAACTCACGGGTGACATTACCTATTTATTACATATTTATATTTTGAATTACGCTTCAATTAACAGCGTTTTGGAAGGCGAAAATAGTGGTGTTGTTTGAAAACAACAAGTCAGTAAGCGAAATTACTCGTCAATTGCATTTAACGGTAAGTTGAATATATTCATTATATTTTAGAAACTTACCCATAGCTCATATTAATTAATAATTTTAACGGTCAAATTTGCCTTCGTTTATTCATTTGTCTAGGATATCAAAGAAAGCTATTAAAACTGGTTTACGGATAACTCAATATTACATGCTATTTTATATTACTTTGTTATAATTTATAATTTTACGAATACCTTATTGTATAGGTATTTAGCATTATGAAAATGATGTTTTTGTATACTATAAAGGCATTGCATCATTTTATTTCGCTTATGGTCTATTAAAGTTATTATAAGGATTGATTAAAATTAATAAGAATAACTTTACTTTACAGAAAAAAAACCGTTAAATTGTGGATCGAACGGCATGGAGAAACTGGAGATATAGAAAGGAACCGACCAGGGTTTGCTCTTTGCTCCTATGATGTTTACTCCTTAGTCTGTACGTCATCGGGATATAATTGCAAGGCACACTGAAGACCCTTTCCTTTCCACCAAAACGACAGTAAATCAGTGCGCAAACACTAACATGTTGCTGGATTTAAGACACATGACAAATGATTATATAAATCGGTGGTCGCATGAATAGTGAAAAATACTTGGAAATTTTGCGTGATGTCAAGTATCCAACTGTGCGAGTTGCCTATCCCGAGGGTCAAATATACCTGATCTAAGAAAACTATTCGGTGCACAGAGCCCAAATTGTAACAGATTGGCTCCCAAAGTGATATCACAACAATTATCTGGCCGTCAAAAAGCCCAGACTTAAATCTGATAGAAAATGTATGGGGCCAAATGGTCCTTAACTGTGACCCGTACAACGTGAGGACAAGCCAAAACCTCAGGGATGGTAAACGGCATTAGTGAGAGACTTCAGAAAGTTATCGACAATGACGGCAGAGCCTTGACGTATTAAGTAATGTAATAAAAAAAAGGACTGTTGTGATGCTATTCTGCCAACATTATACATACAAGTTGTTTTTATTATTGTTAATAAAGTAGGTGCCTGAGTGATGTTATTGTATTTTAAGACATAAGCGTGTAACGCATGTTTCTAGAGTATGGCTATAATATCTTTACCCCACCAATTTTATATGTTTTATCTGTGCATTATTATGTTCTGTGGTATTGCGGTAGATTTGTTATCTGTATCAATGACTGAACCTACAATTTATGTGATATGCACAAAGATGTGATTATAATAAGAAATATAAGTAAAACTAATACTATGTAACTATAGTGATGTGAGATTCTTAATTACATGCATGAACCTTATAAGAAGTCATTATTTCCTCCTACATCCTGCGTGATAAAGGCATCCTAACAAATGGCGACGAGTGAGAACACTACGCAACATGTGCCGCCAAATGTCATCGAAATGTAAAACAAAATTTGCCAGATGGATGGCAAGGCTCGAAGGAGCTTTCGAGATATATGGAATAAAGGAGGTCGAAATGAAAAGGGCTTATTTTTTACACTATATAGGAGCCAGCGCGTTTGACACTCTGTGCGACTTGATGTCACCTCAAGAGCCTAATAAAAGTACGTACAACCGTTTAAAACAAACACTCCAGGATTACTTTGACCCAGATCCACTTGAAATAGCAGAATATTACAAATTCCATCATAGAAAGCAAGAGGAGGGCGAAACTGTAAAGGAATATATGGCGACCTTAAGGAAAATGGCGGCAACTTGTAACTTCGGTGTATTTTTAGAAACGGCGTTAAGAAACCAATTCAGTTGTGGCCTGGGCGATGAGCGAGCGCGCGAACGGATCCTAGAGACTAAAGAGTTAACTTTAGAAAGGGCTTTACGAATAGCTCAAAGTATGGAGGCACGAAAAAGTAATGACATACAAGTACACGCTGTACAACAGAAAACGAAACATCAACCAACTGAGAAAAATAAACGATTGACTTGCTATAGATGCGGAGGGCCACACTATGCAAACAAATGTCCTCACATATTGGCTGAGTGCACATTTTGCAAGAAACAGGGCCATTTAAAAAGATCTTGCTTAAAAGCAAAAAGCAGAGAGGTAAGCTGTGTGGAGGAGAGTGAAGAAATTGCTGTCGGACAAATAAAACAAGAAGATACTGAATATAAGGTAAATTATGAGGTAAATTTGTTAGAAAAGAGTGAAAAAATTCTAGTGCAAACAAAAATAAATAACAAGTACACGCAAATGGAATTGGATAGTGGATCAGCGGTATCAGTGTTGGGACAGAGAGAATTTGTGTATAGATTTCCAAATGTTAAATTACAGGATACTAAAGTGCAGCTGCGTTCTTATTCTAATAACTGTTTAAATGTTTTAGGATTTGCTGAAGTGGAAGTAGAAGTTTTGGGTGAAACAAGGGAGAACTTAAAGCTGTATGTGGTGTCTGATGACGACAAAATGCCTTTATTTGGGCGTCAATGGCTGCGCTCTTTCTCTAAAAATGTGTTCCACAGGATAATGGAGGTAAATGAGGTTAATTCAAATAGTTACCTGGCTGGCTCGACAAACAGTTTAGATACCTTGCTAAACAAATATAAAAACTTATTTGATGATTCAACTGTAGGTGAAATTAAAGGGGAACCAGTTGCATTACACTTAAAAGAGGGATCAAAACCAATCTTTTGTAAGGCTAGACCAGTACCATTTAGTATCAAAAGCAAAGTAGAGCAGGAAATAGAGAGGTTAGTTCAAACGGGGGTTTTATGTAAGGTAGATTATAGTAAATATGCAACACCTGTGGTACCAGTTCCAAAGCCTAATGGTGAAGTTCGGTTGTGTGGTGACTTTAAAGTGACAATTAGTCCACAGCCGAGAAACTTGACTGAATTGCAGGCTTTTCTCGGTCTAGTAAATTATTATGGCAGATTTTTTAAGAATTTGTCATGCATTTTAGAACCACTTCATAAGTTATTAAGGAAAGAAAATAAATGGGAATGGACAAATGAATGTAAACAGGCGTTTAATTCAATTAAACAGCAAATTCAAAGTGAAACAATCTTGGTACATTATTCACCAGATTTACCAGTGACTTTGGCAACTGATGCATCACCGATAGGGGTTGGAGCAGTGATTTCTCACATTATGCCTGATGGTAGTGAACGTCCTATCCAAATGGCATCACAGACATTAAATAAAACTCAAAGAAAATGGTCACAGATTGATAAAGAGGCTTATGCTATTATTTTTGGAGTAAAAAAAATCTTTCAGTATCTATACGGCAGAAAATTTACATTGGTAACTGATCACAAACCATTAGTACAGATTTTTTCACCTACCAAACCACTTCCTCATATGTCAGCCACACGCATGCAACATTATGCAATTTTTTTACAAGGATTTAATTATGACATTAAATATAAAACGTCTAAAGATAACAGCAATGCAGATGCTCTATCACGATTACCATTAAACTATGAAGAAAAGTGTATGCTTGAAGCTGCTGATATTATAGAATTAAATCAGATTACAACATTACCAGTGACAGTTCAGGAAATAGCAGATGCAACATTGAAAGATAAGGAACTGGCACGACTACTACAAGGTCTACAGGAAGGTTTAAATTTGACACATATAGAGCGTTTTGGTATCAATCAAAGTGAATTTTCTTTACAAAGTGGCTGCATAATGAGAGGCGTTAGGGTAGTGATTCCTAGAATACTGAGAAGAAGGGTTCTAAGCGATTTACATGAGGCCCACTTTGGTACAACGAGAATGACCATGTTGGCACGCAGTTTCTGTTGGTGGCCAAATATAGACTTAGATATCAAGACCTTGGTAAACAATTGCATACAGTGCTGTGAACAAAAAAACAACCCGCCTGAAATAATGAAACATCATTGGGAGTACCCAACCCAAGCTTTTGAACGAGTACATATAGATTTTGCAGGGAAGTTCCTAGGTACATATTTTTTTCTCCTGATTGACGCTTTTTCTAAATGGCCAGAAATCTATACATTAGACAAAATTGACACTGATAAGACAATGGAAATTTTAGATGACATTTTTGCAAGATTTGGATATCCTACTGTTTTAGTAAGTGATAATGGTAGTCAGTTAACGAATCCCAAGTTTGCAAGTTTCCTAAAACAACGCCATATAATCCATAAACGTTCAGCGCCATACCACCCTGCTACAAATGGTCAAGTGGAACGCCTTGTACAAGTGCTTAAAAATAAGTTGAAAACATTGAACTGTAATAGGAATAATATTCGTGAAAACTTAAATTTGTTATTGCAACAGTACAGAATTACTCCACATTCTACAACAAATAAGTCTCCCGCTGAATTAATGCTCTCATTTCTGCTCAAATCAAAGCTTTCTCTAATGATGCCTAAACCTAAATCTCAAAACTTGCAAGAACAAACTCATAAACCTTGTAAAGGAATAGATGTAGGAAAGAGAGTCATTGCCAGGAACTATATTGGTGATAAAAAATGGAAATTTGGCTGTATTTCTAAGAAATTAGGAGAACTTCACTATGAGATTGAACTGGATTCTGGAGAGAAATGGCGCAGACATTTAAATCAGATTAGACAAGTTGGCAGTCAGATACCAAAACAGTCAGAGCATTCCTTTGAAGAATTTCATAGGTCAGAGGAAAAGATGACTGAAAAAAATGTTGATTCTAATAGTGATGGTTTAAAATCAAGTAGAGATGAGTCATCTTCTTTTGGGACCGAGCAAGATAACGTTATTGTTAACAATAAGCCTATGAATGAATATTTAAATGAGAGTTTTAGTCTTCCCGCTAATCCATTGGTGGATGGTGAGGAAAACACATCTTCTTCACCTCCTATCACTCAGTTGAGAAGAAGTAGTAGAGTAAGGAAGAAGGTGGAAAAGTTGGATTTATAAATCGAAGAATTTAGCTATATAAAAATGTAAGCTGATTATGTAAGGATAAATTGTTTAAAGGGGTGATAACTGTTATGTTCTATGGTATTGCGGTAGATTTGTTATCTGTATCAATGACTGAACCTACAATTTATGTGATATGCACAAAGATGTGATTATAATAAGAAATATAAGTAAAACTAATACTATGTAACTATAGTGATGTGAGATTCTTAATTACATGCATGAACCTTATAAGAAGTCATTATTTCCTCCTACATCCTGCGTGATAAAGGCATCCTAACAATTAGTATATGGCAGCACTAAATATAGGGCACTTAATAGTCTTAATACTTGTGTATTATCCTCAACCTTTAAACAAAGTGCAAATAACATTTTAGTATTATATTTAGCAAATATAGGTATTATAAAAAAAAACATTACCTACTGGTACCTCTGCAGTAATTATATACTACTTATAATTCACCTCCGCCAAGAAATTGCTATCTAATAATGTGGTACCTACATAGAACACAACTACTTATTTCAACCGTTCAAATATTATAAAATCATCAATTTCTACCACACATAACAAAAATTCTCTTCAGATATTGTCTTTTGCTAGTGACATTAACATCTTCAATTTTTTTAAGTTTATTTAGAACGAGTTTAATTTAAGATGATCATTTAAACCAGCTGTAATTTAATAGGATTAATAAATAAGTCACTAACACCACATAATATATCCTCCGTGCACTTAAGAGGCTGCTAAAAGCTAAACGGCTTCAGTTGAACATTATTTTAACAAAATAATGTTCAAGTGAAGCCGTATTGGTGTTATTCAAAGGTACTTAAGATTGGTGAATCTTACCAGCCAAAGACAAAATGCAATGTAAACATTGCCGCTTTTCAGCGATAATCGCTTCTTGCTGTTGCTTTACAGCATCGAAGTTAATGATCATGCGGAAAAGCAGTTCCCGCTGACCACTTTTATATGGTTTTCCCATGGTTAAACCTTTATTTTTTAAAAAACCAACGCACGTAATATAAATTGTTTCTTCAGAAACATAAACAACTTGACGTCTGGGATAGATACAATACATTGCCATATTCAGTTTTATATATTTGACAGTTCATTTGCTTGGAAGTGATAAAATGGTCCGACTCTATCTACATACATGATGAATCATTGATGATTCACTGGGTGCCTCCTCATTGTAGTTAAAATAAATACTTTAATTAATAGCTACATATAGTTATATTCATTGCAATTGGTTATTTTGTTTATCTAATTTTCTATTTATTTAGGGTGTGTTTGACTACACTAGACTATGAAAAAAGTTATGAAATTCTAGTAAAATGTTACGTAAACATAACTAAATAGTTGTTTTATCTGTTAATCGAATTAAAATCGTTTAATGTTGGTGGAATGCAACATAAGTATGTTAACGAAATAAAATGTTTCTGATTATATGTTTTTATTCTTATTTATACCCTTGTACAAACAAAATACCAGAATGTGAAGGCTTGCCAAGATTAATTCTAGATGGCGTGACCACAGCGCAGTCACTTATAATATAAGGAATTTGTCCATCATATTGTCATTAATGACGTTTTATCTACATCCATATTATAAGTTCTCTACAATATTTTTGGCAGCGATAAGCAAATAGACTATATTAGGAAATCTGTATCTGTGTGTACGGAGTTAATTATATTTGCTAACCACGCTCTTCTTGTAATTATAAATTGTGTTTATTTTAATAAAAGTTAGTATATTGTCAGCATTCACGTTGTTTACTTGACTCAATAATACCCCGCAGCACATGGCGACCATGCCAGGTCGGGTGTCGGGTTCGGCCGCCACCGGTGGAAATACATTGGCGTGTTGAAATACATTGATTGACGATTTGCCGACACTCGCGCATTAAGTTATTAATTGCCATTATTATATCTAAAAACGTGCAACTCCAGAGTAGAAAAAGAAGAAGAAGTTTCTATTTAGTATAAACATTTATTTTGATTAAAATTTGATTGATATTTTAATAAAATGAGTATAACATGCTAGTTGACTTGCAAGAGATATTTAAAGAGCTAAAAACTGTTAAAGAATATTTAGTAAAACTTAGTTATGACAGGAGAACTACTGAAATACTAAACGCTAAGTTAGAAGAAGCATTCCTCATATATTCTCAGTATATTAAGATTAGGGAAGATCTACAAGAGCAAATTGACAATACGAAATTAACAGGTGAAAGTTTATTAGACTTCCAAAATTATTGTGATCATATTAAGATTTTATATAAACAAATAGAAGAGTTTTGCCATAAAACATATACAAGTTTAAATAAGTGTGGAAAATTGGAAACTGATAAAAATCCAAAATGTGACTTTGATTTAAAAACCGCGTTGTCATTAATACCATCTATGACCGACGACCAGGCCGTAATAAGTCAATTAATTGACTCAATAGAATATTACGACTCCACTGTAAAAAGTGACGCGAAACAACAGCTTATAAACTTTGTTTTAAAGAATAGGCTTTCTCAGGTAGGTAAATTAAAATTAAGCCAGACCTACACTAGTGTCGACAACTTGATAAAGGATATGAAAAAACAATTGTTGCCTAAGAAATCACCCACTGCTATTCAAAATAAGATGCAGACTCTTAGACAGGGTGACTCTTCATTAGACGACTTTGGTCAACAATTGTCGAAAATGTTTGTGGATTTGACGATCGCGCAGTCAGACAGCGACCCCAATACATTTGATATTTAAAAAAAATATAAACGAAAAACAGGCGATTAAAAGTTTCGCTGACGGGCTGCGCAATCGGCGAATCAGTACTATAACAGCAGCCCGCGATTACGAGACCTTGAAAGACGCAATTCAAGGAGCCAAGGACGAAGAGACGACGACGTCTGGGAATACGTCAAGTGACGTGTATGCCTTTAATCATCGAAATAATAATAATTTCAGATGAGGATACATGCAAGGTCGTGGCTCTCATAGAGGGCTATCACACTACTCTCCAGGTTCAAGGGCACCACATTACCAAGGGCAATCTTACAACAACTTTGCCAGAGGCGCTTACAGCGGTGGCTACCGGTTCCCAAACAGCCAGAGAGGCCGGGCCAACTCACCAAATCGAGGTAAGCCTAACACTTTCCGTGGAAATAATGGATATCGTAGAGAACGTATTTTCATAAATAAAAGTATTAATACTAATGAAAAAATGCAAAATCTGTTTTTTCGTGAATAACGATTTCATATTCGCAAGTAATAATTCATGCTCAGTTTATATTAATGTAAAGAATAATAAGCAATTATGGTTAGTGGACACCGGAGCATCAATTTACGTTTTGAAGTTAGCGATCGCTTTGAAATTAGATATTCCGATTCATAAACAAGAACTAACTATTAACGGAATAGGCGGAAAAACACAAGCAATCAGATACGCTTATATTGAATTAGTGGAACGTGACCACATATTTCAACATAAGTTTTATATTTTTGATAATTTACCATGTCAATGTGATGGGATAATAGGCCAACATTTTCTTTTAAAATATCAGGCTTTGATAAATTTACAGACTAGAGTCTTGACTTTAATATCTAATAGGGATGAGACAGTATGCTTGCCGTTACAGAATTGTAAACGACATTTTATTCTTCCACCAAGGACTGAGTCATTACATTTCGTTAACACTAACATATAGGAGGATTGTGTCGTATGTTCATTAGAACTACAAGATTGTGTATTTTTAGCCAGTAGTATTGCTAGACCTTTTGACGGAAAATTACCAATAAAAATATTAAATACGACAGAAAAAGAAGTCAAGTTAGATGACTTAAGACTGGTTATACACAAAGCGAGTGATTATAATATATGTTATTTGAAAATTGCGATCCAAAGAGTGTTGATCGTGTTAAGACCTTATTTTCACACTTCAATTTTGAGAAACTTAATAAAGAGGAGCAGATTTCAATTGAAAATTTTTGTGCAAAATTTTCGGTCATTTTTTATTTACAGGTGATAAATTAACAACAACCAATATTTATAACCATTCCTTAACCCTGAAAGAAAAAATAATCCTATTTATACGAAACCTTATAGGTTGCCACATGCTTAGAAAAATATAATCAATTCTCAACTAGAAGATATGTTAAAACAAGGCATAATAGAAAAGTGTTCGAATGAATGGTCCAGTCCACTATTAATAGTGCCTAAAAAATTAGATAAAAGTGGTGAGAAAAAATGGCGTGTTGTTATAGATCATCGAAAATTAAATAACTGCATTCAAGATGACAAATTTCCACTCCCCAATATAACTGAAATCATCGATTCCTTATCAGGTAGCATATATTTTACTCATTTAGATTTAGCAAACGGATACATCAGTGTAACCTTGACGTTGATAGTAGGAACTACACGGCATTCGAGGACAATACCGTATGACGCGTATGCCCCGAGGGTTAAAGACCAGCCCAAACTCATTTTCTCGATTGATGAATTTAGCAATGTCTGGATTGACGTATGAAAAATGTCTCATTTATTTGGATGATTTGATAGTTTTCGGGAAAAACCTTGAAAACCACAATAAAAATTTGTTAGAAGTTTTTAAAAGATTACGTAAAGTCAAACTTAAGTAAAATCCTAGTAAATGCGAGTTCTTAAAGAAAGAAATATTATATTTAGGACATGTCGTATCGTCTAACGGTGTTTTACCTGATCCAGAAAAAAATAGTGCAATTAGAAACTATCCAACTCCAACTACTACAGACGAAGTAAAAAGATTTGTTTGTTGCCTTTGCAAATTATTACAGAAAATTTATCCACAATTTCGCAGAAATAGCATTTCCTTTAAATCAATTATCACGTAAAAACGTAACTTTTCAATGGAATGATAAATGCCACAAATCTTTTGAAAAACTTAAAGAGGCAATCACATCCCCACCCGTTTTGCAATATCCAGATTTATGCGACCAAAATACTTTTATCCTTCAAACTGATGCATCAGGATTCGCTTTAGGGGCAACATTGAGTAATTCGAATAATAGACCAGTTGCATTTGCAAGTAGAACTTTAAATAAAGCCGAAAAAAATTATCCGATCATTCATAAGGAACTTTTGTCAGTTGTGTAGGCAATAAAACATTTTAGGCCTTATTTGTATAGGCGTAAGTTTTTTATTCGAACGGACCATAAACCGTTAGTTTATTTATTTAGTATGCGAGATCCATCGAGCTGCTTGTTTAAGTTCAGACTCGCGCTTGAGGAATATGATTTCGTGGTAGAGTATGTAAAGGGCTCGGATGTACCAGCTGACGCATTGTCACGTGTTCACATTAGTAGTAATGAATTAAAATAATTAAATGAACACATTCACGTCATGACGAGATCTCAGTATAGGAAGGCTTGTGCTACTTCTGGGCAGACTATTGATTCTACAGATAATTTGCCTGATCAACTGAAAATCGTGGAAACACATAGTAAGCCTCAGGAGACAGTAGAGTTGAGATTTATATCCCAACAAGAATTAACAAGGAAACGAAAACAAAACGTATTATTTGTAGAAAATAAAATATTTCTCTATGATTCCAATAAAAACACATGTTTTATTAAATTTCTAGACTCTTCATCGCAACTATCGCAAGGCGAACTTATGAAAGAACTAGAATTATTTAGTAGAAAAATAAACGTTAACGTTATATATACCTATAACAAAGAATAAGAATAATTATATTTTTGTAGAGAAGTTATTATGTGAATTAAAAAAGTTAGACAGCAGTACGAATCTAAGACTATGTATTTTAAAGGACATCCAGCGAGTAGATGACAAAGATCAAAGAAAGGTAATATTAAACGACTTTCATCTCTTGCCCACTAGTGGCCACGCGGGCATGAGAAGAATGTATAATAACGTGAAAAAAGACTATTTTTGGCCCAATATGGAACACGACATCCGGAACTTTGTACGGAGTTGTGATAAATGCCTAAAAAATAAGTATTCTATACCAGTAAAAGAGCCGATGGTTATCACAACCACTGCCACATACGCCTTCGATTAAATCCAAGAAAATCTTTTTTCTTGGATTTAATCGGCGCGATCGATATAGACGATAATAGGTACTCTTATATACTTACAATTCAATGCGAGTTAACCAAATACTGCGAGGCCTACCCATTATTTTCAAAGAAAAGTGAGGAAGTCGCTCGCGTATTTGTCAACAATTTTTTACTCAGGTACGGCATCCCGAAACAAATAGCGACCGACAAGGGTACAGAGTTTCTCTCCGCTACTTTTAAAGAGGTAAGTAACCTTTTAAACATAGACCAGTTAAATTCTACTGCCTATCACCACCAGAGTATAGGTGCGCTAGAAAATACTCACAAACATTTGGCTGCTTTCTTACGCATTCAGTCAGAAAAACACCCCGAGACATGGAGCTCATGGTTACCTTTTTGGAGATTTTCATTTAACACTTCAGTCCATACTGAAACTAAATTTACGCCGTTTGAACTTGTATATGGTAGAAAATGCTCTCTTCCTAGTAACTTAATAGGTGATGTAGTAGAACCATTGTAAAAACATGAAAGTTACCCTAAAGAATTAAAATATAGGTTGCAGGTGTCTCAAAAAGAGGCCAGGGATAACTTGTTAAAATCGAAATTAAAAAGAAAAGAATAATGTGACTGTTCTAAAAACCCTGTAATGTACAGACCTAATGTTTTAATTTTGGCTAAGAATGAAGTAGGTAGTAAGTTAGATAGTGTATATTTAGGTCCATATAAAGTGTTGAAAGATCTTTCACCTATTATTGAAATAGAGGTTAATGGAAAACCTACGTTAGTTCATAAGAATAGGACTAAGTTTTACTTTACTCCTATGTAAAGAAAAAAAAACCCTTTATTGTGTTTTTTTTTCTCTTTCCTGTGGGAGATGTAAGGAGTTAATTATATTTGCTAACCACGCTATTCCTGTAATTATAAATTGTGTTTCTTTTAATAAAAGTTAGTCTTTTGTCAGCATTCACGTTGTTAACTTGACTCCATAATACCCCGCATCACATGTGGGTGCGTCGTAATTTTTACTCTATGATATCGGCAACTGATAGTTTAATTACATTTAAATTTGGAACAGCTGTCAAAACTCAAGTGGGTCTCTATTCTAGTATAGTTGAATTATCGAGAAGATGGAATTGCATTTGTAGTGGTTGTACCGTTTGCAACAAAAGGAGAATAATTATCTCTTAACTTAATAAAATGACATACCCAAGAAGTGGAATAAGTAGTAGTCCTCTGTTTTTTTCTTTTATTCGCTATCATGTTCTTCATCTGAGCTGTCACAAGTATTGATAATAAAATTGTCTGTTATTTGATCCATTTCTCCTTCCTGACATCGATATTTATTTTCTTCACTTTCGACGTGGTGATAAATATTTTCCCAGTTCTCAGCAGTGATGGTATTCATTCGTTCAGTTGCTAAACTCATAATGCCTTGCATGTTTAATGAAACGTTTCTTTTTGCTACATATCCTTTTACCATGGACCAAATATTTTCGATCGGATTGAATGTCGGGTGATACGGTGGCAATCGTAATACGGAGTGGCCATGTTCTTTTAAAATTGCATCTATGTGGTACTCGCGAAACCGCTCTTTATTTTGTTTAATTAATTCATAAAAACTGGTTTTGTACATGAACCGGTTATACGAAATGTTGTGTTCTGTCAACCAATCCATCATTTCTTGTTTATTAGAATTTGACGTTGGACCACGATTCAAAAGTTTGTTGTGATAGGACGCATTATGCACGATAAGTACGCTATTCGGTTTGAGGTTCGGTATTAATTTTTCTTTTAACCATTTTTCGTAGTTGACAAAGTTCATCTGGTCATGGTAATCTCCCGTTTTTTGGTTTGCCTTAAACATTAACAAAGCGTTGGGAATAAAACCATCTTTTCCTCCTGCGTGCACTATTATTAACCGCTGGCCTGTACTGATTTGTTTTTTTACACCAAATTCTGTTCCATCGGTCCAAGCTTCTCCGGACACATGTGAAGTGTGGATGTAGGTTTCATCAGTATAAACTAGTGGTCTATCTTGAGATCGATATTCCGCAATTTTGATAAGGTAATTTATTCTTAGCAGTCATATGTTGTGTTTTTCCATTAATATTTTTCGGTTGTCCTCGGTCTTTTTCCATTTAAATCCTAATTTTTGTATTTGTTTTCGTAAGGTGGAAATGCCAAATTTGTAATCTATATCGGATTTTAACACAGAGTGGAGTCCCTTTAAGGTTGGAAATTGCTTATGGGACAGATGAAAATTGTATATAGTTCTCCGGATGACTTCCTGATCAAAATCGTCTACTGCTGATGACGGACAAGGACGCAACTTTTTATTCTTCGGGGAGGTGAATTTCTTTGTTGTTGCGAATTTCTCGCTGTTGCTCTCAGTCACAATGTTATAAACAGTAGAGAGACAAACACCTGTAGCTTTTTCAACTAACTGGGCAGCGGTGTAAGGCAAGTTTAAATTTTTCGTCAGTTCATTTTCAAAATATTTATAACAGTTGAAAATTATTTGCTCACTTTGACTCTCAATAGTACCAAAATTACTTACAGCCATATTTTTTTAAAATATAGAAATTATTCGTAGTCGTACGGGCGGACACAATAATTAATTGAGAATACAATCAAATCAGATGTAAAAATATACGCACAACGTAAATAATATTGTCAATTTCACACTGACATTATTTTTGTTTTTAGTTCTTCGATATATATATATATATATATATATATATATATATATATATATAACAACCTCTTTGTATGCTGATAGTACAAGAAAATAGAAAATTCAAATATAGAATGCCTGTAAACAAACAATACTACTACATATGCAATTCCACGCTCTCGATGATTCAACTATATCCATACATATTGAAACAGTTATCTATACGAAACGTCAATTCAGTATGTTTTTTTAATATAAACCGCACGTCATTTGATCTCGAGTGATATGAAAATAAGGACTTCATTCGTTTATCTATGATTTAAAAAAAAACATTCGTTTTGACGGAGGATTGAGTTGCCGCCATTAATGTTGTCATTTGATTGTTGGTTTTTTGCTGTTACGAAAGTAGAATTGTCAAAAGTTGTTTGTAATTTACATTTAAGTTGAAAATATGAGTAGAAGTGACTCCGAGAACTATATTAACACTCCGCCGGATATCGTTAATGCAGCCACAATTGCAACAAATAACTTATTGTCAGAAAAATCGATAACCAAATTTAGTATTAGTAAAAAAGTCCTAAGATTTTTTAGATTGGAGAACAAACGCACGACTTCGATGTGAATAAATAATTTGTTTCTGTATTTGTTCAAGTTTATTTTTTATTGCATTATTTTAATATCTATAGTCTATTGATGTTTTACAGGTAACACTAGTAGCAATGCAGGTCAATTCCCTACGGCTATTTCTGAACCCATCTTAGAGTACTTATGATATGTGTGTAGATAAAGTAGTGTATGCATCTGTACATTCGTGTGATCCTATTATGAAACTCGCTAACGCTCGTTTCATAAAACCACACTCGTATTTTAAGGCCTCTCATTATGTATCAGTTGCATAAACTACTATTATATACATCACGCAAAGTACATGGCTTATTTTAAAAATTAACTGGAGCATTTTGACAGTAGTCATCCCAATTGAACGAAATAAAATGGCATTAGCAGAAACCCATAGCATTGTAGATGGCGCTGTTTAAGCATGATTACATTTTGTATGGCGTTGTAACCCATCTTTGATAGTGACCACGGAAAAGTTTCAGAAGAAGAAGAAGAAGATACATTTATTTTGTAAACAACAAAAATTACAGTACATTGGAAAAGTGACATGTATAGACTTAACCTAGACTTAAAGCTAAACCTAGCTATAATCAATCATATTTGTGTCCACAAAAATGGAGTCCACTCAGCATATGTCAGAGCACTCATGAGTGCCATGACGCTGATCTTCCGTGGATCCAGAACAAGACATGTGTGAGACAGCGTGCTGTTGTATGTACGCTGCCTACTCATTTATGTGCGTGCTGTGTGAATGTGCATATATGTATAAAGATAAATACATTAAATTAAATTAATATGAACAAAATAAACACAATAACCCTGATATATCTATATATATGTCGGCAAGGCAGCGCTCCGATCTATGCTGACAACCTTACGATACGTCAAGCGATGACAGTTGTCAAAACATCGCTTGGGAGTGGTCTGTGCTTGGTCCGTTTCGGGTAATTTGTAAACGTCACAATGATTTTATTAACGGGTAGATCCATAAAGAATGAATGACTAAGAACTGTCAGCTGGAGTGACAGGCGGCCAGGACGGCATTCTGATATTGGACGGTGTGGCGAACGGACGCAAGCACAGAACTCTCCGCGTTTCGGGATAAATCGGGCTCGGTTCCATCCTCTCCGATAGTGTCCATGTTCCAGCATTTCGTAGCAGCATACCGAAAACTGCCACGAAACGCTGCCGTACCGTGTCGCGGGCATACGAGCCGGAGCGCCTGTCTTTCGAGCGCGCGCGAAAATATTAACTTAGAGAAGAGATATGGAGGTTGTCGTTCCCTAATCACTTCCAACAAGAGTGATATGCTCCACGAGCTTCCATCTTAAGTAAACCTCCCGTGTTTAAGAATGGCGTGATGTGAGCTCGAGGAGGGACTGGGTAACAAAATCTGACACAGGCATTTTGGAGACGTTGTATGAGCCTCTTTGTTCGTGATAGCAAGCACTGTCCTAAAACGGTATTCGCGTAGTTCAGTTTTGAAAGAATTAAGGAGTCACAAAATTTGATGTGCAATCCTTCAAACGGAAGAAGCAGTTAAGGACAGTCTCGGCAACATGCTTTTCAAAATGCAGCATACCATCCATATGCACACCTAGATTAAGAGCCTCTGTTACATAATCCAACTTGTCGCCATCAATGACTAGATTGGGTTCCTGAGTAAGAATCTTTGCTATTTGGATTCTTGATCCCAAACCTAGAAATTTTGATTTAGATGCATTGAGAATTAAACCGTTTTGAGTGCACCAACGAGTGATTTGATCTAGATTCTGATTTAACTTGTTAATGGCTTGTTGCATATCATTGGGCTTAAATGAAATATATACTTGTAAATCGTCTGCGTACATGTGGTAGCTGCAATTACTTATACACTTTATAATGTCGGCGGAATATAAAATAAAAAGTATTGGGCCTAAAATTGAACCTTGAGGAATCCCTCTATTCACAGGCACTGCATCAGATACCAGAGATGAACCATCGGAATTACGTACCTATAATAATTGTGTTCGTCTAGTTAGGTAACTATTAAACCATCTGATGGCGCCAGGATCAAAGCCATAGTATGAGAGTTTAGAGAGCAAGAGTGTTGTATCTATGGGTTGGCCCCGGACTGTCTAGAACACAATTTGACTACATTCGAGTTTTGCCTAGAGCTTAAAGAGACTACTACATATTAGGTCAAGCACTCAAATGTACTATAACACACATTGACTAGTACATAAAAAGTTGTGGTCTTGGAATGTCTTGAACACAATTTGACTACATTTGATTTTTGCCTAGACCTTGAAGTGACCAATACATAATGAGTCGGGGACTCAAACCAACTATTATACAAATTGACTAGTGCATTTGTCCCACATAGCATAGTGACATGCATCAAAATTGTCTGGATATTCAGGTAGAAAACTTATTTCCTCTCTTTTAATGTTTACTTATCCATCTTAAGTTAGTTAAGTATATACCGGGAGTAAAAGGTTCGTCACTTTTCAACTATGGCGTGGTGTGGTGGTGGTGAAATGGTGAAAGTGGTATGATGAAGGTGATGATGTGATGAGATGAGCGAAGGCTGCTCCCCCCAGGAAGCATTCGCGTGTAATGTAACATGTCAAAATTCAATTATAAATTATGACCCTTAGGTCATGTCAGTATTCGAATTTGTAACGTTACATTAGACGCGAATATTTGCGACGAGAGGGCATCGTAATGAAGATAAGAAATCAATAACACTTCAAAGATAAGTACATTAGTCTAATATAGCAAAACTACTTTCTGTATAGTTTACCGTACTGGCCACTAATAATAATGATGTGATAATTTAGATGTTTTAATAATAAAAGTAATGTTGTGTGTCATGTCATGGGCATGTCATGCGGCTGAAAAAAATTGCAAAAATGAATGAAAATAAGTTATTGTATTTGGCAAATAAAAAAATTGTATGGTGCGACGGGTACCGTTATAACTTTGTATCCTTCAACAAAGCGGAGAACTCTTTTTGGAGATGTTCGAAGAGGAATGAGTGCAGTGCAAGCATAACTGTGAGTAGAAATGACGAAATTATAGTTCGAAAGAAGCCGTCGCTACATTCTTGCGAGCCCAATATGGAACAGATGTACAGAGATCATGTTCTAGAAAATGCTAAAACCCTTGTTTGTGAAAACATGTCCAGTATAAAAAAAAACTATGAGAAGGCCGTGGCGGATTTTCTAACTGAATACCCATATGTTGATGAGCAATTTCTGCCCTATGAGTCAGTGCGAGAGAATCTACGTAGGATACGACTTTCGTATTTGGATGTAGTGAAAACAGAATTTGCGAAATCCATCGAAGTTTCATTGCCAGATATGATTAAGAAACATTTTCTAATAAGTGAATATGAATTGGACTCGGAGAAAAAAATGTTAATATTCTGCAATCGATCGTCTCGAAAAGTCGTCCAGTTAAATGCCCACCAAAAGAAAATGGTGTTTGGTGATGGAACATTCAAAGTAGTACCGAAGCCCTTCTATCAATTGTTCACTTTGCACGTGGACTTAAACAGCTGCTTATATTCTAGTAACGTAAAACCTGCCATTTATGCGTTATTGCCAGATAAGACCACAAGTACCTACACAGCATTCTTCACCATCTTGCGTGATGTGCTGAAAATTAATATCACAATTTACAAATGTGACTATGAAATGGCCCAGATAACGGCATTTCAAACGGTTTACCCGAACGGAAAAGTTTCTGGGTGTTATTTCCATTATTGTAAGGCGGTTTGCGATAATGCTGATAAAAAAGGATTAACTTCAACTGATTCCGGTAAAAAAACAATATCACTAACATTGAACTTGCCTTTCTTGCCCTCTAACTTAATAAGAGAGGCATGGGACAACGTTGTCAAGAATGGGCCGAAATGTGATGAATTCAATTCGTTTATTGTTTATTTTGAAAAACAATGGTTAAGAAACACGGCTTTGATTTCTTGTTGTAAAGAAATGCACAGGACAACGAATAGTCTAGAAGCATGGCATCGCCGTTTAGGGGTCCGCATGAACAGAAACCCAACTCTTATACAGTTTCTGTTTAAGCTAAAAAACGAAGCACGATATCAAAGCATATCAATGGCAGGTGCCTTTGCAAAACGAGAGAACAGGAAAAAAAAAGACGTTCTTTTTAATAAGAGATACGACAGGGAATTGTCAAAATTAAAAAAAAAGGAAATTGTACCAATAGAGTTTTTAAAATCCATTACAGACCTGAAAAGGTCTTTAAAATGATGTTGAATATGTCCTACATATTACCAATGAAGTTAACTATTAGTGAAGATTATTTTTAAGTTTAGTTCCGGAGTGACTTTTCATTTTATTTTCTAATACCTGTTTTTACTATTTTAAATGTGTTGGAACAAATAAACACTGACTTCGACTTTGACCTTTCATTTGCTGTCCACATAAGTTCAACACAATATATCTATAAATTATGACATCGTTCTGTACTTTTATTTCATTTTTCACTTCGCCTGTACATTCAAAAACAAAATACAACAGTGATCGAACTGTGTTCTAGGTATTTGTGCACTAGTCAATTTGTATAATAGTTGGTTTGAGTCCCCGACTCATTATGTATTGGTCACTTCAAGGTCTAGGCAAAAATCAAATGTAGTCAAATTGTGTTCAAGACATTCCAAGACCACAACTTTTTATGTACTAGTCAATGTGTGTTATAGTACATTTGAGTGCTTGACCTAATATGTAGTAGTCTCTTTAAGCTCTAGGCAAAACTCGAATGTAGTCAAATTGTGTTCTAGACAGTCCGGGGCCAACCCGTATCTATGCTGTCAAAGGCGCGTGAAAAATCCAGCAATACAAGGATCGTTCCCATCCCCACATCCCGCGCTGCCAAGATGTTATCGACTACGTCTAATAAAGCTGTAGCTGTACTACGTTTCTTTCGAAAACCGGACTGCATAGTCGGCAAGATATTATTTCCTTCTAAGAAATCTGTTAACTGCATACAGACTCTTTGAATCTTTTCTAAAATTTTAGTCATCATGGGTAAAATACTGATAGGTCGAAGATCTTTTAAATCTGTCGGCGGTGATTTCTTTCACTACTGCTACTTTCAAAAGGTCGTGGAACACGCCGGTACTCAATGATTGGTTTACTATAGCGGTTATTACATTTAACGCACGCGGCAGTGTTAATATAAGCATATCGAGAGATATTCCATCAATTCCTTGGCCTTTGGTTTTAATGGATTGAATCACCTTGGCAACGATAACCTCAGTCACAGGTTTCAATTGGTATACCGCCGAGCCATACCTATGAAATTCATAAAAAGTCCATTGCGGTAATTTTAAATCAGTTCTGCCAGGTACATTGAGAAATTCTGCATTTATGCGGTGCGGGTCGTTTAAGTGTGGAGGCAGGTTATAGTCTTGCTTCTTAAAATCGGCATCATTCCGTCTTATGTTATTCCATATAGCGCGCGGTTTAGTAGTGTCGACTACAAGATATTTACCAAAATAAGCGGATTTTTCACTATGTAACGCATTAGTAACAGTTCTTTTTAAATCCTTGTAATAAATTTTATGTGAGTCTGAGTTATTGTTTGTAGCGTCGTAGAGCATCGTCTCGAGTATTCATCATTTCTCTAATATTGTGCGTAATCCATGGATAAGAGTGCTCTCGAACATGCCGAAAGCGCGGCAATTGATTCACTGAGTGCGTCTAGAAATATATTAATATCAAGCCATGGTGGCCGATATGTGGTGCCTAATGCCAACTTCTTACCCTTCAAAGATACATTTAACCACATTTGTTCTACGGATGGACTCAGAGGGTGCGAAAGCAGACGTGCATTTATATCGCGTTTGACATAAAAACCTGTACCGCCTCCGCGACTGCGCACCGTTGTCGGCCGCAGCGTGTGCCGAAGTTTGTATCCTGGTGGCGCGGGCGCACGGGCTTCTTCCCTCTCCCTGAGCCATGTTTCGTGGCCATTACATCTACGGCATGGCGCTCCATAGCCACAAGAAATTCGTGGTGATGGGTACCTAAAGAACCAGGGTTTAACAAACCTATGAATATGTTAGCAGGGCACATTTATTATTATTCAAAAATTTCGAAAGTTTCGTTGCATGACGCCAGTCCATAAATAAGATATAGTAAACAACCAATATAATATGGGAGAACTGCTGTCTTGGTACTCATACTTGCATGACTCAGGTAAATAAATATAGAATATTGATGTGTATTTATATATTTTATTACCATAGGTTGTTTTTGCTTATAGATACATAACATACATATTTAAATATGAGAATATTATAGAAGCCGTGTCATCAGTACAATTTACACGAGTATGTTTCTTATTCGTATAACTTAATGAAAAAAACAGTACATCGTTTTTTTTAGTTGTTTTTCAGTTGATTTTTGACTATTTAGTAATATTATGCACAACAATATGGACGTTTTAATAATGCGTATTCGTAGTGTACTCAGCACATTCGTGTAAACATAATATAATATGAAAATACCATGGTTGATAATTTACATTTAAAGATACGAGTTTATAACAATAGCATGCCTTATTTTTAGGATAAATTATACTATCAAATATTAATGAGAGTAAGCACACTAAACTAGAAGCTAACTTATTATTTACCAAAAACCCTGATTAGATCGGCATCCATACGTATCCTTTGTGGTGAATGGTCAGCATCCCGACGAACGAAGATACTGCCTCGACTAGTCCAAGGCGCTCGCCACCGCTCGTGCTTAGCTTCCATGCGAGTTCTATAGAACAGCCGCCTGTTTGTGGGAGTAAGACGCTTGTTGACGTATACCCGCTTAGGTGCCCCTGGTAAACCGAAGCCCACAGTGTCGACAACTCGGCGAATACGCGCCGCACGCAACAGCTCGTTTCTCTGGGCGCGCCGCACCAGCCACACGACTAGGGGCCTGGCAGCGAAGAGGCTTGGCGCACCAGGCCCTTTCTGGATATGCGGCGAAGTCTTTGTGGCGCTCATCGTGTCTAAAGTCACTTCACCTACTAACGTCACAATGTCAGCAGCGGTTTCACGGCGTCCAGATGAGTTATTGTCCTTGTTCGTGCCAGTGTCGCTCGTCGCAGCAGCCATACTCAGAACTGCGCGTCCGGGACCGACACACATCACACTCACCACGTCCTGCTCCGATACGGCCACGCCGATTTTTCTGCTTAGAAGGGTAACGAGATACAGCATATTTTCATTAGTGGTTTCTGGAATTCCAGTAATCTCAAGGTCGTTACACAGCAATTCTTGATCCCGCTCATTTAAGTCACACTTGAGCTGCTCAATTTCCGCTGTTAGGTGGTTTCGTACAAGTTCAGTTCCCTGCCCCAAACAAGCCTCAAGCGACGAGATCCGCTCGTCAAAACCGACTAGCCGCATTGATATAGTTTCCAATGTCGCAAAGAGTTTATCGAATCGTGCAAAGAATGTTTTGTTAAATCTATCAAGCATTGTCATTAGGTAGGTTTCCATGGTAGACTTGAGGCATTCCAGTACTTGTTGTTTGATATTTTCTGTGAGGTTTTGAGTGTCTTCGGGATATTCCAGACGGCAATTTTGAGTAATCTTCTTGCGTTGTGTGACATTATCCGATTTATTAGAACTGTTTGCACTATTTTTACTAACCGTTTCCACAGCAGAGAATGTAGGTGTAAGCACAGGTACGGGCGCGGACCGCAAAGGTGAGTTTTGATTATCTGTTTTTGGCAGTTTATGCATTCACTGCAATCCAAAAATAGTTTGTTCCCAATAGATTGTTTACATCCAGGGCAGACTTTGTTTGCCGTGGGGTTCATTCTAAAACGATTGCAGCCGGTACTAATCAGCAAAACAAGCGAGTGTAGCAAGCGCTGGCAGCGCAATACGAAGTGACGAGCTGAACACACTGTCCAGTAGATAATAAAAGCGTGCAGCGGCTGCAGCGCTGACCGGTTCACTTTATAGATAACGTTCAACGACGGGTAGCTAGAATGTACCGTTAACTTCACATGTATTATTGTCCAATATTATAGGATATAACGCGATTTGGGACTCTAAACTATCACTAATATATAAAGATTTTCACAAGCACTCCATTGATACGCGTCACTGTATGTAATAGTCACTTTTTCTATAGTTTGTAAATTAATAACGCAGAGCAGGTAAACAAGACGTACATATCAGTCGCTGTCACGCACACACCCTTTCACATTGGTTCACATTGGTATTATTTTATTATTATCTATTTACTAATTCAACAATTTATAAATTACCAGTCGAACAAGAATCTTTGCATTTTTTTACATATTAGCACAGATGTAATGTTTTAACTACGGGAACTCTCCATTAAAGTTAGAATAATCTTTGTTTGTAATTATATTGTTAATGATTATTATTATTATTTCCTTTTTTTGACGCCGAGAGACCCTATCTCTGAAAGTATAGGTTAAATAATGTATTACCTATTAGACCTGCAGACAATATACAACTCCCTGTAAAGTGTGCCCATGTATTTATCTGTTGTATAATTAATAAATAATAAAAAAAATATATATAACGGGACAATTTTACACAAATTGAACTAGTCCCATGGTAAGCGCAATAAGGCTTGTGTTCTGGGTTACTAGACGACGATATATTTAATAGATATATTACTAATATACAAAGAAAACATCCAAGACTCAGGAACAAATAATTATGTTCATCACACAAATATTTGCCCTTACCGGGATTTGAACCCAGGACCTCAGCTTCGCAGGCAACGTTACTCCCACTGAGCCAAACCGGTCGTCAAATTAAAATATAATTACTGTTATTAACTATAATTATTATGTAGATTGTGAATGATTTTTCAGTTTATTGTAAAATCAGACATGTAACGTGCCCTTGAGGCCTACTTGTAGAACAAAGTTTAGAATTTGATGTAAAAAATAATATTTTTTTCTCCTTTACATTATATATGAATACTTATATAAGAATAATAGAAACTACTTAACTAATTAAACACTAAAAAACAAAAAAAGTAAGAAGTAAGTGAGCCAGGTTTCGAACCTGAGCTCACCGTTGCAAATGTGTACCGATTGTGCGTTTAAAACCACGAATATGACTGGATACTTAAGTCAGGGCACCGACTGTTCATTATACCCACTGATCGTCATATCGTACACAATTATACCACATATGCGTTACACCATATAAACCATATTACAGTTAGATTAATAGTTGTTATATTACAAGTTAATTATACCTGATGACAGTTTGATCATATGTCAGAATATGTCAAATATTGTTATATCAATAGTGCATTACAACCCTTAAACGTTATGTCTACCAATAAAAGGGTAAAGCCCGGATAGTTGCCCCACATTTTGAAATTAATTTATATCTTGTGGTACAAAAAGCAAGATTCTTTATTAGTAAAACGGGTTGATACGTTGGTTTTTTATCTTCAAATTTATGAAAGGAATAAACTTTATCTTTGATAATTCCAGAGTCATGGCGATATTCGCGGACCTCTAAATTTTGGGAGATGTATCCGATATAGGGGATAGTTGCCTAATCCATGTAAATTACGTTTAGGATAGATGCCCCGTCGAGAAAGAGGAGTAAGTGTCCCCCCGCAAAAACTTTGATCACACCTTGCCGAACATGCAATCGCACAGAAACATGCAACACAGTCAACTTAGTTGTAGTTGCAGTCTTTCGATAGATAAATAAAATAACATGTGTTTCATTCGCGAAACTAGAGTCATTGCAATCGAGGCAACGATACGCCCGGGGCGACTATCCAGGTTCACGCGACTATCAAAAATTGTTATAGCGACTGTTTCGCACCCCAATTTCCCTTTCACTTTTTCTCTATCTATCACTCTCTCGCTCCGTCCCCACTCTACTAATTGTTGCCATATAACGCCATAAATACACCGCAGAAACACTAACATACATCGCAGACTTTTTTTTAATTGTCTAGTTTAGAAAATCGCTCTGGTTGATCGTCAGATTAGAAGTCAGCACCTCTCGGGCAAGAAGCTAAAATGTCCGTATAAAAATCTGACGCGCTCGAGTATTTCAAGTCGACTATTTTTTTTTCTTTGCTGGTTTGGCCACCTGCTAGGAATGGATGAAGATCGGGCTGCCAAGAGAGCATACATGGGACGACCGTCTGGTCGCCGTCCGGTGGGTCGACCCAGGTATCGTTGGGGGGATAGTGTGAAGGCGGATCTGTGCCAGCTTCAAGCAGATAATTGGCAGGAAGTTGCGCAGGATCGGGACAAGTGGCGTGCTCTCGTTTCGGGGGTCAAGAACCATGTTGGTTCACTGAGCCATAATAGTTAGTTCGTTTTTTTTTGCATTTTCATAAAGCTGGGATACGTGGGAAATATACACTACCAATATCTGACGCGCTCTAATATGTCTATATAACAGTTTTTTTAACATTTTGGAATATCCGCAGGCGCTTCCCCCACCATTAAAAGTGTATCGTCATATATTTTTTTATTTAATTTCTAGATAACTTCTCTGTAGCCGACTCTAAATTGTGTGATGTTGAAAGCTGCAAATAATATTTTATCCTTGTCGTAACCTGCTAACCGGACTAACAAAAAATATACGCAGTATATTTAAAAACTTTGATAATTTCAGTGTTTTAAATAAAAACAAAATTGAACAAGATTTATGAGACTTTGACCCAGTTTATAGTTCTGCTGACGCAAATACTAGCATATCGTACCTAATTCAAAGTGCCCAACAAGCAATATCTAATAACAATAACATTAACGTACGTGTTCTCTTAATTGTTTTACTTTTAGGTCACATAGTTTGTATCTTTTTGTATTTTATTTTAGTAGTGAATAAGAATTAATTAGTATTATAGTTTTAATATTTAATTAAATTACGCCAGCCCTACATTGCCTGAAACACAGGGAACCCTAGTTCAGGCATATTCTATTGTTGGCCATATGTATGATTTAGTCTATTAGTAATAATTACTGTAATATGTTATTTAAATAAAAAAAATATTCACTTTATTTATTTGTCGTCATAAGTTAGGTGTTTATAAAATGAATATAAAAAGTAAAATACAAAATATAAACACGTTATAAAAAACCTAACCTAGGGTGCCGCCGGCAGCGGGGCAGGGCCCAAGCTACCGGTGGTTAGGGCTGCACAGAGAGGAACCTCCTGACGATGCGCGCCATGTCCAGGATTACTGCCTTCTGTATCTGACCCTTGATCCAGCCATCTAGCGAGAGTCTCTTAAGATGTTGGTCGAGACTCTTCGCTATAAGACCGTTTGCTGAAACTACTATCGGGACAATAATCGTCGAATCAACATCCCACATGGCGGTCACCTCGTGAGCCAAGTCGAGGTACTTGCTGAGTTTGTCCTTCTCAGCCTTCACGAGGTTCTCGTCATGTGGAATGGTGATGTCGATAAGTATTGCCCGGCGCTTAGATCGATCTACCAGCACGATATCAGGCTTATTGGCTACAATACTCCTGTCCGTGATGATAGATCGATCCCAATAAAGCGTGGCACGACCATTTTCAAGAACTGGCATCGGTGCGTACTTATAGTACGGCACCTCAGACCCCACAAGACCGTATTTAACAGCAAGTTGCTGGTGAATAATCCTGGCTACTTGGTTATGTCTGTGCAAGTACTCGCCGTTAGCAAGATGAGAACAACCGGAAATTATATCCTGAGTGACTCTCCGGGACGGTGGCATGCCCGACAGATGTCGACCGTACCGTCCTTCAGAATATACCTCCGGTAGTTGTTCGTCATGATAACTTCGTCCGCAATTGCACAGGCAAAACCTTTGGTTTCCCCGAAGAGATCGCCGAAACGTAGCCAGTTCACTGACGCAAGCAGATCTACATCAGGCCATGTAAGGGCCTTGTAGAACCGCCCGTGTAGCTCTTTACTCCTCCATACGTCCTTGGTCTGCGCCAGTTCTCGTTAGCCAAGGATAGAGGGGTCAGGCCTTTGTTTACTGCCACAACATCGCGATGTATCCCGCACTCATTGTTTATTATTATTATTTGGTCTCAACAACGAAAAAAAAAAATAGTCAACATTCTGAAAAAAGTTGATGTAGGTACACTTTTATTGAAAAACGCTCGTATGTTCACGCTACTAAGTCCCGTTTTGTCAGGTTTACATTTGTAGTTCGGTTCTCATTGTCAGGCGACAACGCCAAGTTGCCGTGCCAGGAGATGTCGGCGGCGCAGCAGGATGCGGCGGGACTGCCTCCGCGGCGCAGCGCCCGCTGCGCTCGCGCCTGCCGTTACCATGACGTGACGGCCATTGACGTCGCCGTCGTCACGGTGGGAGTCATTGGGATGTTGCTGTGTCTTGGTACGTATTTATTGCAAACCACGTGATTGAGTTGATTAACCGACCTATACGAAGTATCAGACCATAAAACTAAAACTGTTTTGGATTTATCCGAAATTATTTTTTCGGCCCGGCACTTTTTGGAATACCTGTGGATATTGTGATTATTAAGTATGATTTGTAGATAGCTTCACATTATCACGTCGGTTACCTGTCGGGTGCTCGGGAAGCACGCATGGCAAACCAACTAAACCAGCGTAACCTTTCAAACTAAGGACAATCCAGTGGACTACTGAGACCACGTTCATCATCATGCATGCTTCCATTCTTACGTGGATAGGTATACCTATATATTATTATTATACAGTTTTATGTAAATAAATGTATTTTGTATTAATGTAATTACCGATTTTGTGTCGGAGACTAATTAAAGCCTGACAAGTTCCTATTTAGCCAGAGGCGTATTTTGAAGTTTGGCGCGCCGGGCCAATAATTTTCGCCGCCCCAAAATCAAAGAAAATACTAATTAAATATTTATTAATAAAGTGTACCGACCTACATTTTTTTGCAGTGTACAAATTTATTTACGAAGCCATTAATGATGATTTCGTTACTTAGTTGTTTTGTTAAATCGGCTTCAATATTGAGAATCGCTAAACTTTTTAAACGTTCTTCAGAAGTCCGTGAGCGAAGATAATTCTTAACTCTTTTCAGAACCGAAAATGATCTTTCTGTTCTGCACCTCTGCAGTTTGTCACTGCAGTGCACAAAAAAATGCGTTACGCAATTTCTATGAATGTGAATGTCTTCAGGTCTCTTTTTAGGGTTCCGGAGCGAAAATGGCAAAAACGGAACACTATAGTTCCGTTTTATCCATCCATCCGTCCATCCGTCCGTCCGTATGTCTAGAAGATATGAAAAAATTACAAATATATAGCTTAATAAATACTTTCAACGAAAATTATTTTGAATTTGAGCAAAAAGACTTAAGTGCCATGGAGAAACGCTCTTCTGCTATTGCACTTTTTCAAATCATATTTTTGTATTTTTTTGTATGAACGGCTGCGGAACCATACACTGAGCATGGTCCGAGATGCTGTTGGCCGTTTTTTTTTGTATAGAGAGCTCCGTAGGTTTTTACACTTACAAGCATGTTTTCGATTAAATGACTTGCTAGTTCTTGTTTCTTGGTTATGTTAATTTCAAATTTAATTGACAAGAAAAAATCGGCCAACACAATTTATGCTACTTTTGGAGCAATTATTTCCGAAAATATTTACAAACTCAATTTTTTTTAGAAACCTCAGTCTTTTCAGAAGAACTTTAGGAAATATGTGCCACACATTGATATATTTATATTTCTTGTTGTTTTCACGGTTTCGGTTACATGTATTGAGTTTTGAGAGATTAACTATCAATTTATATATTAGTATATTAGTAGCGGCTTTTATAAGAACAAAACACTTATATAATCCAAATTTCATTATATTTCGAGTAAAATGCATGTTTATACGGAGATACGTTATGACGGTTTATACAGACGGACGTACGGACATGACGAAACTATATGGGTTCCATTTTGGGTACGGAACCCTAAAAATAAAAAATCGAGGAGTAAAAGTTGGATGAATGGCGCCAATACTAGCCCTAAATTACTATAGAAACCTGACTGGGGACTTGGTTGATATCAGGACAATAAAGCTCCTTTATACCGCTCTTGTCAGAAGCAGGTTAGCAGCCTGCGTTGTTTGGAACCCGCTTGAAACAACTTACATCTTGCTCCTGGAAAGAGTACAAATCAATCAATCAATGGATGTCTTCTCACATCTCTCTGGTGTGGGGATGCCATAACAGGGCAGAACCCTTTTTGGCGGTTCTCTTCCCCGCCCGTTACAACGGGCGTGTCTTTAATGCCATAACTGGCTTGGCTTCATTGTCGCGGGGAGGCCTATGTTCTCGGTCATTGTCGGACTTGACGTTGATTAAGCCTCTTCCGCGGCTTGTTGTGGTCGGGTTCTGCTTGGTGATGTTGGTGTAGCGTGTTGGCCTGTCTGCGGCGTTGCGGACGGTGGCCTCTCAGCGGCTTTGTGGTTTCCTGGATTTACAGGGGACTCTGCTGGTGGTATGAGCTCTCTCGGCAGAGCTCGATACCGCTTGTCCGGGTGCGGGTGTGAAGCGGCGCAATTCCCACCAGCGATGGGATGGTGGAGTTGTCCGCACGACGAAACATGGCACCGGTGAGCTGTCCGATGAAGTCGTCCAGTCCTTGCCACTTTAGGTCGCGGCTTATCAGGTCGTTGCGCATGTAGCGCGGGGCCGCGACTATGGTGCGCAGGGCTTGGGTCTCCTGCGCACGCAGCCTCTTCATGCTGGTTTCCGATGTTAAGGCGTACCATGCGGGGGCCGCGTATGTAAGACGGGACCGCAGGTACGTCTTATATATCCCCGACTTGGTGCTGGTTCTTCGCCTGCCATCATCAGTCAGCCCACGACAACTGGCCCTTTTGGACGCGCCACGCGCCTTGTCCGAGCCTACACTGCCGGTTGTCGCTGACATTTTGGTCCTTCGCGCCGGATCCCTGGTTTTCACTGGGGAAACAACCACCAAGAGGATGCCCATTTCCCGTTACACCTCGGAGGAAGACGCCGCTGCTCGCACCGAGCGTGCCGCACGCCGCGCTGGCAGCCGAAGCGGGACGACGGGTGGGGCGAGCCCTACGCCCACCACCGCGCCCGCTACCTCGGCACCTCCGACAATGCCTGTGGCAAACCCGCACCCGCTCGGGTTAGTCTACGCCGAGCCTCCAGCCTCTCCGGACGAGCCACAACCAGTGCTCGCCGACTCAAGCACCCTGCGTCGAGAAGTGTTATCCAAGGACACTTTCAAGCCCGCGCCAATACCACCGAAAGCTTCAGTGACATTCATTGTCCCTGTCACGGAAGAGGCGCCACCGCCGAACACATCTACGATGATAAGGCCAGCATCGCATACTTCATCGAACACGGCGTCACGCATGCAACGCGAAGAACGCCTAGCTGAAGTTGCGAGGTTACAACGTCGCGCCGAAGCCCTGCGAAGAAAAATGAAGCTAGAAGCAGAACTCGCGCAAATTGAAGATGAAGTCGCTGATGCACAGTTAGCATCGCGACTAGAAGACATCGAGGCAGAGGGTTCCCAAGCTGGGAGCCAGGGATTGCAATCAAGAGTGGAGGACTGGCTTAGTCGACATCCATTGTCTGACCCAGCCGCTGCGCCCCCACATGACGGCGACGACACCTTAGTCGAGCCCTCCCGAGAGCCGACGTCAACACTCGTGGAGCTACGAGACCGTGCGCCACTGATTTGGACCACGGCAAACAACTCGATCCCGACGGCATCAACGGCGGCGGCCTATCATACAGCAGCCGTCAACGTCAACACGAAAGCAGCAGCATATAGCGCGGACCCAGCTTGGCACGCTATGCAGACCACAAACCTGTCCATAGCTGCCCCACCGTTTCAGCCACAATATGCCATGCCGGCATGTTACCCGCTGACCCACCTGCCGCCAGTCCAGCCACCACTGTCTATCGCTCCAACCACGACAAGGAAGGAGCCCCATACACCGGCCATCCCCGGCACCCCTGGAAGAGAGAGGTCATCGAGAACGAAGCAAGCCATCCAACAACTCGCTGAAGCTATCGGCGAGATGGCGCGCGCCCGGCCGTCATCGAGACAAGTCTTTGAGCTACCACACTTCACTGGCGGCTGGGGCGAGTGGCTCGCCTTTGAAGCCGCTTACTACCAGTCTACCGCGGTGCACAAAGTCAGCCCAGTAGACAACCTTGCACGCCTACGAGTGTGCATACATGGAGCAGCGCGCGACATGATAGCACCACAACTCTTCACCGTACGAGACCCAGAGGAATTGATGGCGACGCTACGTCAATGCTACGGTCAGCCTGACGTCATAGCACATGAAGCCCTGGCCACCCTCCGCAAGCTGCCGAAGTTATCTGCATCTCCAACACCGAACGAGCTAAATCACTTCTCAGTACGAGTACAGAACGTGATCAGCGTGCTCGTAGCCATACAGCAGTCGGGTTACCTACACAACCCACTGCTCAAACAAGAAATATTGGAACGCTTGACGCCACATCTTCGGTCGAGATATTACGACTTCGCAACCGAGAAGAGGAGCCCCACGGACCCGCCAGTACTTACGATGAGCCGATTCCTGGTCCACGAAGCAAGCCGAGCCTTATCGCACGGCTTCACGGGGGTAGTGCCAACCACAACGCCGAAGCCCGAGAAGAAGACACTGGCACCCAAAGCCGTGTCACGCCAACCACCTCGCCCAGCGGTCACCTTTGAAGCATCGCGGCCTATCTACAACACAACGTCTGAAGAACCGTTGATGAGTTGAAGAAACGTTGCTACGAAACGGGGGGAGAGGAAAACCGCGAGCTGCACATTTGCGTCGACGCCAGCGAAGTCGCCTACGCCTCGGCAGCCCATCGTCTCGGCGAGGTCACCAAACTCACGCGCCCAGATCAATGGCGCTGGGTTCCCACGACGAACAACGTTGCCGATGACGCCACCCGACCCGGAGCTAACCGACCGCTCATCAGCGACCGATGGTTCACTGGTCCCAGTTTTCTTCAACTGGAAGAATCATCGTGGCCACGAAAACGGGACTCAATGAACGACGTCGAAGAAAGTAGAACCTCTTCGACGCTAGCGGCGAACTTGAAACCGCCGTTCCCCGATGCCAGCCGCTTCTGGGACCGTTGGGTGCGCGAGTATGTACCTACACTCGCGCCCCGCGGCTCTCCAAGCGGAAGGACCCGCCCACTGCAAGTTGGTGACCTCGTCATCATCGCAGACGCCATTCTCCCACGCCACATCTGGCCGCGTGGCAAAGTAATCGCCGTGCACCCGGGACCCGATCGACCGAGCCGCTCGCCTAGACTGGTCCTTCGCCTGCCATCATCAGTCAGCCCACGACAACTGGCCCTCTTGGACGCGCCACGCGCCTTGTCCGAGCCTACACTGCCGGTTGTCGCTGACACTCCTCTTGTTCGAGCTTTGAACGTGATAAGCTCGCTCCTCGAAACGGCCTCAAGCTGTGATGTGTTTGCTAGTAGCTGGTTGGCAGTAGACTGGTTGTGATGAGTGTTTGAGCTACTGCGAGGGGATGGATGTACGTCAGTCTTTTGTGTAACTTTTATGAATGTTTATCTGTTTCATAAGTATTCCTGGTGTATGTAGTTTTTTGTATCTTAGTTTCACTATTTTTGACGCTGAGTATTCAGTTTAGTTCTTAGTTTTGAAACCATTGCTTCCATTTTTTTTATTGTTTATTTCTGGATCTTCTCTGTATTTCACTTCTCTTCTTTGCCTCTTTTGCTCTTTGGTCTTCGTTAATAATAGGTCTCATTTCTTCACCAACTATTGGTTGTGCTTCATCGTCAGTAGTTGAAGGAGTATTCTGGCGTACATAATTATCAGTAGTACGTTTGAAGTGTTGTTTTTTTTGCCTGTAGTTTGATGCATATTTTTTCCATTTTTTTCTACATAATCGTTGCTCCCGAGGTGTCATTTCTTTAACATTTTATCTCTGCCCCTTTTCCTTCTTTTTTAAGTACCGCAAACTTTGTTTCTCTTTGTATTCGGCTAATTTAATAGGATCGCTTTTGATTCTAGCTAAGCGAGCCTTTTCGGCTTCTCTTTTTTTTGTAATATATGTTCTCTATCCTTGGACATATTATGTTTTTTTTTTAGGAGGCGGCATAATCTTTTAAGCTGAAATAAGAAAAAAAATGTTTCACACACGCTAAATGTCAGTACTCTGGAAACACGTCAGTCCCCTGGCACAATAACAGACAAAGGACTGACGAAAAACGGACTGACGAAAAAACCAACGTTTATTTCGATATTTATTAATATAAAAAAGCTACATTAAAAAAAAACAAAGCGAGTTATGTATAAATCAAAATATAACACAGGTTTACAAGGAAATAATGACTCACCATAGGACTGAAATGTTGACTGGATCGGCACGTCTTTACATCACAAACACGACGCTAGCACTGGCACAGTAATGGCCGCCGCAAAATGGCGCGGTATGAAGCTTACTTTACGACCGACCTTGAACTTAAACGCGGATTTGTATTTGAGTCGACAATATTTAGCGGGAAATTCGAAATCGAACAACACTCAACGGACTGACGAATAAAACTGAACACAAAGTTTTTTTTATAATTTTACAACCACGGTAAGAATATTATATTACAAGAGTTGTAATATATATTATAACTACATCATAGATTGTAGTAAAACAGTAAGTTTGCTTAAATTAAAGGTAATATTGAATATACAGCAACTTGATTGGGCGTTTTTGGGATTGTGACACGCCAAAGGACTGACGTTTTGAGTATATATTGTGAAAATTTAAAAAACTTTTCTTTAAAATGATAAGCTGAAATTAAGTGACCAAATAAAAGGCATTTAATTATATTTAAATAAAATTAAAAATATATACAAAATATAATAACACATTGTTTTAATGTCTAATGACATTGAGTTACCCAATTTTTGTATAATCACCCAGGTAAGCGTTTTCAAAGACGTCGTCATGTTGGTACTATAAAACGTCAGCGCTAGACGCCAATCACAGCCAGTTATTATGAAATTGGCAAATAACAATTTTTTGTTTTGGGTAATAGAAAGTAGACTGATATTTTGGCCAACTATTATTGGTCACACAACGCGCATGCGGATTTAGAATATTTACCCCGTTTTGTACTGCAATTTTGTATGAAGCTCGCGTTCTATGTTTTTTTCGTTCACTGTAAAAAGGGGTCATTTCATCAGCTGTACAAAACATTGCCATTTCTAATTTACATTTGTATCATATTATAAGGAACTTACTTTATGCACTCCTCTATATAAATATGATATTACTCGTATCAAACAGGACCAATTTGGTTTCCAAAAAAATTGATCTTCTCTCTACTAATTTCTAATCCACGTTGCCCATCTTCTTTCTACGTAGGTCATTCGATAAGTTTTGAGATGCTCGAAATTCGAAAAGGAACGCACCTGAATTATATGTTTTTAAAAAGCAAACTTATTTAAAAATAGAACATAAGTTGCCGATTCGCTCTAATTTAAAGTGTTACAGTCATTTTTCTAAAACGGTTCCCGCGTTTTTTCTTTGTAACGATGGAGCTTAAACGCGAACATTTACGTGCTATGATATTTTATGATTTTAAATTTGGTTTATCTGAACAATTGTGTTTGCAACGATTGCAGTCAGCATTAGGAGATTCTGCTCCTTCACGGGCAACAGTTTTTAGATGGTTCAACGAATTTAAAAGGGCTGAAGTGGTCGCCCGCAAACAGCAGTAACTGCGGAAAACGTGTGGACTACTGAAATGTTGGTGCGAGAAGATCCACGAATAACATACAAAGACATAGAGAATATCTTAGGCGTCAGTTCGGGGAGCGTTAGCATCATTCTACATCAACATCTTGGAGTAAGGAAGCTCTGTTGTCGTTGGATACCACGTTTGCTCTCCGATACTGAGAAACAGGCTCGTGTAGATTGGTGTCGTGAGATGCGTCTACGATTCGACAACGGGACATTGCGGCGTGTATCGGAAATAATTACAGGTGACGAAACATGGATTTACCAATATGACCCGGAAAACAAGCGGCAATCGTCAGTATGGGTCTTCTCAGAGGGAAAGTTACTAACAAAACTACAAAGACCTCGTACAAAAAAATGGTAGCTAGTTTCTTTTCACGGGGCGGACATTTATCAATATCAATGCTGGAAAATTATAGGTCAGTCAACTCTGATTGGTATACTACAGTAGCATTGCCGCAAGTTTTCAAAGCAGTGCGAGAGAGGCGACCAAAGACTGGACTTCAGGGAATCTTGCTGTATCACGATAACGCGTCTTCACATACGTCCCTCAGAACAAAGACGTTTATTGAGAAAGCTGGGATAGAAACGTTACCACATCCACCCTACAGTCCTGACTTAGCTCCCTGCGATTTCGTTTTATCCCCGGTGGTGAAAGAAAAAATAAAAGGGAAGTTTTTTTCGAGTGCTGAAGAAGCCGTGGCTGCATATGAAGAAGCAATTTCGGACCTATCTGATGAAGACTAGCAAAAACGCTTCCAAAGTTGGTTCAGACGAATGGAACTTTGTATAGAGAGTAATGGAGAGTATTTTGAAAAAATGAAAACTAAATAGTACTAATATCTTCAATAGTTCATTTTAATCTCAAAATTTATCGACTGACCTGCGTACTGAAGATAATATTGTCTAGCCTGAACAATAATTGTATCTCAACAGGGCTATTCTTTGACCAATCGAAAGCTTTTGGTCTTGTCTCTCATAATCTGTTATTATGTAAACTTGAGCTTTTGGGTTTATGTGGATTTCATCTTACTTAGACAACAGAAAAAACGTGATATTAAGTACTAAAATGAACGAAAATAGTGAAATGATCAACTACTCATCTGGATTTAGTTATAATAGATATGGTGCCCCACAAATAAATGTTCTGGGTCCGATTCTGTTTTTACTATAGATACGTAAATAAGATAACTAATTTAACAAAACATTCCAATAAAAGCATTAGTACAACTAAAGATTACGAAGAAGATATCAACAATGCAAATGGAAAAGTAATATGCTGGCTCTATCCAATAACTTCATTATTAATTGAGACAAATTGAAATTTATTTAAGTAGTTTGATAAAACATTAAATTCTAAAAATAGTTTTATTTTTAATATTCCAAATATTGAAAATGTGACACAAAATAAATTCCTAGAATTAACTATTGATGAAAATTTGGATTGGCAATTACAATTGGATAATGTGACAAGCAAAATCAATTAATACGATTATGCCTGTAGGCAAATTAGTAGAGTAACTAACTTTCATAAAGCTATTTCCTGTTACCACGCCTACATAGAAACAGGTTTACGCTGTGGGCTTATTGACTCCGTACACCAGTTCAGCACCCCCAAGCGTCCGGAACCTTATTGGCTCTGACGTTGTGACATTTATTATAATCCAATTTTATCAATTAATTTATTTCCAAAATTACTGTGATACCTTGATTTGGGTGGAATAAGGCTTGTGAAATCAATTTTCGTCATTGTCATCAAATGGGGTACGTAAACTTGATTCAAAAAGTGTGTTTTATTTTGAACTAGAAGACGCCCGCAACTTCGTTCGCGGAAAAGGCATAATCTCTCTTTTTTCTTTAACGTAGTCGGGTAAAAAGTATCCTATAACCATTTGGATATACCCAGCTACCTGTGTAGCAAAAATAGTTGAAATCCGTTTAGCCGATTTTGCGTGATGAAGCCACAACGACACGTACAAAGATACATAAAATCCAAAAAAATATTTTTCATTTTAGTGACCTCCAAATAGTCTATAACAATCATTTTTTTTAAATATCTTGAATGTACAGACATCTTATTTTTACAACTTTATAATAATATAGATATGTCAGAGTCGGTTTACTTATTTTTTAGTTTTAGTTTTACTGTAAAACAAGAAGCTAAAGCTACTTTAATGGATTCATTCAATAATAATAAACATATATAATTGTTCCTGTATCCCTAGTAATTAATTAAATATCGTTTTCAACACACTTGCTCGTAAAGTGGCTCTTATTACACCGTTTTTATGGATATAAGCCAGTCCATTACACACGCGTGTTTTTTTACAGTACATAAGCGCATCAGTAACCTTTCATTACAGTTGTTTTTTAAACTTCAGCAAATAGGTTTTAGGTAGGTACAAGAAACATTTTAGGTTATTTTAATAAATCTAAACTGGTACTTGTAAAAAACAATCAAGTTTCAATAAATTATAAAGTTTCACTGTATTAAATTGATATAATTATTCAGTTCATTATATTATTAATGTTTCGCTGATTGGCCAATTAGCCTTTGCCTAAAGCTCGTGCGCGCGCACAAATGCACCGGTCGCAGCGCGTCATTTTGATTTGACATATTTAATCTTTACAAAAATGTCACATTGAAGTATGATTATTTTTAAAAAAGTCAATATTGTGTATATAGTTTCGAGGAATAATAATACTTAAAATATAAACATTATGTAGGAAGGTACGTACGTTTGAGGTACTGATGACGGATTAATGTAAGACTTACGACTACAGGATTGGTTGCGCACGCACGTACAACCAACACCAAATTTTAAGTAAGGTACGATTGTTTTTTTTCTTTTTTCCTCGCAAGTGTGTTGAAAATCGTCGTATGAAATTCGTTTGCATTGGTCATTACACACTCGGCTTTGTACAGCACTCGACTACGACTCGTGATGGAAGATATAGCCTCGAGTGTAATTACCAACGTGCCACACTTGTATCATAATGTACTATTTCAGATCGAAATGAGTATTATTTTCAGGCCTGGGTTTATTCAAATTAGGTAACCAAGTCTAAACAGATTACTTTGAGATATGACAGATAATAGCGCCAACATTAGCTTTACTTTTGGCCACTATGAGCGCTGCTGATTTTATTTATAAATAATCATAGAACAACCTTATGCAAATCGAACTAGTAAACTCCAATTAAGATGTAGCAGACTTATTTATGCTGTGAATGCTAGACGACCATACGAGTATACATATTTTATAGCTCACTAAATACTTAAATACAAACAGACAATCTGCCAACATACACAAAGAATACTTATGAAACAGATAAACATTATTAAAAGTTACACAAAAGACTGCCGTACATCCATCCTCTCGCAGTAGCTCAAACACTCATCACACCAGTCTACTGCCAACCAGCTACTAGCAAACACATCACAGCTTGGGGCCGATTCGAGGAGCGAGTTTATCACGTTCAAAGCTCGAACAAGAGGAGATTGGAAGAGAATTCTAGTCGATGTGGGAACATACGAACATACCAACTGATCTAACAATTCGGGACAGTCTGAATTGCCAAGTAAAATGCTACTGGCTTACAGTTATCAGTTTGTGATTCTGCCTTACTTCTAGTTAGTTAAAGCCTAAACCGCCTAGCAAGAATTTAGTTGGGTACCTATAGAAATGGGTAATACCCATATTTTTTTGTATAAAAAGCGCAGGAACGCTTTTTGTACTCTTTCCAGGAGCAAGGTGTAAGTTGTTTCATGCGGGTTCCAAACAACGCAGGCTGCTTCGAACCTGCTTCTGACAAGAGCGGTATAAAGGAGCTTTATTGTCCTGATATCAACAAAGTCCTCTAACGTGCCGACTAATTAAACCCAGGTTTCTATAGTAATTTAGGGCTAGAGCTTGGATATGCTCGTTTCATGTTTGTAGCGACACTATATCAGGGCTAAATAGGAACTTGTCAGGCTTTAATTAGTCTCCGACACAAAATCGGTAAGTATATTAATACAAAATACATTTATTTACATAAATATACAGCTCATTCATGATGATCTTAAAATAACTGATACACCAGGGTCCCGTTTTATAAAGTGAAAATCTCTTTCCGACAAGAAAAACGCACAGACCAAAAACAATAACTTTTGATGTTTTTTATAAGTGTGCCATTCGAAATAAAATTCGTGAATCTGATACCGTTAGGAACGAGATACGAGATACCAATTGTAAAAAGCTGCACCGTGCCTCAAAGGAAGACATAAACTTTGGTGGAGGAATCACTACATCTTCGTGAGGTTTTCAGGGAACTGGGATATAAAATATAAAAAAGAACCTGGCATGTTATAAAAGCGATTTCACTCTGTGAAATATATTCATGTTGGTATGTACAGTCAGCGTCAAATATTCTGTAGCATCCAAAGTACCAAAAATATCGCAACACATTTTTATTCCTATTGGCATTAAGATGTGTCCCGATATACAGGGTGTCCCAAGACTGTACATGGAGGGAAAGTATCGTCAATGTTGTAGATAGACAATTTTACTGAAAGGAGACTTAATTTTGATTTTAAAAGCAATTTGAACTGCATTCATAGCTTTTTGAATAACCGCCTGTCTGAACCCGGAATCGAACCCGCCAAATTGTAAAAAATAACACCCGTAATTTAACCACACCGATCAAAAGGCTCAATCGGAAGGATTATTTTCTTCCAAATAACAAAGCTTCTTATATAAAAGGAAAACACTGAAATTTTAAATATACAATTTCAGTAAAATTACAGTTGGATTGATCAGATTCTCAACTAGTTTAAGTAGTTTTGTTACTCGAACTGTGACTGTAGGTAGGTTTACTTCCCCCATTCAAGTATGACTTAATAGTGACAAAGGATCTGTCCCAATCTTCTCTTATTGAGGGCTGGTGTAGTGGTTCATATTCCAAAGATTCCTGTCTCAAATCTGGCTCAAGTAAGTCAGATTCTAAGTTTACATTAAGACAATATTTAAAAGTCGTAAACAATTTAGTAGGTTAGTGCTCTATAAATATTCTGATAATTTATGTACTAGTTCTAACATTTGATTTAATACAAGATTTAAGATATTTATTTATTGCAACCTAGTATAAGACTTAACTCTAGTTACTTGTCGGGTGTAACAAACATTTTTTATTTGGTAAAAAAATAACTTAAATCTATACATCTACTATGTCTTAGGTATTTTTCTATTTGTTTGTTTAAATAAAGCGTCCTAGATATTTCAATCACCCATGAATTCCATGACAGAGTAATAACATTTAAGATAAGATAAGATGTTTATTGCAACCAAGTTACAGACTTAAGTCTAGCTACAAAAACCCCTGTCGGGTGTGGCAAACATTGTTATTAGGTACAAAATTAACTTAAATCTATACATATACTATGTCTTAGGTATAGTTTTACTTGTTTATGTTAATAAAACGTCCTAGATGTTTCAATTACCCATGAATTCCATGACAGAGTAGTAACATTTATCAAGTAGTACACTTTTCAGTTTGCTGTTAAAGGCCGAGTCTGATTTTAAAGTTTTTATATTTACAGGAATTTTATTGTATATTTTTATTGCTCTATTATATGGACCGTTCTTATATATTTCTAATTTAGGCTCCGGAAGATCAAGATTTTGAAGGCGTCTGGTATTTTGACTGAAAGTGAAAAGATGAAAATTATTTCGGACAAACGTTGCTATTTTTAAAATGTACAGGGAGGGAAGGGTTAATAATTTGAGGTCTTTAAAGTAGGGTTTGCAGCTATGGCGTTGGTGGATATTAGCCAGGATTCGTACACAGTTTTTCTGCATAATGAAGAGCTGGTACGCGTCTGTGCTGTGGCCTCACAACAGGAGCCTATAACAATGATTAGGTACGTGAATTTGTTATTATTAATACGTGAATCTCATAAACAGGACCAAATGTGAAAAGGAAAGGGTAAACTATAGAAGTTCTGGAAAATATCCATAAAAAACAAGACATTGGAACCGAAGGAGTTACTTACTGAAAATCAATATTCTGACTGGTCAGTAGTAATTTGATATAATAATATAAAATATAAAAAAAATATCTTGGGCCAAAAATGTCTATATATGAGCGACAAGCGTGTCGATAGAATCCTAAACTTTTTTTTTTTTTTTTTAAAGAGAGGAAAATGCGTTACGCATACCACCAGGGTGCAGGGACGGACCCAGGTGGTTATGTGGGACTCCCATGTCGGCTAATGAGGACTATGGTGTACCCACTAAAAATCCCTCTATTTGCCTCCTTCCTCATCCATAGGGGCGTGCCGGGATGCATCACACTTGCCTCTCAGGGACCTTCTTGCAGGCGGCAGACGTCCCCGTGTCTACCGCCCACAGGTGCCCTTAAGGGGGAAGTCGACGGTCGTAGGCCAGCCGCCGACGTCCCACGCGTTTGCGGCGCATTGGCTGAGAGGCCGGATCGTCCTCCCTCCCACGCTCTGCCGCTTCCTTCTGCGCCATTACACCCTCGCAGAAGGAGGCAACCGCCTTCCACGACCTGTCGCTACCGACCATGGCTTCCACGACGGTGGGCAGGGAGAGGTCGTGCCCTACTACGGCCACAAGCACAGCCCGCCGCTCGGCCCAAGCTGGGCACACCGCCAGCGTGTGCTGTGCCGTATCTTCGGCGTCACCGCACGCATGGCATGCTTCTGTGGGTTCCCGTCCCGCCACCCTGCACAGGTATTTGCCGAAGCAATCATGCCCCGAGAGGACCTGTGTAAGGTGGAAGGAGAGAAACCCCTCCCTCCTTTCGACCCATCTCTCCAGGACGGGCCGGATCGCTCCGATGGTCCAGTGGCCTGCCGTTGGCACCTCCAGCCTCTCCTTCCACTTCTGGAGGAGGAAACGGCGGGAGTCGAACCTCCACCGCCTGATCTCCTCTGGGAGTGGTTGAACCCCTCTGGCCCGCGCTTCAGTTACATACCAATATATATCGGCCAGGACTGAAGCGTCCAGGTCCCAGGGCGGAGTCCCTGCCAAGACACAAGCCGCCTCGTACGAGACGGTGCGGTATGCCCACGCCATCCTAACCGCCATAGTCCGCTGAGGCCTTTGCAATTAGGCTTGATTCTGGGCGGTCAGGGTTCCGGCCCAGATGGGCGCCCCGTACAGTGCCATCGACCGCACTACTCCCTCGTAGAGCTTGCGGCAGCTTGCGTTTGGCCCGCCTACGTTGGGTAGCAGCCGGCTGAGTGCCGACGCCGCCCCGACTAGTTTGGGAGCAAGGCACTTAAAGTGCTCCCGGAACGTCCAACGGCTATCGAGGACTATGCCCAGGTACCGCATAGTCGACTTCACCTCTATGGACGTTCCTCCCACCACCAGGTTGGAACCCGCCGGAGGAGCCTTCCGGGGCCCATGAAAGCACAGGGCCTCCGATTTATTCAGGGCCACCTCTAGCCCCAGCCTTCTGATTCGGGCTACCACCGTTGCCACGCCTGCTGTGGCCCGAATCGCCGCCTCCCGGAACGTGCTTCCACGGGCTGTCACCAGGGTGTCGTCGGCGTAGCACGTCACCTTGACCCCCGGCGGGTTTCTCCCTCTCAGCACCCAGTCGTACCCGATGTTCCACAGGAGCGGCCCGAGAACTGACCCCTGTGGAACACCGCACGACAGCCGCTTCTCCTGCCACTCCTCGGACGGCTCTATCGGTGAGAAAGTCCTCAACCGTCTTCCGCAGGTACTCAGGTACGGCATGGCGCCTCAGTGCCACCGTGATGCAGGCCCAGGGTAGGGAGTTGAATTCGTTGGCGATGTCAAGGGACACCGCCAGTACCACCTCTCCCTGGGACACTGCTTCATCCGCCAGGGCCCTCACACGCGCAATGGCGTCAATGGTGGACCTGCCCCGGCGAAATCCAAATTGGTGGTCACTGAGGTCCGGACCCACTTCCTCCAGATGCCGGTTGAGACGAGCGGCCACCACTCGTTCCAACAATTTGCTGGCCTCGTCCAGCAGCACTATTGGCCTGTAGGCCGAAGGTGAGTCTGCCGGTCGCCCCTCTTTGCGTAGAAGGACCAGTTTACCCGATTTCCACGCACTTGGAAACTGTCCCTGTGCCAGGCATGCGCTAAATAGCGGCCTCAAGCGTGCCTCTAGCGGGCCCAGGGCCAGAATCGAGGCCCGTCCGGGAACTCCGTCGGGACCGGGAGCAGTATTTTTGGCTCGGAGCCGTAGCACCGCTGCCCCCAGTTCACCCTCCGTTACCTCCGGTTCATCGCTTGAGTCCATCTCCCTTTCCCTACGGGGTGGCATGTGTGGAGGTGTGTGCTCCTCTCTCGTCGGGAACAGGCCGTCAACCACCTGTTCGAGGAGCTGTGGCTGTGTGAGTGGGGGTGCCCAGGGCGCCTCACCATCTTATACGGCCTTCCCCATGGGTCGCTGTTAAGAGTCTCCAGCATCTCCTGCTGAAAAAAAAAAAAAAGGGGGGCAATCGGCAAGGCGAAGGACCTAGCCGATTGCCCCCCTTTTTTTTTTTTTTACGCGTCCGCCCCAGGGCCCGGGGAAGGCCATAGCGGGGGGGTATGTGGGACTCACCCCTCAACGGGAGGGGCATACCCACTAAAAACACTCCGGCGCTACCATCACTGCCGTTTTCGGGGTGCCATGGGGTCGCGACCATTCGACCACGACGCCCCCCGGCGGCTCCGACTCAGATGCCGAAGCACCCGCGCCACAGGAGGGGAGAGTCAGTAACGCTTGACCCTCCCCCCAGACGTGTAGGTCCATGCACTGTGGGTCCCCAACCCACTGGCCCTACGGGGGGAGTGCACGGTTTACGGCAGCAAACCGCGCACGTGCCCTCCCCCTCCGTCTACGCCGGAGCGGGTGCGCATCTGCGCTATTTTCACGCTCCCGCTCCGCGCCCTCCTTCTGTGCGATGACTGTCTCGCAGAAGGAGGCCACCGCCTCCCACGCGTTTTCGCTCCCCAGCATCTGCGCCACCACGTGGTGCAGTGGGAGACCCCCTCCCGCAGCGGTCCCAATGACCGAGACTACGGCTCTCCTCTCGAGGTCCTATTGGTTGCACACCTCGAGGGTGTGCTGGGCCGTGTCGTCGAGATCCCCACAGTGCGCACATCTCGTGCTGGGCTCCCTCCCGATGTTGCACAGGTAATGACCGAAGCACCCATGTCCAGTCATTACCTGTGCAACCCTATAGCTGACAGCTCCGTGTCGTCTGTCAAGCCACTGGTCCAGCGACGGGAGGAGCGCCACTATGGTGCGGACTCCATAGGGGGACTCCTCCAGGTCCCCTTTCCAGCGGTCCCTCATGCGCATTTGCGCAGTTCGCCGGGCCCCCTCGACCTCCTCCGGAGCAAGGACAACTCCCCGTGCCCTGCTCTCCACCCTCACTTTGTGTGTCTCGGCTAGAACCTGGGCGTCTAGTTCCCAGGGGGGAGTGCCAGCCAAGGCACACGCCGCCGCCCATGCCACTGTTATGTAGGCCCTCACAATTCGGAGGGCCACTATCCGCTGCGGCCTCCGCAGTTGGGCTTTATTGGCAGCGCCCAGTTTGTCCCCCCAGATTGGCGCCCCATATAACGCCATGCTGCGTGTGACTCCCGCATAGAGGCGACGACACGGGGCACTCGGGCCTCCCACATTGGGCAGTAGGCGGCTTAGAGCCGACGCTGTGCCCACGATTTTCAGAGCCAGTCTGCGGAAATGTTCCTTAAAATTCCACTGGCAGTCCAAGGTTAGGCCCAGATACTTAATATTGGCCTTAACCCGGACCGCCTCCCCGCTGACCCGCAGTACTGCCCCGGCTGGTGGCCTCCACCCCCTCCCCCCGAAGACAATTGCCTCCGTTTTGGTGAGGGCCACCTTTAATCCTAGAAGGCGGATGCGGGTGACCATAAGGTCGGCCGCAACCGCCGCCCTGCGTAGCGCCTCTTCCATTTGTCTTCCTCACACGGCCACCATAGTGTCGTCCGCATAACAGAAGATGGCCATGCGGGGAAGCAGTGCCACCCTTATCACCCAATCGTACCCAATATTCCATAACAGGGGTCCTAGGACGGACCCCTGGGGTACACCGCAGGCTATGATGCGCTGTCGTATACGGCCGCCCTCCTGCTGGTAGAGCACTACCCTGTCCGCCAAGTAGTGCCCCACCAGCCGCCGCAGATAGGATGGCACCCTGTGATACTTGAGGGCCTCCTCAATTACTGAGTACGGGAGGGACCCAAACGCGTTGGAGATATCTAAAGACACCGCCACTACTCCCTCACCCTGTCCCTCCGCGTATTCAACAAATGCCCTCAGGGCCCCGAGAGCGTCTATGGTCGATCGACCGGTGCGGAACCCATATTGGCATTCGGACAGATTGGGGCCCGCACCCTCAAGATGCCCGACGATCCGGGAAGATATTATGTGCTCGAATATCTTCCCGGTCTCGTCGAGCAGTACAATCGGCCGCCATCCATCCGGAGAATCTGCCAGTCGGTCTGCCTTCCTCAGTAGGCAAAGTCTTCCCTCTTTCCAGGCGCGAGGGAACCTCCCAACCTTCAGGCAATCGTCGAAGAGGTCCCTCAGTTGGCACCCCAGGTGCTTCAGTGCCAGCGGCAGCACCCTACCCGGGACCCCGTTTGGACCCGGGGCCTTCCGGCAGGAGCGAAGGCGCTTCACCGCTGGTACCAACTCCCCGTCCGTAACGGGTGGTCCCTCCAACGCCTCATCCTCTACATTATCCAAGGGGCTCGTCATCCTCGGGGGATCAATGTACGGCGCCTGCGGGAAGAGGCCCTCGACAACTCTTGTGAGGAGTTCTGGTTCCAGGGACTCAATGGTGGGGCCGTTCCGCATTTTATTCCGCACCATTTTGTACGGTCGCCCCCACGGGTCCCTGTTTAGTGCGGCCAGGAACTCCTCATGCGCCAAATCCTTTGCCCTCCCTATCGCCTTTTTGAGGGCCTCTTTGGCCTCTCTAAGAGCCTGGTGGAGGGCCTCCTCCTCCTCCCGAGTGCGTCTTGACCGGCGGCGGCACCTGGTGTAGGCACGGCGGGCATTGTTACTGGCTGATCAGAGGGCCGCGACCTCCTCCGACCACCAGTACACGTGCCGTTTCGCCGGTAACCTCCTCACCCTTGACATGGCTGCGTCGCATACGTCCGTTAGGGTGGCGCGGAAACGGACAGCCCTTACTTCCACGTCAATGGACCGGTCAGGTGGGGGGCTCCAAGCTGCCACCATGGCAGCTTCCTCCACCATATCCCGGTCCATGCTAGCCAGGCTCCACCTGGGGAAGGCGCTTACGGGTCTTTCAGGGAGAGGCGCCGGGGCCCTCGTTTCGGAGACCCTCATCCGGATGTACCTGTGATCGGAGAGGGTCTCTACCTCCTCCAGGACACGCCAGCCTGAGACGCGTGCGGCAATAGGGGGGGACGCAAATGATACGTCCACTACGGACTCCCCCTGTGGCCGCACGCAGGTGCTGACGTTGCCCTGGTTGAGGACCTGCAGCCCTGTGACCGCCGCCCAATCCCACAGGGCCTCCCCCTTTGGGTCCGTCTCCCGGGAACCCCAAGCCACGCATTTGGCATTGAGGTCCCCTAAGACCATTACTGGCGCCGGTGATGCCCTCGCGATTGCCCGCCCCAAATCCACCAGAAATTGCTCGAAGGCGAACAGAGGCCTGTTGGGGGAGAAGTACACTGCGAACAGTGCAATATCTCCCCATTTGGCCGCTACGAAGCCCGGTCCGCCTTCGATTTTGGTGATTGGGGGGCTGTTCCCCGCGGCAGGCGCCACCAGCGCCACGAGTCCGCTATTGTCGCCGACCCAGTTTGGCTGGGACGGGACAAAATATGGTTCGGCGACCGCCATCACCTCTATCCCCCACTCCGCCATGTGCTGCATCAGCAGATCCTGAGCACGGGCGGAGTGGTTGATGTTGCTCTGCAATAATTCTCGGTGATGGTGTACTGGCATTAGCACTCCATATTTTGTCCCGCACTATGTGTTCCCTCAGCAACAACGTCTGTGGGGGGGGCCGACTGGGAGGTCGCCTGGTAAGCCGATCGGGCCCCTCTGGGCACCTGCATGCCTCTTGCCTGTGGAGGGTTACAGGCAGGCCCGCCCATAATGTGGCCCGTCGGTCGCCGAGCACTGTGGCAGACCGCACACCATGGCTCTGCACTGCACTCCCCCGATCGGTGCCCGGGCTTTCCGCACCTGAAGCATAGTTCGCTTCGGTCGACCGGGGATGGGCAGAGAGCCCTAGTGTGGCCCGTGCCCATGCATTTATAGCAGCGCATGGGCAGCGGGTCTAGTGCCACCACAAGTGCTGAGGTCCACCCCACCGTTAATCTGCCCGCAGTTATTACGGTACGTGCCGCCGCTACTGGACACTTGGCGATCACCGCACCGGTCCCGTTCACCAACCACCTTATGGCCCCTATTTTTATTTGATCTGGAGAACACTTTCCTTTTCGTGCGATTTCCGTTTTTACTGCCTCTTCGGTCGCCGACTCATCAAGGCCGGAGATCCTTAGATTTGTCGTTCTAAATGGTCGGTGTACGTCTGCCACATCACCCACTAGGGTCCTCAGTTTATCCGCTAGATTATCAGCGGCTCTGCTGCTGCCCGCTCCAGGCACCTCTATTATGCGGGCCCCCGTGGCCGTTTTTCTGACCCGCACATGCTCGAGGCCCAGCTCCGCAAGCTTAAGGCTTGTCGCCTTTTTCATGACAGCGGCGTAGTCCATGTTGACCTCTGGTTTTAATGTGACCACCACCGCGGTTGATTTCGGCACCGCTGGAAGCTTTGTCCTCGGTGCTGGCCTAGGAGCGGCCCTGGCCTCAGTCAGTGCGGGCTTGGTTGGGGGAGTATTTTTCTTCCCCTTCCGCTTCACAACCTCGGTCCAAGTTTGTTCCCGAGCTGGCAGGGCTTTCTCTGTCGCATTACCGCGACGTGGGGCCGGAACGGGAGCGGGAGTGCGCGAGGGAGCAGGGGTGACTGCAGCAGAGGTTGGCCTTGCAGCAGCCTGCGCGGTCGGCTTTTCCGCCGAAGGACGCACCGGAAGCGCACGCGGCGACAGGGTGTCAGCTGGCATCGGTGTCAGTTGAGAGGTCGCAGGGCGCGGTAACTTGGTGGCCTTTGGTGCGGGCCTACTGGCCGATCCGGAAGCAGCCTCTACGCTCCCGTCTGCGGCCAGCGGAGGACGGAGTCTGGGCTCGGCCGGGAGTCTTCCCTCCAGATGCTCAAGGCGGACATTAACGAAATTGGCTAGGGCCCCCACCCGAAGCTCGATCATGTCCCCAACGGTGACGAGCAAATCTCGTTTTAGCTCTCTGAACAATTCGGAGAGCTCTGTCGCCTCCCGTGGAGCCGTCTTGGAGGTGATCGCAGGAGGATTCGTTCGCTCCGAGAAGGCGGTCTGTAGCGCCCTGGTCTCCGCCTGCAGGTGCGCTAGCTGTACCTGCATGCGCTTATTATCCGCCTTTAAAATGCGGACCTCCTCGGACTCCCTGCGGGACTGCAGGTGATCCGCGGCCTCCAAGATCTCTCTGCAGGCCGCGTTCATCCGTCCCCAGACCTCACCTTTTAGACGACCGCATTTGGCGGCCTCGTCCATAATTACTTGAGCGCCGCGTCGAGCACTCTCAATAAGTACGTCGCTCGGTACCCACGCCTCATACCGGGGGCGCTGCTCCTTCGCACCATTTCCTGTCCCCTTTTTTGTCCACTTCTTTTTTTTTGCCTTTTCTTGGGGCTGGACGTCTCGGTATATTAGGCGGTACTCCTCCTGCTCGGCAGCACTCAGAGACTCTTGGCCTTTAGCCGTCGGTGGGCGGTCTTTGCCGCGTTGCTCAGCTGCCGCTGCCACCAATTCCTCCTCCTTTTCCTCTCCGGATAGCGGAGATCCCTCTTCGTTGACTCTTTGCCTTTTCAGGGCGCGAGCTTTGGCAATCCGGCGTCTAGGTGCAAGGGCACTACGGCCAGCAACATTTATTCTTGGCTCCTTATTGAGCTCCTTTGAGGCCACCGTCACCATGCTGGCAACTGAGGAGTCTGACTCAGATAGCCGGGTATGGCGCATACAATCGCTTTGCGGTGTCAAACCTATGACTGGCGCTTCGAAGTTGACTCCAAGCGCCGTCTGATCCATGTTTTCGAGCCGTGTCAGCTCAACTCGCAATTGCGGTTGCACCGACTGCTCGCTCTTGCCGCTGTCACAGGTATTGGCTTGCGCCATCGGGGCGCCCGCCGCTACCGCTATTTCGTCCTCGTCTTTATCGTCATGCATCAGTGTCCTTGTCATTGCCAGGTCGTCGGTGAGAGAATCCAAAAATTTCAGTGCCATTTTTATTCCCACGAGTATGGGGGATAGACGGTCCACCCAGGCGGTGCCCCCTGCACCTGGGTAACCCTATTACCACTGGGGGGTCGGGCAGTGCCCCAGGGTTGGCCACTAACGACTGGATACCCTCCAGCCACTCTCAGAAGGTGACAACAGGCACAGGCCCAAGCACGCGCAGTCCAGATAGGTACTCCCACTCCGACACAAGCCTATCCAAGTAGAACCCCCCGCTGTGCCCCGGATCTGTGCAACCTCCAGGAAAACGATTCCCCCACTCCCCCGACACTAACCACGACCCAGAAAGATTATGAGCGCTTTCCATTTGCTCAGCAAATGGAAGAACGCAATCTACCCTAGGTCAGTGAATAATGCCTGGCGGGTGGGGGTTCGTCAGTCCAGAGGCTGCTCACATCCACAGCACACGGGACGCCACTCGAGCAGACTACGGTTGTCAGAGCGGATGAACCGGTCCAAGCTACGCGCGCAAGAACCTGTTCCTGTTGACACCCTCCATCGAGTTCCCCGACGCCATGTACCGCAACGTCGGGAATTGGGGTTTTTTATAGAGGTTTTCTCCTCGCAGTCCAGCCAATGAAGGCAAGACCCTCGCTCCCGTCCAAGCCGCGAGACGTGTCCACGACACTCGGAACGGGGTTGCGAGTCCAGCGGTGGCACGGGCGGGATAAGCCCCCCAGTGCCTGCCCGACGGCAGGGTTAGTGCACGCCGGGCCCGCCCTCCCTCGGCTCATCCACTGCGCCCTCTGCTATTCAGAGGGACGCGCGGAGAGCCCCTCCCGGGCCGAAGCCCCCCATTTCCCCCCCGGTGTTTGGTTCGCGGGACTACCGTCCTACCCCGGCTCGACGACTGCAACGGCGAGTCGGAGCGTTCCCCTATCCACCACCTGGGGACGCGCCACGTCGGGGTTCACCTCCCCGCCCACTCGGACAACCGAGCAGGTCCGTGGTGCCGATTGCCCCCTGCAGCAACTTGACGGCCTTCGAGTATGCGGCATATAGGCGCTTTTTTTTTTTTTTTTAAGAGGGGAAAATGCGTTACGCATACCACCAGGGTGCAGGGACGGACCCAGGTGGTTATGTGGGACTCCCATGTCGGCTAATGAGGCCTATGGTGTACCCACTAAAAACCCCTCTATTTGCCGCCTTTCTGCTATAAGGCGGGGCCACGGGAACGCTTTCGCACACTACCTTGACTCCGCCAGCAGCTGTCCGTTTTGTGGACCCGTCTTCGGGGGGTCTGAGTTTCCCCCTTTTGCCACTAGGGGGCGTGCTCGGACACTTGACACGCCTTCCATCCCGAGGACCTCCTCCGACGGGTGACAGACGTCCCCGTGGCTGTCACCCGGAGATCCTCTTTACGGGGGCAGGCGGCGATCATGCGCCAGCCGTCTGCGCCCAACACGCCTGCGGCGCCGTTGGTCGGCTGCTGCGTCGTCCTCCCTGGCCCGTTCCGCAGTCTCCTTGTGTCTCATGACCTCCTCACAGAAGGAGAGCACCGCCTCCCACGCCCTGTCGCTGTCAACCATGGATCTGACCACTGCTGGCAGCGACAGGTCGTTTCCTACGCACGCCGTCAGGCTGTTGCGCTGCTGCGCCCAGGCTGGACACGCCTCCAGGGTGTGCTGCGCCGTTTCTTCTGCGCAGCCGCACTCATGGCACTCCGGAGTTGGCTCTCTTCCGGCAATTTTGTGCAGGTATCTCCCGAAACAACCATGCCCCGAAAGCACCTGCACGAGCCGGAATGTGAGAGTGCCATGATTTCGATCCAACCACTGTGTTAGGACTGGCCGGATCGCCTCCACCGTGCGGACGCCAGCGCTTGGTTGCGCCAATCTGACTGCCCACACCCCGATCGCCCTGCGGAGAAACTCAGCGCGCTTTGCGTCCACTTCTCTGGGCGCTGGCCTGAGGTCTTGGGCTCGTTCCTCCTCACGCCAGAAGAAAACCGACGCCAGGGCTTTCGCATCCAAGTCCCAGGGCAAGGACCCAGCCAGCAGACATGCCGCCTCCGCAGAGATCGTCCGATAGCCTCGGATAGCCCTTATTGCCATCACCCGTTGCGTCTGAAGCAGCTGGGCGGTGTTTCGCCTGTTAAGGGCGTCGGCCCACACTGGAGCACCGTACAGGGCCATCGATCGCACGACCCCCGCGTATAGCCGCCGGCAGGAGGCTTTGGGCCCCCCGAGGTTTGGGAGTAGGCGCCCAAGAGCGGCAGCTGCACCCAGCAATCTCGGCGCAAGGCGTTGGAAGTGCGCCTGGAAGGTCCACCGGCTGTCGAGGACAATGCCCAGGTACCGCATCGTCGGCTCGACAGCTATTCGCACTCCTCCCACCACGATATGGGCACCGGCTGGAGGCGCTTTTCGAGGGCCGTGGAAACAAACGGCCTCTGATTTGTCAAGAGCTACCTTCAGCCCTAACCGCCTTATCCGTCCCACCACCTGAGCAACACCAGCTGCCGCCAGAATGGAAGCTTCCCTATATGAGGCCCCCTTTGCTGTCACGAGCGTATCGTCCGCGTAACACGTGACCTCCACCCCTCTCAGGTTTGCCCCTCGGAGCACCCAGTCATATCCAATGTTCCACAGGAGTGGCCCTAGAACCGATCCCTGTGGAACACCGCACACCATCTCCCTCCTGCCCCATTCGTCTCGCCCGGGGAAGGCCACAAACCTCTCAGAGAGGTAAGCCTCCACTATTCGGCTGAGGTGTTGGGGCACCTGATGGTACAGGAGCGCCTCCTTTATGCAGCCCCAGGGCAGGGTATTAAAGGCATTGGCGATGTCTAATGACACCGCCAAGACAACCTCGCCCCGGTATACGGCTTCCTCAACAAACCCCTTCACCCGGAGGATCGCATCCACAGTTGAGCGACCACTGCGGAAGCCATACTGGCAATCAGCCAAATCAGGCCCCTCCCTGCTAAGGTGCTTGTTGAGGCTCAAAGAGCTTGCCCATCTCATTCAGTAGCACGATGGGCCGATAGGCCGAGGGTGAGTCTGTTGGGCGTCCCTCCTTCTTGAGCAGCACTAGCCGGCCAGTTTTCCATGACCTGGGAAAGCACGCTTGTTCCAGGCAGGCGCTCAAGAGCCGTCTCAGCCTCGCCTCCAAGGTATTAGTGGCCAGAGCCAAGGCCCGGCCAGGGATTCCGTCCGGCCCAGGGGCCGTGTTTTTAGCCCGAAGCCGTAGGACTGCTGCGCCTAACTCGCCTTCGGTGACGGGTGGCACCACTGCCTCTTCCTCTTGCCTCCCGCCAGCTCGTGGTAGCACCATAGGCGGAGGCTCTTGTTGCCCTGTGTGAGGGAACAGGGTTGCCACCACTCTCTCCAGTAGTTGAGGCTGGAGACTTTGCGTTATTGGGGGGGGCCCAGGGTCGAAGCTTTTGCCTCACCAACTTGTACGGCCTCCCCCACGGATCGCTGTTAAGAGTCTCCAGAAACTCCTGGCGAGACTGATCCTTGGCCTTCCCGATGGCAGTTGTAAGTGCCACCTTTGCGTTCTTGTAGAGAGGCGCTCCTCCCCTGGCACAGGTCTGTGGAATCCTTTTTTTTTTTCTTTTTTTTTTCTTTTCTTTTTTTTTTTTTACGAGGGGAAATGCGTTACGCATCCCGTCCTTAAGGTGGATGTACAGGACGGGTATGTGGGACTCCTGGTCTCCAGTCTACCCACTAAAACCCCTCGGTGTGACATCGCTCCGCCTGGAGTGGGGCTAGGGGAACGCGTGGCGCCTACCCCGGCTCCCACATATGGCGTTGTGCCCTTTCGGGCCCGGCTCTGCGGGCTTCTGAGCCCACCCCCTCACCATGAGGCGACCTCACCTAAGGCCGCCTTTCCACCTCGGGACGTTTCTCGTCGGGCAGCCAATATCCCAATCAGCTGCCCGAGGTCCCAGTTAGGGCGGTATTTGGCGGTCGTAGGCGGCCCGCCTCCGCCCTGGTCTTCTTCGGCGGATAGGTGGTGCGAGGGGGTCGTCCTCTCGCCGTCTCTCCGCCGCCTCCTTCTGGGACATGACGGCGTTGCAAAATGCAACGACCGCCTCCCACGCGGCCCTGCTTCGTGCCATTGCGCCAGCTATGGCCGGCAGCGACAGGTCCGTCCCGATGGCCGCGATAAGTACGCGTCGCGGTCCTTCCCACGTGGGGCACACGGCACGGGTGTGCTGCGCCGTGTCCTCGTCTCCGCCTGTGCAGTGTTTGCACACTGTGCTGTCCTCGCGGCGGGCCACCTGACACAGGTATTTGCCGAAGCATCCGTGCCCGGTGAGTACCTGTGTCAGGTGGAACGTCATCTCGCCAAAGTCGCGGCCAATCCAGTCCCTAAGGACCGGCCGTACGGCGCCCACCACCTCCCGGCTTACGCTTGGGGCCTGCAGTCGTTCGTCCCACTTTCGGAGGAGATCATCCTTGGCTTCGTCCCTCCAGAGCTTGATCTCCTCTGGATGTAGTCGATTGCCCTCCGCTCGCTCTGCTGCTACCCGCCAGTATACCGCCGCAAAGACCCCGGCTTCGAGGTCCCACGGCGGGCTACCGGCAAGTAGGGTTGCCGCCTCGAATGAGACCGTTCTGAACGCTCTGATTGCCCTGGTGGCTATCACTCGTTGGGGTCTACGCAACAGGGCTACGTTACGAGCGTTCAGGGCCTCTGCCCATATTGGAGCCCCGTACAGCGCCATCGAGCGCACAACTCACTGGTATAGGCGGCGGCATGCGCTCCCCGGCCCTCCAATATTCGGAAGCAGCCCCCCGAGTGCTCCGGCTGCGGCCACCAACTTTGGCGCTTTGCGGGCAAAGTGCTCCGTAAAGCTCCATCGACCATCGAGGACAATACCTAGGTATCGCAGCGTCGACTCGATGGCGATGGAGGTGCCCCCCACGATGATCGCCAGGCCAGCAAGCGGCGCATTTCGAGGCCCATGAAAGAAGAGGGCCTCCACAGGAGTGGTCCAAGGACCGACCCCTGTGGAACACCGCATGTGACCCTCCTGTTTGCCCATCCGTTTTGGGCCGGGTACCCGATGGCCCGATCCCGAAAGTAATCCGCCACCACATACTGCAGGTACTCGGGCACGCCGTGGTACTTCAGCGCTGCCTTGACTGTCTCGAAGGGCAAGGTGTTCAAAGCATTTGCTATGTCTAGCGAAACTGCTAACATCACTCCGCCCTGCGAGACAGCCTCCTCGGCGAGGACCCTCAACCGCGCAATGGCGTCTATCGTCGACCTTTCCCGCCGGAAGCCGTACTGGCAGTCGTGCAGGTCGGGTCCTACCTCCTTGTGAGCGACGCAAATTCGGTTCTGTATAATGTTTGTCAAAGCTAGGGAGCATGCGGGGTGAGCGAGGTCGCAGGGGAGGTAAGCCGTTAGTTTTACCGTCCGGTAACAAATTAAAAAGGTAGTCGATGTAAGCTTTTGCACTCGCCGCACGCTCCTATAGCTAGTATTTATTTTGATATACCTTCCATTTTCAAAAATATAAGTTTATTGCGAAATTTGCCAATTTTGTGAGTTAAGTGAACCCCGATCCCCCACAAAGTGGTCCTTCGAACCGGATCTACATGTACTATACACCAAAAACAATGGTCAATACGCGCAGTACAGTCAGAAAGGAACAGGAGAAGAAAAAAGCTACCGAAGCCGATCTAGCCAAGCCATCTTCAAGTGGGATGCAACATGCTGAACCAAAAATGAAGCCTGACCAAACGATATTAATAGAAGCACGCAGCGTAAAGTCGGAGATTCCGATACAAGTAGTTCATACGCCACCCGCTCGTAAAGCGTTATCAAGGAAATCATCTTCATCATCTTCTATTGAGGCGCGCAGAAAGAAGCTAGAATTGGAAGCGGCAGCGGCAAAAGCACGTATAGAAATGCAGCTCATCGATAAACGCTTAGAAGCGGACCTAGCGGAATTAAACGAAGAATACAGTCCACCGTCGGAGAACGATAATCAAAGTGAAGTTGCTAAATGGGTAGAACGCAGTCGAGTCGAATTGGAGACACAACAAGCCGCTAATCAAGGTCAATCTTCAGGTTTGGTGTGCCCGCCGATGGAATCAAACGCCACTGGCACTGACGGTCCAATTCAACAGCTAGCCTGTGTACTTAAGGATATGATAACTACCTCCATGTGCAACAACAACAATAATACAAATCTTCTTAGCCGCATCAGCACTCCAAGAGACCTACCGGTATTTTCTGGTGACTCAATGGAGTGGCTACAATTCAAAATGGCCTACGAAGAATCGTCCCGCCTCTGTAAATTTAGTGATTCGGAGAACCTGTGGCGTCTACGAAAGTGTCTTCGGGGCGCAGCCAAGGATGCTGTCCAATCATTGCTCATCACGGCTACCTCTCCTGAAATACTAATATCTACTCTGGAACTGCAGTTCGGGAACCCAGACGGAATCTTGTCTCGTATAAAACAAGAAATAAAAAAGTTAAATGCGGTGTCTGCTGAATATCACAAAGACATTGTTGTGTTTTCGAATAAAATAAAAAATTACGTTGCCGCCGTAATTGCACTTGGGCGAGAAAACCACCTGGAAGACACGAGTTTAATCACGGTTGTGTTATCTAAACTGCCTACTATCCTGTTGTCTAAATGGGCGGACTATAGATACTTACACAACACCGCAAGTACCACGACTAGACTCGATCATCTATCGGAATTCCTACATCAAGAAGCCGTTAAAATATCACAGTGCAGTGTTACGTTATTAAACACACCCAAAGACAATTATAGGCGTAAATATACGGATATTAGTGCAAATAACCACTCGCAAACAATATTATTACAAAGTGGACAAAGTTATACCAAGTGTCGTTATTGTTTTGGACCTAATCATAACTTAAGTGACTGTAAAAAATTCAAGAAGTCATTAAGAAAAGATCGTTGGAGTTATGTCAAACGGTCTGGGCTGTGTTATAAGTGCCTGTTACGTCATCACGATAGACATATGTGCCCGGCACCTGTGTGTGATGTTGAGAACTGCGGACAAGCGCATCATCGCTTGTTACATTTTGTGCCTAGTGACAGACAATGCGAGAACAATAAGAGTACTGTGCAAGTGACCGAGCTTGAGAGCGAATCCGACGCTCAAGTCGTGGCTCACACGAGTATGAACTTATCGTCGTCAAAAGTTTTATTAAAAGTAGTGCCAATAAACATTCATGGACCCAATGGTGTATTTAAATGCAGTGCTCTTCTTGATGACGCGTCTACCGTTACGTTGATAAGCGCCGATCTCGCAAAGCGGGCGGGAGTGCGCGGGCGCCGTGAGTGCATGCGTGTGCGTGGCGCATGGGACAATACAGAGCTAGTGTGCGATACTCACCTGGTAGACTTAACTTTGTCTAACAGAGACGGACATATGTTTACGATTAGTGCGCGCAGTGTTAACAAACTAAATCTACCTAATCAAAACATGAACTTAGTAAACTGTGATAAATTCACGCATCTACAAACAATTAAAAGTGACTTATGTTTCGAACAATTAAAACCCGAAATATTAATATGGCAAGACAACCACTTCCTATTGTTGCCATTGGAGGTTGTCGCTGGCCTCCCCCAAGAGCCCTGCGCCACCCGTAGTAAACTGGGTTGGGCCTTACATGGCAGGATCCCTACAAGTATGTCGTCATCTGCCCAATCGTTCCACTCAACTCTCTTTATCGCAGATGATGACGTCAGTAATGACATCGCCGATAACAACAGATTACTGCGTGACCTACAGGAAGATGTACGTCGCTACTTCACATTCGACTCCTTGGGCGTAGCTGGAAAACCGCGCGAGAATCAAAATGACGTATGCGCTCTGGAACAGCTGGATCGAACTTCTACTCTTGTCGATGGCAGGTGGTACGTCGGATTACCATGGAAAAATGAAAACTGCGTAATGCCAGACTCATTTCCACACGCTTTGTCGCGACTTAAGTCAATTGAACGGAAGATGGAGAAATGTGATACCTACAGAGAAAAATACAATGAACGTATTCAACATTTATTTGACAACAATTACGCGCAGGAGCTGCGCGACACTGCTGTAACTGACAAAATATGGTACTTACCCCATTTTGGAGTAGATAATCCAAACAAAAAGCGATTACGTCTCGTTTTTGATTGCCGAGCCCAATCTAATGGATTTTCTTTAAATGACTACTTGCTGAAGGGCCCCGACCTACTGAGGTCACTATTTGGAATAATGCTGCGGTTCCGCGAGCATAGAATTGGAATCACCGGCGACATCAAAGATATGTTTTTAAGGGTAAAAATCAGAGAAGAAGATCGGAATGCGCTAAGATTTTTATATCGAGACGAGCCTAAGGAGGCCGTGAAAACTTATGTCATGTCGTCATTGATATTTGGGGCTAATTGTGCGCCATTCATAGCACAGTATATCAAAAACAAAAACGCTCAGCGTTTTGAGTCGACGATGCTACCTGCATGCGAGGCTATATACAACCAACACTACGTCGACGATTATATAGACAGCGTACCAGATGAAAGTACAGCTATACAACTGATAAGCGATATAAGGATGATTCATCAAGAAGGCGGGTTTGAAATACGTAACTTCACATCTAATTGTAAACAAGTTCTTCAATCCATGCCAAAAGAAACTCTGGGTGAAACTGCAGTAAGGTTCAATTTCGGAGAGCAATACGAAAGCGAAAGAACGTTAGGCTTAATTTGGTTTCCATATGAAGATGCACTGGGATTCGACGTGTCTTTTAAGAAGATTCCTGCTAATATAATCGATGGAACACAACGGCCGACAAAACGAGATATGTTACGTGTCGTCATGTCTATATTTGATGTCTTTGGATTTTTGTCTCAGTTTACAATTAACGGCAAAATTATACTACAATGTTGTTGGCAACAAGATTTGGACTGGGACGATCAGATACCAGACGCACTGTTTGACAAATGGTGTAAATGGATAAGCTGTTTGAAATCATTAGGCAACATTCGGCTACCGAGATATTACTACCATGCAGCGGCTGTGGGATCAATGAGAGCGAGCGAAACGGAATCGAACCCGGCCGCCGCCTGCGCTACCGCCACTGAGCCATCACAGCGAGATAATGCGCCCGCGCAGATAAGGCCGCTTACGTCACCGCTACCGGCCGTCACCTGCTATACAAACCTGCAATTAATATTATTTTGTGATGCTTCTACTAAAGCGATATGCACGGTGGCGTATTGGCGCTGGGAGAATAATGAGCAAATAAACATCGCGTTTGTAGCCAGTAAGTGCCGCGTTTCTCCAAATAAAACTACGTCAATCCCGCGTCTTGAGCTGAATTCGGCTGTATTAGCGGCAAGATTATCTGAAACCATAATAAAAGAACATAAAATAATACCTGTGCGTAAAATATTTTGGACCGATTCGAGCACAGTCTTACATTGGATAAGAAATAAATCACGTACTTACAAACCATATATATCAAATCGCTTGGGAGAAATTGACGAACTTACATGTAGCGATGAGTGGAGATATATCCCGACGCACCTTAATGTCGCTGATGTGGGCACACGAGAAGCATATGACGTGTCTATATTGCAAGGTCAATGGCTTCGAGGACCAGACTTCTTATGTCACGATGAGTGCACATGGCCAAAACATTTCCCGGGGTCTGAAATAAATGAAACCGAATTAGAGTGCGTTTCTCTCGTACAAGGAACTAAGGATGTGTGTAGCTTACCTGTGCCGGATCCTAGTCGATTTTCCTGTTGGCTGCGCCTGCTTAGAAGTACTCGCGTTGTTTTGATGTTTATTAACAAATGTCGAAAACTTACCGCTGATGTGAATCACGATACAATGGAGGAAGCCGAACGCTTATTGTTAAGACATTCCCAGGCAAATACCTTTCATGAAGAAATTGATATTCTGAAAAAAGGAAAATGTATACAAAAAAGTAGTAAACTACTTACCTTATCACCATATCTCGACGAGCACGGAGTCCTACGCGCTGGAGGCCGCATTGATGACGTCACTGGCATTTCACCTGAAACCAAAAGGCCCACAATCTTAGACGGACGAGATTACATTACTAGATTACTCGTCAAATCTTACCACGTCGGCGCTGCTCACGAAAATCAAGAGACAGTAGTGAATAACCTAAAACAAAAGTATTGGATTATTAAACTTAGGCCAACTGTAAAACATGTCGCATCAAAATGTATGATATGTAGAATTAAAAAATGCAAACCTGAAACTCCCAGAATGGGAAACTTACCTGAAGCGAGGATGGCTCATCACCAGCGACCCTTCACCTTTTGCGGTATAGATCTATTTGGGCCGTACGAAGTTACTATAGGAAGGAGAAGGGAGCGAAGGTATGGAGTCATATTTACGTGTCTAACCGTAAGAGCCATACATTTAGAAACTGTAGCTTCTCTTACTACGGATTCCCTTATTTTAGCTCTTCGTCGCATGGGAGCGAGGAGGGGATGGCCCCGGCATATTTTTTCTGATAATGGAACGAATCTGCGTGGAAGTGACACTGAACTGAAGAAAGCATTTCAGGAGCTCGACAGAGAAATGCTACAAAATACAACCATAAATTATGGCACTAAATGGACCTTTATTCCAGCTGTCAGCCCACACTGGGGCGGGGCGTGGGAAAGGTTAATTCGCAGTATAAAGAGCTCCCTCAGAATTGTCCTGAAAGAACGTGCGCCAAGAGAAGAGACATTCAATACCCTTCTTACGGAAGTGGAGAATATTGTTAATAGCCGACCTCTAGGTCACGTCTCAGTAGAAGCTGGAAGCACAGAGACGTTGACACCCAATCATTTTCTCTTGCTATCACCTTCCAACTTACCTCAGATGGGTGTGTTTGATGATTCCGAGTTTTATCTCAGAAAGCAGTGGAGGATCGCGCAGAGACTTGCCGACTCGTACTGGAACCGATGGGTGAGAGAAATACTGCCCGACATGATACCACGAAAAAAGTGGAACAAGGAACAAAGGCCCTTGCAAGTGGGAGACCTGGTCTTCGTCGTCGATCCAAATGGACCTAGAAATGTCTGGCCGCGAGGCATTGTATCGAAAACCCTGCCCGGCAAAGACGGACGAACCAGAATGGTTGAGATCAGGACGAAAACCGGTGTCCTTACCCGATCCGCCGGACGCGTCGCTCGTTTACCGATTGGTGATGAGTGCTGTTAGGTCAGCACTGGGGCGGGGCATGTGAGCGACGCAAATTCGGTTCTGTATAATGTTTGTCAAAGCTAGGGAGCATGCGGGGTGAGCGAGGTCGCAGGGGAGGTAAGCCGTTAGTTTTACCGTCCGGTAACAAATTAAAAAGGTAGTCGATGTAAGCTTTTGCACTCGCCGCACGCTCCTATAGCTAGTATTTATTTTGATATACCTTCCATTTTCAAAAATATAAGTTTATTGCGAAATTTGCCAATTTTGTGAGTTAAGTGAACCCCGATCCCCCACACTCCTCGAGATGCTTGACGAGACGGGCAGCAATCACCCGCTCGAAAAGCTTGCCCATCTCGTCAAGCAAGACGATGGGGCGGTAGGCCGACGGCGACTCCGCTGGGCGCCCTTCCTTCTGAAGAAGGACGAGCTCGCCCGTCTTCCAGCTCCGCGGGAACTGACCTCGGTCGAGACATGCGCTGAAGAGGACCCTCACCCTCTCCTCCAGCTCTTCTGAGGCGAGCGCGAGCACCACGACACGCCCTGGTTCACCATCGGGTCCAGGGGCGCCATTTTTTGCCTTAAGCCTTAGGATGGCGGCCCCAAGCTCCGCCTCCGTCACAGGAGGCACATCACCGTCATGTCTTGATTGGTTCCCACCCATAGCCGGTGGACGCCATACACCCCTTTCGGGGAACAAGCTGGACAGGATCCGCTCTAGGAGGTGGGGCTCGAGACTGCTGGTCAGCGGGGGGGCCCAAGGCCGGAGTTTTGCCCTTACAGTTTTGTAAGGGCGCCCCCCATGGGTGTTGGTCCAGCATCTCCAGCCACTCCTTCCATGCCGCCTCCTTTGCCCTTGCGATTTCCGCCTGGAGCTGGTGGCATTTGACCCGGTAGGTGGTGTATAGTGCCTCCTCCCTGGCTGGGTCTCACACTCGTCTCCGTCTGCTCTTGGTGTATTTGCGGCGCGCCGCGGTGCACTCACTCCGTGATATGCGGATCTCCTCGCGCCACCAGTACACGCGACGACGAGGCGGCGTCAGCCTCAGACGGGGCATTGCGGCGTTGCATATACGGTGCAGGGCGGATATTTGATGTTCCGTCTCCGCATCAATGTCGCCAATCGGCCCAGCCCTGACCTGCCAGGTTTCAACAAGGACTGCCTCTAGGGCAATCTCCCTGTCGAGTTGCCCCAACCGCCACCGCGGCCCTTCCCCAGCAGGGGGTCGACTCGTGCTCATCTGGGTGTGAGTGGGCGTGGAGACCTCGAATCGGATGTAACGATGGTCCGAGAGCGTCTCCACGTCCGTTCTCACTTTCCAGCCAGAAACACGTCGTGCGAGAGTGGGGCTGGCCATTGTTATATCCACAATTGACCCTCCCCGCTGTCGCACGCACGTGTCTATCGTCCCCCTGTTGAGGATCAGCAGCCCCACTTCCACCGCCCATTCCTCCAGAGCCTGCCCCCGCGCATCGGTCGCTGGAGATCCCCACGCTATAGACTTTGCGTTGAAGTCTCCAGCGACCAGCAGCTGCCTAGGGCGATTCTCGCCAAACAGGGAACCCACCTCATCAAGAAAAGTCTCGAACTCACCTAGGCTCCTGTTGGGCGAGAAATACGCCCCAACCACCATTTTGTCACCCAGGTATGTCGACACAAAACCGCGGCCTTTGGTGATGTTTTGGTGCGGCGCGGATCCCGCTTGCGGCTGTGCGACGACTGCCACTAGTCCGTCTCTGTCCCCAACCCAGTTATCCCTGGAGGGAACCGAGTACGGCTCAGCCACAATTGCAACCTGTATCAGCCATTCCGCCATGCTCTGGAGCAGGAGGTCCTGGGCTCTGGCGGAGTGGTTGATGTTCGCCTGTAAGTATCGGATGGTGGCCATTCCTATTCAGTGGCCATCCGATCCTCCTCGGCCCCGGGCTCAGGCATTTGTGGGCGACTAGGCTGTGTGGAGGTTCTGGCTCTGTCAGCAGCTGGTTTCTTTCTTTTGGGTGGGTTGCATGACATGCTTCCCACCCTGTGGCCCGCGGGGACGCCCGCCTCCGCGCACAGCGCGCAGTGTGCGTCGGCGTTGCAGTCGCGAGCGGTGTGGCCCGGCCCACTGCACCGGTAGCACAGGGCGCTGCGGTCCACCTCCAACTTGCACATGGCGCGTACAGGTCCCACCTCCATGCACCGAAAGCATCGCATGGGACGGGTCTCGAGCAACTTCACTTGGGCCGACACCCACCCCACGCGGAGACGTCCGGCCTGCGCTACCTTCCTTGCAGCTGCGATAGGGCACCGCAGCCACAACGTGCCCAGTCCTGAAGGGCCCAGCATCACTTCGCCAGCCTTTATGTCATCCGACGCACAGCCACCCTCTCGCGCTACAGCCGCGACGCGACCACCTCCGGAGTTAACACGGAGTCGTCCAGGCCCGAAATGCGCATCTCCGCACATTTGGTGGGCCTGGAGATTCGGACCACGGTAGGATCCATTATCTCCCTTAATTTGTTAGCGAGGGCGTCGGCCTTTTCGCCACTCTCGCCGCCGAGAATTTCGAATATGCGGGCATTCGTCGCGGTCTTTCGGACCCGAACACCCGAGATCCCCAGCTCGTCGGAGGTGTATTTGCCTTTTGGCCTCTCCAATGATGGCTGCGTACCTTTCCCTCTCGCTAGTATCGGCATTGGACTCTAGTAGCGTGAAAACTACTGCCGTTGACTGGGGTAGGCGCAGCTTTCGTGCCTTTTTTCCTTGGGCTGCCTGATTGGCAGGGCCGGCCTCCTTCTTCTTTTTCTTTGTTTTGCCCACCTTGGTCCAGGGCTCCCTCGGCGTAGCATGCGTAGACGCAAGCGCAGTTATTTCGGGGCCTGTTTTCCCCGGGGCAGGGATGTTCCCGGAGAAACCTCCCTTTCAGCTTTGTTTTTTGTTTCGCTTTACGGCACCGGAGTAGGATGGCCCGCTATCGGATGCGCTGGGCAGGGCCCGGTCTCCCGGAGGAGCAAGTGCGGGGGCCAAGCCAGCCTCCAACTCTGTTCCCTCACCACTTTGGTTCCGGGTAACCGGCAGGGGCCGCACCCTCTTCTCCGGGAGAAGTCTGTCGGTGATTTTGGCCATGTGGGCGTCCAGATAGGTCCCGACCTGGGCCATGACCACTCGACAGATCTCCGTTATTGTGATAGAAGGGGTGACCTATTCCCTGGGGTTGGGCAGCGCAGGGGGCTGCACTTCTTCGTTGCTTCTGGGTGGCGAGGATGCAGGTCCACCCTGCTTCCGCATCCCCTCCATTTGAGTCTTTATTTCTGCCATCTCCTTCCGTAAACTTGCCATTTCTTTCCTAAGCCTGTCGTTATCGGCTTGCAGCCGCGCCGTTTCCTCGGAAACGGTGCGTTTGCTAAGTACAGCAAACGCATCCGATATAGCGGACGCGGCGTCTTTTAGGCACCGGATGTACCCGCCCTTCAAGTTTTTTGAGGTGGCCGCCACCTTTTGAATGACAGCCACACTGTCTGCCACCTGCTGCCCAAGTTCTTTTGTGGCCTCAAGATGCGGCCCAGGCGGAGAGGGAGTGCGCTTAGAGAACCCTTGTCGGGTTCTGATGTGCATCTCCTCTAGCTCTCTCTCCGCCTCGAGGCGGACCTCCTCATGCAAGACGCGATTGTACGCCTCCTTTGCCTTGGCCAGGCCCACATATTTCCCCGTGGTAGGAGGCCGGCCTCTTCCTCGTCCTTTTGAGGCCTGCGACGAGCCCTCACTTGCGGTGGACGGACAGGACTCGTCCCCGACTGGGAACTAGATCCCGACTGGGAACTGGAGTGGCGCGGCCTCTTACGGCTGTTCCGCCACAGCCGACCGCTCGTTGTTCGGCAATCCGTATCAGGTGGACCCAGCTCCTTTCCCGAGTTGGTCGGGCAGGCCTCTGCTCTTTCTGCCTCGTACTCAAGTGCCTCCTCCGGATCCGATTGTGCCATTGAGGAGTTCGGTGATTTATACCCTCCCGCTGCGCCTCTGAACTTAAAAGGTGTCTGCGTCCTTGGGCGAGCCTTTCCTTTTCCTTTCGGTCCAGATTTTGGCGGTGGCAGGTCCGTATTCTGGCGACTTGGGGAGGTCGCTGGGGATGAGTAGGAGGACCGCACAGTATACATGCTGTCGTCCGTATCCTGTGCGGAATCCCCACGTACTCATCCAGCCGGGTGAGGAGAACCTGCGCGACCCGCTCAAATTTTGCCTCGCGCCCACCCTCTCACACCACGATCGGTGCGCGCAGCTCCTCTCTTTCGACGACGACGACGGCGACTCAGAGCACCGCAGGGCCCTCTTCGCCCTCAGCTCAGCCGCTCTGTCGAAGACCTCTTTCTCCGCTTGGAGCTGGCGTTTTTGTCGCTGGGATGCCGCGTGGGCCTCTTTAGTCCTCACTAGGCCAGAGGTTTTATCGGCAGTCGGTGAATTTACTGCCTCACTTTGTTGGGACGACGACGGTTGGGGGCCCTCTGCCTTCTCTTCGCTCCCAGACAAACATATTCTTTTGGCCCCATCCTCCGCCCAAAAGCGGATGACCCCGATCCTGACCTGGATCTCGCAGACCGTAGACTGCTGTCCGAATCCTCGCTGGAGACCTGGTATTGGACAAAGAGCTCCCTGTCATTATTTGAGTCACTGATTGTTTTGTCGGTTTTCGGTGTTAAACCCACGACAGGGTACTCAAACACGACTCCAAGCGCTGCCTTATCCATATTTTCGAGCCGCGTCAGCTCGACTCGCAATTGCGGTTGCGCCGACTGCGCGCTCTTGCCACTGTCAAACGCATCGGCGTGTGCCATCAGGGCGCCCGCCGCTACCGCCTCGTCATTTTCCTTGTATATCGCTGTCCTCATTATTGCCGGGTCGTCGGTATCAGTATCCAAAAAGTTGTGTGACATTTTTGTTCCCACGAGTGTGGGGGATAGTGGTCCACCCAGGCGGTGCCCCCTGCACCTGGGTAACCCTATTACCACTGGGGGGTCGGGCGGTGCCCCAGGGTTGGCCACTAATGACTGGATACCCTCCAGCCACTCTTAGATGGTGACAACAGGCACAGGCCCAAGCACGCGCAGTCCAGACAGGTCCTCCCACTCCGACACAAGCCTATCCAAGTAGAACCCCCCGCTGTGCCCCGGATTTGTGCAACCTCCAGGAAAACGATTCCCCCACTCCCCCGACACTAACCACGACCCAGAAAGATTATGAGCGCTTTCCATTTGCTCAGCAAATGGAAGAACGCAATCTACCCTAGGTCAGTGAATAATGCCTGGCGGGTGGGGGTTCGTCAGTCCAGAGGCTGCTCACATCCACAGCACACGGGAGGCCACTCGAGCAGACTACGGTTGTCAGAGCGGATGAACCGGTCCAAGCTACGCGCGCAAGAACCTGTTCCTGTTGACACCCTCCATCGAGTTCCCCGACGCCATGTACCGCAACGTCGAGAATTGTGGTTTTTTTATAGAGGTTTTCTCCTCGCAGTCTAGCCAATGAAGGCAAGACCCTCGCTCCCGTCCAAGCCGCGAGACGTGTCCACGACACTCGGAACGGGGTTGCGAGTCCAGCGGTGGCACGGGCGGGATAAGCCCCCCAGTGCCTGCCCGACGGCAGGGTTAGTGCGCGCCGGGCCCGCCCTCCCTCGGCTCATCCACTGCGCCCTCTGCTATTCAGAGGGACGTGCGGAGAGCCCCTCCCGGGCCGAAGCCCCCCATTTCCCCCCCGGTGTTTGGTTCGCGGGACTACCGTCCTACCCCGGCTCGACGACTGCAACGGCGAGTCGGAGCGTTCCCCTATCCACCACCTGGGGACGCGCCACGTCGGGGTTCACCTCCCCGCCCACTCGGACAACCGAGCAGGTCCGTGGATGCCCGGTCATTACCTTTTTTTTTTTTTTTTTTTAAGAGGGGAAAATGCGTTACGCATACCACCAGGGTGCCGGGACGGACCCAGGTGGTTATGTGGGACTCCCATGTCGGCTAATGAGGCCTTTTCTTTTTTTTTTTTTTTTTTCCCTGAAAAATCTTCGAAAGATTCCAACGCGCCACGGGGAGACGCGGTGGATATGTCGGATTCATACCGACTAAAAAACCTGGGGTGTCCTTCACGCTGCCTACGGTGGAGCCACGGGAACGCTTTCGCATACTACCGTGACTCCGCCAGCAGCTGTCCATTATTGTGGACCCGTCTTCGGGGGGTTTGCATTTCCCCCTTGTGCCACTAAGGGACGTGCCCGAACACCAGACACGCCTTCCATCCCGAGGACCTCCTCCAACGGGTGACAGACGTCCCCGTGGCTGTCACCCGGAGATCCTCTTTACGGGGGCAGGCGGCGATCATGCGCCAGCCGTCTGCGCCCAACACGCCGGCGGCGCCGTTGGTCGGCTGCTGCGTCGTCCTCTCGGTGCATCCTCCGCATCTGGCTGTGACATAGGGGAGTTCGGCGATTGGCGCCTCGCTGCTGCGTCTCCGGACGCACCTTCCCCTTCCGTGGGCGCGCCTTCCCCTTCCCCTTTCCTTTTTTTGCTCCGGACTCCTCCGATGGCAGGTCCATACTCTGGCGACTTGGGGAGGTCGCTGGTGATGAGTAGGAGGACCGCACAGTATACATGCTGTCGTCCGTATCCTGTGCGGAATCCGCACGTACTAGGATCCGCTCGTCCAGCCGGGTGAGGAGAACCTGCGCGACCCGCTCAAATTTGGCCTCGCGCCCACCCTCTCGCACCACGATCGGTGCACGCAGCTCCTCTCTTTGGGCGGAGTCCTTAGAGGTGGTGCCCTCGTCTCTCATTCCTATCTCGCGGGCTTCTCCCCCCTCCTCCGTCGTCTTATGACGCGTGAAGCGGCCGTGGCGGTCACGCGTTAGGACGCTGGCCGCTTTCTTCACCGGAATCTGAATCGCGTCGGAGCTTAGGTCAATACGAGGACTTGGGTAGTCCACGTAATAGTCCACGCCGTCCCCTCGCACTGGTGACCTCGCCAGGGATGAGCGAGCTCTTTCTCGGTCTCTCTGCTGTCAGGAGTCACCGCGTCACTTAATTCTACACTTAATCCTAAACTTAAGTCTACGGTTTTTAGGTTCGACATTTTAATCCCACGGGAATGGGGGAAAAAACGGTCCACCCAGGCAGTGCCCCCTGTACCTGGGTAACCCTACATACACCGTGGGGGCGGGCGGTCCCACGGGATAAAACCTAAAACTAGTGCGGGCCGGCCAATTAAGGCAAGCCCTCCGGTCCGCTGTGCCACCCGTACCCCATTAACGCCTGTACTGGGGGTCGTTGGGACAACACAGCGGGTTCCGGGATTTGAGGAGAGCTGGCGTAGACTCCCCTATCGGTAGTTCCCAGTCCAGGAACTACCCTCGGTTACCCATTTACGGGTAAGCCACTGCTCGGTTCCTCCTCTGCGCCCTCTGCTCAATCAGAGGGACGCGAGGAGAACCACCTCAGGCAGGCCTCTGCAGGCCCCGCCGGGGTGTGCCGCTCTTCGTCTGGTCCCTCCCCCCTCGCCTTTCCTATTCTCTCCGGTATGTTTCCTATTCTCTCCCTAGTCTTTCCGGTATGGGTAGCCCTGTCCGGTGTAGCCTCGGGGATCACAGGAACACGCAAGCCCCCCCACCACGACAAGGTGGCAGCACGTCGGGGGGGGCCCGGTCATTACCTGCGCCAACCTATAGTCCACCCAGCCGTGGGACCTCTCCAACCAGCTGGAGAACGACGGGAGGAGTGCCCCTATGGTGCGGACTCCATAGGGAGAGTCCCCCAGGTCGCTCTTCCAGCGGTCCCTCATCCGCCTCTCCGCCATACGGCGGGCCGCGCTCACCTCTGCAGGAGCAGGGTGCTCGTTGAGGGCCCGGTTCCTAGCCCGCTCCCAATGCACCTCGGCGAGCCTCTGGGCATCCAACTCCCAGGGCGGAGTGCCCGCCAAGGCGCACGCTGCTGCCCACGCCACCGTGCAATAGGCCCTGACAATGCGGATGGCCACCACCCTCTGTGGTCTCCAGAGCAGGGCCCTGTTTGCCGCCCCCAGCCGATCTGCCCAAATCGGTGCCCCATATAGGGCCATGCTGCGGGCGACGCCTGCGTAGAGGCGCCGGCACGTGTCAGATGGTCCCCCCACGTTTGGCAGCAGCCGGCCTAGGGCCGATGCGGCGGCTACGATTCAGGGAGCAAGTTGCCGGAAGTGCTCCCGGAAGGGGCCCGAGCACAGACCCCTGGGGAACACCGCAGGCCATTGGTCTCGACCTCCACCTCCCTCCGCGCTCGTCGTAGAGCACTACCCCCTCCGGTAAAAATTTTTGGTAACAAGTAAAAGTACACACATAAATAGCATTTTATTAAAGGTGGCATACAGATCTTGTTATTCTAGTGAAGTTTAGGCGTCTTTCCTGTAGATATCTCAAAGAAAGGGTCTTTAAAAACCGAATTTTATTTCTTGACCTTTATTGCAAGTGATACTATAACTACTCTGCTAAACTAGACTATTATATTATAATATATATTAATGGTCTCAGGAAAGACATTTATTTGAAATCAGTATGACCTTTATAACTAAAAGGAACTTTTGAGATGAGTATCAGAAGTGAATTATTTTTTGAGATGGAGATCAATCAATGGGAAAAAAAAACAAATATCCCAAAAACTGAAAAATAGCAACATTTAACTAGTTTTTCCTGCCTCTGTTTCGTAACTTTCACCTTTATCTTTCTTTACCTTCCGTATTTTTAAAACATTCGTTTTTTTTAATTTAAAGCTCCTGGTTATTGAAATTAGTTTTCTTCTTTTTATTTTTCAGTTTCTCGGACCAAGACGAGTTTCCCGATTCATTAGGTGGCCATTCGTTGGAACTCCCAACTGAATAATCTTCTTTTTCAGTTCCTTCGCGAAAATCCATGCAATATTTAAAGAATGCGTTTGGTTCTTATCTTTTCCACTTTCTCAGTCTAGTCTCAGTCAAGTGTTGCGTATTATTAATAGTATCGTTTTAATTTTCTTCATATTTTTCAGTTTTATTAATCATCTCTGTATCAGTATCTCTTGTCCTATTTACGTAAGTCTCTTGTCCTTCTTGTGTCACATTTCGGGTAAAATATCCAGTAACAGGATTGAGTGTTCAATTGTAGTCTTCCAAAATTTCAATCTTCGTTTTCTTAATTTTAGGAATATTTTCTTTTGATGACGAATTTTCTCATCCGACTGGGTCTTTACCCAAAAACGTATAAATTACGTTATCTTTTAATAATGATCGACATGTTTTTGTTGATAAAAGGCTTTGATTAAGAGGTAACGTTGTTAGTGTCTTATTAGCTTCAGAGTTTGAATAATTTTTCATTTCATGAAATATTGGGTTCCCGTCGTGGTCAAGGCAGTGCTTGTCAATAAAATCAATGACGCGTTTTGGTTGTTCTGTCTGCACGCCATCATGAAGTGAACTGAGATTTCCTGGATCTAAAACGACTTTTTAAATAACGTTTTTGTCAAAATAGGCTCAAAGAGTACCACAAACAGATAGACAGACGTAGACGCCGACTATGGCTTAAAAATCCACGATCGTATTTCACTTCAATTATAGTGATTATCTACTTGAAATTTTCTTTCAATGAATGGTTAACATAAAGTTACTTTCTGACTCGCGATTTTCGGGATCAATTAATATTACAAAATATATGGGCGTCATCGTTTTCAAGGCAGTGATGATGAATAAAATTAACGACGCGTTTAGGCTGCTCTTTCTCCACGTCTCATCATATTGTTAACTGAGATCTAAAAGAAATTGTTAGTAACGATAGTATCCAAATTGGTTCAATAGCCTGTCACGAGCAGACAGACGTAGACGAAGACGAATATACTTAAACAATCTAGTAACTATACTATGTGTGTTTAGTTAATAAACTATTTGAACACTTTTGGGTCGTTATAACATTTATTGGTTAACCGATCAAATACAAAATCACCTGTATCTGTTACTGAATGATCTGACTTTAATAATACTTTAGTTGCTCGTGTATAATCGACCCTCAAGTGGCTTAATTTTATTTACTTTTATTTGAATTCCTAAATAAAAGATACAGCGTATAGGTATATGCCTTAAATGACTACTCATTACCTACACCAGTACTACAATAACGTACCGTTCAGTTCCGACTGGTGATTGTCTGGTTCAATTATATTGCGTAATGTATTATATCGTTCTCGCCCTGTTTAAGGCAGTAATCATCAACGAAATCATCGACGCATTTTGGTTGCTCTGTCTACACGTCATCATTATGTGAACTGAAAGTTGCTGCATCTGAAATTAATTGTAATACTACGTTAGTATAAAAATCCATCCCTCTTCTTTATTGTTTTTTTCATATTTATTATACATTTAGCTGTAGACTGATGACTTTAATATAGAGCCGTATCTACACAAAACACTAATGAATTATTGTTGCTAAAAACTGTACCGTCTTTTTAGGATCTAAGTAACCCTTCCGTGTTTTTTAAAATCATAGCGTACATACGCATAGACAGACTCGATAGGAGGTTTTGTTTTATAATATGATAGTAGTGATTATTAACATACCAGCCAGTTCGAAGTTGTGAATGTCTGCATTGATACTAGTGCTACCTGTAAAATATCAATAGACTATAGATATTAAAATAATGCAATAAAAAATAAATTTAAACAAATACAGAAACAAATTATTTAAACATCGAAGTCGTGCATTTGTTCTTTCTCCAATCTTAAAAAGTCATTGTACTTTTTTACTAGTACTAAATTTGGGTATCGATATTTCGGACAACAAGTTATTTGTTGCAAACGTTGCTGCATTTACGACATCCGGCAGTTCATATAGTTCTCGGAGTCACTACTAGTCATTTTTTCAACTTAAATGTAAATTACAAACAACTTTTCACAATTCTACTTTCGTAACAGCAAAAAACCAACAAACAAATGACAACATTAATGGCGGCAATTCGATCCTCCGTCAAAACGAATGTTTTTTTTAAACCATAGACAAACCAATGAAGTCCTTATTCTCATATAACTCGAGATCAAATGTCGTGAGGTTTATATTCAAAAAACATACTAAATTGACGTTTCGTATCGATAACTGTTTTAATATCTATGGATACTACAATAGAGATCCACTTGAGTTTTGACAGCTGTTCCAAATTTAAACTCATAACTTTACATACCTCGATACTGAAATAACATTGAGGTTCAGATTATACCTACTACCACAGACAAGAAAGTTCTCATAGTAAAATTGGTGGTAATAATGCTGGTAATTTCCTACGGTTTCTGAACGAATTTAAGAGCGCTAATGATATGTGGGTAGATAAATAATATTATAGACGTGTCCTTTATCACACAGGCGTGTTAAAGGGTTTACTGGGGCTGGTGATTCCGCGGGCTGGCGTCTGGGGCATGGAGCGCATGCTCGAGGTGCCGCGCCAGCTCACCCGCTACTACGAGGGCGCCCTCCGGTGCCGGCAGGTGGTGTACGACGAGCGCGGCTGGCCAGTACATCCGGACACCCGCGAGAGAACAGTCAGAGTTATCAGCTTGTATGAACATTTAATTAATTCTTGATCTGATTCGATCAGCATAATTTCTTTTTGATGAACTGATGTGTTCTCGCTGATTGTACATACATTTAAACAAAATGTAACCTCGTAAGGCCTCGCGTCCTTGTATAAGTACAAAGTAATGAAATGATGAGTTTAGTCCAGGGGCCTGTTTCACAAAAGCTTGTAATTTACAAGTGGAAGTCTCTTTTTATTATAAATAAATATTTTTGGAATGAGATTTCTGTTTGTAATGGAAGTTTTTGTCAAACGAGCCCCTAATATTTTGGCCGAATAGCAAGAGTACCTATCTAGTGAAATGGGTGAATATTTGAGAGTATGGAAAAACGTTCCCGCGTCATGTATGTTTACGTAAAGATGAAATCACTTGAGTATTTGATGCCATTACCTTTCTTGTTAAGTGTTGCGAGCGGCGCAGTCACTTAAAATTGCCTTTCTATTAATATAAAAAAATAAACGCCTTATATTGTGATGAACGCTATGATTTTTCGCGTCCCAACACGACTTACGTTTAGATTTATGAAATTATTCAATAAAACAAGGTCTAAATAATACTTAAATAAGTAACCTTTAAAGCGGTAATGAAAATGGTAATATTAGAATTACAAAATAACTCTAATTTGTGTGTTAAAAAAATGATACGAATTATTACAATAATGACGCCAAGTTGCTTACGTCGGATGCCCTGTCTAAGAAATGTGTGTAAGAGTGAGAAGGATGTCTTGCCTACTACACGCACACCACTCTTCATTTGTCCGTGAACTGTCGACAAGCCGCTATGTCGCGCTGCGTAATTAAAGAAGCAATTGTGTCCAGAAGGGCTACTCCGAAATCCTAAAAACGAAGTTCGTTTGGCGCCATCCCGCTCACTCAACTACAGCATAACATGAGAGCGACAGGGACCGCACGTTACGAACTTCGTTTTTCGGGTACCGGAGTAGCCCCTCAGGCTCTCCATCGTGTCACAAATAGCGTCATTCATATTTTGCGATATTATATCGTAAATACGTATTAAAATTAATGTATATGTGTTTCATTTTGTGACAGATTTGGTACGATTTACTTAAATTAAAGGTTAGTGTCAATTGGCAAGTATATGAGCGATTTTCGACATGTCTTTCCAAATTGTCATTATTGTCGACGTCATTATTGTAAACAAATATGGTTTTTATAATGACGCTTGTTGACAATAATGACGTCTTAGTGTTATCAATAATGATCATTGTAGACAATAATGATTTTTAACCGAATTCAAAAATCAAAAGGAGGGTACACCTATTGAGATTGTAGCCGGATCTCTATTTCGTGAGGTTTGTCATGAAGGCGCTCTTTTTTTCTTACGAATACTGCACTGTTTTTTGGAAAAAGCACGTACACATTGTTTAGGATGTTTCACTTTCGAATAGGGCATTTTGGATAGATGATTTAAAAATATATAATTTCCTGATAATAATTTGATCTTTTTTTTTATTAAAAAACGATGGGCATTTTGACCGCAATCTCACCTGTTGTTAAGTGACGATGCGGTCAAGGATGTATCATGCCCGTCTAGAAACAGCCTATTCACTCTTGTCTTGAACACGCCCAAATTATAATGGTCGGGGAACACACTCGCAGGCAACGAGTTCCACTCCATTGCTGTACGCATGATAAAAGTGGCACCAAAGCGCTTCGTGCGGATACGCGGAATATTGACCACGTGTGGATGGAACGAACGCACGCGTCGTGTGTCCCGATGGTGGAATTAAATCATGTAATTCCCCCGCACACTCGCCGAAATGTAACCTGTAAAAGACCGACAGACGAGCGACCCTACGTCGATGCTCAAGGCTCTGCAGCTTAGTGTCAGTCAGAGTAGGGTCGCCAATAAGCCACCTAGCTCGTTTGTCAATCGAGTCCAAAGTGGCCAGTTGGTATTTAGCTGATCCGTCCCAAAGGTGGCAGCAGTACTCCATACATGACCGGACTTGTCCTTGGTAAAGCATTAGAAGATGTCCTGGAGTGAAATACCGCCTAACCTTGGAGAGGATTCCGAGATTTTTTCCGGAGTCTTTGCTTTGGACTCGATATATTGACCGAAGTTGAGATTGGCAGTCAACTGAACACCAAGAAGCTCAAGGCTGCCAGTCAATTTTACAGGCACATTCCGGAAAGTCGGAGCCAGCTCGAATGGGCTCCGTTTGGTGGAGAACAGACACGCCTGCGTCTTGGTAGCGTTGAACGTCACCAGATTAGCATCACCCCAAGTTGAGACTGCATGAAGGGACGCGTCCACAGTCCACACGGTCTAACATAGCCTCTCGACAACACTGGATTGTTACCCTGCTGGCCTTTGCATCCGGTAGATATCTGTCCGCAACTGTGCTTTCATCTGCGTACCCAATGATACCGGGTATAAGCAGATCGTTTAAGTGCAGTAAGAATAGAGTTGCGGACAGGACGGACCCCTGTGGAACTCCGGCATCGATGGCTTGGTGGTCAGATGAGTAGCCATCGATGACTACTCGTATCGACCGGTTACACAAGAAGTCAGATATCCAAGTACAAAGACCATTAGGAACACCGAGTGCAGGAAGCTTGGATATAAGGCCAGCGTACCAGACCCTGTCAAAGGCCTTAGAGATATCGAGAGACGCGGCAAGAGCTTCGCCGTGTTTCTCTATGGCCTCACTCCATAAGTGGGTGGCATACACTAGAAGGTCCCCAGTTGACCGGGCTCGGCGAAATCCGTACTGACGGTCACTGAGGAGATCGTTAGCTTCTAGGTAAGCCAGGAGTTCAATTCAATTCAATTCAAATAGTTTATTTGCATTTCATGTTGTACAATATGGTCTTAACGATTAGGTATAGTTCAAACATGAGCCCTGTTGGGCATAGCAATAGCACTAAAAAACAAAGGTGAAGGACTATTAAATCTTGCACAATTTATCATAAGTATTAAAATTATTCAATTCTGTATTATCTTAGCCTAAAGGTAGATATTTTTCAATAATGTTATTAGTTTTCAATAATGTTTTCAATAATGTTATTAGAGTTTGTTGTTCAGTGCACGTTCCATAGTCTTGCAGAGTATGGAGGTGACAGAGATGGGACGGTAATTGACAGGGTCAGCTCGGCTGCCTTTTTTGGGCACAGGTTGCACGTTTGCAAGCTTCCACGATTTAGGTAGGTACTACTCCAGTCTCTAGTGAGAGGCGATACAGGCGTGTCAGTGGTGGAGACAACTCGGGTGCACAGGTACGCAGGACTATTACTGGTATACCATCAGGTCCACTGGCTTTGTTCACGTCCAGAGACTGCAGGATTTTTAAAATCTCTTTTTGATGAATACGTTCTTCTGCCATGGAGCAGTCAGCTCAGCACTAGGTAAGATGGGTGGAGTTTTACCCGCTGTATCCTGACACGAATTTTGGTCAAAAAGAGTCCCAAGTCTAATCTAAATCTAATCTAGTCCAGTAACGTTAGATAATAAGCCGTAAACTTGAATTGAAACCTATGTTTTGGCATTCTAAAGTGGTCTCAAAACTAAAATTAGTCACAGCTGACTAGTTTTTAGCAAATGTCGCGCTTCCTAAGCTTTTGATGAGATTTTCATATATAACAAAATTGTACGGCATATTTTTATGTACGTTTTATTTGAAAAAATATATTATTACGCTCAACCGTTTTTTGAGGTAAAGCGTGGGAATTACGCTACACTCAGCCAATACATAGTCTATTTTAGGGATTAGTAACTCAAAAGAAAAACACGGAACCCTTATAGGATCACTCGTGTCTTTGTCTGTCTGTCCGCCCGTCAAAAAAAAACTTGTAAAATATACCGTGGACCATATATATTTTTACAGTTTTAAACAAATAACTCTTAGGTTCTTTAATAAAACAGACAAATAAGTACATTTATTTTATAATTATTGTTTTTTTCCTATCAATATTCATAGAAAGAATTACAAACCGTCATTATCCATATCAAAGCATCATTATGATTTCAATAAACGTCATTATTCGTATATTGGCGTCATTATGGTCGACACACAAAAACAAAAAAAAAATACTTTCTGCGAAACTATGCGTCTATGAGCCGTGCCTCTTATAGGACACATTTTATTACCGTCAAAACTAGAGAATAAGACCAATTGAGTTGCGATAGCACGACATTTATTACAAAGACAAACGTTTGTAATAAAATAATTAATACTCAAATATTCACCTGAATGTACTTATCTGAGTACAAATGTTTCGCTTATGTTTACATGTAGTTTTCATTTCTAAAACGTTGACCTTGGTGTTACAATCCAAAATTACAAAAACTCACTTGGTATGTACTTGGTATTGTACATCCGGAACAAAGGAACTACTGCTGTTAATAAAATCGAGGACTAACAAGGTTAAATACCGATTGATGTACTGAATTATGTGTTATGCAATTATGATGTATCTATTTTAATACTTAAGAGTTAAATTAGCTTAATCATTTTGCATGCCAGATTTTCGGAACATGCATTCATAACATTCTTATATTCTTATATCCCTGACATGAATCCCACTTGTGTATGTTTTGCAAATTAAATGATTTGAAGGATGAATAAGTAGTGAAAAGAGAATAGTGAAGATTTCTGCAGCGTTAAGGGTTAATTAGTTGCCCCATTTATATATTCTTCAATGCATACTTCCAACAGACGTTAAAAAATAGCTAGGTAGTTCTTGTTGCTTTGCCGCTCTAATTTCCCTTGTTATTTTTTTCATCAACTGCTCCTTCACTGGGAGGAAAGTTCAGATTTCAGTATCACATTATTAGTGCTTGCAGAGAACCGATCATTACAGCCTATATAATAGGACAAATTGTAACTATACAATGCATGACTACTAATTAGTTATTTTTAACGGGCGTAACCTGTTATAACCTGTGAGTGATACTCTTAATGACCCACTTAATGCTTAATGTTCAATGCTAAAACCCACTGAATGTGTTTTTTTTCAGACCTGTGGAATTCATTTTGAACATCGTTTTCTTTGTTGTGACTCCCGGCTTGATAGTACTAGATGCATGGAAACAAATATCGAAATCCAGGAGCTGCTTCCCGCCTGACCATGCACACAGAGCTAATCAACCGACATCCCCGAAGATCGCCCTTCAGCGTCACGATGCGCAGGTATCGAATACCTGAACACTGCACACAGCAGAACAGTCCACCATTTTTTTTTATGACATAGGAGGCAAACGAGCAGACGGGTCGCCTGATGGTAAGCGATCACCGTCGCCCATAGACACTTGCATCACCGGAGGAGTCACAAGTGCGTTGCCGGCGTTTCAGGTGGGAGTACGCTCTTTTCTTGAAGGTTTGAAGGTCGCATCGGTCCGGAAATACTGCAGGCAGCAATTTGTTCCACAGATCAGTCGTGCGAGGCAGGAAATTTCAAGAAAACGCACAGTTGTGGACTGCCAACCATCTAAGTGGTGAGGGTGGAAATGTCGCGTAGGACGATGGCGGAAAGATGCAGCTGGGATCAACCCGAACAATTCCTCGGAGCACTCCGAGTATAACGATACAAGCGATAGAATATGCAGAGCGAGGCTACATCTCTACGTAGAGCCAAGGAGTCAAGCTGATCTGAAATACGCTGGCAACCGACGATACGAGTCGCTCTCCGTTGAATGCGGTCTAGAGGGAGAAGCTGGTACTGGGAAGCCCCAGCCCACAGATGACAACGGTATTCCATGTGTGGGCGGACCTGTGCCTTGAAAAGCTGTAGGAGGTAGGCTGGAGTGAAATACTGTCTCGATCTGTTGAGCACGCCGAGCTTCTTAGAGGCTAATTTGGCCCTCTAGACGGCCGCGGAACTGGACTTCACTCGATATATCGACGCCAAGGATTCCGATACTGGCTGTGGCAGTTAGGGGAGTATTCTCAAAACGAGATGATGCAGCAAACGCAGACTTTTTAGCGGTGAAAGAGCAAACCTGTGTCTTTGTAGGGTTAAAACGACTAAATTAAGCCGACCCCATTCTGAAACTTCTTTTAGGAAAGTTTCAACTTCAGACACAAGTATGTTACGGCCCTCGATGACGTTACCCCGAGAAATATTGGCGCGGCCAGTGTAAGAGGCATCACCCGTGCTATCATCTGCATAACAGTGAATGCCACAAATTTGCAACATATCGTTGATATGCAGAAGGAACAGCGTGGGATACACAGCCTCGAGGGACACCAGCATTCACAGACATGGATTCAGAGCACGCACCGTCAACTACGACCTTTATGCATCTGTCTGCTAGAAAGCTACTGACCCATTCGCATAATTTCTCGGGAAGCCCATAAGATGGAAGCTTCGAAAGAAGTGCTTTGTGCCAAACCCGATCAAAGCCTTCGCCATGTCCAAGCTAACCGCCAATGCTTCACCCTTAGTCTCGATCGCCTGTGCCCAACGATGTGTCAGGTAAACTAGAAGATCACCAGCCGAGCGACTTCTACGGAAACCATATTGTCGGTCACTAAGCAATTGGTGGTCTTCTAGGTACCGAAGGTGCTGGCTGTTGATAATGGATTCCATTATCTTCGAGAACAGGGAGGTTATAGCTATCGGCCTATAGTTGGATGACTTTGAGCGGTCATCTTTTTTAGGGATCGGGTGCACCAAAGCTGACTTCCATGAGATCGGGACTACGCCAGAAGAATAAGAGAGCCGAAAAAGACGCGTTACAACCGGTGCCAACTCTGGAGCGCACGTCTTCAACACAATAGGGGGAATTCCATGGGGCCCACTAGACTTATGGATATCCAGGGAAAGAAGTGCTTTACGCGCTGATCAATGGTGGAACCGGAAATCTGGCATATAGCTATCATGCCGCGGTATGGTCGGCGGCTCGTGTCCCCCGTCAACCAAAATCGAGCTGGACGCAAATAGTTTGCCCAAGAGATCAGCTTTCTCCTTTGCGTCGTGGGCCAACTAATCACCACCTACATTTATCGTCGTCCCGGGGTCGGCTTGAGCCAATGCTTCTACATAATATAGACCTGCGATCTGGGACATGTGATGATATGATATTTCATTGGTTTATTGTTTATATCAAGGACAAAGTTAAGGCGGTTTACTTAACGCGACATTCCAGAATGACACTGCCTACTTATCATTAAGCATCTTAAGCCGATCCGTAGCCGCGTCCTCCCTTCGGTAATCGAGACGACTGTAAGGCTATACTCGAAATTCTTTTTGTAGAGCGAATCCACTTAGCTTTGTTCCCGATGAACAATACTCATTATCTGCCTTGTTATAACTAGCCCCCAACCAAAGTGAGGACTGCGACCATAAAACCCTTGAGCTCGCGTTATCAGTTTCCCATTGTTTGTCACGGAGCGAGCCGAGACCTATAGTGCAGGTAGTAAACCCACATTGAGGAATGTCGATATTAGGGATAAGTTGAGTGAGTAAATACATTTTATGTGCATGAATTAAATTTTATATATTATATAATAATAATGACAATGCCATTACGCTATAACATAATATTTTTAATGATTTTGACAACATAGGCTAAAAAAATGTACATATGACAAATAAATAATTTATACAATTTCTTAATTTAAGTACTTACACTACTGACTTATAAAAAACAATATATAACTAATTAAATATCTTCGTTGTCACTGTCGTCATCACGGAGATTTATTATAAATGGTCGGGAATCTACTAAGCATGCCTTAACTAAGTCGTCAGTCTGGAGCTCTTCAGCATGACGGACACATTTCTGCCAATCTTCGGTCGTTACATTGTTGATAGCATCATGTAGTAATTTTTCTACATCTACCATTTTAAAAGTATTATTTTTTGCCGCAACTTCTCCTTTAATTTGAGCCATATTAGCTCTATAGGATTGTATTGGCAATGGTATGGTGGAAGTCTAATAACTTCGTGCCCGTATTCATTGGCAAGCTGATCTACTTCGTATATTTTTTTTGGTTGATTTTGCTCCACTTTTTTCATAAGCTCCGCTATAATTTCTGTTGGACAATACGCAATCTTATTTTTCGTCAACCAATCTTGGATATCTTTCTTGTGCCAATGAGTGGTAGGTGTTGGGTTTAACACCTTTGTGTGGTAGCTTGCTTTGTCTATGATGATCAATGCCGGTTCTTCTAAAACCGATAAAAAATCTTTGAAAAACCATCGCAATGGAAGTGTCCATTGCGATGGTTTTCAGTAGGTATTCGTGGAGTGAATGAGGAATACATTACAAGCATAATCCTTTTATAGTAAGCAGACTAATTACTCACGTTAGAACGTGATAATAAAATATGTAATTTGATAATTACCATGCACCTCATTAGGTTATTACGTTTAGTAATTTATGAAAACACTAACCATTGAATAACTATGCAATTCAATCCTTTTGCAGTAAACAGTGTAATTACTTACGTTGAAAGATGATAATAACATTAGGTATGTGATTTGATAAATACCCATCTTTAAATTATTAATAATATATAATGTACTCCATTCGGTTATTACAAAACAAGAACCTCACTTAGGAAGACAATAATCACTGAATAACTAGGCAATAATAGTTAAAAAAATTAAAGTATTAAAATTACATCGACGTTTAAAACATTTCGTAATCGTCACATTCCCATCACTACGACCGCCGAGTTTTATTGCACCTCACCCGAATTTTATGGCCGCTGTCCTCACTGGTTGGGGGCAAGTATATGTGGCGACAACTGCCACTTCAAAATTTAAGGTTATATACTGTATCATAACTACAGTATATAGATAGTCCAAATGACTTTTACACTAAATTAGTCTTTAAGTCGAACGAAATAAGGTTTAATCTAAAACAAAAAGAACATAGATGTTGGTCACTTCAACATCATCCTAAGCATCGATACGAACTTCACTGCTCTTTCACTTACGAAGTGACCAACATCTGTGTTCTTTTTGTTTAAGATTAAACCTTATTTCGTTTAACTTAAAGACAAATTTAATATAAAATTCGTTTGTAACTAAAACGGCTTACATTTCAAAGTGGTAGTTGTGGCTACAGTTAACAATGCAGATAAAGAGTATTGTTCATCAAGTAGAAAGCTAAGTAGAGTTTTTCCATGGCGGAGATAATCACGGCTAACTATGTCATTACACATAATAGTGTTGTTGTAGCGCTCAAAGGTGTTTGCGTTGCTCCAAAACGTGGGCTCTGTAACACGCATATGTCTGCTATTAATATTTTCTTCGTATAATCATATTTTTCCATCTCGAATTAATCTAGTAAAACAGTTTTAAATATCAAACTATACTTATAAGATAAATATAACTAACTAGCAATCGGTATTTCATAATTGCCGACATACCTTATTTTAAAAATATAGTATTGTTGAAAATTAGATCTTAAGGCATGTCAGTTAAAGTGCAAAATAGAATGCGGCGCCGCGTGCGTTCCAATGAGGAACTAGTGTAGATGACAAAATGAAGAAATTGTAAAATATTAAACATATGTGACATTTGGGAAAAGAAGTAGGTATTTTATCGAAGAATTTTTAGTATAAACGGCTAACATTTAAGGAGTTGGGGATTACTTTTTGCTTGATCGTCAGATCGCAAGCGCCACGGACGCGTTCGAATTTAAAAAAAATATAGAAGCTGATTAGTAAATGATACAAAAATTAGGTTCATAAAATATACATTTTAGTATAATGTATAAACTGAATTATAAAACAGTTCATTTTAAAAATACAAACAACTGGGGCAAAGAGTACAATATTTTTAAACTAACATAACATATTAACTACCTACAGGTAAAACATACAAAAGCGTTTTACTCAAAAGTAATTCAGTCATTACTCAATCATTCAAGTACACAAATGTAGTAAGAACACAAATGATAATGTCGTATTATGTTAGTTTTGGGGAAATGACAGGACAGTGGTTGAAAAAATAAACAATGAAACATTAAAAAAATAAAGTAGTTTTATTTATTGAAGACAAACCCTTATCTAGTTACAGGCTTTTTAAAATAAAGCACATAGTTTATGTATCAATGGAGATTGGCTATCACGAAGGATTTTATTTTACTCTCAAAAAATGTATTAGGTATAGCTAATAGGGTGTGGACCAAAGTAGTTAAGGCATTTCATTTGCCTAATTTTAATTGATTCCGTTGTGACACGGAAATTATTCATACAATTTATATGCCAACTTTAGTGTCACAATGGAATCAATTAAAACTAGGCATGTGAAATGCCTTAGCTACTTGCCGAAAATTTGGTCCTCAAATGTATAGTTTGAAAGTAAAAGTTGGCGAAAGATAATGGTTTGATATAAAAGTGATTATGTAGTTTTTTCTGAGGAAAATAAAATTATTGGCAATAACAAACCAATGTTTTCAGTCGCTGAAAACACAAATAAAACTGAAGCGAGACAAAGTTTTTCAAATCTATGGAGAAATGGGAATATTACGTTTCCCAGAGGTATCCAAATTTCATTTTCTGTTGATAGTATACGTTATGTGGACTCAGAATTTACGGATAGTTTCATTTCCGTAGTATTTAAAATTATATTTAAAAATCAGTACAACGTAAAAATAGATTATCCATAGATTCTGATCCACATAATGCAAGGGTCATATTTATATACCTACATACCGTATGTAGGTATAAAAATATGACCCTTGCGCATGATAAGTACGCAGATGACAAGGATTTCCGACCAAAAAATCACTAGTAATTAAGGGTACCTTGGCATCATTGGAAAATCCGCGTGGCCGTCGCTGGAAATCAATGCATCTAGGCCTACGGTAAACTTAATTTAAAGCTACAAACAGTAACTTAAAACTAACTAGGTGCGGAACCTATATTGCAAGGCCCACCTTACTTGTAACCGGTACTCTACAAAAAATATACAAAGATGTAAGGATCGCCCCGTTTTGGTAGCGATCCGAGAGCTACTTTGGATGTTTGGGTTACCTTTCGTTAGTCCCTAGTTAAATATATGATGAATTTATTAGAAATGTAGCAGCGTACACGGTCTTAAGATACTATAATTATATCGTTTTCAATTATACTTCATCGTTATGGAATGTTTTAATTTTTTAATTTTAATTTATTACAAGGGACTGACGAATTAGAGTAAGGACATTAATTTACTTTAAAATGTATTAGAAGTTGAAGAGCACCAATTATGGCTGAAATTTAATTCGAAACCATTTGTTGAAATATTGGAGAAGTGAGGGATAAGACCCTACGGGATGAAATACTTAGCTTATCATGAACACACAATACATGATATACTTTCTGAATGGCCAAGCTTAAAATCAAGCCTAGGCTACAAAAACTGGTACGTAGGTATAGAACTATGACCCGTGCGCATTACAAGTACGAAGATGACTAGGATTTTCGACCAAAAAATCACTAGTAATTAAGGGTACCTTGGCATCATTGGAAAATCCGCGTGGCCGTCGCTGGAAATCAATGCATCTAGGCCTACGGTAAACTTAATTTAAAGCTACAAACGGTAACTTAAAACTAACTAGGTGCGGAACCTATGTTGCAAGGCCATAAATCATTTAATTTCTTGAAATTATCCTTAATTAATAGAATTGTTTTATTATTTAAGTATATTAGATGCCTAAGATTATTTTTTTATATTAATGGTTCACAAAATGCCGTTTGGTTATTTTAATACATAGTATCAAAGACATATCTATAGTACCTATTATTTGCAATAAATGGCCTTAACACTACCTGCCTACAACTACATAAATTTTATCCTGCAGTACAAATCTCCATTACTCATAATATGAGAAAATGTCGGTGCAAAAATGAGATGTAGCCAGTCTCAACAGGATTAAGCTGATGTGCCTGCAAATGACAATTGAATCCAATATAATCAATTTGTTCTGATAAAAAATATATGGTTTCGATTGAAGTTGACACAAAAACAAATTGTTGTTTCCTAAGTTTCCTGTTCACTACTACATTGATTAACGTTATCGAAATCATGATTAATATCTGTTACGTCTAAACTAGGTGTCGAAGGAATTACTGAAGTTATGTTTAATGTTGAAATATTATGACCAACTAGATGACGACGAAATGACCTTAAACTTTGAAAAGTGCTAAAACAATTCGACTGTGCGCATCGGTAAGTCGAGTCTAGACCTAAATCGTGGCTAGTTTTGTAATGATGAATAAGTTCTTGGTGGTCGTTTGCCACTACCGAGCAGACAAAGCAAATGAACATTGTTGGAACGGATTAAAAACTTCTACTAGTGAATGAGCAAATTATTCAAATTTACATTAGATCTGACAAGAAACACGAAACAGACGAAATTTTTTATCACTCTTGCAGTCAATCTTATAAAAATATTTTTGAATGAAAGTCCAAATACTTATACTCTCTAGCGGGTACTGGGCGTTGAGCACATGTATGACTTTAAAACATATGTCGACGGCTTTCAGCACAGAATCCATTTTATACAAAACATGTTCGACTGCAACATAGAAGTCCTTTATTTCCTTGGTCGTCGGCCCTACGGCGATGATGAGAGGTTGGAGTGTGGTTCCTCTGCCCAGGTGTACCTTCCGGCACTGCTCCAGTCTATTCTTTATTTCACTTTGGTTCTATAACAAAAAAATATATGGCCAATTAGTGACCTAGGTAAACGTTAGTTAGGGTGTTAACTCACACATACAAATAAACGCTTTTATGATATTAGTGTGATAAAGGCAAAATTCAATTAAAAACACGACAAACGGATACAAATGTGTCGCTTAGTCTATTTATCATTTTATGCTATTATATAGGATTACAGAGGATGGTACTCTCAAACTTTGATGCTTTTTATAGATATAAAGCGCGTCGTAACGTGATATACATCCATTTTTATTGGTTTGATAAAGCAAAAAATACGTGTCCAAGAATTTAAGTGACGGATTAAATAGAACTATTATTTTACTACCCAGGAAACATCTCAATCCACCGATCTCTATGATACCACTGGATAGACTGTTCAATAGTTAACAGGTAATTTTGTGTACGAATTTGAAACATCCCCCACGGTCAGCGAGTGTCCCATTGAACAAATTTTTCTATTGAAACATGTCAATATTATGTATATTCATTTTATTTTATGTTATTTGACCAATAATTAAAATGCAGCCTTCTCTTTCGATTACTGGCCTATTTAATCGCTTTAAACTCGCCTTAATTTCGTTGGCATGGAAGTTTTATTACTAGTGTAATTTCACGCATGCGAAAAGCGTTATTGTCAGTTGGATGTCGCATTCTGTAGTATCTGCGCCGTGTGTGATGTACTTTAGAACAGGGATCGTTACCTTTGACATGAAATATCTTACCAAACTCTAAATATTTAAATTATTTTGTTAAATAGTATTTAGGTAATCATAATTAACTTTGAATTTAGCTCATTAAAATACAAAAATCTCTAATAATAAGCGAGATACCGCAATTGAATACCGGTTATTTTGTATGAAAAGAATACCGGTATTCGATCCCTACTTTAGAATAGTATTTCTTTCTAGTCACTCCCACCTACAAATATAGGATATAATAACGAACGAACGATAGTTACAGATGTCGACTTGCAGACATCACCAATTATAGTTCCATGGACACTCGTATCTTTCTACCAGTGCCTACAACGCCAAAATGGTAATCAAATAAATACATACAAAAATAAGTTGACAGCAGCCAATCCAGTGGTAATATAGAGGTCAGTGTCCCAATCCCATTTAAATTAGAAACTCGCACTTGCGGACAATGACTCGTACTTGTTTACAAGTCCCGAGTTTTTCATTTAGATATTAGCTTTATTATATTGATTGTACCAACCGTTACGTGCAAGATGAACGCATTCTGCGACTCCACGATGCTGGGCTTATAGTACTTATTTTTTTGTTGTCATCTAAAATAAATAATAAAACGAAATAAAAACAATTATAACTAGCAAAAGAATTTGAAATCCTTATACGCACACAAAAACTTTATATTAAGTACAAGGTGCCCGCGCAACTTGCAACAACAAAACAGTTATAACTCTCTTTTGCTTCAGCGTAAGTAACTGAGTAAAAAGTATTCTATAACCATCTCAAATTCTAAACTCAAAAGTGGTTAAATTTCATCCAGCCGTTTTGACGTGAAAAACCCGCAAAGACACATACAAATAATAAAATACTTTTGGATTTACTGACATTCAATAGTGCGATTTGCGACATAGCATTACATTTAAAATAACATTTCATTATTGCATCTTTATAATAGTATTTAGATGTGTGAACTACCTTCCACTGGATTTTCATCAAGTACATTTAGTTCACTTGATTTAAGTTTTTTGAACTGTGGTAGAGCCTTGTCCATAAATATAGGCCACTTTTTTCACAGGTTTGACCCACAATTGGGATGCATGACATCAAAGTCCGTTTCAATCTGAAGATAAGTCACATTCGGCATTATAAACAAAGATCAGAAACAAATGAAAAAAAAATTCGACGATACTGGACTTGAACCAGTGCCTTGAGCCATTCAAACTTGAGCGTTCAAGTCCAGTATCGTCGAATTTTTTTTTCATTTGTTTCTGATCTTTTTTTATAATAATAACGCTAGTGGAGTGATCCACTAATAAATTGCAAAAATTGTGATTATTATCATGATATTTGTAAAACAAAAAGTACACATTAGGCATGTTCAAATATAGATTCCTGAGCGTAACAAGGCTTTTCAGGCACAAGTAGCAAAATAATTTTGCAGCCGTGCGAAACTTTTTACTTCACTAAAACGAGGAAAATGTAAGATGTAAGAAGAACTATAAAATTATAAAAGCGATTATTTTTGCATTTAAAACTGTCTGATAATGAACCCACGAAACACACTCATAACAAAACAAACAAATAGACTTTTCCATGCTTGCTGATAAAACGAACTTTTGGACGCAGCTTTGGCGCTATAAATCCATTTATAGCGCCAAAGCTGCGTCGAAAAGTCGTCTTTTCCGAGCGAGTGAGGTGAAAAATATATTGTAAGACTTAAATTACTTTTGGCTTAAAAAAAGACTGAGTAGGTAGGTATACAGAAATTATTAAAACACATACCAGTTTGTAGCCTAGGCTTGATTTTAAGCTTAGCCATTCAGAGAGTATATCATGTATTGCGTGGTCATGACAAGCTAAGTATTTCATCCTGAAGGGCCTTATCTTCTCCCACTTCTGAAAAATGTTGACAAATGGTTCCGAATTAAATTTGAGCCATAATTGGTGCTCTTCAACTTCTTCTACCGTGAGTGATTCTGGAAATATAAATGACGAAAGACAAAACTAAAACTATATTTTCCTTTAGGCATTGAGAGATGTGTAGATTATTTGTTACCATAGATCAACAAAATATCATCTTTGATAAAAAGCGGTGGCGGACCGAGACGAACAAACGAGTGGAATCTATGACCTCCGATTTTAGGATGGTTCAGGTAAGATTTTCTCAAATTCTGTTAATGCATTCATGTTAAGAAAATAAAATTAAAAGAGTGTTTCCTTTAAGGAAAATCTTAAGGATTTAAGGTAGTTTCCCTTCAGGGCCCATAGATTTTTTCCACCCGGTCTGTATACTTAATTATATTCAATCTTACATTACTTGTTTTATTTAATTAAAATGGCTTTAATACGTTCGTGCGACGCACAAAGTCGGCTCGCCGCGAGCGCGTTGCATCACCATAAATGTGCAAAAGTTTTGCTCGCGAGCATGCGTACGCAGCTTTACATTTCGCAAGCGCAAAAGATTTTTTCGGTATCGGAATATACCTAATCAGTCAACATTTTTAGGGTTCCGTAGCCAAAATGGCAAAAACGGAATGGACGGACATGAATTTTCGTCATGTCGTCCGTCCGTATGTCACAGGCATTTTACTCAAAAAGTACTAAATGTATATTAATGAAATTTAGAGGATAGGTGTCTTGTATAAGCCGCTACAATACAATACAACAATTATTTATTGCACACCAACAGAAACAGTACAATAGAGCCTTAACATAAAATACGATACACAATAGGCGGTCTTATCGCTAAAGAGCGATCTCTTCCAGACAACCTTTGGGTAGCGGAAATGACACAAAACAGCTAGGAATGAGTAGGTGGTGAGATAAGATTACAAATAATACAAAAATAAATAAAAACAAACATACATATCCATATCTATACCTACTAATATTATAAATGCGAAAGTGTGGCTGTCTGTCTGTCTGTCTGTTACCTCTTCACGCTAAAACCGCTAAACCGATTTGGATGATATTTGGTATGGAGATAGTTTTATCCCGGAAAAATACCCTTATCCGCGATAAATGAATTTAAGGCGGACGAAGTCGCGGGCAGAAGCTAGTTATACATATATACTAAACGTACATTCTATATCCATACTTAATATTATAAATGCGTAAGTGTGTCTGTCTGTCTGTTACCTCTTCACGCTTAAACAAATTTAAGGCAGACGAAGTCGCGGGCAGAAGCTAGTACCATTATAAAGTTGTAAAAATGAAATGTGTATATTGAAGATATTATCAAAATAATGATTAACAGGCAATTTGAAGGTCACTGAATGAATAGTTTTTTTTGTATGTTTGTATGTGTCGTTGTGGCTTGATCACGCTAAATCGGCTAAACGGATTTCAACTTTTTTTACAAGATTTTATTTAACTTGCAAAGTATATATGTATTTAACTATGTTTGTTCGGGTGGAATCTTGTAACTTAAAGTTTACCCACTTCCCGGTTTTCGATGATACTGAAAATTTGCATACTTATGTAAATTGAATGGCAATGCAATATAATTTATGACATGGAGCTAATCTGATGATGGAGCCGGAAGATGGTCATAGGAACTCTGTCATAAAATCACGCAATCCTACCGAGTTTGGGCTCCTTAGAATTGTCTCGGTGAGTAGTTGATGGATGTTTAAAGAAAAGTACAGTTGTCAATAAAAACTTGTCACAAAAATTAATGTTTTGACAGAAACTTATTGGTACACGGGTAGCTGGGCATCCAAAGATCGTTATAGGATACTTTTTACTTGACTATGCTGAAGAAAAATAGAGAGTTGTTTTTTTTGGGTTCCTTAGCCAAAATGGCAAAAACGGAACCCTTATAGTTTCTTCATGTCCGTTCGTCCGTCCGTATGAAACAGGCATAGGTATTATTCGAAAACTACAAGATGTATTTTGGTAGTTAAATAACAAATACAGTTCCTATCTTCGTGTTTGCAATCTCAAGCTTAATAATTATAGATGGCTATAAGTACTGAAATATAAAGGTGCGTCCACATTTGTATCATTTGCCCGTATCAGATCATCGTCGCGTAGCATGATCGCGTGTCACGATCACGCGTTTGGACGTTGCGCCGATCCGATCACTCGAAATCCATTTGTTACGCGTATCACACACTTGTATCGGAAGAGTGCGGCATTATCGGCGCGCCGACAGTAAGCGTCCAAGCAGCGCGATACGCAGTCATGCTACGGCACGGTGATCGGATACGAGCAAATGATACAAGTGTTGACGCACCTTTACGTGGACTCCTTGAAACATAAACATCGCAATAAATGAAGAAAATAAGACTACATAAATTTGAAGTAGGTACTCTTCTATCCATATACTAATCCATACCTCCATACTAATATTATAAATGCGAAAGTGTGTCTGTCTGTCTGTCTGTCTGTCTGTCTGTCTGTCTGTCTGTCTGTCTGTCTGTCTGTCTGTCTGTCTGTCTGTCTGTCTGTCTGTCTGTCTGTCTGTCTGTCTGTTACTTCTTCACGCCTAAACCGCTGAACCGATTTGGATGAAATTTGGTTGCCTTAAATTCGTTTATCGCGGTTAAGGGTATTTTTCCGGGATAAAAAGTAGCCTATGTCCTTCCCGGGGACTGAAACTATCTCCATACCAAATTTTATCGTAAGGTTTAAGCGGGAAGAGGTAACAGACAGACAGACAGACAGACACATTTTCGCATTTATAATATTAGTATGGATAGTATGAATTATCTAACTGAACAATTACTTTTTATTAATTAGGTCCAATCTCAAGAAGAAAATTGTTCATACAAAAACTTAGATATCGCGTTCTGGCTTTCGCCCAGTTTTTCCATGAAATGTAAATTAATTGTTATGTACCTTACTTTTTGTTTTACAAATATCATGATAATAATCACAATTTTTGCAATTTATTAGTGGATCACTCCACTAGTGTAACGGCTAAAGAGTCGGATGCACCATACAGAGATCCATAAGCAAGAACAGATGACAAAATTCGTCGACTACTAGTGTGGACGATTAGCTCAGATGGTAGAGCGTGCTGCCCCGGTCTGGCTCAAGGCACTGGTTCAAGTCCAGTATCGTCGAAAAAATTTTTCATTTGTTTCTGATCTTTGTTTATAATGTTATGTTATGTTGTTTATCGCATTGAATCACAAGGAATAATGAAGTTTTCGTTTTTTCTCGTAATATGAGTGAAAAGTGTTTAACGCGCAATTAAATGGCATAATGATAAGATGATATTGCCTAAGAATAAGATAAGAAGTCTTTAATTTTAGTAGGATTATGAGTATTTATTAAATGAAGTAGGTAGGTATATGTTTTTATCTCTATTTAGAGATTAAAGTGAAACGTAGTTTTTTTAACTTGTGGCTAACAGCAATTATGACACTGAGATATTAATTGTCCTCGCTTGCTATTCATTCGCTCGTATTCGTTCGATCTATTCGTACATCTTTCACACACGCCCTCACGCGGTCGTTAACAGGTACGCATGTGACGACGCGCGTATCGAGTGACTGGCGCTCACTTATCAGTCCATATTTTGAAAACTACTGAACCGCTTTAATGAAATTGATTCACCCTGGGGATTTAGCGAATCTAAATCCAGTTGGTAGTTAATTTTACACATAATGTTTGCAGCTACGCTAACACCACCTATTAGCATTTTGAAAAGTCCTTACTATACCAAGTATGTCTATTTCACCAACTGTTTCTCGTAAAAGCAACTATGGTGTGTCATAAAATGTATTATCAAATGTAATTGTATTTACTAAAGAGGTAACATTATTAAGTAACCCCCAAGGTTTAGTAAATCCAACGCCAGTTGGTACTTAGTTTAACACATAGTGTTAGTAGCAGCGCTACTGCCATCTATTGGCGTTTATGATAAATCTTTACAAGACCAACAATGTGATTTTCACGAAATGTTTCTCGTAACAGGCACTTTTCGGTTTCATAAAATTAAATATCAGATTTAGTTTTATATACTAAACAACATGTAAGGATGGCGCTTAATGGAAACAAGTGATGTGTTTGAATATGATTTATTACTACTCAATAATATAAGGTGCGAACTAATATACGTGAGGAGAGATGAGTATGTGTGCGTTAGGTACGCTGCACACCACACCTCACCTCTTATTGAAAAAAAAAAAAAACTTAAAAGTATACAAAGTATATTTTTTTACACACAATATTATATTTAATGAAAAATAAACACATACAATTAAAAACGAAATACATAGAATTAACATTAAATTTTTTAAATAATTATTTAATGATATAATTTACAATTTTCTCAAAATAAGTGCTATTGCATACAATTGGCGATAAACAAGTGATAAAATTTATTTAATAAGATATTTATTTTTGTATATAAATCCTCTATCAAAATTTTGAAACCCAATTATTAGAGCTACGTTATTAATAAAATCGAATGGAAAATTACTACAATAATTGCAAGCTAACGAAACATGAAAAAAAAACATCTAACCTATGTATTCGTAGTAGGTATACTCGTACAATAAAAACACAACACATATAAAAAACAGAGGTACACAAATTTACGTAACATTTAAAAGAAAAAGATACTTTTTTTTTTATTTATTCTAGTGTATATATAAAGAACATAAAAAACTTAATTTTACCTTTTCACCTAAAACATAACACACATGTTAATACCTAGTCTATGAACTATCTTATTACAAAATACTATACTTATTAAATTTAAAAATTAATGTATATTACGTCTATGTCACATCCATGTATTTTTAGGTCCCTAGTTTTTCATTTGTCCTTGTTCTTAACTTGCAAGTTTTTACAAATTAGTTTTATTTACTGACGTCATCATTATTCATCATATATTCACTTTTATTCATTATTAACATGTACATTTATTTGTCATTTAATTCATTTGTCATTATTTCTTATAACATTAATTAAGTGTGCAACCCGCATCACTTTGCTAAGCAAGGTACACAGCACTCTTTTACATTTCTGGTCAGCCGACCTTGTACATAATCATTTATTTAATAGTTCAGGGTACAAGATATTATTTATTACGTGCGCGCACTGACATATTTTTCCTTGCATGCAGGCAGTTCTTTTAACACGTCCTTTCATTAATACTTACCATGTGTCCAAGGACCTTCACGATTGGAACTCGACCGAATCATGATCAGATCGCAAGGATATCCCTGCCTGTCTTGTACCCTGGTGTACCTTGCTAAATATCTCTTCGTGCAACAGCGCCTCTCGGGTCACTGATGATCACAAATACGTCGTCGTCATATTTATCACTGAACATAATTCATAAAAAAAGATGTCTTGCCTATTCAACACATTCGTAATAACATCAAAATACTCATACACAATGAAAACTTCAGTATATAAGAATTTCAATAACACTTAGGTGATCAAGCTAACTGCTAGTTGAAAATCTTAGTTACTACAGTTTTCCCGAACACTATGCTGTAAGCACCATGCAAATGTCAAACAATTTCCTACACTCATTCCAATATAACCTTCCCTTTTCCTACGTCCTATCTAACGTGCTTCAATATCGACACTATCCATAAATTACAAACACATTTATAAAAAAAAAACTATTCAAAAAATCCTTTAAGTATCTCTGGCTTGTGTTCAAACATTATTTGTCTCTACATATGCGTTAAAATTATTACAATTTATTATTAGGTATAATCACATCACATCTCAGTTTTTATTTTTCATAATCCTTATAGCCAGTTTTCAAAATATGTCTTGTCCTTGTAAAATATCAATTAACAAAATCCATAGATAGATATATTAACATTTAAGAATGTATTTCTAACATAAGTTTTGATTCAATCCAAATTTATTTATAACAACCAATTCAAATTCAATTTTCATTAGTACAATTAAAAGTTATAAATCTGCGCATAGAGCGAACATTGTGTCGCGAAACCGGAGCTGAAATTTCAAACGCCGCATGCCATTCCATATTTGGAGACATGCTGTCCACCCGTGATCTAATCCTCTCTAAAGTATTATATTATATCTGTCAATTGAAAATATGTATTCTATGTTGCACTTTAATATACCTATGACTTTGTTTTCTCGAACATCATTATACTCGTATTCCAAATTAAAATTAAATGAAATGAAATAGTAATATTAGGTACGTGGGTCCATTATTTAACTAGATATTATTTTAGTAGGCCCCTAAGTTTTAAAACATAGCTTAAAATTTATAAACCGATGAACAAAAAAAAACAAACCTACTTGTTAAAATATGAACTTACTGTTTAACTTATAAATATAAAAATAATTAAAACCATGAAAAGAAAAAAAAGTCACAACGTCACACCGTTTCCACTTTTCACTGACAGTTATACATAGTTCGATTCTTCACGTTGATAAATCGTCATCCTTCTTGCCGCCGCAACACCAGACCGAACACAGCACCAAGGTTGTCCAATGTCTCGCTCGTCCGTAACAAGGACATGTAGGAATCGACTTTTTAATGTCATCTTTTTTTTTACATTTAGATGTAGCAGGATCTAGGTACGAATTAGTCACCGAAAAAAATGCACGTCCTCGAAAAGATTATCGTTGAAATGTTCGACAACTCTTATATTAAGATAAAAAATTAATAAAAACGACCTTCATTTTTTTTTAAACACTGCACCACAAGTCTTTCACACCTCTTGTCACCAAGGTTTCGTTCGTGAAATTATTTTTTCACTAATGTCCTGATTCAAGGTCCTTGAATTTCACTGGCTGGCACATTGATGCCCGCCAGTGCCCCCGTATAAGGAGCACTGGCAAGATCGCCATGTAAGGATGGCGCTTAATGGAAACAAGTGATGTGTTTGAATATGATTTATTACTACTCAATAATATAAGGTGCGAACTAATATACGTGAGGAGAGATGAGTATGTGTGCGTTAGGTACGCTGCACACCACAAACACATGTTACATTATTAACCCCAAGCTGTAGTAAATCCAACGCCAGTTGGTACTTAGTTTAACACATAGTGTTAGTAGCAACGCTACTGCCATCTATTGGCGTTTATGATAAATCTTCACAAGACCAACAATGTGATTTTCACGAAATGTTTCTCGTAACAGCCACTTTTCGGTTTCATAAAATTAATTATCAGATTTAGCTTTATATACTAAACACCACGTTATTAACCCCAAGGCTTAGTAAATCCAACGCCAGTGGGTAGTTTATTTGACAAATAATGTTAGTCGCGACGCTACCGCCATCTATTGGGGTTTTTGATAGATTTTTACTAGATCAACAATGTGATTTTCACGAAATCTGTTTTGTAAAAAATACAGTACTTTTGTGTGAAAACTACAAATATATGTAGTATTTTGTACTAAACTTTAATTGTCGTTATTCTACCTACACACTTTGGTAAGTTTAACATACATATTTATAAATTTACAAAAGTAAATAGTAATCAACATTAATCTTTTTGATTTAGTAAATTGAACTTTATTAATATTGTAATAATAACTAACAATATGGTTAATTTTACTAAGATGAAATCAACCCATGCAAATTTAGTAAATTCAACAATGTCATTTTTTCAGTGTCGAAACGTGAGACTGCCCTACACCGAAACCTTCATAACGATATTAAAATTCGCGGTCGGCATGTTGAGACACTTATGAGCATAACTTTCGTTAATCTAAACTCACAAATGGAGTGAGCTGGGAAGTGTGGTACTTCCCTAACACCACTCCGTCGCTTACACGCTCTAAAATATAAGTAGTGGGACCTACTGCCTCGTAAACCCGGTAGGGCCCATCGCTCCGGGGTATGAACTTAGGCGTTTGTCCCGCTACTGTATAGTTGGGGCCCTGTGTCTTCTTCAGCAGTGCGAGGCTGGACGGCGATGCTGGTCAGCATACTGCTTCTGCCGTGCCTGTGCATGTTCCCGCGTGCAGCAAGGTGCCTGCTAACCGCTTTAAGTGTGGCGTCATCGTCGCCACTGCAGTGTCGCGCTTCACAATCGCGTACATATGCGATGCAGCGTCAGCTTTGTAGCGCTGGTAAGCGACAGATCGCTTGACATATAGCCCGCGAATAATGCATGCCAGCCCATTAATACCTCTGTGCGATGCGATGCAGGGTACGCTCCGCTCCAAAATGGCCAGCGGTTGGTGCGTCTTGGTAATCCGCCAATACCTGCGAGTGCTCGTGTTCGGGAACCACGAAGCATGCGTCATCTTCTTAACAGTCAGGTGGTGTATCTATAAAAAATGCCATCAGTGAGTACGTAGCCTCGATATGCCCACTGTCTCCCCCTAAACGGAGCATCGTCAGCTTCTAGATCGTTATTATTATTATTATTCGTTATTTTATTCTACGTACCTCTGGGTCTTTCAGTTGATTATCGCGTACATCGTTAGGGCTACGAGCGGGAAAATCAACGATAAGTCACAGTCGGTCGCACTGTTCGCAGTTTCTGTCGAACAGGGAGGCCGTGGTAGAGTGCCTGCGATAACGTTAGACCTACCAGGCGTATACACTACGTGTGGCTTCGTCTTCAGTTCGACCTTGAGACACTCTTTTCACTCCAGAGACATCCTTTTTACCTATCTTGATCCTATGAATAGCGAATTCGTTAGCAGGACCATTGAGCGCGAATTGAGCTGCTCTGCTATTAGTAATATCCTCCAGCGTGCGTCGCTGGTCCTGGGATAGTTTTGTACCCTCGTCGCTGCGGAGCAAAAGCTCTGTTGCATAAGCTCGCACTAGCTTCGTGTCCTCACCTCTCAAGTGGTATTTGCGTACGAAGCTAAAACGGGTCAGGTCGGGTTCAGGGTCATCGGAGAAACTCCACGATTCTCGGGACCCATCCAGCACCGTCCCTGCTTGGGATAAAAAATCAAACCCTAAAAGAGTCCTAGTCTTAGATCCACCAGGTATCACCATAAAGTTTGCTACAAAATAGCAACCTTCGATCGTGACCGGTACATCAGCAGTGAGCGCCTCTCGTGACTGCTGGGAACCGTCGGCCAGGCGAAGCGTTCGTCGCGAGGTCTGGAAACGCACATTCTCTGCAACCAAAATTGTATAAAGCGCAGGGCTCGCGATACAATGTGTAGCGACAGTGTCGGCAATCACTACATCTTCACGGCCCAGAATACCTATCGTCACCTTAAGGTGCGTCCACACTTATCATTTGCTCGTATTCGATCACCGTGGCGTGGGATGACTGCGTGTGGTCCACACACAACAGGTTGCCGAGACGGTCCTAAACACAGCGACATATGGAAATTTTCTCTGCGGCATTGAGCCTTCAACGTGCCAACTCATAGATAAGCTTGTGGCCGCCAAACGATTCCAACTCGTCCTACAACAGCTGTAAGTGGTCTCGTCTGACTCGGACAACAGCTTTCTCAGTGGCACGTTTTGCAACCTTGTATGCGTCGTGGTGTCCAGGAGATCCGGACCCTTGCCACTTTTTAAAGAGGGTTTTCTTCACTCATATATCCCTTTGGACTGTATCGTTCCACTACCAAGTTTCTTTATCAAATTTGCGTCCACCCTTTGACATGCCAAGCACCGGTTTAGTTGCACCAGTGACAGTAACCTGCGTCTTCTTCCACTGGTGTTGGACAGGTTCCGTCCGTTATTGCCGGCTCACTTGCCGCCCCACCATCTAATTAGGCGTCGGCAGCGCTCAACGGGCTAGTCAGTGGGTCTTACCCAGAGATCTATGACAACCTCTACAGTAAATATATGTCTTTATTCCAGATGTTTCCTTTATTGCTTGACGAGCGCCTCCACCGGCCAGAGCTAGACCCCACCGAGACGTCAGGCAGCGACTCTGAGCAGGAGGACGCGGCTTTTGTCCTGATGCAGATGAAAAAGAGCTCCGAATCACTTGCTGTAAGGTTTATATTAATCATTATACATTTCTGAGGGATATCTGGGATTAAGTAGTAGTAGAATTAGAAATCACCAACCGCCATCCATCAACTGCCATCATCTGCGCTCCGTGTCGCCCCACCATGAATGCCACCGATATCATTTGGTAGCTTTTTGTGATAGGCAAGCAGAGCACCAGGGCTAGCATCATTAGCCAAAAGAAGTCTACTGTTAGCCTTGGGCCTCATCCAAAGAACACCACCTTATTATATATTATACTCAGTAGGTCTTGCGCCGCCATCATCTAGTGGAACTTCCGCCGTCTTTACCATTCAATCTGAAACATCTTCCACCACTTTACCATTCATTATATTAAAGTATTTGTGGCAGTGAACAGAAATAAAACATGGAAGTCGCCTTTAAGAACATTGCCGTTCAATTTATGGGGACAATTAGCAAACACAATCACACGTACATATAAATAAGACGTTACGTATAGAGCCTTTAACCGCAAATGATATACAAAATAATAGTCATATCTTTTACAATATTATGTATATTTATATATTTTTTATATATTTACTGTAAACGCTTACGTATAAGTGAAATAGATTGACAATAACTGTCAACCAGTAAATTTAACCGTTATCTCTTGCTGCACGCACTAGCAGCAAAGCGTTCGTGAATCATGTTTGATCAAATGACATGGATTAGGTTTATGCCATAAATTAAAGAACCAGATATTGATAATAAGTGGTTTACTATGTTGGATGAGTAATAAAATAAAATACTAAATATACTCCGCTGATGCTTTGTATTTTTTATACCTCGTTTTTTTGTCCGTTTGTTTGTCCGTTTAGTTGAAAACAAAAAAAAATAAAAATAAAATCTCCATTCGGCATATACCCCTATAGAGAAAACGTGATTATATTTTCTTAGGTTTTCACTGAAGTAATCGGTTTACTTACACGTGGAAAGTGATTGGGTCCTTGGCATGATCTGAATGATTAATGCACCACTTTGCAACACATGAAGGCATTTTAAATTACAAAGAATCTTTGTTCTTATCGTCCCGATCGAACTGAGAGTCTTGCGCGGGTAGTTTTTGGGGACCGCTCACCGCGGGGCAGTTTCGTGATGCCATAATCGAGCGGACAGAATTCTTCCGTGTTTTATTTCCGTTTAAATACTGATTTGCAGTCTTAAAATTTAAATAACTTAAAACTAACTAACTTAATTACAGAGACACCAAATGAAATCCAACGATGCTGGCGCATCTGCTGCTACTGCTGCAGATTAATACAGAAATACGGCAGTTTTTAATTTACCAAGATTAATGGACTAGAATTTAATTTGCTTCATAATTCTTTTATACGAGTACTATGTTTTTGTCCTCAGAATTCGAAAGGTTATTATTATTAAAATAAGTTTCATAGTAATGTTCATACGTTCATAACTTTTATTCAGTTCACCCATGGCTCACCTCTAAAGGGAGCGCCAGTAGAAAAAAAAAAATTAAAACAAACCTACAAACCTGCATTATTTCGAAATCACAATCTTGGTCTTATCGCCAACTTAAAACCATAAACGTGCTCGTGATTTTGGTTTGAACTCTGTTTGTACTTGACATAAGAGTGGTAACATGCAACTACAGTTGCGGAAAGCACTCTAGTGCGGTGCCGTAATAGAACATGTTGAAGAATACATATACCTGGGCCAAAAAATATCACCAAAAGACCTTTCATCAAAAGAAATAAATAATCAAGTTCAACTAGCATGGAAAAGATACTGGTCCATCAAAGAAATTGTGAAAAACCCCAAGTGCCACTAAAATCTAAGAAAAAAGAAATTTGACTCATGTAACACGTATCTTACCCGTACTGATGTATGGATGTCAAACATGGTGCTTAACAAAACAAAATATGCACAAACTTGAGACCTGTCAATACGGTATGGAGCGAAAAATGCTAAATGTCAAACTAAAAGACAAGTGTTGATGAATATTGTTTTAGTCATCCTGCCTATAAGGAACAATACTCAATGTTTATAATATAATATATACGAGTAAGACACCCACACTTAGCATTTAGTCTAAGATACGAATTAGAAACGACCCTGCCTATCCAAAAGGATTCCACATCAAATTCAGCATGTCGAAAAATATACCATGATAAGGCCGCTCAAAAATTCTCGGCCTTGGCATAATTAGTTAAAAATTGCTTTTATTTTTTTTAAGTCCTGTTTCGATATAGCTCGGCTCTAGGCAACGCAACCCACTCTCGAAATGTACAACACACTGAGCTTGACACAAAATAGGTACTACTTGACCAACTACAAACAGACGGGCAAACCTACTATTAACTATTCCCGCGGGCCTATGATGGTTGCGTTTGTCACGCGATAAATAAGTGACATAGCTGCCGTCACCTTCTGACACGTGGGTGAGTGCGAGAGTGACAGGCGCGTTATCATATCATTTATCGCGTGATAAATGCGACCATCATAGGCCCGCTGTAATGTGCTTCTATATACTACGTTAAATGTTTTTTGTCGTTCAGCATAAACGTGTAAATTTTTTGAGTCAGAAACACGGAAGCGAGCTACGTAAAACTGTCCATGGGAAAAACATGCCGTGCCCAAACGTATCCCTGCTACTTTCAAAGTTTGACCCTGGGATTTGTTGACGGTCATTGAGAATGCAACTTTAGGGAACTGCAGATGTTTAAAATGAAATTGTAAATTATTCGGTATAATTGGAATGCGTGATATAAATACACCTTCTCCCTTGGCCTGTCCAGTTAAAATTGTGCCCTTTATAATGTACTTTCCTAATTCAGTGACTCCCAATCTAGTGCCGTTGCATAATTTGGGTCCGTTTAAGTTACGCATTAATAAAACAGGTACGCCTACTTTTAACTCAAGTTTATGGGACGGCACCCCCGATAACTATAAAAGAGTTTAAAAACTCAACCGGGTAGCTGGTGGAGACATCAGATGACATGACTTTATTTGCGTAAATTAAAAATGAAGAACAAAACTGCAAGACAACTGTCGCCATCTAGTTACACAAATAGATACTAACGTGTCAAATTGGTTTCCTAGCAACTGTTTATTGATACAATTCTTCGAAATAAAAATGTCACAATGAACAAAACTCGGGGTTTTCTAAGGCTTTTCCATTTGTTGTTAAAAATTGTAGCCTATGTCCTATTCTATATTACTGAAGAGTTTTACGCAAATCTGTTGTGTAGTTTTTGCGCAATAGTGGAACGTACATACATACTTTCACGTTTATAATATAGTAAGGATTAATTTAAATTTACACTAAAATTACTTTTATTATTTATTTATTTTTATTTATTTCTTTATTACAAATTAGCACTAACAGTTAAACCTTACGTGCTAATTGTTACACATTTATTTACACTATTATGAACACATTCTATAAAACTAACAAAGTATAAAAACTATGCACGTCAACTTATATGCTATTATTCCATTTAACATGTCCCATCATCAAATTAAATAACAAAATATATTAACATTAAATATTATGTCCGCTTAGGCTATACAAAAACATTACTTAAATACTAGGCTATATACTATTTTAAATGGGTCTATAGTAGATCGTATAAAATTTAAGTATCGATTCTTTCAGTGAATACCGTTTTTTGTCATATCCCTAGTAGCATTTACCGTTGGGGTGTTCTCGCCAACGGTGGGGATTTTGTAGTGAAGTGGTAGTGGACATGCCAGCAAAGCCCTAACATTGGGGTAACCGTGTTGAGTTCTCGTTGATTTTCCCACTAACATATATCATAGGGCCCACTAACTCTGCGATCTATCAACCAACGAGGATATTTTCTCGTGGGTATATCGTTTGGTTAACCGAAATCAAATTTACAAACTTTTATTACTTTCTACTCACGTTTTAATTAAGAAATTTTATTCAACATGCAAATCTATGCTATTAATATGAACTTCCACTTGGCTGCTATTGATTAAAAAAATATGATGTGGTTAAAAACGTAATGGGCCTACAATGTAATACCAAAGTGATATTTTCCACAAGCGGGCCAACGTCCTCAATGATTGACTAGCCAACAATGTTTGTGTTATATTTATCACAAAATTATAACGCCCTACAGCTAACGTTATAATTTTGGTTGATATTTATCATCAAGGAATTTGTTCAGTTGTTACATCGTTGGCCTTACTAAATTGAAGATACAAACAACCACTTAGTATTTTTCTGTATCTACAAGGTAGGTACCTACCTAAAGTACCTACTTTTGTTTGTAAGTGACTACGATGTCAAGTATAACGCGCCTACCTAATCCCTATATAGTCATAGTCATAGTCATAGTCCTTTATTGATAACATTCAAAATATTACATGTCATTATTATTTATAAGTGCTAATAAACATAGTAGGTAAATGAAAAAAATCATATTAATCTTTTTCTAGTTTTGCCTCGCCTATAATTTACAATAATTAAAAATATATATATTTGAATTGACATCTAAAAATCTGCATCTGCAGGGCAGTCTTACCCTAAATCTTTCGTATTAAAATGAATGCCCTCCTTAAATTTTATTATTCTAGAGTCCCTTAAGTAATGCTCCGTTCTCGTGACAACTTAACGTGGTTCAACGACGTTATACGGTCGAGGTCTTAAATATCTTTACAGCAGTCGTGTCAAATACCTACCAGTATAATATTTAAATCACCTTTTTTGAGTGTTTATCGGCGATTATGTACCTGAATTTTTGGAATCGCTCCATAATCTGGTGTTATTGGGCCTGCCATCATTGCCGCACGCACTACACATTGGCGCGAGTGGAGACGAATGCAAGATACATTGCCGTTTTGAAATACGGGAAGGACTCAACACATTTAGAAAATCATCAATGTATCTCGGCCTGGCTCGACTCGCGCCAATGTGATAAAGCGCTCAAAATGCGACGGTGTTGCCACTGTTCATATATTTTCTGAACATACGTAATAATGCGAATGATAACAAATATAAGTTGATAAATATTTTCCTTGTATAAGGTACATGCCTACGATAGACAAGCTTATGTAGAATAATAAAAAACCTATTTAAAACTAGGGTATTTTTTAGACTGCATCTTTATATTATTATGTGATGTTTATAAATAAGTATTATCATCTGTATCATGTGAATTATTATTATAAAACCAAAGTTACGCTGAAGAGGTTTCGAGTGTTATTATTGAGCTACGTATTTTTAGACTTCCGTACCTTAAAAGGAAAAAGCAACCCTTATAATAGGATCACTTCGTTTTCAGTCTGTCTGTAACTTTTGCAGCGTTAAGATATCGTTTTCTAAGTCAATGCAGTAACGGTTTTCTGAATTCTAAAATTCACTAGCTGGCGCAGAGGTGAGCTGCTGACTTTTCGATTTCAGAAAACCCTCATTAAAAGATACGGCCCTTTGTGCCGCATATTTCGGCACCCGCAAAGGAATAATAATCTATATAGCGTACTTCCCGTTAACCTTGAGTCATAAAATTTGGTAAGAAGCAGTGCCTATCACAAGGAAAATAAATCTGAAACCGTAAATTCGTACTTAGGAAAAAAAATCGGTTATATACTTATTTGCAGTTGGTAAACTAACTACAACCTACCTCGATGGATAAGGACATCAGTTTTCCAACAGCAAAGTTAAGTTTGTACCTCAATCCAGTTTATAATTTCGCTAGAGCAATGTTCTGTCGTTTTCGTAGTTTATGAACGCCAATAAGTTACTCAATTATTTTGACTAAAATTACCTAACTGGTTATTATATTGTGGTATGCAATTCTTGATGCACGATTTTTTTTACTGAAACTTACAATAGACTGTAGGAATTCAAAGATTTTTGTTTGCCGGCAATAACAACAGTGCATGTGGTCATGTCAAAAATGACCTTTTGTTTATTTGGCGTTCGGCGAGCACCACGACGCGGTTCTCGAACGAGACACGAAAACTAGTTTGTTTAATGTAGTGCAAGTGTAATTATAAAACTACAGTAATCAAATCAGGTAAGTGATGTTATTGTTAACTCCAAATAATGGTTATTTCAAGTTTGCAGTGCATGATTTGTGGTGGTATTCCTAACCGCGTGGTGCTAGTGCAAGATTTATTCAAGTCTAATAAGTCTTGTTATGATTATGACTAATTATAATTAGGTACTGACTAAAACTGTGGATTTTGTAATATGGGTTACTTCGAACGAAAGGCGGCGCATCATTTTTCTCCCGATTATAAAACCTATTGCGTTTTCTACTTTTTCTAGTAACATTGCACTTAACATAACCTGTTGTACAAAAAGACAGTAAGACAAAAAGATGAGGGTGTGTTGATGATGCCCCAGAAGCAGCGTTGCATGTGGCCTTCGCACAAATTAATGACCAAGTTTAACAAATGTATTGATGGATCTATTGTTTTATCCAAACATTTGCAAATGGCGTCATAGTTAACAATTTGTATTGAAACAATAAAAATGTATATCTCGTGAACCGTAAATTGCCGTAACTTGAAAACTTGCAAAAAGCTTTTATGAGTAGGTACCTATGTACTATCTAAAAAATATACGAACTTCCAAATCAATGGCCCATAGTTAGGGTTGCCATCTCGATAATAGCCGAACCCGGACAAAATCTCCAAAAACCTTGTATATTTGAAGTAAATCACATTTTCCCAGGACCTGATAGATTTTATCCAGTTCAAAAAGGTTTTCCTAATACAGAAAGTATCCTGGTTTTACCCGGATACATGTTGAAAGCCCTCCCGGACGTTCCCCAGACGGCATTCAAACTAGGACAAATCCGAGGTAACCCGGACGGATGGCAACCATACCCATAATGGAAAGTTTATCCTTTATAGTAATCAGTGATTGGAACTTACAGGTGCAAAAATTTAATAAAACTTGCCAAGCGGACATCAAAGTATGTTACACTGAAAACAAACATACCAATGAAGAAACTGAAAAATATCAGAAGCAGAGGTAGCAGCCACTAAAGTATGCCTTACACCGGGTACTTCTATTAATGAAGAATATATTTCTGAAAAATACCAGAAGCAAGTAGCTGGTACTAACTACATCGGGTACTTCTACTGCTAATGTGTCGCTGAAAAATATCAAAAGCATGTAGCTGCCACTGAAGTGTACCTAACTGCATAGTTTAGGTAAGTAAATATAATTATGCTTTAAGTTTGTTACAACATGAAGCTAACTGTATTTTGAAGTCTGATATATTTTTTAATTTTATGCACACCTAATACAAAAACATATTATTTTAAGGTTCCCTGGATTCGACTGTAACACCATTTTTAAAGGATACTCCTAAATCTAAAGCCTAGGTAAGATAATTACAATATCCCAAAATATAAATATTTTTTATGGAGGTCATGAAGATAACTGCCTTTTTTGCGAGATTTAATCAGTTTTTTTTAAATATATAGATGCCGTTCGCCGGATCCAAATTGCTGCAAATGCTACAGATGCCGAGATACACGAAGTAATACCGAATGAGTTGAGTTTCAACAAAAACCGAAATGGAGGAATGGAAGCCCGCAGTTAAGGAGTAAATCAGCTGTTTCAAGGAGGTCGAAAAAACGGAATCTTGCTAGAAAAAGTTCACAAATCAAGCAAGAGGTAAATGTCACATGTAATTTGAATAACAAACCATCCACTGTATCTAATGAGTCACTGTTAAGTACAGAAGCTGATTTTTTACCGAATAATGAAACAATTAGCTTCCCACTCAGATGTTTCGCTAAATATAGTTCTGCCAAGGAACCCTTCAGTTCTTCAGATGTTAATTCCTTTCTTATATTGTGGTCTTAAACATAATATATGTCATTCTGCTCTCAATGATTTACTTAGAAGCTAAAACCTTACCACCCTTCTCTGCTGAAGGATGCACAGAGATTATTCGTGACACCGTACAGTGTTAATGCTTGGCAATGATGTCTTAAATAAAATTATGTTTGATGCTAGATGGATATTTGTAAACAGCTGCCGAGCATAAAATCAAATTATGCAATGCCCCAATTTCCTCACTTAGGGATATTGTAATCATCTTTACCTAGGCTTGAGAGTTAGGAATTTCCTTTAAAAATGGTGTTACAGTCAAATCCAGGGAACCCTAAAATAAGGAGTTTTTGAATTAGGTATGCATAAAATTTTAAAAAAAATCGGACTACAAAATACAGTAGCTTCATGTTGTAATAAGCTTAAAGCATAATTATATTTACTTACCTAAACTATGCAGTTAGGTACACTTCAGTGACAGCCACATCTTTTTGATAGTTTTCAGCAATATGTTCATCAGTAAATACATAAGTAGAAGTACCTGGTGTAGAACATACTGAGTACCAGCTACTTGCTTCTGATATTTTTCAGAAATATATTCTTCATTAGCAGAAGTACCTGGCGTACGGCATACTTGAGTGGAAGCTACCAGCTTCTGATATTTTTCAGTTTCTTATAAATTTTCAGTGTAGAATGTACTTTAGTGGCAATTTGCTTCTGACATTTCTGAGTGATGCATTCTTAATATCAGTACAAGCACCTGGTGTAGAATAAGCAACTAGTGTATGGTGCACAGAGTACTGGTTTTCATGATAACATGGCGCAGAGGACCCGGGTCACTGTGGATCGAAAATAGGCTCCCTTTTAGACATAAAAATTAAACTTTTAGGTTTTTTTATTACAATGAGTTTAATCGCAGTTATATGCTAAAATATTTTTTGGAATAAATAGGTTTGGAAGCAGGTAAGTAATTTTTTTTTTCAGAAAAAAAATATGTAGTTTAATTATTAAACTCAATATTTCTGAAACCGTGTTTTTGAATGAAAAGGGTTTTTATTTGCAGTTATAATACCTAATACCGCAAGCCTAACCGTTATATCCTCGTAGATGATAATAATAGCAATTGTTTCTGATTATTTGGCATGGTACACATTTCAGTCATAGCTGTGGTTTTTTTTTAAGCTCTGTTATGTAAAGTGTGCACCTGCCATTTAAGTCGTAAATCATATCGTCATAAAAATCAGGTGCAATTATAACGATGTATCCGGGTAAAAAAAAACCGCAGCTATGACTGAAATGTGTACTATGCCAAAAAATCTAAAATAATTCCTGTTATTGCCATCTCCGAGGATATAACGGTTAGGCTTGCGGTAGTAGGTATTATAAGTGCAAATAAAAACCGTTTTCATTCAAAAACAGATAAAATAGAGAACAATTTTTATGTCTATGGGTGCCGATTTTCGATCCACAGTGTGGCTTTACGGATGTACCTAATGTTGGCTATTCCCAGCTACTTACAGTTCTTTATTGCTACTTACTGTCAACACCCATTTATATTAGTGTTATCTTTGGAAAATAAATGTGTGTGAAGTACTATGTTTTTTTTATTAACATTGGCAATAGTTGAGAAAAAGAAATATCCCACTAGGCCCAGTTGCCCCAACTAGAGTAAGCCCTTAACCCAGAGTTAAACGTCTATTACGCGTGTTGCCGCCTTACCTCGGCTTAAGACGCCAACTTTGGTTGGCGCAAGTGGACCTAACTAATTCGTAGTGGCAGCAAAAGCGTCGAGCCCTATATTTTCAGTGTCTTTCTGGTGCCCTTCCAAATATTTAGAACTGTAGATATATCTACGTTGACCTTCTGTTACTTCTAACGAAAGACTGACGTAGACAGTCCCTAAGGTCCCACTCCGGTGTAGAAAACGTCATGGGGATATTTTTCAACAACCAACAACTTATTCTGTAAAGTTGTTGTGTATTGAAAAATATCACTAACGTTTTTGTATACCGGTGTGGGACCTTAGGGACTGTCTACGTCGGTCTTGCGTTAAAAGAAATAACGAAAGGCCAACGTAGATATATCTACAGTTCTAAATATTCGGAAGGGCCTCTGTAACGAAATACTCAATTGGAACTATGTAGATAAACAAACAAAAGGCTAACGGTAGTGGTTTGGTTAGGAAACACGCAATTGGCCTTACGTGGATAAACAAGTGAGGGGCCTACCTAGAATTGCCATCATTGGGCCACCTTGTTTTAAGGTAGAGAATCCAACGTAAAACAAACGGTTGTGCCTTTGTAAGCACACCTGGTTGGCCCAGTGCAGAAAAGAATATTAGGCCCAACGGTGATCCTACCGTTGGTACTACTATTCTAGGGGTGACAAGCCTCACCGTTGCCCAACTAAAAGGTGGACGGAGGCCCAACAAACAGCCAACTCAAAATGCTACTAGGGATTACTTGTTACTCATATTGTCGAAAGCCATAATTTCAATGTATATATTTTCCAACGTACTATTTTTGAGCCTCATACTTATTGATTGTCATAAAATAATTCGTAAGACTGTTTAACATTGTTATGGTATTACTCTGTAGAATCTCAAATTGAATAATTTCAGAATGAATAACAAACAAAAGGTATAAAATTATAAACAATAAAATCATTAACTATAGAATTTAAATACAGAACTTAAGTTGCGTATACCTATCATAAAGAATAAAATCACAGCCATGAAAGTGAAATATACGTAACTCAACTTACGTAGAAAAATTATAAGGAATAAATATCTTAAAGAATAAAATCGTACACATTACAATGCCCATATAAGTTAATTTAAACAAGATACAATTTTATCGTATAATGCTTTTATTATTATTATTTTTACATATAATAGTTTATTTTCAATTTTGAGTTTCATTTCTTTTTTTAAGCAACCCTTTTGATGCTCCGCTTGCTTCGCTCGCTCCGCTATACGTGGTCACAATATAATCCTAATTTTCGGATTTTGACCCATTTTGACGCTTCGCTCGCTCGGCTATACATGGTCAAAATACAAACCTAACCTAACCTACAGTTTTCGGTTTTTGACCCATGTTTCATTTTGTCAATTGTGTAAAATCAAACAAGCATTTTGACGTTTCGCTCGCTACGCTATACATGGTCACAATACAAACCTAACCTAACCTACAGTTTTGGGTTTTTGACCCATATTCCATCGTGTCAATTGTGTAAATGTAAACAAGCATTTTGACCCGAATATCTTTAATAATCCCTTTTGTGTTTCTGCCCATGTAAGATTTGTGTCTTTATATCAGATGTTTGTTTCTGTTTAGGGTCCCATTTCTAACCTAACCTACTATTAATGATATGCTTTAGGCCAAAAACCAATATATAAATACAAACAATAGTATAGCGGCTTTAACTGTGTTCCGGCGCGATGCCTGGAGTAGCCAATGAGGGAAAATGGGTCTGGGCAGTTGCAGTGATCAGTGTGACCGTATTTGGCTGCTGGTCACGGCTGCATCGGGGGCCTGGCTTCGGAGGGCAGCGGGATCCGAAGCACGGTGCCGCCGCTGGCCGACCGTAGGAAGTTGGGGGCCCAATTAGCTGCCTAGCCGACAGTGAAAGGCTGCCCCGCCACCTCACGAAAAATCCCAGAATGCTCTACCTTGCCGGTTGGCGACCGGAAGGGAGGACCAGGTAGCCATTTTGGGGGGGTTCGGGCGTCCCCGCGGTCTCCGCGTCAGGCTCCTTCACGTGCGGCCGTGTCCAGTTTGCCTCCCGGTAGCTAACGGACCACCGCCTCGCCCAACTGCCATTCCCCCCAGCCTAATCACTCCCTTCCACTAATTATGGCTAAGTCAAAAATAAGAATCAAGGTTAAACAGCGGCTGCACGTCCTCCCACTTAAAGTGCACCTCTCTAACATCCGAGGTCTGCACTCAAATCTCGTTCCAGTCCACCACCACCTCGAGACAGAAAAACCGCAGCTGCTGTTCCTCACTGAGACGCAGATCAGATGTCCAGATGACATAGCGTACCTTAATTACCCTGGGTACACTCTTGAGCATCGGTTCAAACCGCGTGCAGGGGTCTGTGTGTACTCCCGTGATGACATCTGCATCAGGCGTCTCAAAAACCTTGAGGACCCCAGTTTCTCCCTCTTGTGGCTCATGGTGGACGCAGGATATGAACAAATTTTGTACGCCTGTGTCTACCGCTCGCACAGTGGAGACGAGGAGACAACTCGCTTATGTGAACATCTCTCTCAGACGGCGGATGAGGCTAGGGAAAGGTACCCTTCAGCTCAGCTAGTCATCTTGGGGGACTTTAACGCACACCATCAGGAGTGGTTGTACCCATACCAGGAGACCGACCACGCTGGGAGAGAGGCGCACAACCTTGCACTATCGCTAGATCTCACCCAGCTGGTAAGCTGTGCCACGAGGGTGCCCGACGTTGACTCCCACACTGCCAATTGCCTTGACCTTCTGCTGACTACTGAACCAGACAGATACTCGGTATCGGTCTCTGCACCGCTAGGTACCTCCGATCACTGTCTGGTAAAATCTGTATCCGTATATTCCCCACCTGAGAGCAACCCAAGTGGTCCTCGAAGGCTGTGGCGATACCAGTCAGCAGATTGGGACGAGATGCGTCACTTTTTTGCATCTTACCCTTGGCGTGAGGTCTGCTTTTCTTCAGGTGACCCGTCGAGCTGTGCCGAAGCCATAACCGCGGTTATACTTCAGGGAATGGAATATTATATACCATACTCTGATGTAGCGTCGAATGGCCAAGCTCGTCCTTGGTTCGGAGCTGATTGCAATCGTGCCGAGGCACACAAACAATCGGCTTATTCCGCATGGGCTGAAGCTCGAGCACGTAAGTCTCCGGATACACCGAAACTGAAGAAAGCCTTTAACCAAGCCGCCAAAGCATGCAAAAAAACGTTACGCAGGGCTCGATTCAACCACATAAGCCGGATAGGCGCCAAACTAGCCTCTTACCCTGCTGGGAGTAAGGCGTTTTGGTCCTTGGCGAAAGCGGTTGAATCCAATTTTGCACGGCCATCGCTCCCGCCATTGCTGAAACCAGACGGTACTCTGGCACATGCTGCGGAAGAGAAGGCGAATTTATTTGCGACTCTTTTTGCCCAAAATACGCGTCTGGATACTGCGGGTAAAACTGCACCCATCTTACCACGTGCTGACTGCTCCATGGCTGAAGTACGTATACATCAAAAAGAGATTTTAAAAATCCTGCAGTCTCTGGACGTGAATAAAGCCAGTGGACCTGATGGTATACCAGCGATAGTCCTGCGTACCTGTGCACCCGAGTTGTCTCCACCACTGTCACGCCTGTATCGCCTCTCACTAGAGACTGGGGTAGTACCTAAATCGTGGAAGCTTGCAAACGTGCAACCTGTGCCCAAAAAAGGCAGCCGCGCTGACCCTGTCAATTACCGTCCCATCTCTGTCACCTCCATACTCTGCAAGACTATGGAACGTGCACTGAACAACAAACTCCTGGCTTACCTAGAAGGTAACGATCTCCTCAGTGACCGTCAGTACGGATTTCGCCGAGGCCGGTCAACTGGGGACCTTCTAGTGTATGCCACCCACTTATGGAGTGAGGCCATTGAGAAACACGGGGAAGCTCTTGCCGTGTCTCTGGATATCTCTAAGGCCTTCGACAGGGTCTGGCATGCTGGCCTTATATCCAAGCTTCCTGCATATGGTGTTCCTGATGGTCTTTGTACTTGGATATCTGACTTCTTGTCTAACCGGTCGATACGAGTAGTCATCGATGGCTACTCATCAGACCACCAAGCCATCGATGCCGGAGTTCCACAGGGGTCGGTCCTGTCCGCAACTCTATTCTTGCTGCACATAAACGATCTGCTTATGCCCGGTATCATTGGGTACGCAGATGACAGCACAGTTGCGGACAGATATCTACCGGACGCGAAGGCCAGCAGGGATACAATCCAGTCTTGTCGAGAGGCTATGGTAGACCGTGTGGACGCGTCCCTTCATGCAGTCTCCACTTGGGGTGACGCTAATCTGGTGACGTTCAACGCTACCAAGACGCAGGCGTGTCTGTTCTCCACCAAACGGAGCCCATTCGAGCTGGCTCCGACTTTCCGGAATGTGCCTGTAAAATTGACTGGCAGCCTTGAGCTTCTTGGTGTTCAGTTGACTGCCAATCTCAATTTCGGTCAATATATCGAGTCCAAAGCAAAGACTGCAGCCAAAAAACTCGGAATCCTCTCCAAGGTTAGGCGGTATTTCACTCCAGGACAGCTTTTAATGCTTTACCAAGCACAAGTCCGGTCATGTATGGAGTACTGCTGTCACCTTTGGGATGGATCAGCTAAATACCAACTGGCCACTTTGGACTCGATTGACAAACGAGCTAGGCGGCTTATTGGCGACCCTACTCTAACTGACACTAAGCTGCAGAGCCTTGAGCATCGACGTAGGGTCGCTCGTCTGTCGGTCTTTTACAGGTTACATTTCGGTGAGTGTGCGGGGGAATTACATGATTTAATTCCACCAGCCCCTTTCCATCATCGGGACACACGACGCGTGCGTTCGTTCCATCCGCACGTGGTCAATATTCCGCGAATCCGCACGAAGCGCTATGGTGCAACTTTTATCATGCGTACCGCAAAGGAGTGGAACTCGTTGCCTGCGAGTGTGTTCCCCGACCATTATAATTTGGGCGTGTTCAAGACAAGAGTGAATAGGCTGTTTCTAGACGGGCATGATACATCCTTGACCGCATCGTCACTTAACAACAGGTGAGATTGCGGTCAAATGCCCATCTATTTATAATAAAAAAAAAAAAAAAAAAAAAAATGATTAAATATTATGAGCATACCCCGTAATCGAACCGGCAAATCTGTAGCAGATGTACGTCAGGGTTGTCACTACCTATGTATGTACTTGTACTACGAATACAAAAAAACACACATGTTATTGAACATATCTTTATTAACTAAACATCTTATTTACCTCCACAGAATTTTGAAATAAACTATGCTTCTGTATAATTACGTCCTTATCCATGAATGTAATGTATGAAAGGCACCATCGTGAATTATATTTAAGTTGTGATCCATCTGAACCTTCTTCTCTATTGTATATAGTCACTCCATGTTTCCACTTCATATGGCTAGGTACTTGAGCCTGCCCGCTACACATATGGGACAGCTGGCCTGTTTCTCTCTTAAATAAGTGATGAACTAAATCCCGACACATCTTTTTAAATCTTTATCATATATCTGGGGTTTATTTAAATATCAGCTTCTTTGTGACATGAAATATGACTTTGACAAATTAACTTTTTTATCACTCGGTTCTTTTTTATTTTCGGCCAGGACTTGTGCAGGCAATTTTTTTATGATAATCTGAGTACTGTGATTTATCCCCTGATAAAAAATGCCGACAGAAGTGAAGGATGTTTAGGGGTAGCGGCAACAGTGTTCAATGTTCTATCGATCTTCAAAATAAATTATCATAATTCTTTCTAAATTTATTGCAGTCAAACTGCGTCGCCTACTTGTGTAAATCCATTTTAAACTCGAAAAAGAGCGTTCCACATCTACCGACGTCAATGGTACATAATTTAAATATGTATAATTTTGTAATGTATTTTTATTAATGTTTGTTGTTAACTCAGTTTCTTGTCCTCTTAAAAGATTGTTTACTGCTGTAACAGTCGTATAACCCGGATTGTTTTTTAAAACAGTTTTTATTTAAATGAAGCCTCGATCTGGAAAGCTTTTTTTCTGTGCCATTTACAATATTCAAAGCTTCACTAACAGTAAGTTTAAATTTTGCAATTTATTTATGGAAGATCGAATAATATTGACTATGTTAATATTAACAAACTCCAAATCTTTTCTTATAATGGGATCTCGAAATACTTTTTGTGCTTTTCGAATGGACACTGCTCCATTTGAATTAAATGTATTAATTATTTCCTTAATTTGGTCAAAGTTCGTGTCATAATAGGCCACAGCATCTAGCCAAGTTCCCCATCTAGTTAGTACTGGTTTCGGCGGTAGGGGCATATTCGGTAGCGTTTCCTTAAATTTTGCAATCCTTTTAGGTGCTTTGTTAAATATTTTTTTTACGTTTCATTTAAAGTATTTATTTTTGGATATAAATTTCTCACTTTTTCTGCCACTCTGTTTAACCCGTGTGCAAGACATGTCACATGTGTTAAGTTACTAAACATTTGTCCGAGAATTTTTCCAGCTTTAAGCATGTGTTTCGTCGACCATTAGATAAATGAAAGAAACTTTCAACTCTTCTCTTATATATTTTTTTTTCTCCTCGTATATTTTATTTAAGTAATTATTCCTTAAATTTGATTCACTTGGCAAAATAGTTTCCTTTGAATATTTGCCATTGATACAATTAGTCAGAAAATCTCGGAGTTTAGGATTTTGAAGCTGATTCCAGGGAATGTTGGAATGGACTAAAAAAGCTGTTAGATCCTTGTTGAATTCGAACTGATTTTGCTTTGAAACATTACGATGTTTATCTGACGCCAAATGATGATCAATGTGATATTTTTTTTGTAAAATGTAAGTATTACATGAAATACAGTAAATTTTGTTATCTTTTACCTGTAATCCTGGTATATCTTGTAAAAGAAAATGTAAATGTGAAGAGTAACCACTTTTCTTTTCTTGATGGCTTCTACTAGCCAAATGTTTGACAACGTTGGCTTTTGTTTGATTTTATATTTGTTGCACATACGATACAAGAAATATTTAGTTCGTTTTTTTCTAGTACAACAATATTTTCAAGTAATAAAGATTCCATAATGTATTAATTCCAGAAAATGCGTGCTCTTATGAATAAAATAACATACACATTTAAACGCATTTAACATTGATGACATTGACATATTAATAATCTATTTTCTTTGAAAGAAAATCAAACAAGGTTTTATCTAAAGAGGGTCAGTAAGGTTATTTTTACTTATCATATCATTATTAGAACTTATCAATCATACGTGCAGTATGCAGTAGAGTAAATAAATTATTCATCGTGATCGCCAACCCTGACATCAAACTGTCAAATGCTATGGTTTTGCTACATCCGTTACGAGGTATGATTATGACTAATAAACTTTAGGGAAAATAGCCAATTTGTTTACAAATAATAGTAAGACTAAATATATGATTAATAAACTTTAGGCAAAAAAGCCAATATGAATACAAATAATAGTATGATTAAAGATATGACTAATATACTTTAGGCAAAAAGGCAATATGCATTCAAATAATAGTATGTTTAAATATAGGACATCTTTTTTTTTTCTGAAAAGTGATTGAAATTACTTCAGATGTTATGGACATGTACTTTACCTATGTCTTTTATTACTTATAATTTTTGATATTATTGAACATGAATGCTAGATTCAACAACGAGTATGCTTAACAATTTTTATGACCATTGATGATTATGAGAAAAAATAATATGGAAACCATTTTCTGACTCCTGAATCGAAAATCGACACAATAAGTTTATAGGAACTAAAGGGACCCCATTTTGAATTGAGCTGGGGGTCACTCTTGCCTCTACAGAGCTGCCTGTCATTATCCAGGAAAGCGTTTAAAAGCGTTAGGGCTTGGTGTAGGGGGGATGAAGAGAGTGCGCGCCTCCTAGCCGGGGGGATGCTGAATAAGCTACGCCGGCGGTCGGGCCGGGGCATGGTGAGAGCACGAGGAACCCGGATGGATATTTGGCAAAGAAGTTGCGGATCGGCTATAAGACCTCGGATAAGTTGGAAGAAATATTTAATTAAACCAATACTCCTCCGGGCCTCGAGGGATGTATAGTCCACCATACCTAGTACGAAGAGAGACGGGTACATATAGGGATAGAAACCATAGATTTTTCTGTATAGGAATCGGACAAACGACTTCTGGACCCTCTCCAAGAGTAGTGTGTACCGTTGCTCATGGGGATTTCATATGGCAGCATTAGTCTCGAGCTTGCTACGGACGTATGCATTGTACAGGACACTAATTGCATGCCGACTAGTAAATAATTTGGCCTGGCGGATGACAAATCCCAGACATCTCCTAGCTTCGTTACAAGTCCTGGTTATGTGCTGATTGAACGAGAGCTGCGGATCAAAGTAGGTGCCAAGATCTATAACTTCAGTTACACGCTTTAATGGTTCATCCAGCAGCAAGTACGTAGAGTCTATAGTGCAGCGTGAACGTGTATAGCTTATTACCGAACATTTTTCCTTGTTAAGGGAGAGACTATTACTATGGGCCCAACTACCATACCAACGGCATCAATATCTAGTTGAAGCAAAATTGGATCGTTAGGGCTGTCAACGGGCAGTGCCAATTTTACGCCATCGGCGAATAAAAGACACTTAGTGAATTTGATTGTTGCTGGCAGGTCATTGATTAGGATTAAAAACAATAGGGGTCCAAGATTGCTTCCCTGCCCAATTCCAAAAATTACCAAGAACTTACATGACCTGGATCCCTCATACTGCACGAATTGGTACCTTTCAGTGAGGAAGTTGGCCAACAACTCCGGCAGGTGAGGGTTAAACCCAGCCATAGATAATTTCTTAAGTAAAACATCGCTGTCGACTCTATCAAAAGCCTTTTTGAAATCAAAATATGCCACGTCAACTTGCTTCTTTTCATCCAAATTATTAGATATTATTAGGGTTACAATATTAAGTAGGTTAGACGTTGTTGATCGTTTAGGCAAAAAACCATACTGTTCATCACAAAACCAGCCTCTCAGTTGGTTACAAATTTGCGCATATATTACTGATTCAAAGATTTTCCCGAAAATTAGCAATACAGCAATCGGTCTATAATTTTGAATATCAGATTTAGACCCGGACTTATGGATTGGTAAAACTTTACTGGTTTTCCACACTGAGGGATACATTTCGGTTGTTAAGGCCAAATTAAACAGATATTTTAGTGGTTGCACGAAGGCGTCACGGCAATCTTTGACTATATATTGCGGTATCCCGTCGGGTCCTTGCGTGTGTGCTTGGGGCGCAATCGGTTAATTGCTGTTCGCACATTCTTCACTGCCGTACTCACTTGATCCTAACAATTCCGCTGCGGCCGCACAAGCTGCCTCTACATCTAGGGTGGGCGTGTTAGAAAGAAACACGCTACTGCAAAAGTCAGCAAATTCGTCTGCGACCTCTTGAGATGATATGCTGCCAAATGTGGCAGGTTGAGTAGATCTACGATGGAGCTTTAAATATGACCAGAACGAGGAAGGATCCATAATGATGTTTTTTTTGCAAATCCTGTATAAAATTCCGCATAGCTGCGTCCGATTGCAAATTAATTATCTTCCGATAGTATGAGAAAAACGGTTTCCTGACTGTTTGTATAGCCTTTTTTACAGACTTTAACTGAATGAGTTCGGCGGTGTACTACTCAGGAAATTGCTGGTTTAGTTTATGACTTCTGGGTTTTTTAAGCGGCACAGACTCGCTTAGAGCATCATTAAGGATGTTATAGAAACACCTAGCACAGTCGTCTACTTCGTTAATCTCATGCAGTTGGGACCAATCACTGTTGGCGATTCTATGGTAGAGAAGATGGAAATTTGCTTTCCGGTAATTTCTCTCATTATATAATATAGGTAGTAAAATGAATGAATCCCAGCCCGCATTTAGGGAATGATGCCAAAGTCTTTGCTACAAAATGTTGTTGTTATCTATACTATTATACCGTAGTAAAAATTAAATATTAGTATGTTTGTATTTGCATGTGTCGCTGTGGTTCATCACGCTAAATCGGCTAAACGGATTACAACTATTTTTGGTACACGGGTAGCTGGGTATCTCCAGATGGTTATAGGATACTTTTTACCCGACTATGCTGAAGAAAAAGAGGGGTTATGACTTTCACTCCTCCACGAACAAAGTTGCGGGCGCCTTCTAGTTACTTCTATATATATAACATAAGGTAAGTGGCCCCAAGTTCGTGCTAGTACGGCATTTCGTGAGTTTCGTTTCGCGCGCCAAAAATAAGCAAACCAAATATTTTTTAGTATGAAATTTATATGTAAACAATCTCTTACAATTAATTTCTCTAAAAAATGAAATATGCATACTCTAGCGATTTAATTTTGATCGATATGACGCTCGAAAGTGCCAGACGGCCGCGAACAGCCGTATTGTATGGGCGCACTTGATGACCGTAAGGTGCGTGCTGTGACTTCTTAAGCTCATAAAAAGGCAAAGGTAAATCTATTTGACTAAAACTTTCCATAGTGCTTTTCTGTGTTCCTTAACAATGATTTGATGTAGAAAACAAGTTACATTTAATCATAGAAGTCTCTTAAAATTGCAAAAAACTGACTCGCGAAAACGCGGTCAGTTTATTTTTCGTTTGTCCCCTGTTTCGTGACACTCCCGAATCAAGCCTTTCGATTCGACGCACATTGCCAGATACGCAAATTGCCAGATACGCATTTTACCAAACTATTAATACGCAATATGCCAGATACGTCAATTGCCAGAAAACTGTAACGCAAAATACCAGACATATTAATGTCACCGCACTAATAATCCTGTCGAAGGATGGAATCATCGCATTAACACACGAATTGGCAAAAACCCAGTATTCTGTGAATTCATACAAAAATTAAAAAATGAAAGCTAATATTGTGATCAAAAAATATTTGACTATATTTTCAAAAGACGCTAAAAATACCACCGAAGAAAAATTTATATTGGTTTAAATAAATTGTAAAAAAAATACTAAAAAAAGTTCAGAGAAATAAAATTACTCGGCTTAACTTATTAAGAAAAATGTTTTTTGCAAAATTAATAAAATAAATAAGCGTGGCGTGCCTGCCATAGAATCATAAGATTTCAAAGTGCGCCATTTAATAAAGGGGCCTTTATTTTTCATTGACGTTGTTAATTTTGTTTAAAAAGTGCTTAATTCATAATAAAGTTACGTATTATACTTTATTATTTATATTATTAAATATATTATTAAAATGCGAATATATTTTCGTCTAAGTCTAAGTCACGATTATACGCAAATTACCAGAAATTTTCTGCTGGCAATTCGCGAATCTGGTAAAACGCGTAATTTGATATATAGTTGAATCATCGAGAGCGTGGAATTGCATATGTAGTTAATTATTGTGTCCGCCCGTACGACTACGAATAATATCTATATTAAAAAAAAATATGGCTGTAAGTAATTTTGGTCCTATTGAGAGTCAAAGTAAGCAAATAATTTTCAACTGTTATAAATATTTTGAAAATGAACTGACGAAAAATTTAAACTTGCCTTACACCGCTGCCCAGTTAGTTGAAAAAGCTACAGGTGTTTGTCTCTCTACTGTTTATATCATTGTGACTGAGAGCAACAGCGAGAAATTCGCAGCAACAAAGAAATTCACCTCCCCGAAGAATAAAAAGTTGCGTCCTTGTCCGTCATCAGCAGTAGACGATTTTGATCAGGAAGTCATCCGGAGAACTATATACAATTTTCATCTGTCCCATAAGCAATTTCCAACCTTAAAGGGACTCCACTCTGTGTTAAAATCCGATATAGATTACAAATTTGGCATTTCCACCTTACGAAAACAAATACAAAAATTAGGATTTAAGTGGAAAAAGACCGAGGACAACCGAAAAATATTAATGGAAAAACACAACATACGACTGCTAAGAATAAATTACCTTATCAAAATTGCGGAATATCGATCTCAAGATAGACCACTAGTTTATACTGATGAAACCTACATCCACACTTCACATGTGTCCGGAGAAGCTTGGACCGATGGAACAGAATTTGGTGTAAAAAAACAAATCAGTACAGGCCAGCGGTTAATAATAGTGCACGCAGGAGGAAAGATGGTTTTATTCCCAACGCTTTGTTAATGTTTAAGGCAAACCAAAAAACGGGAGATTACCATGACCAGATGAACTTTGTCAACTACGAAAAATGGTTAAAAGAAAAATTAATACCGAACCTCAAACCGAATAGCGTACTTATCGTGGATAATGCGTCCTATCACAACAAACTTTTGAATCGTGCTCCAACGTCAAATTCTAATAAACAAGAAATGATGGATTGGTTGACAGAACACAACATTTCGTATAACCGGTTGATGTACAAAACCAGTTTGTATGAATTAATTAAACAAAATAAAGAGCGGTTTCGCGAGTACCACATAGATGCAATTTTAAAAGAACATGGCCACTCCGTATTACGATTGCCACCGTATCACCCGACATTCAATCCGATCGAAAATATTTGATCCATGGTAAAAGGATATGTAGCAAAAAGAAACGTTTCATTAAACATGCAAGGCATTATGAGTTTAGCAACTGAACGAATGAATACCATCACTGCTGAGGACTGGGAAAATATTCTCCTTTTGTTGCAAACGGTACAACCACTACAAATGCAATTCCATCTTCTCGATAATTCAACTATACACGCATTTTGCCAGACTTTTGATGCTGGCAATTTGCGTATCTGGCAACGTGCGTCGAAAGGAAACACGTACTTATATGTATTTACAATTGTGTGACTTTAATATAATAATGAACCTATTTATTATTATTATATATATATATGACGCGATAAATTCACCTCCGCATACCTACCTACTTTTGTACACAGTAGATACCTACCGTGTACTTCTGTAGATGCTTAAATCTTATTAAGTAATTGATAGTTTAAGTCATGAAAAGCACTATTTAATAATAAACACGTACCTACTTCCTAAGTCATAAAAAAATTAACTTACCGTTCACTATTTAACAAAAAAAGAGTACTTTCCGTCCTTATAATATGTATTCAAACATCCATTTACAGAACAATTCACGTAACCTCTTTTCAAAGTGCATTTCATGGCGCTTTTATAATCAATTGTTAAGGTAAGTATATCTATCAATACGACACGCTCCGATACCGATCCATCCAGACGGCAGCTCGACAACTCGCTCGGCGCCAGCCCCAGACTGATTGCCAATTCGCCATAACCCGGTCTAGCCGGCGAGTAGGTAAATATCTCGATTCGCCCCGCCCACTGCAAGCCCTCTGCTCGGAGTCTGTAACGTGCCGTCCCTCTCGCTCTCATGTTAATCTGTATTTGAGTGAGCAGGATGGCGTCATACTAACTGCATTTTTTAGGTTTCGGAGCAGTCTCTCAGTTCAGTTTTTACGGAGTAGGTTGTTTATGTTTTGATACTGCTCGGAGTCACGTTTTGAAAACAGCAAGATATAACTTTTACGGATACAAATTATATTTAAAAAAACGGAGTCTAAAAACAGTTATCTCTAAAACACGTCTGACGTTGACAGCGGTTACCATGACATCATTATTATTATTATATTTATTTATTTTCAATCTTAGGATAGGTTTTTTACAATATATATATATATATATATAAAGTAAAATACAAAAAGCAAATACAAAATATAAACACGTTATAAAAAACCTAACCTAGGGTGCCGCCCGCAGCGGGGCAGGGCTCAAGCTACCGGTGGTTAGGGCTGCACAGAGAGGAACCTCCTGACAATGCGGGCCGTGTCCAGGATTACTGCCTTCTGTATCTGACCCTTAATCCAGCCATCTAGCGAGAGTCTCTTAAGATGTTCGTCGAGACTCTTCGCTATAAGACCGTTTACCGAAACGACTATCGGCACAATGATCGTCGAATCAACATCCCACATGGCGGTCACCTCGTGAGCCAAGTCAAGGTACTTGCTGAGTTTGTCCTTCTCGGCCTTCACGAGGTTCTCGTCATGTGGGATGGTAATGTCGACGAGCATTGCCCGACGCTTAGATCGATCTACCAGCACGATATCAGGCTTATTGGCTACAATAGTCCTGTCCGTGATGATAGATCGATCCCAATACAGCGTGGCACGACCATTTTCGAGAACTGGCATCGGTGCATACTTATAGTATGGCACCTCAGACCCCACAAGACCGTATTTAACAGGAAGTTGCTGGTGAATAATCCTGGCTACTTGGTTATGTGTGTGCAAGTACTTGCCGTTAGCAAGATGAGAACAACCGGAGATGATATGCCTGAGTGACTCTACGGGACGGTGGCATGCCTGACAAATGTCGACCGTACTGTCCTTCAGGATATACCTCCTGTAGTTGTTCGTCATGATAACTTCGTCAGTTTAGTTTCCCCGAAGAGATCGCCAAAACGTAGCCAGTTCACCGACGCAAGCAGATCTACATCGGGCCCTGTAAGGGCCTTGTAGAACCGCCCGTGTAGCTCCTTACTCTTCCATACGTCTTTGCGGTCTACGGTGCTAAGCACCGTTGGTCTGCGCCAGTTCTCGTTTGCCAAAGATAGAGGGATGAGGCCTTTGTCTACTGCCACTACATCGCGATGTATCCCACACACACGTTGTTTAGGAAATACTCCCTGAGGCTGCATACCTCGCAATTATGGAGGTCCTTGGCGTTTAAAATGCCACGGCCCCCACACTTACACGGGATGTACAGTCTCATAACTGACGAGCGTGGGTGTAGCATGCGGTGTGTAGTGAGCAGCAGACGGACCCTTCTATCCAAGGCGTCCAGCTCAGTCTGGGTCCACCTCAGTATGCCAAAGGAGTAAGTGAGCAGGGGCATCACCCAAGCGTTGAAGGCGCGCGCCTTGTTGTCACCCGACAAAAGACTGTTTAGTACTTTACTGCCTGCCTAATGTCCCCATCCGCAATACTCAATGCCTGTGACATACCAAGGTATTTGTAGGTTTCAATTTCGGAGAGAGATCTGAGAGACATTGTGTCGGAAAGCTGTAAATTCGTGGAATTTACGACTTTCCCCCGCTGTACATGCATGACCGCACACTTGTCTACACCAAACTCCATTTTGATGGCGCTACTGAAAGTATCTGTGACTTTCAGTAGCTCCTTCAATTCCGGTAGTTTGGTGTAAACAGCTTGAGGTCGTCCATGTAAATCAGATGAGAAATGATCTCACCAAAGCCGGCAACCTAGTCCTGAATCCTTCAGCAGAGTGCTGAGTGGATTCAGGGCTAGGCAGAACCTCAATGGACTCAAACTGTCACCCTGAAAAATACCCCTCTTGATCCTTCAGTAGTCTCTTTCAGATTCCTCCTCAATTGCTCATTGGCCTGGTTACTTACGCTACTCGCGCAGTGCTCCTCGTCAGAGTCGGGATCGACCCGCGGCGCCCCCGGCACCAGGTCGAGTGCTGGCGCCGGAGCCGGCGACGTAGCAGGTGGATTCCGAGACGACGTGGAGGCCGCGCGAGCAGCCAGTACTTCCAGGCGCAGTCGATCAAGCGTCGCGTCGTCCAGCAACTTACGCCGTTGGATGGCGCGCACTTGATCCGATAGCCGCTGCGCAGATACGGCGATGGCCGGTTCGAGAGATGTCGGACGCGTCATTCTTTCTATCGGCGAACGCCGACTAGTCAGTTTAGGTACCGACGCGAAGTGGTTACGAAGATGAGTGATGAAGAGTTTATTGAAGTGGTTCGGCAGTATCCTGTCATATACCTACAATTTAAATTGCTAGAGTATAGACACTTCTTTCAAAAATTTTGCGTGGGAGGAGATATCTCGAATAAACAACATATCATGTTCTATTAGGTCATGAATTTCTGTGAATTGCGCTTTTGACATGCGGAAATACATGAAAAAGCGAGCTTCATCTGCTTCCAATTATTTCACGAGAGTATGGTACAAACTTTTGAATCGTGCTCCAACGTCAAATTCTAATAAACAAGAAATGATGGATTGGTTGACAGAACACAACATTTCGTATAACCGGTTGATGTACAAAACCAGTTTGTATGAATTAATTAAACAAAATAAAGAGCGGTTTCGCGAGTACCACATAGATGCAATTTTAAAAGAACATGGCCACTCCGTATTACGATTGCCACCGTATCACCCGACATTCAATCCGATCGAAAATATTTGATCCATGGTAAAAGGATATGTAGCAAAAAGAAACGTTTCATTAAACATGCAAGGCATTATGAGTTTAGCAACTGAACGAATGAATACCATCACTGCTGAGGACTGGGAAAATATTTGTCACCACGTCGAAAGTGAAGAAAATAAATATCGATGTCAGGAAGGAGAAATAGATCAAATAACAGACAATTTTATTATCAATACTTGTGACAGCAAAGATGAAGAACATGATAGCGAATAAAAGAAAAAAACAGAGGACTACTACTTATTCCACTGAGAATTCTTGGGTATGTCATTTTATTAAGTTAAGAGAAAATTATTCTCCTTTTGTTGCAAACGGTACAACCACTACAAATGCAATTCCATCTTCTCGATAATTCAACTATACACGCATTTTGCCAGACTTTTGATGCTGGCAATTTGCGTATCTGGCAACGTGCGCCAAAGGAAACACGTACTTATATGTATTTACAATTGTGTGACTTTAATATAATAATGAACCTATTTATTATTATTATATATATATATGACGCGATAAATTCACCTCCGCATGCCTACCTACTTTTGTACACAGTAGATACCTACCGTGTACTTCTGTAGATGCTTAAATCTTAGTAAGTAATTGATAGTTTAAGTCATGAAAAGCACTATTTAATAATAAACACGTACCTACTTCCTAAGTCATAAAAAAATGAACTTACCGTTCACTATTTAACAAAAAAAGAGTACTTTCCGTCCTTATAATATGTATTCAAACATCCATTTACAGAACAATTCACGTAACCTCTTTTCAAAGTGCATTTCATGGCGCTTTTATAATCAATTGTTAAGGTAAGTATATCTATCAATACGACACGCTCCGAGACCGATCCATCCAGACGGCAGCTCGACAACTCGCTCGGCGCCAGCCCCAGACTGATTGCCAATTCGCCATAACCCGGTTTAGCCGGCGAGTAGGTAAATATCTCGATTCGCCCCGCCCACTGCAAGCCCTCTGCTCGGGAGTCTGTAACGTGCCGTCCCTCTCGCTCTCATGTTAATCTGTATTTGAGTGAGCAGGATGGCGTCATACTAACTGCATTTTTTGGGTTTCGGAGCAGTCTCTCAGTTCAGTTTTTACGGAGTAGGTTGTTTATGTTTTGATACTGCTCGGAGTCACGTTTTGAAAACAGCAAGATATAACTTTTACGGATACAAATTATATTTAAAAAAACGGAGTCTAAAAACAGTTATCTCTAAAACACGTCTGACGTTGACAGCGGTTACCATGACATCATTATTATTATTATATTTATTTATTTTCAATCTTAGGATAGGTTTTTTACAATATATATATATATATATATATATAAAGTAAAATACAAGAAGCAAATACAAAATATAAACACGTTATAAAAAACCTAACCTAGGGTGCCGCCCGCAGCGGGGCAGGGCTCAAGCTACCGGTGGTTAGGGCTGCACAGAGAGGAACCTCCTGACAATGCGGGCCGTGTCCAGGATTACTGCCTTCTGTATCTGACCCTTAATCCAGCCATCTAGCGAGAGTCTCTTAAGATGTTCGTCGAGACTCTTCGCTATAAGACCGTTTGCCGAAACGACTATCGGCACAATGATCGTCGAATCAACATCCCACATGGCGGTCACCTCGTGAGCCAAGTCAAGGTACTTGCTGAGTTTGTCCTTCTCGGCCTTCACGAGGTTCTCGTCATGTGGGATGGTAATGTCGACGAGCATTGCCCGACGCTTAGATCGATCTACCAGCACGATATCAGGCTTATTGGCTACTATAGCCCTGTCCGTGATGATAGATCGATCCCAATAAAGCGTAGCACGACCATTTCCAAGAACTGGCATCGGTGCGTACTTATAGTACGGCACCTCAGACACCACAAGACCGTATTTAACAGCAAGTTGCTGGTGAATAATCCTGGCTACTTGGTTATGTCTGTGCAAGTACTCGCCGTTAGCAAGATGAGAACAACCGGAAATTATATGCCTGAGTGACTTTCCGGGTCGGCGGCATGCCCGACAAATGTCGACCGTACCGTCCTTCAGGATATACTTCCGGTAGTTGTTCGTCATGATACCTTCGTCTGCAATTGCACAGGCAAAACCTTCGGTTTCCCCGAAGAGATCGCAGAAATGTAGCCAGTTCACGGACGCCAGCAGATCTACATATGAAGATAGTGGTGATGTACAAATTGTCCAAATAAAACAGGGTGCAGCGTGGCCCCTGGGGACTGGCTGTCATACTGGACATGTACCGTATATACCGGGATCAGACTGCTCATATCGGACCCGTTCTGAAGAAGCTAATGAGAAAGACAACTGTGGAGTTGAATTCGCCGAAGCTGGGGGAGAGGTCTGTAAATGGACAGGAGGGGTCACCTGTGACGCAGCATCCTGCCAACTGGAGCCCTCTCCAAGAGCTAGCTCTGAGTCTTGGGAATCCTGTCCCAGTGGAAGCCCAGAAAAGGAGTTATTAAGCACAATACCTGATTCCGACCGTTTGTTATTTGTGTCAGGGAGCCCAGCTCAAGGGGCGGGAACTTGACCGGGACCGAGTTTTACCAAAAGATTCGCCTCCAGAAATCCTTTGCTCCTCCTGTCTACGCCCTCTGGCAATATGATCCCGGATGACTGTATCCTGGACAGTGATGAAAGTACCAGGGGAGGGAGCACCCAGGGAGGACGTTGAACTCGACCCCCCGGGTATCCCCCATGTAATAGATGGATAAAATAAGTATTAACTAACAAAATATACACTAAATACCCTCCCGAGAAGAGAAATAACTCTAATCATTAAGAAAATCAGAAGGAAAATTTAGAAATTAAAAATATTTGAATAATTTGAAAAAACCGCGACTGACGTTCCGCCCTTTTGACCTAGTGATTATATTCTCTTTTCAGACACTTTATTATTAAGTATTGTTATTATTGACGTGATAACGTCTTGTAAATTGATGAACGCCGGCTGCACGCTCGAAAAAGCATGAATCATTCACGTCACGAGCCGCTCGTGGGTATAGCCATAGAACCGAAAAAAAACAGAGGTTTTTATTTATTATTCCGTATTCCGTGTGGCAGACCCACCATACTAGTGAATTATCTTCCCGCCCGCCGCCGGTATACAGTGTGTTTGGTCAGCGATGTCGGAGCTTTTAAGGACGTATCAATTTTATCGATAAATTACCACGCGATTTTTTTTTGTGTCAACGGTAATTAAATGGCGGCAATTTCAAAATGTCCAAGAACTGAATACGGGTGCACGTGGTATTTCTGTCATTATCTGTCTGTTATCGGTCCTAAGATTGCAAAAAAAACTCGTTAGATAGCTCATTAAATAAGCAATCTAATTAAGTTAATAATTTGACCCTACTATTTCAACAACAAGGCCAAAAAAAATATTCAAAATGAATAATAGTAATAAATTTACCTTCATTTTTCAATTTCTTTTATTTTGCATGAAGACTAGGTCGTTAAGATAAGTTTTTGTTATTTGGTAGTACAGGATATTAGCTAAAAAATTACATCAGAATCACAGTTTTACCTTAAGTACTTTAGGAATCACAGGTGCTCAAACATGACCCCTAATTACCCCAGGCGATATGCCCATCACGTCCAACCTACGAGGCATGGTGCTCGTTTAAGTAAATCCGCACATCTCTTGCAAAGTGTGGAGGAGCTCCATCCAGTTGCAAGATCATCCTTATTCTGTAAGCAATGGGCAGTTCCATTAATGCGTCATGGAACTGCGTTTGCAGAAATTCTAAAAATCTCGGACCATTCATTGTTCCTGGTAAAACAATTGGTCCAATTAAAATATCATCAATAATTCCTGCCCAAACATTGACCGAAAATTGATGCTGGAACGAACTGGGTCTCATTGCATGAGGATTTTCCATTTGCCACAGATGCTGGTTGCGGTGACTTCTAAACTCCGATCGGGTAAAAGTAGCTTCGTCTGTCCACATGATGCGTTTCAAAAACGTTTCATCCCGCGTGTTCTTCTGTCAATCCAGGCACACAAAACTGATTCTTTAAAAGCTCCGACATCGCTGTCCAAACAGACTGTAGAACTATTAAAAGACGCTGAAACCTACAAACAAACCAATATATAAATACAAAAATAAGTATTGTCCAAACAATTTAACTAAGTATGGGGAAAATTAAATCCGGTGAAATGCCACCAGAAGACACAAATAAAGTTGTGGCTTAAAGATCTTGCAATCAGTCCATAAAATCCCAAAAAAAAAAACTTTTTATCTGTTTGTTACTGTCAGTCAGTCCACACGTTTCATCAAGTTATCAATATCAGTATGTTCAGTATTTCACCTAGTTTCTAGTAGCAGGTGACTTTAAAAGCGTGTTTATCTTATCTCGATTCAAAATTATATGATTGCGTAACAATATTTATATATTAGGCGATGTGAGTTATGCGCATTCTACTCAGGCCGCTTATTGCGTCTAGACAGGTGGTTCGGAAGTCCGTAAATAAGAATCTAGGTGTACCAATAAAGCTCAGGCATCCTTTTACAACAGGTACGTATCTCCACCCGAGGCCCCTTCTCGCGCGGTGTGCCTTGACGGTAACTCTAAACAACCTCGCCGCGTTTAGCTTGGCGATATGCCAAATTAGAAGCGGTAGCTCATTTACAGTTTAGTTCCGTATTTACAGCTTTAGTTTGGAGAGCTATGGAAGATAAGGAAGCTTTGAAAAAACGTTTAACGCCACTGCAATACCATGTTACTCAAGAAGCTGGCACTGAACGACCTTATACAGGTAAATATCCATTGTAGACCTTATCAATAGTTATACATGAATGCAGTTGTTGATTTCACTTTTATTGCAGGGTGCTATAATAAGTTTTATGAAGAAGGAATGTATGTTTGCATAGTCTGCAGACAAGATTTATTCTGTTCAAAGACCAAGTTTGACTCTGGTTGTGGTTGGCCAGCATTTAATGATGTTCTGGCTAAAGAAAAGGTCACTTTGCACCAAGATACAAGTGCAGGTATGTAGCTGCTTGACAATTAATTTGCTAGGGTTGTATATGTGTCAATAGTCATTCCTTGTAACTTTAGTTTAATCATATCATATGCTTATATAATTATCTGCAAACATCCTGAGCATAGTCTAGACTGTGCAGTTACCGATTTACGTCCAAATGTACATGCGCAGATACACCATTTTTGTTCAAGAAGTTTTTGGGGATCTGTACATTAACACATCCACCCCAGCAGCATATTATTTTCAAAGTCATTGCCAAGAGTAGAATTATTTAAAACATGCATTATGTTGTCAAAATACCTCTCAACATTGGGATTCCAATAGGAGATATTGATGCTGGTGATTCTTTTTCATACTAAAGCATCCAAGTATATCGAAATCTGAATGCAGTTGTCTTACAATAAAATTAACTTCAACTCACATATTGCACTAACTTTGTGAAACCATAATCAAGCAGAAGTAGTTCCTTGTTATATTAATTTCATAGCTTATTGATGGATCATCAACATAAATCAGGTAATGACATAGTACTTTGACGGCTATGCCTACTTGGGTGTATACGAAACTAGCTTCTGCCCGCGACTTCGTCCGCCTTAAACCGGTTCAGCGGTTTAAGTGTGAAGAGGTAACAGACAGACAGACAGACACACTTTCGCATTTATAATATTAGTATGGAGTGTGAATACAATATTCTAAATTGATTTCATAAATGGTAACAGCATAAGTAGTGATGTGCCGAGGGAACATTCCCCAAACCGGGAAACATTACAAATAGTATAACAAAATAAATTATGTATAAAATTAGTTAGTTTTGATGTATCATATTTGGCAGACTTAACATTATTAATTATTTATCTAACATTCCTTATATTTTTTCATTAATATTCAACTGGCATATTGAATAAAACAAACCTTATTGAATGTTACATTGCATATTTTAATGAGAAATACATTTAAAATATGATTAAAATAATAAAATAACACAGACATATAAAACAAAATATTGATTGATTGTTTGAGCGTTATGTGTTTGTGTCTCTTTCCCAAATCCCTCATGTATGTAGTAGAACTGCACTTGTAATAGCTCAATTCAGTCGTACTTCATATTTAATGCAAAGACCAAGTGCGTGTATGTGCTGTGTAAACAATGAAACAAAAAAGTAAAGTGTTTGCCCATTTCGCTTAAATTATGTATAGTTGCAATGTCGTGTACACATTTAATAATGCCACAAAGTTACGGGGAACATTGGGAATATTCCCGGGAACATTGGGAATATTCCGAGAGCATGGGGAATTTACGTTTACAGGTGACTATTTACTGTCCTTCGTTAAGTTTTAACTAGTTAAATATTCACTTTTGTGGGTGAAACCACAAAACATGTTTTACATATACAAATACTATATTGTCTACATGGGGAATATTCCCGCGAACGGCACATCACTATGCATAAGTAATAAAGTACAATTTTGTATTTTATTTTGCAAAGCCACGCGATTAATACTTTCGCTGCCAAGCTTTCCATAGCACTGCACACAAACCCATGGTAGGCTATGCGTCTAAGTGCATGAGTTCCTGCCAGTGTATGTGTTTATGACTTAATAATGAACTACTTTAACAAACTTATATGTGAAATATATCTAGGTTCAATATCATTGTTATATTGTAAATCAGTCATCTTATCTATACTATTATAAAGTTTTAAAAAAATAATGTCTGTTCATTGAAGATATTTAAAAAACAACTATTCTAAGGTACTAGTTATTTGGATGTCACCGAAGCTAAAAATTTATTTTTTGGATTTTTTGTTTGTTTTTATGTGTCGCTGCGGCTTCATCACGCAAAATCGGCTAAACAAATTTAAACTATTTTGTGGTACACAGTTAGCTGGGTATCTTCAGATGGTTACAGGATACTTTTTACCCAACCACTCTGAAGTAAAAAAGGGGGTTATGACTTTTTCTCCATCGCGAACGAAGTTCCTAGTGCCTTCTAGTACTATTATTAAGTTGTAAGAATGAAATGTCCGTATATTGATGATATTTTGAAGAACATGATTGTAACAGACTATTTAGAGGTCACCGAGTCGAAATATTTTTATTTTTTGTATGTTTGTATGTGTCGTTGTGGCTTCATCACAACAAATAGGGTAAACAGATGACAACAATTTTTGGTACATGTGTAGCTGGATATGCACAGATGGTTATAGTTATAGGATACGATACCTTTTATGCGAACGAAGTTGCGGGTACCGTCCAGTGTACTATAGTACAGATGAGATATTCCATAAAACAAAAATGTTACCGACGATTCACATTATTATGTCACAGCAAATACTGACATGAAATCGTAATAAGTAAATACAGTATGACACAAGATCACTTCATCGTATTTAAAAGAGATTTAGATTGAAAGTGGAAATGCTAGGTAGTAACAAAAGGTAAGATTCTATTTAAAGACTAGAACTTTGTTTGTGGAGAAAAAGTCATATACTATAACCCTCTTTTTTGCTTCAGTGTAGTCTAGTAAAAAGGTATTCTATTACCATTCTTGGATTTCATGCTATCCTTGTACAAAAAACGGTTGAAATCCGTTATGCCGTACAGACGCAGTGAGGCTGCAAAGAATAATTGTCTTTTTGGCCGTACAAAAAATATATTAGACAGTTACACTTTTTTTTCAAATAACTTCAATGTAGGTATAGATATTTCAGTTTTGCATCTTTATAATATACTTAGTATAGAAGTTGGCCGACATGGCGTTGTAGTCTCGACAGTCCCCTGTTGAATATTGCAATCTATCGCGGTCAAAAGGTTCGCCAGCCATTTTAACAAAGATGTATTTAAGTCGACATCAATGTTCACATCAGCAACATCTTGGCACTGATTATGGAAATAAGAACATTCTTACAACATTAGACACATCAAAGCATGAATGGATTTTTCTTTCGGTTTATTTTTATTAACTTATTACTCTACTTATTTGTGTTCTATATATATATATATATATAGAATGATATGCACTAAATTAAATCTGATACTCAAATTTTATTAAAATGATTAACCTATATTTATTAAAATTAATATTTGACAGTATAGTTCATAGCAATATTAATGCAACAGACAAAATACCTGGCTCCTATTTCATAAACGTGACAGGTGACAGTTGACAACGACAATTCGGCATACATTACTTACCCATCATGATGCCAGGCATACACTTACTCGGCGACCCAGCAATGTATGTCGAATTGTCGTTGTCATTTATCACCTGTCACGTTTATGAAATAGGGGCCTGGCACACTTTATAGCGAAACGTATATTGTGTCTGGGTCTTTAGATTGTACCTTAACCTATACTTAGAGAGACGTAAAGGGTCTCTAGGCGTTAAAAAAAGTAATATAGAATAATAACAAATGACAGTTGGAAGTGTAAAGTGTCTCAAACCTCAAAGACAGAATATAAAATACAAATATTCGATTAGAGAAGTATCTATTCAGCTAACAGTCATCACAAGTAAGGCTACTAATACCTAACAAGAATGTATCTAAGTATGTGAAAGGATGTCAGTTGTTGAAATTTAGGGTGTAGGCATACCTGAACACCTAGTTATTGATATAAAAAAATATAAAATATATTAGCTCATAAAAAATAACTGATCTAGCCCCACATAACATTACGAATAGGAAATAATACAGTAATTCTATGTATGGAATGTATGGGAAAAGCAAACAAATGAATACCGTTTTAAACCTTGAGTGACATGCTACATTTGTGTGGTGTTTAAATTTCACCACCTCCCACCCTCTCCACCTAACGCTACGGTTGCCATAGGTGGGGAGTACTCGACCAAATGTCATAGGGTGTTCTGGTACGAGTCGAGCGGTGATGATTTTTCTTCATAATGGCGGCCGAATTCCAAAATGGACCTAGGGAGCTGAAATTTTGCCCTCCGGCCACGTGGTTCGACAACGTTGTTTTTTGAATTCTTGCTGTCCGACATGACGGACTATCAGGATTTTTTTATTCCACTTAGTTCGACCATCGGGCCAAGATATTGAGAGGTCTGCGGACCGAGAGCGTGTTATGCAGGTGGGCACGAAGGTAAGAAGGCGAAGTGATCATTAAATAAACTCGTACTTCAGTAATCCAGAACTCCACAGCCTTTATTGTCAAATAAAGTACAGAGTCGGTTCGTCGATGCTTATTGGCTGGGTGCGACGTAGGAGGTTGGAGAACCAGAATCGATCGCAGCTAGAGTTTGCAAAATCCGTTCATTATTCGAATACGGATAATATGAATTATCCGTTTCTTAAATTCGAATTATCCGGATTTTTCGGATAATTTCCATGTTGTAGAAAATAAAATAAAATAAAGACTCCAAGTTGTTTAATAGCAAAAGGTTGTCTGTATAAGGCAAAATAAAAGTGTACATAACAAAAACATTCTGAAACTTATAAAATTAGCCGTTTGAAATACAAGTGCGAATCTAAGTCAACCACGTTGGTTTTCGCATTGTGCGTGGGAGCGCAAGCGACCCGTGAGCCTTGTGTGGGCTATGTTTTGTCATCGAGAGTCGCACTCGTGTATAATTTGAGAGGCAGGAGTCGCTCGAGTTTTTAAATTTGCAGTGGGAAAGTGAAAGGAGAGTGAAAAGGTGAAGGAGTCTGCATGCGGGTGTGTTTGCTTGGCAAGGAATGAAGGTTGCAAGTGTCTGGTTGGGCTCGCCCCGGGCTCGTGTCGGTGGGAGCCGGTCGTCAGGTTTTGCACCTTCGCCTGCGGCTCTCAGTTGAGCTACAATCCGGGTGGGCTCGCCCTGCAGGCCCTGTGGGCATTTAAGCTCGCGTAGGTGGGAGCCGATAGTGACGTTCCACACTTTCTGAAGCTCGGCCTTCGGCCTCTAGTTGGCTAACGCTCGCCCTGCAGGCCTTTAGGGCCCTTGGGCTCGCGTAGATGAGAGCTAATCGTGACGCTCCGCACCTTCGGTGCTACGCTGAACGGCCATACTATTAGCCGGGGGATCCGCGCCAAAGAGGGAGGTATCGCAAAACGCTACGACCCTCCCCCAAACGGGTGGAGCCGTGGAGTGTGGACCCCCAACCCACTGGCTACACTACGGGTTCAGATGGATGGCGAATTGTCTCCGTCCCCTCCGCCTGCGACGGAGCGGGTGCGCGTTCACGTCTTCCTCGCGCTTCCGCTCCTCGGCCTCCTTCTGCAGCATTACTGTTTTGCAGAAGGAGGCCACTGCCCTCCTTGCCCTCTCGTTACTCAGCATGGCAGATACTATTCTGAGCAGCGAGACGTCAGCCGCTCTTATAACCGCGATCATGTCTCGTCGCTCGCTCTGCGTCCCACCTGCTGCACGATTGCAGGGTGTGCTGGGCCGTGTCGTCCAGGTCCCCACATTGGTGGCATGCTGGACTCGGTTCCCTCTCGATTAGATGCAGGTAATATCCGAAACAGCCATGCCCGGACATCACCTGTGTCAACCTATACTATAAGTGGCCAAACTCCCTGCTCAACCAGCCCTCGAATGATGAGAGGAGTGCCCCTATGGTACGGATACCATAGGGGGACTCCTCCAGTTCCGTCTTCCACCTCTCCTTGAGCCGGTCTATCGCCTGTCGTTGGGCTCTCTCGGGATCCGGGCGTTCTCCCCTCGCCCTTGCATCCGATCTTAAGCGGTATCTTTCAGCCAGCTACTGGGCGTCAAGATCCCAGGGTGGTGTATCGGCAAGGGCGCATGCCGCCGCGTGGGACACTGTGGTATACCCCCGGATAATCCGGAGGGCCACCACGCGCTGCGGCCTCCGGAGAAGGGACTTGTTTTTTAACGAAAGCCGGTCCACCCAAATAGGGACATACTCCTCACAATCCCCGCGAAGAGCCTGCGGCATAAGGCCGGCTCAAAGCCGACGCCATTGCTCACTAGCCGAGGAGCAAGTCTTGCAAAATGCGCCCACAGGGCCCCTGAGTTCACGTAGGTCAGAGCCGGTGGTGAAACTCCGCACCTTCGGTGCTGCACGAAAGCTTGGCCTGCAGCCTCGCGATCGCTGACGATCGCCCTCAGGCCTGCAGCCCTCAGTCGAGCTAAAATTACATGGGGTAAAGTAAGTTTTTGGGTGGGCTCGCCATGCGGGCCCTTCGGGCCCTCTGGCTCGCGTAACGACGTCACACTCTACACGTCTCTCGTCTCTCGCCTGTTTCGACACTCATCTTCGTGCCTACGGCCCTCGGTCGAGCTGTGATTGCTCCAATTTGTAATTTTTCGATTTTGTCCAAACTTGTCCGAATTTAGTCAGGGATTACTCATACGAAGTTGCCTTTTCGCCATTTTTGTTATGGTATACGGGTATGCGACCACGGCTCCCTGAGCTGCTACTGGCTCATACCTAGTCTTCCGGGACAGTAGGATCCTTTAACCCTTTCTCATGTCTAAATTCGTACAATTCCTTTCTTTACCCTGTTATCCATCCTCCTATTCTGCCAATCCAAGGTATACCGTACCGATGGATGCGTGGCTAGAGGCGAGTCTAGTCGTTAGCGTACCGAATTGCCCTGGGACTGGTGACCCCAGAATAAGGCTAAACCCTTACCTGGTATGCGGGGCTCTGCTGGGTCCGAATATTTTATATACCAAAGAGTGGGCTATGGAGAGCCGCTTAGCTACGTTAAGGGGAGGAATGAATGATAAAATGGATGAAGTATGTCAAATGAACGATGCGAGAAATATTGATATTCTGTGTGTGAATGAGACAAAGCGAAAGGGTTGTGACAGCACAAAATGAAGAGATTAATGAATGTTGATGAAGCGGCAGTTGTATGCCAGGATCGTAGCAAGGGGCAAGAGATAGTCTCTGCCTACCCCGTAATGGGAAAAAGGCGTGATTTCATGTATGTATGTATGTTGTCCGAATTTTCCAAATCAGAAGGCAAATTCGGAATCGTAAGGACCATTGCACCCCCGATACCAAATTTCAACCCCCTGACCTGTTTGAAAATCAGCCACCATTTTGAAGTCGCCTTCTTGAAAAAAAAACAACACCACTCGATTGCTGTGACCGACCCCTATGAAATTTGTTCCAGCGCCTCACCAATAATTAATTGAATCGGAGGCCCCAAAAACCCCCGATACCAAATTTCAGCCCCCTAGGGCCAATTTGTAAATCTGCCGCCATTTTGAAGTCGCCATCTTGAAAAAAAAACAATTCCACTCGATTGCTATTACAGACCCCTATGACATTTGGTGGAGCATCCCCCACCTACCTCTAACTGACTAGCCACCAATGCAATTCCGAAAATTTCCCCATACAAAAAAGAGGCGCAAAAAATTTTAGGCCTTTAGGTACCTATAAGTACCTACTTAATTTACATTCATCATCATCATCATCATCATATCAGCCCTTTATCGCCCACTGCTGAGCATAGGCCTCTCTTCGTGCACGCCACCTATCCCGGTCCTGAGCCAATCTCATTAGAAATAATTTACATTAGAAATAATTATTTCAATGATTTTTAAACCTAACGTAGGAATACGAGTAACAATATATCTTACTGTTGTTCAAGATAATGAACACGGTCTATTTTTGGTAGTATTTAAATATCCAAATTATTCGAATTCAAATTCGAATATCAAGCGTAGCGGATAATCCGGATTATTCGAATATCCGAATATTCGGATTGCAAACCATAATCGCAGCGCGCGCCGTGGCCATAAAATATATTTTCGGCAGACGAACTACTTTAGCTTGACCAATACCGCTGTACCGCGCCTTAAGTATGCGAGTGGCGAGACGGGGGGCAGACGTGTCGGCGGAATGACGAATTAGCGGCTGCTCTGCCCCCCGCCCCCAGTCTCACCGCTCGCATACCTAAAGCGCGCTACTGCTTTGGTGGTCAAGCTAAAGTGAAATTTACGTAACCGTGCATTTTTAAGCGAAATTAAATGCAACCTTACCTACTACTACGTAATAAATAATCGTCTGAAATATAATAAATCTGTTTATGTTTTACTTACTTCTCGTGAAGATAATCATATCCGTATGGCTGCCTGAATCTTATCGATTTTCCCATTTTAGACGGAAAATAAAAAAATCAACGACTTACATAATAGTATAGAATATGTTTCTTACTATTTTTCATTGTAATTAATTGTTTGTTTAAAAACTTGTCGTAATGACAGCCAGCCATTTGACATTTCAAAGTCCGCCTTAATTGGCACCGCTAACCGTAGTTGGCACTGTCATCGCGAACCCAGCACATAATAAAAACAGCTTAAAATTATAAAACTCACGTTAGAACAGATCGGGACTGGTTGCATGACAGACAAGATACAAGTGAAGGAGGAAACGGAAAAAGTAGCGGATGGCATATTAGTAATCTCACTGTCACTTTAGGTTGCGTTATGTTATATGCATACAAACATGAACAAAAGAGGATATTTAAAATCCCACTTGTTTCGATCCGCGAACCACGAGGATTTTTAAAATTCCACGAGGATCATTGAATCCCACTTGTTTCGATCCGCAAACCACGAGGATTTTTAAATTCCACGAGGATCATTGAATCGCACTTGTTTCGATCCGCAAACTACGAGGATTTTTTAATTCCACGAGGATCATTGAATGGCACTTGTTTCGATCGGCAAACCACGAGGATTTTTAAATTCCACGAGGATCATTGAATCCCACTTGTTCCGATCCCCGAACCACGAGGATTTTTAAATTCCACGAGTATAATTGAATCCCACTTGTTCCGATCCGCGAACCACCGCCTAATAGCGGCCTAATTTCAGCAGTGTGTCAGGGGAGTACATTTTATATCGGAAGATTTTTGGGGTTTCTCAATTCTAAACTGAATCTAAATTTGTAAATAATATTAAGTAATAAATAATAAGTAGGTAATTTTAAATCGCGTCAACGCAATCGCGACCCAAGGACTGAAAAGACCCACAGAGCGAGCTCACATTGACACATACTATATTACTAAGTACTTAAAGCTCGTCGGAGGACCCAAGGCGAGCATCAACCACTGCCACGCCGAGTCCAACTCCTGTTTACAAAATATACCGCGTTACGGCTTTTTATATATAGGGTGGTTTTTAAAAAAATGTACATATGAACTAGGTTAAAATTTCAGACAATTTTATCAGTAAAACTGTTGGTTAAACTATTTGCTTTTTTACAGATTTTTTAACGTTTTAGTCAAAATTTGAGCAGTACAACTACTATTGATCTCGTAGTTTGAAAAAAAAATTAGGATGTTCACTATGGACGGGTTATTATCTACTTATCAATAACAATAAATAACCAATAAAAAAAATCTGCAAAATTATGTTCTGTTGTGGAAAATGGGTATAAACAATTCGATCTTGAAAAATAAAAACACGTGTTTCTCGAAATATTGTAGACACTTTATTATTTTATCGATGATCATTATTATTCTACTTTTAATTATAACCAAAAAATGTTTTTGAATTGTTTCCACTCTGTAAATATAAATCTAAAAAATTCGCAACAAAAGCATAATTTTAAATTTAAAATCACAATCATTGCTTAAATAAACTTATTTAAAATAAAACCGGCCAAGAGCATGTCGGACCATGCTCAGTACAGGGTTCCGCAGCCGTTCATACGACACGAACAAATGCAGTACAGATGAAAAAAACATGATATATTCAATAGTGCACTAGCAAAAAGAGCGTATCTCCTCAGCACTGTCCTTTTGTTGAAAAGCGCCGTTTTTCGGCATTAACTCAAAAACGGCATATCCAATCATGTTATTTTTTTCTGTTGAATGAATTTGCTTTATCTTTGTTTTTTTTTCATATTTTTAGGTACCGTACGGTTTAGAAAATAGAGGGGTGGGGCGGGGGCACAATTTATACAACTTTCGGAGCGATTATTTCCGAAAATATATACTAAATCAAAAATATTTGTCAATACTTATAGCGTAGCTTCTGTCACCTGTCAAACCTGAAATGTCTGAATATTGCGTGTTATAGGGATTACTCATACGAAGTTGCCTTTCCGGCATTTTTGTGAGGGTATACGGGTATGCAACCCCGGCTCCCCGAGCTGCTACTGGCTCATACATAGTCTTACGGGACAGTAGTATCTTTTAACCCTTTCTCCCGTCTAAATTCTTACAATTCTTTTCCCCTGTTACTGTTATCCTTTCTCTTATTCCGCCAATCCAAGTTAAGCCGGGCTGATGGATGCGTGGCTAGAGGCGAGTCTAGTCGTTAGCGTGCCGAATTGCCCTGGGACTGGTGACCCCAAAATAAGGCTAAACCCTTACCTGGTATGCGGGGCTCTGCTGGGTTCGACGTGGGCTATGTAGAGCCGCTTTGCTACGTTAAATGTAAGGGGAGGAATTAATGATAAAATAGATGAAGAATGTCAGATGATGGATGCGAGAAATATTGATATTCCGTGTGTAAATGAGACAAAACAAAAAGTGTTATAGTTATGACAGCACAAAATGAAGAGATTAATGAATGTTGATGAAGCGGCTGTCGGCAGTTGTATGCCAGGAACGTAGCAAATGGTAGGAGGTAGTCTCTGCCTACCCCGTAATGGGAAAAAGGCGTGATTGTACGTATGTATGTATGTATTGCGTTAATGAAGTTCTCAAAGTCAGTTGCATAAATACAACGACCGATCAACTCTCATTAGAGTTGGTTCCCACGCATAACACCCGCCTGCAAAGATATCTCTTTTGCCCTCTCTTGCCACAGTCAATGGCAATATTGGCAAGACGAATACTATTGTTAATCCTGTATAAGTAGTTGATTGGTGATTCAATTCGGACAGTTTTAGTCCCGTTTATTAAGTTAGATCCCATCAAAAACATCAAAACAACTTGTAAAAAAAAACCAAGTCTCGCAACCCAGTTCTTCTGCCGTAAAAAGATGTGAGATCCATGTAATACCAAGTCGGTTAATTTATTCAGTCCCTACTGAAGGGTCTTACTGTCTTAAGTTATTACCTAATTAGCTAACCTAACAACATCTTATACTGAACATATAGGGAATGCAATTACCGGCATAATTTTGAAACCGGTAATTTACCGACTTGGGTAGTTCAAAACCGGTAAACCGGTAAATTGCCGCTATTGGAAGTTCGAAGTTAAAAAGACGTAAAAATGATGTTTTATTTAACAATTCTGTATTATTTTTATCCATGATCTAATAAAATAAGATAATATTGAAAAACACCAGTAGAGTAAAGGTTAAATTATAACAATCAACAATTTACTAAATAAGGATTTCAAAAAACGGCCCTGGTATGGTTTAATCGGTCCTGCAAGGAAGCCAGACTTCTATAAGGCAAGCTTTGTTTGAGGCTTGGACCACGACCCGTATCAATAAGGATCCTAACATATCTGATGTGAAACGCAAATAATTAAATGCTGCCTCGAGGGCCAGTAAACAAGAAATTGCCTAAGCTAAATTCGGTTTCGTCGGTAGAATTGGTTAGCGAATCGCAGGGTACCCCTGTGGAAGTCGTGCCTTCTATTCGCTCACCAAGGCTGCCGAGGGAAACTTGTCAGTTGTCCTTACCACCCCTGCGAAATGCTGATGGTAACTTGGCCCGTAGTGCTAAAGAAAAAGCCGATCTCTTGGGTACCCTCTTTGCCTCGAACTCGACTTAGAACGATAATGGAAGCATCGTACTACCTACCATCCCGTGTTGCGGATACTTCATGCTGGAGATAACCTTCACTCAAAGTGATGTCCGGCGGGAATTGCTCTGTCTAGATGTTCACAAGTCGAGTGGGCCAGACGGCGTACCGGAAGTGGTGCTCAAGCAGTGTGCTCCTGAGTTGTGCCCTGTGTTAACGCGCCTCTTCGCGCCTTCTTACCACAAAGCACAGGAAAACGTCTTCGTGGAAGACTGCCTATGTGCATCCAGTGCCCAAAAGAGGGGACAGGTCAGATCTATCGAATTACACGCCTATCGCAATCATCTCCCTTCTCTCTAAGGTGATAAACATGAAACTCGTAAGATACCTAGAAAAACACGATTTGATTAGCAACCGTCAATACAGCTTTCGCCACGGTCGCTGCAATGGTGATCTCCTAGTATATCTCACACACCGCTGGGCCTCGGCCATTACGAGTCAAGGTGAGCATTGCCAGTTAACCTTGACATAGCCAAGGCTTTAGATCGGGTCTGGCACCGGGGTCTTCTATGGAAGTTGCCATCTTATAGACTGCCTGAGGGTTTGTGTAAATGGGTGCCAACTTTTTAACCAACAGAAGCATAATAGCCGTGGTTGATGGCAGCTGCTCAAAAACCATGGTTATTAACGCAGGCTTCCCTCAAGGCTTCGTACTATCTCCAAAGCTATATCTGCTGCATGTCAATGACATGCTGTCCACCGATAGTATTCATTGTTATGCAGACGACAGTACCGGAGATGCACTTTACACAGGCCAAGCAAACAATCCTCGTTCCGTTGTGGAAGAAACTCGCGAACTTATGAGCTAATTTGAATGCTTAACACAACAGCTCATTCTGTGTACTTAATAAGAGATTGAACACTGATATTAAGTGTAAATTAAATATTTATAAGAATGAATCCTAGGTGGGCTAACTTCTAGATTGGGCTAAAACGCTAGAAAGCTTTTTAAACAGTTTTGAAACTAATAAAAATCGTAAAATCACAAAAAATATTTTTTGATCCGGATAAAGTACGGGCGTTTTACAGTACATAAATTGATAAACATCAGAGCAAACCAATTTTTATATGTATCGGTAAAAACCGGTTGTGGGTTATAATTACCGGTAATATACCGGCACCATATTTGACCGGTTTACCGGTAAATCGGTATTCTGGTTTGCATTCCCTATGACCATATCAATATTAAAAAACTTGTATGTTATAAATACTTAAATAGATTGACTTGGCCATCGCATGAAAACACAATGTATCTCACAAGTAATACATATATCTTTGATAGAAACCTCAAAACTGTCGAAATATGTGCCCACACTTTGATATTTGCTGAACACATTTTTTTTTTTTTTTTTTTTCAAATTCGGTTACATGTATGGCCCGCCCCCTAGAAATATTTTTTATTATTATTAAACCATCAAACTAAGTAGCCGTACATAAGACACCTATACTCCAAATGTCATTATTCATCTTGTAGTTTTTTAGTAAAATATTGTGGTTCCGTTTTTTTCATTTTGGCTACGGAACCCTAAAAAACGCAAGCTACTGTTGTAAAGGATGTTTCTTGTCCTATCAGATGTTCAAAATGTCCTTCTCGTTGTTGAAAGCAAAATGTGGCCCGAGCTTGGATCTGCTGCGCAGCCCATCTAATCATTTGTTGCCAATTTTTGATGTCTGCATTCCAACTAATTAACAATTGACAATGGTGTACCCTTTGCTTCATTTCACCCAAAAAAACAAATGGCATCATAACAGGTGATCTTGCAGGCCATCCAACGGGGCCATCGTGGCCGTTCAACCTCTTGGGATCTTCATGATTTGAAAAATGCCTTAACCTTAAAGCCCAATCAGCTGGGCATCTGTGCATATGGAGAAACATACGTGGTCTCACTTTCAAAATCACATCTTTGAAAAACTCTCGGAACTCGTCTCTTAGTAATACTAAAAATCTGTTGATATACAGAGTATTCGGTGAGAAGACTGGTCCAGTAAGTTAATCTTCGGGTACCGCTGCCCAAACGTTGAAGATTGGTCTTACAAGTTACGATTATCGTGAGCTCACGTGTGTAGATTCCTGAAATAGCTTATTCCCTCTTATTTCCTCCATCCATAAAATTCTTCTTCCTTAAAATTAAACAGCAATACCAGATCTCTTCTGAAATTGCTGTTTAATTATCCAAGTCGATATGACACACCTAGGCTTGCCATCGACTATATAATGCAAGTTTTGTACACGTTGATAATCGTACGTTTGCAGGCCAATTTTTTTCAAAAAAAAATACTGAAAGTGTTCAGATTCCGTGTCTTAATACCAAGCGTCTTAGATTTGAGATCGGATCCGCGTATAAGTCTCGGAGAACCGCTACTTCTATGGCAACGTCAATATGAAATGCTCACGGCGATCTTGGGCACTGTATCCAACACCCGATGCCCAAATTGCACAACCGGCGATGAATTTCTTGAAAATGGCGGGCTGCAGGTCTCGAGACATTATCGGTGCTCCAAATAGGCGATACACGCTGCACTTACAGATTCATGACACGACCCATAATAATAGTGCATATTTGGAACGGCGAAATATCTCTTAAACGCAGCATGATGACTCAAACCGAACTGAATAATTAGTAAATTCTGAATATACAGTGGGAGTTGGCACTGCTGACAGCCTTTCAACTAACGGAGACACGAAAGGTCCTCATTTTCCCTACTTGATTAAAATCGCTAATAGAAATAACAACATTATGGCTGCATTCACGTCTCGATTTCAATCAATCGATCAAATCAATCTATCAAAATATGCTTTTATTCAAGTAGGCCTAGGTAGGTACAAGCACTTTCGAATAGTCAGTTAGAAAGAAAGAAAGAGAACTTACATCGAGAGAAATGTTTGCTGGGAGACATACAATATGATCCAACATTTATTGCAAAGATTAGGTAAAACTCAGAAAAACCTAATCAGATCATTTAATATTTTCTTCTGTTTCCGCGATTATTACTCATTGAAATAAAACAATTTAAGGATTATATCGCGTATATTATCTCATTTTAGTTCCCGACGTTTCGGAATCTAAAATACGGATAAGGAACTAAAATGAGATAATATACGCGATATAATTCGTTAAATTGTTTTATTTCAGATAATTTAACTTAAGTATAATATTATTGATAAATTCATCATTTCAAAAATTATAATAATTAATAAAATCAATCCTTAAATGATTTGCGTATTATTTGAAGGTATTTTTTGAAGTCGAAGGCAATACGGATGTTAACAACTTTCTTCTGCAGTATGTTATAGAACGACCTTTCAATAATAGAAACACTGGTGAAAGAACTACCTCAAAATCATAAAAGTTCCACGAGATATAACAACATTAGAATTACTTTTTTAGACTTCCCCAAAAACGTTCCATACTAAACCCTAGGAAGGCGTGACGTCACACCTTCGTACGATATATGGGGAAATCAAGAACTTTGTTCTACTCTGCAGCTATGTTAAAACTTGCGTTTATCGAAACGGTTTCATAACAAAAGTTACCATACATTTCATCGGTGATTTTTTTGTAAAATATCGAGTTTTCCACGAACAAAAATAATTTTCGCAGATATATTTTTTTGACCGGTTATTTATTGTTATTAATAGTGAATAACATGTCTATTGTGAACATCCTGCTATTTTTTTGACAAAAAATAAGTTATTTTTAGCGATATAATTGGCTGAAATACACCACACCCAAATGTACGAGTATCATGCCACACTAGGCTTAAATCTTTATTAATTTGTTTATCAGAAAAACATACAATGACTGTACTAAATTATTATACTTTATTTACTTTGGTTCTCTAATAGAACATTATACCCGGTCGGTCCCTTTAATAAAAAATAAAAAAATACAAATACATATGTGCTAATAGTCTCTTTAAGAAATAAATAATTAAGTAAGTAAAAATATAATGATACGGTAACAGTAACCTATTCAAGCTCATTAAAATTAAAAATATTCATTTACACATTTGGTAAAATTTTGTTTTTCTTATTTCTCAATAATTTGAGCATTTAACTCAAGTCCCCAAAAGCAGAACAATCTCTGTGTGATATTTCAATCCTGTTCATGTGCCCAAATGTGGATTCCAAAACAATGAGGGTTGAAGTGAAAACAATATGCGTGGTTGTTATAATAGTATGCTTATCGAAATCATCTTTGTTTGTTATTTTTTTTATGCAATTAATATTTAACACTGCTATTTTTTTAATAAATAGTAATATAAGTATTAATTTTTTGGGTGTTGTCGATACAAATCTATCTAAAGAAAATCATTTCAAAATTTGAAGTAAATTGCTTGAATACTTCCTGAAAAACAATACTTTTTTTAATTCATCACTCGGGATCATGGTCCTCACTATAGGAGGTACTCACACAAAAAGTCCCAATTTCCATTTGATGTAAGGTAAGGGCCGTCTTTGTATGACTTTTGAAGTCCTCTAAAATTGTGCAAATAGCAGTGAACAAAAAAAACATACAAAATTGCAGTGTAAAACGGGGTCTTTTTTTAAACCGCATGCGCGTTGTGTGGCCAATAAGAGTTGGCCAAAATATCAGTCTACTTTCTATTACCCAAAACAAATAATAGGCATGATGACTAAATTTTAATATGACAATGTTTCATTTTTCAGACCAATCCTTTTTATTATGTAGTTCGAAAGAGAGTATTTTTTCAAGATATACGTAATTTTTATTTTCGTCGAAAGCCTCAATTTCGAAGCAAAAAATCAACTTTTAGAGTTACTCATTCTAAAAAAGCGTAACCGCCATAATGACGTCATTTTGTGGATGATGTGTTGCCAACGAAGAAAAATGTTATGTTTATCAAAAGACTTCCATACACGCAAACGATTTTAATAACAATATCATGTTGGTAAATCTGCTCAGATCATCTGATTTCGTAAATTTAGTGAACTAATGTTTGTAAAATAGAGCCTAATTAGCAAACAAAAGTCAAATAATCTGCTTAAAAACACCAAACAGGCATCTGCCGTGTGTGTCAGCCGTAATAGTACCTAGAGTACGAGTACTTATCTATGGAATTGAGTATTGACGTTTAGTGATAGTTCAAATATTTGTTTACAAATTTGAGAAATTTCGTTGAATATGTCTTCCGCAAAAACTAAATACTTTTACGTAAAAACGTTTACAATTACGGCTGTACGGTACGTGTGCTGGAAGAAAGTTATTTGCACTTCCTCTAGAATATAAAGCAGAATGGTGTCTTGCGGGCGGATGGGAGTGTGTGATGTGTTATGCTCAAAGCTACTTCTGTTACTGTTAGCTTGAAAATAAACGATTTATCTTACTAAATATATGTTTTATTGTTGACACTATACAGTGTAATTTCGAATTCCCATAGAAAATATGCAATCAGCTGATCAAATCTACTTATGGGGAGCCGATTTTTTTTTTTTCATATACTGATCTATGTTCCTTGGGGAAAGTTGTTTAGTATCATGTTCAAAATCATCTCGCTGCGGGAAAACAACCACTAAAATTTCACATTATTTATATAAAATGGTACAAAACGGTAATCTTTTACAATTTGTTTCACACGCGATGCTCTGGAGTCATACGGCGTTGCACAAAACGTATGTTGGAGACTCAGACTTAAGTGTTGCGTTGTGATTATGATACTTTAGGCACCTCTTAACTTAAGGCGGCCACGTAATACTTATCACAGCTTTGAGTATATTCCATTTATGAGCGTCTCTACTCGTGGCAAGTTCGTGCTATCAGCTTGAGTGAGTCAGTCGGAGTTCTTCATTTCTCAAATCCGTGGAAAAGTCAACTCTTTAAAGGGTTAGAACCAATATCCGTGGAAAAGCAGAGTCGCAATACAATACAACAATCGTAAACGGGAAAATAGTGCACGAACGAAATTTGAGCAAGATAAAGCAATGACATATTTGCATTTAACGGTCAAACGTGGCTTAGTGACAACCGGGAAAGAGATTTTTTTTAATCTATGGAAGGCACAGACCTTCCATCCTCTAAATGACGTCATCTTCCGGTTTAGCACTTTCAGCTATTTTTTTCGAAAAATAGGAGAAAATAAAATCTCAAAATATTTTTTTCGGATTGTATATGCATTTTTCTATACATTGGATATCAATTTAGGGCTATAGCCAAATATGAAATCTTGTCAATTAGTCTTGTAGATTAATAAAAAATATTGCACACGTATTTTTTCTTTTTTTATTTCATCAAAAAATAAAGGCGATACTTTGAGTCGTAATGTCACGTGACGACGTCACTCCTAAGTACAATTCTTACTTAGGAGTGACGTCACGAGACCCCACTCCTAAACTTTCATGCGATTTATCTGAGTATTTTTTTATTATTTTGAAAGAGCAAAAATACGTGTCCAATATTTTTGTATTATCTAACTGACGGGCTAATTAGAATTAATATTTTCACACCCTGTCATCATGCCTATTGTGATGTGCTAATGTCAGAATAACTGGCTGTGATTGGCTTCTAGCGCTGACGTTTTATAGTACCAATTTACGACGAATATAAAAACGCGTACCTAGAAGATGGTCACATGAAATGAAGAGTAATTTTGTGGGCAGAATTTTCGTAGTAGTTAAGTTTAATTTTCAGTTTAATTTTATTTATAAATCATCATAGAATAACCGTAGGGTAACCATTTAAGATGTAGCAGACTTATACTGTGAATACTAGACAACCATACGAGTATGCATATTTTATAGCTAACAAGACAATCTAAACAGACAATCAGCCACTGGTACTCATAACTTTTGTAGTAAGTTAAGAAAACGCAAAAATGGAGCGAGCGTACGTTAGCGACATTTTTACAAGCTTTTATTCTTGCCGTGTTAGTATATTTGTATGGGTAAAAGCTTGGAAGCGAAATTAGAAACACTTGCCGGTTTCAGATTGTACTAAAATTCTGCAATTTTTTTTAAGTTTGGTGACAATGCAACATTACGATAATATCGAGCTGATATGATGATGGAGCCGGAAGGTGGGCATAAGTTACCGCAATCATACCGAGTTTGAGCTCTTTAGAATCAACTCGATGAGTAATTGATGGATGTTTAACCACTCACTTGCTTTCGGTAACTGTAATGTAGACTGTAACCTGTCTTATTTCAGATATAAATAGAGTTCAATCCTAAAACTGCAGTGAGTGGCTAAAGAAAAGTTTAGTTTCCAATAAAAGTCTGTCACAAAATCCATACTAATATTATAAATGCGAAAGTGTGTCTGTCTGTCTGTCTGTCACCTCTTCACGCTTAAACCGCTGAACCGATTTGGATGAAATTTGGTATGGAGATAGTTTGAGTCCCGGGGAAGGACATAGGCTACTTTTTATCCCGGAAAAATACCCTTATCCGCGATAAACGAATTTAAGGCTAACGAAGTCGCGGCAGAAGCTAGTTATTTATAAAATACACTAGCTTCTGCCCGCGACTTCGTCCGCCTTAAATTTTAAGCGTGAAGAGGTAACAGACAGACAGCCAGACAGACAGTCAGACACACTTTCGCATTTATAATATAAGTATGGATTTTATGAATATTAAATAGGACCCTTGAGAAAAATCGCCCTGTAGGTATAGCCATAAATATGATATACATTATTTTACCACACAGATCAGGTGCCTACCGTGCGGCTTCATCACCTAATCAGATTGATGGTACCTTGTCATACTTGTTTGGCCATTTTTTGGCCGGATGATGCACTTTGAGTTGAAAGCAAGTCGCTTTGCGCAATGATAGTAGAGACCAAACCAAGTGATTTGATCCGCGGCAGCGGAAGTTTCACCCCTTAGGAATAGAGATGGCGCCACTTATTTAAAAAATATTTCAAAAAATACTACATGCTAAAGTTATGCACCGATTTCAATGCTTAATATCTCAAATGAAAGCTTATTATATACGTTACTTATAAAACAAAATAAAAAAAAATATACTGTAAACTTCTGGCAAAGCACGGCATGTTAAGAGTCCGCAGTAAGCTTTTTTTTCTTACTTGATTTGTAGTTTTTACTTGATTTCTTAAAAAAACTGTATCCAATATGAATGGCTTAATGTATTTACCTACATATTACTGAGTAAATAACATGTAGAACTGAAAAGGAAAAGTCGTTTTGAAGTACTTGTGCCATTCCAATACTACAAAATCACTGATATTTTAAACATGGACTGTGTTGCTGAAGATTACTGTTGAATTATTTTTATGCCTAGTTGATTAGCATTAGACCAAAAATTTTCCTACCAGTGGAAATTAGTGGTTAGCATACAAAATAACCCTGCATTGGTTGTTATATTAACATACTTTTGATTTGTACAGCCACCTTTGCAGGATTTACACTGGGCAGTGCATGTTAAGCTGACCCGACGACACATACAACGCATAGTATCGCAGCCACAATGGTCCAAGAGGCTTAATTGCGACCAAATCGCCGTCGACCATTCTGGAGTCCAACTCTCATTTGCCTTAGTCCTAAGCTTAAGCTGAGCTTCCATTTGAGATATTAAACATTGAAATCGGTCCATAACTTTAGCTTGTAGAATTTTTAAAAATATGTTTTAAAGAAGTGGCGCCATCTCTGTTCCTAAGGGGTGAAACTTCCGTTGCTGCGGGCCAAATCACTCAGTTTGGTCTCTACTATCACTGTGCAAAGCGGCTTGCTTTCATCATGAAGTGCAGCATTTTGTCCATAACAACTATGACTAACCATTCTAATCAGTACCATTATATTTGTGACTATGAAGTCGCTTAACTATTTTAATCAAGATATCTTATCGTCACCTATAAATTACATGTCTCATAATTGAGAAGTTTCGTGAGCGTCAGGATGCCTGGATCAAGAGAGGTTTTGGAAGTTCAGCTATCCTATGTTTTTGTACCCATTTTGTACCCGATATGAAATAATTTGTACCTCGCTAATTAGGGAAAAATATTTAAAATACGTGCTGCCAGATATAGCCTCGAGTGTAATTACCATCGTACCACACTTGTATCATAATGGACTAAAGTATTATAGCAGTCTCATGTGTAACGCGCTTTACCTACCGATGACAAGTAAAGGATTCTTTGATGAAATTTATTGATTGCTTTTTACAAGTACCAGTTTAGATTTATTAATATAACCTAAAATGTTTCATGTACCTAAAACCTATATGCTGAAATTAAAAAAAAAAACTAGTGAAAAGGCACTAGTGCGATTATGTAATTTAAAAAACGCGTGTATAATGGACTGGATTACAGCCATAAAAAAGCGGCCAAGTGCGAGTCAGACTCGCCCATGAAGTTTATACAAAAAAAATGTACTACAGATGAAAAAAATTACGATATGAAAAAAACACTACCAAAAGAGGGTATCTCCCCGGCACTTTTTTCATATTTTTTGAACATACCGTTTAGAAAATAGAGGGGGACACGCAATTTTTGCTACTTTCGGAGCGAAACTGAAGTCTCTGAACAGTAAAATTATTAGTATATTTATGAATATTCGATATACTATTTTATTTATCAGAGGTATCTACCTACATACATATAAGTTATGAAGTTATTTATTTTATACTACAAATCTATAAGAACGCTAGTTGCAGGCAGACATATAAAAGATATGATATTTGATGAACATCATTTATTAAAATCAAATAATAATTCAGGTTCTACAACTTTTGATTTTATGATTTTAGACTGTTTTTTTAACGTTTGTACTTATGTATGTTGGTGGCCATAAACACGTCATAGTCATAACATTTAGACGAGTTTTAACCATTAGTACCATTACTGATGCAAATGCTGATGGTTTTACTCAAATATCCAAGAAAATGTCGTTCTTATCTTCATGATAATAGAACGCGAAGTACGTCTATTGTATAGCACTTGTTAAAGATTCGTTCTAATTTCAAATTAGAGGACAATAAAGGAAATTCATACAACATTGATGGCCATGGTCAACAAAGAGATCCAAGAAAGAGAAGAGGATTTTTTCTTTTTTTAACAAATATCAGTATGTGTGGCATTATCAGTTCTTTAAAAAGAGTAGAAATAATTCCTCCGAAAGTAGCATAAATTTCCCTCCTTTTTTTCTAACGGTATGTCCAACAAATATGGAAAACATCACATTATTCAAACTTAATAAATTCGGAAGATCGGGTCAATAACGGTATTTTTTGAGTTATTGCCAAAAAACTGCGCTTCTGAGCTAAAGGACGTAAGTGTTTGGTTGATACGTTATTTTCCTAAAGCACTTTTTCATATCGTATTTTTTTACCTGCAGTGTATTTTTTTGTATAAACGGTTGCGGAACCCTACACTGAGCATGGTCCGACTTGCTCTTGGCCGGATAATTATTTAATGAATAAAATCTTCTTTAGATTTGGTGGCATAAACATTAACGCGAACAGCTTTTAAAAAAAATGATGAACGAATTATTTTGGCGGGTATAGAAAAAGAAACAAATTCTTATACGGGTTATACTACAACGAGTAGTTTTTAATTAAAATACGTGTTAATATACCGATATGAGTTAATTATCAAGTAACATGGAGACTGATTACACACCGCCTGATCTAAAAGCGGAAGCTCGCTGCCTCCCAAATCTAAATAATTGTCCCTGATATTTAACTACTCGGTCGGCAATCCCCTATATCGCAGCCTCTGCCGTACGTACTATTACCAAACTATGGTGCAATATGATAGTTGTTTTTTTTTTCACCGTTGTTAAAAAGTTGTCCATAGAGTAAAGTACGCAGCGTTACTGCAACAGATTTATGAAGCAAATGAAATTATTATATTAATCTGATGACAGTGATGCTGGTAGTATGGCAGATGTTGCAGATAATTTTATTATTTGCTATGCGAGGACCAACCAATACAATATATATTTCTATTTTTGTTTTCTTTGTGGGTACCTATTTATGTATTTCCTGATTGAATAATAGTTGGGTGTCGGGAATGTGGATTTGTGGTGCTAATACGTTTTTATCTTTTTTCTGTCTGTCTTTCCCGTACCTTATGACCACCCTCCGACACAATCCTGACTCCGTGGTGAACGTAAGTCGCCTTATACTGGTAAATAAAATATTTTCTTTGCTTTTTTCGTTGTTACCTATAAACTATGTATCACTATATGTTACCTTTCCTAACCCTATATTATTTATTTATTTTCATTACTACTTTTATTCTTATCATTGTATCACCCGATTATTTTCTATTATTATTGCGCACACACACATACATTTACTATTTAATCATTTGGTTGACATTTACTCGCTAATAAAATGACATGAGATAACATAAAACATATTGGTATATGCATGACATTGACACTGCATTGTCCCGGTCCCATCGCCCGCCTCCCGCCCCCGGCCCCGCGCCCGCACCCGTCCCGCCTGCTACCCGGATGGCCGCCGGTTGGATGACGCCTGCGCCGCTGCGACAACGCGCCTGCAAAATCCTCACCACATCGACTCTGGAAATGATTTCGGATTATGTGCTCATGGCATCACCTGGGTTTAATGTGTATCTGTTTAATAAATGGTATTGTCGGTGAACGGACTGTGTTGATCGCATTAAAGTTGGGGCAAATATATTACTGGTTTTAACACGACCAGGTTTGGTGCGAACTGAGGTGCGATGCTCCAAGTGCTCGGCGCATCTGGGACACGTGTTCGATGACGGGCCGGCGCCCACCAAGAAACGCTTTTGCATAAATTCAGCCTCGATGGACTTCATACCAGCCGAAGAAAGAAAAGATTAACCCTATCTGTCTATTTCAAATTGTATCCTCTCTCTATAATGGGTATATTAATATTATTGTATAAATTTTCAAAATGTAACCTTTGTTCCTTCAAAACATTACTTTCTGTATACCGTTGAACAGAAATGTATTATTTTTCCAACCACAAAATAATAGGGATGTTGACTGTATTCAGATAAAATAAAAATTTGATGCGTAAATGGTAGTTTCTGTGATAGAAATCCCGATTTCTTTTTAATTCGATCCCTTATTTTAGCTTGTTTTATGAGCCTTTAAAGTTGGATGGGTTTAAGTCCATTGTTAAAGTATAACTATATTAGTATAATACCATTGAATAACCCTTCTGGGTTATGTATCGTAACTTTTGTTATGGAACCGTTTCGATAAACGCAAGTGTTAACAAGTGGAGCGTTTTTTGGGAAAGTCCAAAAATGTGATTGTATCTCGGTGAGTTTTTATGAGATTAAAGTAGAGAGAAGGTATGTTACCAATATTTCTATTATTGAAAGGTTCTATACATCATATCGCAGAGCAAAGTTGTCAATATCCCTATTTCTAACGTTTGTGCTGAAGATTCTTAATAGATAAATTTATCTCCACGCCTAAACGAAGTCACTATAAGTAACTACGACTGTGTACTTCAGGATATTAGAGTTAGGACACCGTCCGGCACAGCCGTGTCGGCGAGCCGGACTTCTTGTGAGCTACATGCGTGTGCGTGAACAGCTAACTAGTTACCATATTAGAGTTAGTACACCGTCCGGCACAGCCGTGTCGGCGAGCCGGACTTCTTGTGAGCTACATGCGTGTGCGTGAGCAGCTAACTAGTTACCATATTAGAGTTAGTACACCGTCCGGCACAGCCGTGTCGGTGAGCCGGACTTCTTGTGAGCTACATGCGTGTGCGTGAACAGCTAACTAGTTACCATATTAGAGTTAGTACACCGTCCGGCACAGCCGTGTCGGCGAGCCGGACTTCTTGTGAGCTACATGCGTGTGCGTGAGCAGCTAACTAGTTACCATATTAGAGTTAGTACACCGTCCGGCACAGCCGTGTCGGTGAGCCGGACTTCTTGTGAGCTACATGCGTGTGCGTGAACAGCTAACTAGTTACCATATTAGAGTTAGTACACCGTCCGGCACAGCCCTGTCGGTGAGCCGGACTTCTTGTGAGCTACATGCGTTGCGTGAACAGCACCGTGAAACTGTCCAATTTTTCCCACTTTTTCTAAATATTCTTAGTTTTATAAATAAAATATGTAAGGTTGGATATACTTTTTAATGTGCAAATATAGTCTATTTAATCATAGAACTGCGTTACACCAAAGAAATAATTCTGATTTTTAAAGGATTTCTAGCAATTTGATATTTTCAGGGCGGGTAAAATCAACTTCACTTTCGTCCATATTTGCCCAAGTCCATTATTGCCTAACTATAAGCTCTTAGAGCATTCATGTATAAGGACCACAAAGAGTATTGGACAAAATTGGCCTAAAAATATTAAAACCAATAATCAAATAATAATAGATTCGTCTAGAAAGAAGTGGAACTATAAAAATAACCAAGATATCAGCCATCAAACATTTCATTCCATCTCTTTCTTGCAAAACAGAATTTAATATGGAGTTTATATGGTCGGAGTGCACTGTGACGTAACAGTGCATATCGGACCTCTCAGGCAAATTAGTAGTTTAAAATGCCTATTTTATGCGTATTTCTTGGCCGATTTTAATTTTAATGTCACAGTTTGAAATAGTTTTTACGGTATTTTGATATTTAGTTAAGAAAAGCGATAAAAAATCATGCATGTACGCTATTTACAATTGTTTTCATACAGCCAACGTGTAAGTGTTAGGGTTATCAAAACCTGTTTGATAAATAATGTTTGAAAATTAATAAATCTTTTTAGTGAAAGAAAGAAAGAAAGAAAATAAATTTATTCGGTAGCAATAGCATAAATAATCATAATAAAACAAATTACATACAAACAACGAAAAAAAAAACCTTAAACTATGCCCCGAAATGGTCCCACCTCAGCATAATGCCGGCTCGGGAGCCAGCGCTGATCTTCCGATGAGACCATATGTGGCACCACGGAGACCACCTGCATGCACGAACATTATGGATGTCATTATCCTGAACGCAGCCGACAGCGACCATCGACCGACAAAGTAGTGATAGGTGCAATTTTTTTAATACAGTACTTATACGTTCAAATACAGAACTTACAAAGTAACAAAAATCAGCCTTAGAATAATGTTTTAAGCATCACATATGTATATCAGTATAACATTTACAACGTTTTTCTTACGCCACCTGACCTTTCCTTTCGGATTGGTAATTGATTCGGTCATTAGACTTCCAATTTAATACATATGTATATAATTATGAATAGTTATTATCTTCTTTTACAGCTATAAAAACATCAGACCCAAATTATATGTTTTATAAAATCTAAATAAACTGATTATAGTTAATTCAAAATCTTTGATCATCATGATCTCTTAGCAAATTTGAAATGAAAAAGTGCCAACCCTAGTACATATTTTAGAATGGGCACAATTGGCAGATACGATATGCTACAGTTGCGGTTTAAATTGCCCACCATCATAATTCACGGTTTAAGCTACTCACTGCATAGAAAGCGTTAAGTAAATGATCTGATAACTTTTGTTTAAATTATACAAAAACAAACACTCACCTTTGTCTTCGTTATTTTTCAATATTTTAAAAACACTGGAGTCACATTTTTCCCGCAAAAAACACGCTGCTCTTTAATAAGCTGCTACAGCCAACTGAATAAAGTTTGAACCAAAACCAATTCGTAGTGTCGCGATAAGTATAACCTGCTTTCTACTAATTCAAATAAATTAATTCAATCAAAAGTTTCTAAAATACTGTATTTTTTTTTTTATTCAAATTTTAACTTATATTTGACTCAGCGGGCAAAATTGAACGGTTTCACGGTGGTTACCATATAAGAGTTAGTACACCGTCCGGCACAGGGGTTTCGGCGAGCCGCACCTCACAAGAGGTACATGCGTATGCGTGAACAGCTAACTAGTTACCATATTAAGTCATAGTTGTGTAATATTGATACGAATGTTTTATTCGTTTTTAGTTTAATTTTAAAAGCAAGATTTTTTTGTTAACTACTTTTTGCCAGAATGATTTATTTTTGTGTAATACATTGTACATGCTATGAAATTAACTTAATAAAAGGTGTAATTACAGTTGTATTTTTTTGTTCCCAAGAAAACAAGCCTCTATGCACCTGAAAATATCTTAAAATAGTAAATAAATAATAAATAAATCATATTTTCTTCTATTTCCGCGATTACTACTCATTGAAATAAAACAATTTAACGGATTATATCGCGTATATTATCTCATTTTAGTGCCCGACGTTTCGGAAGCTTTCCAGCTTTCCATGGTCACGGGTGGACTGAGAAAAGATGTATTTTCCTCTGTCAAAGTTACAATTTGTACAAAGTACCCATTTAAAAAAAAAAACACAAATAAAGGTGTACATACATGCCAGATGGGCCTAAGCTGTAAAGACAATTACACATGTGCCAGAAGGGCTTAATTATTTTATTCTAATAATTTACTATGCAGCATTTCACATATTAGAATAAAATAATTAAACCCTTCTGGCACATGTGTAACTGTCTTTACAGCTTAGGCCCATCTGGCATGTATGCACACCTTTATTTGTGTTTTTCAAAAAAATGGGTAGTTTGCACAAATTGTAACTTTGACAGTGGAAAATACATCTTTTCTCAGTCCACCCGTGACCATGGAAAGCTGGAAAGCTTCCGAAACGTCGGGAACTAAAATGAGATAATATACGCAATATAATCCGTTAAAATGTTTTATTTCAATAATAAATAAATGTTCTGAAAAACGCATCGACTATTAAAAAAAAACATGTAAAACAAGTTAGAACAGCGATTCTCAAACATTTTGGCAACCACAGACCATATAGACGTCGCAAACGCGCTCAATAGTATGGAAACCGAGCGTGTCAATTTTTATATGCCTACTATGACGTCACGTAAGGAATTTAGTGATGTCCAATACTACCACCGCGTTAAGCCGATTCAAAGGCGCCGCCGATCGAGTAAGTACTAAGTACTCAGTAGGGCTTTGCGGTGAGAGGACGTACGCAGCCCGCCCGCTTTAGTTTACGTTCTGCATTTTACTTCAAAATTCAAGTAAGTACCTAATCAATGAATTTACGTTACTACGTCTGTTTAATCATACAAATTATTCCATAATAATTAATCAAAATGTTTCTTTGATTTTCCATCGTTACTGTCATCGATTATACTTCGAGTTACAGACAGACAATGAGAAACCGATTCGTAAATTACAACTTAGAGATTGTTTTTTTTCCACGATTAATCGTGTAGAAAATCGCGATTGCCCAAAAGGAGTGTAATGTTTTTAAGTAACAAAGGTATTTCTTCATTTAACGTATCTGATTAGTCGATATCCTACAAAAGTGAAAAAAAAAAATACATACGATACCAGTTTATAATGTATTAGCTTCAAAATAAAATGATCAGATTATATACTTTTCTAATTTTCTCTTTTATGGAGTGTTCTTTGAAGCCTGGTTTGATGAAAATGTATGATCTACAATCTGCAATAAATAATTCATATTTTATTACATAGCAATCATACTTTATAAAAAAGTTAATGAATAAATTATAATTAATTAAATTAAATATAAGGTTCTTTTTTACCTCTCTTTCACCCATACTCAGAAGTATATCTATGGTCGGAATTGCTAAATTTAAGAAGATATACTAGTGGCCGTTACCTCCCTGGATAGTAATCTTAGAGCATTTTTAGGGTTCCGTAGCAAAAATGGCAAAGACGGAACCCTTATAGATTCGTCATGTCTGTCTGTCTGTCTGTCTGTCCGTCCATATGTCACAGGTATGTTACTCAAAAACTATAAGATGGACATTAATGAAATTTGGAGCATAGGTGCCTTGTGTAAACCGCTACTTAGTTTGATAGTTAAATAAAAAATATATATATTTCTAGGGGGGGCACTCGATACATGTAACCGAAAATGAAAAAAAAAAAACAGCCAACATCAGTGTGTGGCACATATTTCAACAGTTCTTCTAAAAACTGAGGCTTCTACAAAAAAAAATTGATTTAGTGAATATTTTCTGAAATAATCGCTCCGAAAGTAGCAAAAATGTGTGTCCCCCCCTCTATTTTCTAAACGGTAAGTTCAAAAAATGTGAAAAAAATTACAAATATAAAACTTAATAAACACTTTCAACGAAAATTGTTTTCAACATGATCGGACATACTGTTTTTAAGTTATTGCCAAAAGACTGCGCTTCTCAGCAAAAGGATGTGAGTGCCGAAGAGATACGCTCTTGTGTTGTTCATCTGTTGTGATTTTTTTTGCATATACGACTGCGGAACCCTTCATGGGCGAGAAAATGTGGTCACGTCTGATCTGGTATATTTTTCTACCAACCGCTTGTTTAGAAACAGCACTTCTTTTTTATTAATCCATGGATGCAACAGTATAAAATAGAAGGACAATCATATTCAATTGTATGACTATTTGTGAGATTTTGCTTTATATATCCCAACTTACTTATTATTCTTTGTACAGCATTTTCTGTCGAACTTTGGTATGTTTCTGCCTCAATTTTTTATATATATAAGGTTTATGTTAGGGCTCGAAAGGTTTTTAAAACTTTATTAAATTGTCTTTTCACAATAACCAACATTTTTTATCGTCTTCTGTTTGGGGTAACTAGTATATTTTGATTTTGACTGATATTTGTCACTTAATGGCCTTCCATACAAAAACTACTTTCAGTGCTTGAAATGGACAACGGCCTTGTTGGCTACCCTGAGTAGAAATCAGTCAGTTAATTTAAGTTTTTGGTCTGATGTAAAACACCTTGATAAAATATAAATACAATTATGAGTCTGGCTATAATATCTTTACCCCACCAATTTTAATGTTTTATCTGTGCATTGTTATATGGCAACACTGAATATAGGGCACTAAATAGTTTTGATATTTGTGTATTATTCTCAACCTTTAACCAAAGTGCAAATAACATTTTAGTATTATATTTAGCAAATGTATTAAGTATAAAAAATAAAAAAAACATTTCCTTCTGCTACCTACTATTATTCACCTCTACCAAGAAATTGCTATCTAATAATGTGGTACCTGCATGGAACATGATGACTTATTTCTACCATTCTAATATTATAAAATCTTAATTTCTTTTCTCTCTCTCTCATAACAGAAATCCTCTTCAGATATTGTCTTTTGCTAGTGACATTAACATCGCCTATTTTTTGAAGTTTATTTAGAACGAGTTTAATTTTCCTCTTAAGATCATCATTTAAACCAGCTGTAATTTAATAGGATTAATAAATAAGTCACTAACACCACACAATATATCCTCAGTGCACTTAAGAGGCTGCTAAAAGCTAAATGGCTTAATTTGAACATAATTTTAACAAAAACCATATTGGTGTTATTCAAAAGTACTAAGATTTGTCAATCTTACCAGCCAAAGACTTAATGCAATGTAAACATTGCCGCTTTTCAGCGATCATCGCTTCTTGCTGTTGCTTTACAGCTAGGGTTTGCAATATTCGTCCAATTTTAGTATTCGAATAATACGAATACTTCGATTTCTAATATTCGAATATTTCGAATAATGCGAATATTTTTGAAAATAAAACAAAATAATTATTCCAAGTTGTGTAAATGTAAAATATGTAATGTTAAAGTATAATGTATTGACCTTACAATTAAAAAAATCTACATTAAAGGTATCTTCTTAAAATTAAATGATAATTATTTGTATAATAACAATTCAACTGTGGAAATATAAGAACCAATTACTAAATCAATCATAGCACAAAGTAACAATAAAATCTTACTTTGTTTATTATAGGTTACGATAAAAACAAATCAATAGTGAGCACTCTTTCCCTATATATAAAATAAGTGACTATCAACTTTTTGGAAATCAACACATTTAAACTGTTATTAGATATATCATCGTAAATCGTTGTCGTTACTATTAAAAAAACTCAAATCCAAACCCAAATATCAAAAAAAAAATTAACAAGTGTAAACTTATTTTCACAATCAGCAAAAAAACACTTATTATCCAAGATATGTAATCGTCATGTTCATGTGGGTAAAATTAAAAAGTACAGACTTTATAAAGTTATAATAAGATTAAACAGCATTTGTGAGGGAGTTTGGTAAAACGTCCCACTTTGTCGATTCTAGTTTCGGAGTTAAGGGCAGTTTAGTGAAATATGGCAAAACCTACCGAAAATCGACTTTCAATGAAAATTCATAGAACATACTGTGATGAACCTATGATTTTGATGTCGATCCATAAATGACCAATTTAAGCACCTTTTTAAGGCCTCAAAGTTTAGTGCCCAGCGTCCCACTTTGTCGAATACCGAAAAAAAAACGTTGATATCATATTTGTGCCAGTTATATGGAAACATTTCTACTTTGTCGATATGAAGTTATGAGTAGTTTGTAATATAACAAAACATAAGCTATCTTTCGGTGAAAAAATTATGGCTCTAAGTGTTATAGTTATTTTTTTTTAATTCTTCAAACTTGCGAAGGTGAAAAAGCGACAATTGAGAAAACGTTGCTTAAAATTTGGGACCGCAAAAAACACACTTGTACTTTGAACTTATGGAGTGGTTAGTATCAAATGAATTGGCATACTTTAAGGATTCCAAATTAGTCAAAATCATGTACTTATGTAACCTTAGTAGTTTGAATGTTAATGAGGCTTGAACATAAAAACAGAACGAAAATATGTCAATCCTGAATATGGGTTTATTTTCTATATTTATAACACGACCCGCGGATTCATCATTAAAAACAGAAATAATTCTATGGATCCCTTTAGTTAGTTATTATGTCAAAAATTTAATAAAAAATGAATTGAAACGTACAGCATACAAAAAATACGAATAAAAAATAGAAGATTGTTTGACAAGGGGCTAAAATAAGCCATTATTATGACACAAAGTGATTATTTGGATGAGCTCACGAAGTGAGCGAGGACAAATATATCTGAGTATCATATATTGGCTTTTAACCACGTGTTAAACACTGCTTTTCACTTCGACTGCGAGAAAATAAAAAAGACTTTAAAATTGTATATTTCATGAAAAACTAAATATACAGTTTAAGCAATTCCATCAGAAAGTTTGGCCAATCTGATCAGGTTGGTTTGTTTGTTTTTAATTATTTGTAAGGAGTATGTAGCTGACCGCAAGTTTTTTTTCTCAGTGTCATTGAAATTTGTATGGGATTATATGGCTTTCTTTTAAACCCTAGGAGCTAAATGTACTATTTTAGTCTCGCTTCACGAAGCTAATATGACGAACTTTTTGAGCAGGAGAAAAGAAAAATACGAAATATGAATAGTAGGGTTGGGTAACCATCGATAATGGACTTTTTTATCGATGATTCCGCTAAATAAAAAACAGTATTATTTAAAAAAATATAATTAACCGATAGATATAAAATAACATTTATATAAATACTAACTCGAAAATCATTACACCTATGTTTTAAAAGCTGATTTTATACTTGTAGTATTTTTTTAGCGTATGTCCATACGAACGGAACCAAACCGTCAAAGTGGGATACTAAACTTGAGTCGGAAATAAATTCCGTTCAAATTCCGTAAAAAAAGATCAAACAAACGACATGAGAATACAGAATTTATTGGTAAATAATCAATACAATTTTACAAGTCATTATCATTAAATTCATACACCCTCAGTGGTTCATTTTAATTCTAATTTAATCAATTATTTAATTTTGTTACACCAATAGTATCATTTACTATTAGATTAACAATAACAAACCTTTATCTCATACATAAAATGGGATAAATATACCAAACACATACTTTTCACTGAACAAGCACTAAAGTTTAGTAAATCGACAAAGTGGGACGCTACCTATAGAAAATCATTAAACTTTATAATGCATAAAAAGTACTTAGAATTTGATATTAATACTTTTTATGCTTAATAAGTGTGTTTTTTAAGTAATCTTATGTTATATATTAAAATACACTTGTCATTTGTATTTTTTTATGCTGTACTTTTCACAGGTCAGTTTATCTTAACTTTTTGAAATAATAACTAACTAAAGGGATCCCTAGAATTATTTCTATCTTTTTTAGCATGAGAATACATTTATAAATAAAACTTTAATGATAAATCTACGTGTCATGTTATAAATATAGAAAACAAACCCATATTCAGGATTGACATATTTTCGTTCTCTTTTTATGTTCAAGCCTCCGTAGCATACAAACTACTAAGGTTACATACATGATTTTGACTAATTTGAAATCCTTAAAGTATGCCAATTCATTTGATACTAACCACTCCATAACTTCAAAGTACAAGTGTGTTTTGTGCCGTCCCAAGCTTTAACCAACGTTTTCTCAATTGTCGCTTTTTCACTTTTGCAAATTTTAAGAATTTTAAATAAATAACTATAGCACCTAGAGACATATATCTTTCACCAAAAGATAGCGTATGATCTGTAGTATTAGGTACTACTCATAGCTCCATATCGATAAAGTGGGACCTTTTCCCAAAAACTGTCACATTTGTAGTAATTTCTTACAGCTAAACGATTTTAATTTGTATGATTGCATGAATCTTTTTCAAATGATTGTGCAGTAATGTTCTTTTACGGGAGGTTTTCAATATTTTATTACAAATTTTACATTTTGCTTCATTTCCATCGCTGTTCCTCAAGAAATGCTGCCAAACAGTTTTTTCTACTGCCGACTTTTTGTTTTCCGTGAATTCGTTATCTTTGTCCATTGTAAATTGTATATCTCCTTAATGAACATGGACGATAACGCGACGTGAATCTGTCAAAACCTAGCGTTGTTACTGTTATTATTATATTGTCAACGACGCATAGTTTCATTATTTTTATTTTTCGCGGAATTTAAATAAAATTTAAGTTTATAGCAAATATAACAGTGTAAACGATAATTTTAGTAAACTATCGTTTACATTGTAATATTGGTTCTATCTGATAAAAATATCAGAAAGCTAATAATGTTAACATACTCGTTCGTAAGAAAATAACAGTCAAAATTAATGATATATTATTTTGTTGACATAATATATTTACTAAAAATAAAATTGTAGTAATAACAGAGAACAAATCACACCTGTTTCATTAACATCACACAAAATAATTAAGAACAATAATAAAAACCCAACGTTGTGGGTCTGATGAGGTCCAATTTAACAAATGGTTGTACTTAAATGTAGAAAAAATGAAATTATTAAAATAGATGCAGTTTTCTAATGACCGAAGCAGATCCTTCGAGTACGTTTCTTTAGTATTTATTAGATCCTAGGATATGATTTATATTTAATAGTAGGTGCTGTAATTACAACAATTTCTTAAGGTATATTGTAACAAAAAAACGTAGAGATTTAGTTTATATTTATATTATGATTTAGTTTACTTACATCATTTACGTATCAGTCAGCACTCGGCACAGCACAGCACAGACAGTTAAAATAATTAACTCGTGAAATAGCAATCACCACGATAGACACGAACTAATCCTTAAGCAGCTAATGGTAGACTGAGCTTTTAGGGTTTTTGTTTATCTCAGTTGATACTAATTACGTAGAGGGTAGCTGGACTCGCTACCCTTTTACAAATTACGGCATGATATTTAATTCGTTTTAAAAAGTTTGATTTTGGCAAGAAAAAGTAAAAATTAATGCCATTTACCTTGAATTACAACTTCTTTTTAATATTTTAATCATTTCTACGGAGTTGTTAAGGTAAGGGATAGTTAAACCTGACATTTACTTATAGTTTTTCGCAAAGGCAGGGGGTCCCATTCTCTAACAAATATTTTTAGTGCTAACAATCACCAATAGATAGCGCCATAGGTAACAATTTCAAATGAAACAATATAAATATATCGAATTTAAGAAAAATTAGACTTAAAATAAAAATTTGTATATTTTACGAATAAACATCCACATTAACACTAATTACATGCATAATTCTGATTAAAATAAAAAACCATTAAAAACCGATTTTCAACGTGCCAATTCAAGCTCCGCCTGAGCTTTGGACCACTCATGTTTGTTTACAGTAGCGACACTAGATGGCGCTTGATCTTAGAACCAAGCTTATGATTGTAGACATTATCCGACACTGGTCGCGACACGCATGCCATTATCTTAGAACGATGTACATAAGAAAAGGACGGCATACATAATATCTCACCCCGTCTCCATGATGGTGTACTTCGAGGTATAAGTACGGTAAACAGCACGCGTTTCGTAACAATACAATACATAAATAGGCCAGTAAGTGGACCGTGTATTACATTGACAAGTTTTGATAGTTCGGAAGTGGTTGGCTTTTGTTTAGTGAATAAATAATGTCTATTTAACTATTTATAAATAACAAATTTCAGAATGATGCGTTATATATTTCGTATTTATATTTTTTATATGCATTAAATATAGAATGAATGTCCGAAATGTTAATTATTGTGTGCAACTATTTAATAATACTGTTATAGAAAATGCAAAAAAAAATTACTTTTATAGAACCACCAGATAAAACGCAAAGTCGTTATAAATTGAATGATATAATTTGGATTTGGGTGAAATGATTTTCTATGACTTTGTCGTAACTAGTTAAATCTGTTTAAAAATATTAAAATATAGAACTGAGCTGAAGAATCTTTTCCTTTTTTCTACACAGCTTTACTAGTATTGCATGTAAATCCTTAATTTCGCTCTTAAATAATCTAATCAATTGATTACTATTCATGACGATTACGTCATACACTTTAAAAAGTTAGACGATTACTGTTCAATTTATTTAAAAATTGGCTAATTTCAAATTTCGCGCGTCGCGGCAAGCGGCGACGTGGCGCGCGCCGGAGTTAAAAATGACATTGTAAGTAATATTTGAAAACAGATTATTGTGTGTTGCTCCATAGCACAACATTGTTTGTAGAAAGCAAGTACATTTTTGACCCAGAATTCATAAAAAGTCCTCTTACCTTGCAAAATTTAGTCTTTCACCTCTTTTTTCAGCTAGGGCGCGTACAACGCCTCTTCAAAGTTTGACGCGCTTCTGAAAAACTCTTTTAAAAGTTTTTAACTGTCATAGCATTTACATTGAGACTTCAGAACAACACGTTTTTTTGTAAAAATAACAAAAACACATGAAATTTTTAGTGATTTGCTGTTAAAAAGCTGTTATTTCTGTAGATAGTTGTGTAATTGTGCCCAAGAGACGAAATGTACTATGAACGTCAAAGGAAAATCATTTCACAGTAAGTTAAGACCGGTGAGGTGCTTTGAAAAAATGACTTCACTTATAAATACGCGCTTATGCGAGACCGGTCAGAGCGAGTCATTTGCGGAAGATGACTCGTCTACCTCTTTTCATTACTTGTCTTATTACATAAGTATCTAGGTTATTGTGTATCTACACGTGGTTAATTCACTGAGCAAAGTCAATTATTTTAGTACCTCTAAATCTCAAACAACGGCTGTTTGCAAACACGAAATCTAACTAATAAAAATATCCTATGCGGTCTTAGTAAAAAATACGATTGACTAAGTTAGTACACAATATACCTACAAACGTGTATACAAGATAGTTACATACAGGGAAGAGAACTATAGATGTTTCACGCACGGTCTCTCCCCTCTGTAAAATAAGAAACCCAATGTAGTTGCATGTAGCTACTTGTTTGAATCTGATCATCTTAACATGTAGGCCTGTAATAGCTGGTCATACAAATTTTGATATAACATTCCAATGAAAAGATCTGTATAGAAATCTCTTCCATTGTGAACTGAACTACAACTATATTAATAACAATATAATTGGTGATATTGAGAGATTTTTTTGAAATAAATTTTGGATATAGACCAATTTACTTGTAAGGTAGACATGAAGTCAGCCATAACTAAACCAATGAAGTAAACCACCAATATAAGTAGTGGAGGTGTGAAAATTAATTTACTTCTGTGTTCAATCTTGCAAATGAACTGCACTAATAGGTAGTGCAAGTAGATCATTTTCACATTCATTCATCAATTTCATGGCATATTTAAGCTAAGGTGCCAATAAAGGTTATGTGTCATTGCAACATTCAGTGATGCGCGGTCCACATAAACAGGGGGCGTGGCCTGCCCCCAAGGATCATGGCTCCATATAACCGTCCATATAAGCTGCCTGCCTTGACAAAGAGCCCTGTGCTCGCCACTGACAATATATCATACTTGAGTGATTGACCTCAGTATATATTAACAAATAATGGTTGCTTATAAATATATGTTTCAAGGAAATTTACTGGATTTCACTAATGATTGATAATAATCATAGAATACCGGAATAAAACAGAGTATCAATGGGTTGCAAAACTAATTAATACAGTACAATAACTGTTTATTGCACATCTCACAAAACAGAGTAGAGAAAACAATACATTAAAGGAAAGGTACTTAAACAACAGGTGGTCTAATCGCTAAACAGCGATCTCTTCCAGACAACCTTTGGGTAGAGGGAGATGTTGAGGAAAATAATGTATGTATAATAGGTGGTAATGAATCTTGGTTAAAAATGCCTACTTATTTGTGGTTTTAAATTCAGGATTTTTTATTTTATTTTATTTTGATTTATTTATTGAAATAATTACACAGCACTAAAGTGAAATACGAATGCACTGTGAAAAATTATAAAATACAGTACAATAAGTTCATAGAAAATAGTAAATTTAAAGACACATAGGCAATAGATGTATGACTGTCATCCATTGCCTCACAGATTCTCATATACATCGCATACAACCACCCAGCTATCTCCACAACCATCGCAGGTGCCGATGTGGGAAGCGCATTAAAACACCTTAATATGATATTGACCTTAAGTGTGACGATATTAAGTAAACAGATTGAATTTGATACATGCGCAATCCCAATGAATCTTTTTGTTACCTAGGTAACTAGGTCTAGACCTAGAACTGTTATTGAGATTTATACTTGATTAAGTGAGTTAGTTAATGTATTAGCACCTTACTTTTATCATACAATTATTTTCATTTAAAACATCAATAACAATAATTATCTAGTATGTGAAATGAGGTGTGAGTTTTGGTCCCATGTGAACCAAAACAACACTAATTCAATAAAATTAATAAAGCCTAATTCAATTTTATTAACAAGATAAGATGATGTTTCACTATTCACAAGACAAGGATAGATATTAATTTGTCAGGATAAATGGTGTTAGTATTTATTGTTCGCCAATATATATAAATAATGTTGTATTTAAATGTTAAAAGGCTTCTTTAGTATTTTCCAGCTGTCCTATCTTTAGAGGAAGGATAGGTTATGAGTTGAAAGCCTTATACTTAACAAACTTATACCTATAGTTCAACAACAGATGATTATTGTACAGTGACTACTTAACTTATACTATTCAAACTGATACACAGGACGGACTTTTTATTCTGGCCCTGTGGATTTGGCAAGTCTGCCTTTCCACTCAGCGCAACAGTAACTGATACAGGTGGCAAGATATCGTGCAACAAGGCTAGCAAAGGAGTGAGAGTTGAGGGTGATCTACTCCTTGATTTACAGTGGCGTGCTGTCCATATAGACACAAAGGCACGGCCTACCCTGGACGGCCATGGCTTTATATAGGCACTGCCTACCCGTGTGATCAAAACATTATTATTGGCCTTATTGCCTACCTGGGTCAAATTCCCTGTGCATGCCACTGCCTTGAAACCACAGGTGATGGTCAAGAGATTCTATGTCATTAAAGCTGACAGTATAGCTAAACATCTGGACAAGGTGGCGCTCCTCTCGGGGGGAACGATGGCATAGCCTACCGCCTGCCAAGATGTCTCACGGTGCCGAAACGGTACTCGTGGCCCCTGGCCTCGGAGGCTGGTAAACGATAAGGGCTTATCACTTGACATTGCCAACTTTCTGTAGAAAGTATAATTAATTGCCAGTACCGGAACGGTACTTCGAGTCCCCGGCCCCGGTGGCCGTGCATAATAGGGACATATCGCTCGACATTGCCAACCTTCTATCTAAAATGTAATCAACAGTACTTGTAGCAGTGCAGCCCCCGGCCCTGAGGCCGAAATCACAAATAGGGGCATAATAGACACTTGAGCATATTAGACAGCTTGTAACACATCCACGACCGGGACCCGCTAAGCGGGCGCTCTGCTCGTAGTAACTTTTAGCTACATACGCATTCTCCCATGGTATCGGAATGTGGAAGGTATGGAATTGTCAGTCGTGAATGCGTCCTGTATTACAACATTCAGATCGGATTTAGTTCGCTCCGTCTGAGATGCGGTGCGCAGTAATGATACGCATAGCGGTTAAAGCCATATAGTTAATAAATAAATAAGACCCGCAGCTCCCGACTATTAGGATTGCTTGAATGTATTCCTTATGATTGATCGCTGCTACTAGAAGTTGCAGTCAGTGATTTTATGCAATCCGGAATATTCGCTGCAAAGAATTTAGAGAGAGAAGAGAATACTCCTGAAGGAGAAAGGAAAGCCTGGTAACTGGCGGCCGCTGGACCAGACGTTTGCTGGTGGGTAGAGCTAGAGAGCCATGATATGACCATATGACCTATGCCTTTGGACAATTGATCTACAGAGTACTTTGTTATATAATTGAAGTATTCTACAGCGTACTTTGTTATATATATTGAATTGATCTACAGAGCTCTATCGAAGGCAAGAGATTGTCAATAATAGTTCTGTGCAATACCAATAAGTTCAATTATTTACATAAAAGGGTCTCATCAAAGCTCTCAGCCCTAATTATTTATGTAATAAGCGTATTAGGGTAACGAGATACCCTTAAGAATAATCTTCTTCCATTGCACATTTCTTGTTTTATTTGTGAAGGGCTCTTATTCCGACCACATAGGATCCACAGTTTGTTAGTATTTGCTTATAACTATGTTAGTATACATATTTAACTAAGGAGTAACGACATGGTATTATTAACTAAGTGTTGCATTATAGTGCACTCACTTCTTACGGCTATTGTCATCAGAAGGCTGTATGTATATATATCATACGTATTAGATTGGGATATAACCGGGTAAAATAGCGAAGCAGGAATTAAAAATCGAATGCTAAGCAGCCAGTCATACAAATGTCTGGTTTGTGGCAGTAACCTGGAATCAGACCCCGTTCTTCGATTCAATGTATTATGTTTGAGTAATCGGATTTATTTATTTTTTCTGATTGGTATATGGTAATGGTCAGAGTTTTCATCACTTCAGCTGAAGGAGTATTCGTTCTAGTGCCGAACAATCCATACATTGTTAAATTTAGGTTAAGTGACCAACACTGGTTCTTATGCTCGAGTGTGTGCTAGCCTTTAGAGTGAGCATACTCCTTAGCTTATGCACCTTCACTATAATATCTGTGACGCTATACATCAATCTTATACATCAATATTAATGAATGGCATGTCCCAAGTTGGAAACTTTAAAATAATGATAATAAGTCTATTAGATACGAGTATGATATCTTTCCCTTTTAAAGTGACTAAATATTATTCACATAGCATTTACTCTTTCACCAGCAGAGGAAAAACAGGTCTTCAAACAATGTTGTGCTATGGAGCAACACACAATAACACTGTTTTGCATTACAACAAAACAGATATTGTGTTTGCGGAATAGCACAACATTACAGCAAAGGACTTGGCTGGCGATACTTTTGAAGATACCTATGACAGTTAAAAACTTTTTTAAGAGCTTTTCAGAAGCGCGTCAAACTTTGAAGAGGCGTTGTACGCGCCCTAGCTGAAAAAAGAGGTGAAAGACTAAATTTTGCAAGGTAAGAGAAGGACTTTTTATGAATTCTGGGTCAAAAATGTACTTGCTTTCTTCAAACAATGTTGTGCTATTCCGCAAACACAATATCTGTTTTGTTGGAATGCAAAACAGTGTTAATAAATGTATTGAATTAGCGATATATGGGTACATTATATTGGGCGTGTTTTGAATGATAAAATGCTTATTATTATTTTGATAGCAAAAATACGAGTAGGTAAGTATAGTTGAATCATCGAGAGCGTGGAATTGCATATGTAGTAGTATTGTTTGTTTACAGGCATTCTATATTTGAATTTTCTATTTTCTTGTACTATCAGCATACAAAGAGGTTCTTATATATATATATATCGAAGAACTAAAAACAAAAATAATGTCAGTGTGAAATTGTCAATATTATTTACGTTGTGCGTATATTTTTACATCTGATTTGATTGTATTCTCAATTAATTATTGTGTCCGCCCGTACGACTACGAATAATTTCTATATTTTAAAAAAATATGGCTGTAAGTAATTTTGGTCCTATTGAGAGTCAAAGTAAGCAAATAATTTTCAACTGTTATAAATATTTTGAAAATGAACAGACGAAAAATTTAAACTTGCCTTACACCGCTGCCCAGTTAGTTGAAAAAGCTACAGGTGTTTGTCTCTCTACTGTTTATAACATTGTGACTGAGAGCAACAACAAAGAAATTCACCTCCCCGAAGAATAAAAAGTTGCGTCCTTGTCCGTCATCAGCAGTAGACGATTTTGATCAGGAAGTCATCCGGAGAACTATATACAATTTTCATCTGTCCCATAAGCAATTTCCAACCTTAAAGGGACTCCACTCTGTGTTAAAATCCGATATAGATTACAAATTTGGCATTTCCACCTTACGAAAACAAATACAAAAAAAAAAACATTCCGTCGAATTGAGAACCTCCTCCTTTTATTGGAAGTCGGTTAAAAAATTAGGATTTAAATGGAAAAAGACCGAGGACAACCGAAAAATATTAATGGAAAAACACAACATACGACTGCTAAGAATAAATTACCTTATCAAAATTGCGGAATATCGATCTCAAGATAGACCACTAGTTTATACTGATGAAACCTACATCCACACTTCACATGTGTCCGGAGAAGCTTAGACCGATGGAACAGAATTTGGTGTAAACAAACAAATCAGTACAGGCCAGCGGTTAATAATAGTGCACGCAGGAGGAAAAGATGGTTTTATTCCCAACGCTTTGTTAATGTTTAAGGCAAACCAAAAAACGGGAGATTACCATGACCAGATGAACTTTGTCAACTACGAAAAATGGTTAAAAGAAAAATTAATACCGAACCTCAAACCGAATAGCGTACTTATCGTGGATAATGCGTCCTATCACAACAAACTTTTGAATCGTGCTCCAACGTCAAATTCTAATAAACAAGAAATGATGGTTTGGTTGACAGAACACAACATTTCGTATAACCGGTTGATGTACAAAACCAGTTTGTATGAATTAATTAAACAAAATAAAGAGCGGTTTCGCGAGTACCACATAGATGCAATTTTAAAAGAACATGGCCACTCCGTATTACGATTGCCACCGTATCACCCGACATTCAATCCGATCGAAAATATTTGGTCCATGGTAAAAGGATATGTAGCAAAAAGAAACGTTTCATTAAACATGCAAGGCATTATGAGTTTAGCAACTGAACGAATGAATACCATCACTGCTGAGGACTGGGAAAATATTTGTCACCACGTCGAAAGTGAAGAAAATAAATATCGATGTCAGGAAGGAGAAATGGATCAAATAAAAGACAATTTTATTATCAATACTTGTGACAGCTCAGATGAAGAACATGATAGCGAATAAAAGAAAAAAACAGAGGACTACTACTTATTCCACTTCTTGGGTATGTTATTTTATTAAGTTAAGAGAAAATTATTCTCCTTTTGTTGCAAACGGTGCAACCACTACAAATGCAATTCCATCTTCTCGATAATTCAACTATATATAATAAGTAGAGTTTACGAGTAGTTAACCTAGTCTCGATCTGTTGCCAATCAAATCAATAAGTTTTGCAATACCTACGAGCAGTGAAAAATCTGCAGAATCAAGAGTACCTATCAAATTCTCATTATTTGGACAAGATTTTAAGTAGGTACTCTTTGCAACGTTTTCATGGGCCGACTAAGCTGATTGATTGCATTCAATCGCTACTACCAAAACTAAGATAAGTAAGATATCCGTTGACGATAGGGAATTTAATTTTATACCTAACTAGAAGGCGCCCGCAACTTCGTCGCGGAGGAGAAAAAGTCATACTTACCTAACTCTTCGTTTTTTCTTCAGCGTACCTTGTCGGGTAAAAAGTATCCTTTTCGGAGATACTCAGCTACTCGTGTACCAAAAATAGTTGAAATCCGTTTAGCCGATATTGCGTGATGAAGCCACAACGACGCATACAAACATACAAAAAATCCAAAAAAATATATTTTTTAATAGTCCGTTACGAAAATATCTTCAATGTACAGAATAGTATAGATGACGATGACAAAAAGTTTGTAAGAAAATACATATCGCATCAACCGGGAGTAGAGGGGCTATTCTGAAATTCGATATTCGAAGTTCGTATCGCGCCATCCCTCTCGCTGTCATGTTAAACTGTATTTGAGTGAGCGAGATGGCGTACTTTGAATATCGAATTTCATAGTAGTCCCTCAGGGCAGCATCATTCAAGGCCACGCGGCGGGCCGGCTGACTTCATACTTACATTTACGTGATTGGTCGAAATAGTAACACATCGCTGTCCCATCGCAGTCAAATGCATAGCTTTTTTTCAACATTGTACTCGTCTCACTCAAGCAGTACACACCGTTTTTTTATTGGCTTTTCGGCGCATTAATCTGCACTTTTTTTTATATTATAAGAAAAGAAAAAGTAGTAAAAGCTATGATTTAGTAGGTTTTTTTATACTTTGCCAACGAAACGAAGCACATCATCATCATCAGCCTATACACGGTGCCCGCGAGGAATGGTAAAGATTTTATAACCACGCATTCCTAAGGCCATTACGAGTAAAAAAAGTTATATGAACCCAGGTCAAATTCGGTAAAACAAGAAACAAAATCTAGTTAAGTCGATTTTTGTACATAAAAATTTAATATTTTACTTTCGCTTTCGCTTCTTTATGAAAATGATCCCTTTCAATAAAATGGTAACGATTTGTTTTTCCAAAAAAAGGATGAGTTTAGAGAGTAGTATCTGTCACATTGAAGTCTGTCAATAACGACGTGAAACTAGGCAACATATGCGGCAACGTCGCGCTCAAAAAAGCTTAATGTACTCACAGGCCAGTAATCACAATAAATTGTTAACATGAAAATTGATAATGTCTTTAAAGCTAAGCCGGAATTGCCTGGAATTCATCATATAAGAGTTTTTGCTTCTAATGACCGAAGGAATGCGGGGGCAAAATCTTTCCCATTCTCCGCGGGCACCGTGTATATACGTCGCACTGCTGGGCATAGGCCTCCTCTCTTGGATGAGAGGGAATGGAATTTAGTCTCCGCGCTGCGCTGGCCCAATGTGGATCGAAGACTTCACTTCACCCTTGAATTTCTTCGCAAGTATGCAGAAAAGAAGCACTGTATGAAAAATATGCATTTTTATAAAAGACTGAAAAAAAACGTGTAAGAAATTAAATGCCGGCCATAATGACGAATGGAAAATAAGCAATTTGGGGAAAAAGGCGAATGGTAATAAAACGACTGGGGAAACAAAAAAATGGGTAATTCAGCTATACAGTCTTCTTAACTACATATCAAAATAACGTAAAAACTCTTTCAAAATGTGAAATTAAAATCGGCCAAGAAATACGCACAATATAGGCATTTTAAACTAGTAATTAGACAGAGAGGTCCGATATGCACTGTACGTCACAGTGCACTCCGGCCATATAAATAAACTCCATATTAAATTTTGTTTTAAGAAAGAGATAGAATGAATGTTTGATGGCTGATATCTCTGTTATTTTTATAGCTATTCGAAAAATTATTTTTGCCTACTGTTTGTTACATGAATGAGCTTATAATAAAGCAAAAATAAAAATTTATGCATATTTCCTATTGTCGTGAATACGTGAATTGGATACCGACGACCCGAAATCTTGCTTGTTCCAAATTTTTCTAAGACACTTTCATTCTTAAATTGTAATTTTTGACTACGAGTATATAAATGTATACTATTCTTTTGTTCCAAAATAATTCCAAATTAATTTATAAACTCAAATAGTACTTACCTAAGTTCGTAACAAACTAATAACTTACTAGCTGTAACTTAAAATCACGGAATAATAAAAACAAGGGAAGCGGCGTACGACCCGTTTAATAACAGAACCGATGTCGCCAAAACGCACACTATCACAATAACACACACAGATAAATCTTTAAGCTGATTGGTCAACGTTTCTTGTGCAAAACGAAGTAAAAAACTTTGAGTTGGTAATATAATTAAAACCTTATGCCTATGGTATCATATCCGAATTCGTGCTCACGTTTTAGGACTTACGACTAATCGAAATCGATTATCATCACTTGACTGAGAGAGCAACGCTGCCCTACCAAGCAAAATAACCATATGTTTCATACACTTTATATGGCACATATGCTTTTTTGGTTATTAGGGCAGAACGCCACTTGGCGTCGAATAGAGACACTAATTGTAAGATGGCATTAAGTAGTATCTACTACTTAAAGCCATCTAGCGTCGAGTAGCCAAACTAAGTAGTATTTAGGGATGTGCAATACTTTTTTATAACATCAATATCGATAAGACTGGCCTGGCTGCATATGAACAATACGTTGTGTAAGTAAGATACAGGTAAGTATACCGGGTGGAAATTGTTAATACCACCTGAAGGGAAAGTACTTTAAATAATGGTGACAGCAAACATCGTTAAAAGGAAACATACCTTTTTTAAAAGAAAAAAAACTGCATTCGATTCGGTTTTTAAAAATAGTATATTAAGAGGATCTTGAACCGCTTGTTCTAAACACGGTTTTCAAAATCAAAACATTTAAACCTAGTTTTACACCATACCTACATTTTAAAAAGTATTTCCAATACACACATTTATGGGGTGTCAAAATTTAGTACTCTAATTTCTACACGTAAGATTAGGATTGTAATTCTCAACTTTAACTTCAGTAATATTCATTGAAATAAAATAATTTAACGGATTATAGCGCGTATATTATCATTTTAGTTACAGAGGAAAATACATCTTTTCTCAGTCCACCCGTGACCATGGAAAGCTGGAAAGCTTCCGAAACGTCGGGAACTAAAATGAGAAGAATATACGCGTTATAATCCGTTAAATTGTTTTATTTCAATGAGTAATAATCGCGGAAACAGAAGAAAATATTTAGTAATATTGTATAACGACAGTAATGTTAATTTTATTGTACGGTCAGCTGCACAGAAACTGGACCTTCCCTGCATATTACCGTTCTCTACAGCAGACTGTTTTAAAAATGTACACGTAAGAAAGTGAAATGACTAGCATAAAAGTAGGTCAGCGTGCTGCTTCTGGTGTTGCGGGTGTTCTAAGACGTCGATAATCACTTAAAGCCAGGTTGGAAGCCTGCTTGTGTGGTATAAATAAAAAAACAGCCAAGTAAGGGTCAAGACTCGCGCACGAAGGGTTCTATATAAATGACGTTTTTTGTATGGGAGCCCCACTTAAATAATTTTTTATTATTTTGTTGGTATAGCGGCAATAAAAATACATCATTTTTACAATTTCAACTGTCTGACTATCACGGTTTATAAGATACAGCCTGGTAGCCGACGGACGGACGGACAGCGAAGTTTTAGTAATATGGTCCCGAAGCCCTGTGAAAATAAATCTTATTTATGCGGGTAAATGAGTGTATAGTGTACACATTTTCTAATTGTGTACGTTCAGGAAAGTTCTAGATATACGTACAAACCATGCAGATGCACATTTATCTACCCAAGTTATTCCGCATTTGTGTTGTAAAACTATCGTAAAATTCGGATTATCGATATCGATATATTATAAATTAAGATTACACCCTCGCACTTAATGAGTAGCGCGAAACGAATGCAATCTTCTGGAATGATTGTTAACTATTATGACAGATAAAATTCGATCTTATTCCTCTTACATAAGATTTATTCTTGTATTATACAATGCCAAAAAATGAGGAACGAAAGGAAAATTTACATAAAAATTAGATTTTAATTAAAATAACAATTACCGATTAAAGGAAATGCAGCAATTAGCTAGATTTTTTGTCCGGCTAGTATTTTTCCCACCAGAATGGAGCAATACGGCATATTTGTCCGTGTTTTTCAAACTATTTGAAAATGGCTTGTGCGTCTGTCATGCATAAGCGGCGGCGGCGTACTGAGCGAGGTTGAGCACTGCAGTGCCTATCAATGGCAAAATGTGTCACACCTACTTTAGGCTTCTACTGTTTTTTCTGTTCTGTGCTTAAAATAAATATAAATGATGATTATACTATTCTTGTGTTCCAAAAGAATAGAACAAATTAATTTATAAACTCAAATATTACCTAAGTTCGTAACAAACTAATAACTTAGTAGCTGTAACTTAAAATAAATAAAAATGATAATTATTTTATAAACTTGATATCATTTTAGGTCATCTTTCGTGGTTTCAAATTTTAAATTTGCAACTCAGCGGTGAGAGAGTACCTAACATGAATAGGTTTTAATTTGTACTCGATCGGTAAGCGACCAGCGCGGTACGGAACGGAGCGCGAATTTTGTAATCTGCGAGACTATCTCTTTGAAGTTTAAATAAATTGCATAATATAAATCATCCTGTTTCCTGTGTGTGGTAGTTGAGTAAATTGATAAGACCAAACTAGAAACAAAAAAAGAACTAAAAATGTTTACGATTTCTGTCATGGAACCTACTATTGCGCAAATTTTATTTTTATTTTAGCCAGTCACAGTACCTACAGCCAACATCCCAATTGAACAGAAAAATATTGATATTTTAAGTAGTTGATTTGATTTTATTTGATATGGCTCTGTATGTACCTATTGTGTGTTTATAGTCGCATCAGCCATCACCAGTTTTATTACTGGCGATATCGATACTTAAGAATTTGTTCATCCAAGGATAGTAAAATAATATTTAAGTAAGTATGTCCGACCCCCCCAAACTTTTCTTTCATGTACGTGGACTGGGCTCGAAAGCGACACATGAGGCGCATCACTTTTCTGCGAGACTTACGAATAATAAAATAGGTAGCCGTTTCACAAACATCATTCGCATTGAACAATTCACAAGTTGGGATTAAGCGCCATCTGCCGACCCTGAGATGTCCTAGTTATCGTATCCCCAATTCTTCACTAGATGGCGATAGTGTGCGCACGATCTCGTTATTGCCATCTGGCAGAGAACCAGGAAGAACAATATTGCCAGAGTTAGTGACGTTCAATTTTTTTGTTCGACATTGTGCGTCTGTTCTCGTATAGTAGTCTATGGCAAAGGTCAATAATTTAAGACAAATTATGCACTATTCGAATAATCAATGTTGTCGAATTCGAATAATATTTGTGACGAATAATTCGAATATGCGAATATTCGAATATTCAAATGCAAACCCTATTTACAGCATCGAAGTTAATGATCATGAGGAAAAGCAGTTCCCGCTGACCACTTTTATATGATATTCCCTTAATTAAACCTTTTTTTTTTAAACCAACGCACGTTTAGATAAATTGTTTCTTAGGACACATAAACAACTGTCTGTGACGGATACAAAGTTTTTTATATATTTAACAGTTCATTTGCTTGAAAGAGATAAAATGGTCCGACTCTAGAAGGGGAATGACCATTGTCAAATAATGGTGTACAAACAATTTGCTCATATGTTTTAATATGATTGTAGTTTTATTGTATACTATTATATCTATGGATTATTTAAAAAAATGCTGTTTTTAAATAAGCACTTATAGAAAAAAAATCTAGATGAGGCGTGACCACACTTTCGTGTACAGTCTTTATATATAATCTATACCTACCAACCTCTGCCATGCCTCTATGTTTTATTTTGCTTAATAATTTGTTTATTTTAAGAATTAGAGACCCTCTAAATTGCAAATATGCATGCCATCATCCTGCGCCATAAGCAAACGTTCAGTAAAGAAATATAACGAATATAAAAGAAAAACAGAAAACATAGAGGCATAACCGAAGCCCTCATTATAACATATGTGAAAGAAAAACTAAAATTAGTCCAGTTCTGGAAGAGGAAATAGGGGACTACGAAACCTTGTTTTCGCCAATTTTTGTAGGTCAGATCGTTCTCAGCTGCAGTTGTCCCTTAATACGGGGGATTTGAGGGAGGGGAGGGTTAGACTTATATGTACACGGTCACAAAAGTGATGTATCGTAGTTGATAATTAAGTTCATCGATACCCTAGGGTTGTTTATCGTTATCGACATTTTAACTCGTTGGTAAGTTGCCGTCATAATATCAGAGTACAACGAGTAAGCTCACTGCAAACAAAGGTACTCATCGCGCGGCTTATATGTGTGCGTGCCGGTATGCACGCGCTCTCGCTCACGCGTGTGCGTTGAAATCAGGGACCGGAACCGCTTACCCTTATATAGGGTTTTTAAGCCGGTTTTTATAACGCTGGGATTAAGAAAACCTTTTGATCAGGTTAAGCTTATCAACGGCTTAGCGCTTTAACGATAAAACCGATCGTTTGAATTAACTCAGCTAACTCATAACCCAAACAAACCCCTGTTAGGGTTTTTAATAGTAAACGGCGTTATGCTGAGAGCATACAAAATTTATCTGAACCTTCATAGATATTCGATTCATTTTTGCTAAGCCGTTACTTGAATTAACTTGAGTTAACCCGAAACCCAATAAAAACCCCTTACAGGGTTTTTAGTATAGGTACGATTCAGCATTAAACGCAAGCTATTACGGTCTTAAGCGTTTTAGTGATACAGTTTATTATTGATTGGAGTTCGCCAAATCGAGTCCAATACGACCCAGAGCGGCGCAGGCGGTGTCTGTCAAAGCTTTTCCAAAACGCCGCTTCTTTTTTGCGTCAAACAAACTTGCACCTAACTGTTTACAATTTAGATCTCATTAGCGTTAGAGCATTAATGTATTGCACTTGTTTCGACAAATTTTTTGTTAACCTATAAAGTTCGTTACTTTTTTTGCGAGTTTTTGCGAACAGTGAGCAGTGAAATTGTGAACGTTTTCTAAGTAAGAATAATAAAAAACCGGCCAAGAGCATGCCGGTAGATGCTCAGTGTAGGGTTCCGCAGCCGTACAAGAAAATGTACTACCTAACAGGTGAAAAAAATAGGATATTGAAGTGTAGGTACTTGCTAACGAGCATATCGCCACGGCACTTACGTCTTTTTGCTAAGAAGCGCAGTTTCTTGGCAATAACTCAAAAATGGTATATCCAATCATGTGGAAGACTTTTTTCGTTGAAATTATTTAGTAAGTTTAATCTGTGTAGTTCTTTTTTGTATTTTTTCGACGTACCGTTTAGAAAAGGACGGAATTATTTCTGAAAATATTCACTAAATAAAAAAATAAAAATGTTTAAACCTTAAAGTCATTAAAAAAGCTGGCAAATTATGTGCCGCACTTTGATATTTGCTGTATTGATTTTTTCAGTTTTGGTCCATCCATCCTACGTATAATGGAGTGCCCCCCTAAAATATATATTTTTTTGCTATTTAACTATCAAACTAAGTAGCGACTTGTACAAGAGACCTATACTCCAAATTTCATCAATATACTCGTAGATCATGTACCTAGTTTTTGAATAAAATGCCCGTGAAATGCGGACGGATGGACATGACGAAACTATTAACATTCCGTTTTTGCCATTTTGGCTACGGAACCCTAAAAAAACAAATTGTGCTGTTTGCATTGTCCTTACCTACTGTGCAATGCCGCTACCTAACAAAATTCCCTTCATTGGTATTTTAGATATGATGATGAAGTGTCTAATACCAGATTGTGTCAACTCATAAATTAAAGGTAAGTAAGCAACATTACATTTGCATAATACCCGAAATCTCTTAATTGGTTTCTGGCGATCTTTGGTAATTAATATAGATACAAGCCCACGAACGAAGGAACATCGCGCTTTAAAAACAACAACTGACGATTTCTTTATTTAAGCCTGTCCTAATATATATATGAGGCTTGTCAAGAGGGCGCATTCATATGACAACAATTTAGCAAATGTCAGTTCAGTCCAAGAAAATAATATTGGCAACTGCATATTTTTTCTATGACATGTTTCAACACTACGAAACATTGCCTACTTTTTGAAGATTATTAAAATTAAGTGACGTTCGATTTTTCTACAGTTCATAAGTCACTTTCTACACAGTTCATGAATTTTCCCGACTAGTCGCTATTATGTCTACATTTACTATTGGGTAATAATTAAAGCACCTCAAAACTACTTTTCACTAAATTCAAAAGAGCGTCTCTGCCTTGTGCAACGTTCCTTGATGATTTGACTCAATGTATCGCCATTATTTGTCAATTACGTAAAGAAGGGTTTACTACTGATGTGCGACACACGCTCGTGCGAAGTACTGTTCGTGCGAAGTGTGATTGGGCGAAGGACGATTGTGCGACACTTCATTTGTGCGGACTGCTCTTTATGCGAATTAAATTTAGGCGATGCACGACTATGCGACTTGCAAAATTGTGCGAACCATTGTTTGTGTGAAATATAATTAGGCGATGCACGACTATGCGACATGCAAAATTGTGCGACCCATTGTTTGTGTGAAATATAAATAGGCGATGCACGACTATGCGACATGTCGCAATGAGAGATATTCTCCATTTTTTTGTACATTTGGATCACGTCTTCGATTCAAGTAAAAATTACTACTAATTTTTACCTAAATCCAAGGCGTCATCTAAATGAACAAAAAAAATTGAGAATGGCTGATTATGTACATAACAGCAAGAGGTTTCGGGTTCTAATTTTGGTAAAGGAATTTACTATATTCTATACATGGTTTGAGACTAGGTTGATCTCGATGTCCATAATTTTTTTTTTATTCAGTTAATATATTGTATGGTTTGTTCATTAGGTGGATAATATTATAATTTGTACATATTTGCCTCAGAATAATTTATGCAGGTAATTAATTATCATAATTAACATGAGGTCATTCATGGGTTGGAATCCGGCCCGTACCAATGAGTTTTTCGAAACTTATGTGCGGAATGGCAGTTGAAATTTACCACTCACTTTTCGGTGAAAGAAAACATCGTGAGGAAACCTTCATACACCTGCGAAGAAATTCAATTGGTCGGACTCTAGTATAACCGTACAGTACCTAATACGTCGCACAATTTAATATCGCACAAAGGAACTGTCGAACATCAGTATTGTCGTAATGTATACGCCGCACAATTTCAATTCGCAGATACACGCTGACGTACACAAGTATTGACGAACAGTAATACGTCGCAAACTATAACTTCGCATATAAATACTGTCGTATATTTGTAATGTCGATCTGTCATACGACGCATATTAACATTTCGTAGGATTGACCTGTCGTTCAATAGAGATGTCGCACAATCGTACATCGCACTTCAGTAATAATCCCCGTAAAAAACGAAAAAATACGTCTACAATTTTTTTATTATTACGAACTAATAATTAAGATTTAGCCATCGTCCCTATACTTACAGCGTGACGTTAAGTTACTATTGATTATTATAAGTGCCCCCTTTGTTAATCTTCCTTAATCAGAAGTATTATAATTATAAGCTATGCTTTTGACTCATCAGTTGAATCGCAAATTTGCAAATGAAAGTATATTGAGGCTGAGATAATTGATAATTCTAATAAAAACAGCTAAATTATGAATATATTTATTTATTATTTCAACCACATCCTAGAAACACCCTCAACACTAGGACCACCTGAAAAAGAATTACTATTTGACATGAAATATGATTATGCTTAAATTTATATCATTATTTATTACTTTGAAAATAACTCACGGTCAACCCACTACCTCGGTATAAATCCTCTAAAATAGAGCATTGTGAACTTGGCTGACACACTGCCGTGTAGAGACACATGGCACTGGATAGTTGACAGTTAACCCTATTATAATTTTATTCACAATCTCACAAACATTACCTCTTTATAAGTAATATTAAATACCTATTCTTGCAATTTTCAACGGTCTCAGGTACTTATCATCATGCTTATGCTAGTCGTAGTGCTCACCGCTCACACCGGATATGGAAGACTTAGGAGTTTATTCGGAATCCAAATAATTATCCGATACTGGATAGTTACTTTGGTTTTTGTTGGCCTAAAACACTAGTAAACCAATTTAGTGCATACAAAATCCTATATAGTACCAATGTAAGCTTTTTCAAGAATCCATACTTACTAATATTATAAATGCGAAAGTGTGTCTGTCTGTCTGTTACCTCTTCACGCTTAAACCGCTGAACCGATTTAGATGAAATTTGGTATGGAGATAGTTTGAGTCCCGGGGAAGGACATAGGCTACTTTTTATCCCGGAAAAATACCCTTATCCGCGATAAACGAATTTAAGGCGGACTAAGTCGCGGGCAGAAGCTAGTGATTAAATAAATTTCGTTAGGTACTAATATTTATATTGCTTACTGTGAATCGTGCAATATTTACTTACCATACTCAATCTTGCCAAAATGTGATCAATCTCCTTGAGAGTTGAGATTGAGACACACCGTACGGCTGGAGCGATCGAGAAACGAAACTAAAACATGGTTTACCAACCAACGTTATAAGGTTAGGCTCGTCACGAGGACGCCTCCCCCCTGAAGACGTGCCTCATTCGGATAAGTGTAACCGCTTAAATTAAGCGAAATAAAAACCGCTTAAAACACTAACCCAAAACCTATAGGTTAATTAGGCTTAACTCAGTCAATAAGCTTAACCCCCTTATAAGTTATGCCAGTCCGGTCTTAACCCGAACAAGCGATTAATCCTCGAACAGCTTAAGCCATTCAACCGAATTAGGCCAAAAAACGGGTTTTCCGGTCCCTGGTTGAAATAAGGTGGAATTAAGGAGGCGTTAGACGGGCTGCGCTAGCCAGTGTCGCCCCCACCGCTGCCGCGGTACGGTACGTTTTTTCCGTTCGCTCGCTCACCCACCACGGCTTCGCGCCGTGAATGCGTTTGTGTATCTACGGTTTTCGTATATATAGTTGTAAATAGTGTAATGTTGTAAATAAATAACAAATTTAAAGTTAGTATTAGATTTACAAGGACAAGGACCTGAAAAATATATGAATAACAGTCTAACGTAACTAGGAACAAAAAAACTTTTATATGGACTTTGCATGGCAAACCGTTACCATGACACTGAACCAGTACGTCAGTACAGTTTATATGTCATGTCATACATTGTCAACCATATTGCTTTGCTTGTCATTGCGGCTCTCGTGTTTTGTATGTTTGTTTTTAGATTTCTAATTAAATCACTCTTAATTGTTATATAAAAGTAGTGAAATGTGATTGAACACTATTTAGTGAATACATTTTGTGAAAATGCCACCGAAAAGAAGGTTTATCACATGTGAAATTTGTGGAAATCGAGCTAGTCATGAAAATTGCGATAAAGGATGTTTATGGCGAAATATCTCTCGGATGAAGGCCGATAAGTATTGCCTTAGATTCTTTTAGCCATATTTAAGTGCAGAGTGCTTAATAAATAAACAAAATTAGATATTTTACATCTATTTTCATTGTGTACTAGGGATGTACTGTAACTATCGATAACTACAGGCTTATTTGTTTATCAGTGGAAATAATTAAACAAAATAATTCGAATTACGTGACAAGTTGCATGAAATATGATCATAAAAATACTTCGTACCTACGTTTCAACTGAAAAGTTTACTGCCATCCATACCAGAACATGTGAAGATTCTTACATTTATTTGTTGACTTATTTAATATTTTGATATAAGAAAATATATCTCTGTTGTAATTATAAAATATTTTCAGATGCAGACAGGGGGCCAAGTCTCAAAAGAAGATCTAATAATGCTAGTAAAACAATGAATAATTACATTAAAACAAAAATATTGTTATTTTATTTCGGGTTCACATTTAAGTCCAACCTTGTATTAACACATTTAAATAAATATCCACTGTACAACATAGGACTTCAACGTCGACTCAATCCTAAACCAAATTTTGATTACAAAAATTGTTGACATGAGCCTATATTCCAACCCAGTCCATTTTATCGATGTCGATAAAAATCGCAAGCGTATAGCCTACTACACTATTTTTAGTCTGTTAGATTGGTACTACTGCTGTTTGACGGTTTCTTGACATACATGATGGTATGAGTGTGCCATGCAAATTGATTCTATAGGGAATATGCATGAATTTTAATTTCTGCTTTATTAAAAGCTTATTCATGTAACAAACAGTAGACAAAAAGAATTTTCCGAATAACTATAAAAATACCCAAGATATAAGCCATCAAAGATTTCATTCTATCTCTTTCTAGCAAAACAGAATTTAATATGGAGTTTATATGACCGTAGTGGACTGTGACGTAACAGTCTATGTCGGACCTCTCTGTCAAATCGCTGTCTAATTAGTAATTTAAAATGCTTATATCATACGTATTTCTTGGCCGATTTTAATTTTAATTTCACATTATGGAATAGTTTTTACGGTATTTTGATATTTCGTTAAGAAAAGCGATGAAAAAATTCATGCATGTTCCCTATTGGCTAGTATGAGAGTACCGCCTCTTAAAACGAAGTGGTTATATTCTCTTTGGTAAATAATGGCAAAAAAGTATTGTTCTGTTTTTGGATGCCTCAACAGTTCATCAAATCCAGCAATATCGTTATTCCTGATACCATCACAAGGGGAACGGTAAGAAATATTAATTAATGATGAAACGCGACGAATTTCAAGTTACTAACATCGACTATATCGAGCTTTAGAAAAAGATCGCATGAATTGTAAAATGGGTTTTTCAATTTGTAACCAAATGAAAGAAATAGAATTCTTGTTTCCTAGTCCATGCATTCCTAGAATTTGTTTGCAAAAGCTATTTATTAGAATGAGGATCTATTTTACTTTGAAATCAAATAACAAGGCCTTCCGAACCTCTCGTAATCGACGAAAGTATTTCTCTGTGTGTAATTTGTAACGTATTGTATCCATATCCATACTATATTATAAATGTGAAAGTGTGTCTGTCTGTCTATTACCTCTTTACGCTTAAACCACTTAACCGATTGGAATACAATTTGGTATGGAGATCGTTTGAGTCCATGGGAAGGACATAGCCTACTTTTTATTCCGGAAAATACCCTTATCCGCGATAAATGAATTAAAGGTTGACGAAGTCGCGGGCAAAAGTTTGTTTTATTTTAGGTATATCCCGATCTTCCGTAATGAAAATACGAAGTGAAGGTCAGACGTCAGCTGTATTTTCTTCGCCTAAAAAAAACAAAACCTAAAACAAAAAAAAAATCTGGATGAATTTGACCTATGTGCACAAAATACAAGAATTCTATGCCGTCCGAAAAGAAGTACCAAGTGCGTAAAACTGTTGAAGATGAAATATAACGCGATTATTAGTGTTAATAATAAATGAATAAATTAAAATCGTAATTTGTGGTCTTATTGTCTCTATTTTAAACCGACTATAGTTTAATTTTAATGGAAATTTACAATATTTATATATATAACTAGAAGATGCCCGCAACTTCGTTCGCAGAGGAGAAAAAGTCATAACCCCTCGTTTTTTCTTCAGCGCAGTCGAGTAAAAAGTATCCTATAACCATCTGGAGATACCCATCTACCCGTGTACTAAAAATAGTCGAAATCTGTTTTGCCGATTACAACGACAGATACAAACATACATAAAATCCAAAAAAAATATTTCAACACATAACAATCAATTTTTATTTAATATTTTCAATGTAAAGACATTTCATTTTTACAACTTTATAATAGTAATAGATTATCCACATTTCATTTCACAATACATAAAAAATGTGGATAGTTATATATTGGTATATATAAATATTGTAAATTAAACTTTATTTTATTTCATCAATAATCTATATTAACATATTATAATACTTCTACACTTGCCAATTTGCAGCGCACGACTTATGTTTCATCCGGTATACTTAGTGTTGCTATAATAATTGCTAATTTAAATTTTCCCCAAGGCAGGTATTTTATTTTCCTGGTCGGGCTTTACACTAATATGTGAAAAGAAAACGTGAGACAGACATTTGCAATGACAAGTCCGCACTGTGTTAATGAAGCGTCAAATTGTTTTAAGTATTCAAATGTGGACCGTATGCCGATAAAGGTAATTTTCATTTCAGTTACAGGTATTCAACCGGTTATCCTATTGTACCGACGTAGGGTACTTTTTCCATTAATGCTCAGATTTTTATATTCGCCCTGACTGCGTACTTACCTTTGGCGTTTTGTGCAGTCAGATATTTTTAGCTCGTTGTGTGCTCAGAATTTATTGGAAATCAGCTGCTCATATATTTCCGACTAACTGGGTGTTCGGATGTTATTGGTCACATCTAGCGCTAAGAATTTATTGAAGTTTAAGACTGCTCAGAAACATTTGAGTACCTCGACCGCTACGATATATCCCATGCTGACTGTACTACACGTACTTACAAGAAAACAGTGATCAATCTGTCACCGCTAGGAAGCATACTTTCTCAGTATCGTACGGAATTCACACTCATATCAATAAAATGTACGAGAAATGTACTAAACTGTAAGCTAGTGAAAAAAAAAAGTACCTAATACACGTATTTACAAGAAAACGGCAATTCTGGCGGGCGCTATCTATTTCAGTAACAGTCTAGTTTTCAACTTTTCACAAGAAAGTTGAAAACTACTGTTTTTCTTTTCATTAGCGTACAATTCAGTACATTTTTCGTACATTTTTTTGATATGAGTTTGAATTCCGTACGATACCAAGAAAGTATGACACCGCCAGAAAGTATGCTTCCTAGCGGTGACTGATTGATCACTGTTTTCTTGTAAGTACGCGTAGTACATTCTTTTTTTCATTAGCGTACAATTTCGTACATTTCTCGTACATTGTTTGATATGAGATTGAATTCCGTACGATACCATGTCACAGCTAGAAAGTATAACATTAAATTACCGGTAATGTATGTATTAAATAAAATAATATGATTCTATGAATGTAACACTTAATTTTGCACTTTGACCGTATACACCTACCACAGGGCCATATTGTAAACCATGCACGCTGAAGCTACGATGTCACAATTTCAAGATAATCGAAAATATGACTAAATCGTATTTATTTTTTTATGACTTACGTTTTTAAGTAATACTTTTAAACATAGACATATATGGAATACTACCAAAAAAAAATACTGCTAAATTCACAGACTTTCAGATATTAATTTTTAAAAAAGGTAAGTACCGGTTCGGTACCGGTTTTTGATCAAAGTTCCCAATGTCACTTTTTAGCAATATCAAGTACGATCCTTTATTGCAGCCTGTTGGATGCGGAAGAATGCCGTCGCAGGCAAGTATTTTGTGCAAATTCAAAGTATAGAAATTTATTGAATGTACAACAAGGGTTTTCTTAATAGTGAATGTGCTACGCCTAAAATTGCCGCATACATATCTACATCGACCATTTTTGGTACACAGGTACTAGTTATGGACAAACATTTAGTTTTTCCACTATTTCCTAAAATTAGGGGTAGTAATGACGCTATTAAATTTTTGGATGGGAATTGATTTTTTTTTCAAAAGCTATCGTGTGTGGTATCAAATGAAAAAGCATTATGAGATGATTCTAGAAATATAATACACTCTTACCTTTTAGCCACCTGTTTTACAATAATCTAAAAATCATTTTCGATACATGGCAAATTTGGGCTCCCGCAGGTGTGATGTGGCTCGGTGATTTTCTCCAAAACACACTGCAAACGTTTTGTCATATCCTCATATACAACGTAACATAAATCAATTTGTAAAATAATAACTACAACATTTTTTTTAAGATTTTTAACTTTTTTTTTTCATTTTTGACCTATGTCTAAAATTGCCGCATATATAATCTACATCGAAGCCGCTTGCTACACAGGTACTTTAGACTTAAGCTTTTAATTTCTCCGATACTTCCTAAAAATGCCATATGACTTCATCAATTTTGTATGGGGTTGGATTTTTCTTCTACCAAAACCTATGGTGTGAGGTATCAAATGAAAGGGCATAAAAAGACGTTTCTGAAAATATACTACAGTATCAACTTTTAGCCACGTACTTCACAGAAATTAAAAAAAAAACTCTTCAGGTTTCATTCTTAGGGAGAGTCCTAGAGTAAATAAGTAAAAAATGAAAATCTATCGATAATCAATGAAATCGCTTAGTGTTGCGCAGCTCTAATCCCTTCGAACAACTGAGCTGCGCGAGAGCAACAGTTGTCGCGCTAATGGGGAATGAGGTGCGGTGGGGGCGGGGTCCCCTCGCTTAGCGATTTCATTGATTATACAGGCTGGGCCATACATTTTTGCAAATAGCAACAGTGTATTTTTCGGAAACTGTCAAAGTCAGTGGCGGGAAACTATAGGTCACTTCGTGCAATTTTATTTACAATGGAGCGTTACACGGGAAAATAACGGACTTTTTGTCTTAAACAACGATTCGTACGTTTTTGTACGATGCCTATTTAGAATTGAATACGGATTACGCCGAGTAAGTGAGTGTCCAAGTGTCAATTTCATTAAATTTTGGGTCGAAAAGTTCGAGGAAACTGGTTCCACAAAATATCAAACTAATAGGGCGACCACGTTCAACAAGAAATGATGAGAACATACGGCATGTTGAAGTCTCCGTAGGGAACGATCCAGAATCATCTACGCGTAAACGTTCAGCAGCTCTAGTCTCCAAGACTTCAAATGTGCAGGAGATGAAACCAAACGATTACATTTATCGTAAGTTATTGGCTGACACCTTACTGGAGCGATTCTCTAGCCTTGAGAATAGGGCTTCCATTCCGTAATTACGGAATTACGGACAATATTTGGCCTTTTTATAATAACGTTATTCAAATGTCTAATTCCGTAATAACGTAATTTTAACCGACTTCAAAAAGTAGGAGATTATGTGTTTTCCACTGTATGTTCACCGATTACTCTGTCAATTGTAGAACGATTTTCAATTTTTTTTTATTCTAAAGTGTATACTCCTGCAGTAATCTCGTTGTTACCAAGTCAGGATCTAATGATGGGATCCCAGGGAGATTGAGGGTAACCCTGAAATTTTATAGATATTTGTCGGTTTCGGTATTTTAAAAAACAAGTCAAGCATTTGCATTAAAAAAGTATGAATTGGTGAATGGAATGGAACTCATGGAGAAGACCACAGAAGGCCACCGGCACCCCTCAATGTGATTTACGGTACGGGTGGTGACAAGGTACGTATCTCAATTAAGTTAGCCAAGGGACTTCATAGTCACGATTTCAAATGCTCCTGATGAGAATGGTACTGAAGGTGAAGTTGGAACGTAGGCACCGGATCTCCGTAATAAAATAATGTACCCTAGCCGTGTTTGGGCTTGTCGAAATCGTCACGACAGGAAATTTTACAGAACGATTCACTAAAAAGTGAGAACTTGATAAAGACATTTAAAAAAGAACATAAACACAGGACCCCATGGAGTAAAAGATAAATTTAGTTTCAATTAACCTTTTTTTCAACTAAATTTATACAATAAAGGTATAGAATTAATGTTATTTTGGAGTTGATGCCACCCACAATTTTTAACTTACTAAAATCATTAACTTACTAAATTCAAGGAACTAAATCACTTATTTTTTTACTTTTAGTATTGTTTTTAAGTAATCATTTATAAAAATATTTCTGCACCGTATATTTATAAATTATATGTGCATTAAAAATATACGTGACATCCATGCAATATATTGTATTGAAGATGTTGTAATATAAGGTACTTGCGCCCAAGATGGCCCGGTTCTTAAGATGGCCCACTTCCATCTTTTTGCTTCAAATTCTTTGGTTTTGTTATAAAATTGCTGTTTATCTCTGGTACCTTAGTAGGTATAACACTGCAATTTTATTTACCGAACATGGGCGCGAAATTTAAACTCATTCGAACTTTAAAAAATACAAAATAATTGATAGTGGGCCATGTTAAGAACCGGGCCATCTTAGGCGCAAGTACCTTAACATTATTTAAAAAAAAAAAAAAAAAACAGGCAACAATGACTGCTTTTACTGATCGATTGCTAACTCCCTGTTTTATTACAGATTTGAGTAGTTCACATTACAAATATCAAACGAAAATAAGGCTTTTTCATCAAATGAAAATGAAAATAAAAAATATACCTATCTGCCTATACTTATGGAGTTCGTAATTGAAGGCATTTTTATTAATTGCTCCAGTGTTGTTGTAGTGCACTTTTACCCCAGATTTATTGTGTTGTTTTACTTGGTTATATTTGGTGAATTCAGTATATTTGTTAAATGCGATGTGTACCATACTACCGTATCGTATATTGTAATCAAATCGTGTTTCATCAGTCATTTAACATTTTTCTCCTCCTTTCCTGACTAGATATTAGCAGGAAACATGGAAATTCGATAATAATGCAATAATATAGTGCCGTAGGCAAAACAAATTTTTTTTACAAAGACTAAATACATCTTAGATCAATTACGTAATTACGTAATTTAACTTACCAAGTCCGGTACTGATTACGTAATTGAGATATCCGTAATTTTGGAAACCCTACTTGAGAATGTATTGTTTACGGTGAGGCCCATTTTCATATCAATGGGCACGTTGATACATAGATAAAGGATTTGAAGTAGCGATATCAATATTAATATGCAACTAGTGCAATTTGTTAAATGCATGTCATGTTATATATAGTCTATTATTATTACACCGCACACGGCAATCTTATCTAAATAATTAGATTAAATGAATGTTATTTTTGCAAGAAACTACATTTAAAAAAAAACTATTTTTTTCTAAATAAAGGAGTTTATATACAATTCAAAGGAAGTAGTTACTATTTATTACGTACCTACATGATAGTTCATGTCAACAATGTCACTTAAATATAATAAAACTCGACTGCACACTCACTCATTGTTTATCTCTCGAGGTTATTTGCTATCGAATATTGTTATTAATAATTCGTAAAATTAGTGGCACTTTACAATGCCTAAAACAAGCAGTTTAGAACGATAAATACAAGACTTTCCCGAATTAACATTTAATAGTACAGAATTATATTGCAAAAGTAATAAATTATACCAGTCATATCCATATTAATATTGAAACCGCTACTTCACATCCGCTCTCTATTGATAAACACAATTGTCGATTTTGGAGCAGAGAAAACCCTCGCATTAAACACCAAAAGCCACTTCATTCGCCTAAAACTACAGTTTGGGTTGCACTATCAGCAAAAGGCATAATTGGTCTGTATTTCTTTGAAAATAATCGATGAAGCAACGTAACGGTGGATGGAGTGGAATACGTGAAGATGTTGCGAGATTTTTTGGCAACAAAGTTGCATGAATTTGAAGGTTACAACAGCAGAACATGGATGCAACAAGATGGAGCAACATGCCATTCGTCAAACATGAGTTTACCGGTAGTGAAAGAAATGTTTCTGAAAAAGTTGATTTCTCGCAGAGGTAAGATCCCATGGCCGCCACGGAGCCCGGACCTAACACCTTTCGTTTTTTTTTGTGGGGATATTTAAAGAGTCGAGTGTATCTTAATAGCCCGATGGCAATACCCCAGTTAAAACAAAACATTCAGAATGAGATAGCCGCGATCCCTCGCAGGATGTGTCAGCGAGTTGTCCAAAGTTTGCGTAGTCGATTGCAGGAGTGCCAACGACGAGACAGAGGACATATGGATGATGTTATTTTAAAAAATAAATTGCAGTTATCTGTCACTAGGTTAAATGAATAAAATATAGAAAAACATTGTATAGTTTAATTTTTATCGATGTTTCAAAAGTGCACCGGCACCTTTTATGCAAGTAGGCTAGAAGTAGGAACCGACAGCCATATACTATTTCGGTTTGATATGTATATGTTTCTGGATCAAGAAAGTAAAAAAATTATGGTCGCTTCGGAAAACCGATTGACCTATCCAAATCAGAAAGAAATATTATTTTCAAATAGATTCATGCAAATAGATTAAACACACCACTTTCGGCATCACAAGAGAAACCTTTTTTACTTTAGCGTAGTCGGATAAAATGTATCCTATAACTATTTTGGGATGCTCTGCTACGTTTACGTGCATAATCAAATAGAATATATTAAGCCGATTTGGTGTGATATTGCCTCGACGCCACATACAAACAACATCCAAAAAGCAAAAAAAAAATCGAATAGTCCGTAACATTTTTTTTTTAAGTATTTTCTATGTTGAGACTAGACATGTACGTCGACCACATTTTACCCGGCGGCGGTGCGCCGGCTCATATTGACTCGGCGGCGGCGTAAAAAATATCGTATATTTTAATCTAATTCTATAATGATATTTAAAAAATGATCCCATCTAATTCAAGTTTAAGAAAAAAATAACACCTTTTTTACAATTTTTATTAGAAAATCCTACAAATTTCATAATACTAAACATAGCTCTAAAGTGTTTGCAAGGAACCTGTCTATTGGGCAAAGCCAGCTGACGAAGCTAAAGACAGAAGACGGCAGTGTAGTGTCGACGAAGCCTGATGTGTTGAGAGAGATCGAGAGGTTCTATGGGCAGTTATATACCTCGGCTGCCAAACCTGTTCATAACTTGGCCAAAGACCCGAGAGACAAGCTTACCCGACACTATATAGTTGAATCATCGAGAGCGTGGAATTGCATATGTAGTAGTATTGTTTGTTTACACGCATTCTATATTTGAATTTTCTATTTTCTTGTACTATCAGCATACAAAGAGGTTGTTATATATATATATATATATCGAAGAACTAAAAACAAAAATAATGTCAGTGTGGAATTGTCAATATTATTTACGTTGTGCGTATATTTTTACATCTGATTTGATTGTATTCTCAATTAATTATTGTGTCCGCCCGTACGACTACGAATAATTTCTATATTTAAAAAAAATATGGCTGTAAGTAATTTTGGTCCTATTGAGAGTCAAAGTAAGCAAATAATTTTCAACTGTTATAAATATTTTGTAAATGAACTGACGAAAAATTTAAACTTGCCTTACACCGCTGCCCAGTTAGTTAAAAAAGCTACAGGTGTTTGTCTCTCTACTGTTTATAACATTGTGACTGAGAGCAACAGCGAGAAATTCGCAACAACAAAGAAATTCACCTCCCCGAAAAATAAAAAGTTGCGTCCTTGTCCGTCATCAGCAGTAGACGATTTTGATCAGGAAGTCATCCGGAGAACTATATACAATTTTCATCTGTCCCATAAGCAATTTCCAACCTTAAAGGGACTCCACTCTGTGTTAAAATCCGATATAGATTACAAATTTGGCATTTCCACCTTACGAAAACAAATACAAAAATTAGGATTTAAATGGAAAAAGACCGAGGACAACCGAAAAATATTAATGGAAAAAGACAATATACGACTGCTAAGAATAAATTACCTTATCAAAATTGGGGAATATTGATCTCAAGATAGACCACTAGTTTATACTGATGAAACCTACATCCACACTTCACATGTGTCCGGAGAAGCTAGGACCGATGGAACAGAATTTGGTGTAAAAAAACAAATCAGTACAGGCCAGCGGTTAATAATAGTGCACGCAGGAGGAAAAGATGGTTTTATTCCCAACGCTTTGTTAATGTTTAAGGCAAACCAAAAAACGGGAGATTACCATGACCAGATGAACTTTGTCAACTACGAAAAATGGTTAAAAGAAAAATTAATACCGAACCTCAAAACGAATAGCGTACTTATCGTGGATAATGCGTCCTATCACAACAAACTTTTGAATCGTGCTCCAACGTCAAATTCTAATAAACAAGAAATGATGGATTGGTTGACAGAACACAACATTTCGTATAACCGGTTGATGTACAAAACCAGTTTGTATGAATTAATTAAACAAAATAAAGAGCGGTTTCGCGAGTACCACATAGATGCAATTTTAAAAGAACATGGCCACTCCGTATTACGATTGCCACCGTATCACCCGACATTCAATCCGAACGAAAATATTTGGTCCATGGTAAAAGGATATGTAGCAAAAAGAAACGTTTCATTAAACATGCAAGGCATTATGAGTTTAGCAACTGAACGAATGAATACCATCACTGCTGAGGACTGGGAAAATATTTGTCACCACGTCGAAAGTGAAGAAAATAAATATCGATGTCAGGAAGGAGAAATGGATCAAATAACAGACAATTTTATTATCAATACTTATGACAGCTCAGATGAAGAACATGATAGCGAATAAAAGAAAAAAAACAGAGGACTACTACTTATTCCACTTCTTGGGTATGTCATTTTATTAAGTTAAGAGAAAATTATTCTCCTTTTGTTGCAAACGGTACAACCACTACAAATGCAATTCCATCTTCTCGATAATTCAACTATACCTACCGAAGATATCCCGGACATCAGCCTGTACAAAATCTCGTAGGATGGGGCCCTAACAGGAACAGCTCAAAAATAAAAGGCGACAGGTGATGACAGAATTATGTAAGCGGGCGGATCACCGGTACTTAAGGTCCTTCAAAAGCTCTTCAATACCGTAGTGCTCGAAGGCAGCACGCCGGAGGCATTGGACGGGAGTGTGGTGGTGCTAATTTTCTAGACTCTGCTCAAGAATTTTAAACCCATCTCGCTTCTGAGCCATGTTTACAAGCTGTTTTGCAGGGTCATCACGAATCATCTCTCAAGCAGGTTTGATGAATTCCAGCCTCTCGAACAAGCCGGGTTTCGCTTCAGTACCATAGACCACATACACACGCTGCGGCAGGTTATAAAGAAAACCGAGGAGTATAATCTGCCACTTTGCTTAGCGTTTGTGGACTTTAAGAAGGCTTTTGATTCCGTCGAGACATGGACAGTACTGCAGTCTCTCCAGCAATGCCAGATCGACTCGGTAAATCGAGGTGCTGAGGAGTGTTTACAACAACGCCAATATGTCGGTCCGAGTACAAGATCAGTTTACGGAAGCGATACCGTTCCGGAGAAATGACAAGGTGATGTAATATCTCCGAATCTCTTCACCAAAGCAATGGAAGACGCCCTAAAACTCTTGGAATGGCAAAGATTCGGCATCAACATTAATTACGAGTACCTACATCACACACCTTTCGGTTTGCCGACGACATCGCGGTCATGGCAGAAACGCCGGAGGATCTCGGTATGATGCTCGAAGATCTTAACAGAGTATCCCAACAGGTGGGCCTTAAGATGAACATGGACAAGACGAAAATCATGTCGAATGTCCATGTAGTGTCCATCCCAGTATTGATTCGTAACTCAGTCCTCGAAGTTGTCGACGAATACTACGCCTATCTAGGACAAACAATCGAGTTAGGCAGGTCCAACTTCCAGAAAGGGATTAATCGACGGATCCAACTCGGATGGGCAGTGTTTGAGAAATGTCTTCTCGTCTAGGATACCTCAGATGAAAGTCTTCAACCAGTGCGTATTACCGGTGATGACCTACGGTGCAGAGACGTGGTCTCTAACTATGGGCCTCGTAAGTAAGCTCAGAGTCACTCAGCGAGCTATAGAAAGGGCTATGCTTGAGATCTCTCTACGAGATCGAATCAGAAATCAGGAGATTCGTAGACGAACCAAAGTCAGCGACATAGCAAACAGGGTAAGAAAACCGAGTGACAATGGGCAGAAAGGTTCTCGAGTGGGGACCACGTACCGGCAAGCGCAGCGTGGGAAGGCCACCCGCAAGATAGTCGGACGACCTGGTTAGGGCTGCGGGGACTCGCTGGAGACGGGTCGCCTCTATCCAGTACATGTGGAAATATGTAGAGGAGGCCTGTGTTCAGTGTGGACGTCCTATGGCTGAAATGATGATTATGATGGTTAAAATCCTCTTAGCGGCTAGATTGGCTAGTAGTCATCGTAAAATAGAGATCAGTGTTCATCAGTCATCAGTAGGAATGTCAATCAACGTTTTTTCGCATCGTATAACTCACGGTGTAGTTACCTAATTTATTTATAAATTATTTATTTTAATTTTGTTTAAAGAGTTTTTATTTAACATGTCACTCGCCATTTTGATATTCAGGCGCAATACTCACACATAAGGCACGGACTGACAGTACTTACTAACAACCTTGACGCGACGCGAGTTGCCAATCCACGTCTAGTACAGACATTTAATTTTTACAACTTTATACGTAAAAAAAGATGCAAATTTATTATACGCAAAATATGCATCCATCGTGCATGTAAATAACACACACAATTACACATTAGCACACCAACGTTGTTTTTTAAATTTATCTTAGCCGTACCATTATCACTACATAGTATAAAACAAAGTCGCGTTCTCTGTCCCTTATGTATGCTTAAATCATTAAAACTACGCAACGAATTTTGATGAGGTTTTTTTTTAATAGATAGAGTGATTGAAGAGGAAGGTTGATATGTATAATAACATCCATTAAATAGTGGAGAAATACTATTATTTTCGAGGTTTCTAATGTGATGTCGTAAATAATTTCATTTTTTCCGCTTCCATTGCAAACGCAGGCTGAACCCTACGAGATTTATCAAAATAATGTACTAAGTATTGTACACATTGAAAAGGTCTACAGAAAACTCCGTGATGGTATTATTAGATGGTCTATCTCTTATGGATATCTCACACCAACATTTTTTTGTCATTTACTTTCTACGACAAATAATGGCTAATTTTCGAAACAATTTTAACCAATACAGCATATAATCCTTATCCAATTAAATACCTGAAATACATTGTTGATTTAATATAGATCTATATGGCCCTTTACAGCATATGATTTAAATGAATATTTTCGAAGATATTACAGATTTAAAAATTGCGGGACGTAGCGTTTGCGGCGGTACCGGCCGGCCGGGTTAGTATTTAGTATTAACATTGCACCCGTGCGAAGCCGGGGCGGGTCGCTAGTTATTAATAAGATAGGTTTCAATAAAGAATCGTAGGTACTTTATATTGCTAAAGAGTGACATTGAGAACTTTGACCTAAAACCAGTACGTTTTTAAAAAAATAATACCTCTGAAAGTATGTGAAGATTAAGAGAGTAGTAAGAAGTTTTTGTGGCAGTAGTCCATATATATAGCTATGTTTTAAAATAAAAATATATTGCAGATAAGTACTAAAAATTAAGTCACAAAAAAATAAATTCTATTTAGTCATATGTGATGATCCATAGCAAAATGGTCCTTATGGCAGGTATTGAGTTACGTATAGATCCATAAACTACTTTATATAGGCTACCTTAAACAAAAAAAAAACATAACCCTAAGTGCCAATCCTTTTTTTTAAGAGTCATCAAACCTAGACTTCCAAAAATGCACTTTTGAGAAAAAGATAAAGAGTTTGAGACTCATTTAAAGTATGTTCCCGTTGGAAGTGACATAGATGATGGTTGATTATGAATCCTGAGGTGTTCTTTAGAAAACAAACAAAGATTTTTCAATTCCACCACCATGTTACAAAAAAAATGCACTCGATCAGAGCAAGGCGCTGATATTAAGAAATTAAGAAAAATGACAATCTGTGTACTATATTTTGTTATCTTTGTCATAGTACAGTTACTTGCATAACTGAACCAATGTTCAACACTCTTAACATGCTACTTTAATTATTTCAGAAAAGGTAAAATACTAAGCTTTTTTTTAATTATTTCTTGAAAGGAGAGTAAAAAATACATGGAACAAATATTGGAGCTACAAAGAAGTGTTTAAAAGCGAGATGCCAATAGAGTTAAAAAAGAAAGTTATGGACACCTGTCTTATTCCATGCTTGACTTACGCGTGCTAAACCTGGAAATCCACCAATATTGTGAAAAACAAAATAACTACTTGCCAGAGGGGTATGGAACGCAGCATGTTAAACATAATGAAAATTAAAAAAATAAGACACGCAAACATAAGATCCAAGACAAAAGCATTAGACGCTCTTACTCATACTCAAAAATTAAAATGAAAGTGGGCTGGGCATGTAGCCAGATTTAAAGACCTGCGGCGGACTATAACAGTCACCAAGTGGAAAGGCCCTCAGGGCAAACGACACAGGGGAAGACCGCACGCATTTTGGGCCGATGACATAAAAAGAGTCACTGGCCCACAATGGCAGAGTATAGCTCAAGACAGAGAAAAGTGGCTATCTTTGGAAGAGGCCTTTACCTGAGAGGGGTTCCATACAGTTATTTAATAGCAATTAAGTAACTTTTTGTTTTTAATATAAGATATTAACATTAGATAATTACATTTAGATAAGCAACATTAGACAAGTTTAGATATTAAGTACTTAATACAAAAGTAATGTATATTTTGCCATATTCTAGTAAGGAAATAAAAGTCTTTTCATTTTATTTATTTATTATCCAACTTAGCGTTGAATCAATTTTGCACAGACTTCTTTCAGTGAAGATTAGTAAAATTAATAGCAGAAGACAAACTTTTGGCTGATCTTTGTTTGTGTTGATACCTGTTGTGTATCCATTTGAACAGTTTAATTAATTGATTGCATTGTATAATCTAAATTTATGATTTGCATTTTGAATGCAAAATTGTAAAACTTCCTCCTTTTGTTTTAGCCGGAACTTTATTTTTTCTCAGGCAAAACCAGTTTTAAAAAACCATATAAAATTGTAAATTAATATCATCTTTAAACTGTTTATCAATTGTTTAAAACAATAACGAAGTTTTGTAGTAATTATGTACAGACTTAGTCCGCCGCAAAATGAACTATGAACCAATTTGTTCGAATTTTTCTTTGATTCAGTTTTACAACACACTACACATCGCCAATAACTAACGTCAAAAATGTTTCTAATTTAAGTAATTGCACACAGTGAAGGAAAAAAACATAGAACGCGAGCTTCATATAAAATTGCAGTACAAAACGGGGTAAATATTCTGAATCTGCATGCGTGTTATGTGACCAATAAGAGATGGCCAAATTTTCGAAACAGTTGTGAAGCGGCATTCATGGAGTAATGTTCAGCATTTAAATGTAAATTTGATTGTCATCGACTTATTTACATTGTACTAAGGTAGTATTGACTCATTTTTGCACATTACTGTAGGTCTAGGTACCTACCTACCGTATACTATAATAATAAATATTCGATACCTAGGTAAACTTGTTAGATAAAAGTAGACACTAGAATTGGAAATGTATGTATAGTAAACTATGTAAGTAGGTATATATTGTGTGTAGTTCACTTACCTTAGTTAAAAAAAATTGAAAAAAAAAAACCTATGAATGATTGACTTGAAGAAATTTAAATATGAAATGTTGATTGCGTTAGTATTTAGCGTTCCGTACCCAAAGGGTAAAACGGGACCCTATTACTAAGACTCCGCTGTCCGTCCGTCTACGATATAAAAAAGTGCACTCGCAAAAGAGCGTATCTTCATGGCGCTTACGTCCTTTTGCTGAGAAGCGCTGTTTTTTTTGCAATAACTCAAAAACGGTATATTCGATCATATTCAAAAGAAGTTTTGTTGAAAGTATTTATTAAGCTTTATCTTTGTGGTACCGGCTTATACAAGACATCTATACTTCAAATTTCATACATCTTATCGTTTTTGAGTAAAATTCCTGGACAGACGGATGACGAAACTGTAAGACTAAGGGTTCCGTTTTTTCCATTTTGGCTACGGAACCCTAAAACTGGACTTTTCCACCCAACTTTAAAGGCTCATAAAACAAGCTACACGTAAGGACGACACGAACAAAATTTTTTTTTCGTTCGTTTAACGTTTTCATCCGTATCTGTATATAACAGAAGGTAGTAGTGACAATGGAAAAATTAAAGGAATGTTCGTGGTGAGTCTTTTATTGTAGTACCTATGGTCGTAGTTTATACGCACAAGTAGCTCATACATGGCACTGGTGTATTACAACTGTCAAAATTCAGGAAAAATGTTTTTATCGCTTTAAAATGTCTTGTACAATAAACCTATGCCATTTATTAATACAGGCGTAAATTAGGTTACATACATAATTACAATTACATATTGAACTCAATAAATACTAATGTTCAAACTTATGTTCACGATCACGACTTGTTAATTCATTTCATTCTCATAACGTTACAAGTTATTATTGATACTGAATAACTTTGCTTAAGTCCTTGAAGATTACATTTTAACATTTCTACATTATTGCACAAATACTCTTGTAAGAGGTTGGTGCAGCATGTAGTGCTTAACTAACGTAGGCCATTATATCAGTGGCTTAAAAAATGACAAATAACATTAAGACTTAGGCCGCATCGCTCAAAGATTCTGACGCAGTCGAGGTAACATCGGTGGGCCCCAGGGAGGCCGACTGAGTACATCTCGAAGCGTACGATTACTGTTGCGCACTTGAGTGGAGGCTATCAGCGAAGAACGCTGATAATTGCTGACTGTACTTTACATGACTGCGAACGCATTATGTTCTGTACACTCAAAATAATACAGTTAAGTACATACGTGTATTAGTTGTATGTTGCTTAGATCTAGACAGCCTCTACTGATGTCAATACATCGGCTAACTGATATAAAATTGCAGTGAGAGCATACATAGTATAAAAAAGCAAAGGCTTAAATTGCACCAACCTGGAACCATTGCAGTACCTACGTAGCGTTAATTGGTCACTTCATATTGTCAAAAGAGTATTCTACTCGATTCTAATTTGTCTGTTAAATTCTATGTACAACGGAACGGAGAGACACGCCACGACCGGGACGCCCGATTGAAAATGTAAATATCTTTTACTTTTATTATATAATTCTCACTTTCATTCCTGCATTCATACTAACACTTAAAAGTAATAAAATTATCGAGAAATTGCAAGGGTTTAAATTAAACCAGAAACAATAGCATCATTCGGCACAACTTAAAATAAAGGAGAAAGTCGCAGATTACTAATGCATTATTGAAAGACGATTCAATAATATATATATAACATATATACTATAACAAATTGACCTCACCTTTTGCCCTCATTCCTTGAGGCATAGGATTATATTGAAAATTGTGCAATAAAACAAGAGAAAAATTAGTTTCATAATACAGCGCATTTACAAATATAATGTTCCGATAGACTTTGTAAACTTAATACTAGGTAAATGCTTCACGTTTACATTAACATACACTGACTTGAGGTACCCTTCCGTAATACAGAGCTGAGTAGGGTCGCGCGAGAGCCCCTCGCCGGACGCTACTGAAACATACCTTCCGAAATGCGGAGCCGAGTAGGGTCGCGAGAGAGCCCCTCGCCGGACGCTACTGGAACATACCTTCCAAAATAATACATCCGATTCATCGTTTCTCATTCAATAATCATAATAAATATGAAATAATAATGACGAATTGTACATTTTATAAAAAATACACATGTGCAACAAAAAAAGCAATAAAATATACTAAATTACAATAATCTTAACATTTGATATACTATGAAAAATAATGTTTATATATATATATAAAAAGCAAGTGGTAACCTCCTCTCCCTCCCACCTTCCAAAATAATTACTGAATAATTTGAGGCGTTCACCCCCAGTCAAAGGATATATTGTATTTATGTGTAATATTTTATTATCGTAATTTTACGCCCACTGACAAAAAATATTTATAAAACGTAATTAAAAAACATTTGATACAGATAGATTATAATATGTATAATAAATTCTATAACCAATTCAAGCTACTATTGGAAAATAATAAGAACATGCCTGCTATCTGAAATATATAAATGTAAAAAATACTGAAAACGTTCGTTTGGCTGTCAATAAATAAAACCCAGTTAAAACAATAAATGTGGGTAAAGGTAACCCTACACCGAAGCTATTTTACATACTATAACGTATACATTATGTCGACCACTTTTATACCCACTATTTAGAACATTACAACCGACTTCAAATAATCATGACAAAATAATAAAAAGGGGAATTATTCAGATCGGTCCACGGCCTGCAAAAATGATTTTCCATTTTTGAAGTCGATTATAAAAAGATTCTGTTGCATTAGTTCGGTGCGGAGGTCCACTACGTCATACACGTAAACTAAGGCTCATTCCATGTAAATATCACTTATTCAAATAAGCGCTGAAACTAATTAGGATCAATAAGATTTGATCACAGGTAGTGCCAGTTATATTGTAGTTAGTTATAAAGTTGGTATTAATGCATACTTTGAAGAAATCCTCTTATTCTCCAGATAAACTTTTCTTTCACCAAGTATCATAAATATAAGAAATATTATTTTATTTCCATATCTTGTTAATTTCACATCCTAGTATTGATGTGTTTCTGCCTTCCTGTTCTCACTAGCTATCTTCATATTAAAGGTAATGAACTGGCATAGATTTGCTGGACCACAATTACAGGGTTCTAAGTTTCACTTTTAGAGAATTGTACTTTGAACATTGTCATAGTGACGCTTTGGGCTTGTAACTACTAAATTGCATTTTACCTCTTCATCAGTATTTCCGGATCTCAAAACTTCTTGGTTTCAAAATACCTAAATTGCAGAATGCCTAATATTTTTTCTTAAAACATCGGAATCTTAATATGCCCGAATTTCAAAATAGCTTAGTCTCATAATGCCTAAACTTCAAAACACTCATGACAAAACAAATTATTCTGTATTTATTATCCAACTGTCATTCAGAATCTGAAGGAATTGTGCGTGTCAATCTTTAGGTATTTAGAAAATATGACGTTTTAGGTCAGTCATAATGAATTTAGTTCATTTTAAGAATGAGACAATTTGACATTTAGGTATTATGAGCTCATGGTAATTGGAAAATTAGGGGTATTAATGAATAAGGTATTATGAAATCTAGTGGTTTTAAGCCCAAAGCATAGTGACATACACCGTGTTTTTTTTTTTCATTTCCGTTAACTTTAAGGGAAGATTCTGCAGGTCAAATAGAGTTCATTCGTTCTATTTTTGAGATATTCAATAAATAATTTTAATGGCTCAACCAGTGTAAAAGGTACTAGTATTTATCTTTTAAACTTCGGTTGTAAAGAGTTTTTAATTCATAGCTATTCGCTACAAAGAGATTATTGGAGCGAGTTCGTTTAACATTACATACTTTTTCTTTTATTATGTCTCAACATCAATGCCATTAAGTCGTGGTGCCCAGTGCGCCCGATGTCTTCCTCATACGAGTATAGCCGAAAGACGATGGGTGTTCGGATTGGTTCCGCTTTTTCCCGAACTGTCTGTTATGTGAAACGACCAATTAAATTCCAATCGAGGACGTTGCCATAGTCACGTTATAACAATGATCGCTAGTTTACAGTTGCTAGATCTGTGATTGGTCGTTGTGTTCTCTCGGCATCCCCGACAACACCCGAATGTCAGAAATGTAAATTATTAGAAATTACTTCCAAAAAATAATCTCACTTCCCACTAATCTGTCAGAGGTAGATAAAAGTAAATAAAACAAAGAAAAAAGAAAAATCGAATAAGCAAGTTTTTGGGATTTGAACCTAGGACCCCACACTCCATAAGCAAACTATCTACCACTAAGCTACTAAGCTTTATGTTGGCATGTGCTGTCATGGATGAAATTTAAACTTTGTCATACTTGACACTAACTTTTGTGTATATCTAAGGGACCTTTACACTGCAATATTGATATATTATGTATGAAAACAAAAAAAAATCGGTTGCAAAAAGCAATATACCAGGTAGCTTCTGTTAATGTACCGAGCAACGTGTTGAATTTATCGGAAATAAAAAAAAAATACGGTGTATTTTCTAAATGTAACTGCCATGAAAATGTAACATCGAACCCTGTAATATTGGGCCAGCGAATTGTAACAAGACCTAACGTATTCTACAATGTACATTTTACAAGATCTTCTAACTTTAACTGCCAGTCTTCGTTTGCAGGCTTGCAGCTATATCAGTTACGTCAAAATATCTAAGAGATCTATCTACTTCTATCGGTCCTAGAGTCCATCTCTTGATGACGGCACAGTCGAAAGAAACACGTCAATAAGAGATTTCGTCGCTAATTAATAATAAATAACACCACTACATGTTACATAGGACTTCTTAAAATACTTTAATTACTGGACTGCACTCTTAATTAATCTCTTCATGTAAAAATATGATCACTTTATTTTCGGCAGCCATTATACAGATAAAATATTGCTCTCTAATCTCGTTACTATTTAACTTAATGCCGCGGCCGCTTTGTGAAAGGGCGTGCTATAACAGAGCAGTTAGCGGCCGTTCCACCAAACTTGCACGGGATGACAACAGCAACAGCTTCGACACACGAAGGATCGTTGCCGTGACGAACGGAACAGCCAGCTCCTAATGTCTGCAGGGACAAGTAACACCCGACCGGCTTCTGGTTCATCATCATCAGTCGCTTTAATACTGACTGTCATGCTACTATAAACCTATTTATTGCTATCACGGAACACGACGTGAAATATCTGATTGGTTCCTATGTTTTGGAGTGCCAAGGTTTTGGAGAACTAATGAAGTATATGAAATAAAGTCGAAGGCCAAATTCTGTTATCTTGTCAGAACAAATTATAAAAACTAATTCTGAGAAAACATCTGTGCCGGTCAATTTTTAAGGGTCCACCATTTCTTTAGGCAACTGAGTAACGTCAAGATACGCGAGCGTAATACATTTACAGTGTTTTGCAAAAAAGGCACGCCTCGTGAATAGTCGAAGGACTCCAGGCTTATGCACTCTGGATAAAAAAGGTAAGCTTTTAGATCTACAGTACCATTGTTGATTGATCGACTCGCACTCGGTCCAAATAAGAAGACTAAGATGTAGTCGTTTCCATGGTTTACTATCTGTTCTGTTGTAAAGGAAAGAGCGTGCGAACAGTAGGCACTATTAATAGTATATTCCCACTCGTTAACGCCTTCCTTGCGGATTTGCAAAGGTCATGTCGGGAACGTGACGGCTATGAAAGCTACCTTAAAATATATAAAAAGTCCGAGCATTAACTACCAATACAAAGGCCAAGTAATCAAATATTCACATACCAAAAATTTAGTTCCTAAATTTCTTAGAAGTATGAAAATAATTGCGTCACGTACCCGACATTCTGGTCGAATGCACCGGTACCCGTGGAAACTAGAAACAAAGTTCCTTTCTACGAGGTTCGTTTTAACTTGGACGTTAGCAGTTATTTCAAATGAATATCATGAAAATAATGAATCACGAATGGCAAATACGTCAACTGTTGTGACGACGTTACTGTTACTATTTTATGATTGCAAACGGCATGCTGATAAAAATCAGTTCACTACGTCAGTACACAATATTAAAATAAACTATCAACTTAAATAAGATACCGAAGCTATGTACTCCACTTTGTCTTATCTTGTGATAGAAGATGGACTTTGTTTCCCGATTGTATGTTACTCAATTGTTCCATAAAGACTTCGGTATGACATTTAAAATATAAACATGCGATAATGGGCAATAAAACGGATTTAGCTATCAGTCTAATTCATTGTCTGGAAGTACTGAATGTTTATCACAATAAAATCCATGTAAATGAGTCAAGAGCTTAACATAAATGTTTTTAGTGTAGGTGAAATGTATGTATTGTTACATTGTAAGTTTGTGGAGCGTTAGTCTGGACGCGGTAGGCACTGAGCGCGCTAAAAGCGCTGGGGCGCAGCGGGCGCCGGCAGCCGGTGCTAATGGCCTTTGGCGGCTTCCTTCGCGGCCATGATCACAGGCGTCAGTGACGCGAGAGGTCGAGCCAACTTCAGGAACGGATGCTGGAACAAACGCACATTTATATTAAATATTACTAATAACAGTTTGGAATAGTATATCTTATAGACCTACTGGTTAACTGATGCGTCGCCCGCGGTAAGAGAGAGATACGAAAACAAAAGGTAATTATCTTTCGTCGCTACATTCTTCGATATAATGGTTAAGAAGGTAGTCCCACCTACAGGCAACACACGCTTTTTAGAGTATCTAATTTGACTCAAAAACATCTTAATAGTTCCGTTAGCCACTACCCGGCGGCGGGGGTAGCAGGTGTCAGCGTTGTTCCTGATACGGCAATTGCCGTAAATACGGCAATTGAGGTGTCGTCGGATCAAAAACATGGTATACGGCAGGAGTTCCATTACCGTATCCTACTCCTGTAATGAAAATTTATAGTCTACAAGTTAAACGTCATTTTTGTGGGAAAAATATTAATTATATTTAATAAATCTGGAGTCGAAGAGAGCGAGAATCGTATAGCGCCTACTCACTTAATCTAATGCAAAGACGGCACGATACGAACGTGGAATTTCGCGATTCTGAGTATCCCCTGCAATTATATTTCGCGACGTAGTGCTGCTGTGGAATTATTTTCTAGTTTCAATCGGGAGTCTTAAAGTCTTAACTCATTGGTAACTTCGTTACAATTTTTTGAACTTGAAGTAGATGTATTATCTCCTTCAAGTTCAAAAAATCGTAACAAATTAGTCCTTGTTATATCGACATCGACATCTGCTGTTTCTTTTTACGCATTTTTTTAGGCGTATTTATTTGATACGGCAATAATGGAAGATTTTGTTACAAAACATGGCAATTTACGGTTCGGTACACGGCAACCCAAAATTTGACGGGAACAACACTGGCAGGTGTTCACCTCATTCCTTTTTCGTGCACGGCAACAAGCGCACGCGCTCTCACCATACTGAAGTGTACTTACTATTGACGATCAAATCAGTGAATATCATCTATTCTATTATAAAGTTGTAAAAATGAAATGTCTGTACATTGAAGATATTTCCAAAAAAATGATTGTTACCGACTATTTAGAGGTCAATAAAACGAAAAATATTTTTTTGGATTTTATGTATGTGTCGTTGTGGCTTCATCACGCAAAATCGGCTAAACAGATTTCCACAATTTTTGGTACACGCGTAGCTGGGTATCTCCAGATGGTTATAAGATACTTTTTACCCGACTACGCTGAAGAAAAAACGACGGGTTATGACTTTTTCTCCTCCGCGAACGAAGTTGCGGGCATCTTCTAGTGAAATAATAAAACAAGAGAAGAAAAGCAGAGAACCTCGAGAATCTCTTCGTTAACGAGGAAGAATATTATATTCCTCATCCGACGAGGACGTAATCAAGGTAAAAAATTATCATTACTGGTCCTTACGTCTTCTTCTTTTATTGAAAAATCTGAATTAGGAGTATACTCGCTTTTGCTTGAACATACGAAGCATATAAAAAGATTCACATATCTATTAATACTGATTCGGTCAATATTCATCTACCCCAAGCTTCGAGCAACAAGGGAAGGGAGTAGGCATTCGCAGTGTTTCCCCTCTGCCGAAGTACAAGCCCATGAGGGCCTGCTCGGTAAATAAAACTAGTAACGCTCGGATTTCAAACTAGACCGAGTCCAGATGCGTCAGTGAACGCTGCAGCCGTCAAAATGCCAAATTGCTCCGTTTTCTGTTGTAAAAAAAGGTCTGGCACTTCAAATATACAAAAAGATGGTGTTACATTTCACATGTAAGTAAATTCTAACATATTAATGCGATTCATTTTCATTTAAACACCAGCGGGCCTATGATGGTTGCGTTTGTCACGCGATAAATAAATTATATAGCTACCATCACCTTCTGACACGTATGTGAGTGCGAGAGTGACAGGCGCGTTATCATATCATTTATCGCGTGATAAACGTGACCATCATAGGCCCGCTGAATCGTTTATTTTATTATATTGCAATCGTCAGATTTCTCTATCAACATCGAGTTCGCACGGTCTAGCTCGTTCAGTAGAAATTTCAAATCAGTCCAGCGACAAATCCGACTTCTCGCCGCTGATAGACAACCTAGTGATGTTACCTCTACATAATAATGTGTGTCGATAAATTTGAGTGCGATTCATGCGGATAAACAAAATGTTATCATGGTTTTATGTGAAATAAATACTTTATTATTGGGTATCATGTTACAAGATCAAAGTGGTGGCTATAACCTAGGATTTTAATTAAGTATGACAGAAACTTGTTTGTAACAGTTTTATATTTTTAGATGCCATGTTTTTGGAAATCTGACGTGAGACACAATAATTAATTTCAATATTTACTGATTAAAATTATTTTTTAATCTGTCTTACATCTTTATTATTAAATCTCGATCAAATAGATCTCATGCATATACTATTGTGCGCTAGTTTTTTAGCTTCAGTTACAAGTTCAGGCTAAACTGTAATTATAATATGTTCATCGATTTCTTTGATGGATACTGTGACAAGTTTGATTTTCATGATGTAATTTCTAATCCACATTATTTGTGTTTAGAGCTTTCCCAAAAATCCTGAATTAAAGAATGTGTGGAAACTTTTTTGCAATAACAAGCGAACCTGGGATCACAAGAGGACAAATGTAATTTGCTCTACTCATTTCCGGACATCCGATTTTCAAGTCCTTGCAAACAACAGGAGAAGATTAGTGGAGAATGCAATACCAAGATTAATACCGAACTGCATTTGTGCCGTAAGCTTGTTGAGTGCATTCCACATTATAATTTAATTAACTGATAGAAAAACATCTTACTTCTATCATTGATTTTCCAGAGCCATCATTTACCCACTGAAACATCTTGCAACACTGTCACTGTCAGGGTTAACAGTGCATCAACGCCTAACTTGTTGACATCTCTGGGCGAATCATCATTTCAACAACAGCAAGTGAGAGATGTAAGTAGGTTTCCTCGCCATGTTTTCTTCGCCGAAAAGCTAATAATAAACATCCAATGAAATTCCGTGTTTCGAGAAACTGTGGTAAAAGGACTTCAATTTAACCTACTTATAAAGCTTAAACAATAACGTAGAAAACTTACGGATATCGCACAAAACTTAATAATATATGTACTAATTTGTTTATAGGTTCAGTCGACAGCCTGTATTTTTTTAAATACAGGCTGCATTGAAAAAAAATGCTCAAAGTGAAACTCTAAGTCCGTAAGGAAAAGAAAAATGCAAAATCAGATAGATTTCCAAAAGAAGAAAATAAAGCGACTTTTGTTGCACTTTACTGTGCCTGTAAATGTATATTTTAATTCTATGAAATTGTGATCTGATATTTTACTGACTTTTTAAAATAAAATTAACAATACAAGTTTTACTATCTACCTACAGTGATACGGGTATAACTCCTCGAGTTCTGATTCATTACGTTTTTATCGTGTTTATTTTCTCCTTTCCATTCGGACAATCTGAACAACGTGTAGTCTCATAGCCCCTTAGGAAATGAAAATTATGTTTGTACACTGACTAAAAATACAAAACACATTTATAAAGCTTATTTCATATATTTACGGTTCTACTTTGGGGCACTTGGTACCTACATGTACATGAGTATGAACTGGATGTCTCAAGACGGCTCACTTTTATGTTTCAGTTCGTTACCTGCATTCCTTAAGCCTTATCAATTTCAGTAAATAGGTACTATCGATATTGCTGTATTGATATTTGGCACAACACTAAAAAAGCTTTGAATTTGTTAGTAGTTACTTATCTGTAAAAAAAAAATATGCCGTAGTGTGCAGTTTTTGTTGTTGTGTTGATTTATTTTCTATGTTTTAGTGTCGTCATTACAGGTTTGCTTTTGGGTGTAGATGTGAAGCAATTGCACAAGTGTGCACGTTTCCCCACGCAACGGGAAAATGGCGCTAGGGCTACTCCATTCCAACGAAGTTCGGAAGCCTGTGTTGCTCGAAGACCCCAAGAGTAGTTCAAAACACATACTTTTAAATACGGTGTTAGCTGCCAGCTAACGTCGTTCTGTCGTACCTAGATTATATGAAACTAATCGGGATTGACTGCGAATTAATTGCGATGACGTTATTAACTGGAAGTTTATTACGCAGCGTTTGCCAAATATGTAATTAAGTAAAAATGGAAATATTTTTGTTAATTGTATGTGATTACTTATAATGATTTATTTTTAATAATTTATTATTATTATTGAATGTTACTTGAAATTAGGATTATTATTGTAATATTCAAACACAATGTGTGTATTGTTATTGAATAAATGAATTGAATTGAATATGCCCTGCCATCCGTGTCGAGTATTTAAAAATCACATACTTTTTAGTACGGTGGTAGCAGCGGGCTAACGTCGTTCCGCCTTACCTAGGACTAATAAGGATTGACTGCGAGTCAATAATGATGACATAATTAACTGCGAGTTTATTACAAGCCGTTTGCCAAATATTTTCTGCCATCCATGCCGAGTATGTAAAAATCACATACTTTTAAGAACCTCGTCGTCCTGCCTTACCTGGGACTAACCGGGATTGACTGCGAGTCAACTGCGATAACGTAATTAACTGTAAGTTTATTACGCGGCATTTGCCAATTATATCCTGCCATCCGTGAAAGGTCATTAAACTAAGACTTTTCATGCTATATTGACCGCGAGACCAGTATAGCCGAAATTTGCCCATATCTCATATAACCTGTCTTGACCTCAGATTTAGTTTTTAATTTTACTGGCTACTGTCCAAGAAGACAATTTTGCCAGTGTCAGAGTTTTAAGCCAAGGTACGGTTTTTTATAAAAAAAATATTAATATTTTATTAATAAAAAAATATATATTTTCAACACCGATTCATGACGCCCGTTCAAGATGGACGATAATAATCCTGTCTTGATTTATAAAATGCTATATTGTCTGCGAGCCAACTCTATAGCAGTGATTTATCCATATCTCATAAAACCTGTGTTGACTTCAGGTTCAATTTTAGTTTTACTGGCTACTGTCTAAAAAGGCAATTTTGCCAGTGTCAAGGTTTTAAGCAAAGGTACGGTTTTTTTATTTAATTTTTTTTTTAAATAAATATTTTATTTTTCTTACAACACCGACTTATGGCACCCTTACAGTGTGGACGATAAGAAATCTGTCTTGACTTATAAAATGCTATATTGTCTGCGAGCCAACTATAGCCTTATACATATCTCATAAAACCTTTCTTGACTTCAGGTTCATTATTTTTATTTTAATGGCTACTGTCCAACAGGACAATTTTGCCAGCGTCAAAGTTTTAAGCCAAAGTACAGTTTTATATTTTAAATATTAAAATGAAGATTTTATCAACACCGATTTTTATCGCCATTTTAAGATGGACGACAAGAATCTTGTCTAGACTTATAAAATGTTATATTGTCTTCGAGAGAAGTACAACCTTAGGCTTCATTTTTCATTTTTTATATTCGGAAATCGATATTGGTAATTTCCCGCTTACCAATATATATATATATATATAATATTGCAAATTCTACCCGATCGATCCTTCCCAATCTCCATTACAAAGTTGGTTATGCCTGCGAGGCAGACCAACATCTAAAACCGGCTATAACCAAGGTAGAACCACAACCATCCACATCCAGGCAGGCTAATTTAATCTTAGTGCCCGTGGCGCAGAAATTACCGCTCAGGCTCTGACACATTTAGTGATGTCGAATCGTGAAGTATTTACACCACTTTTCGAAGTGCGAGAACCGAAGACCAAATCAAATTAATTACCAACTTTAAGAAAAATATGCTTCATGTAATCCAAGAATCGTAATGAGTTGACACTCTATTTGGTAATGGCTGGCAAAGCCATCGCAAGACAAGGCCATTAGAGTAAACTCCGACAAACCAAGCCTCACATCGGGTCAACCGACGACAAACCGTTATACCACCACCACCCACAGGGAACCTGGAGAACTCCACCTCGCTACCATAGCGGCAGAGGTGGATGAGGCAGCCAGACAAAATAACCAGCGCCAGTCAAGCGACCCTACAATCAGAAGCTCATGGTTCTGCCGTAATTTTAACTTACGAGTTGAATTGAATGCTTTACCATACGGACTGTCGGTAGCTCCTTGAGGTTATGAAAGTGGTCATAACACACACTTAAGTAAGATTACAGGTCTTAAAGTCTGTAATGTACTTAGATTATATCCTTTTTATAAGAGATGATTATATTCACTGTCGTATGGTAACGTAAATGCGACTCTGAGGTTATTCCAACGTTTGGGTTTAGTTATCTTATAAACTTTAATCAAAGTTCTATCGAACCTAAGCAAACCTGTATGTTAACCTCGGGGTTTACGTTCGATTTTCGAAGCTTATCCGTTGCATTGCCAGACGACAAACGTAATAAAATTGATCAATTAATAAACGAATTTCGGGAGATCGCTCAGTGGATTCGTGTTCTCATCGCGGCTTGCACTGCTGTAAGGTATGGTTGGTTATACACATACCTACAATTTGAAACATCAAAAAATTTTTAAAGCTTAAATAGCTTTACTGATTGACTGTAACAACAAGGAAACCCACTGAAATAGAATACCATATCAATTTTTTTTTTAATTAGTTGCGGTATTTTTAGGTTTAAAAAGCTTCGTTCCTAACGTGACCGAATGTGCAATATTATTTACGTATTGACAATACAACCGCTAATACTTACGCCAACCGTATGGGCGGGATACAGTTCCCGCACTGAAACAGTTATCTATAGATCTATTTAGTAATGGTGCGAACAACGTCATATTTGGCTATACGCCATCATATGTAAATACCAAAGAAACTCGCGCTGACGAGGAGTCTAGAAAAGTTTATCCATGCACGGGAGGGGGTTAGGCCAACCAGAAGTCAAATTATTTGACAAAAATTGTGCCTATAATGTTAGCTTTGCTATCTCATGTATAATACCATAAAACAGTATAATGTCGTTGGAACATTACAATTCCAAACTGTTATATATGTATAGTCCGTTTTCTATTGGGAAACAGTATGACATTTTGGAGTACAGCAATGCCATATCGTACGAATGTTATACACGTCGAGCTAAGCCCAAAACGCCCGGTAGCCAGTTTGAACTCCGCGATAGGTGGGGGGGGGGGGGGGGGGGGGGGGGAGAGAGAAGGGGGTCAAGGACAGAGCTACCAGCGCTCAGGAAAAAAAATCTGGCGGATTAGTTTGGACTTTTGAGTCAAGTTTGGTGTCGTTATCAGGTAACTAGATAATGTTCGATTCATTCCCCATACCAGTTTTTTAGGGCAAAATATGGCGCAATACGTAAAATAATAAACTTTTAATAGTAACGAAATGCAAACAAACGCTCATATTTTCATATTTTTGTATGAAATTTGGTTAATAAAAATATACTGTCCGAAAGCCCATTTAATGTAGATTCTAAAAATATTTACAATAAATATAGATTTGAATATTTTCAATGTAAAATAAATTATTGAAAGTACTACGACGTTCGTCAGCGCAGCTCAGGGAAAGGCAAAAGATCCGAAAAACAAGTACAGTCGGTGAACTCACATAAGTATCCAGGCATATTCGTGACTATGAACGCGCACTGGAACTCACTAGTGGCGTGAGTTCGAGCCCCGGTTGTATGTCCCTGTTTTTGCTTTTTTTATTAATATTTTAAAACGAATTTGCATGATTTACTTTAATATAGGTATGTAAAACCCTGAATATATTTAAAAAATGAAACGGGGGTGAAAAGGCATTTCATTTCTTCATAAATGGCGGACTTATCAATTTGCGTAAAATTAAAATCCATTGTTTGATTGACAATTGAAAACGTTCACAATATTTTAAAAAATATCAGTAATTATAAAAGGAAGTTACTACTTTTCTGAAAGAGCAAAATACCAGAATGTGAAGGCTTGCCAAGAATAATTCTAGATGGCGTGACCACAGCGCAGTCACTTATAATACTTATAAGGAATTTGTCCATCATATTGTCATTAATGATGATTTATATACATCACACAATTTACTTGGCTTATTTTAAAAATAACTATGGCATTTTCACAGCAGTCATCCCCATGGAACGAATAAAAATGGCATTAGCAGAAACCAGTAAGTAAAGTTTGCCAATGCGGTCTCCGTTGGATGGCGCTAGTTAAGTATGATCAAAATTGATTACATTTTGTGTAGCGTTGAAATCCATCTTTAATAGTGCCCACAGAAAAGGTTCACATTGGTATTATTTGTTTTATTTACTAATTCAACAATTTATAAATTACCAGTCGAACAAAAAGTCTGCAATTTTTTACATATCGGCATAGATGTAATGTTTTAACTACGGGAACTTTCTACATTTCCATTAAAGATAGAATTATCTCTTATTACAATTATTTTATATTTGTCTGTTGTATTAAAACTGTTATTAACTTTAATGTAATTATGTAGATTGCGAATGTTTTTCTGTTTATTCTAAAATCAGACATGTAACGTGCCCTTGAGGCCTGCTAGTAGAAGTTAAAAAATATTTTTTTCCCATCTACATCATATATGAATACTTATATAAGAATAATAGAAACTACTCAACTAATGAAACACTAAAAAAAAAGAAAAAAGTAAGTTGAGCCAGGTTTCGAACCTGAACACCGTTGCAAATGTGTACCGATTGTGCGTTCAAAACCACGAATATGCCTGGATACTTAAGTCAGGTCACCAACTGTACTAACACAAAACGAACAAAAAAAACCAGCCAAGTGTGAGTCTGACTCGCGCACCGAGGGTTCCGTACAAATTTTCACTTATCCCATCCCGCCTTAACTGGTACGCCCAGGTTAAGTTAAGTTTGCACCTAGTATGTATCGCGCCGCATACAAATAAGGTGCAAACTTAACGCAACCGGGTTTTCCTCATATGACTTTTGAAAACACATTTTTTATGATTTGTTTACAAATGTATAGCTGTCAGATTATTCCCTGTACTTCAAACCAAATCAAATCAAATCAAAATATTCTTTATTCAAGTAGGCCTAGTTACAAGCACTTTCGAAATGTCAGTTACATGAGAGTGCATGTTTGCTGGGAGAAATACAATATGATCCAACATTTGCTGCAAGGATTAGGGAAACTCAGAAAAACCTAATCAGATCATTTAACTTAAGTGTAATATTATTGATAAAATCATCATTTTAAAAATTAAAATAATCAATAAGATAAATCCCAAAAGGATTGTCAATAAAAAATAAATAATCTAGAATGTGTCTAGAATAAAATTGTAAATGTCAGAGTATATAAAACTATAAAGATTAAAATAATAATAATACCGTAGGTATTCGTTAAAATAATTATTCATATACCTACATGACGCTATAATTTACATTAATCCCACGCGGCTTCATCATTCATGTAGTCTTGTGTGCTATAATAAGCTTTAGAAAATAATTTTCGTTTCACAATATTTTTGAATTTACCAATAGACAACTCAGTTATGCTGCTAGGAAGTTTATTATAAAATCTCACACAGTTACCAATGCATGATCTCCTAATTTTATGGAGCCTAGTAGCAGGCACTGCGAGCTTATGCTTATTTCTAGTATTAATATTATGTATATCACAGTTCTTCTTAAAGTCGGTAATATTTTTATGTACATACATAATATTCTCATAAATGTATTGACAATGCACTGTCATTATATTAATGTCCTTAAACTTATCTCTAAGCGAGTCTCTATAGTTCATTTTATATATCGCACGAACAGCCCGCTTCTGCAGAACAAATATAGTATTAATGTCGGAAGCACTGCCCCATAGTAAGATGCCATACGACATAATACTGTGGAAATAACTGAAATACACTAATCGAGCCGTTATCACGTCTGTTAATTGACGAATCTTACTTACTGCAAAAGCTGCAGAACTCAGTCTATTCGAGAGATTAGCAATATGGGGACCCCATTGGAGCTTAGAATCTAATGTTATACCGAGAAAGACTGTACTATTAACTAGTTCCAGTTCCTCACCTTTAACCATAACGCTTGCTTGCTCGTGTTTTACGTTACTCGTGACAAACTTAACACATTTAGTCTTTTTCTCATTCAACAATAAATTATTTACATTAAACCAATTTACTACTTCACAGATAGCATTGTTTACGTCATTGTAGGATCGTTGATTTCGTACGACTTTGAAAATTAGAGACGTATCATCTGCAAACAAAACTATCTCATGGTGGGTCTTTACGAGGTGTGGCAAGTCGTTTATATAGATAAGGAACAGGAAAGATCCCAATATTGATCCCTGCGGCACACCCATAGAGACTAATGACCCCGGTGAACGCTTTCCATTCACGTCAACCCTTTGTATTCTACCATTTAAATAAGACTCTAATAAATTTAGTGCTAATCCTTTAACTCCGTAGTGGTGTAGCTTCCTGATCAGTGTCTCATGATTAACGCAATCGAAGGCCTTAGATAAATCACAGAAGATGCCTAAAGCATCTCGCGATTCCTCCCAGGCATCGAAAATGTGTTTTACGAGCTCAACTCCGGCGTTGGATGTCGAGCGACCCCGCGTAAAACCGAATTGCTTACTATGCATCAAATTATTCAAATTAAAATGTTTTAACAATTGATATAGAATTAGCTTTTCAAAAATTTTACTAAATGTAGGTAGTACAGATATTGGTCTAAAGTTAGTGGGGTCAGAGGTACTACCTGATTTAAATAAAGGAGTTATTTTGCTATGTTTCATCAGATCAGGAAACTCACCGCAGTCAACACTGTTATTGAATATATCTGCCAAGTCAGGCGCTATTACTTCTATTAGGGATTTGACAGCATGGACTGAGACCCCCCATAGGTCATTGGTTTTTTTGACATTAATTGATTTAAATGCCTTTACTACATCTGAAGGACTGACATGTTCAAAATAAAAGTCCTTACTACATTCTGGGACGTTTTCTTTTAACAACAAAACGGCAGACGAAGGTGATGAATTTAAACACTTTGTTGTGGATACTGGTATATCGGTGAAGAAATTTTCAAATTCTGTTGCTACATCTAAACTAGAATCTATAATTTTGCCATCAATTTTTAATTCTAGATCACTAATTGCGTGCCTTGATCTACCAGTCTCCGCATTAATCACTTTCCAGGTGGTTTTGATAATATTAGAACTATTTTTGATTTTCTGGGATAAATAATTACGTTTGGCAATATGACAATCAATTTTGAATTGTTTCGTCTTCTAGTATAAGACGATATTATGTGCCAAATTTTATAGTTCTGGGTCAACGGAAAGTAGGTACCATAAGTCGAGTGAAGTCCAGACTTCAACCACCAGAGCTGCCGGAGTCAGCTTAGACATTAAGAAAAGCAGCTGGTTGGACCATCACCTTTGCCTAATTCTTTAACCATGCAATAATTAGCTACGATGATTTTGCCAAATCAATTAGTTTACCAAACCATAATATTAAGGATGATTAGCTATTGTAGCTTATCTTTGGTTTGATGTTAAGCCCTAAATTCCCTAAGCAATTACCAAAAGGAACAAAAATGAAACAATGTGCTTGGAAACATATGTATTACTTTACACAAAACTTTCAGCTCTAAACATCTACCTTGTTAACCATTATATCGAAGAATGAAGCGACGAAATATAATAGATGGTCAAACGAACTTACCTGAAGTGAAGTTCGATCACTATTATGTGAGTCGCTTCATTCGAAGATATAATATACTCACCCACCCAAAGGTAAAACCTGTAACTCTTAGCTAAAAGAAAGTTTGGTGTCTTTTTACTGTAAGGGTCAATTTCGCCGACGTAGTATAAGCCTTATTCCAATAATAAATCATTAATGACACGTGAGTAAACTCATTTTACGTTTCGCCAATAATTAACCTAAATATAAAAATGTCTAAATTAGAGAATAATCTTACACCGCCAATGGACAACATTTTAGTTTTTGAAAGTGACTACAATTGAAATATCACGGATAGATTTGGGCTCTCTGAACACATTAACGTTATTTTTGGAATTTTTGGATCACTAATTTTTGAAAAAATGGATTTCATTAGCAAAAGATGAAAGTGAGGCTGAACAAACTAAATTTCACGGCTTTATTTTTTGAGGATTATTAAAAAAAATTGTGACAATGGTTGACATAATATGGCACTGTCTTGACATGTTATTGCTTTCTACGTTTGAGTTTTAATTTCTTTTGTCAATAAAATTACTCCGTATGCAGAATGAAAATTACTGAAGGATCTCAATCAATCTGCCGCAAGTCAACAATATAATGGTGTTAGAATACATGCGACAAAGCGACAGAAATCTGGGGAGCCAAAATCCTGATGTGTTCCCGCTATTCATATGTAGACTCAGCCGTAGGCTATGTTGTAGTAGAGGCAAAGAGAGTTACGCCGGAACATAGAATAAATTCTAAATTGTATTCTGTGATTGCAACCATCAATGAAGCGAGCATGAAGTCTAAGAGCAATTATATCAAGCACAACAAAATTGAGATAAATTTAAAGCCCAGACCCAAATTCAAATGAATGCTACAGGTAATAAAAAGGCATTGTTTTGTGTAGCTGATCCAATGTTCGAAACGAACAAGTACTACAAATATTGGCTGTTAAACAAGTTAGCCTCTTTGCACTGCTGAAACAGAAGCGACTCCGTGGGCCATGTGCATCGCATGCACCCATTACGTTTGCCGCAGCGTGTTATGCTCGGTGCTGTAGCTAACGCCAAAAGAAGCATCGGTCGCCCAATGCTGTCGCCCATTAAAGATAGTGCCAAGCGAGACATGCAAGCGTTTTGACATCCGTGTCCACAACTGGGTGGAGTGTGCAGTAGATAGGGACAAATGGCGCAAACTGGTTTTGAATGGCACTCGCAACCAAACGTGCCAAAAGACATTGGCCCGGCACTGGTTCACCGCGCACAGGACATTTTTACATCTGTCAAGCCTGTGGTCGCGTGTGTCGTTCCCGTATTGGCTTACATAGCCACAAAAAACGTTGTTTTCCGACATGACACTGTTTCAATAGTCTGTAAAAGACTAAGAGGCCTTTGATTTATCAATCAATCAAATAAGTTAATTTTGGAAAACATATTTTCGATAAACTTTGAAGTGTACAAAATAGGCAGGTAATAAAAATGTTTAATTTGCTTTAATTTTATTAATACTTTCATTTCAAACGTTACTGTACTTACACGTCACGAAATGAAAAGGTTTGTCACTTTAGAACCTAACTTTTTAACTCCATCACATAGAGTCGAAAAGAAACGAACCATTTCATCCCCTGACTAAACTGAAATTGAAATATTTTGAGCCCTTTAATCATAGTAGGTACTTGGCTTGCCAAATACTATGATAAAACTCAAAATATTACCATTTCCTTAATTACTTACTATCAGCTTCTCGTTTTAATCACAAGCCGGTTTATCGAGACGTTAATTTTGTTTAAAACTTTAATACCTACTCTAAAAGCGTAGCCGCGGTTAATCAGCAAAGCACAGCAGTCCGCAAATACTGGGTGACTTTTGGGTGACAGTTTTGTATTTGCACAGATTGCCATAAAGACCCTGGGACCAGAAAGTAGAAAGTAAAGCTGCCTAGAAAACTCAGCTGCAGCCGGTCCTCCGACGCCCATATGGCTCGTTGGTTTCTCGCTCAGAGTATAGGCGTTGCCATCCAGCGGGGGTAACGTGGTATGGATGTATCCATACTAATATGATACATGTATATGTACGTATACTACACTATAATATTATAAATGTAAAGGGGTATGGAGATAGTTTGAGGCCATGGAAAGCATCTGGGATAGTTTTTATACCGGAAAATTTGGCGAGTTTCCGTGTCGAGTGGCGTTGCTAACTCACAAGCAAATGCCACACTTGCTCGGCCCGGAACCCACTGGGTGGGCGCTCTGCTAGTAATACGTTTTCGCTACATACGTATTTCCTACGAAAATATCGGTCATTAATGTGTTAACACATTCACTGCCAGGAACCTGCCTAGCGGGCGCTCTGCTCGTAGATGCGTAGCCGATACCATGCGTTTCCTCCTATGTAGAGGAAAGTGCGTAGCGCTACGAAAAGCTTGGTAGCGAAAATATTAACAAGCGATCTTAGTCCCCACCAATAAATATAGATAAACTTACAATCACACTTTCACATTAATAATATTCGTTGGTAAGAATACGGATACTTAATATATGACACTGAAATTAAATTTGGGGTATATAGATAGTTTATGACCATCAAAAGGACATATTATTATATATCGGAAATCATCCCTTAAGAGGGTGCAAATTTGTGTGTAAGTTTGTATGGAGATTTATTAATTATTGATCGGTATAGGCTACCTAGCTCTCGGTAATGCGGAAGTAGCAGTGAGTAAATATATATGTGTTTGGAGCTTCATCACGTCGCAACGGTTGGATGGATTTCAAACGTTTTTGGTATAAAGATCATCCGATTTGATGATTATAACATTACTTACCCTACTACACTGAAGCAAAACAGAGGGTATGACTTATTTTCCTGCGCCAACAAAGTTATGGGCACCGTCTAGTAATTAATCAAAGCGGGTTTTGAGTGCCCACAAAGTCTACAAAATAACAAAATATAAGCAGTACTTATTACGTATATATATCAATTTTATTAGTATCCTTGTGGTACGAATTCGTCAAACATTTTAAAATGGCATTCTTAAACGATATACAATATTTATTCATAAGCCCCTAAGAACCTTTGAGAATTGTCATTTGAGGAACTTCTTCTTCTCGAACTTAAATATCATTATCATAACTGAGGTATACATTCAACGGCAAACATCAGTAAACATCACAAAATCTCATAAATATAATGTCCAAACCTTATTGCGATGACAATAGAGTTGATGTGTACATATTTTTAAAACTTTGGTGTGCCTATCTTCGCCCTTGACTGTGCAAAATATGTAAGAAAATATAAATTTTCACTGCTCACCATTCAGATAAAGAAACATTTTGATACACAAATGTAAATCTATCAACATTGCAACGATAAAACACCATTCTATTAAATAATAAATCAACTAAATTAAAAAAATTATTTATGAACGACGACACATAGATATATTCATGACTTAGGTATTGGTGGGCTCGTATAGGACTCTATTGTCACCGAAGAAGATGCGGAATTTGAAGATAATGCCACCCTTTACGGTCGCTGCAACAATCATCCGTTATGGATGTAGCGGCCAATATATATATATATATATTGGTTTAAATACGTAGTTCGACCATAAATTATGGTTGAACTACCTGTTATGGTCCATGATACAAAAAATAAATTTCAAGTATAAATTATAATTGATTATCACCAGTTTCCAATAACAATGGAGTCACAAAAATAGCAACAAAATAAAATTCTTCACACAAGGGTTTCGTAAAAACTTCCACGTAATCTTTTTTAACCAATGTATCTTTGGATTGCGTTGATATATAAGCTTGAATATTTTACAGCTTTAAGGGACCTTAAACATAAGTTGTACGAGTATTTGATGTTAATTTCAACTTGATACCTCCATGCGTTCCTGAGAAAGTACGGACGGACCCACGGACGGACGGACAGATAAACAGACAGACGGACGGACGGACAAACGGACGGACAGACATACGGGTGGACGGATGCACGAACGGACGGACAGACAGACAGATGGAGATATGGACTATTTTAAGGTCACTGAATCGAAAATTCATCGCGATAAAACGCCTAAACGGATGTCAACTATTTTCGGTACACGTGTAGCTGGCCATCCAGAGATGGTTAGAGGATATTTTTTATCAGACTACGCTGAAGAAAAAAGAGGGTTATAATATTTGTTCTCCCTCACCGACGAAGTACTGTTCATACTTCATGTGCAATCTTGATAACTATTTAAAGTGGATAGTATAAGTGTCTGCAGTCTCTAAGCAGGTAAGCCATATTTCTCTGCAGCTGACCATACTTACATTTCAATTGAAAAAATATTACGGGACAATATTTACACAAATCGAACTAGCCCCGTGGTAAACTCAATAAGGCTTGTGTTATGAGTTCTAGATGACGATATATTTAAAAGGGTCGCAGAGATGAGATCCATTTTCTGGATTTTTCATGTTGCGGTATTTACCAGATTCCTTTTTTTACGGAATCGTTTATGACCAAATTATGAATATCACAAGTTCCGAATTTTCCACATTCGTTTTATTTCTCATTCTAAATTGTCCCATTTCTGATATTTTACACATTTGTTTACTTGCCAATTCGATTTTTGGCATATTCAGAATTTTCCACATTATTAAATTAACATAGTATTATTTTGTACGCATGCGTGTTAATCCATATTATGTATTTTGTATAGCAATGAAGTAATACGTTCAAAACACTTTTTTTTTTAACTTTTACAACTATCACGTTCTGTTTTAATGTCTTATAGCCTAATTTGTTTAATTAAGTACAAACTCTTCGCATTCGAGCTATAAATCTATAACCTACAGATGATAAAATGAATGTCAAGTAAATGTCATAATTCATAGTGTTTGAGTGCGATATCACGGTTTGTGTATTTTATCTTACAAAAATTAATGAATTATGGCGTCTACGAATTCAGGGGAAGTGGAGTTTAGTTTTGTGGAAGTCGGCAAAAAAGGTAAAAAGAAACCATTAAGGGCCGGTTACCAGTATTACTTTGATACCACAAATAAAAACGGCACAAATGTATGGCGTTGTGCCCGCAAGGGCCTACGTTGTAATGCGACTGTGACTATGAATTCCGGAAATACTGCGATATTGCGAGAAAGTATTCATTCGTGCATACCTGACATCTCTAAAAACAAAATTGCCCTAGCCCTCGATTCCTGCAAGAAACGTTGCCGTACTGAATGGGGGTCAATTCCTAAGATCTACGAAGAAAGTATGGCGACATTGGACAACGATTCAGATTCCAGCAATAACACGGAAGTGCCACCGTTTTCGTCTATAAAGGACCCTTTGTATGAAGCACGCAAAGAGGATTACAACGTAAATAAATGCTCATTCACATTAACGCAAGAGGTAGAAATTCCTGAAATTCTGAAAAAAGATTTCCTTCTATACGAAGGAGAAGGAGAAAACAAATTGTTTATATTTGGAAGTCCCACTTGCTTAAAGTTAGCAAAGAAATTTGAATTATATCTCGCCGGTGGGACTTTTCGCAGCGTTCCAAAACCATTTGAACAACGCTTTTCGATTCACGTTGACGTCGGAAGCACTAGCGAAGTTACTTCTATAGTACCCATATTTTTTTGCTTGCTACCGAATAAAAAAGAATCTACTTACGAGGAAGTATTTTGCATTTTAAGAGATAGATCTAACGTAAAAATATCTTTGTTCAAAAGCGATTGGGAAACTGCAATTATCAACGCAGTCAAGACTGTTTATCCAGATGTACGTGTGAAGGGATGTTATTTTCATTTTTCCAAAGCTATATGGAAAAAGCTGACAAGTTAGGCATGCTGCAAGATAAAGAACACAGGCGAATTGTAAGACTTACATCAAATTTAGCCCTTTTGCCAATCGATTATATACCCAAAGCCTGGCTGTATATTCTAAACGAAGGGATAGAGGACATCGCAACGGAAAAATTTGTATCATATTTCAACAAAAATTGGATGACCAAGATTTGCACAAGTATGTGGTGTTGTTCTAATGAGCGACATAGAACCACTAACGCCTTGGAAGGTTGGCACTGTCGTCTAAACCAAAAGGTTGGCAAGAGCAACCTTTTCTATTACATACAATTTTTGAAGTCCGAAGCAAAATTTTACGCAAAGAAAGTAAAAAATGAGCAAATTTTTGCTGAACCCAATAAGAGGCGATCGAAATACATAAAAAAAGACGCAAAAATACAAAAAATAATCGAAGACTTACTGGAAGGATCGATATCACCTGAAGAATGTTTGCAAAAATTATGTTGGTTCAAGTAATCGTATAGTGAAAAAATATATATAAATACGTAATATAATACATATGTAATTATAGAAGAATGACTGCCTTAGTTTACAAATAAAAAAACACGCCAACTTTTGTTTTACACTGTACATATTCGAAAACTGTCTAGTTGGTACAATTTTTAATTTTAAAAGTATGAATAAAATAAAATAAATGTAAAAACCCTTTATTATTCCCCTTTTAAAATAAAGCAATGCAAAAACAAACGAATGTGGAAAATTTTAAGTTTTGATCGTGATGGTATTGCCATTACTTCATTACTATACAAAATACGTAATATGGATTAACACGCATGCGTACAATTAATATTATTACTATTTGAGTGTTGGGAACTAAAATGAGGTAATATACGCGATATAATCCGTTAAATTGTTTTATTTCAAAAAATAATATTATGTTAATTTAATAATGTGGAAAATTCTGAATATGCCAAAAATCGAATTGGCAAGTAAACAAATGTGTAAAATATCAGAAATAGGACAATTTAGAATGAGAAATAAAACGAATGTGGAAAATTCGGAACTTGTGATATTCATAATTTGGTCAAAAACGATTGCGTAAAAAAAGGAATCTGGTAAATACCGCAACATGAAAAATCCAGAAAATGGATCTTATCTCTGCGAGCATTACTCCACATACAACTATATCCTCCAACATACTAATTTACTGTTGACTACAGCGTGGAGTTTCAACAGCTTGTACAACCGAATTCTGCGAATAACTCTCTCAATATGGATCCTTAAACCGGCTAATTACTTTACTCTGTAAAACTTCAGATTTTGTGATTTTAATGTTTCTTAGTACACTTAGAGGGCGCAGCAGCGTGGAATTTCTTAAAACCAACTGGTCTAAATCTAAATGTTTGAAGCCTCTATCTGCTAGGATTGTGCAATTTTCTGAATTGTTTTTATCGGGAGACATCAATGCTCTGGTTGTACAAGATGGCACAAAGCACGTAAGCATTGGATCTTGCCGATACATTTTCTTGTTGCTCATTTTAAGATCTTAAACCAATTACTTGAACAGAAGCCAAATTAAAATTGTAACTGCCGCCGATTCAATAACAATAAAAATTCAAGTTGTTGTCATGGCACTTGTCAGTAGTTGTCATAATAAAAGCACAGATGCGATATATTTTTTACTTTTTAAATAGCATTTTGTAAAGGCGCTACATTTATTCTGCCTCACATTGCGCTCAGGCCCTTATAGAATGAGGTAGTTTTGTTTTACCAAAATCTGTGGCTGAATCTAAAAATAAAATAAAAATACAAAATACATTCCTCGTAATTTTGCAAATACTATTAGATAGTTCGATAAAATTAGGGGGTAAAAAAAATTAAATGTTGTCCATTTCGGCTGAGTAAACTGTTCGATGTAGATTAGTATTGTCATTGTCACTGTCAAGTGAATTAAATTCTTACTTCACAATTGATGTATTACTCGAATAAATTTAAAAAATACTCAGCACCATTGCTCAAGCATGGGACAAATTGTCTATCTTACTTGGGTGCATTACGATTTCATTCAATTCATTCGTTCAACGTTACCTAGTAACTATGCGAGAGATTGTTATCCGTAGACTAGCGTGGTGAAATGGAAATGAAGTTAACCATTGAGTAAACCATTCGATTTTGTTTATACTGGGTTAGACACTCTCGTGTCAATTGATTGTTGGTGAAATTGGCCCTAAAAGATGGTAGTGGCTAACGGAAGTATTAAGGTGTTTTTGAGTCAACTAAGATACTTTAAAAAGCGTGTAAAGTTGCCTGTAGGTTTAAGGGACTACCTTGTTAACTATTATATCTTCGAATGAAGCGACTCACACAATAGTGATCGAACTTCACTTTAGGTACCGTCAACTGCTGCAACTTTGCCAACTAGCTACAACAATACACGTTTTGTAAAAATATGATTTTCTTCTAAAGCGTTGTCTATTTTCGACTTCTATTAATGGGAGAAATACTATCATTCACCTGGCAACCCATTTCAAAAAAAAAAAAAATGGCAACACTGATAGTTTAGGACGCAGTCGCTGTCAAAGCTTGCAAAACGGCCATGTGTTTTTTCAATGTCTCCAAAACTTTTATCATTAGTCTGAAAATACATAAGATAGCTTCTTGGTGAGTGGTCATATGGTAAGTAATAATGGTCTTTTTGTTACTTCACGTACTTTTACTTGTAAATGTAATGATTTAAAGCTAATACGAGGATGGGTAATGTTGCAAAGTGTTTCTTAGAACATACATGCCACAAGTTTGCCTAAGGCTAGGGTTGTCACTATTTACTCAATTACGAAAAAAAAAGATTGATGATGCGTGCGGATCTTAATGTGCGGATATTTGAGTGTTGAATAATTGTTTTTATTAGTCATTCCTACGTAATTATCAAATTACGTTATACTTTAGTTACATTGCTATAAATGAACCGATGTACAATACGACTTTGTTTATGTTTGGTATATGAAGACTTTAGAAAGGCCATGGGCTTGTTTTGGTTTGTGCATAAAGTTTTTAGCTTAGCCAAGCTCCAAGACCAATAGATTTTTTAAATAATAATCGATACAGCTTACGGTAGTTATGAAACAAAGCTAACTAGTGACTGTTAAAATTCAAAATATCTGGATACCCTTACAAATAATAGCTACTTAAGTACTTTTTTTAACATTTAACTGAATCCCATTAAACTTATAAAATAAGTAACTCGTGATTGAAAATCATGATTTGAATGCATTAATCCACCTACAGTTATATTTTTGTGATATCCTTATAAAAATACATTTATTCCTCAGTTTTTTACTAGGTGTGAAAATATAAATAGACATATACAAATTATTAATTTTTCCATCATTCGACTCTTTTACTCATTCGTAAATTTAAATGCCAGTAACTAGTACTCTTAACTATTTTATTTTTCCGTTTGGCACAACCCTAACTATGCTTAAAAGTTTGTATGAAGAAAAACGGGAATGTTATTGGACACGCTACAACTTTGCCTACCAGATAGAAAAAAATATATATGGTTGTTTAGTGATTTCCAATAATATCCCGGCATTGATGTAACGGTAATGAATGTAAGAATTGGTCCCTTTTTAAGATACTGCATTTAATATCTCAGCTAATCCGCTAGGCAAAGTTGACGCTTTTGGCTACAACTTTACCTGCAACTTTGACAGTTTGTACAAGCCAATTTATAATGATTTGAAGCATTTGGTACTGTAATGTATATGTTTTATGATCTAAAACAGCTTAGCAATTCTAAAAAGGGCACAAATAACGTAAAATTATAGAGTTATTTAAAAAAAACACGAATTTCCGTGCAATGTTGCAGCAGTTGACGGTAAGTTCGTTCGATAGATGATATATATTTTTATCTTTGATTTTTTTTTATTCATATAGTGATGTATCGGTGCAAGCACAGACTAATAAGAGATACTACGTATCAGACTGCCAACTCAGAAACAAATATTATTTGCACTAGGCAACGATATTTAATCTGTACGATTAGTGTTGACTGACGTTTATTTTTTTTTCTATTCGAGATTGCTATATGTCAAAGGATCGTAACGTATTCAGACAAAGCGGTCTAGGTTCATTGAATGAGGTCTAATATTTAGAATGAATAATTCCCGGCACGTAAATTGAACACGTATAGTTGAATTATCGAGAAGATGGAATTGCATTTGTAGTGGTTGTACCGTTTGCAACAAAAGGAGAATAATTTTCTCTTAACTTAATAAAATGACATACCCAAGAAGTGGAATAAGTAGTAGTCCTCTGTTTTTTTCTTTTATCCGCTATCATGTTCTTCATCTGAGCTGTCACAAGTATTGATAATAAAATTGACTGTTATTTGATCCATTTCTCCTTCCTGACATCGATATTTATTTTCTTCACTTTCGACGTGGTGACAAATATTTTCCCAGTCCTCAGCAGTGATGGTATTCATTCGTTCAGTTGCTAAACTCATAATGCCTTGCATGTTTAATGAAACGTTTCTTTTTGCTACATATCCTTTTACCATGGACCAAATATTTTCGATCGGATTGAATGTCGGGTGATACGGTGGCAATCGTCATACGGAGTGGCCATGTTCTTTTAAAATTGCATCTATGTGGTACTCGCGAAACCGCTCTTTATTTTGTTTAATTAATTCATACAAACTGGTTTTGTACATCAACCGGTTATACGAAATGTTGTGTTCTGTCAACCAATCCATCATTTCTTGTTTATTAGAATTTGACGTTGGAGCACGATTCAAAAGTTTGTTGTGATAGGACGCATTATCCACGATAAGTACGCTATTCGGTTTGAGGTTCAGTATTAATTTTTCTTTTAACCATTTTTCGTAGTTGACAAAGTTCATCTGGTCATGGTAATCTCCCGTTTTTTGGTTTGCCTTAAACATTAACAAAGCGTTGGGAATAAAACCATCTTTTCCTCCTGCGTGCACTATTATTAACCGCTGGCCTGTACTGATTTGTTTTTTTACACCAAATTCTGTTCCATCGGTCCAAGCTTCTCCGGACACTTGTGAAGTGTGGATGTAGGTTTCATCAGTATAAACTAGTCGTCTATCTTGAGATTGATATTCCGCAATTTTGATAAGGTAATTTATTCTTAGCAGTCGTATGTTGTGTTTTTCCATTAATATTTTTCGGTTGTCCTCGGTCTTTTTCCATTTAAATCCTAATTTTTGTATTTGTTTTCGTAAGGTGGAAATGCCAAATTTGTAATCTATATCGGATTTTAACACAGAGTGGAGTCCCTTTAAGGTTGGAAATTGCTTATGGGACAGATGAAAATTGTATATAGTTCTCCGGATGACTTCCTGATCAAAATCGTCTATTGCTGATGACGGACAAGGACGCAACTTTTTATTCTTCGGGGAGGTGAATTTCTTTGTTGTTGCGAATTTCTCGCTGTTGCTCTCAGTCACAATGTTATAAACAGTAGAGAGACAAACACCTGTAGCTTTTTCAACTAACTGGGCAGCGGTGTAAGGCAAGTTTAAATTTTTCGTCAGTTCATTTTCAAAATATTTATAACAGTTGAAAATTATTTGCTTACTTTGACTCTCAATAGGACCAAAATTACTTACAGCCATATTTTTTTTAAATATAGAAATTATTCGTAGTCGTACCGGCGGACACAATAATTAATTGAGAATACAATCAAATCAGATGTAAAAATATACGCACAACGTAAATAATATTGTCAATTTCACACTGACATTATTTTTGTTTTTAGTTCTTCGATATATATATATATATATATATAACAACCTCTTTGTATGCTGATAGTACAAGAAAATAGTAAATTCAAATATAGAATGCCTGTAAACAAACAATACTACTACATATGCAATTCCACGCTCTCGATGATTCAACTATAACTTCAGTAATTGTATATAAATATTGTGATCAAATTCTATGCTGAGAATTATACCTCAGTGGCGAAAAAAAAAACCACATTATTTGTTAAGATTAATTTTACATATTCTTTTTAAATTTGCACCAATTCATAATTGTAAATCGGACAGTCCGAACAATGAAATGACTGCGAATAGTTTTGTGCTTGGCGCAGTCAAAGAATGTATCTCGTTTCCTTCGATATTGTATTGTACTTGAACACCGCAGTTGCAGTTTCCAGCGACTGTATCGACACTGTATTGATGCGTCAATTCGCGCGACAGTATAATCGTAGTCTAAGCGCACAGTTTTTTAACTGCGAAATTTTAAGGCGAGAACTTTTAAGGTTTTAACATATTTTCATCAAAAATACCCTAGTGCTTGAAAACGAAGGTCTTCGAACACGAACAGTGCGTGTTGCCAGTGATGACCTACGGAACTGAGACATGGATGTTCACAACGGGACTCCAAAGGCGGCTGAGAGTTACGCAACGTGCAATGGAAAGGGCTATGCTCGGGGGTTTCTCTTCGTGATAGAATCAGAAATGAGGATATCCGCAGAAGAACTAAAGTAACCGACATAGCTCACAGGATTGCATCGTTGAAGAGGCAATGGGCGGACCATGTAGCCCGGAGAACGGATGGCCGTTGGGGCAGTAAAGTCCTCAAATAGCGACCACGCATAGGAAAGCGCAGCGCAGGACGGCCCCCGACTAGGTGGACGGATGACCTCGTACCGTCGTTTGACATATACCTAAATGTTAACATTTTGAGAAAATCACTACATTACATGATTCTACGGTAATTATCATCTTGACGTCGTACGAAGGGCATGCCAAAAAATGGGATACTCCATGTATATTTGCTTTATACTCGTACTCGCTAATTATACATTCAGGAAAATAAAATACCTACTCTGGGGGCGTTAAATTAGCAATAATTATAGCGCCACTAAGTATGATGTACCTACATGTTGACAACAAGGTCGGAGATGTTATTTTGAGGAATAGAGTCTAATCCTTCAGACTTTCTATCCGACAAATACTTCATCATATTGTAAATTACTTTTCTTAAGTGAATTTTAATAGTTTTCGGTATTTTAACGCACAAATAACTCATAATATCCCAGAAATAGACCACGCACAATCAACACCTCACTTTGACAGCAATTGACAGATGACTTTAATGACTTCTGTAAAGCTACTTTTGCCAGTTGAAGAAATTAGTTAAAATAGTTTAGTATTAATATAATTGTACCTCATCAATAACATAAATTAATTGAATATTAGATGTGCCAAAAGTACAATCATTGGCAGCTGTTGTGTAAAATCTGTAGATCAAAAGTATAATGATCATTTTCATATCAGTCATTGCATTTTATGTTTCGATACTGACAATTCTTATAATGTGCAAAAGCCAATCACTATAACAATCTTACAGCATTTAATGACTGAAGATGACAAGACTTGTCATTACCGAACAATTTTTACATGCATTTTTAGAGTGTTGCGAGGTAAACACGTACAGCACACTACGGAAATAACTATCCCTATTTCTACAAACGTACACTAACAAATTATCACTTACTAACAAAAATGTATTAAATAAAACGATGCGCAGAGTATACTTTTTTTGTATATCGAGATTAGGTCAGGTACGACTACATGCTTTGATATTGTTTCTGGAAAAGTTGTTAAGGTGGTGCTGGTAGAACAACAATAAAAAATGATACGTTATCGAAATTCTCGTTCGATACCATACCAATTACCATTGCCAATAATATAGCATCAATACGTAGTACAAAATATAATTGTGCACGCCACTGCCTATAAATGATTTTTTATAGTATTGAGATCGGTATCACTATATATTAAAAATGTCTTTGAACAAAGATTTGCATACGAAAAAGTACAATGATTAGCATAGACAATGACGTAAAAGTATAATAATTGGCAAAGCCTCATGTATTTACAGCGATGCTATGATTTTTTTATTAAAATGATTTGAACAAGAATTGATAATAAAATTAATTAAAAGTAGCGTGACTCTGACAAATTTAAAGCACTAATTACTATTTTTGGCATGCGAATAAAATAATCTATCATATTAAACCATAAGTATAATTTTGGCCTACCCATTTTTACATGATCTTGGGTATTTTCCCATCAATTGTATTACATAAACTAAAATTTAATGGTAAATAACATATAAAATACTTATCTCGCTATGTCAATAAACATAAAGAGAGTAAAATTCTAAATATAGTAATTGTTTTTTAACCGACTTCAAAAAAGGAGGGGGTTCTCAATTCGGTTGTATTTTTATATGTTTGTTACCTCAGAACTCTGTCATTTACACGACGATTTGGATTTTTTTTTGTGATTTTTTTTGTTCATGTGTAGGTATAACCAAATTGGTCCCATAAAATTTTGGTGAAGATCTGATGCCGGGATCCATGAGGAATCCAAGGAATTCCTCGAATATTATGAGCACACCTATGGCGATTTCGGTATTTATTACAGTAGTTTAAGCATTTACATTTGAAAATCACCATTTGGTGAAGAGAAACCGATGATGAAGACACAAGCCATCAGTTACCACTGTGGACTCTACCAGTGTTATTTAATTCGCGGATCGCAAGTCGATTTAGAATTTTTTTTTTCGGTTAAGAGTAGAAATCTCCAAGTTGGTCCCATAAAATTTTGGTGAAGATCTGATGATGAGATCGATGAGGAATCAAAGGAATTTCTCAAATGTTATGGGCACATCTATGGCGATTTTGGGTTTTATTCAAGTAGAACAAGCATTTACACTCGGAAATCATCATTTGGTGAAGAAAAACTGATGAAGACACAAGCCACCAGTCACTAATTAGGGCTCAACCAGTGTGATTTAATTCACTAATCGCAATATAATTCTTTATCATATTTTGCTTAGAGGCAGAAGTTGGTTAAGATCAGGGTAGCAAAGTGGAGCTGATAGTGGAGAACCAGAGAACTCCTCAATGGTTAACGGCCCTGATTCTGAAATAACAACATTCAGCTAAAGATCGTGAGCAATTGACTTACTACTACTACTACTTTACTTACTTATGTGTGTGATACGCGTATCAACATGGATTTCGAGCGATCAGATCGGCGCAACCTCCTAACGCGTGATCGTGACACGCAATCATGCCACGGAATGAAGATCTGATCGGGCAAATGATACAAATGTGGACGCACCTCTAGGAGACCTAATAGCCTACTCCGGCGCGGACGCTTAGGGTTGTCGATGTCTATTTTTTAGATCTATTATTAGCAAATCATTTTAGAATGAAATTTTACCGTAAAATTATCTTGTCTCTGTCTCTGTCTAGAAAAACACCGCGATATTATTATTATGAAAAAATATTATTTTAAATTCAACGAATTGTTTCGAACGATTTATCTCGCAAATTAGGTAATAATTAAATGCTACCACCATGTACAGTCGCGATTAAATATATCTTCTTTCTTCAACATGCACTCTAACGCCTTGACAATAGAGTCGTGTTCAGAATATTTGCGAGAACCTTGTTTGCTCCGATGTATCTGCTGGTGTGGCGACTGTACTGTACTACTCATGTTTACATTATAATATAATATTTATAATAAAGCTGAAGAGGGTCGAAATTCTGTACATGGAAGATATTCGAAAAAAAGTAGGCTGGGGATACTTAAAATCGATAACAGAACACGTTCCAAAAGTTTTTAGAATTGTTGTCTGTTTGTCTGTTTATCTGTTTGTCTGTTTATTTGTACGCGCATCACGTGAAAACGGCTGAACAGATTTTGATGCAAACTTTACTAATCTGTCGAGAAAGGCTATAAAAATTCAACCCTTAAAAGGGGGGGTAGCTACTACACTTGATTGAGTTAAGTTTGCACCTGAATCTTATCGCGCTACTTAGGAAGGAGGTGCAAACTTTTCTCAAACATGTGCTAGGAGCCTACGAGTATCGAGTACCTTGCGAAACTAACAGGTGGCGCTAAAATTAATACCATTTTGCCAAATTAACTCGAAGTTTACTCGGATTTCAACAAATTTAATTGCATAATTGATTTACTAATACAACATAATACGAGATAAGTGGCTCGGTGGTATCATCAAGGAGGGGGCTCACATGTGCAACATTTCGCCTAGGTACTGCTTCAGGTTGGAGAAGACTTCTGGAGGAAACCAATGGCCTGATTCGATTACCAGAGACGTTATGCAGGATCGTTCCGTCCGTTGAATACCACATTCGGAGCGTATACGAAGACTTGAGCCAGGTGAAGCGACGTGACAACTCTTGGGTTTCTGAGAGAGCCATACTCACGCCGAAAATTGAACAGGCAGCGGCATTTAATGCGCGGATATTGGCGAAAAAGGTGAACAGGCAGTACATAATTCCATTAACTCTATCTTGGATGAAGGTAACGTCACAACATACCCGATGAAGTTCCTAAACTCAATGAGCGCTTCAGGACTCCCAGCACACGCATTAACCCTGAAAGTTGGAGTTCCGATCATGCTTCTTCAGAATTTGTCACCTCTAAAGTTATGCAACGGAACCCGGCTAAAAGTAGTGCAGCGAAACCTCATCGAGGCGCAAATCCTGATGGGGTGCGGCGACGGAGAAGCCGTGTTCATCCACGGCACCCCCATCATCCCGAGCAACTTCCCGTTCCGCTTCAAGTGCCTACACTTCCCCGTGATCGTCTGCTTCGCCATGACCATCAACAACTCGCAGGGATTGGTACTGATGCCCGTCAGGAAGACTCACAATGTGGTGTACAAAAAAAATATTGTAAAATATCAATGTTATGTAAATATACTTTACATACCTACTTTTGGAGAATGTAACTGTAGATATAATTAATTAAATGTACATATTTAGCTGTGCATGCATATACGTAACTGTAAATAAAATGTAAATACTTGGCCTCACGTTTTTGATATCTATGTTCACCTTTCGTCTAATTTTACTTCTAAATAATATTAGACCTAAATTCGAAAGTTTGTTAGGAAGTATGGATTCCTATGTGTATATTTCTTACCTTTTCATGCTAAGACTGATTTGACTGGAGGGCCGATATGGTTGATATTTGCTATGGACTTGATTTGGAAAGGTACAGTCGAGAACGGAGAAATACATTTTTTTTTAATGAAAAAAGAACCTACTTCAAAATAAACTAAAAAGCCATAAATAATCTTTTATGTACGGTACGGCCCCCGTATTGCCTAACGCGTTTGACGCTCACAATCGGAATCAAGTGATGAAGTCGTGAAGATTTTGTATGGACTATGACAGTTGATTCGGATACTAAGTGTCAACATTTCGTTAGGCAATAACCCCGCGGATCACATTTATATAAAAGATTATTTATGGCTGTTTAGTTTATTTTGAAATCGGTTCTTTTTTATTTAATTTTTTTCATTTTTTACTTTTTAATGATGGTTTTTAGTAGTGATATAAAATATTTTTTAGAGCCCAGAATTGGAAGATTGAGGAGGCACTTTGCACGAATGGTAAGGTGTCAGTACCAAATGCGATTATAATGGTTAATATTGGCAGATTTTCTTTCTAAGAAAAGACCAGGACCCAAATGCAATATTTCAATCAAATATAAATCATGTGAAGGATACCATAGGCAAGTGGTAGGTCTAAAATAAAATAAAAACTTTTGTTCACGTCACGTTTATTTAAAACTAGCTTCTGCCCGCGACTTCGTCCGCCTTAAATTCATTTATCGCGAACAAGGGTATTTTCCGGAATAAAAAGTAGCCTATGTCCTTCCCCTGGACTCAAACTATCTCCATACTAAATTTCATTCCAATCGGTTAAGCGGTTTAAGCGTGAAGATGTAACAGACAGACAGGCACACTTTCACATTTATAATATTAGTATGGATACAATAAGTTACAAATTACACACAGAAAAATACTTTCGTCGATTACGAGAGGTTTGGAAGTTATTTGTTTTCAAAGTAAAATAGATTCTCATTCTAATAAATAACTTTTGCAAACAAATTCTAGGGATGCATGGACAAGGAAGCAAGAATTCTATTTCTTTCATTTCGGTTACAAATTGAAAAACCAATTTTATAATTCATGCGATCTTTTCCAAAAGCTCGATATTAGTAACTTGAAATTCGTCGCATTTTATCATTAATTAATATTTCTTACCGTTCCCCTTGTGATGGTATTAGAAATAACGATATTGCTTGATTTGATGAACTGTTGAGGCAGCCAAAATCAGAACAATACTTTTTTACCATTATTTACTATAATTTTCAGGTCCTTGTCCTTGTAAATCTAATACTCACTTTAAATTTGTTATTTATTTACAACATTACACTATTTACAACTATATATACAAAAACCGTAGATACACAAACGCATTCACTGCGCGAAGCCGTGGTGGGTGAGCGAGCGAACGAAAAAAACGTAGCGTACCGCGGCAGCGGTGGGGGCGACACTGGCTAGCGCAGCCCGTCTAACACCAATCAATCCTTGTCTTCTCTTGCACCCCCGTGGAGGGGTGCAGGGGGGCCCGTGCTACCACTTTGGGCACCTTGGGCTGTGGCGGGGTCGCGACCCGTGATGACAGGCCGGGCGTGCGCCCTCATTTTGGGGAGGGCAGAGGAGCCCGTCTAACGCCTCCTTAATTCCAGCTTATTTTAACGCACACACGTGAGCGAAAGCGCGTGCGTACCGGCACGCACACATATAAGCCGCGCGATGTACCTTTGTTTGCAGTGAGCTTACTCTTTGTACTCTGTTAGAATGCACTATGGCTGTAAGTACCGTACTAAAGTCGTAGTCATCATAAAAGTCGTGTATTATGTGTGGCTTCGATCGTCAGAAAGTTTTAGAGAAATTATTTTTATCCAGGTCTATCACAGCTTTCTCGAGGGTGGTAGCTTATAAACAGGCAGCGAAACTTTGGTGCCGATGACATCACTATGACGCAAATAAATTGGCATATAGGGTGTGTTTAAAAATTATACACAACATAAAATTACCTTTACCACGCTTTGACAGATGCAACAGTTGCCACTAGCACGCCGAGTTTATAGCAATGTCAAACTTTATATTCAACCTTACACAAACAAATTCAGGACGCTTTCGGCTCGCATGATTCGATGCATATATCAGTCGTTAGCGTTGAACCTGCGGTACCGATATATATCTATATGTCGTTAGCGAAAAAAATAGTGTCAAGAAAGGCTATTTATTTTTTTATATATTTATTTATCTAAATACAACATTTTACTGGGCAATGTATTTGAAAAAAAAAATTATGTTCACAAGAAAACGAAAAACAGCAAACCAAATTTCTTTTGTAGAACAGAACGTCTTAAATTCAAACACAAATTTCTTCTTTATTTACATACTTATATACATTTGACACGTACATTCAGGACAATATAAATCTCGAATCTCCCGCCAGTTATACAAATTGTCGCTGTTCTGTTCATAATCCTTATACCCGCACTTGGAGCAAATACTATTGAAAGTCAACCCTTTTTCATCCAAATCGATTTCTTCAGATGGTAAAGACATTAAAAATAGTTCTTTGTGTAATACTTTCGGCAAGTTGAAATCCCAAATCCATCCATGAAAATTTTGCATCTAAAACAATAAATGTCATTCATTAAATTGTCAGAATGATACAACAATGTATTTATATGATATGTCTATATTTGAATAATTACTTACTTTATCAGCAAAATCTTATTCATCCTTCTTATCTAAGTACTGAAGAAGATTTCGATTTAATATTTTGGCAATACTCTCCATTGCAATGTCACGTAATGATTTCGGAACCGACTGATTTTTACCCATCCTGAACAATCAGTGACAATGATTTATTGCTTTTAATTTACATTTATAGACCAGACTAATGTTTTTCTTCTGTTAATAACTGCCATTGACATAGGCTAAAGATTTAGGTAGAAAGAGGTTTATAAAGGTAATCTTCATTGATTATATTTCAATTCGAAATTGATAATCAATATTTGCTCTAAACTACTAGGAGTCATGTTACACCGCGTGCTAGTAAAAATCCACTTCAAAATTGAAAATGATCTTTCCACTTCTACTGAAGTAATAGGAGCATATTTGAAAAAACGCCACAAGTTCATTCGTTCTGAGAATTCATGGAGACAAAGTTCCTTTTGATCGTTTAAGTCAGCCATATTTTTCATGATTTGTAGTCCTTTGTTTTTCTGTAATATTGTTTTATGTTACCGATATATATTTTTTCCTTTGGAATGTAACCTAATCTTAGATAATTTTGCCCTGACAGTTTTAATCACACGCAATGACTCACTCAATGTCAGTTTCGAGCTTTGTATTTGCTTAGTAGAATCAACCAATATGTTACAGTTTTCAGCTATGAGACATATGTTTTCTCTCACATTAGGTTTGCGAAGAGCTAATTTTGATCTTGTTACTTTGGCTGCATTTCGTTCATTTAGTGCATTAATAACATTTGTGATTTCAGAAAAGTATGTCCTGTAGTATAAGAAGGCCTGAATCCACGTGTTCCATCTCGTTATAATGAGTCTTAGTGGTAGTGGCATGTCTGGATAAAGCTGTTTTAATACTCTCACTCTTGAGGGTGACTTTAAGAATACCGATTTTATACTTGATATTAATTCGTTAACATCATCGTATAAACCTCGAATTGTCTCGGCTACACGGTTAAATCCGTGGGCAACACACGTTACATGGGTCATATTAGGAAAAATGCCGTTTAGTATGCGGCCTACTTTTAGCATATACGCAGCTCCACTAGTGAGGAATAAGGCCACTCTGTCATGATAATTGGCACTTTTGAATAGTTTGTACAGCGAGTTCACAACTAAATCATTAATTGTGCCGTTATTAGTTCTGTCCAGAACTTGACAAGCGATAATATGCGGCCTGCTCGCGTTACCTTCCCTTAGAGCTCCCTCGATTACATTCGCAACGTTTTGCTGTAATCTATCTTGCGTCTCATCCACACTTACATAAATATAGGAGTTACCTATATCTTGTCGTATGGAAGCGTAAGCCTTTTGAAACGTTTTTGGCAAATAGTTTTGTCTTAAATTTGCTTCTGATGGTATACTCACAGAATTTGCATAATGTCCGCTTATGCATTTTTGAAGAAATTCAGAAAAGTTTTTATTTTGCAAATGTTTCCAAGGTATATTTGAAGCTATCATGAAATTTGTTAAATCCATAATAAAGTCTTGTTGTGTCATTTTTGATCCTTGTTTTTCAATGTGCTTTTTCGTTTTTAAATGTTTTTCTATATTACTTGGTTTAGCAGTTAAATTTTGCTGACAGCAGGAGCAAAACATTTTTTCATCTTTAACAACTAAAAAAGGAAACGTCTGCAAATACGGCTGCATAGACTCCATGGTGACTACGGTCAAGCGATACCTATTATATGTTAATTATAAATGTTGTACCTTATTAATTCACATTTTTTTAAATTCACGAACAAAAAATACTAAAACGATATACAATATTGTCTTCGATAATTTTCTGATGAAAATGACAAAGACAGTTAAGTAATTATGTTTTTATAAGTACTGGCCATATCAAGTGTCAATAAAATATCCGTGAACTAAAGAGGCCAATACGTTGTTAGTGATTAATGAGTATCTATTATCTAGATATAAACACTCTGTATGCACCGCTACGTCATATGTCTGTCATCGGCACCAAAGTTTCGCTGCCTGCTTATAAACAGTAACAGCCCAACTTAATATTACAGGTAACATACGACGCTCCACATCTCTGTATCCCCTATCTCTTGAAACGTAGTACGTGATGGAGGTATGGGTATGCAACCGTCACTATTTTTTAACCTAAGACCAACAGTTTCATCGTCAAATTTTACGTACACGGCTTCCGGGAGCTCCCCGTCCTCCAGCTGATCTCGTCTTAGGGCCGGCCATTTTTTTTTATTATGCCCATAGCTCCATTCAGTGGACCATCAGAGATGGAAATATTACGCCAATTTAAGTTGCGAGATAATTCTTTAATTATTATGGGTCAGTTGAGACTGTTAGTCGTATTCTTTTTTAACCAGCAAGCTACTGGACTTATACATTTTGACCTAGCCAATTATTTTATTTAGATTTTATTTACAATAGTCTTATCTACAATTGGTCTTATTTTTTACAATAGGGCCTCCTCTATCTTCCTATTTTGAGCTCTAAAAATACTTTATATCACTAAAATCCATCACTAAAAAGCAAAGAATAAAAATTTTCAAATAAAAAAGGACCGTTTTCAAAATAAACTTAAAAGCCAAAAATAATCTTTTATGTACGGTATGGATGCCATTTGAATCACCTTTTGGAGTCGGTGCCAAACCTGAAGTACAGTTCAGCAAAAATACAAATTACTATAACTAAATTTAGGTAATAACTAAAGGCTTGCCGTCGCGGTTCTTGCGTGCGTGTAATAGTAATAAATGAATGGTTTGGCACCGACTTCAAAATCTGTACCGTACATAAAAGATTATTTTTGGCTTTTAAGTTTATTTTGAAGTCGGTTCTTATTTTTGTTTGATTTTTTTTTTATGATTCTAACAAAACACACTCGATGTTGTAGGCGCTACCAAGGTTAATTTTTCATGTGTTTGTCACTGTCAAGTTTGAAAATTATCTTCTACATTTTAGAATTAAGTAATAGTATAATCCTTGAATATATTGTGGGCGCGTGTACCAGAAGAAACTGTAAGTATAATCAGACTTGTTTGTTAGATTAAGTATCAATCGGTGTCAGTGCATTATAATTATATTATTGTACGTAAGATTACACCATACTCGTAAATGCAGTCGGGTTGCGTCAAATACTAATTTAATAAACACTATGTTTTTATTATCAGATCCATCATTGTCCACCAATGTTACAAGAAATTCAAATAAAACATTTAGTATTGACGCGAAAATTTTAATTGATGATTAAGAAAGTCTAATCGTTTTTTATACCTATTAAATATTCAAAAACGAATGCAATCTGTTTTATAAATTTTCCTAATGTCAGAAGTGATATATAATATAACATAAAGAGATCGACAGCGATTGTATGTGCCCTAGCCATTTGAGTGCGCCTGCATAAATGAAAATGCAATGTTCACTTTGACGTTTCAAATTATGTAGGCGTTATATTAGATGCTGATAAAAATAAAAGTGTATATTCTTTAATAATTTTTAGCTTATTTTATCCAAAACCTCACAAATAACACCCGATTTCGATTTCTTTGATTTAACGAAAAAAAAAATGAATAGAAAATTAATTTCCGATATATTATAAGCAAATAAGTATAAAGAAAGTAGTTTCCTGAACGTCCAATAAAAATATCAAAATTAAATGGCTTATGGTTTCGGAATTATCTTAAAAATACTATGAGTCGTAACGCAACGCATGTCCACGCGTTTCTATGAAGCCCGCTCATAGTGCGACTGATTGCTCCACAAGACACGCACACTGCCGCGTTTAACTACAAATAAAGCCCACTCGCCATCGTGAATTTCAAAGCTATACGAGGGTTGCTACTTATATATCCGGAAACAAAAAAACAAACAAACGTACACGGCTGAAAATAGTTTTATTGTTTTTCAAAGTATTCCCCTTGATGATCTATGCACTTTTGCATTCGCGTGAACCAATTTTTAAAACACTTCTGCCACTCCGCCTGAGGTACCTCCATAACGTGTTGTTTGAATGCGTCGACAGCATCTTCAGCGGTCGAAAATCGTTGACCGCGTAATTTATTCTTTATATTTGGAAATAAATAAAAATCGTTGGGTGCCAAGTCAGGGCTGTACGGCGGATGACCCGTTAATTCCACATTTTGACCCTCCAAAAATAGAGTTGTTTCGCGTGACGTATGACAGCTGGCATTGTCATGATGAAGAATGATTCTTCGTCGCTGGTTAGTTTTACGAATTTGTTCAAATACTTCCGGTAAGCAAATGGTCGTGTACCACTCTGAATTAACCGTTCTACGGTTTTCTAGTGGCACTGTAGCTACATGGCCATTAATACCGAAGAAGCAGGCCACCATTTGTTTCAATGTACTTTTTGCACGAGTAACTTTCGTAGGGTTCGGCTCATTTTGAAACACCCATACCGTTGATTGTTGCTTCGTTTCGGGATCGTATGCATAGATCCAGGATTCGTCACCTGTATAGATGTTATAAACGGCTTTTGAGTCACCACGGTTATATTTTTTTAACATTTTATTGCACCATTCGACGCGAGCATGTTTTTGCTCATTTGTTAAGTTGTGGGGTATCCAACGCGAACAAATTTTTTTTACAGCCAAATAATTATGTAATATGCTATTAATGCTGGTCATAGAAATACCCAGAGTCGCCTCTATCTCGCGGTACGTAACATGTCGGTCGTCCATTATAAGTTTTCGCACAGCCTCGATATTTTGTTGTACAACGACCGATTTCGGGCGACCTGCCTTAACTTCGTCCGTAAGCATACTACGTCCACGATTGAACTCACTAAACCAGTGATACACAGTAGTTTTAGATGGGGCTTCATCACCAAAAGTTGAAGTTAGTTGATCTATGCACTGTTGTTGCGTTAAACCACGCCGAAAATCATAATAAATCATAGCACGAATATTTTCACGAGTGAGTTCCATTCTTGCTGCGAGATGACATTTAAAACCCGTCAAAAACAAAACACGAGCGTTAATAAGGAAGAAAAAATATACCTTATATACTTAAAAAAGTTCAAATTTTACCATGGCGGTCAAATATGCTATTTAAGAAGATTGTAATCCCGGTTTCCGGATATATAAATAGCAGCCCTCGTAATCATTGACGTATTATATAAGGACACACAATCAGTCGGCAAAAATGAGCCACTCTAAACTACCGCAATATCGCCTATTGCGGTAGTTTTGCGATTAGTCTTGTTTCGATCATTGGCGCTGCCAGTTGTCAACAATGACTAAATGTTCTGTGCTTAATTTGCAAAAATTGCAATTATAAAATCAGAAAATATAATGGAATATTCTTCTTAACGTTAGTTCTATTGATTGATTAACAAATATTATGTGAAAACGTGGTATTTTCTTAGATTTGAATAATTTACTTTGTTCATACAAATTGTCCATTGTCATGGAACGAAAATCTAAGGAGTCAAGGTTGGTTATTTTTTATTTTAATAAAAATATATTTTTCGATATTTTCTTCTGTTTCCGCGATTATTACTCATTGAAATAAAACAATTTAACGAATCAACAATTACAATTTAACAATTTAATTGTAACTTTGACAGAGGAAAATACATCTTTTCTCAGTCCTCCCGTGACCATGGAAAGCTGGAAAGCTTCCGAAACGTCGGGAACTAAAATGAGATAATATACGCGATATAATCCGTTAAATTGTTTTATTTCAATATATTTTTCGATTTAAGGTTTCCACGAAATCCTCAGCGAGGGGCAAAATGGACCGCAGTAATATCACGAGACATATGTGATATACATTTCACACCACATCTTCTTAAGTCTATCGTGTGCTCGATCCATTTCCCTGTTTCAGACATTCAAAATATTAATTAGAACTGCGGAACCAGTTCTGAACGTAACTTAATCAATAGTTGTTGATCTAGTTATATATTTTGCATTTATAATCCTGCATAGCCTGGTCATTAAAGTGAACTTTATTAATTATATTTGACGTAGATGCGGAGGTCAATGATGATCGAAATATAAAAAAGAAACTATGAATGTCGTGCAAACGTCACATGTAAGTATAATAGTACTTTACTGCAGACGCTGGGAAAGAAGGGCTTGCCGAGGCCGGATAGTGGCATGTATAGTGCTTTTCTTAAACATATGCAATGAAATAAAGAAATACACCACTCAAAAACTACACAACAAAAGTTTTTGAAATTTTCCCTTCAATCCCTCAATAATGTTTTTTTTTTACGGAAGTCGTCCGTATTTCGCGTGAGTAGTGTTCGAGTCGACCCTTTAGGGTCGCTATACACAACCTTTATAATAAGAATCTCAACTTCTAAAATAAATTCAGAGGATTTTGAATATTCTCTATAGTCGTTGGTGACTTACGTATAGACAATATTTTAAATTTATTCATAAATATATGACCCATAGAGATTTGTATTCTTAATAAATAAGTTCGTGTGTTCGAATCCGATAACCATTCAGCCACAAGAAGAAAAAACAGCTGTATAGCCTGTTCATAAACACAGACGCCATGTTTACATAAAAATTTAAAAAATATTACTTCCCGGCCTAGGCCTTCAATTTTGTATGAAATTCTTTTACAGTTCTTTCGAGTTGTTCCGCCCGAAACGTCATACTTTAAGCCTGTTATAACGCACGTAATGACGACATTTCATTGCATTGCATGTCTGAGAAAAATCTTATTACTTAAAGATACATATACAGGATGTCCCAAGAAGTAGTGATATACTCAAGCTGGGAGGTAGAGGACTTAGAGGGCGATCTAAATCACCCCCATGTATGTTCCGCGATTTTTCGTATTTTCGGAGTTATGACTTTTTTTAATTTTTCACCTATCGCCGAGTACGATGAGATTTTTATTTATGGTGACGTGAATTATTGCGGTAGATGCTTGATTTTTTTTGTGTGCTAAGCTGATAGATAGGCCAATTCAGTTAGGTCTTATTTTGGTTAGGTCTGTGTATCCAGTATATTAATAGATCAATGGCTATAATCAATATAATATGACCTTACACTGACTGCGTACATGTTACTAAGGACCAGGTTCTGCTAACACTGAATTTTCAGGAATATCATGTGAATAATGGGAGGAGCTTGCTATTCAGAGACCGGAGTGACGAACTGCTGTCAAAACGAGTCTTAATAATTTTGATCGCACCCGTCTCGAAGATCTTGACGTCAAACACGCACGTCTTGACGTGCTACAAGCTACTGTACCTTTTCAACCAAATTTGGATTTGCAAGTTATGCTCTCGTGCTCACACACGTAAATAATGTATTGAGGTCTCGATTCCCGTGATCGACGAACTATTTACATACCTATAAATTTGTAAGGAACGCCCTGTGCACGAGGCCGACTCGCACTAGGCCGGTTTTTAAGTTTCCAATTTGTTTTGGCTTGATATTGTAGCCGGTCTTACTCATTCTCGGCCGGCACGTCCTATTTCTTCATGGTAATGGAGAGCAAGACCTGATTAAAAGTTAGTCAAGTAGAAGGACGTCACTTACATCTACGAGAAGACGATTGTTATTTACGGGACACCTAGATTCAAAATAATAAAAGTGATGAACCTTTAATAAATCAAGTGCGGTGGCGCGCCGGTCGACGTCCACCTCGAGGCACTTGTCGAGGAAGTCTTGGAACACAGGGCTGAGCTTGTCCTTGTCCTTGATGTCTGGCTTCCCGTTGGTCGCGATCAGGTAGAGAGCTCGAAGAGGATTTTCATTAAGATAAGGCGGTTCTCCTTCGATCATCTCTATAGCCATGATACCTAGCGACCAAACGTCCACCTGTAAAATATATTACATTTAAATTTCATTTTACGGTGGTTTATGACCGGTTCAGCACCGTAATGCTGCCTGCGAAGCGTAAGGTCCCGGGCTCAAATCCCGGTAGAGGCAAATATTTGTGTGATGAGCATAAATATTTGTTCCTGAGTCTTGGATGTTTTCTATGTAGATATATAAGTACATATATCGTCGTTTAGTACTCATAGCACAATCGTTATTGAGGTTATAGAGGTTACCATGGGACTAGTTTGACTGTGTAAAATTATGCAGTGTTATGAATTTATATATTTTATACTCACCCTCTCTTAAACTCACTACAGTCCTCAGTAAATAGTAGCAACGAGCTAGTAGTAGTAGGCTCTCCTTCGCTGAGATCGGAACATTGTGACATTTCATATAAAATAGACCTATATAGCCCTTTCAGTTTCGAATCCAATAATTGTTAGATTGTTCATACCTTCGGTCCATATTGCTTTCTCGTGACGACTTCAGGTGCCATCCAGTAAGGAGTTCCCACCATGGTCGTTCGTTTGTTTTGTTCGGGAGATATTTGCGCACAAAAACCGAAGTCAGCTGTAATTAAAAGTATATGGTTTAACTTCAAAATACATTGTATTACTTAAAAGAGATTTTTATTGGCAATTTTATCGTTAATTTTCAACACATCGTTCGTGAAGTAGCCCGGATATGCCCGTATTACACTAATTTTATGATCGTAACTAAACCCGTTAAACACGCCTCCTTTTGACATAATACAATGTCACTTGTGTAGCCAGACTAGATACGAACATAAAACAGTTTTTTCACTTCTCCCGGTCAAAAAGTACGTCGTATTAGCTTCGCGAAGCGAGACTAAAATAGTACATTTAGCACCTACGGTTCAAAAGAAAGCCATATAATCCCATACAAATTTCTATGACACTGAAAAAGAAACTCACGGCCAGCTACATACTCCTTACAAATAATTAAAAACAAACAAACCAGCCTGATCAGATCGGCCAAACTTTCTGATAGAATTGCTTAAACTGTACTTTAAGTTTTTGATGAAATTACAATTTTAATATTAAGTCTTATTTATTTTCTCGCAGTCGAAGTGAAAAGTGTTTAACACGTGGCAAAGAGCCATTATGACACTCAGACATATAATCACTTCGTGTCTTAATGGTTTATTTTAGCCCCTTGTCAAACAATCTACTATTATCTTCGCAAGTGATTCTAAAATTTTCGTATGAAACTTAACTCACCTTATGAGAAATTATTATCTTCATTTACTTTCTTTCTTAAGCTAGGTCTTTTATAATACGCATATAAAAAGTAAAATACGAAAATCAAATACAAAATATAACCACATTATAAAAAACCTAACATAGTGTGCCGCCGGCAGCGGAACAGGGCTCAAGCTACCGGTGTTTACGACTGCACAGACAGGTCGAACAATGCGGGCCATGTCCAGGATTACTGCCTTCTGCATCTGACCCTTGATCTAGCCATCTGGTCTAGTCTCTCGAGATCTTGGTCGAGACTCTTCGCTATAAGAGAGATACGGCGACGGCTGGATCAAGTATCTGAAACAGAGGCAGCATCCTGTCCTGGTACGCAGACAGGTGGGTTCCCCCATCTGTAGCTAAATAGTAGGCGCGCATGCAGTTCTCGTTTATAGATCGAGTCAATCGCATGCGACGCACTACATCACCGGTAGCGGCAGCCGTGGGCGGAGCAGGATGCCCCGCAGGCCCCAAGCGTGCCGGCAGCGGTGGGCGTTATCGTCGCGCTGGTGGTCGTTATTATTTATCATTAAACTCGCCTTAGATCCGGCTGCAATATAACACTCGCACTATAATAAACTATTATCCAAGTTTATTACACCGTTGAATACTTACTCAACTTGACTTGTCCATCAAGCCCGAGTAAAATGTTATCAGATTTGATGTCCCGATGTATGACATGGTTGGTATGCAGGAAGTGCAGTGCCTGCAAGACTTCGCGGCAAACCGCTGCGATTTGTCCTTCGTCCATGCAGGTCTCCGTCACCACGTCCGTCAGAGACCCGCCCGCCAAGTACTCCATGACCACCCAGAGCTCCTGACAACATACATAGGCGTCACCTTGAGTCTTTTAAAATCACCAAACTGGGACCATCCCCTACTTGATCATGAGAAAATTAACTATTCCACTGCATGTGCAAGTCTATGATCGTATTAGTAGGGTGACTGCAGCAGAGGCAGCAGCGACTGAATACAGGTAATCTTTGTCTTGGGTTATTCTAGCGTCTGTTGCACGTCACTTTCGTGGACACTAATTTGTCAAACTGCTTGTACATGCCTTGTGATTTCTTATTTATATTTACGAAGTCCGGAATCTCCGCCAAATAGCTCAAAAATCTACAGAAACTTCGTGTTCAAGTGTGTCCACGCGTGTGGCGGATGAAACGCTCGGATATTACGAGTAATAAAACTACCATCATACAATAATATTAAACATTTAAGGTTGAATTATAAAAAAAATTGCTCTAAGACAATTATCCCGGGAGGAAACGGAGGATTACGTTCGTATGGAGGAACGACTTCTAGTATATCCTCTTAACTGTATCGCGTACCTCTAAGCAGAGTCAATTCTTTTAAATATCTAGGTCATTCATATGGTTACTTGGGACCTGAAAGACGATTCTTATATTGAACGGGAACGGAGGGCCTTTTCGGTCTGGGCAAACATGAGTGCTCGAAAGTTAACGCGCCGTACGAGGGAGGTAAACATTAGTCTGTTCAGAGCTTACTGCACAACCCTTTATACATGCAGCCTGTAGCTGCGATACACGCGACGGGCCTATGGGGCTCTCCGGGTCCAGTTCAATAATGCGTTCCGGGTGTTGGTGGGACTGCTTCGCTTCTGTAGCGCGTCAGGAATGTTCGCGGAAGCTAGGGTCGACTGCTTTTATACCACCATGCGTAAGAGGGCCGCATCTTTGGTGCGCTCGGTGCGTGGCTGTCCCAACAACATCTTGAAAATGATAGGGGACAGGATTATGGCGTGCTCCCGGGAAATATCGGTTCTCAAATTCACGGGAAATCCCGAAAGTCGAACACAGAACAAGAGAGTAAGGTTAGAACAGCGATGTGGGCGGAGCAGGCGCGCCACAAATTTGTGAAAATGTTCTTAACTTGTACCGACAGGCACGCGATCGCTCGCAGTTGCTCGCCGACCTTGCGCCAGAATGTATTAAAAATAAATATTAAAAAAGTGGTGGAAAATGCCGAGTTTCGCTATTGTAACTTGCAGGGCAAGAAGTGGAGTGGCCACTTTAGCCAAAGGAGGAATAACATTCCATCGGTAAGCGTAAATATCTTAATTTTATTAAAATGTTTTCAAAAAACGGTTTAGTACTAAAGGTTTTACAATAATAACGATAATTGTTAAATTTTGTGTACATTGCTCGTATAGTACTACAGTGCCGACTTAACTTCGGCTGTTGAAAGAGCAATGTATTGCGCTCAATGCGACCATATCTCAATCGCCTGACATTCATGGTGCGCAGGGCTCGATCACGAGGAGCGTAGTGTTAAATTCCGTTTGTGTGGGTGAGCGCGCATTTAAAATCCGTTTGTGTGGGTGAGCCGTGAACGAATCATAGCGCTCCGAGTGACATTGTGCGTGTGTGTGTTTGACTGTATTTATTTTCTTTACGTGAATAGTAGTAGAAGTGGAAGGCATTTAGTGGCGACATTGGTTCTGATACAAATTGTACTCGATAGCCTTTCTAACCTTATTCTCTTGTTCTGTGGTGTCGAAAGAACCGGTACCAAAGTTTCCATCCCGGTTCTCCCGGTTCTTTTTTTTAATTATACCAATGTGGGGTTTTTTGCCCAGCTGCGTGAAAGCGAGCTGACCGGGCTATATTTTTGACACATAGATATGTTTTGCTCAGCTTAGTGGTGCTTTGATTTGAATAATTTGATGCATAGTACGCAATTCGGTTTTACGCGGGGTCGCTCGACATCTAACGCCGGAGTTGAGCTCGTAAAACACATTTTCGATGCCTGGGAGGAATCGCGAGATGCTTTAGGCATCTTCTGTGATTTATCTAAGGCCTTCGATTGCGTTAATCATGACACTGATCAGGAAGCTACACCACTACGGAGTTAAAGGATAAGCACTAAATTTATTAGTCTTATTTAAATGGTAGAATAGTAAGGGTTGACGTGAACGGAAAGCGATCACCGGGGTCATTAGTCTCTATGGGTGTGCCGCAGGGATCAATATTGGGACCTTTCCTGCTCCTTATCTATATAAACGACTTGCCACACCTCGTAAAGACCCACCATGAGATAGTTTTGTTTGCAGATGATACGTCTCTAATTTTCAAAGTCGTACTAAATCAACGATCCTACAATGACGTAAACAATGCTATCTGTGAAGTAGTAAAGTGGTTTAATGTAAATAATTTATTGTTGAATGAGAAAAAGACAGTTAAGTTTGTCACGAGTAACGTAAAACACGAGCAAGCAAGCGTTATTGTTAAAGGTGAGGAACTGGAACTAGTTAATAGTACAGTCTTTCTCGGTATAACATTAGAATCTAAGCTCCAATGGGGTCCCCATAATGCTAATCTCTCGAATAGACTGAGTTCTGCAGCTTTTGCAGTAAGTAAGATTCGTCAATTAACAGACGTGATAACGGCTCGATTAGTGTTTTTTAGTTATTTCCACAGTATTATGTCGTATGGCATCTTACTATGGGGCAGTGCTTCCGACATTAATACTATATTTGTTCTGCAGAAGCGGGCTGTTCGTGCGATATATAAAATGACCCATGACTCGCTTAGAGATAAGTTTAAGGACATTAATATAATGACAGTGCATTGTCAATACATTTATGAGAATATTATGTATGTACATAAAAATATTACCCACTTTAAGAAGAACTGTGATATACATAATATAAGCATGCTCGCAGTGCCTGCTACTAGGCTCCATAAAATAAAGAGATCATTCATGGGTAACTGTGTAAAATTTTATAATAAACTTCCTAGCAGCATAAGTGAGTTGTCTCTTGGTAAATTCAAAAATATTGTGAAACGAAAATTATTTTCTAAAGCTTATTATAGCACACAAGACTACATGAATGATGAAGCCGCGTGGGATTAATGTAAATTATAGCGTCATGTAGGTATATGAATAATTATTTCAACGAATACCTAAGGTATTATTATTATTTTAATCTTAATTGTTTTATATACTCTGACATTTAGAATTTTATTCTAGACACATTCTAGATTATTTATTTTTATTGACAATCCTTTTGGGAATAATATTTTCTTCTGTTATTTCAATCCTTTTGGGATTTATCTTATTGATTATTTTAATTTTTTAAATGATGATTTTATCAATAATATTATACTTAAGTTAAATGATCTTATTAGGTTTTTCTGGGTTTCCCTAATCCTTGCAGCAAATGTTAGATCATATTGTATTTCTCCCAGCAAACATTCACTCTCATGTAACTGACATTTCAAAAGTGCTTTTAACTAGGCCTACTTGAATAAAGAATATTTTGATTTGATTTGATTTGATTACTTTATAGCTTAATAATAATTACGGATTTTAAATTTTAATGATTGAAGTGTTGTCACTGTAAGGAATTGGCAACTTTGTACCTGCGAGCTATTTAACCAAAGCGTAATTGAAATAAAACAATTTAACGGATTATATCGCGTATATTATCTCATTTTAGTTACCGACGTTTCGGAAGCTTTTCCAAAGCGTAATTAACTTACATCTTCCTTGTCTAACGCGCGGACTCGTGATTTGTTATATGTTGAGGATTCTGAATGTAAAGTGAGACGAAATGCAAAAAATATCTCCAGAATCGAGTTACGGTGAGACTGATTACAGAAACTATGAGAACGAAATTATTTGTTTTATTATATAGAATGAGGCCAGAGACCTGCAAAAGAAAATCCACTCTGTGAACAAAACTTTATCTCCTAACTCCTGGCCATTGAGGATAGGGAAGGCGGAGTACACTGTGAGTTAGACAGCAAATCTAACGTTTGAAAAACCTATTGCCAGACCTTGTTCTTCGATAAGGAATCTGAAAATTTTGCGAACACTGAACCTAAGAATGAACCTGAATTAGAGCCAGACATTCTAGAATCTGAAGTCAGAGCAGCCATTAGGCATCTAAAAAATGGAAACGAAAGTCGCTACTAGAAATGATAAAATTCCGATCGAAACCATACGGTCTTTTAGAGAGACTGGTGTTACCAGACTCTGTAACAAAAAATGGAAAACGGGGATTTGGCCAGAAGAATCAACTCACACGGCATTCATTTTATTGTACTGTTTCTATTGTAGGTGTGCAATAAAGAATTGTTGTATTGTATTGTATTCCGCTTCATAAAAAGGGCTGAACAAAAAAATGCATCGACTACCGCCTTATTGCACTGATCTCCCATGCCAATAAGATCATGTTAACGAAAGGCTGTAAAGCATCCTATCTAAGGAAATAGCGCCAGAACAGGCAGTGTGTTCGTTAATGGCACAGAACCCCGGAAACAAATATTAATTGTCCGGAAAAGTTATACTATCATAGGCATTTGTGGACTTCTCGAAAGCATTTGAATCCGTGACATGGCCTACACTCTGGGACGTCTTGTTACAAATAGGTACTCTGAAACACCTAGTACATATGCTAAGACGCCTCAACGAAAATGGAACGGCATCAGTGAGGATAAATGAAGTCTTCTCTTACAACTTTCACCTTAGTGCTGGAGTTCGACAAGGGTGCATAATATCGCCGCTTTTGTTCAATCTGTACACTTAAATGATTATGCGCATAACCCTTGAAGGCTGGTCAGACGGCGTTACAATAGGCCAACCTACGCTATGCCAACGACACCACCTTGTTTGCCTCTAGCGAAACGAAAGCAGCATGGAAGAACTTCCTTTAAAAAATGGAACTGACACTCAGTTTGGTTTGAAGATAACCCGAAGCAAAACAAAGATGATGATTGTCGACATAGCAAACAAAAACTTGCAAAACAAAACAAATAGCTAACTGCGATGTCGGGCAATCCTATGTGTACCTTCGAGCTCTAATCTCGAATCAGGGAGGCTGCATCGAAGAAGTTAAACGACGCATGGCTATGGCTCGGACTGCAATGGAGAAGCTCAAACAATTTGGAGAAACCGAAACATAACGAAGGCAATAAAGATCTGGCTCACAAGAGCACTATTTTTCTTGCCATTTTCTTGTACGCTGCTGTCACATGGACTCTGAGGCGGACCGAAACCAAAAAGGTAGACGTCCTAGATATGTGGTACTGGAGGAAAATGCTTCGGGTTTCGCACTATCACCTCCATCCTTGAAGAACTGGGCATCAAAGAACGGCTGTCTAGTATGCTGCAATGGCGAATCCTCAAATATTTCGGTCACGTGAATTGGCGCGGAAATGAGTCTAGTATAGAACGCTTCGTCGTGCAAGGGAAGGTAGTGGGAAAAAGGCCGCGGGGCAGATCGCCAATGCGATGGACAGGCCAAATAAAGGCGGCTCTTGGTCGGCCGCTACATGGTGCGACGAGTCCTGTCAGCTGCCGAGGGTGTTACATGATAACCACGACCACTCTTGGCAAAAGTGTAGCGACAAAGAAGATCCTAGTTTTAAGAAACGACTCCTAAATATATTTGTAAATAATATCTTGAACAAACATATAAAAAATAGTGCATATTTTATGTAATATAAGTACTCCATCACGGTTTATTTAGATTTCATTATAATATGAGCAACTTCTTAAAAACGTATCGAGGAACCGGTAAGCATCGGGAATCCCGGTTCCGGTCCTGACTAGAACCGGGAAATGAAATTCTTGGAACCGGACCCGGTACTAGTCCGTTTTCTACTAGGAAACAGTATGACATTTTGGAGTACAGCAATGCTATTTGGTACGAATGTTATACACGTACAGCTAAGCCCAAAACGCTTGGTAGCCAGTTTGAACTCCGCGACGAATGGGGGGAGGAGGGGTCAAAGTACAGTGCTCCCAGTGGTCAGAAAAATAATCTAGTGGAGTAGTTTGGACCTTTAGGTCAAGTTTGGTATCGTCATCAAGTAACTAGATAATGCACAATTCATGCCCTATACCAGGATTTTAGGGTTCCGTAGCAAAACATGACGCAATACTTAAAATAATACACTTTTAGTAGTAACGAAATGCAAACAAACCCTCATATTTTCATGTTTTTCATATTAAACTTGGTTTATAAAAAATACTGTCCATAAGCCCATTTAATGAAGATTTTAAAAACATTAACAATAAATATAAATATGAATATTTTCATTGTAAAATAAAATATTGAAGATACTGCGACGTTCGTCAGCGCAGCGCAGGGGAAGGCAAAAAGAACCGAAAAAGAAGTACTAACACAAAGCTAGCAAAAACAAATCAGCAAAGTGCAAGTCTGACTTGCGCACTGAGGGTTCCATACACATTTTCACTTCGTCCATCCCTATTAACTGGTACGGCCGGGTTAAGTTAAGTTTGCACCTAGTATGTATCGCGCCACTTACAAATGAGGTGCAATCTTAACGCAACCAGGTTGTCCTTATATGACTTTTGAAAACCTTATTTTTTATGATTACATTAAAAATGTATAGTTTTCAGATTATTCCCTGTACTTGTAGTATAAGACATTATTACTTGCCAAATTTCATAGTTCTAGGTCAACGGAAAGTACCCTATAAACTTTGATTCCCTTGAAAGTGGCGAAATATACATAACCGGCCATATGTGTTACGTTAACTTAGAAGTTTGATGTTTTTACAGCTTTAAGGGACTATAGACCTGAGTATATGGTTTTAAGTTCAACTCGATACCTCCACGCGTTATCGAGATAGAGAGTTTTGACAGACAGACGGACCGACGGGCCAGCAAAGTGATAATTTAAGGGTTCCTTTTTTGCCGATTGAGGTACGGAACCCTAAAAATGAGATATGCTTAGCTTTCATAATATCTATCAATTAAAGTCCTTACAGCACTATCATATTTGTAATCGATATTCTTTTTTTTATGAAGTAAAACTATTTTTTTTCTCTTTACCTATGTCTTTCTTCTTTTAAATATTATACTAGCTGCGCCCCGAGGTGTTACCCGCGGTTAAAAAGAAGCTTATGTGTTAATCCAGGGTGTCAGCTACTTCAATACCAAATTTTATAAAAAAATGTCCAGCCAAACACACACGAGCGTGAAGAAGTAACAAATACACACACTCACAAGCTTTCGCCTGTATAATACCTATTTGTGTGATTTTTAATCACCTTAAAGTCAAAGGTACATCAAACTTTTAAGTTAACTTAAAACAAATATGCGGTTGTTTATGTATATTTCGCCACTTCTCAAGGCAATCAAAGTTTATATAGATTTTTTATGTTATAGTAAGCGATCACCGTCGCCCATCGACACCTGCAACACCAGAGGAGTCACAAGTATAGTTGAATCATCGAGAGCGTGGAATTGCATATGTAGTAGTATTGTTTGTTTACAGGCATTCTAAATTTGAATTTTCTATTTTCTTGTACTATCAGCATACAAAGAGGTTGTTATATATATATATATCGAAGAACTAAAAACAAAAATAATGTCAGTGTGAAATTGTCAATATTATTTACGTTGTGCGTATATTTTTACATCTGATTTGATTGTATCCTCAATTAATTATTGTGTCCGCCCGTACGACTACGAATAATTTCTATATTTAAAAAAAATATGGTTGTAAGTAATTTTGGTCCTATTGAGAGTCAAAGTAAGCAAATAATTTTCAACTGTTATAAATATTTTGAAAATGAACTGACGAAAAATTTAAACTTGCCTTACACCGCTGCCCAGTTAGTTGAAAAAGCTACAGGTGTTTGTCTCTCTACTGTTTATAACATTGTGACTGAGAGCAACAGCGAGAAATTCGCAACAACAAAGAAATTCACCTCCCCGAAGAATAAAAAGTTGCGTCCTTGTCCGTCATCAGCAGTAGACGATTTTGATCAGGAAGTCATCCGGAGAACTATATACAATTTTGTGTTAAAATCCGATATAGATTACAAATTTGGCATTTCCACCTTACGAAAACAAATACAAAAATTAGGATTTAAATGGAAAAAGACCGAGGACAACCGAAAAATATTAATGGAAAAACACAACATACGACTGCTAAGAATAAATTACCTTATCAAAATTGCGGAATATCGATCTCAAGATAGACCACTAGTTTATACTGATGAAACCTACATCCACACTTCACATGTGTCCGGAGAAGCTTGGACCGATGGAACAGAATTTGGTGTAAAAAAAAACAAATCAGTACAGGCCAGCGGTTAATAATAGTGCACGCAGGAGGAAAAGATGGTTTTATTCCTAACGCTTTGTTAATGTTTAAGGCAAACCAAAAAACGGGAGATTACCATGACCAGATGAACTTTGTCAACTACGAAAAATGAAACCGAAATCAAACCGAATAGCGTACTTATCGTGGATAATGCGTCCTATCACAACAAACTTTTGAATCGTGCTCCAACGTCAAATTCTTATAAACAAGAAATGATGGATTGGTTGACAGAACACAACATTTCGTATAACCGGTTGATGTACAAAACCAGTTTGTATGAATTAATTAAACAAAATAAAGAGCGGTTTCGCGAGTACCACATAGATGCAATTTTAAAAGAACATGGCCACTCCGTATTACGATTGCCACCGTATCACCCGACATTCAATCCGATCGAAAATATTTGGTCCATGGTAAAAGGATATGTAGCAAAAAGAAACGTTTCATTAAACATGCAAGGCATTATGAGTTTAGCAACTGAACGAATGAATACCATCACTGCTGAGGACTGGGAAAATATTTGTCACCACGTCGAAAGTGAAGAAAATAAATATCGATGTCAGGAAGGAGAAATGGATCAAATAACAGACAATTTTATTATCAATACTTGTGACAGCTCAGATGAAGAACATGAGATAGCGAATAAAAGAAAAAAACAGAGGACTACTACTTATTCCACTTCTTGGGTATGTCATTTTATTAAGTTAAGAGAAAATTATTCTCCTTTTGTTGCAAACGGTACAACCACTACAAATGCAATTCCATCTTCTCGATAATTCAACTATACGTTGCCGGTCTTTCAGGTAGGAGTACGCTCGATTCTCGAAGACTTGAAGGTCGCATCGGTCCGGAAATACTGCCGGCGACAATTTATTCCACAGTTCAGTAGATGCAGGAAATTTGTAGCAAAACGCACAGTTGTGGATGCCTGAATCTAAGAGGTGAGGATGGAAATATTAATTGTCGCGTAGGACGATGGCGGAAAGATGCAGCAGGGATTATCCTGAACAAATCCTCGGAGCACTTCCCGTTATACAAACGATAGAGAAACAGAGCGAGGCTACATCTCTATGCAGTGCCAAGGAGTCAAAGCGATCTGAAATACGCTGGCAACCGACGATACGAGTCGCTGTCTGTTGAATGCGGTCTAGAGGGAGAAGCTGGTACTGGGGAGTCCCCGCCCACATATGAGAAAAGTATTCAATGTGTGGACGGACCTGCGCCTTGTAAAGTTGTAGGCGGTGGGCCGGAGTGAAGTACTGTCTCGATCTGTTGAGCACGTCGAGCCTCTTAGAGGCTAATTTCGCCTTACCCTCTAAATGGCCGTGGAACTGGACTTCACTCAACTTAGGGTACTTTCCGTTGACCTAGAACTATCAAATTTGGCAAGTAATATCGTCTTATACTATAAGTATAAGAAATAATCTGAAAACTATACATTTGTAATTAAATCACAAAAAACTGTGTTTTCAAAAGCCATATGAGGAAAACCTGGTTGTGTTAAGTTTGCACCTCATTTGTATGCGGCTCCATACATACTAGGTGAAAACTTAACTTAAGCCGGCCCTACCAGTTAAGGTGGGTGGGATGGGATATGTGAGAATTCGTTCGGAACCCCCGGTGTGCGAGTCAGACTCGCACTTGGATGGTCTTTTTTGTTAATTTGTCTTGTACTTGTTTTTCGGGTCTTTTTGTCTTCCCCTGCTTTGCGCTTCTCAACGTCGCAGTACTTTCAATATTTAATTTTACATTGAAAATATTTATATTTATATTTATTATTAATGATTTTAAAATTTTCATTAAATGGCCTTTTGGACAGTATTTTGTATAAACCAAGTTTAATATGAAAAACATGAAAATATGAGGGTTTGTTAGCATTTTGTTACTACAAAATGTTGATTATTTTAAGTAATGCGTCATATAAAGTCATATTTTGCTAAGGATCCCTAAAATACTGGCATAGGGAATGAATTAGGCATTATATAGTTACATGATAAAAACACCAAACTTGACTCAAAGGTCATAAATAATCCGCCAGATTTTTTTTCCTTAGCGCTGGGAGCTCTGTACTTTGACCCCCCTCCACCCCACCTGTCGCGGAGTTCAAACTGGCTACCAGGCGTCTTGGGCTTAGGTGGACGTGTATAATACCCGTACCAAATGGCATTGCTGTACTCAAAATTGTATACCTCTCCATACAAGCCTTCCCAATAGAAAACGAACAATACTGCACGCCCTAGACAGGATTGAGTGCCCCTTCTTACGTCACTGATGAGGGTTACACGCCCCCAAGGGAACATTAAAGTAAATAAAATATTTACTAACACTTACACCTAAGTTACTAACAACATATAAGTATTTATACTTGAAATAAAATGATTCTATAATATTTTCGGAAATTAATTTTCTATATATCACACTATACTTCTATTTAAGTTTATATTTGTACTAGCTTTTGCCCGCGACTTCGTCCGCCTTAAATTCGTTTATCGCGGATAAGGGTATTCTTCCGGGATAAAAAGTAGCCTATGTCCTTCCCCGGGATTCAAACTATCTCCATACCAAATTTCATTCAAATCGGTTCAGCGGTTTAAGCGTGAAGAGGTAACAGACAGACAGACAGACACACTTTCGCATTTATAATATTAGTATGAATTGTATTAGCTGTTCGTTCTCCTACACTAAATAAATAAATATAAAAAAGTATAATAATATTTATTTCGTGAAATTAAAGAAATCGAAATCGGGTGTTATTTATGCGATTTTGGATAAAATAAGCTAAATATTGTCGAAGAATATACGATCAATTTTATTTTTATCAGCATCAAATATAACTTGAAACGTCAAAGTGAACATTGCATTTTCATTTATGCAGGTGCGTTCAAATGACTATGGCACAAAAAATCGCTGTAGATCTCTTTAAGTCATATAATATATCACTTAATAATTAATTAATTGGTATAAAGAACGTTTAAAGTTTCTTAATCATCAATTAAAATTTTCGCGTTAATACTCAATGTTTTATTTGATTTTCTTTGTAACATTGGTGGACAAGAATGGATCTGATAATAAAAACATAGTGTTTATTAAATTAGTATTTGACGCAACCCGACTGCATTTACGAGTATGGTGTAATCATACGTACAATAATATAATTATAATGCACTGACACCGATCGATACCTAATCCGTAAAACAAAGTCTTATTTTACTTGCAGTGTCTTTTGGATCACGTGCCCACATTACTTTTTCACCTAATACTGGCATTAAAATTGCTTGTATAAAAATACCGTAGGCCTTTCGGTTCTTGTTCGATTCGATTTGGTCCAAGAATATATTTTGCATTTTTTAATGACATAAAACCTGGAGGAGACGTCATGTTTTGATGGTCTAAAGTGTTATTATAATTATTATATTCAAGGATTATTATTACTAGAATTATTACACACACTTAAAACTTGTTGCTATTTAACTTCTGTAAGGAGTATTACTTTTAGTTAAAAAAAAAAAAATATTTATGTCTAAAAGCTCGGTTAGGCGAAGGATTTTTTTACGGAACGTGTTGCCTAATCTATGAGCTTTATAATACAACTAGTCACTACTTGAAGCTAGATCAAGAACTCACTTAAAACTCAGTTTAGTCCTTTTAACATACGCCTATAAAAAAATCTGTAGAAAACAATAAATATAATTTGAAATTATGAAAACGCATACTTCATTATATCTTACTTAAGAAAAATGAAATACAATTGCCTTTTGCTAGCCCATTGACTCGAAATAACAACAATTACAGTTATACGATTTTAACCAAATTGTGCATCATGCAAGTTCGAACCCGAACCAACTGCACTTAAGCAAGCAAAAGTCATTCCTGTGTATAAGAAAGGATTAAAGTCCGATGTAAAGACTGTATCGTTTGTTATAAATACAACTTATTCCTAGCACTATAAACTGTCATAACCTTTAAAAAATAAGCTGATAAGACATAATTGTTAGACATATGTCACAGAATCGATTACTATATATTTAGTTTTCACATTTTATTGCAATAAAAAAATGCGTGGCCTTACACCACAACAGCGAAAATCAATTGTGGACAAATGGTGCACTGTAAAAGGTATCACGTACCGAAAGCTAGCAAAAATGGAAGGCGTTAGTGTAGGAGCAGTCCAAACTGCGATCCGTAAGTACGGTGAGGAATATACCTTCAATGACCGACAACGACCAGGTCAAAAAGCAGGTCCATCCAACCCAAAACTGGACCAAAAGATAGTAAAGGCATTTGCATCTAACAAAGAACTATCTGTTCGAGATGTTGCAAAAAAATTGGGAACGAGTATCGTTATGGTTCAATGCGCCAAAAAAATACATAATTTGACGACTTTCAAGAAACAGAAACAACCAAAAAGAAGTGAAAAACAAAAAGCATTTGTAAGAAAACGTGTCCGGAAGTTGTACGACTCGATTATGTCTAAAAAACATACCTGTGTAATAATGGATGACGAAACTTACGTAAAACTGGACTATAAGTCTTTGCCAGGTCCCCAATATTACACGGTCATGAAGGAACAAAGGTCATACAGTCTGAAAAATGCATTAGTGTCGAGAAATTTGGTAAAAAAATTATGGTGTGGCAGGCCATTTGTGAATGTAGCATAAAATCAAGTGCATTTTTCACTACTTCATCAATGACTACCAATATTTACAAGAAGGAGTGTCTTCAGAAGCGAGTCTTGCCTATGATAAGAAAGCACAACAATAAAACTGTATTTTGGCCCGACTTGGCGTCTTGCCATTACGCAGGGGAGGTACTAAAATGGTACAAAGACAATAATGTGAACTTTGTGGCCAAAGAACTGAACCCGCCTAATTGTCCAGAGCTTCGCCCGATCGAACACTACATTGATGGGTACCATGAGACAAAAAGTCAGAAAACTGGCCAGAAATGAGTAATTTTGGTTTCGTTGTAGCATTTTTGGTTTCTCTGTAGTTGTGTACATAAGTGTATACAATAATTGTGTACAAAAGTAAGAGAAAACTATTTTAATACAAAATTATTGACTAATTACCGATACAATTATTAAAAGATACAGCTGTTCAAAGTTAATCTTTTAAACGGCTGAACCCATGAGCCGGTTTTGATGAAACTTAGTTTAACCAGGGGGTCCCATTCTCTAACAAATATTTTTAGTGCTAACAATCACCAATAGATAGCGCCATAGGTAACAATTTCAAATGAAACAATATAAATATATCGAATTTAAGAAAAACATGGGACTTCAAATAAAAAATTGTTCATTTTACGAATAAACATCCACATTAACACTAATTATATGCATAATTCTGATTAAAACAAAAAACCATTAAAAACCGATTTTCAACATGCAAATTCAAGCTCCGCTCGAGCTTTGGACCTCTCATATTTGCTTACAGTAGCGACACTAGATGGCGCTTGATCTGAAAACTAAGCTTAAGATTGTAGACATTAGCCGAAACTGGTCGAGACACGCATGCCATTATCTTCGAACGATGTACATAAGAAAAGGCCGTCCTTTTCTCCATAATATCTCACCCCGTCTCCATGATGGTGTACTTCGACGTACAAGTACGGTAATCAGCACGCGTTTCGTAACAATACAACACATAAATAGGCCAGTAAGTGGACCGTGTATTACATTGACAAGTTTTGATAGTTCGGAAGTGCTTGGCTTTTGTTTAGTGAATAAATAATGTCTATTTAACTATTTATAAATAACAAATTTCAGAATTATGTGTCATAGGTATTTCGTATGTATATTTTTTATATGCATTAAATATAGAATGGATGTCCGAAATGTTAATTACTGTGTGCTGATAACTATTTCATAATACTGTTATAGAAAATGTAAAAAAAAAAACTTTTATGGAACCACGAGATAAAACGCAAAGTCATTATAAATTGAATGATATAATTTGGATGTGGGTAAAATGATTCTCTATGAGTTAGTCGCAACTAGTTGAATCTGTATAAAAAAAAATACATAGAACTGAGCTGAAGAATTTTTTCCTTTTTTCTTCACAGCTTTACTAGTTTTGCATGAAAATCCTTAATTTCGCTCTTAAATAATCTAATGAATTGATTTAATCGTCATACACTTTAAAAAGTTTGACTTTTATGTGCAATTTATTTAAAAATTGGCTAATTTCAAATTTCGCGCGTCGCAGCAAGCGGCGACCGGGGCGCGCGCCGGAGTTTAAAATTACATTGTAACTATTGTAAGTAATATTTGAAAACAGATCATTATAAATGTATTGAATTAGCGATATAATGGACCTAGTTACATATATTAGGCGTGTTTTAAATGATAAAATGCTTATTATTAAAGTAAAAATACCAGTCGGTAAGTATATAATAAGTAGATACATAACGAGTTTACGAGTAGTTAACCTAGTCTCGATCTGTTGCCAATTAATTCAATAAGTTTTGCAATACGAGCAGTGAAAAATCTGCAGAATCAAGAATACCTATCAAATTCTCATTATTTGGACAAAATAGCGAGATGGCGCGATACGAACTTTGAATATCGAATTTCATAGTAGCCCCTCAGGGCAGCATCATTCAAGGCCACGCGGCGGGCCGGCCGACTTCATACTTAAATTTACGTGATTGGTCGAAATAGTAACACATCGCTGTCCCATCGCAGTCAAATGCATAGCTTTTTTTCAACATTGTACTCGTCTCACTCAAGCAGTACACATCGTTTTTTTTATTGACTTTTCGGCGCATTAATCTGCACTTATTTTATATTATAAGAAAGGAAAAAGTAGTAAAAGCTATGGTTTAGTAGGTTTTCTCTATACTTTGCCAACGAAAAGAAGCACATCATCATCATCAGCCTATACACGGTGCCCACGAGGAATGGGAAAGATTTTATAACCACGCATTCCTCAGGCCATTACAAGTAAAAAAATTAATATGAACCCAGGTCAAATTCAGCAAAAAAGAAACAAAATCTAGCAAAGTCGATTTTTGTACATAAAAATTGAATATTTTATTTTCGCTTTCGCTTCTCTATGAAAATTATCCCTTTCAATAAAATTGTAACGATTTGTTTTTCCAAAAAAAAGGATGAGTTTAGAGAGTAGTAGTTGTCATTTTTACTAGTAGCAGTACTTGGTTATATTCTTATTAGTTTAATATAAATAAGGTAAAATCACAACGTCACGATCTAATCGTATTTACAATAGGGTACATGAATGATTTTTTTTAATCACTTTTCTTAACTACATATCAAAATAACGTAAAAACTCTTTCAAAATATGAAATTAAAATTAAAATTGGCCAAGCAATACGCATAATATAAGCATTTTAAACTAGTAATTAGACAGAGAGGTCCGATATGCATTGTACGTCACAGTGCACTCCGGCCATATAAATAAACTCCATGTTAAATTTTGTTTTGCAAGAAAGAGATAGAATTATATGTTTGATGGCTTATATCTTGCTTATTTTTATAGCTATTTGAAGAAATATTTTTGTCTACTGTTTGTTACATGAATGAGCTTTTAATAAAGCAAAAATAAAAAACATGCACATTCCCTATTGTCGTGAATACGTTAATTGGATACCGACGACCCGAAATCTTGCTTGTTCTACATTTTTTTAGTCACTTTCATTCTTAAATTGTAATTTTTGACTACGAGTATATAAATTTATACTATTCTTGTGTTCCAAAAGAATATAACAAATTAATTTATAAACTCAAATATTACCTAAGTTCGTAACAAACTAATAACTTAGTAGCTATAACTTAAAATAAATAAAAATGATAATTATTTTATAAACTTGATATCATTTTAGTTCAACTTTCGTGGTTTCAAATTTTAAATTTGGAACTCGGCGGTGAGAGAGTAACATGAATAGGTTTTAATTCGTACTCGATCGGTAAGCGACCAGCGCGGTACGGCGCGGAGCGCGAATTTTGAAATCTGCGAAACTATCTCTTTGAAGTTTAAATAAATTGTATAATATAAATCATCCTGTTGCCTGTGTGTGGTAAATTGTCTGTGTGGAGTAAATTGATAAGACCATGTAAGACCAAACTAGAAACAAAAAAGAACTAAAAATTGTTTACGATTTCTTTCATGGAAAGTACCATTGCGCAAATTTTATTTTTATTTTAGCCAGTCACAGTACCTAACATCCTAATTAAACAGGCTATACTTGAAAACCCACGTATCGAAAAATATTGATACTTTATGTTCTTAGTAGTTGATTTGATTTTATTCGATATTGCTCTGTATGTACCTATTGTGTGTTTATAGTCGCATCAGCCATCACCAGTTTTATTACTGGCGATATCGATACTTAACAATTTGTCCATCCAAGGATAGTAAAATAATACTTAAGTAAATATGTCCGACTCCCCCTAAGCACCAAGTCAAACCAAAACAATCTTTGTTTTTATGTACGTGGACTGGGATCGAAAGCGACGCATGAGGCGCATCACTTTTCTGCGAGACTTACGAATAATAAAAATAGGTAGCCATTTCCAAAACTTCGATCGCATTTAACCATTCATAAGTTGAGATTAAGCGCCATCTGCCGACCCTGTGATGTCCTAGTTATCGTATCCCCAATTCTTCACTAGATGGCGATAATGTGCGCACGATCTCGTTATTGCCATCTGGCGGAGAACCAGGGAAAACAATATAGCCAGTTGTATAGCCAGAGTTAGTGATGTTCAATTTTGTTGTTCGACATTGTGCGTCTGTTCTAGTATAGTAGTCTGTGGTTTAACTATTAAAGTTAAATAACAAAAAACCAGCCAAGTGCGAGTCAGACTCGCGCACCGAGGGTTCCGTACAAAAAATACGCTAAAAATCCAGTATTATAACCTTACTCATAAGCCAAATGTACGCGGTGTGTGTAATTTTATATTGATTACGGACACAGACAGATATAAAAAAAACAAGATTTCTAGAGTATTTCCATGGATGGCGATTAGTATGGAAACAACTTTTCTAATGGCTGTATATTCGAATCCCGTTGACTTAAGCTTAATTTTTTTACAGCTCAAAGGACCGCAGACTTGAGTATTTGATGTTAATTTCAACTGGATACCTCCACACGTTCTTGACAAAAATGGCCTTGACAGACAGACCGACAACAATGCGACCCTATAAGGGTTCAGTTTTTTCCTTTCGAGGTACCTACTGAACCCTATGATGCCACAGATAGTTACACAGATGCACAGTTTGCACACATTCTTAAGAAATGTAAGACGCAAATGATAAAAATAATAAAGAACCTTATCATATGGCCGGACAATTCAATGCAAATTTTCAAATCAAGAACGGCTCTATAAACATGTAAATTGCAAATATAACTTTGGTGCATTGAGTGAAAACATAAAACTGTCATGTGCGATGTAAGTATATATTTGTCACACTGAGTGTATACTTATATAAATGTTAACTTATTTTTGAAACTCTCGATTGTAAATATATCTTTGACCTCGTCTGTACACCCTTTGTACTCGGTGAATGTCATGGCCATGACCTCGCCAGAGACTGCAGGAATTTGGTATTGCTTACCCAAAGCAAAAGGAATTCCAGACGCTATCATTGGTAAAAAAAAATTCTAGCGGGGCAGTAGATTGAAACAGCGGTTGCCTGAAAGTGTGTACTAGTCTAATGAAATTTTAATGCCATCCCTCCTGGTGCGATCGGCGCCGTGTACCTACGCAAGCAAAAAAAGAAATTGGCGGACTGCTTCAAAAAATGTCAATTCTTCATCACATGGAAACTGGAAACAAATTGCCATCCGCTCCGGCCAGTCGGTTATCGTACACACTTTCAGGCAACCGCTGTTTCAATCAGGTGCCTCACGATATATATTTTTTATATAGGTAGCGAGATGCCTCACTATAATATATCGTGCGGTATATTATGGCTCCGTCTGTGATGAGCTCTGTGCTGTAGAGAATTTGGGACACCTGGAAAGCATCTTTTTAATATGAATGACACTTACAATAGCCCAAGAGATTCCAGGGGCATCGTGAGCGCATATCGTTTATTTGCAGGTAGAAGTGACTTTGCAATGCATTGGTTTATATTGGTTCCACGAGTATTCAGCAGAATATTTATATTTACCTCGTTTACTAAATAGCTGTCCAGATAGTTGACGACATTGTTGTGTTTGTTCTCCCGCATAACGAGGATCTCGTTGATGATCAGCTCTTTCTTGGGTTGCTGGCTTAGATTCATCTGCTTTATTGCCACCTCCATGCCGGTCGATGTTTCAATAGCCGTGTAAACCGTGCCTGATGCTCTGTCAATACAAACATTGTATACTGTGATCCATGGCCAGTTCAGGATCAAATCGACCAAAATAAGGCGTCCATACATGTAAATAGTACCTACAAGGCGCCCGCAGGGAATCCGAAAGAGTTTAACTACGTATTCCTTAGGTTATTAGGAGCAATAGTACATTATTGGCGAGGCTGGGAAGTGAGGTATTGCCGGACGAGTATAAGTTTGCAAGGACGAGCGATAGCGAGGCCCCGCTATATACGAGTCAGGCAATCTCCTTTCCCGCCGAGGCATATATAGTGCTTTTCTCAAAAATGACAAAGATAAATAAAAAAGAATAAAATTTTATTACTCAAATATATACAAATTATTTCATATTAAACGAATTGTGCTACATAGTACAGTTGCTAAATGTTAAATCTACACCAGGAACACTCATATTAGTATGCTGAATTTTGGTTTGTGTAAGTATTTGATACATTCCGTATCGTCCTCACTTGAACTTATTTTACAATTTGGAAGAAAGTCGTGAAAATATTATCGCCATACCACTTTTTTTTTATCATTAATATGGCCAGTATTTTTCTACAGATAACGATAAACCATTGCGGATACGGATTAAAACGCAGCGTATTTAAAAAAAAAACTTTTTATTGGCTGTATACGACTTGTGCCTTCATTTTATGTAGCCGTTTCAAACTTTTTAAAAGTTAACAACTAGACAACAATGAAAATCGTATGCAACATTATTGTCATCCAGCAATTTCCCATTTTTATTTAAATTGAGATTGACCATAAACTATGCACTTCGCCTTCTAATATCAAGACTATAAGGACGACTTTTACGGACATTTTTGAGAAAAAATGTTACTGAATCCCAGTCAAATCTACTTTAGTTTTGAAGATATGAACAATTTTCATGTAAATTATTTATATGTTGCCACATATGTTAACAAGTTTCGTGTCGCTATCAGTGGCGTGGCGTCAATATAAGTCGATTCCCACCGGGTTGCCCAAGGAAAGGCTTATAACCACCTTTTTCTTTAAATATGAGTTAGTGAATAGGCTCCGGTTTCCCTTGTAATTTACCTGACGCGACGCCTGGTTGCTATTGACGGACATCAAAGTAACAATGACCACCCACTAGTCATCCTATTTTGGACAATCGTTACTATTTTATGAAAAGGCATAATTTTCATAGAAAGTGAAACTTATTCAATTTTCAGGGCAGGTTTTTTTTGCTGAACTTGACTTGGGTTCATATAACATGTTTTACTCGTAATAATCTCAGGAAGGCGTGGTTAAAATTTTCGGGATTCCTCGCGGGTAGCCTATATAATAACTAACTCTTCACATCTTCAAATACACTTTTATGCACTGTCAGTTAAGTAACTTAATGTCTTTACACAAAAAAATACATCAAAATCTTACCCTTGACCAATTTTTTCCATTTTCGTATATTTTCGATTAGGATCACCCACGCTAACAATAGTTCTTAATTTCTCTAAAATTTCCTCATCTGACATTTTCTTTTTCCTCTGTTGCTGTCCAGTTGCTCTTCTGTACACAAATAAAAAATGACATAGGTAAAGAAGGAAAAAAATAATTTGAGATACAGAGAGGAACTAGATTAATTCATTATAGTTCCTTTGCTTTCAGCGAAACTGTGTCTTGGTTAGATGCGACAGTAAATTGTGCTCACATGCCCATATTTTCATGCAGATTCCACCAGATATGGGCAGAATGTAATCGATTAACGATTAAAATAACCTACTTAATCGCGATTAACGATTAAAAATGACGATTAATTAATCTTAATCGAACGAATTCCGATTAATTTAATCTGATTAATTTAATCGTAGATAAATATCCAGCGATTAAGTTTTTAATCGAATAATTAATTAGATAAATTTTCTCGATTAATATTAGGAATAAATAAGACATGTTTTTGTATGTCTAAGTCTTAAGTTACGTAGACATAGGACTGCAATATAAAAACCACCTTGTATTACTGAAACAAGTTTATGTCACACACACCTTAGATCATATAGTAACTGGAGTAGCCTTTCAAGAGCTAAAAAATTTAAAAATGCCCGCGTGTGCGGTAAACTGTGTAAAAACCGTTCGGGGATATGACAATCTAAAGAAGATGGAACATCGTTTCATTTGTAAGAAGTTTTAATTTTTATTTCTTGAAAAATATTATTTCCATAAAATACTGGCATTTGATCATCATATTGATAGTTTTTTTCGAATTGATTCAAATCGGTTCTACGGTTTGTGATGTGATGACCTTGACACTCTCCACGAGACTTGGTCTTTATGATTTATGAAAAACTGTTTTATTATTATTAACGAAGAGTTGAAAATCATATTTACATAAAATGGCGAAATTTTTTCATTACCCTACAGCTGATCCAATATTGCCACTATAAAAATAGTCTTCTTCGGTTATCCGTTTGACATCTTTCGACGCATGACACAATTGACAATGTTTCATTTTTCAGACCAATCCTTTTTAATATGCAGTTCGAAAGAGGGTATTTTTTCAAGATATACGTAATTTTAAGTTTCCTCGGAAGCCTCTATTTCGAAGCAAAAAATCAAGTTTTAGAGTTACTCATTCTAAAAAAGCGTAACCGCCATAATGTCATTTAGTGGATGATGTGTTGCCAACGAAGAAAAATGTTATGTTTATCAAAAGACTTCCATACACGCAAACGATTTTAATAACAATATCATGTTGGTAAACCTACTCAGATCTGATTTCGTGAATTTAGTGAACTAATGTTTGTAAAATAGAGCCTAATTAGCAAACAAAAGTCTAATAATCTGCTTAAATACACCAAACGGGCATCTGTCGTGTGTGTCAGCCGTAATATTACCTATTACCTAGAGTACGAGTACTTATCTATGGAATTGAATATTGACGTTTAGTGATACTTCAAATATTTGTGAGGGAGTTTAGTAAAACGTCCCACTTTGTCGATTCTAGTTTCGGAGTTACGGGCAGTTTAGTGAAATATGGCAAAACCTACTGAAAATCGACTTTCAATGAAAACTGATAGAACATACTGTAATAAACCTATGATTTTGATGTCGACCCATAAATGACCAATTTAACCACCTTTTTAAGGCCTCAAAGTTTAGTGCCCAGCGTCCCACTTTGTCGAATACCGAAAAAAATCGTCGATATCATATTTGTGCCTGTTATAGGGAAACATTTCTACTTTGTCGATATGGAGTTATGAGTAGTTTGTAAGAAAGCATAAGCTATCTTTCGGTGAAAAAATTATGTCTCTAAGTGCTAAAGTTTTTTTTTTTAATTCTTCAAACTTGCGAAGGAGAAAAAGCGACAATTGAGAAAACGTTGGTGAAAGTTTGGGACCGCAAAAAACACACTTGTACTTCGAAGTTATGGAGTGGTTAGTATCAAATGAATTGGCATACTTTGGGGATTTCAAAATTAGTCAAAATCATGTATGTAACCTTAGTAGTTTGAATGTTACGGAGGCTTGAACATAAAAACAGAACGGAAATATGTTAGGGTTTATTTTCTATATTTATAACACGACCTGCATGTCATGTTATAAATATAGAAAATAAACCCATATTCAGGATTGACATATTTTCGTTCTCATTTTATGTTCAAGCCTCCGTAACATACAAACTACCTACTAAGGTTACATACATAATTTTGACTAATTTGAAATCCTTAAAGTATGCCAATTCATTTGATACCAACCACTCCATAACTTCAAAGTACAAGTGTGTTTTTTGTGGTCCAAAACTTTAACCAACGTTTTCTCAATTGTCGCTTTTCCACTTTTGCAAATTTGAAGAATTTAAAAAAAATAACTATAGTACCTAGAGACATATATCTTTCACCAAAAAATAGAGTATGATCTGTAGTAGTAGGAACTACTCATAACTCCATATCGACAAATTGGGACCTTTTCCCAAAAACTGTCACATTTGTTTACAAATTTGAGAAATTTCGTTGAATATGTCTTCCGCAAAAACTAAATATTTTTACGTAAAAACGTTTAAAATTACGGCTGTACGGTACGTGTGCTGGAAAAAAGTTATTTGCACTTCCTCTAGCAAATAAAGCAGAATGGTGTCTTGTGGGCGGATGGGAGTGTGTGATGTGTTATGCTCAAAGCTACTTCTGTTACTGTTAGTTTGAAAATAAACGATTTATCTTACTAAATATATGTTTTATTGTTGACACTATACAATGTAATTTCGAATTCCCATAGCAAATATGCAATCAGATGAATAAGTCTACTACGACGAGCCAATTTTTTTTTTCATATGTCTACCTATGTTCCTTGGGGAAAGTTGTTCAGTATCATGTTCAAAATCATCTCGCTGCGGGAAAACGTATTCTTAACCTTCTATATATAGATATATATATTGTCTGTCTATATTTTACGAACGAAAAATATAGTACAAAACGGTAACCTTTTACAATTTGTTTCACACGCGATGCTCTGGAGTCATACGGCGTTGCACAAAACATATGTTGGAGACTCAGACTTAAGTGTTGCGTTGTGATTATGATACTTTTGGCACCTCTTATCTTAAGGCGGCCACGTAATACTTATCACAGCTTTGAATATATTCCATTCATGAGCGTCTCTACTCGTGGCAAGTTTGTGCTATCAGCTTGAGTGAGTCAGTCGGAGTTCTTCATTTCTCAAATCCGTGGAAAAGTCGACTCTTTAAAGGGTTAGAACCAATATCCGTGGAAAAGCAGAGTCGCAATAGAACAATCGTAAACGGGTAAATAGTGCACTAACGAAATTTGAGCAAGACAAAGCGATGACATATTTGGATTTAACTGTCAAACGTGACTTAGTGACAACCGGAAAAGAGATTTTTTTTAATCTATGGAAGGCACAGACCTTCCATCCTCTAAATGACGTCATCTTCCGGTTTAGCACTTTCAGCTATTTTTTTTTTCGAAAAATAGGAGAAAAAAAAACTCTTAAAATATTTTTTTCGGATTATATATGCAATTTTCTATACATTGGATATCAATTTATGGCTATAGCCAAATATGAAATCTTGTAAATTGACAGTTAATTTCACTCGAATATCGTCTTGTAGTTTTCCTGTTTCCTGCCTTTAATTTCGAGCTTTTCAACAACTCGGCATTCCCACGGGAATGACGGACACCTGCTCTCTCTAATGACGATTGGCATCCTGTTGGACAAATTTCTTTAGCAACAACTCGCTCGACTTCTCAACTTGTCCCCAATCTTGTCCAGTCCCTATATACATTTTCAGACCTCTAGCATCAAAATGTGCAGAAGTTTCATACAAACTTCCATCCCCTAGTTTAAGGAAATTGGGTAATAGTTCCAAGTTTTAGAATTATTTTGTTGTTTGTGTACTAATACCAGCTTCTTCTTAAATCACAGCTTTCTAGGTCATCGGGAAGTACCCCAGAGGTTTTGATACGTGAGTGTGATAGTGAGTGGCAAAATCGGCGTATTTTAGTTACGTAGGTCACTCGATAAGTTTTGAGATGCTCGAAATTCAGTCATTTTTCTAAAACGGTTCCCGCGTTTTTTCTTTGTAACAATGGAGCTTAACCGCGAACATTTGCGTGCTATGATATTTTATGATTTTAAATTTGGTTTATCTGAACAATTGTGTTTGCAACGATTAGTTAGGAGATTCTGCTCCTTCACGGACAACAGTTTTTAGATGGTTCAACGAATTTAAAAGGGGTAAAACTATCCTCGAAGATGACTACCGAAGTGGTCGCCCGCAAACAGGAAATGCAGAAAACGTGTGGACTACTGAAATGTTGGTGCGATAATATCCACGAATAACATACAAAGACATAGAGAATATCTTAGGCGTCAGTTCGGGGAGCGTTAGCATCATTCTACATCAACATCTTGGAGTAAGGAAGCTATGTTGTCGTTGGATACCACTTTTGCTCTCCGATACTGAGAAACAGGCTCGTGTAGATTGGTGTCGTGAGATGCGTCTACAATTCGACAACGGGACATCGCGGCGTGTATCGGAAATAATTACAGGTGACGAAACATGGATTTACCAATATGGCCCGGAAAACAAGCGGCAATCGTCAGTATGGGTCTTCTCAGAGGGAAAGTTACCAACAAAACTACAAAGACCTCGTAACGTCGGCAAAAAAATGGTAGCTAGTTTCTTTTCACAGGGCGGACATTTATCAACATCAATGCTGGAAAATTATAGGTCAGTCAACTCTGATTGGTATACTACAGTAGCATTGCCGCAAGTTTTCAAAGCAGTGCGAGAGAGGAGACCAAAGACTGGACTTCGGGGAATCTTGCTGCATCACGATAACGCCTCGTCACATACGTCCCTTGAATAGAAACCTTACCACATTCACCCTACAGTCCTGACTTAGCTCCCTGCGATTTCTTTTTGTTCCCGGTGGTGAATGAAAAAATAAAGGGGAAGTTTTTTTCGAGTGCTGAAGAAGCCGTGGCTGCATATGAAGAAGCAATTTCGGACCTATCTGATGAAGACTGGCAAAAGTGCTTCCAAAGTTGGTTCAGACGAATGGAACTTTGTATAGAGAGTAATGGAGAGTATCAGTCTAACGCAATTAGGAACCAAAAAACTTTTATATGGACTTTGCATGGCAAACCGTTGCACAGTGATTCCGCCGTAGGCCATAAATCGAAAAAAGTCATGAGCGTATCCTGGACTAAAAAGTAAGTAAAATGATTCACCGATAGACAATCTTCTAAATACTATATATAGCACAGCAATAAAGTACTATTATCATTTACTTTTGTGCAACGAAAGTGAACGCATCTCGACCCTAATTAGTAGTGTGTTTTTGTCGCCGCAACTTAATCACTTTGTTATTGTGTACTATTATTATTATTTGCGTGTGTCCACGTGGTATTATTATGGAAATCCAAGAAGAGGGTATGTACTTTATTTTTCAATTATGTTTTATATATAAATATGCGTGCTTATATTTTAAAATAATTTTCTAGTAGAGGTCTGTCGTTTACGATTAATTTTTAAGAAGTATGATTTCATTGAGAGTTATACTCTGATGCCGAGGTTTGCCGCACTTGACACATATATTATGTTATAGATGGAAGTGTCCTTAATAAGGGCTGTAACTTTCATCGACCTTTTTTGACCTCTTCTTAGGTAAAAGGGGTTTCAAAGAACAAGAGTAGGGTAGCCGAAAAAAATCCGATTTTTAAAAAATGTTTTTATCTTTGTTTTAGGTACATTTTTAAGGTGTTCTATTTCGAAACGTAGTGTTTTTGATATTTGGCACTCTGGACAAGGAACTGATACAGAAAAATTTCAACATGTTTTACTACACTGACGGAAACATCAATTATTTCGGATAACATCGAAAATATTGGCATAGAGAATTTAAGGGTTAAAATAAGGAATTTATGTAAACGAATTGCATGTTATTGGAAAAAAACAAGATGTACAAAGTCTATATTTCTACATAAATATGCAGAGTGGCTTAATGATGTAGAATACATTGATGTGATCCAAAGTATCGAGCAGCGTATTTCTCAGCAGAATGATAACGTCGACCCCTCCCCTTCCACTTCTCGTGGCCGTCCGAGGAAAAACTTTAATGAAAGTAGTAAACGCACTAAAAGAAGGAGACTGGCGGAACTATCTAATTTTGACGAGTCTGCTGTAAATACACTGCTCAATGCTTCTGCTGATTCCAGCTTAACTTCTACAAAAGTCGACGAAAACAAAGTTTTGTCACTTATTGCAGAAGGTAAGATTTCTAGAAAGCAATATCTATTAATTAAGAATTTTATACATAATAATATACTGAAAGATTGTATGCCTTCCTATCAACGCATTGTAAAGGCTAAAAAGAGATGTTACCCTACAACTGTAGCCGTTACTGAATCATCAGCCGAAGTCGAACTTCAGAGTTTGTTAGATCACACTGCCACTCGGATTCTTGAGTCTCAAAAAGATATTTTAGATAAAATACCTGACCAGTCTTTAAATAAAATATCTTTGGTTGGGAAATGGGGATTTGATGGTAGTACAGGACATAGCGAATACAAACAAACTTTCTCAGATTCTTCTCTTGTGGATAGTAGCTTGTTTGTTACTTCATATGTACCGCTTCAACTTATTTTAAACCCGGATAATAAGGAAAACTCAATCATTTTGTGGAAAAATCCTCGTCCTTCTTCAACTCGATACTGCAGACCTATTCGCTTTCAGTTTTTTAAGGAAACAACTGCAGTATCAGTTGAAGAGGAGACTTATTTCAAACAGAAAATAAGTAACTTGCAACCGACTATCTTCAAGACAAATGCATGCGAATACACAATTAATCATAGCTTACAACTTACTATGGTCGATGGTAAGGTGTGTAATGCACTTAGTGATGTTTCTTCAACTAGATGTTATATATGTAAAGCTTTACCAAGTGAGATGAATCAAATTGATGTATGTTTGTGCAAAGCAACTGACGAAAGTAAATATGAATATGGCATGTCTCCACTTCACGCATTGATCCGATTTTTTGAATATTTCATTCATCTCGCTTACAAGTTAGAGGTTAAGAAATGGCAAGCTAGGTCTGATAGCGATAAACGACTTGTAGCTGAAAAAAAAAAACTTATACAATCGCAATTTAGGGAAAAGTTAGGTCTTATTATCGATAAACCCAAAAGTGGCGGAAGCGGGACATCGAACGATGGCAACACTGCTAGGCGGTTCTTCTCAAGCTCAGATATTTCAGCTGAAATCACGGGTATTAAGAAGGATCTCCTAGATCGTTGTTGGACTGTACTTCAGTGTATCAATTCGGGATATAACATTGATGCGACAAAATTCAGAGATTTCGCTTTAGAAACTGCACGGCAATTAGTTGCCGAATATCCATGGTACTATTTGCCTGCTTCTGTCCACAAAATTTTGATTCATGGTGCTGACATTATCAATCACGGCCTACTGTCTATAGGAGAACTGTCTGAAGAAGCAGCTGAAGCGAGTAACAAATACTATAAAGCATTTCGACTAGATCACACACGAAAAATGAACCGCGTTTTGACTAATACTGATTTGATTAATCGACTTCTTCTTCACTCAGATCCCCTAATATCAAGTTTGAGAAGGTTACCTGTTAAAAAAAAAAGTTCTTTGTCTAAATCTGTATTGGACTTGTTGTGTGTAAATAGTAAGTAGGTAATATTGAATGTATAAATAGTAAGTAATCGCTTTGTTTTAATATAACCTTATTTGTATATATGTAAATAGTCTTGAAATAAATATTTTTATTATTTATGTAGTATGCTGTTTCATTTATGTTTTCATTAATTACAATTTTTTTTTATCTAATGGCTTTATGTTTAAAATAATAACGTTTTATAAAATGGTTTTGACTACAGATATTTTTTTAATAAAAATAGTCACACAAGTTTATTATAAATGTCTAAAAATGTTATTAATGATATATTTCATGCTTGTATAATAACCCTTTATAGTTTAAAATCGAAAAAATGGCTTTTTTTGGAGTTGAGGTATTTATGGCCGCCCTTGTACGGGAGCGGAATCACCGTGCGTTGCCATGGCACTGAACTAGTACGTCAGTACAGTTTATCTGTCATATCATATATTATCAACCATATTGCTTTGCTTGTCATTGCGGCTCGCGTGATTGATATGGTTGTTTTTATTAGATTTCTAATTTAATTATTCTTAATTGTTATCTGAAGTAGTGGAATGTGATTGAACACTATTTAATGAATACATTTTGTGAAAATGCCACCAAAAAGATAGTTTATCACATGTGAAATTCGTGGAAATCGAGCTAGTCATGAAAATTGCGATGAGGATGTTTATGGCGAAATTTCTCTGGAATGAAGGCCGGTAAGTATTGCCTTAAATTATTTTAGCCTTATTTAAGTGCAGCGTGCTGAATAAATGAACAAAATAAGATTTTTTTATATCTATTTTCATTGTGTACTAGGGATGTACTGTAACTATCGATAACTACAGGCTTATTTGTTTATGAGTGGAAATAATTATACAAAATAAGTCGAATTGCGTGAGAACTTGCATGAAATATGATCATAAAAATACCTCGTACCTACGTTTCGACTACAAAGTTTACTGCCATCCATACCAGAAAATATGACGATTCTTACACTTATTTGTTGAGTAGGAATTATTTAATATTTCGACCTTAGATATAAGAAAAATAGAATATCTCTGTTGTAATTATAAAATGGGCCAAGTCTCAAAAGAAGATCTAATAATGCTAGTAAAACAATAAATAATCACATTACGCATTACACAATAAGCCAAAGCTTGTTATATTATTTCGGGTTCACATTTAAGTCCATCCTTGTATTAGCATATTTAAATAAATATCCACTGTACAAGATACGACTTAAACGTGGACCCAATCCTAACACAATTTTCGATTACTAAAATTGTTGACATGGGCCTATATTCCAACCCAGCCCATTTTATCGATGTCGATAACAATAGCCAACTACACTATTTTAGTCTGTTAGATTGGTACTACTGCTGTTTGACGGTTCTTTAACGTACATGTTGGTATCAGTGTGCCATGCAAATTGATTCTATTGGCTAGTATGAGAGTCCCGCCTCTTCAAACGTAGTGGTTATATTCTCCTTGAAGAGTATTTTGAAAAAATGAAAAATAAATAATACTAATATCTTCAATAGTTTTTTATCTCAAAATTTATCGAGTGACCTACGTACCAATAAAACCTAAAGTATAAAAACTAGATCAATGAAATTTAGTGCATTTCATATGTTCTCTTACTGTATCTTAACCTGTGAATTTAGACGCTTTGGGGTTAACTGGGACGAAGCTATGAGGTTTTAAAAATGAGACGAAACGGTTCAAGAAAAGGTAGGCAGCGCCCTGCTTCTTATTTGTTCGTCTTGGTGGGGGCACTACCGTGCCCCCAGATCCTCGACATGTGTTTCGCCTCTCAACGAGGCTCCATCACATCAGGAGATGTTGACCTTCGCGTCCTCCCGAAAACTGTGTATACTGTCTGGTGGTGGTTTGTTGTATTTGCATGCGTATTTTTCTGTGGAAACTGCATGAAAATATGCGTATGTGGACACAATTTATTGTCACATCTAACCAAGACACTATCTCGCGGAAAAGCAAAGGATATAATACCTAAAAGGGCTGTATTCGCCACACTCTTATATTGCATGTAAATAAGTGCCAGTTGTTCATGCAGCTCGCCCTAAATGTAGCGTACACGTACTCACCCAGTTTCGGTGTTAGTTTGCGCGCCGTTAGAGGGCGGCGGGTGCGGCGCATGCGCGGGCGGCGTCAGCGGCGCCGGCGCCGCTGTCGGGTTCTTGTTGCGGTCCAGTGGCATCGGCGCTGGGCTCACCTCCACTCTGCTCGGTATCTGCGACACATCACAACATAATATAGTAGGTAAATGTAAGTTAAATTGGAATCACGTTTACTGATTGTTACAATGCTAAAATATGAGTCTGTGACAATTTGGTTGGAAAATTATGAGTTATAAGATTTTTTCGAAAAAATGTATGGAGCTGAAACATAAAATCTTATTATCTCTGGAACCGCAAGATATTCCGTTATATCCTCGCAGACGGTTATAAAATGAATTATTACTGTTTTTTTGGCATTTTACATATTTCGGTCACAGCTGTTTTTTTTTAATCGAACAAATTAGCGAACTAATAATTGCATTGCATTGTATACCGAGTAAAATATGTGTAATCGTGTGGTATTAACGCAGTATTAGCACAGAATAGATAATAGTACAAGTACAGAAGGCTCACTACTTTGATCTTTACAAGAGCCGCTTTTTTGTTTCTCAGCAAAAACATGATGATTTATGGCCCTCTGACGTCGTCGACTCCAGCGCAAGCCAAAGGGAACGTTAAGGCTGTGTACGAACGGTGAAAATGAATTGGCTCACTCGCCGCTTCGCCGATAGTGAGGGCTGTCAACGGCTAAAAATAAAATAATAATGTATTGCCCATTTATTTTTTGCATTCAATATAGAGTGCAATAAATGTATATTCTTCATACGTTATTTCATTATTTATCTCTAAAATAATAAAAAAACAACAGACAGACAGACGCGACAGGGGACTTCGTTTTATAATATTTAGTGATTTGAACGGAAAGGTTGTCAATACATAGATATAAAATACATACTAAAGCCTTCCTGAAGAATCAAGCTGCACGTTAGTGAAAAACGCATCATAATCGGCCGTGTAGTTTCCGAGTTTATCGCTAACATACATATAGACAGACAGACGCGCCGGGAGACTTTATTTTATAACATTTAGTGATTTGAGCTTTTCAAGCAAGCAACATATTATGAATACTTCGAATAGGTTACTATAGTGTGCATTAAAAATAACATTGAGTTTGATGGAAAAAATAAAAAAACATAAAATATTTACATAAATCTTGAAAGTTCAATGGATTATAGTTCCTTTGCTGTTCCGAGAACTTGTGTCTTGGTTAGATGTGACAATAAATTGTGCTCATATGCGCATATTTTCATGCAGTTTCCATAAAATAATAAATACGCATGCAAACCACCCGGAAAAATCCAATTTCGCAAAATATTTATTAGAAAACAGTTATTCCTTGTCAGACAATCATTCTTTTAACACCTTACATGTTTGGGGAAAGGATTACGTCTTAGTGTGCTTGAACAGTTGGAGATAATCAAGTACAGCAATAGAGGTTTGATCATTAATGAACAACTTAATGTTACGTCATCACCTTTGTTACGTGTTTTTCCATCTCTTTCTAAAAATCCTATTCAGGGTATAAATAGGGCCGACCGTTTTGGACAACTCATTTCTCGGGTGGACGCCGGACCGTCAATATCTCCTGCATCTCCTGATGATGCCTCGTAGAAAGGCGAAACACGTGTCGGGGATTATATAGTATTTGCATGCGTATTTTTTTTTATGGAAACTGCATGAAAATATGCGCATGTGAGCACAATGTATTGTCACATCTAACCAAGACACAAGTTCGCGGAACAGCAAAGGAACTATAATCCATTGATCTAGTATGGAATTCCGCAAATTAACGCCTGAATCTATCAATTATCTTGAAAGCTGTTGAACAAATGTTAATTCTCTTATAGAGTAGACTCGACTCCTGGGAGTTAAAGTTTATGGTCAGAGGCAACCGGGAAAATAGTGCAAACTCTATCAAAACCTGTTTAGTAGTTTAGGAGAAGAATGCGCACACATGTCTACTGGATATGCGAAAAGTAATTTATATTTAGAGAAAATCGAAAACCATTTACTGATTTTTTAACGTGAACATGATAATTTATTATAAACATTGAAAGAAACGTGAAGGAAATCTATTTTTTAAGCAAAATAACTAAATAAATGTGGAACGCTGCTATTATACCATGTTGCTAGCTTGCTTGACCAGCTTTTTAGGATTCCGTAGCCAAAATGGCAAAAACGGAACCCTTATAGATTCGTCATGTCTGTCTGTCTGTCCGCCCGTATGTCACAGGCATTTTACTCAAAAACTATAAGATGTGTATTGATGAAATTTGGAGCATAGGTGTCTTGTTTAAACCGCTACTTAGTTTGATAGTTAAATAAAAAATTATATATATTTATAGGGGGGGCAACTCGATACATGTAACCGAAACTGAAAAACAAAAATCTGCAAATATCCATTTGTGGCACATGTTTCGACAGTTCTTTTAAAAACACTAAGGTTTTAAAGAAAAAATGATTTAGTGAATATATTCCGAAATATTCGCTCCGAAAGTAGCAAAAATTGTGTCCCCCCCCTCTATTTTCTAAACGGTATGTTCAAAAATGTACAAATATAAAATTAATAAATACTTCCAACGAAAATTGTTTACCGGGGAGATACGCTCTTTTGTTAGTGTTAATTTTTTCATCTGTAGTGCATGTTTTTGTATAAACTGCTGCGGAACCCTTCATGGGCCAGTCAGACTCGCACTTGGCCGCTTTTTTAACAGTGCTGGTAGGACCTACCTGCATACGAATTGTTGTATTAGTTAGTAGGTATGTGTACCCTGTATACCTACCTACTTACCACCCTAGAATCTAAATACCCAAATTTCAGCAAACTTCTTCTTTTTCGGGGTGTACAACTTTTGAGAAAATGGCCCATATCCATTTTTAATATGAAAACTATCGCTCCACTTTTACAGATGCAATTGGTAAATACATCCAGTAATTACAGTGATCCAAGATGTTTTTTGTTAGTATTTTTTCTTATTTTAGCTTCCCCATTATTAAGTAATTATAAAATGTATCATCCTGTACTAAAGACGGGATTTTTTTTAAACTGTTCAACTTCATATACACAATTTTTCGTTTGGGGTGAAGTATTAACATGGACATCTAAGGACACCTAACAATGCTCATACATTCTTCTCCTAAACGGCACGAATCATTATTGACAAATAAATGACACAAACCTATTATAGAGTTCTAAAACAGGATAAAAACTCCTTTAAGTTCGTTTTCTTAAAATAAATATATAAAAATAAGATAAGTGAGTTTTGAAGTTTACATTAAAAAAGACCGGGGTCCATTTCATAAACGCTTGTTATACAAGTTTTACAAGTCAAAGTCTCTTTTAAATACATACAGTTAGTTGCATAACTGTATCAAGTTCACCACTCTGAAATGCTATTTTAACTATTTCAGAAATGCTAAAATACTAAGCTTTTTTAAATTATTTCTTGTTAAAACAAATTATTATCCTTGCTTCCCATTACGAAATTTCAAATTAAAATAATGCATTTTATCTATAAGACGATATTTTAGCGATGAATCAATTTTGCACCGACTTTTTTAAGTGAAGATTTGTAAAATTAATATCTTTGCTGATCTTTGTTTGTCTTGATACCCGTTGTCTATCCATTTGTGCATTTTAATTCATTGATTGCATTGTACAATCTTAATTTATTAATTGCACCCAATACTATTTCGAGTACAAAATTGTAAAACTTCCTTTCTTTGCTTTAGCCGGAACTTATTTTTTTTTTCTTAAACAATACGTAGTTTTGTAGAAATTAGGCACAGACTTAGTCCGCTGCAAAATGAACTATCAACCAATTTGCTCGACTATTTGCCTTGATTCAGTTTTGCAACACCTACACATTCCCAATAACTAATGTGAAAACATTATCTGATTTCAGTAATTGTACACCCATTTTTAAGAGAATGGAAATTCTTATATCTAATGGGTTACTTAATCGAGGACGCCATAGAGAAAGTTTTTTTTGGAAAGATTAGTGACGTGACATTTTACAGTTTTCGGTATAAAAATACTAAAAATTAAATACACCAAGTAAATAATTTGTTATAATTAGTTAAGCAGTTTTGGAGCGGCATTCATGGAGTAATATTATGCATAAAGCATTTAAATGTAAATTTGATTGTCATCGACTTATTCACATTCTACTAAGGTACTATTATTGACTCATTTTTGCACTTAACTGTATTGTTGGAAAGAGAATTCCGCTTGTAATACAAGTTACAAACTTTTGTGAAACGGGCCTCTGGTGCAACTAATTATATATACTTATAGGTATATATTAAATTTATGTGCTGTGTAATCCCTAGTGTTTTCAATGAATCTGCTACACTGATAACGGGGTGTGTACTAAGCTATGATATAATCAAGCAACTGCGTTACGATCGTTGTTAACTGCCCAAAAGGTAGCAATTTATGAAATCAAAGTTTTATTTCAGGGCAAGTATTTTAATCATAGATGAAGTTTGGTTTGCATAGCATTTTCATTTAAACTTATAGTCTAGTAGTGGCGGTTTATGTGAAAATTAATTATTTTTAAATAAGGTTCATCAAACTACGCAGGCAACTAAGAAGCTAAGAAAACAGCTAAATAACAAGTTGCAATTGCTAAGTGTGAATCCGACCGTATTTTTTATGACCAGCTGCAGGTAGCGGAATCAGAAATAGACATACATAAAATAGCTAAAGCTAGACACAACACAACGAAGGACACAGTAAAATACATAAAAGACAGTAACAACAAATTCCTGACAATGGTGTCACTACCCGGGTGGTGAGTCTAGCCGGAACCAGTGATGAATTTGCCATCCAAGTTGGAGTACATAAGGGTTCTGCATCTGCACTCAGTCCTCTGTTGTTTAACGTTACCATGGACAGTCTAACAAGAAACTGTCAAAAACCCGTACCCAGTTTTATCCTGTACGCGGACGATGTCGTATTAATGTCTGATACACTCATTACTGGTACTGTGTTTTTCTCATAAAATAAATGCTATATTTTTAGACTATGGATGACGAATCTTACCTCCACCGTGATACAGTTTTTAACTAGTACGGGGAGTAAAGGACATCATTATAATCTTAGAATTAGTAACCTAACAAATAATAGTAGTAGTGCTAGCGGGAATTTTGTACTCGATAAAGATAATATATTAATTTATAAAGCTACCTACACATTTCTACTATAAACGTAAACCTTGGAGTATTTAGTAATGGAGTGCGCATCGCTATAAATTTCCTAACAAAAAATCTGCCGTTTATCGAGGGGGGCGAGGTAACACACATATAAAGAATCTAACAACAACAAATGCATTTTTTCCTCTCATTACTACGAACCCACACTAAAACAATACCACAACACTAAGTTAAATTATCACACTAATGCAGTAAAAACTATATGCGGACACAATTTCAAACTATCGGTGTAGGCGTAATCGAACCGATTAATTGGGCTTTCAAGTATCTGGAAAATATCGTATCGATATATTTTTCTAGACGTCATAAATAGCGCATCTTGGTACTCGTGGAATTCTTTCACAAATATATCAAAATATCCTACTGGATTACAAAGTTAAGTAAATTATTACACTACTAGCTTCTGCCCGCGACTTCGTCCGCCTTAAATTCGTTTATCGCGGATATTTTTCCGGGACAAAAAGTAGCCTATGTCCTTCCCCGGGACTCAAACTATCTCCATACCAAATTTCATCCAAATCGGTTCAGCGGTTTAAGCGAGAAGAGGTAACAGACAGACAGACGGACGGACGGACGGACGGACGGACGGACGGACGGATGGACGGACAGACGGACAGACGGACAGAAGGACAGACGGACAGACGGACAGACGGACAGACGGACGGACGGACGGACGGACGGACGGACGGACGGACGGACGGACAGACAGACAGAGTTCCTGGAAGAGGAGCCAAAACATTTTACCTATTCACATGTACATGTAATATTGTCTTTGGTTATCGCGAAAGTACACACCCATTAAATAAAACAAATAAGAATAACATTTTGAAACAAGTTTTTTTCCTCTGTTACTCATTGACCACGAACGCTGTAAAATGTTTATAAATTATATGTTTATATAGGCATTTGTAATAAGAATAAATATCTCAAATAATATTTCATTTCATATCGATATTGAATCATAAAGAATAACATTCACGTCACTAGTTTAGTTTAGCGCACACTGCAGCATGTAAACAGGAGAGGAGCAATAAATATTCAACCTTAATTACTCACTAATAAGATTTATTATTAGACAAAGGTAGATCCTTCTCCCATACTTAATATAATAAACGCTAAAACTGATATTTGCTTGTAATTTCACACAAAATTAAAAGGATAGTAGACCTTATTAACCTTAAATATGGGGACTTATATACGTCAAACCTGCTTGAATCTGTCAAAAAGAAATACGAATTGTATGCGATATTTTTAAAACTGATTTTGTAATCGATTCCAATATGCTTGATTTTCTTGAAAACGATTTATGTATTAATATGTTGTAATATTATATAATAAAAGCAAAAATATGAAACGATATTCCTTCCTCTTATGCTTGATGTATTTGAACGCTTTTTGCAGCCATAACACAGCACACGCAGGCATTTTGAAGAAGCTTGTCACGCGTAAATAACGATTACAAGACTGCCAGTAATCGATGAATGAAGTAGTTTTTATAAAACGGTTGGAACATGGTACCAACGTATTTGGCAGAGGGGAAATGATATGATGGCGTCTCCATTTACCAAATACTCCAAGATGTAAACACATTAAGTAAGATATGTTATTAGGTTGTTAATTTGTAGTTGTTTGTTGAATAAAGTTATTTTATTATTATTTTTGGAAACCTAAAAATATTTTTTTAAGTTAGTCGAAACATGTGCCACACATTGATATTTGCTAATAATTATTATTATTATCTGTATGTCGCACCCGCTCACGGGACAATGGTTTCCCGGACCTTTATGAGGCGTGCGCGGAGCCGAATCCAACGCGTAGACGCCCCTTTGACAATTTTATGAAATGTAAGGTGTACACCGCGCGGGTGCTGTTCCTGCCCGTATCATGGGACGCGCACAGAGACAGCACTCGCTAGATGCAAGAACTATTGAAGAGTGATGAGATCTAAATATGCTGGGTTATGGGATTGAAATGATGGACTATAAATACTGGGCTACTGCTTGAGACAATCAGACGTCTACCAGGAAAGATGTCTCATGGCTAAAGGCACTGGTAGACGATGACTTGCCCACTTTATTATAATATTATTATTATTATTCCATTGCAGATCTACAAAATCAACTTGTCCTCTGAACAGCAGCGTTGGAATATAATGGGCTAATAATCAGTCGGAAAAAGACTTAACACATGTCTTGCATTTTTGATTGTGCAACGGATGAACAACAAATTAAACTCTTCATAGATGATACACTAATCCCTACCGTTCACCAATTGAAATACCTCGGATCCATAATTAGCAGTGATGGCAAGCTCGATAGCGACGTAGCTGACCGGACCACAACTGGCTGGAACAAGTGGAGACAGCTGACAGGCGTAATGTGCGACAAAAAGATGCCTCGAAAAATAAAAGGAAAAATGTATATGACTGCAATTCCTCCTGCTATTTTGTACGGGACAGAGAGCTGGGCTCCCACTAAACCACATCTCACAAAGTTGCACACGACTGAGATGCATATGCTACCCTGGTCAGCGGGCGTCACCCGTCTCGAGAAATTCAGAAACAAATATGTCAAAGGTAGGTATAAAATAGCCCCCATCGCTGAAAAAGTTCAAGAGAAACGTTTACACTGGTATAGACATGTCATCAGACGACCTACAGACCACATGGTACGGGTGGCCTTAGACATACCGACGACGAAGCGTGGGCGCGGTAGACCTCACGCCACCTGGCTAACGACGGTCCAAAAAGACCTTGCAACAAGCGGAAATAAACCCAGAAACCGCTCAAAATGGAGGAAATTGACAAGGAGAGCCGACCCGAGATAATGGGAAAAGGCGTAGGCTGATGAGGGTTCACCAAACTACGGCTCGCGAGCTGGATCCGTCCCTGCCTCTCCTGCTACCTGCCAGGCGGTCCTGACGCTTCAGTTTAAGTGAATAATTGACATCATTTCATTTCTTCCCATTTCCCTAAATCGAAAAACGCCTCTAGAACACAAAAAGTATTTTTGTAGATTTATTTTTACAATATTGTTGCCAATAACTACCAAAATAGCTAAAACGGAAACTGACGTCACACAGTTATCCAATATTGCCACTATAAAAATAGTCTTCTTTCGGTTATCCGTTTGACATCTTTCGACGCATGACACTATTGACAGTTAATTTCACTCGAATATCGTCTTGTAATTTTCGATGTTTCCTGCCTTTGATATCGAGCTTTTCAACGACTCGGCATTGCCACGGGACCGAAGGACACCCGCTCTCTCTAATGACGACTGGCAACCTGTGGGACAATTTCTTTAAAAACGACTCCACTTCTCAACTTTGATTTGACTCATATACTGCTCGGTTCCTTTAATTTTCTACGACTCGGCTATTAAGACCGCACATGCAAACCGCGGAGGGATTTGTACAAGCTGACAACACTAATAATGTGCCTCGAGTGGAGAATATATATGATGATAATGGAGTTTATGCAAAGCTCGGATAAGTATAATTTGGCCGGCATCAGAGGTGCCAGAACTTCACTGTCTTTGCAGACGTCTTATGTTCCAAATGCTATGGGCTATGTAGAAATAAAGCTTCAAAATGATATCTTTTTTTCTAAATGTCTCATAACGCTTCAGCACATGCTGACTATCTGCGCAAATAGTTATAAGAGAATAGGCGATATACGAGTGTTGTTCATACAAGTTTTCTTAATACAATATTTTATGCGTGGCATTTTCTACATAATTATTGAATTAATCACACCACTGCGTATCGTTTTCAAGTTTTGATGTTTGTCTTGACGCCGTGACAACTGCGGTCACTATAAAACTGTTTGAGTGCACTAAAATGACAAAGTTCGCATTACATTTTGTTGTCATTTCCAACGTTTTTTTAACTGTGTGAAACAGAGCTGCGAAGTCATTTAGCTGATAGTTAGACGTTTGTTACATACGCCCTTTTTCATGAAACTAATAATATTCATGGATTTTCACATTAAAAAATAAGATTTTCACTTTAATACGTGTATCTTTATATTTTGCGTTCCTTCGAGTTGGACAGTAAAAAGTATCATTTAAAAATATGAAATATTTATTGTCAATTGCCGGAATCTATCTCGGGTCACGGGCTATCTACTTTGATGGGCTACCGCCGTAACGAAAGAAATAACCAAAATATACATAGCAAACCCCCTCGTGGAAAGCAAACTATGACCTGCGCGACTTTGTATAAGAGTGACCTATCTGTTTCAAAATCGCAGTATGGTTTGACAGTACACAATATTATACGAATAGAGTAGAGTAAGACGAGCATACCGGATGGGCGGTCATGGCCGCATGCGGGACCTGCGGCGGCGACGCGGGCGCCGGCACTGGCCGAGGCGGCGGGGCCTCCTCCTCTTCTATTGGCTTCGTATACTGGAAACGATCATACATTTGTTATCTTACATAGCAATACAGGGTTGGGCACATTAAGTAAAAGTGTCCTAGCCTTATATCGTATTTTATTTCGAACATATTCCAACTTTTTTACCGTATACATATGTTTTTAAATAGACAATTTATTCGTCTTTATGATTTCTAGACTTCATATTGTCATTTTTTGTCTTTCTTTTGTTTTCAACAATGGACGCGAAACGTGAGCTCGTTGTCAATGTGCACATGAAAGTTTTTCGCCCGTGCAAGATATTAAGGTAGCTGAAACATTTAAATATCAATGTTAGGTTCTTATGGCGGACCATCAGGCGATTCAATGAAACAGGGCCATCACGAATCAGTCTCAAACCTCGATGTAAACCGTCTGTTCGTGTCAAAAAAGTGATCAAAAATGCTCGTGAGCGTATTAGGCGAAATCCAGCCCAAAGTGCAAGTGCAAAGGGACAGATATAAAAATATCCCGACGATCAATGAGTCGTATATTGCGACATGATCTTGGATTGAAGGCCTAAAATAAACAAAAAATTCACGGATTAACGGACGCCTAGAAAAAAGCAAGAGTGACAAAATGCATAGCCACAATCAACAAAATGATCGCAAGTATGGCGTTTCGTTGAGGGACATACCAGTGGACAAATTAGCTGTACAGCGGTGGTGTGGTGCGATATCGCCTAGAGGCAAGTTACCACTGCTGTTCATTGATCGAGGAGTCATAGATTACTATATTTACAACGTATTGCAGGGTCATTTGCTGGAAAATGCTAGAAAGTTATATGGGACTGATTATTCTTGTTTCCGGCAAGACAGTGCCCCATCTCACAAAGCCAAACGCAATCAAGACTGGTGTCGAACGAATTTGACAGACTTTATACTTTGGCAAGAATGGCCTTCATCTTCACCATACTTGAATCCGTTGTATTTTTCTAGGGGTTAAATATATAATGACCACCAAAAAATACTTGGATACCCTAAGCTCTCGTACCAAATAAATATACTGAACAGCAAAAAAATAATTCTATCATTACAATAGTACTAGCTGTTTTAGTAAGGACCGCACATTAAATTGTATTCAGACCAATTTTAGTAAATGATCACAAAATCTTAGCGAGCAAATTAATACGCTATTTCTACCTAAATAAACCACCATGATTGCCATAACATTAATACATTACCAAATAAAGTAAATCAATTCAAATCAAATTGTTAATATTTACTGGGTCAGAAAAGGTCAAATACCGAAACCTGTACGTTATGTTAGGTTAGGTATAATATAATATAATTAAAGCGTCAAAATGGGTCCAAAACTGAAAACTATAGGTTAGGTTAGGTTTGTATTGTGAACATGTATACCTAGTGTAGCCAGCGAAGCAAACCTAGCGTAGCGTCAAAATGGGTCAAAAACCGAAAACTGTAGGTTTGGTTAGGTTTGTATTGTGACCATGTATAGTGGAGCGAACGAAGCAAGCCTAGCGTCAAAATAGGTCAAAAACCGAAAACTGTAGGTTAGGTTAGGTTTGTATTGTGACCATGTATACCTAGTGGAGCCAGCGAAGCAAGTCTAGCGTAGCGTCAAAATGGGTCAAAAACCGAAAACTGTAGTTTGGTTAGGTTTGTATAACTTTGTCTCTTCTTTGTTCTCTTTGTCAAAATGCTTGCATGCTTGCGTGAGTTTTTTGGCAGTGGTAATTAATTTAAGGAATATAAATATAAGTTTAGTAAACATCTTACAATATATTTGTACAGGATCAAATTCTAGGAGATTATTTACTGTGTTTGAGAGAAATAATTATTTACATAGCATAATTATCTTTACTAGGATAATGAGATTTTAAATATTTGCTTGACATTTTATTCGGTTAAGATACTGGTGGTCATATAACATTTTTGGGTTTACAACGATTAGTTTGGAGTCATGTGTTTTAATAGTATTGCAAGATGTTATCATTTTGGGAAAAAGGAGTTTACATTTTGGCGCTCATTACCTATTTTTGGTCACCAATGATATCTTTGGAGATATTGTCTTTAATAAGATAGTAATATGTTATAATTTTGGCTATAACTTCACATGACAATGGTGTTTTAATTTTGGTGATCGTTTACTATTTTCGGCAATAAAAATCGTTTTGGCTTTATATTTCACTATATTTGGTGACCCGTTAATGACGATACAGAACGATATTTCAGATGAGGTAGTGAGTGCCGCTTGTAATTCCTTGTATAGTAATTTTGTAATTTATATTATATGTTTCATATATTTATTAAAAAATATTTGAAATTTATCGAGTTGTTTTCATTTTATGGATATTATTAAGTAGGACACTTAATGTGGTCAACCCTGTAGTATTATTGGTTATTTTATAGTATTTTTTTACAGTTGCTCAAATAGTGGTACTTTTCGTAGCCGTTTAGCGAGCGCAAAGTCTACGTCACACTAGTGATTTTTGCTTTTCCATTTTTTATATTTACTTTCCAAATCATACTTACTCACTAGAGAGTTTATACGTTACATAATATATTTTTAATACAGTAGCTCAAAAATGGTGATGGTCATGGTGATGGTGATGATGATGGTGATTGATGATGATGATGGTGATCATGATCATACGTCGTTATCGCGGGTACAATTACCAATCAGATAAAGAGCAGATAAAACAGAATGCCTATTTGGTAGAAACGGACGTATTCTGCCTACAGCTACTAAACATCTAAGAAGCTCTTTACATGTGGAGAGTTTTCTCTAGAAAAGATCAATAACAAATACAGCCGCAAAGGGGTATGGGTTTAAACTGTTGTCATATGTTTCCATCTGTTTAGTTAACAAGTTTATACATAAGAAATAAGTAAATTTAATTATCTTTTAACGTCTTTTTTTAACAATTTTAACAATATATACGTACTTGTGTGAAGATAACTGTTATCGTCTACTAATTAAACGCTTACCTACTAAGAAGAAAGTCTATTTAAAAAATAAGAAAACAACGTGTGTAATTTTTACTAGCGTGTATTTTTCACATCTATTATTTGGTTTTCGTAATAGATTACAAAGATTTTTTCTAAATTTTCCACAGTTAATTTGCGGCGTCTAGCAGTAAATATCCATTTTTTTTTTAAATAAACTAAATAAAATTGACTAAATGATCTTTCAACATCAACTGTTGTTGTAGGTGCATACTTGAAAAGATGGAAATAATCTAGAGTAGTGTGACAAACTCGTAATGATGATTCAAGTATTATCTCCTTCCCTTGTATCAATTCATTAATTTTTTTTATTATGTCAAATCCAGTATTTTTCTTCAAGACATGTTTCAGCTTTTTAAATATTCTTTTTCCATTAGCACTCAAATTTAATTTTGATATATGCTTGTATGTTTTTTGAACGATGGCTAAACTTTCACTGAGAGATAGATTCGGGCACTGCAATTTGTTTATAGCGTCTGGAAATACCTGAAGATATTTCGCTATAAAATTTAAATCATTCCGAATTTTCGCACTGCGAAATGCTTTTTTTGCCTTTGTGATACATGCTGCGTCAGAATCACGAAATGTAGCCACAACGCCTTTTATTTCCTCGAAATACTTGTTATCGTATGTCGCAGCCTCAATCCACGTTCCCCAACGAATAATCGTTGGATTTGGAGGTAAGGGTATTCCATTAACCATTTCTTTAAATGTTTTTATTCTTTTTGGCGATTTTCGAAAAACTTTTTTACATTTGATATTAATTTATTCACTACTGGAAAAAGAACGCGATTTGATCAGCAACTCTGTTAAGACCATGAGCCAAACATGTAACATGGAGAAGGTTTGGGTAATTTTTTTTTCAATGATCTACCCGCTTTGTGCATGTACCCTACACCATCAGTTAATAATAACAACACTTTCTCATGTTTATTGTGGTCGGGACCCCACAAATTATCCAGTGCATTTTTGACGGTATCCGTTATACTTATATTGTTAATTTGTTCCAATTTTTTGCTTGACAATACATGTGGAGTTCCGACTGCATCTTCAAGCAATGCACCGACTATCACATTAACAATTTGACGACCCCTGGCATCCGTTTTTTCATCAACACTCACATAAATAAAAGCATTTTCTAACTCCTTTTTAATTTTTTGCATTTGTTCGTCGTATATTTGGTTTACCTAATTCTGTCTCAACAAACATTCCGAAGGGACCTCCACAGTTTTTTCGAACTTTCCAGAGACGCAGTTATTGATAAAATTTTTGAATATGGGATTTTCTAACTGAGACCATGGTATATTACAGCTTACCATAAATTTGGTCAATTCCATCCTAAAATCTTTTTTGACGGATGTATGCTTTTCCGAGTTGAAATGTCATTCCATAGAAGCTTTTCTCTGGGGGAAACTAACATTGCACTTAGTGCAATATAATTTTGTATCGCGAGCCTGTAATTCAGGATAATCCTTTGTCCAAAACTCCACAAATTCATCGCACGATTTTTTCCTTCGCGGCATTTTAAAAGCACTCGGCAATAAATATATTACACACAGTTATCAGTACGGATAATTGATAATGTACTTACTAACAAATGACAATGTCAAATAGAAAAAAATATTAAAGAGTTTGCATTGCGACTGCATAGTTAATCTATTTTAGTTGTATTGGTACTCAAGTCAAGTATGGAGGTTGGGTATTAGAAATACCTAATGTGTGATACATTTTAAACTCGTAGGAGTAGGCATAGATGTTCCTCAAAATGAGTTTCGCGTCTGTTATTGCTTGTTTTTCATAATCTTTCTGTACTGTCAAATCGTTTTTGTACCCGCGATAACGACGTATGATCATGATGCTTACTTGTTGTTTTTGTTATTTTTTCGCAACTGTGAAAAACGGGGGTTAATTTCTTTGTCATAGCATAATTTGTCTTTAAGTCTATACCCATAACACTTTTGCCATAATGGCTTTAAGTTATAATGTTAAATATCCATATTTTATCTTTCCCATACTGTATCGATAATCCTAAAATATTTTCGTCATAATTATATTTGTCCTAATCGTAAATTTACCTAATTTTGCTTTTAATAAACGTTAACAGCGTGTTGTTCACTGTCAGCTGCTCATAAAGCAACAAGAATACAAGGACAGACACGTGTATCGATAATTTTATAACTAATTTCGATATCCACAGAAAAAAAAAGTAGTACTAGACGACAAACTCTCGGATCACAATGCAATATTAATGGAATACAATTTAACAAAGGTCGAACCAAAACTGAATATACCAAGAATTATAAGAAAAATGTCCCAGAAAAAAATATAATTATTTGCATTAGCATAAAAATTATAATAACTAAGGATGAGAAACTTACGACAGATATCATCTCGAATGCTGGTCCTAAGAATAAAATGGAAATATTCCAAAAAGCACTTAAACACTATTTTAACCTTTTCCTGGGCGCAAAGTAATGACTTTAATGCATAAGTCATAAATAAATGGTACTCTAAAGTAATAGAGATTTCAAAAACAAATTTATATGAAATGTCAATAAGCCAAGATTTAGCTCCATGTCCCATTAGTGCTAAAAAGATATAGAATATATATAGAAAAGAACTTCGAAAGGTATTTAAAAATGCAAAAAGAATTCGATATTCTGTAAGAATAGGCAAAGCTCTAAATAAAACAAAAGAAGCATGGGAACTCATAAAGGAACAGACTTATAAACTAAAAATGCATAAAGAAACAGAAATTGATAAAATTAGACACGTGGAGGGTCATACGACCAAAGATAACAAAGAAATAGCGGAAATATTTAATAGGTTCTTTTCTACAAGATAAGCTAAGTTGCTAAGAGAATAAAAGGTAACCTGCCCACTGACATCAGCACTGCTTTTGCAGAAGCTTCCCCATACGCATTGTTAATCCTACGGGCCGTTTCTGCAGCACTGGTGCAGAGGTGAAACTCATATTCGTAAATATAGCGATATTTTAAGTTCTCCATATTGAAAACAGAACGATGTGAAAGAAAAACAAATGACGCGATAACAAATAAATTTCGAAATTCGAACACAGAAATAGATGGTCTTAAATTTGAAATAAATTTGAATTTGGAATTCCTAGCCGAACGCCACATAATTTGCACCAAAGTTGTCAGTTCGCCAAACGCCAATTTCATATGTAAGGACCTAATATTTACTTTACTCATCCATACCAATATTATAAATGCGAAAGTGTGTCTGTCTGTCTGTCTGTTACCTCTTCACGCTTAAACCACTGAACCGATTTGGATGAAATTTGGCATGGAAATTGTTTAAGTTCCGGGGAAGGACATAGGCTACTTTTTATCCTGGAAAAATACCCTTATCCGAGATAAACGAATTTAAGGCAGACGAAGTCGCGGGCAGAAGCTAGTAGTTTATAAATCTAAATCAATTTCTGATCTACAATGGCCAAAGACAAAAAAATACAGACATTCAAGCAGTTACTATAGAAAGAGTAAAAGTAAAATTCAAAATGAAATATTAAAAGGACAGAAGTGTGAATTAGCTTCTACATCCAGTTTTCATGAAAACCCAACTTTTGTCTCAATTTACTGGTACCCATTCAATGACACAGATAAGTAAGGATTGTGGCATAAAGCCTTTGAATAATGACGAATTGGAATGGATATGGATTACGTGAATAAGTCCTACACCACCAAAAAATGACTAAATTATGAATAAACAAACTTCACGTCAAGTCGCCCTCGCGACCTCCGACTTAGTTAAATTTTTACTATTAAGTTATCAGGTAATAACATTATGATATTGATATAATTTTAAAAGTTTTTTTAACTTTATCGTGTAAATTTTGAATCAATTGAAAGTAATATTTACTCAAAAATTGGTAGCAAAAGTGACGTAAATCGACGACCTAAATGTCCCAATATAAGAAATAATTACGTCGCAAATACACCTTATATGCACAAAAAAGTATGTATGACCTATTTCATTAGTCGGATTTAGAAGTTAATTCTACCTACTATTTCGCATTATTCTCAACCATTAAGTCCCCTACTTTATGGTGTATTGATAAAGTGAAATTTACGTCTTGATTTTTTTTTACTGTTTTTGGGAAAAGGTCCCACTTTGTCGATATGGAGTTATGAGTAGTTCCTAATACTACAGATCATACACTATCTTTTGGTGAAAGATATATGTCTCTAGGTGCTATAGTTATTTTTTTATTTTTTGAATTCTTCGAAGTTGCAAAAGTGAAAAAGCGACAATTGAGAAAACGTTGGTTAAAGTTTGGGACGGAAAAAACACACTTATACTTTGAAGTTATGGAGTGGTTAGTATCAAATGAACTGACATTTTGCTGTACTTTTCAATTCTTTTTCTTTAACTTTTTGATATAATAACTAACTAAAGGGATCCATAGAATTATTTCTGTCTTTTTTAGCATGAGAATACATTTATAAATACAACTTTAATGATAAATCTGCGTGTCGTGTTATAAATATAGAAAATAAACCCATATTCAGGATTGACATATTTTCGTTCTGTTTTTATGTTCAAGCCTCCGTAACATTCAAACTACAAAGGTTACATACATGATTTTGATTAATTTGAAATCCTTAAAGTATGCCTATTCATTTGATACTAACCACTCCATAACTTCAAAGTACAAGTGTGTTTTTTGCCGTCCCAAAATTTAACCAACGTTTTCTCAATAGTCGCTTTTACACTTTTACAAGTTTCATGAATTAAAAAAAAATAACTATATAGCACTTAGAGACATAACTTTTTCATCGAAAAATAGCTTATGCTTTGTTATATTACAAACTACTCATAACCCCATATCGACAGAGTAGATTTTTTTCCCTAAAACAGACACAAATATGATATCGACGATTTGGTTACGTATACGACAAGTGGGACACTGGGCACTAAACTTTGAGGCCTTAAAAAGGTGCTTAAATTGAACATTTATGGGTCGACATCAAAATCATAATTTTATTACAGTATGTTCTATCAGTTTTCATTGAAAGTCGAGTTTCGGTAGGTTTTGCCATATTTTACTAAACTGCCCGTAAATCCATAACTAGAATCGACAAAGTGGGACGTTTTACTAAACTCACTCACATTTATTTTGACTTGGGAGTAAAAATTTACAATAAGTGAAAATAAACGGTGCAAATTATGTAATTTTTACTTAAATTTGTAATATATTCTTCAGCCTAGGAAAAACACTTAAAATGTTTGCTGGGAGGCACCAGATCTATGTAATAAAATAATGTGTCCTAGCTGTGTTTGGGCTTGTACCAATCGTCACGAGATACACTTTTAAGTAACGATTAAAAAAAAAGTAAAAAGACAAAAAAATTACGTCATAATTCAGTGTCTTCCATTTACATACAAGTAACCGTTTGCGCACTCAATCTATACAGGAGTCGGTGCCATCGTGTCACAACTTAATAAAATCGTCAAATTTAATATTTTACGCATTCCTTATATCGTATCGACGCCAAAATAAGATTAATTGTATACACCGTGGGCTCGAGTAACCCGACTAACTTTAACAATAGATTCTAATGACTATTTGGAGTAAAAAAAGTTATATGATGTTCGTATAGTCCAATAACAAATTGTTTTTAAGATGTTCATTATTTAAAAAAAATACACTAAGATAAATCTCCAGTCTAACACAGCCTAAGGATGTGAAGTAGGGTATAATCCACTTAATTTTTTTATACGACGGAGTACTAACTGCATGATATTTGGCCAATTGGAATTAGTTAAGTTTGGTACACTATTACAAAAAGGTTTCATTATCAAGGCTATTTTCATAATGAAGATGTCTCTTAAAGCAGAGCGGCAGTTCAGTACTCGTAGCTGTACAATTTAATTATAATATCTTTATCTTTACTTTATCATTATCACAAATAGTAGTCCTCACTTATCGTTAAGACTAGACTACGAGTAGTATTGTTTCTGTTCCTTTTGCGAGTCGCGAGTTTGAAAACTATTTACTTAAAGAAAGAAAACACATTTATTGCAGCGAAAAGATAACACCATTATATGAAGAAAGCTTAAAGAAATAATGAAATTAAAATTATCTTAAATCTAGATTGACAAGAAACAATTGACTAATATAAGTATACAACACGGTGCTACCATGTCCGCAACAAAAGGCCACCACTCAGCGTGATGCTGCGACATCGGGGTAATATCGTAGCGCTGGTCTTCCGTGGGACCCGAGTTAGGTAGGTAAAAACAGCAACAGGAAGTCCTGACGTAATGTTTACATGTATACCTATTATGATAATGTATGTATGTGGTGTAAGGCTAGACAAATCCAAGTGAATGGTTTTTATTTATATAATCTTTACTATTATAAAGTTGTAAAAATGAAATGTTTCTATGTGTAGTTGTTTTTGGCTTCATAACACCAAATCGGCTAAACGAATTTCAACTATTATGATACACGGGCAGCGGGGTGTCTCCAGATGGTTATAGGATACTTTTACCCGACTATGGTAAAGAAGAAAATATATATATATTGTCTTCTATTATATTATATTATATATATATATATATATATATATATATATATATAGCATATGTATTTTATTAAAGTATATATATAAGCATTAATAGTCGAATATATAGATATAGGATGTCAGATAGGGCAGTGTGGGAATGAGCGATATATAAAGGTTAGGAGATGTTAAATACTTAAATATAAGAATTTATTAGCTGGAACGTTGGGTATTTAAAAGGTATTGCCGATATTTTATTTTAAAAGTGCTCAAAGTTTGGGAATTTCTAATAGGAGGTGGGATATTGTTCCAGCATTTCGTGGCAGAATAGCGAAAACTGCCTCGAAACGCAGCGGTTTTTCCAGGCCGAGAGCAAATGAGGCGGATGGCCTCTCTAGTCGGACGCGTTGAGAAACCCAACTTTTCAAAAAGGTATTCGGGTTGTTGAGTGTGGACTACACCGGAAAACCAAAAAGGCGAAATGTAACGAGCGTCGTGCCTCCATCTTTAGCAAATTACTAGTATTAAAAAAGGGGGTTACGTGCGTTCTAGGTGGAATGGGGAAGCAGAAACGAGCACAAGCGTTTTGAACACGTTGAATAAGAGCTTTCGAGCGAGCTAGTAGACACCCGTTGATCACAGTGTCAACATAGTTAAGCTTAGACAAGATCAAGGAGTCGCAAAGCTGTATTCTAAGGTCAATGCTAAGATAGCTTCGAAGCTGATAACACCCTTAGTCGGTAAAATCAGTTCTTAACAGTGTCCAGGACATGCTGCTCGAAGCGTAATTTGTCATCCAAGAGAAGACAGAGATTTCGGGCCTCAGAAACACGCTCAAGCCGTTCCCCTCCTAGCATCACCTGAGGGCCACAACTGATAGCTTTGTCTACCCTGTTGACCTTTGGTACCAAGAATCAACAGCTTTGACTTAGTGGGGTTAAGCACTAAACCATTACGAACTGACCAATTGGCAACTCGATCCAAATCCTGATTCAACAGATGCACAGCAGTTGGGAGTTTCACGAGGATAGAAAGATGTGTAGATTTGCAGATCATCCGCATATAAATGGTAATTACAGTTTTTAATGTTGGTAATAACTGGCCGATTTAAAGTTGATGTCACTGATATGTCAACGTTCAAAATGATTCCTGATTGTCACATAGGATTGAATCGGGGTCCCAAATAAAGTGTAATTAATAAATAATGCCGCATTATACTCCGGCTCACTTAGAGGATATCCATTTTATTTACGGATTTTGTAACGGCAATTCGTACGAAGCAGTTGCTGAATACCGAAGAAGATTTCCCACTCGTCACGTACCGCACCATTCCACTTTCGTGGACACACATAGACGGTTTCGTGAAGATGGTCTTGCACGAACTCGCAGGGAAAGGGTGATAAATTTAGATTTACAAACAGAAATCGAATTATGAACTTAATCACAGATGATCCAACGTTGTCATCAAGAGTTGTAGCACGGATTGTAAATGTTAATTACAGAACCATATAAAGGCTATGGAAAAAGTACGGCCTTCATCATTTTCACTACCGGAAAGTACAAGGATTGATAGACAACAACGGGCTTGCTAGAGTCACATATTGCCAAAGACTCAACGAGAAATTAGTAGGAGACCCCGGATTTCTCAACAAGATATTATGGACGGACGAGTCGATAGTTACGAGGGAAGGAGTATTTAACTCCCATAATCAACATATGTGGCTAGAAGAAAATCCGCACTCAAAGAGAGAAAATTCGTACCAACACAAGTTTTCCGTCAACATGTGGGCTGGAATTATCGGCAATAAACTTATAGGTCCGATCATATTCCCAAATCGATTAAATTCAAGAAATTATTTTAACTTTTTGAGGAATGAACTTAATGACTTGCTGGAAGATGTCGATTTGGAGACCCGCAGAGCAATGTGGTTCCAGCATGACGGTTGCCCGGCCCACTTCGGTAATGAGGTTAACGAATGGTTACGCCAAAATTTCCCCGACAAGTGGATAGGTCGTGGAAGCAATATTCTGGCGTGGCCTGCCAGGTCACCAGATCTAACCCCATTAGATTATTTTTTATGGGGGACATTGAAGGATAAGGTATATTCAAGACCAGTACACTCGAGAGAAGAACTAATGCCAAGGATTACGGCAGCCTCTGATGAAATTAAAAACAGTTTTATCAACTAAAATAATGAAATCCGTTTACGAATATATCTTTGTATTCAAAATAATGGTTCACATTTCGAAAACCTATTCATTAATAAAGATCCGTAATTGTATTGCATTGTGTTTTTTTCCCACTTGAATAAAAGTTTGCTGTACTGTATTCTCTTGACATTCATTGTCATAAACTAGTAAACAATCACATGTCACATGACCGACATTTCACTCGACGTGCATCGTATGACGTCGGAGTGATTCGTGGAGTGTCATGTTCGCTTACTCTGTTTCTCTACTAGGGATTGTTTTCTCTTACTCACTCTTTTTTTAACTAAAGATTTTTTCACAAGGTAATGCTAAAGTTAATTGATTTACTTTGTTCTAAAAATCATTTTTATTTAAGTACAGAATTGACCCTTTGTTGATATAACATTTTTTAATTGTAATACCATCCAAAATACGTGGTTAAAGCTTCTCGGGTTATTCAGGCCTTCGGTGTATATACTGTATAGATTGAGTATACAAACGGTTACTTGTAAGTAAATTGAAGAAACCGCATTATGGCGTTATTTTTTAACGTTTTAGTTTTTTTAGTTTAAAGTTGGAGTTGGTTTAATTTTTGTTAAAAAAATATTTTTATTTTAAGGTGTTATTTATGTAAGCCAAGGCGACACAATCGCCAGTATTCGTGTTTTACGTACTTACTTTGTTCAGTTACGCGCTAGCGAAAGTACTGTATTCTGTGCTAAACAGAAAAACTACCTTAACTTCTTGATTGGAATATTTAATGTAGGGATGGATACAAAAAAAAAAATTGCTTTTGCAAAAGAAACCCTAACACAGAAGTTTCAGAAAATTATAACATTTCCTTTCTTAACCATTTTAGACACTGGTTTAAGATCACTTTTAACAAGAGATTTTCATCAAATCTTGTGCGTAATTGCAGCCATGGTATATCTCGAAGCTAAAGAGTTGGCTAAGAAAGAAGAGGGACTAAATTTGAGTAAATTGTATGTTTTCCTGGTTGGCAAAAACTAGGCTTTAAATTGATGTACGGTAATAATATAAAGAGAACCGTAATTTTATTTTATTTGCAAAAAACCTAGTAACAGAACTTATCAACCAACTAAGTAAATTACAGGACAGCAAATTGGATATGCTAACAAATTCATGAAATCGAATTTGAATTTTCACAGGACTTGCTATTGAGAGGACGCTCAATCGTCAATCGAATCTATCATAAGGATCTTTTAATTCATAAGTTGAAATGGCGACAACTGACATAAGTATATTTTCAAGCTAATATTAATGTAAATGTCAATTATTGTTTTTTTTATTTTATTTCTTTACAAAGAGGATTTATGCTTAAGGTCTTTGGCGGTCTTAGAATTAGAATGGTATAAGATTAAAACTTGTGTAACTAAATGTAACAACCAAAATATATTTTTTTATTTTGACACTGTTGCTTTTCGATTTTAACCATCAAACTAATATGACTGACGAACGTTAAATAAAGCTTTTTTAGAAATGACATTTAGAGTAGTCACTGCTACAAAATGAAAAACATTTTTTTTTTTTTTTTTTAATATTGTTTACGTGTTTTTACGGAAATGTTAAAGATGGAGACTCAATTTTCTTTTAGGACACATATACTATTTAATTAACCGAAAAAAATATGGTACGATATAGTTATTAATAGTTTTAGAGAAGACATATTTCATGAATTCGGATTTAAAATTTTCCCGGCTAACTGGGAACTACTGGGAAATTTTCAACAAAACTTGGTACAATAGTACTACTAAATGTAACTATAGAAAAAAAGAATCCGCTCTTAATCATAAAAGAGCATTTTTTCTTCCCTTATCCTGCTACGGCCCTTCTTAGTCAAAATCGTAGTGTAGACCATTTATGTTCCAGGGGTGCCATTCCACTTCGTAGAAGTCATATTTTCGCCATACTAGTGTCCATATGTCAATTCGCTTGTCATACAATTGGGATGTCCCAAAAAAATTTTGGCCTCGATTTTACATCAAAATCGTAAAATATAGGTTAATTTAAGACACTAATTTCATCCGTTTTCCATTCGGATGAGTATATTTGTTACAATTCCTAACCAAAGTTTGCTGTATCGTAATTATTTAGGCGTTTTATAATCGTCAAAACCTCGTATCTCGGTTAAGGATAGTACGTTTTGACGATTACAAAACGCCTATATAATGATGTCACAAAAACTTTGGTTAGGAATTGTAACAAATATACTCATCCGAATGGAAAACTGACAATTGCAAGCGGTTTATTAAACCTATTCCTCTAAATGGTTTTTGAATTGCCATACCTTTGAAAAAACTAGTACATCCCAATTAGGAACGACGGGACTCCGTGATATCACTTACTGAGTCATATCGCAAACCGAGTGGGAAGATACCTCAGGAAAGCGTTAAGCACCTAGGGGTATTAGGATTTTACCAAGGAATATCATAAGGTTATCTGATATTTATGGAACGTTGAGAATCGAACTATATATGATTACATTCTCATTAAAACGAGGAAATTAACTTTCAATTTGCCTACGAGGTAAATATCGTGACCGCAATAACTATGTAACACAATTTTCAATTTAATGTACACCCCATATAAATACACCGATAAAATTATAACTCAATTTTTTTACATCGTAGTTTCGTTATTGTCTACATTTGCGATTGTACTTCTTGATTTATTATCACAGCTACGAAATGGCTAGTTTATATTCAAGTACCCCATGACAAACCAGGTTTTGCAATGGGAAATCTCTGTCCTCGTACATTACCAGACCCCGACTTTCATTCTGTACAAGGCATTAAAAATTCTTACTCTAAAACTGGATATTGTAATAGGAATTATCTTTCCTCGTACGCTGGTTTTGTACAAGGAAAAACAATCTTTTACAAAACCCGGTCTTGGAGTAGGAATTATTTGTCCACTCCCAACTCCCAATGCTGGTAATGTACAGGGAACAAGGGAATAATACACATATGTAATTGACACGGGTTTAGAGTACGAAAACTTACGATGCTCTTTGTGCGATCTGGTCTTGATGGAGGTGGCGGAGGAGGTTCGGGGTGTTCCGTGTCCGTAGGAGTTGACGACGACGGACTACTGGAAGATACTCGTGATACTGAAGACCCTGCATGAAAATCATCACTTAATTCCAGTAACCTACTCGTATACTAAGTGAGGCAAAAACGCATGTTAAAAAAGAATTTAATGGTATACTCTTACTTGACATACTTTCATTTGCCCGAATTTCAGCTGCAGTAAATTTTAACTGCCATAATGTTGTTTTTTATAATTTTGTATGCCATTCTCATTGTTTAACATATTAATTATATGCCAGAATCTTTGTTTCCCATAATATCAATTCCAATGATCTCAATTTCTATAGTCATTGTAACCCCATAATTATCACATGCCGTAATGTCATTTGCCATCCATCTTAACTGTTCGAATCGGATAAGTAGGTATGGTTAAAAGACTAACCTTAGTCAACCTATACCAAATCTACGTACTAGTGCTGCTCTAGGTGAAAACTGGCGTGGAAAGGCAGGCTAAGGCAAGTCAGTGTAGGTACAACGACGAGTGAAGCGAGGAGGGGTGTTAGAAAAAATATTTATCTACATCCATATTATAAGTTCTCTACAATATGTTTGGCAGCGATAAGCAAATATACTATATTAGTAAATCTGTATCTGTGGGTGCATCGTAATTTTTACTTTACAATATCGGCAACCGATAGTTTAATTACATTTAAATTTGGTACAGCTGTCAAAATTCAAGTGGGTCTCTATTCTAGTATCCTTAGACATTAAAACAGTTATCGACACGAAACGTCAATTCAGTAAGTTTTTTAATATAAACCGCACGACATTTGATCTCGAGTGATATGAAAATAAGGACTTCATTCGTTTGTCTATGATTAAAAAAAACATTCGCTTTGACGGAGGATCGAATTGTCGCCATTAATGTTGTCATTTGATTGTAGGTTTTTTGCTGTTACGAAAGTAGAATTGTGAAAAGTTGTTTGTAAATTACATTTAAGTTGAAAATATGAGTAGAAGTGACTCAGAGAACAATATTAACACTCAGCCGGATATCGTACATGCAGCCACGATTGCAACAAATAACTTATTGTCAGAAAAATCGATAACCAAATTTAGTACTAGTAAAAAAGTACTAAGATTTTTTAGATTAGTGAACAACCGCACGACTTCGATGTGAATAAATAATTTGTTTCTGTATTTGTTCAAATTTATTTATTACTAGCTTCTGCCCGCGACTTCGTTCGCCTTAAATTCGTTTATCGCGGATTAGGGTATTATTTCCGAATAAAAGGTAGCCTATGTCCTTCCCCGGGACTCAAACTATCTCCATACGAAATTTCATACAAATCGGTTCAGCGGTTTAAACGTGAAGAGGTAACAGACAGACAGACAGATAGACAGACACAGACAGACAGACAGACAGACAGACAGACAGACAGACAGACCGACAGAGAGACACACTTTCGCATTTATAATATTAGTATGAAAGTATGGATTGCATCATTTTAATATCTATAGTCTATTGATGTTTTACAGGTAACACTAGTAACAATGCAGGTCAATTCCCTACGGCTATTTCTGAACCCATTTTATAGTACTTATGATAATATATGTGTAGATAAAGTAGTGTATGCATCTGTACATAATTAGGCCTTAAAACACTCGTGTGATCCTATTATGAAACTCGCTAACGCTCATTTCATGAAACCACACTCGTCTTTTAAGGCCTCTCATTATGTATCAGTTGCATAAAGTATCATTACCTATATACTAGGCGTTATTATCAGCGTGAAGTAAGAAATATTATCTACTAGCTTCTGCCCGCGACTTCGTCCGCCTTAAATTCGTTTATCGCGGATAAGGGTATTTTTCCGGGATAAAAAGTAGCCTATGTCCTTCCTCGGGACTCAAACTATCTCCATACCAAATTTTATCCAAATCGGTTCAGCGGTTTAAGCGTGAAGAGGTAACTGACACGACAGACAGACAGACACACTTTCGCATTTATAATATTAGTATGGATTTCACCTTAAGGCAGTTCCGACTTAGGTAAGGTTAGGTACGACGACCAGCGAAGCGAGGAGCAGTGATAGGTTGAACTGCGACTCTAACGAGCGAGCTAAGCGAGCGAGCCGCGGAGGGCTATATCGAGTGGTCGAAAAATCCTAAAATCATAATTACATTTATGGATTATGCAAAATGCTTGCATGCATACTTGCTTTCTTGCATGCTTGCAATGCTTTGCTTACATGCTTGCTTGTATACACACCGTGTTTGTTTTGATTTCCGTTAATTTCGACACGTTGCTCGGTACATTAACAGAAGCTACCTGGTATAAAAAAGCCTTACTTTTTATAAACGTTTTAATCCTTTACTATATTATAAACGTGAAATTATTATGTACGTTCCAATTAATCTCAAAAAGTACTGGACGATTTTTTATGAAACTTTCCAGTTATATATCTTATATATCAGAATAGGACATAGGCAATAATGTAGGTCAAATATCATCCCTTTTAGAGACGAAAAAGGGGATGAAAATTTGTACGGAGAGTAAATATTTTTTTACGCTAGGAACTTGAAATCTTGCTAATGACTTGGAAAGACATAAGTTACTTTTTATCCCGGAAAAAAACCTTTTATCCTCGATAAACGAATCTAAGGCAGACGAAGTCGCGGGCGGCCGCTAGTACATAATAAATCAATATTGCAGTGTAAAAGGTCCCTTAGAGTTACTCAAAAGTTAGTGTCAAGTATGACAAAGTTTAAATTCCATCCATGACAGCACATGCCAACACATGATTAGTGAGTGGTATATAGTTTGCTTATGGAGTGTGGGGTCCTAGGTTCAAATCCCAATAACTTACTTATTAGATTTTTCTTTTTTCTTGGTTTTCTTTTCTTTTATCTACCTCTGCTTGATTAGTGGGAAGTGAGATTATTATTTGAAAACAATTTCTAATAATTTCCTATTTCTGAAAGTAACTTGACCTTGACATTGTAGTTTCCAAAACATTCGGGAGTTGTCGGGGATGCCGAGATAACACAACGACCAATAACAGATCCAGCGACCGTAACCTAGCGAGGATTATTATAAGATGACTATGGCAACACGTCCTTGATTGAACATTTCTGACATTCGGGTGTTGTCGGGGAAGGCGAGGTAACACAACGACAAATAACAGATCTAGCAACTGTAACTGTTACCTATAACGTAACTATGGCAACGTCCTCGATTGGAATTTAAATGCTCGTTTCACATAACAGACAGTTCGGGAAAAGGCGGAACCAATCCGGACACCCATCGTCTTTCGGTTAGACTCGTATGAGGAAGACATCGGGCGAACTCGGCACCACGTCTTTATGACATTTGACAAATAATAAAAGAAAAAGTATGAAATGTTGAACGAACTCGCCTCAATAATCTCCTTGTAGCGAATAGCTATGAATTGAAAACTCTTTACAATCGAAATTTAAAAGATATATAAGTACGACGTAATGAAGAAACTTTAACACTGTTTAAGCAATTAAATTTATTTATTGAGTATTTAAAAAATGGTAAGAGTTAGAACACTAGTTTTTTCGAGAAATTAACTCTATTTGACTTGCAGAATCTTCCCCTAAAGTTAACGGAAATCAAAACTGGTGTATATATAGGTACTCGTTAATAGTTTTATATTACATCAAAATGCTGGCATGCTTGCCTGCATGTACACTCGTAAATAATCTACTATTACATGAAAATTCTGGCAAGTATTAGAAATTTTCGAGCGCCTACAGAAATTCAATAAGGAATGCATAAACAAGATGGATTCGGAAAGAAACAGCATTTCGTGTGGCATTTAAATATTCTGTGAGATGAATGGCATTCGTATCATTATGACATCTAATGTTCGGGAATACAGGAGTATCTCAAATGACTTTTCTAGTAAACGAAAACTTCGGGCAAGTTAAATTCGGGCAAATGATAATTATTGCATATGAATATCGGACAAACAATAGTTAACCGAATTCAATAGTTTTGTTTTAGTCTTAAACTTCTAAATAACGGGTCTAACGAGATATTATTTATTTACAGTTGGAAGGATAGATCTCGCGACCAGCACAGCATGGCATGTGGAACTGCGCCGAAACATTGGAATATTAAGGTAAATAATCAATAGGATCCGGCATAATATTAGTGTAATTATGTGTACAATAACATAGAGGGTTAGTCGTACCTGAATGCGTGGTGTGCATTTGGGCAGACGTCATATACTTGGAGGGCGGCGGCTGCGTGGCGGACGCGTCGTACCACTTGAGCACGTCGAGCACGGCCTGCGGGTTGCTCTTCTGCTCCTGCTTGCTGATGTTCGACGCCATGAGGAGTCGCGCCCATGCTTCTGGCATGCCCTGTGACAATGATGAAACTTTATTCATCGACTATGAACATAACGGATACATCTAAACAATGGACAAGTTCCACAACTAGATTGACATCTAATGTAGTTAATTGTGTAGTAGTGTAGACTAATTATAAGTAGGTAAACATGATTCGCATTCAGTTTTTTGTTAGCTGCTAGGATTACAGACTGTAACGCCTAATTTCTTAAGTTGATCCCTAAATTAAGAAAATAGTTATTATATTTCTTACAATTTATTCGCCTAGAACCTTCTATTTTTTATTTTAAAAGCATTATTTATTTACAGCATCATCGAACTTGTCCATTGCAAGTGTTTTTTTTATTACTGTAAGAAAGAGATCATGCACGACATTACAATAAATATAAAATTATAAAAAGGAAATAAGACCACGAACTGCCAAATCAACCAAATTAGTCCAGTGGCAAGCAACGCAAGAATCAATAATCTACACCGTGTCCAATAAGTTCGAATACTTTTTCTAGGACTGGTTTAAAAGTTTTGTCATTATAATTTAATTTTTATATTATCGTGAACAAATAACAATATTTAATAAATATTTAGCTAATGTAAAGTCTCAGTGTTGCCAGCCCGTCAGCCAGCCGATGCCATACGTCATCACCCCTCCAACCCTGCCAAGCCGCTCAGCCGAGCATTGGAGTGGGGGATAACAAGCCAGCCAGCCTAGCCTATATAAGCCATCGCACTCCTCAGTTGGGGACTTTTTTATGATTATAAAGTATTGTAAGGGCTAAACTCTGTCCAATTATAAAAATAATAAAACAATTATCTATTTTCTTTAAGTATTTATTATTTCACATCTGCCACTCTTTTCGCATTTACACTTCAGAAGAGTGGGATAAATAACAACGCCTACAATGAAGACGCGAACAATTGCAAACAAGCGATCACGACCACCAGACTGGGACATCGAGCACGTGTCTGTTCCCTCCGATACCGGTCACTGTGTCGATGCCTCCCAAGACAGCATCGACGAACATGTCGACAGCGACGGTACTTCATCTCCACCTGCGAGGAAAATCCTTAAAAGCCTTTTAACACAAGAGGTACAAAAAGCTTTCCAAGCTTTAGAAGAGGACATCCCTGTTCTTATTCGAACAAAACATCATCGGGCTGCATCTCTAATACCAGAATTCGATCCGGAAAACGCAGATTGCACCGTTCAGACTTGGCTGAAAAAGATTGACCAATTAGAAGACATTCACGGCTGGGATGATAAAACAAAGTCATTCCACCTGCAAGATAAGCTGCGAGGACAAGCTCGTAAGTGGTATAATCGCCTTGAAGAATATGATTATACGTGGGAAGAATGGAAAGAGATGATACTTCGCGCCTTTCCAAAACATCGGGACTACTCCAATATACTGGAAGAAATGCTGAACAGAAAAAAGATGCCGAACGAAAGCATGACGAAGTATTATCAAGAATAAGTCGCCATGTGTCATCGTTGCAAAATATCCAGCGCCGCCACAGTGTCGTGTATCATCCGTGGCCTACCGACCACTTTACAATCTAACGCAAGAGCTTTCCAGTGCCTGCAACCGGACGAGCTGTACGAACGTTTTCTATCTGCTTTGGATGATTATCGTGCGCCTTACCATGCCGCCGACTTCATACGTACCTCCCAGAAGGATACTATTCGTCAGACAACAGATAAGAGAGCACCAGTGAACTTGGAGACGGACCCTTGTCCGCGATGCAAGCAGACTGGACACTTGGTACGAAATTGCCCTGTTCCTGACCAGCGTACTTGCTTTAAGTGTGGCGCGAAGGGCCACATCGCGCCTCGTTGCCGAGATAACCTCAAAATCAACGACAATGCAGCAAGTAACGTCAAGGAAGTGAAATTAATCCAAAACTACAACGACATTTACAAAAAGACCGCCAGGATCAACGGCATTTACGTGAAATCGTATTTAGACACGGGAAGCCAGGTCAATATACTTAATTCAGAACTCGCCGAGCTTCTTGGCCTACAAGTGCAGCCCATCATACGTCGCCCTAAAAGGATTTTATGGCGATAGCATTCAGAGTAAAGGTGAGGTAGAATTCAGGCTTCAACTTGACGGCCTAGACGTACTCTGCAAGGCACATTTAACTGACGTCAACATGGATGGGATAAACTTGCTGGTCGGCCAGCCAGTTATAAATAGTGAAGGCGTGTCTATGATAGTCCAAAATGGCACCGCCACTCTCAAAACTAACGAAGAAAGCTTTATCGCCGCTATGGACGTGGCCCACGAGAGCCACCGCTTCAAGGTCGTTACCGCGGTTAAGGAATTCTTGCCACCTGGAGCATCTATCATTAAGGTTCATATACTCGGGAATCGACCAAAAAATGATGTCGCCACACCAGCTCGACATTACGATTTGCACGGAGTCACCTATTCGCTACCAGCTACTATACTTCGAGGCAGCGCGGGCTACCTGAAGGTCGTCAACACCGGCAGCGAGAAAGTGGAGTGGAATGAAGGCACCGTTCTACTACGTGCTGAGAGCTGCGAAGAAGTCCAGGTCAGTCCAAATGCCAATTCCTTGCCAAGCCAAGCCTACTGATACACAGGAAATAGGAGGCATAAAAATAGTTGATTTGAATATAGGCCCATTGAATGAGGCAGAACATTATTATCTTGTTCATTTATTGTCCGAATATAGCAACTGTTTTGCCCGTGATACGAAAGACTTAGGATGTTCTAATCTGGTTCAGATGCAAATAAAGTTAAAAAATGACAATCCCATTTTTTGCAATCCCTATAGACTCTCTCATAGTGAACAAGCTGTTTATAGGAATAGTTAGGGTCGGCAGAGTAAAAGATATGTTAACAGTTCAGCGATCTGTATTCAAGTGAAGTGAGAAAATATACAGTGGTAGGAACGAATGATTAAATTGAGTGATTGAGTGAATGAATGATTGAGTGAAGGATTGTATTAACAATGATTGATATTAAAACTAGACTTGGGTTTTTGTATATACCAACAGTCCCCCTCAAAAACACAATTATTTAAACAAGTAGGTTTGTATACAAATACAATTTTAGCAAATCATTATCAATATGAAATTAGAATAAATATATAGTACAATCAAATCATTAACGTAAGTATGTACTTTGTTAACTTTATTTTTATGTTAACTTATTGTGATGGGCTTAAATTCAATTCAATTTTACACGTAAGTCATGGAACTTATTCATTGGAATCGCCTTCGTGAACATGTCTGCTAGTTGGTTTCCTGTGGAAATATGTTCTAGCATTATTACATTGTTACTGATTTGTTCACGAGTGAAGTGGTACTTAATATCCATATGTTTTGACTTTTTGTGATTTGTGGGATTATTAGCAATGCTAATGCAACTGTTGTTGTCTTCGTAAATAATAATAGGCTTAGTTATTTGAATGTTAATGCTATGAAGCAACTATTTTAACCAAATAGCTTCCTTTACAGCTTCAAATAAAGCCATATATTCGGCTTCTGTTGAAGAGACGGCTACTGTATTTTGTTTCCGTGTACACCACGAAATTGTACAATTATCGAACATTTGAAACAAATATCCTGTTGTACTTTTTCTATCAGTTTCGTCGCCTCCCCAATCAGAATCCGCAAAACCGGTAATTAGATGTTTGTGATCACATTTAGTATAAGTCAATTTTAAATTTAAAGTTCCTTTTACATATCTCAAAAGATGTTTTAAGCATTTCCATAGTTCTTCATTGCCTTTGCTTTGATATCTGCTGAGAATACTAACAGTTGCACACAAATCCGGTCGCGTACAAAGCATTGCATACATAAGGCAACCTATGATTTCTCTAGTAGGTGCATTATAACGCTCATCACTGCTTAACGCGTCATAGTTTAATTTACTAGGAATAGGTGATTTTGAAGGATTACAATCACTCATGGAAAACTTGTTTAAAACATTTTCTAGATATGTTGATTGGTCCAAAGTTATTTTATCTTTGGTTCTCTTAATTCGAATGCCGAGAAATAATTTTATGTCATGCAAATCGGTCATTTCAAATTGTTTCATTAAACACGATTTAAAATATTGCATTGTCTGAGCACACTTTGTTATTATTAATAAGTCATCAACGTATAAAACAATATATACATTTTCTTCGATTGAATTTTTATTTAATACATACAAGCATGGGTCAACTTTCGAGCTTTCAAAACCCATATCTCTAATAGCCTGATCGAAACGTTCGTACCAGCACCGCGAAGACTGTTTCAAACCGTACAATGTTTTGTTTAGTTTACAAACTTGATTAAATTTTGATGAAATTCCTTCTGGCACTTGCATGTAAATATCCTCCTTTAGAACACCATTTAAAAAGGCAGTCTTCACGTCCATTTGATGTACAAGTAAATCATTTTGATTTGCAAATGCTAAAATCATTCTAAATGTAGTAATTCGCGCAACTGGAGCGAACGTTTGGTCATAGTCCTCTAAATATTGCTGGCTAAAACCTCTCGCAACTAAGCGAGCCTTGTATCGTATCGGTTGACCTAATTCATTATTCTTAATAGTAAAAACCCATTTACTACTTACGATATTGACATCACTAGGTTTATCTACAAGACACCAAGTTTGATTACTACGTAATGAATTGATTTCACTTTTGATTGCTTTTAGCCACTCATTTGTATCCGGCCGATTAAAAATATCATTAAAATGCACTGGCAATGGTAACGGTTGTTTGGAACAAAGCGATAATATCGATAAATCCGGGTCATTCATGATTGCATAATCTTTAGGGGGTAGGTCTCGAATTCTGTCGCTGCGTCTCAAACAACCGGTACCGGTGTCACGTGACTCGTCCGATGCGTCACATTCTACGTCACCTAGCAACTCCACCGACTCAAGCGGCTTGTTGTTTATAACGGGAATGTTATCATTGCTGCTTGTTGGCTTGATCACCTCCACCGACTCAGTGTTCGGTTTGATGATTTTGGCGGGCATTTCGTCACTGCGGCATATTGGCCTAGATTCAACAAAATTTGACTCGTCAAATAATATATCTCTAGCGACAAAGAATTGATTGGTTTCAGGATTATATAGTTTATAACCATTTAGTGCGTAACCAATTAAAATAGCCTTAGAAGACTTTTCATCAAATTTTGTTTTTCTAGTCTTGTTATGAACATAGGCAGTGGACCCGAATACCCTCATGTAACTTATTTTCGGTTTTGCACCGTGCCACATTTCGAATGGGGTTTTGTCAACAAGCGCTTTAGTGGGTAGCCTGTTAATTATATAGGTAGCTGTTAACACGGCTTCACCCCAAAACTGTTTGTCCAACTTCGCACTTGCAACCATGGTTCTAGCCATTTCGGTTATCGTACGATTCATCCGTTCAGATACCGGATTTTGTTGGGGGGTGTATGGCACAGTTAAATGATAGGTTATTCCCTTGTTTACACAATACTCTTTGAAATCGTTTGACAGATACTCTCGGCCATTGTCACAACATAAATTAACTACCTTACAATTGAAAAGGTTTTCACTCTTGGACACGTAATCTTGAAAACATTTTAATACTTCAGATTTGGAATGCATCAAGTAGGTAGCCGTGTAATGCGTGTAATCATCGATAAAATTCACAAAATAGTTTTTATCATCAATTGTAGTGGGCGTTAAATGGCCACAAACGTCACTATGGACTATAAATAAGGGTCTATTTTTCGGACGTTCGGGTTTTAACTTTGCAAATGGAAGTCGTGACTGTTTACCAAGGATGCATGGCTCACACAACTCGTCAGTGGGTGGAATTATTTTATCAATTATCGAATAATCGTCAATCATATTTTTGAGATTAATAAACTTCTGTTTATTTACATGTCCAAGTCGTTTGTGCCACAAGTTATATGAATTGGAATTTCTATTCAAAATCAAGGCCTTTTGCAGGTTAATTGTGAATTTAATTTTAAACAGATTACTGCAAATGTTACCTGACATGATGCATTTATTATTTTTATTATACACATGAACTCCTTCATTATTAAAAACAATCGACATACCTGCTTGTTGCATTCGATTTACTGATAGTAAATTATACGGAACCTCGGGGGAGTACAAAACCTCCTCGATTGAACCATCGACTCCCAAGTTGGTGGTCACATCAATCCTGCCTCGGCCTAATGCTTGTATGGATGCTTCATTTTTAGCTACATTTATTTTAATCGGCGATGTAAGATCATCATACATAGAAAAAACTTCCCGTCTATTTACAATGTGGTCTGTCGCTCCGGAATCTAAAAGAAAAACAATTTCATTAGAATTGTGATCGGATTTTGTCAACTTACATTGTGAAAACATAAAAGCGAAACTGTCCTCGTCATTGTGGTCCGGCACGGCGACGTGGGCTGTGTTGGTCGTTGCGCTTCTGCTACCGCCGTTTGCTTGAGCCTTCTTGAAATAACGGCAATCCCGTTTGAAGTGATTTCGTCGCCCACAAAAATCACAATACATCTTCGAAATTGAATGCGGTGCATTTCTTGATTGTTGATTGGATTGATGGTGGTAATTGTTAGGTTTCTTCTTTTTATAATCGGGAACATAGGTAGATGTTCGATCCATTGTTTTCTTCCTTTTGTGATTTGGGATATGAGAGGAGAATCTGTTACTTGCGGCGTGTAGTACTTTTAACCCGGTGACCGTTTCGTTCTTAATTTTGACTTCTTGATCCAAAAGGCGGGTTTTGACAAATGATAGGTTAAGGTGGTCTTCGCCTAGTGTTTCCAAGGCAGTGATGACGCCATCATAGCTAGTAGGCAGCGTAAGTAATAGATGCGAGATCTTGTCCATTTCGTCGAGTCTCGCGCCAGCGGAAATCAATTCCGTAATGAGAGTATCGAAGCTCGTGAAATGCTGGATAAGATTGACATCCGGTTGCAATTTCAAATTTAACAATTGCTTGCGTAGTGCCAATTGTGAAGCCAAACTTCGCCTCTGGTATATTTTATCAAGGTTATCGATGATGCCTTTTGCTGTGTCAGTATCTTGAGCAAAATTTAAAAATGCGTCACCCAAATACTCAATGATGGTACTTTTAGCAATAAGATTTTTTCTGGTCCATACGGCGTCACGGTTTTCTGGGGCTGGTTCTTCTATAGCGGAAGATACTTGAAGTTCGGCCAAAAGTGATTTGATACGGAATTTCCACGTGGTGTAACGGTCGCCATTAAAAGGCTGTATATTTCGTTTAGCTCGCTGATCCATTTTTACGTCGTTATATTAGGATGTAATTATAACGGAAATGTTTTAAAAGCCTTGTGCTCTGAGCCCATAACCTATAGGAATAGTTAGGGTCGGCAGAGTAAAAGATATGTTAACAGTTCAGCGATCTGTATTCAAGTGAAGTGAGAAAATATACAGTGGTAGGAACGAATGATTAAATTGAGTGATTGAGTGAATGAATGATTGAGTGAAGGATTGTATTAACAATGATTGATATTAAAACTAGACTTGGGTTTTTGTATATACCAACACTGTTCTTAAGTCAAAGATCTCTGATTTACTAGGTGCAGGCATTATCAAAGAGTCTGAATCCAGCTATGCTTCCCCGGTTATTTTAGTCCTATAATATATATCTATATAATAGTTAGATTATCGTCTTTGTATCGATTACCGTGCGTTAAATGCTGGTACCATACGTGATCGGTACCCTATGCCTAACATAGATGACCAACTGTCGAAGTTAGCAGGCAAGAATTGTTTCACCAGTTTAGATATGGCTCAAGGTTATCATCAAGTAAATATTAAGCCTGAGGATACACACAAAACTGGATTTATAACGCCTCACCAGCACTATGAGTATGTTCGAGTACCGTACGGCCTCGCCAACGCCCCCTCTGTGTTTATGCGTTTACGAGGGCTGCTATTTATATATCCGGAAACCGGGATTACAATCTTCTTAAATAGCATATTTGACCGCCATGGTAAAATTTGAACTTTTTTAAGTATATAAGGTATATTTTTTCTTCCTTATTAACGCTCGTGTTTTGTTTTTGACGGGTTTTAAATGTCATCTCGCAGCAAGAATGGAACTCACTCGTGAAAATATTCGTGCTATGATTTATTATGATTTTCGGCGTGGTTTAACGCAACAACAGTGCATAGATCAACTAACTTCAACTTTTGGTGATGAAGCCCCATCTAAAACTACTGTGTATCACTGGTTTAGTGAGTTCAATCGTGGACGTAGTATGCTTACGGACGAAGTTAAGGCAGGTCGCCCGAAATCGGTCGTTGTACAACAAAATATCGAGGCTGTGCGAAAACTTATAATGGACGACCGACATGTTACGTACCGCGAGATAGAGGCGACTCTGGGTATTTCTATGACCAGCATTAATAGCATATTACATAATTATTTGGCTGTAAAAAAAATTTGTTCGCGTTGGATACCCCACAACTTAACAAATGAGCAAAAACATGCTCGCGTCGAATGGTGCAATAAAATGTTAAAAAAATATAACCGTGGTGACTCAAAAGCCGTTTATAACATCTATACAGGTGACGAATCCTGGATCTATGCATACGATCCCGAAACGAAGCAACAATCAACGGTATGGGTGTTTCAAAATGAGCCGAACCCTACGAAAGTTACTCGTGCAAAAAGTACATTGAAACAAATGGTGGCCTGCTTCTTCGGTATTAATGGCCATGTAGCTACAGTGCCACTAGAAAACCGTAGAACGGTTAATTCAGAGTGGTACACGACCATTTGCTTACCGGAAGTATTTGAACAAATTCGTAAAACTAACCAGCGACGAAGAATCATTCTTCATCATGACAATGCCAGCTGTCATACGTCACGCGAAACAACTCTATTTTTGGAGGGTCAAAATGTGGAATTAACGGGTCATCCGCCGTACAGCCCTGACTTGGCACCCAACGATTTTTATTTATTTCCAAATATAAAGAATAAATTACGCGGTCAACGATTTTCGACCGCTGAAGATGCTGTCGACGCATTCAAACAACACGTTATGGAGGTACCTCAGGCGGAGTGGCAGAAGTGCTTTAAAAATTGGTTCACGCGAATGCAAAAGTGCATAGATCATCAAGGGGAATACTTTGAAAAACAATAAAACTATTTTCAGCCGTGTACGTTTGTTTGTTTTTTTGTTTCCGGATATATAAGTAGCAACCCTCGTAATAAATAGGGTTTTAGAATCGGTAGGCGACAACGAAATTGTAGCTTTCCTTGACGACATACTGTTGCCATCCGTTGACGTTAAATCGGGCATTAAATTATTAGAAAAAATACTGATTAAACTGAGAGCTGAAAACTTAAAATTAAACATGAGTAAATGTTCATTTCTGCTGAAAGAGACAACCTATTTGGGTCATAAAATCTCCCCTAATTGCATACAACCGGGTGACCTTAAGTTGGCAGCGGTATCTCAGTTCCCGGTACCGCGTAATGTGCACGAAATAAGACAATTTATAGGACTCTGTAGTTATTTTCGCAAATTCAAATTCAATTTTGCTACAATAGCACAGCCACTTACTACATTAACAAATAAAAACGCACAATGGATTTGGGGTGAAAAACCAGCGCACAGTTTTAATGAACTGAAGCGGAAGTTATGCGAAAAACCCGTACTCGCTATTTACGATCACTCACTGCCAACAGAGATTCACACAGATGCTAGCAAATTAGGCATAGCTGGCATATTGATGCAGAAACAAACTGACGGTACGCTGCGCCCCGTTATGTATTTTAGCCGTGTTACAAGTAGGGAGGAGAGCGTTTATCACAGTTATGAACTAGAAACACTCGCGGTAGTCGAATCTTTACGTAGGTTTCGCGTATATGTTTTGGAAAGAAAGTTAAAGTAGTCACAGATTGCACAGCGGTCAGTGCCACGTTAACGAAACGTGACCTTATTCCGCGAATTGCACGATGGTGGCTTTTGATACAAGACTATGACATTGACATTGAATATAGACCGGGTGAACGAATGAAACATGTTGACGCACTTAGTCGAAATCCTGTGAATTTAAAATCTGTCATTGAGCAATTCGAAACTGAACGTGTATCCGAACGGCTCACACCGGCCTTAGACAGTGTCAATGTCAACCGTCTTGAAGTGACAGATTGGTTTTTTACCGTTCAACGGCAAGACGATAAGCTCAATAAGAACAATTACGCTCTGATCGATAACAGATTGTATCGAAAAACACTAAACGGCCACCGCCTTATAGTACCCAGTTTCGCGCGATGGAAAATTATGCAGATGCACCACGACGACATTGGGCATGTAGGACTGAAAAGGTGCACTGAACTCATTAAATCTGATTACTGGTTCCCAAAAATGACGCGATTCATCAGGAAGTATGTCTCGTCATGTCTTCATTGCGCATATGGAAAGGGCGAATATGGAAAAAAAGCAGGAAAATTACATCCCATGTCGTAACCAACGGAACCCATGAAAATGATCCACATCGACCACCTAGGACCCTTCTGTAAAACTAAAAAAGGTTATCAGTACATGTTTGTAGTTACAGACTCCTTCTCCAAGTTTGTTATTGTGGAACCTACACGCACAGTAAATTCTGTTGAGACTATTCGCGCTTTAAAAAAGATTTTCAGTTTGTTTGGGGTTCCTGAACGCATCGTATCTGATCATGGGAAGGCCTTTACCAGTAGGTACTTTAAAAAATTTGCAACTTTGAAACAATTTAGGCACACTTTGTGTACCATTGCTTGCCCCAGGGCTAATGGGCAGGTAGAACGAACAAATCGCACGATTTTAGACGCATTCGGGCAACTGAGCCCAGTGAAGCAAGCAACAATTGGGACAACAGTTTGCCTAATATTGTTTGGGGTATCAACAACACATTAAATGCCTCAACAGGCTACAAGCCATATGATTTGATGTTTACTCGGACTGGTAGATCTGTATGTGATGTTGTTATCCCAGAACGTATTAGTGAATCGGTACAAACTAGACGTAGTAGGGCAACAATTCAAAACAAAGTGGCAAGTGCTAGGATGAAACAACAATATGACAAAAAGCGGAAGAATAGTATAATATATAAAAAGGGAGACCTCGTCCTGTGGAAACAGGCCCCAGTTAGCAGTGCTAGTAAAGTGAATACCAAGCTTGATGATATTTTTTCAGGTCCCTACATAATCGTGAAGGTATTAGGCAAAGATAGATATAGAATTAGGAGTATAAAAGGTATGCGAGGATACAAAAGGTTTACTGGGCTAGTGTCAGCAGATGCTATCCGACCATATAAGAGTGTAGCACCAATGACCGATAGTCAGAGCAGTTCAGATGAACAGATAGAGACTAAGGATCTTATAGACCTTTTGGAAAGCTAGATTGATTGAGTATTAATGTGTGTTTTCTCCCATTGCGGTAGCAATTGCTGCAGGATGGCTGAGTGTAAAGTCTCAGTGTTGCCAGCCCGTCAGCCAGCCGATGCCATACGTCATCACCCCTCCAACCCTGCCAAGCCGCTCAGCCGAGCATTGGAGTGGGGGATAACAAGCCAGCCAGCCTAGCCTATATAAGCCATCGCACTCCTCAGTTGGGGACTTTTTTATAATTATAAAGTATTGTAAGGGCTAAACTCTGTCCAATTATAAAAATAATATAACAATTATCTATTTTCTTTAAGTATTTATTATTTCACATTTGCCACTCTTTTCGCATTTACACTAACGTCGTTTTCTTTTAATTCACGACGTATCAATTCAGGGAACATATTATATCAAAATGTCTTAATGGCAATTTTTGAGGCATTGAAACCTTTTTGAATTAAGCGTCACCTAGTTTATACTATAATTGGAACATACAAGGAGACGTCCTTGTTTGAAAACCGCAAGAGATCTGGTCGCCCGCGTTCAGCAAGAACGGATAGGGTCGTGAGAATTGTGAGAGAGCGTCTCCACCGGAAAAAACTCCGTTCGAACCGAAAATTAGCTGCAGCTTTAAAGATTTCAAGAGGATCCAGTACCTACACGAATCTTAAGAGCAGACCTCGGGTATCACGCTTACAAGAAAAGTACAGGGCAGTTGCGAAGCGACATAGTACAAAAAAATCGATCAAACACCATAATTTCCGTGCTTGCGGGTAATGAATTCGTTTTTTCGGACGAAGAACTCTTCGTATTAGAGCAAGCTCACAATAATCAAAATGATTGAGCCCCCCCCCCCCTCCCCTCTATTTTCTAATCGGTATGTTCAAAAAATATGAAAAAATTTACACATATAAAACTTACTAAATACTTCCAACGCAAATTGTTTTCAACATGATCGGTCATACCATAATTGTACCTACCTTTAAGCTATGTGATATGCAATAAACGATATTATTATTCATTGAAATAAATCAATTTAACGGATTATATCGCGTATATTATCTCATTTTAGTTCCCGACGTTTCGGAAGCTTTCCAGCTTTCCATGGTCACGGGAGGACTGAGATAAATGACATAGGTCATACTGTATATAGGAAACCTACGCATACAGATAGGTATTTGAATGGCAAATCTCACCACCATCCCTGTCAACTTGCTACAGTGGCTAAATCTTTGTTTCAGAGAGCCAGGGGTATCTGCGACAATCAACATCTGACTGCTGAGTTACAGAATGTCAAACGTGCGCTTCGAGCCAACGAGCTCCAGATACCACGTTCCAAGCAGAATCCCAGTATGAAGAAACCAACAGTCGAGCGTAAACCTGCCGTATTACCATATGTGAAAGGGGTCACAGACAAGATCGGAAACATCTTGAAGCGTGCTTCTATAAAAACATATTTCAAGCCGTTGAAGAAGGTATATCAATACCTTAGACCCGTGAAGAGTAGCACCCCTTTGCAGAGTGCAGGCATTTATAAGCTGGACTGCGAGTGTGGTCTTTCATACATTGGTCAAACGAAACGCAGTGTATCAACCCAGGTGAAGGAGCACATAGCAGATGTCAAGCACCGTCGGTGTAATAGGTCTGCAGTTTGTGAACATGTCATTGACAAACCAAACCACTCAATTAAGTTTGATAAACCTTCTATCCTTGCCAAAGAAAAAAGATATTTTCCCAGGATACTACGCGAGGCTATTGAGATTAAAAAGCATCCTAATTTCAATAGAGAAGATGGATTGTCACTACCACCAGCTTGGGATCCTGTAATACATCTCATCAAGGAACAAGCGAGACACAGGACTGCAAAACCTTAATTTCCGAACGGTGTAAAATATCTTATCTGTTTAAAAGTAGTTTAATAGTCTCTGTTTTTAAATATTATAATTAGTAATGAGGTAGCCTGGGGTTTTTCTTTGCAGCGTTTCTTTTCTCCTCAGTACGCCTCATTTGTGAAATGCTGCTTGGTAAATTATTAGAATAAAATAATTAAGCCCTTCTGGCACATGTGTAACTGTCTTTACAGCTTAGGCCCATCTGGCATGTATGTACACCTTTATTTGTGTTTTTTCAAAAAATGGGTAGTTTGCACAAATTGTAACTTTGACAGAGGAAAATACATCTTTTCTCAGTCCTCCCGTGACCATGGAAAGCTGGAAAGCTTCCGAAACGTCGGGAACTAAAATGAGATAATATACGCGATATAATCCGTTAAATTGTTTTATTTCAATGAGTAATAATCGCGGAAACAGAAGATATTATTATTATTCACTTATTTATTTTAAATCTTAGGGTAGGTTATTTACAATATATATATATATATATATATATATAAAGTAAAATACAAAAAGCAAATACAAAATATAAACACATTATAAAAAACCTAACCTAGGGTGCCGCCGGCAGCGGGGCAGGGCTCAAGCTACCGGTGGTTAGGGCTGCACAGAGAGGAACCTCCTGACAATGCGGGCCGTGTCCAGGATTACTGCCTTCTATATCTGACCCTTGATCCAGCCATCTAGCGAGAGTCTCTTAAGATGTTCGTTGAGACTCTTCGCTATAAGACCGTTTGCCGAAACCACTATCGGGACAATAATCGTCGAATCAACATCCCACATGGCGGTCACCTCGTGAGCCAAGTCGAGGTACTTGCTGAGTTTGTCCTTCTCAGCCTTCACGAGGTTCTCGTCATGTGGAATGGTTATGTCGATGAGTATTGCCCGGCGCTTAGATCGATCTACCAGCACGATATCAGGCTTATTGGCTACAATAGTCCTGTCCGTGATGATAGATCGATCCCAATAAAGCGTGGCACGACCATTTTCAAGAACTGGCATCGGTGCATACTTATAGTACGGCACCTCAGACCCCACAAGACCGTATTTAATAGCAAGTTGCTGGTGAATAATCCTGGCTACTTGGTTATGTATGTGCAAGTACTCGCTGTTAGCAAGATGAGAAAAACCGAAAATTATATGCCTGAGTGACTCTCTTGGACGGCGGCACGCCCGACAAATGTCGACCGTACCGTCCTTCAGGATATACTTCCGGTAGTTGTTCGTCATGATAACTTCGTCCGCAATTGCACAGGCAAAACCTTCGGTTTCCCCGAAGAGATCGCCGAAACGTAGCCAGTTCACCGACGCGAGCAGATCTATATCAGGCCCTGTAAGGGCCTTGTAGAACCGCCCGTGTAGCTCTTATTATTATTATTATTATTATTACAGTTTTTAAGTTATTGCCAAAAAACTACGCTTCTTAGTAAAACGTAGGAAGGTCCGGGAAGATACGCTCTGTGTTTTTTCTTTTCATGTCGTATTTTTTTCATCCGTAGTGAATTTTTTTGTATAAACAGCTGCGGAATCCTACATTGAGCATGGTTCGACATGCTCTTGGCTGGTTTTTTTTAGTATAGTACTTATACATTTAAATACAGAACTTTTATTTATTTTGTAACAAAAATCAGCCTTAGAATAATGTTTTATACATCACATATGCATATCAGTATCACATTTAGGTACAGTCAGCTTCAGAGAAAAGGAACCCCCTAGTTTTAAAACATTAACTTTTGCATGCCGAACACTTGCACGCCAAGTATCAAGTTTTACAATAAAAGATCAGTTTACCTAGGACCTTACATAAAATTTTTGTTGAATTTGATTTAACTAAATCTCCAAAGCCGGGGATCGAACCCTGGTTCAACTCTGGCTGTTCGTTACCTCAGCCGTTATGTTAGCCGCTCGCGGCTATCGAGACACTACGTCATTGAGAGAAATTAAGAATCAGCTGTTTAAAATCAAATCAAATCAAATCAAATCAAATCAAATCAAAATATTCTTTATTCAAGTAGGCCTAGTTACAAGCACTTTCGAAATGTCAGTTACATGAGAGTGAATGTTTGCTGGGAGAAATACAATATGATCCAACATTTGCTGCAAGGATTAGGGAAACCCAGAAAAACCTAATCAGATCATTTAACTTAAGAGTAATATTATTGATAAAATCATCATTTTTAAAATTAAAATAATCAATAAGATAAATCCCGAAAGGATTGTCAATAAAAAATAAATAATCTAGAATGTGTCTAGAATAAAATTCTAAATGTCAGAGTATATAAAACTATAAAGATTAAAATAATAATAATACCTTAGGTATTCGTTAAAATAATTATTCATATACCTACATGACGCTATAATTTACATTAATCCCACGCGGCTTCATCATTCATGTAGTCTTGTGTGCTATAATAAGCTTTAGAAAATAATTTTCGTTTCACAATATTTTTGAATTTACCAATAGACAACTCAGTTATGCTGCTAGGAAGTTTATTATAAAATCTCACACAGTTACCCATTAATGATATCCTTATTTTATGGAGCCTAGTAACAGGCACTGCGAGCTTATGCTTATTTCTAGTATTAATATTATGTATATCACAGTTCTTCTTAAAGTCGGTAATATTTTTATGTACATACATAATATTCTCATAAATGTATTGACAATGCACTGTCATTATATTAATGTCCTTAAACTTATCTCTAAGCGAGTCTCTATAGTTCATTTTATATATCGCACGAACAGCCCGCTTCTGCAGAACAAATATAGTATTAATGTCGGAAGCACTGCCCCATAGTAAGATGCCATACGACAGAATACTGTGGAAATAACTGAAATACACTAATCGAGCCGTTATCACGTCTGTTAATTGACGAATCTTACTTACTGCAAAAGCTGCAGAACTCAGTCTATTCGAGAGATTAGCAATATGGGGACCCCATTGGAGCTTAGAATCTAATGTTATACCGAGAAAGACTGTACTATTAACTAGTTCCAGTTCCTCACCTTTAACCATAACGCTTGCTTGCTCGTGTTTTACGTTACTCGTGACAAACTTAACACATTTAGTCTTTTTCTCATTCAACAATAAATTATTTATATTAAACCAATTTACTACTTCACAGATAGCATTGTTTACGTCACTGTAGGATCGTTGATTTCGTACGACTTTGAAAATTAGAGACGTATCATCTGCAAACAAAACTATCTCATGGTGGGACTTTACGAGGTGTGGCAAGTCGTTTATATAGATAAGGAACAGGAAAGGTCCCAATATTGATCCCTGCGGCACACCCATAGAGACTAATGACCCCGGTGAACGCTTTCCATTCACGTCAACCCTTTGTATTCTACCATTTAAATAAGACTAATAAATTTAGTGCTAATCCTTTAACTCCGTAGTGGTCTAGCTTCCTGATCAGTGTCTCATGATTAACGCAATCGAAGGCTTTAGATAAATCACAGAAGATGCCTAAAGCATCTCGCGATTCCTCCCAGGCATCGAAAATGTGTTTTACGAGCTCAACTCCGGCGTTGGATGTCGAGCGACCCCGCGTTTAACCGAATTGTTTACTATGCATCAAATTATTCAAATTAAAATGTTTTAACAATTGATATAGAATTAGCTTTTCAAAAATTTTACTAAATATAGGTAGTACAGATATTGGTCTAAAGTTAGTGGGGTCAGAGGTACTACCTGATTTAAATAAAGGAGTTATTTTGCTATGTTTCATCAGATCAGGAAACTCACCGCAGTCAACACTGTTATTGAATATATCTGCTAAGTCAGGCGCTATTACTTCTATTAGGGATTTGACAGCATGGACTGAGACCTCCCATAGGTCATTGGTTTTTTTGACATTAATTTAAACTCATCTGTGTAGTAGATATTTACTTCATTCTTGCATCCCTGTCTAGCTAATGCGTATAGACGATAGTTTGTTTATTGCCGATTGTTGCACTACCGTAAAGTCATTTGAAACTATCAAGGAGTGCTGTATTGAACTGCAACTTAAGGTTGAATTTAGAATACATTACTTGGATTCTTCGGCTCATTTACAAAACGGTGGTTGAGGGTAACTTTATATCATTACAAATCGTTACGATTGTTCCGGTCCGCTTGTGTGAATATATTCCACGTCGTGATATCATCCGATTTATCAAGTTCTCGAAAATTTTTATTATGGTTCGCTTAACAACTTTTTTGAAGGCTAAAATTGTTGTTCTCTGGGAACAGGAACAACTTATAAAAAAAATAGCACGAGATATGGGCATATCGGTAAGATTATACACTTATATATTTACTGTTCCAAGTTACTTACAAATCACTTTTCTTATATTATTTCTGATACTATTATTTTCATATATACAGAAAAGAACAGTTCGTAGATGGATACAAAGGTATCAAGCGACGGGTGATGTGAAATGTGATCGCCAAGGCCCTCGCCCAATTGCTTACACCGACGAATCCGAGCGACACCGTAATATAGTGCAAGTTCACTCAGTTGCACCCTTCAAATCTACTCGCTCAAGTGCTGAAGATTTGGGAGTGTCCCTTAGCACAGTTCGAAGACACCTACACGCGGCGAATATTCATAATTATAAACCGGCCAGAAAAATTAAGCTTACTGACGATCACCGCACCAACAAGCTTTGCTATACGTTATTTAAATTTCGATTGGGAAAACGAAATAGTTATTTTTACCGACGAAAAGTGCTTTAAGTCGGATAAGGATGGCCGACAAATCTTATGGAGAAGAAGTGGGGAGAGGTTTAACCCTAACGACGTATTAGACCTCAGAACAAGCGGGCGATTAACACTAGGTAAATAATAAACTTACGTATTTAAATTATTTTCACGGCGTTTATTTTTATTCTTTTGAAATTTATTTACTGAGATCACATGTCGCAACAGGTTTTAAAAAGTTAACTGTTTACAGGTTACTGGGGATGGATGTCTTCAATGGGCCCAGGCGAGTTAGTGGAAATAGGCGGCCGCATGGACAGCAAGCGATATCTAGATGTGTTGAAAGACGTAATGCTTCCGTCAGTCCGTGTAGTTTATCCTGAAGGCCAAATTTACCTGGTTCGGGATAATTCATCAGTGCATCGTTCCGGAATCGTTAAAGATTGGCTATCTTCCCAAAACGAAATAACGGTATTTGACTGGCCTGCAAAAAGTCCGGACCTAAATCCTATAGAAAAATTGTGGGGTCAGATGGTTTTAAATTGGGACTCCAGTGAAATAAGGTCAAAAAAGAATTTGGATGATGAGGTAAATAAAACTTGGGAACTGATGCGAAATAGTGATGCATGTTTCAATATGGTTGCCAGCATGAAAAGTCGTCTTCAAGAAGTGATAGATAGTGACGGCCATCCTCTCCGTTACTAACAGACAATTGTATTTATCAAATTAAGCAAATTAGGAGATAGATAATGTAATCTATCTCATAAAACGGCATAGGTACAAATGAGCATGTTTTAACATCTCCTAATATTATTATTTCGTAGTTAATCATACATATAAACAACCTTTATTATTATTAATCCCAGTTTTCCTTTTTTTTTCGACTATTAATGTGATAATTATAATGCACCATCTGACCTCACATATGTATTGTTTTTAATGTTGTGTTAAAAGAGTTATCGGAAACTGTGATAAAAGAGAAAGATGTAAATTGCTATACTATATTAGTTAAGCATGTTGGTTCTTTCTCAGTGATTCACAGGCACAATTATTAATGGTCACAGTTTTAGTAATTAAATATTGTAATTGGGGTATTTCATGAAAACATTAACTTATGTCCGCTTACCCCAATAAAAGATATTAACTGCCAACAAACACTATCAATCTTAAAGCAATTTTATTATTTTACCATATACCGGTAGTCAGCTTCTTAACTTTATTTCTCAAAAGTATTCAAGAGGTAGTGTCTACATAACGTTTCCGTGGAATGCTCTAATTGTGTTTCCTGAAATATCTATAGGGAAGCAAATTCTTGTCCAATGTAATACGTCCTAAATGTAATCCAACTATTTAGTAAATATAGTTCGGTTCATAGCCTAAGTAAATAGGTAACCATATTTTTATTAACTTGATGAAAATAAAAAAAATACGATGATAGCATAACGCTCCTATTTTTAACGCTCTATTTGCTTAAATAAACGACTTTTTTTGTAACAAGCATGGTCTTTCCTTGTATACCGACTTTTAAAAAATATTTCTGAAATATAAAATCAAATAATAAAAAAATATATCATAAAAGAAGCAAAAATTACTTCACGATCGAGCGTTCGAACTAATCAACAAAAGATGATATAATAAAAAAACAAAAACTACTTCCCGATCGAGGGTTCGAACTGGGGACCCATCCAGTCACATCTACTGAGTAAGGCTGCCTATCCACTAGATCAACTCACTTACTACGTATTTGGTTAAAAATATTGAACGGTTTCATGACATTACCAGAGGGGGTACCTTTTCTGTGACGCTAACTGTACAACGTTTCTCTTACCCCACCTGACCTTACCTTTCGGATTTCTAATTCATTCGGTCATTAGAATTCCAATTTCATACATACCTATGTATATAATTAAACCCTTAAACTGAGATGGCGATGTCGTGTAGCTCAGTAAATTTTTGGTTATATGTATGTATTTGTGTATTATATATATATATATATATTATGTTTGTATATATGTTTATTTGTATTTTATACATTGAAACAAACCAAACACCCAACCAAACCGACAGGTATACTACAGCCATCTCCGAGTACAATTGTTATGTATCGAATCTTAGGATTACGACTATCCCTAAGTATAGCCCCCTGCTTCCCTTATGGAACTACGTGCTCATACTAAGTCATAGCCTGCATACGCGCTTCCGCTCCAGTTCTGTATCCTTGTCTATAACTGGTTGGGGAACACGTCGCAATTAACTGTATCGTAGCATATACCCATATTTCTGTAAATATACGGTGATAGTAATTACCGAGTTTCCGTTCTCGCCCGTACGCACCCCCACTACAATATTTATTTATTAGTATCTTTGTATGTATCTGTATTGTTCCTTTCTCTTTTTCCTTATTGTTTTAATTTATGATTTGTCTTATCTTCTTGTGCACCACTTACTTACTCATTGGTTGTTTACTTTGCGCCATCTCTACTACCTTAAGGTTGTCTGAAAGAGATCGCTTTTTAGCGATAAGACCGCCTGTTGTTGACCATTTCTGATACTGTTTTAGATTTAAGTTTCTGATGTTATTTTCTTTTGGTGTGCAATAAAAGTGTATTGTATTGTATTGTCTAATTATAAATAGTTACTATCTTCTTTTACAGCTATAAAAACATCACACCCAGAAATATATGTGTATACTAGAAGGCGCCCGCAACTTCGTTCCCGGAGGAGAAAAAGTCACAGCCCGTCTTTTTTTCATCAGCGTAGTCGGGTAAAAAGTATCCTATAACCATCTGGAGCTACCCGTGCACCAAAAATTATTGAATTCAGTTTAGCCGATTTTGCGTGATGAAGCCACAACGACACATACAAACATACATAAAATCTAAAAACAATATTTTTCGTTTTAGAGACCTCCAAATAGTCCGTAACAATTAATTTTTTGAAAATATCTTTAATGTACAGACATTTCAATTTTACAACTTTATAATAGTATAGATAAGTACTATAAATAAAAAACTCACTTTTGTCGTCTTTATTTTTCATTATTTTAAAAATACTGAGTCATATTTTGCGCGAAAACACGCTGCTCTTCAATAAGCTGCTACAGCCAACTAAATAAAGTTAGAACCTTAAGCAATTAATTCGTAGTGTCACTCACACACGCAGTGCTTTCTACTAAATCAATTAAAAGTTACAAAAATACTGTACTTTTATTTTAATCAAATTTTAACTTATATTTGACTCAGCGGGCAAAATATCCATTATTCCACAAGGGCAAAATTGGACAGTTTCACGGTAAACTTCCTTTGGTATTTAGCGACAAAGGGATAAAAATCAATGCCGCATACTATAAAACAAAAGTATTGAAAAAGAAATGATACTCCATATTTAAGAATGATGTTTGGGAACGACTGATATTGTTTCCAACGAGACGGAGCTCCATCCCACACGGTAGGCTCAGTTCAAGCGTGGTGTCAGGCCAATTTAACGGATTTCTTGCCCGAAACTAAATGGCCCCCAAGTTCTCCCGATTTAAATGTACTGGACTTTTTTGTATGGTCGCACATGCTCTCCAAACTGAATAACTATAAAATTAAGAATGCATGCAATATGCGTGCAATATCCCGTGTGGCGGATTCGAAAAGCGTTCGGGGCTGGTGATGAAGGTAAAAGGTGGAGTCATCCTAAAACAGGTAGGTATTGTAAATATTGCATACATGAATAACTTCCATAAAATACATTTTTTATTGAATTTTTATTAGAAATTTGTTATAATGAGACTTTGAAACTGTATTCGAACTTATTGGACTTCGTGTATTGCAATCTTGCAGCCTGCGGAGAGAGAAAGCGGTACAGTGAACAGTACGATTACTTGCATTTGTTACGCAACACTTCACGGTTTTAACTTGCGAAGTTCGTATTTTCGCTTGAGCATATATATAGTCCTAGACATTATTCACATGTACAGGAATTTAATAAGTATATCACACATAAATATAACATTCAGACCTAATAATAATGAGTATAACTAAAAATATACATTACATTTTATGAAATGATATGACATATGAGTGTCTTAAGTATAAAAGGGATATTGTAACATAACGAATAAATTGGAAATATGCCTGATCTACTGACGGACGAACTTTTAATTGCATTTTTATTTTTATTGTTTAAATCTATACTATTATAAAGTTTTAAAATGAAAGGCCTGCACATTGAAGAGATTTTCAAAAAATAACTGATATAGACTATTTGGGGGTCGCAGAATCGAAAAAAAAATAAGTTTTTTTGATATTTTGTATCTTTGTATGTGTCGATGTCGCAAAATCAGCTAAACGGATTTAAAATATTCATGGTACATGGGTAGCTAACCTATAACCATCTGTGAAAACGTAGGTGGGTATCCGCAGATGGCCATAGGACTCCCGTTGCCCGACTAATATATCGACTGACGAAAAAATAAAACCGACTCCAAAAACAAAACTAAAGAAAAAAAAAACTGCATTATTCAATTTCTTCAATTTACTTCTAAGTAACCGCTTGCCTACTCAATCTATACAGTATATACAATTCATGTTATTTTGGTGTCGGTGCCATATAAAGAATATGTAAAATATTGAAAATTGACGATTTTAGTAAGCTGTGACACGATGGCACCGACTCCAAAATAACATTAATTGTACATACTGTATAGATTGAGTAGACAAGCAGTTACTTGGAAGTAAATTGAAGAAACTGAATTATGCAGTTATTTTTTTACTTTTTTTTATTAGTTTCGTTTTTGGAGTCGGTTTTATTTTTTGATAAAAATTTAGTTTATTTTACTCTTATTGGTTAATTGTTACTTAAAAGTGTATTTTGTGGCGATTCCAAAAAGCCCAAACATGGCTAGGATACATTATTTTATTATAGAGATCCGGTGCCTACCTTCCGGCTCCACCATGAAATCAGCTTAGTGGTACTATTCTCATAAGGAAAATATAAGTTTGAAACTATGAAGTTGCTTAACTAACTTAATCGAGACATCTTATCGCCACCTGTAAATCATTTACCATTGTGGAGTTCCGATGAAATTCTGTGGTCTTCTTCATCAGTTCCACTTCACCAATTTACACTTACTGAATGCAAATTACGCTGCTTATGATACCAAAATCGCCATATGTTTGCCTACAATATTTAAGGAGTTCCTTCGATTCCTCATGGATCCCATCATCATCATATCATATCGTCATATCATAGAGAATAATTCAGTTAAACCAGTGAAGGACAACTTGATTTCAATAAAGAATTTTCCGGTTCCAAGAACTCAAAAGAACATAAGACAGTTCTTAGGAAAAAATATTTTTTACCATGAATATATAGCTAAGAGTGCAATAATACTTGACCCATTGCATAACTTACTTCGAAAACATCAAAAATTCGTTTGGTCAGAAGAGTGTCAAAAAGCTTTCGACACCATAAAGAATCTGCTATGTTCTCAACCAGTACTGGAGATTTTTGACCAAGAATTACCTATAAATATTTACACTGATGCTTCCATGGAAGGTGTTGGAGCTATTTTAAAACAAGTACAGCCTGATGGAAAAGAAAAACCAGTAGCATACTTTTCAAGAAAACTTAATGAAGCACAAAAGAAAAAAGCAATATATCTAGAATGCCTAGCTATCAAAGAAGCGGTTAAGTACTGGCAATACTGGTTATTAGGAAAATCATCATAAACCGCTAGAAAACATGAATCTGAAATCAAGAACTGACGAAGAACTAGGTGACTTGACATATTATCTGTCACAATATGAATTTAAAATAAAATGTGCGCCTGGAAGAAAAAATTTAGAAGCAGACTATCTTAGCAGAAATCCCGTACTAGAGCCAAATAAAAACACAGATGAACAACAAAAAGTTGTGAATTTTATGAGACTGGACGATATTATAATGGATCGGTATGACAATGAAGAAATTCAAAAAAATAAAAGCAAGTTCATTGAAAAAGATAATATTAATTTCAAGAAGGTAAAAAAAAGACAAAATAATAATATCAGAAAAATTTAGCATACAACTTGTAAAAACAATACATAGAAGTTTATGCCATATTGGAATTGGACAGGTGCAGAAGACAATGAGTCCGCTTTTTACTACCAAAAACTTAAGGCACAAAATATAAGGATGGTTTGTAGGACCTGTGAAATATGTATTAAAAACAAATCAAGGGGACACGACAAATTTGGCTTTATGTCACATCTGGGTCCGGCTTCAAAGCCGTTTGAAATAGTGTCTATAGACACAATTGGAGGTTTCGGAGGTTCTAGATCAACGAAGAAATATCTGCATCTCTTAGTAGATCACTTTACTCGGTATGCATTCATCTTAACATCGAAAACTCAGAGTGCGAATGATTTTGTAAAACTGGTCATGAGCATAACAGATGTAGGACATTGGTATGATTCTAACCGATCAATACCTAGGAATAAATTCGAAAGAATTTAAGACATTCTTAAAGGACAAAAAGATAGCTATGATATTTACAGCAGTGAATGCTCCATTCTCTAATGGCCTAAATGAAAGGTTACACCAAACATTGGTAAATAAAATTAGATGCAGAATAAATAAAAAAGAAAATTAAAAATCCTGGACAACGTAGCTCTTGAATGCGTTAAAATATATAACGAAACTTATCACTGAGTTACCGGTTTTTCACCAACATACCTTTTACACGGTACAGATGTCACAATTTTAGCAACGGAAATGACACAAAAAAAGTCCTACAGTGACTGGTTTACACACAGAAAAATTGCCTTTGAAAATACCATAAATCACATGATCATAACAAAATAATGTTTGAAAAATCCGAAAATACTATTAATTTGGTGTAGGAGACATGTACGGAAGAAGCTGGACGAACTAAGAATTGGGCCATATAAGATTGTAGAAAAAAAATCTAGTTCTATATATAGGATAGATACAAGTCACAAAAAAATATATTTAAGGACAAGGAAAACTGACTGGTGGGATGAAAACGTCAAAGAACTAATTGCTCAAAAAATAATTCTGTTCAAAACTTGGCAAGGCACGCGGCTAGATGCTGATAAAGAGCTCTATTATAATAAGGCAAAGAAGGCAGCAAAACAAGCAGTCGCCAAAGCAAAGGAGTTCCCTAGCCAAGATTTTACACCCTTGGCATCTACAGCAGGACCTGTTAATGTAGTCACTCCTGCTGAAGTTAAATCTGCTATCCGAAAAATGAAAAATAGTAAATCACCTGGCCCGGATGGTGTGCCTGCGGATCTCTGGAAGAAGCTCGGTGACAATGGATTAGTCTGGCTCAACAATCTTTTTAACGACATCATCAAGTCAAGCAAGATCCCTGACTCCTGGAGACATAGCTTTCTCGTCCCGATCTATAAAAACAAGGGTGATATTCAGTCCTGTTCAAACTATAGAGGAATAACCCTTACCTCACATACACTAAAAATATGGGAACAGGGCTTAAAATTAAAACTTTCTGGAACTACGGATGCCATACAAACACTGAGAAAATTGACTGAAAAGTAGAGCGCTGAAGAAAAACCTGTTTATGGCCTTCCTTGACCTAGAAAAGGGTTTTGACAGGGTACCCCGTCGGTTAGTATGGCAAGCCTTAAGAAGTCAAAATATGCCCGAGCCCTATATAGGGCTTCTTCAAGACATGTACAATGACGTCAGTACTTCAGTCCGCAGCCCGGCAGGAACCAGCCATCCTATTCCTGTAAAAGTGGGAGTCCAGCAAGGATCAGCTCTCAGCCCCCTCATATTTATCATCGTTCTGGACTATCTCACACGTGATATTCAAGGTGAGATACCATGGTGCCTCTTGTACGCCGATGACATAGCCTTGGTCGCGGAGTCAGTGGAAGAGCTGCAGCAAACCCTGAATAAGTGGCAACATGCACTAGAAAACAATGGGCTCAGAATCAGCAGAACGAAATCGGAGAACATGAAGTTTATCTTCGGGCAACCATGCATCCCAACCCTACACATAGACCACATCCCTGTACCCTTGGTTAACAAATTCAAGTATCTCGGCTCAACCTTCGACGAAACTGCTTACTGTGATGCCGATATAACACAAAAAGTTAACGCTGGCTGGATGAAATGGCAATCGTTGTCTGGTGTGTTTTGTGATCGTAGGATGCCTATCAAAACTAAAGGGAAGGTATATAAAACCTGCGTTAGACCCGTTATGCTCTACGGTCCAGAGTGCTGGACATCTAAACGAGAACATGAATCTAAACTACATGCCACTGAAATGAAAATGCTTCGATGGGCCGGCGGTGTGACCAAACTGGATAAGATCAGAAATGAACACGTTAAAGGGAGCTTTAAAGTCAGAGCTATACCAGACAAACTTCAGGAGAGCCAGCTGCGGTGGTACGGACACGTGATGCGTCGCGACGAAGACCACCCGGTTAAAATCGCCCTAAAAATTGACATAGGAAAACAACCCCGAGGACGCCCAAAAGCTACTTGGTGGAGAAACATGGAAAAATTATCAAATTTAAATACAGTTGACATAAATGGCAGAGCCAAATGGCGTAAACATATTCAGAGGGCCGACCCCAAATGAACTGGGAAGAGGCACGGAGAAAGAAGAAGAGAAGAGTCACAAAAAAATGAAATAAATCTTTTTCATATCACAAAATTGATACCAGTCTACAATAGAATATCAAGAAGACGAGGAATAAAATTGTGAGGGATTTGAACGAAAATTTTGTTGAAAATTTTCGTCTCTTGCGGGGAAGATGTAAAGAAAGGGTTGTAACATTTCTATATTTTGAATATTGCCGTGACTCGTTCTGTCGGTAAAGCAGTGCGCTCTTGTGGCTCAAGCAGTTTGTACTGTCAGAAAAGGATGGCTCTGTCAAGTGTCAATGCGGGAAAGATAAAAATGTGGTGTATGAGACGAACGCTTATTAAATAATGAAAATCATTGAGAATTTAGTTTTAAAGGAATTGACACTGTGAATAATAAACGTTAAATGTCGATTCTTTGTTTACAGGTAAGTTTTTCTTAGGTTCAGAGTGCTATACTGAAGTTTTGTCGTAGAATATAATTCATTTAAAGAAATCTTTGTTTACAGAGCAACACATCGTTTAATTCATTGTCAATAAGAAAACCAACATTTTGACTGTTGAGTTCGTTTCGCCTTTCTTCTCAACAGTGGTCTCCAACGCCGTAGAGTCAGACTTGTAAAAGTAACCTTGCGGCCTACTTCTAAATTCTCAACTCACTAACAAAGATTTGAAATGTAATCGGGAGATATTAAATGAATGGCTTTATTATTATTCGTTTTTCAAGGGTTATTGTTTATAATGCGGGCCTTAGCCAAGCGTTATGAATCGTTAGTAAATTGATTACAGCCTGGAGTTGTCTGTTATTTGACGATGTCAAAAAATTTCGAGTTATACGGCATGTGTTTAATATTGTAACTTTTTGTAAAATGTCTATAACATACGATGGTATCTTTAGAGTTTATAGGCTATTTTTTATTGTTTTAGGGATTACACCTGTTGTTAATATTACTGTATGAACACACTTGCCACTGACATTTAAGTTCAATTGCTAAATCTGTGTATTTCGCTAATTTTATTATTATATTATATGACATCAAATACAAATGAGATGTTAACCTAACAGGAAGCATGTTGAGCGAAAATAATTTTCGAAAAAAAAAAAATGACTGGATTAATGGGGTCTATATCGGTTGGTCTAAAATGTTTTGCCCGAATTTTTTTTCGGCACATATTTTTTGGGCTATAAATTTTTGGTAGAAGTTTTTTATGTCGAAAATTGTTTGGCCTAAATTGTTTTGCATATATTTTTTTGGCCGAAAATTGTTTAGTCTAACAGATGTGTGGAATAACATTGGTGGAACGAATGTATTTTAGGCATCTACTATTCTGGTAGCAGTTCGTTTTTGTTAGGGGTCACAGTTCTAACCTAACCTAACCTACTATTCTGGTGGCAGTTCGTTTTTGTTAGGGGTCACAGTTCTAACCTAAACTACTATTCTGGTAGCAGTTCGTTTTTGTTAGGGGTCACAGTTTTAGCCTAACCTAACCTACTATTCTGGTAGCGGTTCGTTTTTGTTAGGGGTCACAGTTCCAGCCTAACCTACTATTCTGGTAGCAGTTCGTTTTTTGTTAGGGGTTACAGTTCTAACCTAAGCTAACCTACTATTCTGGTAGCAGTTCTTTTTTCTTATGGGTCACAATTCTAACCTAACCTACTATTCTGGTAGCGGTTCCGTTTTGTTAGGGGTCACAGTTCTAACGTACTATACTGGTAGCAGTTCATTTTTGTTAGGGCCACAGTTCACAGTTCTAACCTAACCTAACTTACTATTATGGCTAAAGAAACTTAGGCTAAAAAATAATCTTGCCTAACAATATTATACTTTTAGTCGTAAAAAAAATATACTAAATAATTTTAGGTCAAATATTTTTAATGCCAAAAAATATGTATGCAAAAAAATGTTCATGCTAAAGAATAAGTATAAAATTAAATTTTATACCCAACATTTTCGAATAAACAATTTTAGAACATACAATTTTAGACCAAGCGAAGGGCATCCGATTTTATGTATATCATGTTCTCGTATTATATACTCTCAAATGTTTCGAGAAAATTTCAAAATTACGTTTGGTAAACTTCTGAGATATATAATAGAGATATTGGTATATTTTTTTTTATTTTTTTTTTATTACACCTGGCTAAGGAATGTAAACCGGTCAAATATGAAGCCGGTAAATTAACGGTAGTTATAACCCAAAACCGGTTTTTTACCGATACATTTAAATATTGGTTTACGCTGATGTTTATCAATTTATGTACTACAAAACGCCCGTACTTTATCCAGATCAAATGATTTTATGTGATTTAACGATTTTATTACCATTTATTAGTTTCGAAAATGTTTAAAAAGCTTTCTAGCATTTTAGCCCAACCTATAAGTTAGCCCACCTAGGATTCATTCTTATATTTAATGTACACTTAATCTAAGTGTTATATCTCTTATTAGGTACATAGAATGAGCTGATGTATCGTATCTACTCAAACAAATAAAGGTAGGCCTAATCTGTAAAGACAGTTACACATGTGCCAGATGGGCTTTATTATTTTATTTTTTTAATTTACTAAGCAGCATTTCATAAATGAGGCGTACTGAGGAGAGAAGAAACGCTGCAAAGAAAAACCCTCAGAATACCTCATTACTAATTAGAATATTTTAAAAACAGTTTACTAAACTACTTTTTAACAGATAAGAACTTTTTTTACACCGTTCGGAAATTAAGGTTTTGCAGTCCTGTGTCTTGCTTGTTCCTTGATGAGATATATTACAGGATCCTAAGCTGGTGGTAGCGACCACCCATCTTCTCTTTTAAAATTAGGATGCTTTTGAATATCAATAGCCTCGCGTAGCATTCTGGGAAAATATATTTTCTCTTTGGCAAGGATAGAAGGATTATCAAACTTAATTGAATGGGTTGGTTTGTCAATGAGATGTTCACAGACTGCAGACCTATTACATCGACGGTGCTTGACAGCTGCTATGTGCTCCTTCACCCGGGTCGATAGACTACGTTTCGTTTGACCAATTAGGAAAGACCAACCACACTCGCAGTCCATCCGTCCGTTAAATTGTTTTATTCAGATGAGTAATAATCGCGGAAACAGAAAAAAATATTTTATGCTTCTGTTAAAAAGCAGGCGACCCATTTGCACAAACCCTCGGGCAGTCCGTAAGATGGCAACTTCCATAGAAGACGCCGCAGCCAGACCCGATCGAACGCCTTGGCTATGTCTAGGCTAACTGCCAATGCCTCACCTTGACTTTCAATGGGCGAGGCCCAGCGGTGTGTGAGATATACTAGATCACCATTGCAGCGTCCGTGTCGAAAACCGTATCGACGGTATCTGATCAAATCGTGTTCTTAATATTTTCTTCTGTTTCCGCGATTATTACTCATTCAAATCGTGTTCTTCTAGGTATCTTAGGAGTTTTGTGCTTATCACACGCTCCATCACCTTAGAGAGAAGGGAGGTGATTGTGATAGGCCTGTAATTCGATAGATCTGACCTGCCTCCTTATTTGGGCACTGGATGCACATAGGCAGTCTTCCATGAAGACGTTTTCCTGCGCTTTGTTGTAAGAAAGCGCGAAGAGGCGCCTTAAAACAGGGCACAACTCAGGAGCACACTGCTTGAGCACCACTTCCGTCTGGCCCAATCGCCTTGTGAACATCTAGACAGAGCAATTCCCGCCGGAGATCCCTTTGAGTGAAGGTTATCTCCGGCATGGAGTATCCGCAACACGGGATGGTAGGCAGTACGATGCTTCCATCATTGTTCAAAGTCGAGTTCGAGGCGAAGAGGGTACCCAAAAGATCGGCTTTCTCTCTAGCACTGGTGGCCAAGTTACCACCAGCATTTCGCAGGGGTGGTAAGGACGTCTGACAGAAGTTTCCCTCGGCATTCTTGGCGAGCGATCAGAAGGCACGACTTCCAGAGGGGTACCCTGCGAGTCGCTCGCCAATTCTGCCGATGAAATCGAATTTAGCTTTGGCAATTTCTCGTTTACTGGCCCTCGAAGCAGCATTTAAGTTGCGTTTCACATCAGATATGTTAGGATCCTTATTGATACGGGCCTTCATACAAAGCTTGCCTTAGAGGTCTGGCTTCCTTGCAGGGCCGATAAAACCAGACAAGGGCTGTTTTTTGGATCCTTATTTAGTAAATGGTTGATTGTCATGTTATTTTAATGTATGTAATGATACAGAAATGTTAAAAACGACATTTTCGCGTCTTTTTTACTTCGAACTTCCAATACCGGTAATTTACCGGTTTACCGGTTTTGAACTACCCAAGTCGGTAAATTACCGGTTTCAAAATCATGCCGGTAATTGCATTCCCTACACCTGGCAAATTTTGTCTAAATATAACATTCCACCAAGAGTTTCCTACAAATAGATTACATAATAATTACCCATTTATAGGATATACCACGCATTAATGACGCAATGCGATAAAAAACTGTACCTATTAAGGCAATATGATTCTACTCTCTAACCAATCTGAGGAGGTGGGGTGCGCGGCAATCCGACAAGCCCCACCCGCGCGCCCCGACCCGTTCGTGGAGCACGTGATCGCAAATTCGCGCGCCAACCATATCACAGACGGTCACAATATAGTGATCTTAAGACCTCCGTATTTTAACCGGCCGTGCAGGCTCACGTTTTTAGAGATTTTATTGTATATGTATCAGGGTTCGAAAATATCCGATATCCATACTAATATTATAAATGCGAAAGTGTGTCTGTCTGTTTGTCTGTCGGTCTGTCAGCCTGTGTGTCTATCCGTTACCTCTTTACGTTTAAACCGCTGATCCGATTTGGATGAAATTTGGTATGAAGATAGTTTGAGTTCCGGGGATGGACATAGGCTACTTTTTATACCGGAAAAATACCCTTATCCGCGATAACGAACTTAAGGCGGACAAGGTCGATGGCAGAAGCTTGTTTATTGTAAATATCAAAATATCGGATATTTATGATATAAATCTGATATATATCAATTTTGATATACAGGGAGGAAAGGCACGACGATCCTTTCTGCAAAAGGGGGTGGCAAAAGGGGGGTGTTCACGCTGCAGTGTTCCACAATTTATTATTTTATGTTAATTTGATTATAGATTTTAAATACACTACACACGACATATATTTGCATTGTATCGAGCCGCGTCCAATAAAAACGCTCAGATAACGCGTCATATTGTAATTAACCAATCGCAGCCGTCCACATACTCGCGACATATTCTGGAGCCATCCGCTCAGCCACTTGCCTTTCTATCGCCAACCGACACACTCACACAAAATTCTGTAAAACTGTATTCTGTAATACAGTTTTCCCTTTTCGAAAATCTTTGGTTTTCTTTCAATTTTCCTTGTTCCCGTCCGGAAAAGGTTAGTTTAAATTAGTGTCCGACCGAAGATACGGTTTCGGTTTCAGCCAGTTTCGGCCTTAAAATCATGTTTCAGCTAGAGGTTCGGTTTCGGCCAAAATACAGCCGAATCTTTCGGCCGCGCCGAAACTTACAACATCGTACTTTCGGGTCGCGTTCGGCTTACTTCGGGTGCGCTCGGCACGGCTGGCAAATCTTCTAAAAATACGAGACTTATGTTGAAGTTGTCTCAATTTTGTAGAAGCGTTATACGATGTTAAATTAAAGTTATGACTTTCAATAAGTAAAAGAAGTAAAAAATTGTAATGTACAAAATTATACTAAGTATAGTTTATTAATCTTTATACAAAAAGTACAAGTAACATTTGAAATGTTATGTAGAACGTAAAGACTAGTAATAATAAAAAGCTAATAAGTATATTTGAATGAGCCTTTCAAGGCTAGCTAATTGTGATAATGTAAATTAAAAGTAAAACTAAAAGAAAATATATACATCGTAATATGTTTATCATATTTTAATAATACACTTGTTGTATTTTAAAGCATGTCCAAAGCCTATTTGAACGTAGGTTTTTTTTTTAATATAAGATCCTGATAAAATTAGCAAAATAAAAACTACGTTAAAATTTTGAGGTCGATACCTTGCGTGTAGCTTATTTTACGAGTCTTTAAAGTTGGGTGAAAAACTCCATTTTTAAAGTATGAAAATATTAATAACTAATAATACCATTGAATAACCAGTAAAATGTTTTGTAATTTTTCTTATAAAACCGTTCCGATAGCCGCAAGTTTTAAAATAGCTGCAGAACAAAGTGCTTATTTTCTTTATACAAAATACTAGCGTGTGAGGTCACATGCTAGTAAGGCTTTAGCATGAAGCGTTTTTTGGGAAAATCCAAAAATGTGCTTTTAACAAGTTGGTATGATATTGGAGTATTATTTTATTATTGTTGATTTGTGGGCCTTCTGTACCTCGCTTCGACGAGATTTGATCTATTGTGGCAGCCCTTTATTTAAGTCCACTACTGAGACCCGTTGAGTCTAGGAATTCCCAGATTCTTTGGGCAGTGAAGTGTTAAATCTCAAGTCCAGTTAAATAATGCCAAGTCGTCGATTCCAGCTAATAACACTAATCCAAATCGTAATTCAAGTCAAAGTCCATATGAATAGCCAAAATGATTAGAGAAACGAATAATTAGCGGTATTAAAACACAATTTTTAAATTATTGAAAAGTACCAACGATGACTAAACGTGAAAATTTTCTCATGCGTCAACCGTCTTTTGTTTTTTGTTCTTTTTCTATTGATGGCCAGTGAGTGATTTAGAACGAAATTTATTTAGAAAGTTAATTAATTTTGCACTTGCCACATTTAGATTTCAATTTTTTGATTGAAGTTTTATGAATAATAAAATGAAATTTTCAGGGTAGCTACCTGATAGATAGAGCAAGTTTTTAAAAGTAAAACGGTATTTTTTTTTAATGTGATTTTATCTTTTTAAAGCCCCTTGAAGTTGTGAACATATTGGGTAATTTTATCATTCTTGGCATTTAATTTTTTTTTATTCCGTTCATAGATCTAACCATAGTAAATGTTACCATACTGAATTGGCCTATCTATCAGCTTAGCACAAAAAAATCAAGCATCATCCGGAATAATTCAAGTCACCATAAATAAAAATCTCATCATACTCGGCGATAGGTGAAGAATTAAAAAAAAGTCATAACTCCGAAAATACGAAAAATCGCGGAACATACACGGGGTGATTTAGATAGCCCTCTAGGTCCTCTACGTCCCAGTTTCAGTATATCACTACTTCTTGGGACAACCTGTATGATCACTGACCACGCGGAACACACTGACGCAAGTTCGTCCTCTAAAAGAGGGCTTACTTAAGTGCATTCGCGCATTTAGTAGGTATTTAAACATAGACATTGTTTTGATGATGTTACCGAGACAATCTGATCGAAATCATCTAGATAATCTTATTACCTATACATTTGCGTAAAAACAAGTCAAAATAGTTTGTATGGTAGCCCTGACATTGATGTATTATTAAAAAAAGGGTAGCTTTGGGTTTTTTTTTCTATCAAGCATAATGGATCTAATGTCGTTGTTAAAATCGATTACATATCTGCCAGATCCTTAAGTATGACATTTTTTTTTCACAAATTTAAAACATTGTTTCTTATATTTCCGATGGATTCAAAAAACTGATGCGCGCGGCTCCTACGCACACTGTGGGATTTTCCTTTTAAGTGCGGTCACCTACATTTTACCCCTTCATCCTAAAGATCCAGTCCACCTAAAACTTCTGTGAAGCAACCATATTTTTTTTATGTTTACTTTTGAAGTTATTTTAAAACTTGAGAAATCTTCATAGAAGCCGTAGAAATGTATATTTCGTTTTAAATGTCTTCTTATTATGCATTACACAATGGGGTCTTAAACAGGGCTATTATATCCACTAAATCAGTTACTTTTTTATATAAATAATCGTTACTAAAAGAGAAAATAATGTTTTCTTCAAAAATTACATTTATTTTTATTTGGTTAGTCTCCTTGTCCATACTATAATATTATAAATGCGAAAGTGTGTCTGTCTGTCTGTCTGTCTGTAACCTCTTCACGCTTAAACCGCTGAACCGATTTAGACGAAATTTGGTATGGAGATAGTTTGAGTCCCGGGGAAGGACATAGGCTACTTTTTATCCCGGAAAAATACCCTGATCCGCGATAAACGAATTTAAGGCGGACGAAGTCGCGGGCAGAAGCTAGTAATTAATAAATCATGAACAAGCAATGCGGGACATCTGGGATATTTAATTTTTATTTTTGGAGTTAATGTTGCTATATTGTAACAGATCTTCAAGAACTTTGACTACCAATTTGCTATCATTCTTAATCTAAAATAAAATCACATCTATCTCACATCCGAAACTAGCGCTGGCCATAGTTTCATTGGAGATCAAAAATTATATTTGGCCTTAATTGACGGCAAAGTTTTTAACGTGATTAGGGATACTAAATCACAATTACGGTGCGCGTGTTGAAATGCTACATGTTCATAATTTAATAAACTGGACATGATTTCGGGGAAGCCAGTTAACCCGGAAGCACTAAAACATGGTCAAAGCCCGTTGCACGCGTGGATTACAATTTATGAGTTTCTTCTTCATTTAGGATATAAAAATGATCCAGCAGTGCGAAAATGGAGTCTCAAAAAAATCAATTGAAGCAAAGATTGTTGAGGAGCGGAAATCAAAAATCCAAGCTGAGATTTATGTGGAAATGTCATTGATAGTTGATGTTGTACGTCCAAATTAAAGTGGTTTTGAAAATAGATCATGAAAAGTTTCATGAATTTTGTGCAAATTTGGCTGCAAAATATATATAGAAAATTACGAGTGGCACTACATGTCAGTTACATCCACAAAATATTAGCCCACGGAAGTCAAATTTATAAAATTTAGTCCGTTACCAATTGGTATGCTGAGTGAACAAGCTTCAGAATCTCGTAACAAACTGGTGTTATGCTAGAGAACACCACACAAGAAAAATTTAACCGAAAGACAACTGTACTTGACCTATTCCACCGTGCTCTAGAATCGTCAGATCCATTCCTATCTATGATGTCACAGTACTCGCTAAAAAAACACAAGCGTTTGGTTCTTTCTGAAAAAGATCGTTGGTTTTAAAATCATCAATGAAAATATACTTTATTACGAGGACCTACTTGAAGAAACCAAAGATTCGGATGTCGAAGATTAAAGAAAACATTAAAACCGTTTGCATTAAATTAATTAAAATAAATATTTGAAATCTGACAACCCTATTCTCATAGAAAAATCTATGGAACTTTAGAAACGTAATATTTCCGAATTCCCACTATTTCTACATGTGATTTTTATTTTGTGTTATTTTTAACTATATTATGCATGTTTTGTAATAAAATCAGATGCGGAATCAATAAGAATACGGAGAAAATTTCAATTTAGTGAAACTCCAAAAAAAGGTGATTTTTCTTTGTGTATATAATAAATAATAGTAGATACAAAGCCTAAATTTTTTAAGGGGTTAGTTATTGTATTGTTGCTATTAAAAAATCTTATAAGTACGTAAATTATACAATTATTTTTAAATGTACCAATAAAAACAGTCTTGCTGACGTCAGCATAACTTTAAATAACTTAAAAACTAAACATAAAAAACCCATAGTTCCTTCCCAGAAGTTTTAGTTCTTCGCTGAATCTATAGAATGAAGCGGTAAAATATAGGTGACCGCATTTAAGAAAAAAACCACAGAATGCTACGGGAAAAGCGCGCCTTAATTTATTACATAAATGTTTTTGTTGCAACTATTGCACGGTTATCGGAGTTTACCCCCCTATTTGTAAAAATACTCCAGAGGTGTTATTACAATGTGTAGTTACCTGATAGCTACTTAATATTAGTAATAGTACATACTCGTATACTCAACTTAGTTGCTCATTCAAAATCGTTAGAGTTTAAGTATAGACTGTTTATTTATGTATCTCATGATCAATTCACTGAATGTGAATGACGACTAAATTTTAATAATTTGTCCGTCATGTACATAAATAAAAAATATTGCACACATATTTTTTTTTATATATTCGAAAAATAAAGGACATACATTGAGTCAAAATGTCGCGTGACGCCACTCCCAAGTACAAATTTTACTTAGGAATGACGTCGATTAGGAATTAATTATTTTCCTGTTTTCTAGGTGTGTTTGTAGGCTTTCTATATAGTTTTTGATGTCGTCTTCTGTCTTTGGAATATTTAGTGGTGTTATAAAGTTCTTTCTACCTTTTGGTGGGTGGCTTAGATTGAAATGTTTTAAAATTTGGCCCTATGGTAGGCCTATACGGTAATAGTGCAAAATTAAGTGTTACTTTCATAGAACAATAAAAAGATCTTTTTTTACATACATACATCACAGGTAATTTACTCGGATTGTATTTTTTCGAAAACTATGATAGCTCGGCTGAAGGCTTGTGGAAGTTTTAGTCTTGGATAAGGGATACATTTCTCCATTCGATAATTCAATAAAATCAGGCTGTCCCAAAATGTGGGTAAAAACAAACACAGTGGGAACTAATGGGAATAAAAATTCCCAACTGTTAACACTAAAGAAGAAGAAGAAGAATATGTTTATTTGCAGAATACTTATTTCTAGTTCCAGGGTGTTATTGTTGTTTATGGTAGGTACAGTATTCAATCGTAATTAAACGATATGAAAATATTATTGCCGCTTACAACAAGTACATGCGATTTTTACCATATTCCTAACAAGATTCATGCTGATTCTTATAATTTATGAATTCCTTGACAATATAAAAACAATTTTCCAACAGGTAATCATTCTGATTTCTTATATTTTGCGGTAAGCTATTATATACAATTATGCACATATAAGCGTTTTTTTTATAAACAGCTGATCGACATCTAGGCTGGTATAATAGATTTTGGTATTGTGCTCTCTGTTGTGCTGTGAAGAGTTCTGACCTCATTTTGAAATAATCTGGGCGTTCTTTTACAAGTAAACAAGCCTTTCGAATGTACATGCATGGTAACGGCAAAATATTTAATTGTTTGAACAGGGGTCGACAACTATCTGTTACCCATGCTTTAGTTATGGCCCGAATACATTTTTTTTGTAGAAGGCATTGGTGGCAACTACTGGATTTATTTTCCCAGTTGTTACCACCAATTTCTTTAGTGGTAAAGAAAGGGAAAAAAGTCCCAATAGTTACAACCGACTACTTTGGTGGTAAAAGATGGGAAAAAAATCCCATCTGTTACCACTAGTGACAAGTTAGTGGTAACAGGTGGAAATATCCCATCGGATTCCATCGGCAGACCGTGCAGTCCACATGACATTTAATATTTAGAAAACCCTTGTAGTACATTTAATAATTTTTTATACTTTGAATTTGCGCAAAATACTTGCCTGCGAGGGCATTCTTCCGCATCCAACAGGCTGCAATAAAGGATCGGTCTTGATATTGCCAAAAAGTGTCCTACGCGACAATTAATATTTCCATCCTGACCTCTTAGATTCAGGCATCCACAACTGTGCGTTTTACTAAAAATTTCCTGCATCGCACGACTGAATTGTGGAATAAATTGTTGCCTGCAGTATTTCCGGACCGATGCGACCTAATAGGGATAAGTTCGCCTTTGTACTTATATCTGTTAAGTTTATTGCTTTTGTAACTGGTTACTATGTACAATACAGTGTTTACATACATACATACATACCTTCAAGTCTTCGAGAAAAGAGCGTACTCCCACCTGAAAAACTGGCAACGCACTTGTGACTCCTCTGGTGTTGCAGGTGTCTATGGGCGACTCTGTCAAAACTCTATCTCGAGAACGCGTGGAGGTATCGAGTTGAACTTAAAACCATATACTCAGGTCTACAGTCCCTTTAAGCTGTAAAAACATCAAACTTCTAAGTTAACGTAACACATATGGCCGGTTATGTATATTTCACCACTTTCAAGAGAATCAAAGTTTATAGGGTACTTTCCGTTGACCTAGAACTATGAAATTTGGCAAGTAATAATGTCTTATACTACAAGTACAGGGAATAATCTGAAAACTATACATTTGTAATTAAATCATAAAAAATGATGTTTTCAAAAGTCATATGAGGACAACCTGGTTGCTTTAAGATTGCACCTCATTAGTATGTGGCGCCATACACACTAGGTGCAAACTTAGTGACGCACAATATGGCTTCAGGCCGGGCTGTCTACAGAATGTGCGATTTTGTGCCTTAAGCGAGCTGTCGGGTACTATAAAGACAGAAACACGCCCATATATGCGTGCTTTCTGGACTTATCGAAGGCATTTGACCTGGTTGTTTACGAGAAGCTGTGGAGCAAACTAGCGAAATCGGGAGTACCAAGTGAATACGTTGCAGTGCTTAAGCATTGGTATAACAGCCATGTCAACCGGGTGAGATGGGGGGCAGAGGAGTCTGACGAATACAAGCTGCAGTGCGGGGTAAGGCAGGGACGGCTGACGTCGCCTCTCCTTTTCAACCTCTACGTGAACGAGTTGATCGAGCTGCTCGGAAGCGCACATGTCGGTTGTCATATAGGCGATAAGCTACGCGGACGACATGGCGCTGCTGGGGCCATCGGCCGACTCGGTGCGGCAGCTTATTAAAATTTGTGAGGGTTACGCCGAGCAGCACAATACGGCCAAAAGTGAGCTGCTTATTTTCAAAGCACGTAAGTACAACCCGACGATTGTGCCCAGGATCATGCTGTGCGGCGTGCCACTAAAAGTAGTCGATCGCTTCAAGTATCTGGGGCATGTGCTCACAGACGACTTAAATGATGACCTGGATTTGGAAAGGGAGAGAAGGGCGATGGCAGTCAGGGGTAACATGCTCGCCCGCAGGTTTGCACGTTGTGACGAGTCAGTTAAATTGACGCTCTTTAGAGCCTATGGTCAGACGTTTTACACGTGCAGCCTGTGGGTGAGGTTTACACAACGGGCCTATAACGCATTTCGCGTTCAATATAATAACATCCTGAGGATACTTTTGCGGCTGCCGAAGCACTGCAGTGCATCTGGTATGTTCCCGCTAGCGCGACTAGATGACTTTATTGCTATCAGGCGAAAGAGAGCAGCTTCCATGATAAGGCGAGTGCGCGGCAGCAGCAACGAGCTACTCAGGGCGTTGGCCGAAAGACTCGACTGCCCAATTATATAGTTTTGGGTTGAGGTTGCTAATGGGAGAGCTAAGTAGCCGCGCTGCCTACTCCCGCACTCTCAATAGCTACTTATTTTTACTTATTTTTATTTTAAATGCTTATGTCAACTAACATACTAAATAAGATTTCGCTAACTAACACAAATATGGATCCCTGTGGTCTGAAATAAACGATTTTTTATTTTTTTATTTTAACTTAACCCGGCCGTACCAGTTAATAAGGAATGATACTTCTTTTTCGGTTATTTTTGCCTTCCCCTGCGCTGCGCCGACGAACATCGCAGTACTTTCAATATTTTATTTTACAATAAAAATATTCAATTTTATATTTATTGTTAATATTTTTACAATCTTCATTACCTAAATGGGCTTTAGGACAGTTTTTTTATAAACCAAGTTTTATATGAAAAACATGAAAATATGAGGCTTAGCATTTCGTTACTACTAAAAGTGTATTATTTTAACTATTGCGTCATATTTTGCTACAGAACCCAAAAAACCTGGTTTAGGGAATGAATTGGGCATCATCTAGTTACCTGATGACAATACAAAATTTGACTCAAAGGTCCAAACTAATCCACAAGATTTTTTTTTCTGACCTCTGGGAGCTCTTACTTTGACGGCCTGCTCCCGGGAAATACCGGTTCATGGTGTCGAAGAAACCGGTACCAAAGATCCCATCCCGGTGCTCCCGGTTCTTTTTTTAAATTACCAATGTGCGTTTTTTGCAACAAGCTGTGCGGGCGATATTTTAGATCAATATTCGTGTATCTTAGTGGTACTTCATAGCTTAATAATAATAGTACATTACTGCAGACGCCCGGAAAGAAAGGCTTGCCGGGTGAGTACGTATGGATAGTGATACGAAGCTGGCAAGCACTTTTCACGGCCAGAGGCATGTATAGTGCTTTTCTCAAACATATGAAATGAAATAAAAAAATAAAGCACTCAAAAAAACTACACGACAAAAGTTTTAGAAATTTTCCCTTCAATCCCTCCATAATGTTTTTTTTTTTACGGAAGTCGTCCGTATTTTGCGTGTTTAGTGTTCAAGAGAACAATACACAACCTTTATAATAAGAATCTTAATTTCTATAATAAATAAAATAATTGCAGAGGATTTTAACTATTGTCTATGGTCTCTGCTGACTTACGTATATATACACAACTAGCTTCTGCCCGCGACTTCGTCCGTCTTAAATTCGTTTATCGCGGAGAAGCTTATTTTCCCGGGATAAAAAGTTGCCTATGACCTTCCCCGGGACTCAAACTATCTCCATACCAAATTTCATCCAAATCGGTTCAGCGGTTTAAGCGCGAAGAGGTAACAGACAGACAGACACACTTTCGCATTTATAATATTAGTATGGATTTAAATTTATTCATCAACATAATGAATCAAATAGATTTCTGTTCTTAGTATCAGTTCGTGTGTAATAGGCATTAACGCGGATATTTTTGGTCCGACAACCATTCAGCCACTAGAAATACAAAAAAGATGTTTAGCCCGTTCATGAACCAGACGCTATGTTTAAATAAAAATTAAAAAAACATTACTTCCCGGCCTAGGCCTTCAATTTTGTATGAAATTCCTTTACAGTTCTTTCGAGTTGTTCAGCCCGAAACGTGATACTATGAAGCCTGTTATAACGCACGTAATGACGACATTTCATTACATGTTTGAGAAAATATAATAATTACAGATTTTAAATTTTAATAATTGAGGTGTTGTAATTGTAAGGAATTGGCAACATTGTACCTGCGAGCTAAAGCGAGAGCGTAATTACATCTTCCTTGTCTGATGCGTGGACTCGTTATTTGTTATATGTTGAGGATTGTGGACTTGTGATTCTGAATGTAAAGTGAGATGAAATGCAAAAAATTGCTCCAGAATCTAGTAACGGTGAGAATGATTACAGAAACTATGAAACCAATATTATTTATTTTGTTATATGCAATGAGGCCAGAGACCTGCATATGAAAATCCGCTCTGTGACCAAAACTTTATCTCCCAACTCCTGGGCCATTGAGGATAGGGAAGGCGGAGTACACTGTGAGAAAGACAGCATATCAAACGTTTTGAAAACCTATTGCCAGGCCTTGTTCTTCGATAAAGAATCTGAGAATTTTGCGAACACAGAACCCAAGAATAAATGTGAATTGGAGCCAGACATTCTAGAATCTGAAGTCAGAGCAGCCATCAGGCATCTAAAAAATGGAAAAGCTACCTACTACTGGAAATTTATAAACTTCCGATCGCGACCATATGAGGTTTTGGAGAGATTGGTGTTACCATTTTTCATAGACTGTAGCAAAAAATGGAAAACGGGAATTTGGGCAAAAAAATGGACTCATACGGCATTAATTCCTTTTCATAAAAAGGGCTAAAAAAAAACCAAAGAAGTTACGCCTTATTGCACTGATCTCCCATGCCAATAAGATTATGTTTCACATCCGTAACGAAAGGCTGAAAAGCTTCCTATCTAAGGAAATAGCGCCAGAATAGGCAGGGTTCGTTAAAGGCACAGAAACCGGGAAGCAAATATCGATTGTCCGCCAAATTATCTCGAAACCTCGGGAATTCAACAAACCTCATATGCTTTGTGGACTTCTCGAAAGCATTTGATTCCGTGACATTGCCTAAACTCTGGGATGTCTTGTTACAAATGGGTCCTCCGAAACACCTAGTACATATGCTGAGACGCCTCGACGAAGATGGAACGGCATCAGTGAGTTCGACAAAGGTGCATAATATCGCCACTTTTGTGCAATCTGTACACTGAACTGATTATGCGCATATAACCCTTGAAAACTTGTCAGACGGCGTTACAATAGGCCAACCTACGCTATGCAGACGACACCACCTTGTTTGCCTCTAGCAAAAGCAGCATGGAAGAACTTCTCTTAAAAAATGAAGTGTCTGTTTGGACTTTGATTTGAAGATTAACCGCAGCAAAACAAAGATCATGATTGTCGCCAGGGCTAACAAAAACTTGCAAAATATAACACAAATAGCTAACTGCGACGTCTTGCAATCCTATGTGTACCTTGGGGCTCTAATCTCGCATCAGGGAGGCTGCATCGAAGAAGTCAAACGACGCATGGCTATGGCTTGGACTGCTATGGAGAAGCTCAAGAAAATATGGAGAAACCGAAACATAACGAAGGCAACAAAGATCAGGCTCACAAGAACATTATTTTTTCGCCATTTTCTTGTACTTTGCTGAGACATGGACTCTGAGACAGACCGAAACCAAAAAGGTAGACCCCCTAGATGTGGTGCTGGAGGCAAATGCTTGGGGTTCCGCGCAATCGCCTCTATCCTTGACGAACTGGGCATCAAAGAACGTCTGTCTAGTATGGTGCACAGGCGAATCCTCAAATATTTGAAGGTGGAGGGAAAAAGCCGCGAGGCAGCTCGCCAATGCGATGGACAGACCAAATACAGGCGGCTGTTGGTAGGCTACATGAGTGCACCCGGATGACTGCAAACAGGCAGAGGTGGCAGAAAGTGATGCGAAGAGTCCTGTCAGATGCCGAGACCGAGTGTTACAAGATAACCACGACCATTCTGGGAAGGGTGTAGCGACAAAAAAGATCCCAGTCCTAAGAAGCGACTCCTAAATATATTTTTAATTCATATCTTAAACATCATCATCATCATCTCCCTGCCCTTATCCCACTTACGTAGGGTCGGCACAACATGTTTTCTTCTTCCATTTATCTCTATTATTCGTCATTTCAGCGCTAACTCCTTTCTTCCTCATGTCCTCTCTCATACAGTCCATCCATCGTTTTTTTGGCCTACCGATCGCTCTTCGTCCTTGGACACTCATCTCTAACATTCTTCTACCAATATGACCCTCATCCCTCCTCATTACATGCCCATACCACGCTAACCTACTGCTCCTCATTTTGTCCGTCATGGGTGCTACTTTCTAAAATTAATATCTTAAACAAACATATAAATATTGCAGTTTTTGTAATATAAGTACTGCATCATGGTTTACTTAGATTTCATTATGTAATGAGCATTTTCTTCAAAAAAAACATACGTGGTATCGAGGAACCGGGAAGAACCGGGAATCTCGGTTCCGGTCCTGCCTAGAACCGGGAAATGAAATTCTTGGAACCGGACCGGTACTGCAGGCCCTAATCAAATCCCTGAATATGTGTAGTGAAATGATGAAATTTGCCGAAAAAGGCAACTAGTTATTTCATTTCACCAGATGTTTTTAGTGATTTGATCAAATCCCTGAAAAACGTCAGTGAATTGACGAAACGAACTCTCAGAGTCAACTCATTTTATCATTTCATTTGACACACGTTCAATGAAATTATAGAAATCTCAACTCTAATAACCGCATTCAACGGAGAACGACTCGTATCGTCAGTTGCCAGCAAATTACAGATCGGCTTGACTTCTTTGCACTGCATAGAGATGTAGCCTCGCTCTGCATTTTCTATCGTTTCTATAACGGGGAGTGCTCCGAGGAAGTTTTCGGAATGATTCCTGCCGTAACTTTCCGCCATCGTCCTAAGCGACAATATTTCTATCGTCGCCACTTACGAGTAAATGGTTGGCAGTCTACAGTGCGTTTTGCTAGAAATCTCCTGCCTCGCACGACTGTACAGTAGAATAAATTGTCGCCCGCAGTATTTCCGGACCGATGTGACCTTCAAGCCTTCAACAAAAGAATGCACTCCCTGAAAGGCCAGCAACGCACTTGTGCCTCCTCTGGTGTTGCCGCTGTTTATGGGCGACGGTGATCGCTTTACCATCAGGCGATCCGTCTGCTCGTTTGCCCCCTATAACATAAAAAAAATAAGCCGCTCCTACACCTCCCCTCCCTGTTGACGCCGTAGCGTGTTAGACACCAGCCGGCTCAGACGCACGTGCGCAATGAAATGCAATAGTGACAATGCAGTGCCATGGACTCAAGCCGATCTGATATACTCTGGCGTTTCGTCAACTCGTTGACGTTTTTCAGGGAATTTATCAAATGACTAAACAAATCTGGCGAAATTAAAAAACGAGTTGGTTTTGGGGCTAATTTTGTCATTTTCTACACAAATTCAGGGATATGATCAAATTACTGATTTATTCTAGACAAATCATAAAATGAATTCGCTATTTTAACATCCTGCGTGATTTGGTCATATACCTTAGAGATTTGTTCAAATCTGTATTTTGGGCATTTCCCTGCGTAATATATCCATACTAATATTATTAATGCGAAAGTGTGTCTGTCCGTCTGTTACTTCTTCACGCTTAAACCGCTGAACCGGTTCAGATGAAATTTGGTATGGAGATAGTTTGAGTCCCGGGGAAGGATATAGGCTACTTTTTATCCCGGAAACATACCCTTATCCGCGATAAACGAATTTAAGGCAGACGAAGTCGCGGGTAGAAGCTAGAATTTTATAAATACGTGACTTCGCTACAAAACTAAAGGCTAATAATTTATACTCAACTGAAATACAATTGAGTATGCTGAATGAAAGCTGATTATAAAAAAAAAGGTAGATTAAAGAAGCAAACTATAAGCATACAATGCAAAATCTATATACTTATACTACGCTAATACAATATGCTATTACTTACTGTCATAGGCAGCTTGAAACAAAAGCGGTAATCATGGTACTCGATCCGTAACATTGTTATACAAACTAATAAGTACCTACACATTTGTAAGTTACAGATACTGTGTCGGTAACTTACGAGAACGGTAAGGATTCGATCTAAGCTAACTTTCCGATACGGTTTTCGTGGATTACGGAAGTTAATCAACATGCTTGGTTAATATCGACATCTTAGGATCAGTCCAAATTATTCCTTCCTCTCTATATCAGAAGGTACTGACAGACAATATGCTGCGTGTTACTAATCCTTACTTATATTATAAATGCGAAAGTGTGTATGTCTGTCTGTCTGTCTGTCTGTTACCTCTCCACGCTTAAACCGCTGAACCGATTTGGATGAAATTTGGTATGGAAATAGTTTCGAGTCCCGGGTAAGGACATAGGCTACTTTTTTATCAAGGTTAAATACCCTTATCCGCGATAAACAAATTTAAGGCGGACGAAGTCGCGGGCAGAAGCTACTTAATTATATTTTCGTTAAATACAAAGATAAATTCTACAAGATACTTGTACGAGGCCTGCTATTTATGTATCCGGAATAGAAAAAATAAACAAACTTATAGGATTAAAATATAGTTTTTATACTCCTGTACGAGGGCTGCTATTTATATATCCGGAAACCGGGATTACAATCTTCTTAAATAGCATATTTGACCGCGATGGTAAAATTTGAACTTTTTTAAGTATATAAGGTATATTTTTTCTTCCTTATTAACGCTCGTGTTTTGTTTTTGACGGGTTTTAAATGTCATCTCGCAGCAAGAATGGAACTCACTCGTGAAAATATTCGTGCTATGATTTATTATGATTTTCGGCGTGGTTTAACGCAACAACAGTGCATAGATCAACTAACTTCAACTTTTGGTGATGAAGCCCCATCTAAAACTACTGTGTATCACTGGTTTAGTGAGTTCAATCGTGGACGTAGTATGCTTACGGACGAAGTTAAGGCAGGTCGCCCGAAATCGGTCGTTGTACAACAAAATATCGAGGCTGTGCGAAAACTTATAATGGACGACCGACATGTTACGTACCGCGAGATAGAGGCGACTCTGGGTATTTCTATGACCAGCATTAATAGCATATTACATAATTATTTGGCTGTAAAAAAAATTTGTTCGCGTTGTTTACCCCACAACTTAACAAATGAGCAAAAACATGCTCGCGTCGAATGGTGCAATAAAATGTTAAAAAAATATAACCGTGGTGACTCAAAAGCCGTTTATAACATCTATACAGGTGACGAATCCTGGATCTATGCATACGATCCCGAAACGAAGCAACAATCAACGGTATGGGTGTTTCAAAATGAGCCGAACCCTACGAAAGTTACTCGTGCAAAAAGTACATTGAAACAAATGGTGGCCTGCTTCTTCGGTATTAATGGCCATGTAGCTACAGTGCCACTAGAAAACCGTAGAACGGTTAATTCAGAGTGGTACACGACCATTTGCTTACCGGAAGTATTTGAACAAATTCGTAAAACTAACCAGCGACGAAGAATCATTCTTCATCATGACAATGCCAGCTGTCATACGTCACGCGAAACAACTCTATTTTTGGAGGGTCAAAATGTGGAATTAACGGGTCATCCGCCGTACAGCCCTGACTTGGCACCCAACGATTTTTATTTATTTCCAAATATAAAGAATAAATTACGCGGTCAACGATTTTCGACCGCTGAAGATGCTGTCGACGCATTCAAACAACACGTTATGGAGGTACCTCAGGCGGAGTGGCAGAAGTGCTTTAAAAATTGGTTCACGCGAATGCAAAAGTGCATAGATCATCAAGGGGAATACTTTGAAAAACAATAAAACTATTTTCAGCCGTGTACGTTTGTTTGTTTTTTTGTTTCCGGATATATAAGTAGCAACCCTCGTACTTCTTTCAGACATTTAAATGGTTACCAACTGTAATATAAAGACATACATTACTTAAGACTTGTAACTCTATAGTCTATTTCCCAAAAAATCACTGCTAAGCGTGTTCCGTAGGTCACTCGATAAATTTCGAGATAAAAAGAACTATTGAAGATATTAGTATTATTTATTTTACATTGTTTTCAAAATACTCTCCATTACTCTCTATACAAAAGTTCCATTCGTCTGAACCAACTTTGAAAGCACTTTTGCCAGCCTTCATCAGATAGGTCCGAAATTGCTTCTTCATATGCAGCCACGGCTTCTTCAGCACTCGAAAAAAACTTCCCTTTTATTTTTTCTTTCACCACCGGTGAACAGAAAGAAATCGCAGGGAGCTAAGTCAGGACTGTAGGGTGGATGTCGTAAGGTTTCTATCCCAGCTTTCTCAATAAACGCCTTTGTTCTGAGGGACGCATGTGAAGTGGCGTTATCGTGATGCAGCAAGATTCCCCGAAGTCCAGTCTTTGGTCTCCTCTCTCGCACTGCTTTGAAAACTTGCGGCAATGCTACTGTAGTATACCAATCAGAGTTGACTGACCTATAATTTTCCAGCATTGATGTTGATAAATGTCCGCCCTGTGAAAAGAAACTAGCTACCATTTTTTTGCCGACGTTACGAGGTCTTTGTAGTTTTGTTGGTAACTTTCCCTCTGAGAATACCCATACTGACGATTGCCGTTTGTTTTCCGGGCCATATTGGTAAATCCATGTTTCGTCACCTGTAATTATTTCCGATACACGCCGCGATGTCCCGTTGTCGAATTGTAGACGCATCTCACGACACCAATCTACACGAGCCTGTTTCTCAGTATCAGAGAGCAAACGTGGTATCCAACGACAACAGAGCTTCCTTACTCCAAGATGTTGATGTAGAATGATGCTAACGCTCCCCGAACTGACGCCTAAGATATTCTCTATGTCTTTGTATGTTATTCGTGGATCTTCTCGCACCAACATTTCAGTAGTCCACACTTTTTCTGCAGTTAACGCTGTTTGCGGGCGACCACTTCGGTAGTCATCTTCGAGGCTGGTTTTACCCCTTTTAAATTCGTTGAACCATCTAAAAACTGTTGGCCGTGAAGGAGCAGAATCTCCTAACGCTGACAGCAATCGTTGCAAACACAATTGTTCAGATAAACCAAATTTAAAATCATAAAATATCATAGCACGCAAATGTTCGCGGTTAAGCTCCATCGTTACAAAGAAAAAAACGCGGAAACCGTTTTAGTTAAATTACTGTATCATATTCATTTTTGAAATTGGAGCGAATCGGCAACTTGCGTTCTATTTTTAAATAAATTTGCTTTTTACAAACATATAATTCAGGTGCGTTCCATTTTCGAATTTCGAGCATCTCAAAACTTATCGAGTGACCTACGTACAATGTCGCTATTAACGTATTCCTTGGTGCCCGAGTACAAAATTTCAATGTAATAATTTATATTTAGTGAGTCTTAAACTAATGTTACTTGAAATAATTTATATTACCAACTTAACAAACCACCACACACATACAGTTTCAATTAATAAATAATAATGTACGTAAAAACATTGCTAACAACAAAAAAAAAAAACATTTTTTACAATTTACGTACACATATTTCATCGCCTATTTTTTTTTGCAAATCATAACATGTTTTCACCACTGGCAACTATACGCGAATTTAAAAAACAAGAAAGCCATAGATATTGACAGCTCGCTTTTTAATTTTCTTCGTGGCGCTAAATTTTTTCATCTTGATATTGTTGGTTGTTGTCGTGTTATAAGCTGTGGAAAGTGGAAAAAGTGTAGGAAGACGAGCCTAATTGTACTTACTCCCGAAGAAGTTTGTGTCGAGGAGGAAGTATCGAACAATTTGCTTCTAGAAAAATTTCGGCGCAAAGACAAATATTTAGACTTTTTGTGTTTTATTAAAAAGTGCCATGAGGTCATTTATTAATTACGTATGGATCCCTGGGGGGCAGGGGTTCGAAATCTGTCGTTATCAATTAAGGCGACGCATCGCTAAACAATCAATTGAGAAACATCGTTTGCGCCCCGTACTCCGATTGGTTCGCAGCGGACTGAGGGGGGGCTACTGATTGCATACAAATACGCGCCAGCGCTAGCGTGTACCATTAGGCCATAAACGACAAAACGGTTTTTTTCAGTTTAATTAAACACTACAAATAATTTTTAAAAATCCAACTAACAAACGAAAGTGCGTATTTAGACTAATGTACTAAGAAAATTTAGAGGCTGAAATTGGTGTGGTTAGCCTGTAAAATGAGAATCTCTGTTTTAAAAGAGGTTTATTGCATATTGTTTTCTGTGTTATAAAAGTTAAAGAAACGTGTTTCTGCAACTATCAAAATGAAGTCAATGAAATGAAGAATCGGGTTATGAAATATCACTTTCATATGTTTTGTAATGGCTGAGAAATGTTAAGATCTCTGACATCAAATTGTCCAATTCGTCGTCTTAATGGCCCCCTAGTATTAAAAACTAGTGTATAACTTTTGTTTAAAACTGAGCTAATCGACTTGAAGAATACAATTACTGATTCGCAGGGGTCGGACAAAAAGTGCGGATGACGTCAAACCACTTATAGGATGATTACAAATAGGTAGTATTTTTGATTTTCATAAACTATTATCACTTATCATTTATCAACCTCTTTATTAAACGATATCGCCACTTGAAATGAGTAAGTACGTTTTTGACTGACACATTGTCAATCAGATGAACAATAAATTGACTTCGTTATTGTTCAGCTATTGCATCTTCTCGATTATATTTAGCTAAAATTTATATTAACTAATGCATAAAAAAACGCTGTAAAATGTCATCTTTACTCGAATATTGTGGCAATTTTCCGTTTTTGGAGGTACGTGACAAACACGTATACTGCTCTTATTCTAATCAAATACGAAAAAATATCGGATATATATATATATATAATCCTATATTTATGTTACAGTACAGTAGATGAGACAAAGAGCGTTTGCAACAAAATGTTGCTAATGTCCTCATTGGTGCTCTTAGAGAGCATAATGCAGGCAGACCACATGTAAGTGATTCGAAAGTTCTCGACTATACAAACAACGTCACCATAAAAGATTTAGTTATCAACTCATTCATTTTTTTTTTAAATTAATACTACTTCATTACTACATGTCACACGGAATTTTGAATACAAACATCATACTGTGCGCAAGATTAGGTACGTCATTTTTACGTCATCCGCACTTTTTTTCCGACCTCTGCTGATTCGCTAAGTTTAAAAACCAAAGACTATATATACAACGTTGTATAATTCGATCAAAAAACGCTCGTGGCGTCTTCTTTTGCGATACTTGCGATTGTCGTTACGTAAATAAAGAATGGCCCTTTAGTCGTAGAAAAACTGTTATTTGCAACGTTGTATAATATTAATAGAAATCAGGCCACTTTTCTCCCGTACGTTTTTGAAATCTCACGAAACTTGTTGTTTTTGTGACAGTTTTTATCATAAACTAGAATATGATTTAATGATTGTACAGACGAAATCAACATATTCGATGTTTTGTTTAACAAAACTGACTCAGGAAAACAACGTAGTTTGCGGTAAGTTCAATGCAGCTTTACTACATTATTCGCAAAGGAAAACGTATATAAATGAATTATAATGAAAAAACAACTTATCCTTTACCATACAAAATCAAAAATAGTAGCAAATAATGAAAAAAATATATTTAATAAGATTTTTTTTTTAAAACTGCCTTATAATATCATGCGTCGCGTTGCCGCCAACGCGTCAGTCGAGGCCGGAGCCTTTTAGAGCGAGAACGTATGGCTCTGCTGCGCAACCAAAAATATTAAGAGTCTCAATTGAAGGAAAGGGACGGCGTGAATCAGAAGAGTGGAAAAGATCTTCGGAGTTGTGTGAAAACCGATCTTGATCTTTGGGTTAGTTTTATAATTTTATATCAGACTATAGTAGACCCACCGGGTTTTGGCTCAAATGCTTTCTCATTGATTGAGCCCTTTTAGTGCAGCTGGTAACCAGCACCAAGAAGGTGGTGACTGGAATTATGTAACGGCTCACAGTCCTACCGTAATTGGGCTCAAATGCTTTATCTTAATGAGCCCTTTTAGTGTAAGTAACCAGGACCTGATCATGCACCTAGAAGGTGATGACTGGAACTATGTAACGGCTTACAGTAGTACACTTTTATGAAACATAATAAAATATTTACTTCCAAATACGTTGTGGCTGGCGGAGCATCAGTATTTAGCGAATGGGCTACTGAGGACTTACACAAACGTAGACAAGCACTGTATGCCTTATATGAGGAACGGCGGTTTAATACGAGTGATGAATTTAAAGAACATGTAAAGCAATATTCGAAAATATTCAAAATTGATTGGCATATTGCCGAAGGTAATTATTTATCCCAGAAATCAAAAATGGTTCTAATATTATCAAAACCACCTGGACAGTGATTAATGTGGAGACTGGTAGATCGAGACACGCAATTAGTGATCTAGAATTAAAAATAGGTGACAAAATTATAGAATCTAGTTTAGATGTAGCAACAGAATTTGAAAATTTCTTCACCGATATACCAGTATCCACAACAGTGTTTAAATTCATCACCTTCGTCTGCCGTTATGTTGTTAAAAGAAAACGTCCCAGAATGTAGCAAGGACTTATATTTTGAAAATGTCAGTCCTTCAGATGTAGTAAAGGCATTTAAATCAATTAATGTCAAAAAAACCAATGACCTATGGGGGATCTCAGTCCATGCTGTCAAATCCTTTATAGAAGTCATAGCGCCTGACTTGGCAGATATATTCAATAACAGTGTTGACTGCGGTAAGTTTCCTGATCTGATGAAACATAGCAAAATAACTCCTTTATTTAAATCAGGTAGTACAGTCAGCAGCCGATATACCTGAGCGGGCAGGGTACCCAATAAAACATACACACTTCAATCGTCAGAAAAATATGAACATCCAAGATGTCATTTTCACGTAGGCTTTCAGTTCGTCACATATGTCTTAACTTTTGGGTTGTTCTTTAATACATACACCTTTATTTAATCACAATGACATTAACGTTTAGAACGTCAGTGGTAACTAAGCACTCAAATACGTACGTCAGCAGCCAGGGTGCCACAAGTTGCTAAGCAGTTGTTATTTCCAAGGTAACTAAGCATAGACGTTTTATATGATTAACTTTTAAAAATATTGCTGCAAGTGTTTGTCAAAATACTTATTTAGGTATGTTTCAGGCCAATTTTGAGACAGCAAATATGTCCTTAAGTTCTACGTCATAATCATCGCCCTAGCGTTTGTCCCTTGTTTTTGCCCGAACGGGCTTGGAGTACACTTGACAACCTAATCCTGTGAATTAAAGTAAAAAAAACTCTCAAAGTTAAAACAAAAATCTGATTTGACTGACCGGTTGGCGTAGTTGGTAGTGACCCTCCCTGCTAAGCCGGTCCCGGGTTCAAATCCCGGTCAGGGCATTTATTTGTGTGATGAACACAGATATTTGTTCCTGAATCATGGATGTTATCTATGTATTTATGTATTTGTATATTATGTATATCGTTGTCTGAGTACCCGCAACACAAGCCTTCTTGAGCTTACTGCGGGACTTTGTCAATTTGTGTAAAAAAATGTCCTATAATACAGGGTATCCCAAGAAGTACTGATATACTGAAGCTGGGAGGTAGAGGACTTAGAGGGCTATCTAAATCACCCCCATGTATGTTCCACGATTTTTCGTATTTTCGGAGTTATGACTTTTTTTTTTACTTTTTCACCTATCGCCGAGTACGATGAGATTTTTATTTATGGTGACGTGAATTATTGCGGTAGATGCTTGATTTTTTTTGTGTGCTAAGCTGATAGATAGGCCAATTCAGTATGGTAACATTTACTATCGTTAGATCTTTGAATGGAATAAAAAAAATTAAATGCCAAGAATGATAAAATTACCCAATATGTTCAAAACTTCAAGGGGCTTTAAAAAGATAAAATCACAGTAAAAAAAAATACCGTTTGGCTTTTAAAAACTTGCTCTATCTATCAGGTAGCTACCCTGAAAATTCATTTCATTATTCATAAGACTTCAATCAAAAAATTGAAATCTAAATGTGGTAAGTGCAAAATTTTAATTTACATGATGATTAAGACAAACAAAGTAAAACCAATTACAAGGTGTTTAATTACAAGAAATTTTCAAAATGGCCCCCCTGTTGCTCAATGCAAGTGCGACATCGCCGAAAAAAGTTTTCTTTTAAACGTCTGAATGCACTTCTATTATTTTTAATGGTTTCTTCTGCTACTCTCAATTTCCGGGTTAACTCGTCCAAATTGCGGCATTCTCTTGAGTAGACGAGGTCTTTGTAGTATCCCCATACAAAAAAAATCAATGGGGTTTAGGTCGGGGGACCGTGGAGGCCAGGCTATAAGGCAGGCGTCACCCCGGCCGCAACGACCAATCCATCTTTCAGGGTATCTTTGATTGAAATAGTTTCTTACGTCCAAGGCAAAATGGCATGGTGCACCATCACACTGCAGTACTATGCTTCTGCGTGTCTCCAAGTCCACATCTTCTAACAGCAGGGGCAGATCGACGCGTAGAAAATTTAAAAAGTGATTGCCGCCCAAGCGGTCTGGCAGCTGAAAGGGCCCGATTAGCTGACCGTTAAGTATGCCAGACCAAAGGTTAACACTAAAGTGTTCTTGGAATGTCGATTCCCTTTTTAAATTTGGATTTTCAATTGCCCATGAGTGAGAATTGTGCATATTAAAAATCCCATTGCGTCTAAAGTGGGATTCATCCGTCCACAAGATTTGGTTAAAAAAGTTTTCGTTTTCAGCTTGTCTCCTCAGCATTTCCTGACAGAATTCAATTCGCCGATTGTAATCTTCCGGTTTCAACTGTTGCACTTTTCTAATGTGAAACGGATGATATCCTACGCTCTGTAGTGTACGGTGTACCTGAGATTTAGAAATTCCGGTACGACGTTCCATAACTCTCACACTGGTCGACGGGTCTCTTTCTACTTCTTCAACCACTGCATCTACTACATCAGGATCCGGCATAGCGGCCAAACGGCCTGATCTGGTAACCGGTATGTAACCTTCCAAATACGCATTATGTACTCTTAAGATCATGCGATAGTCAGGAAACGATTCAGGTTTTTTTATTCCATTCAAAGATCTAACGATAGTAAATGTTACCATACTGAATTGGCCTATCTATCAGCTTAGCACACAAAAAAAATCAAGCATCTACCGCAATAATTCACGTCACCATAAATAAAAATCTCATCGTACTCGGCGATAGGTGAAGAATTAAAAAAAAAGTCAACTCCGAAAATACGAAAAATCGCGGAACATCATGGGGGTGATTTAGATAGCCCTCTAGGTACTCTACGTCCCAGCTTCAGTATATCACTACTTCTTGGGACACCCTGTATAATAATAAACGTCCATCCTACTGATATTTTAAACTCGAAAATTTTAAAAAATGTATGGTTGTAGGTATATATAAGTAACTGCCGAACAGATACCTATGCAGGGGGGGGGGGGGGGGGGGGGGGCGTTATCTTTGCAGCTGACTGTACATGTTACTCTTTCACGCAAAAACTACTGAATGGATAGCGATGAAACTTTACAACATTGAGTAAGTAACACCTCTTTTCTGAAAAATACATTTTATCTGTAAGTGGCTAGCTATAGAGAATGTATTTGAAATCGATAGGTTTCTATTTTACTTGTCAATGTCACCGTCTTCTGTCGAGTTTTGTTCTTAGAATTCTAATTGTTCATTGAATATTGTTCGTGAAGCCATACTAATTCATTCATTATTTGGTTTGTATACCGTTATATCCATGCTTCGAATAGACCAAGAAACCAAAAAGAAAATTATCGATTTGAAGAACGCTGGTCCGTGTGTTACTGATATTCCGGATGAAATAGGTTTATCAGTATTGTTTTTTTTACTAATTCGGCTCACATTGCTAAATATCTGAAACATAATACAATGGATGGTGTACATTTTATTAGTCTCTTTCAGAGGAATACTGTTTACCTTTGGCTGGAAAGGTGGCAATATGAAGGAAATTTGAATTGCCATGTTACTACAAGGCCGCCCCCGGTGTACTAACGTCAACCTAGACAGGCTCATTGTGGAAAGGGCACGAGCAGATAGATTCGTGAATACGACGCAGATCGCTGCTCAAATACAAATATCTAACAGCACAGTAAGGCGAAGACTGAATGAGAGCGGTCTGAAGCATAGGATACCGGCCAAGAAGCCAGTTTTAACACAAAGGCACAAAGATCTCCGGTTAGCATTCGCGGCAAGATACCTTAACTACGACTTTAGCAAGGTATGTTTCATGGATGAGAAAGTATTTTGCTCCTCTGATAACGGACGAGTCAGTTTATGGAGAGTAGACAACTCAAGATACCACGAGCGGAATATTTTACTAAACGAGCGAAGCGGTCGTATTACCAATGCATATTGGGGGTGGATGTCCAAAAATAGTCTCGGGGAGCTAGTTGAAATTTCAGGCAGAACGAACTCAATGCAATATAAAAGCATCCTAGAGGATTCATTCTTGCCGAAACCTCTGGTGGTGTATCCCGGTGAACATATTACATTCATTCAGGACAATAGTTCGATTCACAATTCGCATATAGTCCAAAACTAGATTGATCGTCTACAACGGAGAGGAGTATTAACGTTGATAAAATTACCACCTAAGAGTCCGTATCTTGACCCTATCGAGAATTTGTGGGGAAAAATGGTACAACAATGGGATACCTCGCAAGCGAGAACACGGGAGAACTTAAACAGACACGTATATAATATATGGGAATCCTTCAGGGGCAAAAACCTCTGCGAAAATTTAGTAAGTTCGATGCGACAACGTTTACATACAGGACGTTTTCAATGCTGAAGGTGGATATACGCGATATTGAGATAATAATTATATTTTTTGTTTTTCATATAGGTCAAGGAGTATACATACCTAGTTTATTTTTAAGTAATGTTATTTGTTAAATAAAATTAGCGTATAAAAAATATTACTTCATTTGTTATTAAAATATTTTAACCTTGTTTGATAACATTTTTGCTTGGACACTCGCGCAAATAGAGTAGTACCTAATCCAAACTTAACCCTTAAATGCATGATTTTTTATTTTATAGATTATTTATAATTAATTACATTATATTAAAGCTGTTTTTGCGGTTTTATTATAGCTGCTCATTGCTTTGTAGACATTTGGCAACAATATGCATTAAAGGGTTAAGTCAAAAACGTCGACAAACAGTTACATAAGAAAGATTATTTTCAAAAAAGGATGCAAAACCCTGTTTTCACGTGTTAGACACTATTTTAAATTATAATTTTCTTTTTGTTCTTTTAAATGACACCATTCTGATATAATATTAATGTCTTCGGTTGCCGCGATTGTTATTCATGAAATAAAACAAATAAATACGAATTATATCGCCTGAAATGAAACTTGAACCCGACATTTCAAATAGAAAGCAAGCAAGAAGGACGGCGTGGCGTGCTTCAAGTTAGAAAGAAATTCTGTTTTCTACTTCATTTGTACATGATTAAATGACTGACGATTAATGGTTAATATTTACTATAAAACTATTTGGAATCATCCTATATTCAGCATTCAGCGTGACGTCAAATTGATGTCATCGGCACGAAAAGTACGGGCCCTGCTTACCAGTAAGTTTATTGAAAGGCATCTGTCAAACGATTAAAGAGAAAAACGTGAGATGGATGTATGTGATGACAAGACTGTACTGCTTTCGATGATTGTCAAAACGCTTACCTAAAATTAGTATGGCAACTTTTCATTCAATATTCGACTTTATATGCCCATAAGCGTCCATTTTCCCATATTGTCCAGATATATTTGACACACTGACTGCTTAGATACTACTGGTTTTTTGACAGCTTCGGTAATAATGACTATTTGTACGTATAGAAATATTTGAAAAGCGACTGTTAAGATATTTGTGACACGATAAGTGCTCACGGATAAATACAGCCATGACAGTTAACAATTTTTTGATGGTTTAAACGCTGACCTCTCTGAGCACCTGGAGCGTATAGCGACTTTTGCTGCTGACTCTACCTCTGACCCCACTAACTTTAGTACAATATCTGTACTACCTACATTTAAACATACTTTAGACCATAAAGCTTAAATCGATTAATGTCATAGCCAGCAGCCATTTTAGTTTATCCGTCAGTCCATCACATTCGTTATTCTTTGTCTGACAAAAAATAAGATAGAAAAGATAATTTACCCGTGGCACGTTACGTTGACGTTGACAGTTGTATGTTTACATTTTTGATCTCGAATTCGATAGTCGGATACGACCATAGAGTGGAGGTATTGTTTAGTTTATCGGGATTGTGAATTTTAATAGTACATTGTGCACCGTGGGCGGCAGAGAAGGAATTACAAACGAGAGCACATTTTAATGACTCGAGTTTATAATTCCGGTACCGCCAAAGTAACACACAATGTTTTTCATCATACTTGTGATGAAACTAGTAAATTATTAAGTCTGAAAAAGATTGTTAATTTCAAGTGTCACAAGTCACAACATTGTGTCATAAAGTGTCATTTCGTGATTGGTAGAATCTCATTCCATAGATAACATAAACAAAGGTTTCGTTTTTTTTCCTTCGCCCAACAAAGGTTTCGTACCGAAACTATTTTTTAATTTTGTTGCATACAATCTTTTACGTAAATTAATAATTGTAAAATAGTATAGACAAGCTATTTTAACGTATTTAACTATAGCGTCGACGTGAATTTATTGATATTACATTATGTATATTTAAAATTTGTTGACTAATTCCGTTCGGTACTGTTCTAAACCTGGCATATTAGTCGTGAATGCAGTAAAAAAAAAAAAAATTACGCCCATGGAGTTAATGGAATGAAAAAAAAGCCCACGGTTTTAATTAAGGCCTTGTCGCTCGTTTTGCTTGCGTCTAATGAAACGCAAGCTAAACGAGCGACACACGTTTACGAACAAGTGTGATGCAAAATATTTTTATTGTACTGATGCGGTGAAAGTAATTTCCATATGCTAGTTGTGTTAAAGTGTGCAAAAAATGTTGAACAGGGTAAAGAATTTAAACTTTACTATGAAAAAGCAGCTTTTGTTTTCGTAAAAACCTAACGTTAATTTATGGATTATTTGTGATTCGTGATAAGCATTATGTGGAATATTACAATGAATTATCGTGCAAAACTGTACCGTTTTAATTAATATCTAAAAACATGGGGTCCCATTCTCTAACAAATATTTTTAGGGCTAACAATCACCAATAGATGGCGCCATAGGTAACAATTTCAAATGAAACAATATAAATATATCGAATTTAAGAAAAATATGGGACTTAAAATAAAAATTAGTATATTTTACGAATAAACATCCACATCAACACTAATTATATGCATAATTCTGAACAAAACAAAAAACCATTAAAAACAGATTTTCAACATGCCAATTCAAGCTCCGCTCGAGCTTTGGACCTCTCATATTTGTTTACAGTAGCGTCACTAGATGGCGCTTGATCAGAAAACTAAACTTAAGGTTGTAGACATTAGCCGAAACTGGCCGAGACACGCATGACATTCTCTTCAAACGATGTACATAAGAAAAGGACGGCATACATAATATCTCACCCCGTCTCCATGATGATGTACTTCGAGGTACAAGCACGGTAAACATAGCACGCGTTTCGTAATAAACAATACATAAATAGGCCAGTAAGTAGACCGTGTAATACATTGACAAGTTTTGATAATTCAGAAGTGCTTGGCTTTTGTTTAGTGAATAAATAATGTGTATTTAACTATTTATAAATAACAAATTTCAGAATGATGCGTTATGGGTATTTCGTATTCATATTTCTTATACTTATGCATTAAATATAGAATGGATGTCCGAAATGTTAATTACTGTGTGCTGATAAGTTTTTAATAATACTGCTATAGAAAATGTAAAACAAAATACTTTTATGGAACCACGGGATAAAACGCAGTTGCTATAAATTGCATGATATAATTTGGATGTGGGTAAAATTAAAATGATTTTCTATGAGTTTGTCGTAACTAGTTGAATCTGTATAAAAAAAAATGAAATAGCTTGCTTTCCGTTTTTCTTCACAGCTTTACTAATATTGTATGAAAATCTTCTCATCATCTCTTAATTTCGCTCTTACATAAACTAATCAATTGATTTAATCGTCATACACTTTAAACAGTTTGACTAATGGTCGATTTATTTAAATTGCGCATAAATGATTTCGCTAATTTCAAATTTCGCGCGTCGCGGCAAGCGAGACATTGCGCGCGCGATAGTTTAACAACATGACAATGTAAATTGTAATATTAGAAAATAGATCATTATAATATAAATGTGTTGAACTAGCGATATAATGGACCTACCTATAGTGAGGGATTTTTGAATTTTTAAAATTATTTTGATAATAAAAATATAAGTAGGTACTTAATAGGAACTTACAGTATAACACGTTAACCTAGTCTCGATCTGTTGCCAATTAATTCAATAAGTTTTGCAATACGAGCAATGAAAAATCCGCTAAATCAAGAATACCCGTCAAATTCTCATTATTTCAAAATAATGCATGATTTTAAGTACAACCTGCAACATTTTCATGGGCTGACTATCCTGATTGATGGCATTTAGATGCCACAATCAAACCTAAGATATCCGTTGACGTAAGGGAATTAAAGGAGGATGGGCAGTTTTGTATGGACACTGGCCTAAAAACCAATAACGACAAGCCATATGTCATTTGAAAGGTTTTTTCATATTCTACAAATTTTTGTATGGCGGGAAATCTTAAATCGCTGTGTGAAAAAAGTTATGGCAAAATAAAAACATTCCATCAATAAGTATTTTTTTTACTGTTATAGGGTTTTTGTTCTGTACAACGGTTTTTAAACGTGTTATCATATAAATAAACATGAGAAAACAACTACCTATATATCGATATACCATCCAATAATGACCACTATTTTTCAAGCAAAAGGTTCATCAATTATGAGCTGTGTTAAGTGCCCAGCTGGAGGAATAAATAATTCGTGTCTTCCTGCACCAAGGTACCAAACTATAGATACTACATGTGCACAACTCCCAATAGTGCGACGCCCTGTCAAACAAGTGCAGTAATATTGTGCTATCTTCCGTATGCCAATGGCATTATTATTAATCAAAATATAACACAAATAAGATCTCGCTCTTACGTGACGCGATTGGATACGACCTCTAAGCAGTGAACAATTTTGAGGCATATTATATTGTTCCAATGCCTCATGAACGTTATCTCTGAACAATTCAATAATATACAGACCATTCTGCAAATGTTCGGCACAATAAGATTTCGCTAATTTTAATTGATACGATCCTAATGAAAATAGCTTCACATCATTTTCTGTTAAACGCGGAAAGTCTAGTTCTTGATTAGCATCCATAGCCCTGAATGCAACCCTTTGTCTGTTGAGGTTGTTGTCACTTACATAATTATATAATTGATTTGCCATGTATATTCTTTCATTAATAGCGTTTAATATGTAATCACTGTTAACATTATCGGCCACTGGTACATGAAACGCATTTATAAGAGCACCAGCTATTTTAAAATCCGTGAATAGGTTTCGCAGTGTTGAATTGAAATAATCCTGACGCAACAACTTGAAATCACGCTTAAAACGGCCGTTGACAATCTCTACCACCCAGCGACACAAAGTAATTAGCCTTGATTTGTTAGATTGTTCGGTAGATAACTGTGTATCATTTCTATCTTTTGTTGGGGGTAAATGCACTGTATAGCCACAAGCTTCTAAATCGGGAACACAATCGCGGAAACCTCGGTCAAGAATGATGACATCACCCTTTTCAAATAACCAATGAAAGACGCTATTTTCATCATTAATAAAATCTGACATTATAGTAGCGTCTGATTTTGTTGCAGCAAAAGGTCCTAAAATATCAATTATGTAGCCGTCAGAACAGACTATTAGAAATGGCTTTAATAAGTTCTGATACTTATGTAAACTATACGACAAACGTTGAAATAAAAAATTGGAGCTTTTCTGAATATATGCATATGTTCCGTCGCAAATAATAATAGTCTTAGTATTCTCTTGATTGCCAAAAATACCTTTTGGTATCGATAGGTTTCTTTGTAATACATCATTTCTTTGAATGTGGTCAAAGCCTAAGTGCCGAGGCACAAATTCTCTTGTTAAACAGTCTCTCTCTCACTATCTTTATCATTCGTTAAAAAATTTTTGTAGTGAACTCCAAAAAGTCCGTAACAACCATTTTTATGAAAATATCTTCAATGTACAGACATTTCATTTTTACAACTTTATAATAGTATAGATAACGATGACAAAAAGTTTGTAAGCAAGTAGGTACAAATCGCATCAAACGGCGGACGCATCGTTCAAGGCTACACGGCTGGCCGGCCGACTTCATAGATTTACGTGATTGGTCGAAATAGTAACACATCGCTGTATCGCTGTCGCATCGCTGGCAGTCAAATGCATAGCTTTTTTTCAACATTGTACTCGTCACACTCAAGCAGTATACATGGCTTTTTTTGACTTTTCGGCAAAAGAAAAAAAGAAACACACCTTTGACATTTTAGTTGTACCTAAGTAGGTTTTCTCAATACTTTGTCAATGAAAAGAAGAATATCATCGTCATCAATTAATCAGCCTATACACAGTGCCCGCAAGGAATGGGAAAGATTTTATAATCCCGCATTCCTGAGAATAATGACTGCACGGCTGTAAATGGTATTTATCGCGCGTTATTACAAAACCTTTTCGAGTATGTTAGCAAAAGAAATAATTTTATTTGAAGTAAGGGGACAGTTATGTGTTGTGCTTTCTTAATGTACCCTAAACAGAGGTCAATAGACATCGCGGGGTGAAAAGAGACATCTTCGGGATTTTTTAACGTTGCTACCGTGAGATACCTACTCTACTATGACAGTACGTGTATAGTAGAATATTCGTTCTTTTTCATAATAACATTTTGAGCGCATGTAAATCGTCACAGATAATGTTTTAGTAAGAAGGGAGCTGTCGCCAAGGTTAGAAATAATGTTTCCCAAAACTTTGTGATAGCAGTGAATTTAATGATAATTTTATTTAGTAATTTAGTATCCTGTGTCTAAATAATAAAAGACAATACCAATGTTCTTGATAGTTAAGCGTAAAAGTGCAAATATGTGTCCATAAGTGAATACTTATGGACACCATATTGACCCTTTTTCGACGATAATCCTATCGTCAAAAAGGGTCAATAGACATGATACTAGGGGTCAATCGACGCTCCATATGGGGTTTATAGACACACTTTTGGGGCACAAGACACGACTGAGTGGTCGATAAAAACGAAAGGAGGCAATAGAAAAAAATGTGTTAGGGTTGTCATAGAACATAATGCACATAAAAAATGGTTTTTTTCTTCATAATATTGATTTTTAAGCTTATCTTATTCAGAATCGATCAAATATTCTAACGTCTTAGAAAAAAAAATGTCCAAAATTTCCATCTCAGTCTCGTTACATTTTAATATGTTTTTTTTTCTATGAACGTAACAATTTCAATTATTTATTTCGTATCAAATGACTCATAATTTAAATACTTAAACACTAACACCAAAACTATATTTTATAAAACTTAGAGTAAGGCATCAGTTGACACATTGACAGACGTCATCGATTTCTCAATGTGTCAACCACTGTGGGACTGGGCGCATGAAGTCCGCAGCAAAATGCAATATAAGGGCAAGATTTGTCCGCAATCATTGCCAGGACGCTATTGGCACTGGAGCGCACGCGTCGCACCAGAGATGCGGCTCGCAGGCGCGTGGTAGCTTTAAAACACGCCAAATGCGCGTCCGAAAACATCCCTGATGCGTTGCAGTATCGCGGCAACCTCATCAGCTCCCTATACGCATTGTTACATTGCACTTGTAGGGCCCTATACGATTTCTAGTTGAACTTTCTCTAAAGGCTGTAGGTGTAAATTATTGTGCAAAAAGCTTTGAATAAAGTAATTTGACTCTCTCTTGTGCACCGAGCAAATTTGTGTGCAATCATATTAGCTCTGATCGATAAGGCCCTACGTTCACGTTGCATATCAGCATGGTCCTTGAGGTCGGGAGTAACAATATGACCTAGATATTTGTATTGGCATACCCTTTCTAGGGCAACCGTGTTGAGTCTAAGGTATATAGACGGTATATTAGACTCACCCTAACCATGTACAGACTTTTGTTTACATTATACGTGAGTCCGTGCGTGTGTGCGTAATCATCACACACTTTAAGCAACCTTCTGATACCACAGACTGACGCAACTCAACAGCACCATGTCGTCGGCATAGCTCAAGTTTTTCATATTAACCCCGTGCATATGCATGCTAAGCTATGAGCGTGACAATGACCCCCCCTGTCTCAGGGGGGGTCATTGTCATGTCCTTCTAATCTATACGACTCGGATAATGTGCCTGCCCATCTGATCTGGGTCCCATACCAATATCTAAAGATTCCTTTAAGATCGGGAGCTAAGTTAATACCTTCTAGTTTTCTTCAAAGTATATTGTAGGAAGCCAGATCAAACGCTTTTGATGGATCCAGGTAACAAGCATAAACTGGCGATTTCCTGTGACCATAATACGCGCCGGTATGCTTAAGGCACAGGATAGCACTTTTAGTTGACAACCCGGGCCCAAACCCGAACTGAATGTCGTGCAATGAGAGCTTCTTATTCATTAATGATGCGCATTAAGCACACCGTCCAGTACATTTGCCATAACAGCAGCGAGTAATATCAGCCTATAAAATATCCCAAGTACACGAGACATGGCGACGTGTCTATTAACCCCGTTTCTCGGATATGGAGAAATCATGTAGTTTTTTCGTGTTTTGTCTAAATGAAACGGATAAAAGCTAATTTTTTAAATGCAAATTTGTAGAACTAACTAAGACTCAAAAATAAATCCAACATTATTAACTTTATATGCTGAATTAATTCCTAAATTCGCTCTGGAAGTTGAAAATCGTGTCTATTGAATCCAGTTTACGGTACCTACTTTTAGTTTACAAGTAGCAGTACCTTGTTTTATTTTTACTAGTTTGATATAAATAAGGTAAAATCACGTCACGGTCTAATCGTATTTACAATAGGGAATATGCATGAATTTTTACTTTTGCTTTATTGAAAACTCATTCATGTAACAAACAGTGGACATAGATATTTTTTCGAATGGCTATAAAAATAACCAAGATATAAGCCATCAAACATTTCATTCTATCTCTTTCTTGCTTTTCTCTTTCTTTCTTGAATTTGATATGGAGTTTTTGGCCGGAGTGCACTGTGACGTAACAGTGCATATCGGACTTCTCTGTCTAATTACTAGTTTTAAATGCGTATATTATGCGGATTTCTTTGCCGATTTTATTTTTAATTTCACATTTTGAAATAGATTTTACGGTATTTTGATATTTACTTAAGAAAAGCTATCAAAAAAATCATGCATGTACCCTATTGTCGTGAACAAGTGGATTGGATACCGTCGACCCGAAATCTTGCTTGGTCTAAGTAATTACTTACAAGTAACTTCCATACCTAAATTGTAATTTTTGACTACGAATATATAAATCCGTACTAATAGTATAAATGCGAAAGTGTGTCTGTCTGTTACCTCTTCACGCTTAAACTGCTGAACCGATTTGGATGATTTTTGGTATGGACATAGTTTGAGTCCTGGGGAAGGACATAGGCTACTGTTTATCCCGGAAAAATACCCTTATCCGCGATAAACGAATTTAAGGCGGATGAAGTCGCGGGCAGTAGCTATTTATTATAATATTCTTTTGTTCGAAAATAATAGAACAAATTAATTTATAAACTTGATATCATTTTAATTTAACTTTCGTGGTTTCAAATTTTAAATTGGAACTCAGCGGCGAGAAAGTAACATAAATAGGTTTTAATCGAGTACGATCGGTAAGCGATCAGCGCGGTGCGGCGCGGCGCGCTAATTTTTAAATCTGCGAAACTATCTCTTTGAACTTTAAATAAATTACATAATATAAATCATCCTGTTTCCTGTGCGTGGTAGTTGAGTAAGTGATAAGACCATATAAGACCAATCTAGAAACAAAAAAGAACTAAAAATTGTGTAAGTATGATTTCTGTCATGGAAACTACCATTACGTAAATTTTATTTTTATTTAAGCCAGTCACAATACCTACAGTCAACATCCCAATTTAACAGGCTATTCTTGAAAACCCACGAATCGAAAATATTCATATTTTATGTTCTTAAGTAGGTATATGGTTCTGTATGTACCCCTATTGTGTGATTAGAGTCGCATCAGCCATCACCAGTTTTAATACTCGCGATACCTAAGTATCCAAGGATGGTAAAATAATACTTAAGTAAGTATGTCGGGCTCCCCTCAAACACCAAGTCAAACCAAAACAAACTTTTCTTGTATGTACGTGGACTGGGCTCGAAAGCGCGCATGAGGCGCTTTACTTTTCTGCGAATAAAAATAGGTAGCTATTTCCAAAACTTCGTTCGCATTGAACCATTCATAAATTAGAATTAAGCGCCATCTGCCGACCCTATGAAGTCCTACTTATCGTATCCCCAAATCTTTACTAGATGGCGATAATGTGCGCCGTTCTCGTTATTGCCATCTTGCGGAGAACCAGGGAAAACAATATAGCCAGTTGTATAGCCAGAGTTAGTGACGTTCAATTTCGTTGTTCGAAATTGTGTGTCTGTTCTAGTATAGTAGTCTGTGCTAAAGAGTAATGGTGTTGTAATATTACTTCGAACAACTAAAGCGTTAAATTTTTAATTCAAAATAATGGTGCCATTAAATTTGTTAAAAAGTACATAAATTCTCAAAAACACAAGGGTAGTGAGTTTCTTTTTTAATAAATTTGGTTAACAAGAAATATGTATCTCGACAATTATCTGACAAATGACAGTAAATAGGTACGTTGAATAATTACAAAATCATATATATGGCTTGCCCTTGTATACAACACTAGGCACGCCACTGTCTACTTGTACATAAAAAAGGAATATATACTACAAAATATCACTTTTACTGACTCGCGTTACGTACTACTACTATCCTACCTGTAACCTATTATGTATTAGCTATTTATTTATACATTCGTGTTCTAGTTTATAAAATCACAATTCACATATTCGTTAATTGCAATATTTTAAATAAATACGGTTTTGTAACGTAAGTAATAACTTTTTGACTATCACGAGTATTATCTTCTATACTATTACAAAGTTGTAAAAATGAAATGTCTGTACATTGAAGATATTTTCAAAAAAATGATTGTTACGGACTTTTTGGAGTTCACTAAAACGATTTTTTTTTTTGGATTTTATGTATGTTTGTATGTGTTGTTGTGGCTTCATCACGCAAAATCGGCAAAACCGATTTCAACTATTTTTGGCACGCGGGTAGCCGGGTATCTCCAGATGGTTATACGATACTTTTTACCCGACTGCGGTGAAGACAAAACAGGGTTTTGACTTTTTTCCCCTCCGCGTACGAAGTTGCGGGCACCTTCTAGTATTTAATGAAACTGTCATGAAAGTTTCATTTTCGATTTCGGGACAAGTTTTTTATCGCCGACTGTACTTTTTTAACAAAATTGATCCCTGCGGCACACCCATAGAGACTAATGACCCCGGTGATCGCTTTCCATTCACGTCAACCCTTTGTCTTCTACCATTTAAATAAGACTAATAAATTTGGTGCTGATCCTTTAACTCCGTAGTGGTGTAGCTTCCTGATCAGTGTCTCATGATTAACGCAATCGAAGGTCTTAGATAAATCACAGAAGATACCTAAAGCATCTGGCGATTCCTCCCAGGCATCGAAAATGTGTTTTACGAGCTCAACTCCGGCGTTGGATGTCGAGCGACCCCGCTTAAAATCGAATTGCTTACTATGCATCAAATTGTTCAAATTGTAGTTCTTCAAGAAAGGTGATAAAACACTCCTGAAGAACTATCGACCGATATCACTTCTTAGCCACGTGTATAAGCTGTTCTCAAGAGTCATCTCAAATCGTCTCGTCCGGATATTTAACGATTTCCAGCTCCCGGAACAGGCCGGGATTCGAAAAGGCTACAGTACCATGGACCACATTCACACTTTGCGGCAGATTATTCAGAAAACTGAGGAGTACAATCGCCCACTTTGTCTTGCGTTTGTGGACTACGAAAACGCCTTCGACTTCATCGAAACCTGGGTTAGAGATAAGTTTAGGGACATTAATATCAGGGGTGTTGCAGATATCCGCATCCGCATCAGCGGAACTTCGGCAACAAATTCAACATTCGCATCAGCATCCGCATCCGCTTAAATTGATGCGGAGCTTTATGCGGATGCGGATGTATGCAAGTCAGAACAGGAATAACTTAGCAGCCGTGCGTAAGGGGACTAAGGGGCCCGCGCAAGGCATTTTCTCCGGCCAATACAAATCTCGTTAGGTTTGTACAATTCGCCAATCGAGCGCATCATTCGGTCATTCGGTGACAAGAAAGGACGAGTTTGTTTTGTTTTGATTTTAGTCGTGCAATGTGAGTGACGTAGTGAATGTGTTTGTTGTGATTGTTTCGTTTCGTAATTTGTACTAAGTACTAAACATAAAACAATGGGACCGCCGAGGCAAAGTGCGATTTGAACGTATTTTAAAACTGACAAACATGATCGTGAAGTTCAATGTACAAAACGCACAAAACATATTCTCGGAAGGGACGTACAACGACTTCATTAAAAATCACCTTAAATCTATGCACGCGGACCACACAACTCATTCAGCGGTGAAATTGATAAAAAAATACAAGAAAATAAAGAGGAATCCGGCAAGTTTTAAATTTAATATTTTATTTTTCGAATTTAATAGTTGTTTTAGGTAAATAGTTTATCATAGGTTGTTCGGTACATTTTATTTTTTATTTTTCGTAGTACCTAACCTAAGTACCTACCTATTCCTTTCTTTCGAGTTCAATGTGCTAGTTGTTATAAAGTATGTTATTTGTATTTAAAGTGCTCAGTGCTAATGTTTTACTTTAGTTATTCACAATTTTAGTAAAAGATTTCTAAATACCTACGTGTTTTGGGTACGAGGGCTGCTATTTATATATCCGGAAACCGGGATTACAATCTTCTTAAATAGCATATTTGACCGCCATGGTAAAATTTGAACTTTTTTAAGTATATAAGGTATATTTTTTCTTCCTTATTAACGCTCGTGTTTTGTTTTTGACGGGTTTTAAATGTCATCTCGCAGCAAGAATGGAACTCACTCGTGAAAATATTCGTGCTATGATTTATTATGATTTTCGGCGTGGTTTAACGCAACAACAGTGCATAGATCAACTAACTTCAACTTTTGGTGATGAAGCCCCATCTAAAACTACTGTGTATCACTGGTTTAGTGAGTTCAATCGTGGACGTAGTATGCTTACGGACGAAGTTAAGGCAGGTCGCCCGAAATCGGTCGTTGTACAACAAAATATCGAGGCTGTGCGAAAACTTATAATGGACGACCGACATGTTACGTACCGCGAGATAGAGGCGACTCTGGGTATTTCTATGACCAGCATTAATAGCATATTACATAATTATTTGGCTGTAAAAAAAATTTGTTCGCGTTGGATACCCCACAACTTAACAAATGAGCAAAAACATGCTCGCGTCGAATGGTGCAATAAAATGTTAAAAAAATATAACCGTGGTGACTCAAAAGCCGTTTATAACATCTATACAGGTGACGAATCCTGGATCTATGCATACGATCCCGAAACGAAGCAACAATCAACGGTATGGGTGTTTCAAAATGAGCCGAACCCTACGAAAGTTACTCGTGCAAAAAGTACATGGAAACAAATGGTGGCCTGCTTCTTCGGTATTAATGGCCATGTAGCTACAGTGCCACTAGAAAACCGTAGAACGGTTAATTCAGAGTGGTACACGACCATTTGCTTACCGGAAGTATTTGAACAAATTCGTAAAACTAACCAGCGACGAAGAATCATTCTTCATCATGACAATGCCAGCTGTCATACGTCACGCGAAACAACTCTATTTTTGGAGGGTCAAAATGTGGAATTAACGGGTCATCCGCCGTACAGCCCTGACTTGGCACCCAACGATTTTTATTTATTTCCAAATATAAAGAATAAATTACGCGGTCAACGATTTTCGACCGCTGAAGATGCTGTCGACGCATTCAAACAACACGTTATGGAGGTACCTCAGGCGGAGTGGCAGAAGTGCTTTAAAAATTGGTTCACGCGAATGCAAAAGTGCATAGATCATCAAGGGGAATACTTTGAAAAACAATAAAACTATTTTCAGCCGTGTACGTTTGTTTGTTTTTTTGTTTCCGGATATATAAGTAGCAACCCTCGTACAAATACAAATCCTACTAAAACTAGCATTTCATGATTTTTTATGTACCTTACCTATACCTAATCTTACATCTGCCTCTCTGGATGTAAGCCTTGTAATATCCACATCCGCATCCGCGGATGTCAAAAAATCTACATCCGCAACATCCCTGATTAATATAATGACAGTGCATTGTCAATACATTTATGAGAATATTATGTATGTACATAAAAATATTACCCACTTTAAGAGGAACTCTGATATACATAATATTAATACTAGAAATAAGCCTGCTACTAGGCTCCATAAAATAAGGCGATCATTCTTAGGTAACTGTGTGAGATTTTATAATAAACTTCCTAGCAGCATAAGTGAGCTGTCTATTGGTAAGTTCAAAAATATTGTGAAACGGAAATTATTTTCTAAAGCTTATTAGCACACAAGACTACATGCATGATAAAGCCGCGTGGGATTAATGTAAATTATAGCGTCATGTAGGTATATGTAGAATTATTTTAACGAATACCTATTGAGGTATTATTAGTATTTTAATCTTAATTGTTTTATATACTCGGACATTTTGAATTTTCTTCTAGACACATTATAGATTACTTTTTATTTTTTATTGACAATCCATTTGGGATTTATCTTAATAATTATTTTATTTTATAAAATGATATTTTTTATCACTAATATTATACTTAAGTTTAATGATTTCATTAGGTTTTCCTGGGTTTTCCCTAATCCTTGTAACAAATGTTGGATCATATTGTATCTCTCCCAGTAAACACTTCTCTAATGTACTGTACCAGACAATTCGAAAGTGCTTGTAACTAGGCCTACTTGAATAAATAACTGAAAATCTTGGAGACGAGTACTCCGATTTTCATCAAACAAAGCTAAGAAAACACTTGGAATTATATCATCTATGACACAAAAAAATCGCACTCAAATCGGTCTATCCGTATGGGTGTTACGATGCCACAGACAGATACACAGATACACAGAGTCACAGACACGTTAAACTTATAACACCCCTCTTTTTTGTCGGGGGTTAAAAAGTCTTTAATTGCAAAGGCATATTATAGGATAGAGGACTATTTAACGGGTGCGTATTTTCTCACACAACTTTTTAAGTCCTATTATCTGAAGTCCGAAAATATTTCTCATACTATTTTATTTTATAATGATCACTCTTCATAATTTTTTTTAATACTAACGATCGAAACTCATAATCATCAGAACTCATAAGATCACTAATCATACAACTTGTTCATACTAATATTATTTTTTCATATATTTTCTTACACTACTAATCTAACTCATAATCATCAGAATTCATAATCATCCGAATTCATAATCATCAAAACTCATAAAATCAACACTCATACACCTTGTTCATACTAATATTTGAACCACTACCAGGAAAATTGATTGGATTACAAAATTTGAACGAGCGAGCGAGCGAAGCGAGCGAGCAAAACCTTTCATAGCAGATCCGACGTGGCCGGGTTAGGTTAGAAGGTCAGGCGGGAGCTCGCTACGCTTCGCTCCCGCCTGGCCTTCGAGGTTTTTTTTTTTTGCGTCCCGAAAAAAAGACTTGCTTGTATTCATACTGTTTACATACAAGAACAATCCACCCAACCACTTCCAGGAAAGTAATAGATTAGATTAGGTTTGTTTCAATATTATGAGTTCAAATATTTTCTAATGAATGCCATTATGCATAGGAAAATTATGATAATTGTCTGTTATGAAGTAAAACAGTTATGAAAAAAAAAATTATGAGTTTTAACATTTCTTGGTAATGACATTATTAAGAAAAAAGTATGATAACTGACTGTATAAGTTCCGATGGTAGTAAAATAAAAGTATAAAGAAAAAAAGTATGAGGAAAAAAAATATGAAGAGTGATTGTTAGGAAGAAAAATCGGTCGTGAATTAAAAAATAGGAATAAAAATTTTATGAGAGCCAATATGGACCCCTATTTAACAGACCATAATGCAAAGCCCAAAACAGATACCAAATAACTTACTTTTACCTAAACACGGTGCCTATTAGAAGTCATTTCAAACGTGTTGTTTAAAAAAATCATATTTTGCTTTTTTTCTATTATATTATTACTTTTATAAGTTTTGATATGTTTTCTTGGAGAACTACGAATTGAGTTTATACCAGGGACTGAACAACCGCAAGAGACCGGAAACCTAAAATAAAGGTATCAATTGAAAAGGTATCCAACAGTAACGGTACCCAAATAAATAAAATTGAATAGGTACCTTTTTAAAACGGTACCGCTAAAGAAAACGGTACCGTTTCAAGCAAAGGTACGGATAGAAAAATTACCCGTACTATTACGCGGACCGATAAAACGGATACCTCAATGATTTCGGTTCGAGTACCGGATACCCATAAACGTGGCAACGTCGCATGCGTTAATAAGTGTAACAGTGATGCAGTCGGCAACTTAAGTCGGCAGAGGTATTCAATTGACCCGACCGACACCAACAAGACACCTAATTACGACAGCGGTGAAAGCAAACATGCGGCCGTACAAATGAAATAACGATACTGTAGTGCCGCAGATTTAAAAAATGATGACCAATGTAGAATTCAAGATGGCGGACATTATTTTTTATGAAAAAATCATCATGGGAGTCGTTTTGTGGGTTCTCAGGGGTGCAGATTTCGAAAATGGGGTACATTTTAGAATTCAAGATGGTGGACATTACTTCTAATGAAAAAGTCATTATAGGTGTCGTTTTCTAGGTTTTTGGTGGAGCAGATTTCGGAAATTGCCTCCATTTTTTGATTAAGTGATTTCGGCCATCTTGGATTCCAAAATGGACGCAATTTTCAAAATCTGCTCCGCCAAAAACCTAGAAAACGACACCCATGATGACTATTTCATTAAAAGTGATGTCCGCCATCTTGACTTCCAAAATGTACGCCATTTTTGAAATCTGCGCCGCCATAAACCTACGAAACGACTCCCATGATGAATTTTCCTAAAAAATAATTCCACTCCCATGATGATTTTTTTCGTTAAAAGTCATTTCCGCCATCTTGAATTCCATGATGGACACCATTTTCAAAATCCACACCTCCATAAACCTAGAAAACGACACCGACCATGACTTTTTCATTAAAAATGATGTCCGCCATCTTGAATTCTAAAATGGACGCCATTTTCGAGATTAAAGCTTCCCTCATCATAAAAGTGTCCATTATTCGGGTGTCCATTCCAGGATCTCCACTGTCCATTCTAGGATTTCACAAGGAAATCAGGTTCTTCCAGTTTTCAGCCATTTTCTCAAAAAATATATGATTTTGTTCTCCTTTTTTCTCCCTTTAGTACATTGTTAATCAAGGGTTGAAAGTGACCCATTTCACACGAAACATTTCTTAATAATTCGAGTTAAACACTTTACTTTTCATTTCGACTGAGGAAAATAAAAAATAGTCATTCATCATCATCATCATCATCGTCATCGACATCGTCATCATCATCGCAATCGCGAAATGAAGAAGCTCTGTCTAAATAAAAGCAATAATTGATGATGGACCTTATACGCAAGAGTTACGAGTTCGCAACGGCACTTCTTTCCAAAAGAGTGGCCGGTCTGAATTGGGGTATCAAATCCCTACTTTTGTTTAAATAATGGAAGTCGTCCGTATTTCGCGTGTGTAGTGTTCGAGTAGACCCTTAGGGCCGTTATACACAACCTCATAATAAGAATCTTAATTTCCATACTAAATAAAAAATGCAGAGGCTTTTAAATATTGTCTATGGTGTCTGGGTACGAACGTATAGACAATATTTTAATTTTATTCATCAACATATGAACCATACAGATTTATGTTCTTAATGTCGGATGATATTTTTGATCCGATAACCATTAAGCCACAAAAAAGAAAACTGCTGTTTGTCTGTTCATGAACACAGGCGCCATGTTTACATTAAAATTAAAAAAAAATACTTCCCGGCCTTCAATTTTGTATGAAATTCCTTTACAGTTCTCTCAAGTTGTTCCGCCCGAAACATGATACTTTGAAGCCTGTTTTACCGCACATAATGACGACATTTCATTGCAAGTTTGAGAAAAGGTATTTATATTTAAAGGTACCGTTTGGACGGAAGCTTGTTTGCATGCCTTAAGTATTGATACCGGTACCCTAATGTTACTTTAACGGTCGGTTACCTTTAAAAAGACCCGGTCAAAACCGTTTCTAAAGGTACCTTTTCAGTCCCTGGTTTATACTTAGAAAGATATATTTAAGAGAGATTAAGTGATATTGTAATAGTTAAAAGAAAAAATGACTGACTGTTGAGTTTCTTTCGGCTTTCTTCTCAACAGTGGTTTCTTCTTGGGAAATGCCGCAGATCAGACTTGTAATAGTACCCTTGCGGCCTACTTACAGATTAAAGATGAAAGTTCATTATTATATCTCACGCAAGCATTCCGCTAAATAGGGATTAATATTTTGAGTAACAACAAAAACCATTTAAAAATGGGTTTAATAAGCAACTCTCTTTGTTGCTGATGATTTTAGACAATGCAAAGCAGTACTTAAAGCTTAATGAAGTGTAAGATTACAAAAACTGCTTCGTATATAACCTATAAAACGTACGGTGAATTTTGTTATGGAAAGCGTATTCACAAAAACTCAAGTGAAGTTTTAACATAGCTGCAGAAGAAAGTTCTGAATTTCCCCATACAAAAGTTTTAGTATATCCATCTAAAGATCACAACAAAATTGTTTTTATGGTGGCGAACGCACCAACACGTTAATTTAAGACGTTAAATTACTTTCTACTTATTCTTGACGTACACTCACTATATGCAAATGAAACTGAAAGCATTTAAGGTATGGCCAATTTATTATATTAAATAATGTATACAATTACTACTTGAAACAGAATAAGTACCTGCCACTCTACAAACACTTTTCCCAGTATAGTTATTTTTAATGTTTTTATTATGTTCAATCCTTCTTTGTATCAAGTAACTAAAACAAAATTCTAAACCTAAAAAAAGAAAAAACTTGGACAACTACCCGCAATCTAATGTGCCTAATAATCTGAAAAATATCCTTACCGTAAATTCTCCAGTAACCGCATCAAATCCAACATGGACCGTGTGTTCAAAATTGGTTGGATAGCTAATGTTTGGCTTGTTATCATTATGTGTAGTGCTTTTAGATCCCTTGATTTTAGCCTTCAAAGTTTTCTTTTTCCTATCACCACCGTCGTCCGGTTCTGTAACAATGGATGTTACGTCAATGGTTTTCATATGTACAGGCACGACAACAGCCGGAATATAGGCTACCATAATTAATACGGCATATAGGGTTATAAGGTTATATTTTTGAGTCCTATAACCAGTTGGGCCCATGACTGTAGCGTTCACCACCCGACATATGATAAAGCATCCCTCACTGGCGCTCTCATTCCTTTTCGCGATGGGAAGCAACAGATGCTATATCATTCAGTTACCATGCGAACACCGATAACAATAAGATCGCAGGAATAGGTTACGCGTTCCTTATCCAGTATGTACAAACCTTTGGGAAGGGGCCTCATGTCGACGGAGGCTGCGGAGTCCCCGCGGTCAGCGGCGCGATTGCTGGTGAGGCGCACTGGCGGCGCCGGCGGCTTATCCTCGTCACTCGACATTGTACTCCACTTTGCCGTCCTGTGGATACCATACTTTGGATTAACGATAGGCGAAAATATTACTTTCAGTGTTCACTGGTTTCCCCGATAAATGGTTAAAAAAACAACGCTCTCGCTCCGGTGTAGGTCTTACTCAGAAATCACATAGGTACGGATCAGATTACTTAATCTAGGTTTATAATATAATATTATGTTCAAATTTAGATATGCACTGCTCAAAGCACGTAGGAAGAAAACTACATAAAAACAAAAAAAAACCTGAAAAAATTGAGTCAGTACTTCGAGTTATTTGATCACCTGAATGTAGTGCACTACTAGAATTAAAAGTAAACCAAATCTATTATGGCATAGACATAAATATTCTCATCGCCTTCGGATAAAGCAAAACTTTCTCAACATCTGTTTTACTGGGTCTCATTTATAAATTTAGAACTACGCGTCTTTTGCATGCATTTGTCCATAATCATAAACAAGAAACAGAAGAACGCATAATACGGGCATTAATTACCTATTTCAACTACTTAGGTATACTGATTAAATTTCAAGAGGGTATATTTTAAAGCGAAACTTCTAGTACAGTAAAAAAGAAACCAGCCAAGAGCATGTCGGACCATGCTGAGTGTAGGGTTCCGCAGCCGTTCATACGAAAAAATGCACACTAAAGATGAAAACAATGCGATATGAAAAAATGCCCTACCAAAAGAGGTTATCTCCACGGAACTTACGTCCTTTTGTTGAGCAGCGCCGTTTTTTGGCAATAACTCAAAAAGGTACCTACATCTGATCATGTCAAAACTATTTTCGTTGAAAGTATTTCTTAACCTTTATCTTTTTAATTTTTAGGGTTCCATAGCCAAAATGTCAACAACGGAACCCTTATAGTTTCCTCATGTACGTCCGTCCGTCCGTGTGTCACAGGCATTTTACTCCAAAACTATAAGATTTATATTGATAAAATTTGGAACATAGGTGTATTGTGTAAGCCGCTACTTAGTTTGATGGTTAAATAAAAAAAATGTATATTTCTAGGGGGGGCACTCCATACATGTAACCAAAACTAAAAAAAAAATTAGCAAATGTCACATTATTCGACAGTTCTTCCAAAAACACTGAGGTTTTTAGAAAAAAAAATGTTTTAGTAAATATTTTCGGAAATAATCGCTCCGAAAGTAGCAAAAATTGTGTTTTATTTTATTCTATTTATTTATATATTATGTAGATGATAAAGGACTTTTTACTTAAAGAAAATTACAAAAAAAAAAAAATTGAAGTAAAAGAAAAGGATTTTTAATTATATATTTTTTTTCTACTTGCTAGGTTGCGACACCTACCAATATTCGATATTTTATAAACCATTTAATATTCTACCATGTACATTTTTTTTTTTCAAAAAATATCACTTGGATCAAAGAGATTGAAAAAAGCGAATTTGTAACGACTCATGCCTGCGTAATTAAATACATAGCTTTCCCTTTGCTGCGTACGTAGGTTTCAATAACAGTAATTGAGGAAGTCTATGTACTGATAAATGTCCGTGAACCTTACTCGAACTTTCTTTCTATATAATAATGTGTAGAAATAACAACGGTGAAATATATCATCATTCACATAACTACTAATAGCTCCCTAGTAGCATCAAATAACTATACCTTCTAGCCCAGCGGGCGGCTACTGACGCTGCGTGAGGGCATTTAAATATTTGTGTGCTTATCACAAATATTTGTTCGTGAGTTATGGATATATTATCTGCATACAATAAATATATATCTATGATATGTATTCATCTTGTAGGTATATATCATCACCTAGCACCAACAACACAACAAGTCTGATTGAGCTTACTGAGGGACTAGATTGATTTGTCTAAGATTGACCTATAATATTTATTTTATTTAAATGATACGCAGATAAATGGTACGAACATTTAATAAATTAACAAAATCAATGAATTTTTTAAATAACTCCTCATCATTGTTCAAGTTTTAGAATTCATGGAAAAAATCAATCATCATCACTGTCCTCGTTAATTGTTACATAAAAGTCTTCATTCTTAAAAAGTGTGCTAAGTTTTTCATTTGGACGTGGAATTCTCGACAGGTATCTGCCATGTGACAAAAAATATACAATGGCTGCCACGTGTGAGCAACAACCCACGGTTCGTAACCCATAGGCACACTCGCAAAAATATAGTTTTATTGCGTCTATCCCAGTAGCTTCCGGATCACATTTTATAGAACATTTGTAGAACTTTCTCGATATGTGTCGAGAATGTACTTGAATTTTTAAAATATTTGTCTGATCTTTAACGAAAGCCATATTAATAGTGTCGTTATCATCGGTAACTTCGGCTACATAAGAGATCGCTGGGCCTAGCTGGTAACTGCCAGTAAACAAAAGCTTCAGTTCGGACTCTGACAATTGCGGGAAATCTGAGATATCACTTGAAGAAAAATTGTGACAAAGAAGTTTTCTTCTCAGTCAACCTTGGTCTTCTGCAACCAAAGCTAAAACATTTTCTTCGTTGTTCTTAGAATTCATTCGGTCAAAAATGTCATCGGTCAAAAGTTTGTCCGATATTAATAGCTTCCCAAAACAATTGTGAAGATATGAAGCAATTCGATAAAAACTTCCAACTTTATCTAACATCTTATTATCAAAAGTTTGGTCCTGGAGTTTGTACCTTTGCTTTGAGAGCACCGTGTACCGCCTCTACTCTACTACCCAGCAAACTTTTGTTACGTACCGGGACTCGTTAGACTCTTTGGTAGTCAGTTGTTTTCGATTGCCTTTAAGAGATGGCATCATAACTTTGTAACCCTTTGACTCTAGCAAAGGAACCACATCTCCAAAGCCTCTATCTAGAACACATATGTCCTCTGCTTTTAGTAAGTTACTTATACTGTCTATCACTTTTCGCATTATAGTAGCGTCATTTTCGTTTGCATGGAAAGGCCCCAACATGTCCACAATAAACCCATCAGAAGTAAAACTTTTAAACAAAAAAATAAAACCGACTCCAAAAAAACTAAAAAGTTAAAAATAACGCCATAATGCAGTTTCTTCAAATTACTTACAAGTAACCGTTTGTATACTCAATCTATACAGTATATACAATTAATCTTATTTTGGCTTCGGTGCCATATAAAGAATGTGTAAAATATTGAAAATTGACGATTTTAGTAACTTGTGACACGATGGCACCGACTCCAAAATAACATTAATTGTATAAACTGTATAGATTGAGTATACAAACGGTTACTTGTAAGTAATTTGAAGAAACTGAATTATGGCGTTATTTTTTACTTTTTAGTTTTTTTGGAGTCGGTTTTATTTTTTTGTTTAAAAGTTTATGTATTTTACACTTTTTAGTAAATCGTTACTTAAAAGTGTATCTCGTGACGATTCGAACAAGCCCAAACACGGCTAGGAGACATTATTTTATTACATAGATCTGGTGCCTACCTTCCGGCTCCATCATCAAATCAATTCGATGGTACCATTCTCATCACGAACATTTAAATTTGTGACTATGAAGTTGCTTAGCTAAATTAATCAAGATATTTTGTCGCCACCCGTAAATCACTTATCATTGAGGAGTTCCGATGGCATTCTGTGGTCTTCTGCATCAGTTCCACTTCACCAATTTACACTTTCTGAATGCAAATGCTTATTATGTTTCTTATAATACCAAAATCGCTATATGTATGCCTACAATACTTTAGGAGTTCCTTCAATTCCTCATGGATTCCATCATCAGATCTTCACCAAAACTAAATGGGATCAACTAGAAAGTACCTTCTATAAAACAAAAAAAAAAATTTGAAATCGGTCAAATAGTCTGCGTAATCGGTGAACATCCATAAAAAAAAAAAAAAACATTCCGTCGAATAGAGAACGTCCTCCTTTTTTTGGAAGTCGGTTAACAAACTGTGAAAGGCTTGCACAGGTGAATCTTTTTTTGCCCAGAATAAGATTTTCTTTGGTACTCATTATGGCTGCTCTTCTGATGATAGGCATAAGTGCCATCACAAATGAGTATCAGGCAATTGTTAAGGTTGAAGAGTTTACAGGCAAGTTGTGTAGTGTGATTATCTATTAGCCACTGTCTGCTATGTTTATTTATACCAAAGTGATGTGAAAGTACATCTTATTCAATCGATGAAATAACACTACGTACGTAATCCGAAACTACTTGTTCTCGAGGATGTTGCAGCATGTGATGTGATGTGCGTAATTTTACTAAAAAGACTATTATAGCTTGGACTGTACTACGCTGTAGACTATTTCGTAAGGTGGTTAGCATACTTCCTATTGCATCTATATCCTTCCAAGTAAATCCTGTTAAAGCCACCAAGTCACTGTCTGAAAGAGTTCGATTCTGGATCTTATCGAACACCGTTAATTTAGAGTGAATAACTGAAATACCTCTGATATTTCTGTTATCTTTATGGTTGAAGTTGTGGAATAAACTTTAATTTTATCTAAGTCCTCCTGATAGAATTGGTTATTTATTATATGAGAATGACAGCATCTGTTCTCCATTGTTTTTTTTTTTTGTGTGTATACCTGAAGCCTTGCGTATTTAGGTACTGTTCGTAATGCAGACCTTTGAGAACAGATAAAGCAATAGCTGTGTGTAGATACAGTTCGTGGCATTGATAATTCAACAGATTCAATAAAGTCAGTATCCTTCAGCTTAACAGAAAATGTGCTGTCTGCATCATCGTCGCTGGAGTCTACGTTCATGTTTTCACGAACAGGAAACGATTTTTTTTCCGATAGGCTTTTGTTCGACAAGATGCACATACAGCATCGCCAATGTGAAAAATCTGTGCCAATGAAAAAGAGTAAAAGTCGATATCTATGGGTGTTAAAAACATTGTTTTTTTTCCTGTCATTTTACAGAATTGTTTCCTACAACTGTCACAGTTACGTTTGCTTGTAGACATATTAATTTATTCTAATTGAGACTATTACTATTAGATGGTACTTGTTATCAGTTATCAATTAGTCGACACTTCATATCGATACTTGCTACTGCAAAAACCGATAGTCAATAGCTATAGTTGCATGTGAAACAGCTTACTCGCACAGCAACTACAAAACAATATACAATAGCTTCGACGATTAGCTCCACATTGCAAACATGTGTCTATCAGTATGATTCCTTCATCTTCATCCAGAAACACTTCGATATACGACATTGCTTCCAGAAACGCTGGAATTAGTATGATAGTGGGCAGACGCACTTGTTCAAATATCTTGTTATTTTTTTCAATATTTCCACCTAAAAACGATTCAAACATTAGCTTGTTTTCACCTAAGTAGATAGACATTAGTCAGTAAACTTCACGAATAAAAGTTAACACTTATTAGGGCAGAGTCGGTTATATCGTACCACTTTTTACTCATACGTGGTTATTTTATTTGTGAAAGTACTTACATATATGGCTGACAGTGCATATAAAAGTTCAGTATTTCGGCTTCTTTAAATAGCAAGATGAGCATTCTGGGATTAAATTAACATCGTCAAAATTGACTTTTTCAAAAGGCCTTCCATCGGTACGATTTAGCCGACGAGTTGGTTAATTCGTACCATCGGGATTTAAATCGCATCTATGAAGCATTTCGCATGTAAACTGTTTATTTTAGGTATTAATACAAATTATTTACTGTCAGACATTTAAAGTGATCTGGTATAATCAAAAAATAGTTGGTCAATAGCAATGGTACGATTTAAACGACCAGGTATTTTTTTGAAATAACGAATATAAAAATATAACCATACAATTTGGCTATATCTGTGAACCACCCAATAAACCCATTTGTATTTTTATAGTTGAATACTATTTATTGCGCATTTTTAACATACCTTGTCTCGTTACACAATAACACTAAAGATTACATCAAGTCCGATAGAAATCATTTTACTGCTCTCTCACTTTCATGCTTAGTTATATGCTATTTTGGATTCAGGTTGATGGTGATACCAACGGAGCAGTATTTGGTGCCCCCGAGTGTAAATAAAAAGATAGTTTTTTAGGAAATCTCGCAGTGGTACGATTTAACAAACGGTACGATATCGTCGACTCTCCCCTATGTATCATACATAATTTATATAAGTAGCAAAACTCGTCAGTAATTATCATTAATAAAAGCCATGATATTAGTACACAGTTCAATCTATTCGTTTATCCAGTCAAAAAACACCAATCTCGCATCATATGTACGTAGATACTACCTAAAAGAAATTGATAATCAGTAATTTATTCTTCTTTACTTAAAAGAAATACCAAAACTACACATACGATTATGTATGATGCGTACGCGTACGTTTAATTCAATGTAAAATGTACTTACATTTTCCACTAAGGAAAGATGATATTTATTTTCCAAATAAGGTGTGTAATATTTACGTAACAGTTCGCAAATTAATTTATCACACTGAAAACGTAACGTTTTTGGAGATTTTAGGAAAAAAATTCTCATAAATCTGTATTTATCCATTGATGTTTATTGATAGTTTCACCAAATTCTATCAGACTTCGTTGAACGGTTAACGCTTAGTGAAAAATGCTCGATTTCCCGCCATTTTGTTTATCTGAACCTTTTAAAAATTGTAAGGCCAAACTGCATACAGCCATGGTTATAATCGATAGCGGAATCTAAATTCACATTCGAAATTCGAATTTTCTGAAACCTTGAACTCAATCTGTTACTTCGTAATATACTAGCTTTATTTATTCATATTATGTTTTATTTAATTTTTATTGCACAAAAGAAATCTTATCGTACAAAAGGCGGCCTTAATGCCATTAGGCATTCTCTACCAGTCAACTTTCTTTTTTATACCCCGCCGGTGGTAAACAAGCATGCGGCTTGCCTGATAGTAAGCAGTCACCGCAGTCTATAGATACTTGCAATTCTAAGGGAATCACATGCGAGTTGCCGACCCTAAAGATAGAATTTACAGTGGCAGTGACTCAAGGTTAAATTATCAGTAAAAATACCGATGGTCATTCGTCACTAACACGGTATATCCTCTGTGAGCCCTGGCTACCTTACTCACCACGAGGAACACAACACTACATTACAACATATTATGCAAATAACCTTAGGGCGAAACAGAAAATGCGTAGTTTTTATGATGTTGGGATATATCGAGGGCATAGCGGTGAAACCCGATAATCGTAGCAAATATGGAGATCTTATTTCAAAGAACAATTATATATATATTTAGATTTATCGGGGTTGACCGCTCAGCCCTCGATATGTACATACTTTAGAATAGTATTTGCCCGTGACTATCGACTAGACTAGACTTCTATAGACAGATCATGCAGATAATGCGTAGATGGTATGAATTCCTCGTTGTGTCCTCCTCCTCCACCAATTCGAAAGTAGTGTCCATCTCCATGACATATTTTATATATTTATATATAATTTATGTCATATTCAAGCGTCGATTGAGAAACCTTTTATTGGAAACCACACTGTATTCAGTTTAAGATTTTTTTGACATAACTGTGTGATTTAAGTATTTTGTTTATCAATAAGTAATCTAATGACGATCCCTTCGAGTGATATATGATATCTTGGAGTGTTTATTATTTACACTTTATAATGTTGATATATTATTTTAAATCGTTTTATTAATTTATTTCTTTTTGCGTTTGACATTGTACCTGTTATTTTAATTATAATTGTATTGTTTTATATGATGATTATGTTTAAAATACTTATAATTTTGAGTAAGGCAAATTATACTGTTATTTTAACATGAAATAAATGAATATGAATATAGACAGAGAGATAGATAGATATATTCCAATGACTTACTTAGTACATAAAGAGTGTTGTAGTTCCTTATTGATATAAAATGACGGACTTGTGAATAGGCGAACTTTCTTAAAGTGGCCGAAACCGGGGTGTCTACCCTACCTAGTAACGAGAAACCTATGTATGAGAGGTAACAAATTCGCTTTTTTTAACGTGTTGATCCGAATGATATTTTTTGGAAAAAATATATGTGGTAGAGTATTAAATGGTAAATCTTGCTATAAGATATCTTAATATAAATTATCGCTCCGTCTGTGACGGGCTTAATGCTCGTGGAGTGAAGGCCGTGGACGAAATAGAAATAATTAGAGAAACAAAACGGCTCAAGATAGAGAAAAGCCCGGGTCCTGATGGTCTACCGAACGAGACTATAAAAATAGCTGTTACCTTCCTCACGACCCCTCTAGCCAAACTGTTTAATAAAATAATTGACAGCTCTACAACACCTAAGCAATGGTCGGACCAAACATTATATTAATTTATAAAAAAGGAGATCCAAAAGACGTGGGAAACTATAGGCCGATCATTCTTCTTCCTACACTCTACAAGCTGTTTTCGTCGATCATTGAAAAAAGTTAACCGCAACACTAGAGGCACACCAACCGATCGCAAAGGCAGGTTTCCGTAAAGGCTGGTCAACAGTCGACCACATCCACTCTATAGAGCTACAAAAGGGTGTAACGAAATAAAAGTGTAAATTTCAAATAAAAAAATAATGATATTTTTGGTAGATATCAATATGTATTAGTATAAGTAAAATAAAAAGCTATCTTCAGCTAAGATAATGGTAGGTTTTTTTTATTTGAATACTTTTTTTACTCATGGTACAGCTTCTTTCGAACGCCTTCCATATCAGCCTTTACGGAGCTTTTTTTAAACTTTTCTGGCTGCAGCATTCTATTTCTTGCGGAAGTCGTCTATATTTTTGGCCGCTTTACCCGTCTTTCTTAAAATTCTCTTGACTTGAGCCTAATAATGCTCGATATTATGGATAAAAAGTATTATGGGCGCATGATCCAGAAGAAACTGAAAGTAAAATAAGACTTTGTTTTTTGGATTAAGTATAAATCGGTGTCAGTGCATTATAAATTATATTATTGTACGTACACTGAAAAAAAAAGACTTGAGGATATTCTCAACCCGAGACATTATATTTTCTTGTAAATATTTTCTCCTGACAAGTTATTATTTCCTTCATCAGAACTAAGATTCTCCACACAAAAAGGTCGCGTTTTCTTAATCTACAAAATACAAAAACGTATTGTTTCAAGAGCATATTCTTAAAAAAAGACGATATGGAGATTTTCATTTCAGTAATCTATAATATTTTGGTGCAATATAAATATTTATTTAAACAAGATTATTTATTTTTTTAGTTCAAAATAGATATCTTCACATAAACGCGATTTTAATTTTCACTAAAACCAATTTTTCTTTAAACGGAAGTATTTTCCTTTAGATAGATGAAATAACTGTTTTAAAATGAGATTTTAAATTATTAACACAAAGTGGTCTTAATTTTTGAAACAAAATAATTTAATTCTTAATTTAAGTAAATATTTTCTCGAGTTAAGATTTGTAATTTTTTAAACTAAGAAGTTTCAGTTGCCTATATTGTCTTACAACTAAACAACATTTTCTTCAACAAAGAGCGTGTACATTTCGTTTAACAACTAGATTTTTTTATTTTAATTATGTGGCTATTTCAGAATCAGATCTCCTTTTCCACATCAAATTAGACATGGCTTTCAGAAAAGACATTAAAATCTTGGTTAAATTGATTCAAATTCTTGATTCCAATCGCGCATATGTTAAGAGTGTCTTCTATGAAAAACTTCTGATTCTTTATTTAATTATATTCTGTTTCTTAAACTGATAGTTCTGTTCTTAAATTGGAAGGAACATGTCTTCACTAATTTAATCTGTACAATGTCGACTCAAGAAAAATTAGTTTTTTTATGTAAGAGTTCCATATTCTTGGCCAAAAAATATTGTGTAATATAAAAAAAATATTGTCTTAGTACTTTCTGAAAAAAAATATCAGTTTAAGTAAATAAATTGCTCCATAAAAGAGTTGCATTGTATTGACTCGTCAAAAATGAATCACTCGATAGTGATGTGACGTGATATTACTGGTATCGAATCTAAGCAAAGCCAGTACAGGCTTGGCTATTGAGCATACTTAAGAAAATAAATGAATAAAGAGACTAATATATATATTCCAAACGGTTTTACATCCATATATTGTTAGTAAGTCTTATACTATGTTAGTATAGTTACAATTATTAAGCCTATATTGTGCAATACTATACTTTAAACGCAAATTATTTTCAAAAAGATAGGTATTTTTTTGTTATGTAATTTTTTGCCGGGCAAATGAATGAGTAGGACGGCCTACTCAAACAAAAGGTCGAAAAAAAACATGACTGACTTTGACAGCTAACTTTTAAATTTTTCTTACTAATTTATGTAACCAAACTCAAATTGCATTCAGACGCTTAAACTATGCAAATATCACGTCGGGTGTTCAAAAAAAATGAGATCTAAAAAATAATTCGATATAAAAATATGATATTTGTAGATTTTGGGTTCACATAACGTAAACAGGAAAAAATATAAACTGCATACCTCTGAGAAACTTAATGTTCCCAATTGCTTAAAGTTGACGAATTGGCACCGACTACAGAAATAACAATACCTACATTATTGTTAAATAAGACACTAAGGTCACATGCATATTGAGCTAATATAAATATCTAAGCGTCACCCAGGAAACACTACACTACACTAGTTTTGGATCCGTGGTCTTCTTCGTTAGTTCATTAAATACTACTTTCTGGATCCAAATGCTTGGTATGTTGTTGAAAATACTAAAATCCCTATATTTTTTCCTTGGCTTTTGAGAACTTCCCTCAATTCCTCACAGATACCATCATTATCAATTTGTTACCAACGGGACCAATCTAGAAGCATTATGCTTTGAAACGAAGAAAGAATATTCCAAATCGGTTTTTAAATGACGGAGTAATCGCGTAACATGCTTTAAAAAACAGTCGATTTGAGGAACTCCTCCTTTTTTTGAAGCAGGTTAATAGAATACAATGATACATGTGACATTTGTACACATTAATTTATTTATTTACTAGAAGGCGCCCGCAACTTTATTCGCGGAGGAGAAAAAGTCATACCCCTCAATTTAAGGTCTAGTTACTAGGTCAAGTAGGTGCAGTCAAGCCCCTTCATATATCATTTGAAGGGGCTTGATCTGCACATTTTTGAACATTTATTTAAGGAAAATTAAAAAAAACACCGTTCCTCGTCTTTATCTCCGAAGTTTACCAATCGAAAATTTTGAAATTTTCACAATTTGTAGATATAAACATAAATATTACACGAAAATTATAACCATGTATTTAGCTAGCTATATATTTTTCTTCATTTTCAAAAAACCTATTTGAACAACTCGGTTGCGTTAAGTTTGCACCTCATTTATATGCAATACTATAGATATCAGGTGCAAACCTAACCCAACCAGAACCGGGTAATATAATAATGGTAAGTGAAAGTTTGTACGGAACCCTCGGTGCGCGAGTTCGAGTCGCACTTAACCGGTTTTTACTTAGCAGGACGGTATTTTCTTTAGCATAGTCGGGTAACAAGTATCCTATAACCATCAGGAGATACCCAGCTACCCGTATACCAAAAATAGTCGAAATCCGTTACGCTGATTTAGTGAGATGAAGCCACAACGACACGTACGAACATACAAACATTGCATTTTTACAACTTTATAATAGTACTAGCTCTTGCCCGCGACTTCGTCCGCCTTAAATTCGTTTATCGCGGATAAGAGTATTTTTCCGGGATAAAAAGTAGCCTATGTCCATCCCCTGGGCTCAACTACCTCCATACCAAATTTCATTCCTATCGGTTCAGCGGTTTAAGCGTGAAGAGGTAAAGGTAACAGACAGACAGACAGACACACTTTCACATTTATAATATTAGTAATAATAGTAATAAAGTATGGATATGGATAGATATACTAGAAGGCACGAGCAACTTCGTTCGCGGAGGAGAAAAAGTCATAACCCTTCGTTTTTTCTTCAGCGTAGTCGGGTAAAAAGTATCCTATAACCATCTGGAGATACCCAGGTACCCGTGTACCAAAAATAGTTGAAATCTGTTGCGTGATAAAGCCACAACGACACACACATACATATGAAAAATCCAAAAAAAAATTTTTTCTTTTTAGTGACCTCCAAATAGTCCGTAACAATAATTTTCTTGAAAATATCTTCAATGTACAGACATTTCATTTTTACAACTTTATAAAAGTATATACATGATATTTTACCGATATTATTGATTAAGTTTAATATGCATGGTACACCACTATTGTATCGAGTGCGAGTTGATTTTGTATCTATGCTACGCGAGGCCACGCCACGGGCAGACGGGCATGTTCTGTTTGTGTCGACGCGTGACGGACGACGGACGGTGCAGCATTGCTTTAATTGTACTCTATGCTTGCCGGTCAACTCAAGCCTCAAATAAATACTACGTGTTTAAATATTCAAGCGCTAAATGGAACAAGAAATGAAAGAAATACTTAAGACGTGGAGCTTACCCGAGGAGGTAATAGAAGCATTTGAAAGTAAGTACCTAACGGTAATTTTGGGCTCAAGTCTGCATCTAGGTATTTGTTAATTCCTACGCATGCTAATATTAAAGCTAAAAAGTGGTGGCAGCAGTTTCTTCTGATTAATACCTACCTAATAACAAATTTTACTTGTTTCTAAATGCATCAAATAACTAACTCAGGCCGGGCCGTCCATGGCGTCCATTTTGTCAGCACGTTTTCAGATTGTATTTTTTACTGTTCTGTACTGTTAACAGGAAATGCTATAGATGAATCCCATCTTCCTCATCTCGGCGAAGAACAGCTTAAGGAATTATGCCCGATTATGGGCATTAGAATTAATTTGAAACATAAAATTGCTGAATATATAGAATCGAAGGTTATAATTAAAACATAATATTCTTTATAGTAGACATTTAATTTTGTTACTTATTGTGAAGAATGAAAATAGTTTCATTACTTAGATAGTAAATGCTCAGGAAAAGAAAGATAGACATTAAATTACGTATAATCTATTGAGGCCACAAAAAAAAACATGCCAAAGCCAACTTCACGCGTTACAAATAGAAACAAACCAGTTGTCTGATTTGTCAAAACCATGCCAAAAAACGGCTTCACTAGATTGTTGGTAACATCATGTCTATCTTTTTTATCTTGGTTTGAGAGTAAATGTTTTGCTTATGTATGAGAAGTCAGAATCTTAGTGTGTGCTGGTATAGCCTAGTAATATTCTAAATTAAACATTAGTCTAATTTTTAATTTGATACAGTAAATGACAATTGGTTTTAACAGAAACAACTAAAAACAAATTTCCTTTTAATCAGAATCAATTGAAACTAACATTGTCGAGTTAGTGTATTAATGTGAAAATAAGACTGTTCTTTTAACATAGTATCAATATAAAAAAAAAAAAAAACATTTTATTCTAGGCACCTACAGAAGCTGCTTTGACTGATGCTGCTAGCAGTGTAGGTGAAGTTCCAGAAATTAGTGTTGTGGGACTTGTGGGTGATGTTTCATTTTCACTCACGGATATTTTCCCCAATCAGAGTACATTTGGGGATTTTGATTTAAACACGTTGCTTACAACTACGCCCTGCGGCAAAAGTATATTGCAGTACTATACTGTTAATGGGTGCCTGGACACAAAGAGAAGGAACCGGCTGACTGATACTATTATTAGGCACGTATATACACACATAGTGAACCAGTGAGTATACTGATCTCAATATTATATATATATATATATATAATATCATTGTAAATCTCAGGTTTAGTTTTGAGTGGTGGTTTTAAATCTCATTCTTTGTTTTGTAGTAAATTAACATATGAAGATTATAATATAATCGCAGGAAAAATCATAACACTGTTTCCGAGGGAAACGGCAGCAACATATTTTATAAAACCAATTAAAAAAAGTGACTCCCATACTGGTAAATCAGTGGCCGCCAGAGGAAAATTAATTGACAAAGTAAGAAATATCCTTTTTGAATCTGGGGAACGCAAGCGGAAGACCAATGACACAATTGCAGAAGAGCCTAATAATAATAAGAAGCCATCACTGAGTACATCACAGCCCGGTAAGTATTTAGTATTTTTAGAACTCTTCTAGACCAAATTTAAATAGGCACATCTTTATTGTCACTGGTATATAAAGGGAGCTCTTGTATTTTTTTAATGATCGCTCTGATATTTATTATTATGATTTGCCCCAGCCTAGTCTTCCCTACCACTGAACTTGAGTTTCGTTGATGTTTATTGTGTATAGTATGAGTATATTATAAATTGTTGTCTTAAACACATATAGTCTTATCATAAGCCAATTTAAAAACTAGGTCAGTTTGAGTTTTAAAATTGTTTATTTATAAAAGTAAAAATATTTTATTAGAATTGCATAGAGAAGATATTGAGTGGTTGTGCACCCACAACGAACCATGGCCAGAGGTTCTTGAAAAGTGGAGAGCAACTGCTGAGGCACGCCATGCTCAGGAGTACAAAAACATTGAGGATATGGTTGCCCAATGGAGTATCTTAAATAATTCAAGCGCAGTGGAACTGGTAAGTTTCTAATTTATAAAATAAAACCTTGCTGTGTGTAGTACTTCGAGAGGAAACATCAGTAAATCTTTCGGTGACATAAGTCAGGCAAAATCAAAATTAATAAAAATCAATGTCGCAAAGAGTCACATGAATACCTTCACTGTAAAATCATTATAGTTACTTTTAAAAACCAGCCAAGTGCGTGTCGGGTAAAAGTGGAGTATTTACCATGTATATTTGTTTTTCGGAGTTGCCGATATTTCGGCGCGCCATTTTCGAGATTATTTTTAAAACGTTTAACTGTAACATCCCCTGATATTTTTTAATAACTTATTTTTTTTTTACTAGCTGTGCCAGCGACTCCGTCCGCGTTGTATCGTTTGTTGAACTCTTGTGTTTTATTTGAACTGTAGGTTCCTGTACTGATGCTTATTAATTAATAAATAGACCTACTAGTTTGTGAACGTCGACGTCAAGGTGAATCAGCATAGGGCCGATTCAAACAGGAATTTAAAACTTTATTTATATACTTAAAAGACAAGTATTGCTTGTCTTTTAAGGCGACCGCGCTAACTTTTCGAGATTTTCAAGCGATACTGGTCTTTTAAGTATGTAGATAAAGTTTAAAATTATTTTACACTGAAAGAGCTCGCCGCGCCGCTGCCGGCCCTAAGTATTGCCTCCAATATCGAACAGTTGCTTCAAGTCGGGATTTCAATTTTCTCGTGACAACTTCAAAGGCGAGCTCGTCGGACAATTAACAAATAGGTAGACAAATGAGGGAGACACACTATTCTTATAAGCATTTGGTGTTGGGCATGAAATACTTTTGTGTTGTGTTGTGTTATGTTTATGTTATATTGTGTTATGTTATGTGTCGGTTCGGGTAGGTGAAGGGCACTACACATTAACAGCTCGTCGGACAATAAGGGCCTATCAGATATCCTATTAGACCACAGCGCTTCCTGGCTTCATATGGATGTTCGGCTTGCAATCTCAAAGTGTATTTATAAGTTTCGTGGGATACGCTAAATGTTTGATTTGTTTTTAGATTGAAGAGGATTTTAAATTCTTGTACCCGGAGAAGACAGAAATTTTTTCCAAAAATTGGCATACCTTCTTTAATAAACTGACGACTCTCAAGAAAACTGACATATGTGCTGACACCGACAAAGAGAACTTATTTGCGTCATTAAACTATATGAGCCTAGAAGGTAAGGTATCCCATGTGCAAATGTATTAGCCGGAGAGCTATAGCCACAGAAAAACAGACGAAACGCCATTACTAAGCTCTATTATCATTAATCGTTGATAATTTAGGACTTTTTTATAAAAAAAATACAATTTTTTAGCTGTCACCATCAGTGACTTTTGTCTGTCAGAAGAAAATATTACAGCCATTTCAAAGGGACTCACCCGCACCAATGAATAGCTGCCAGGTGCCCTGATGATCTATTTAATTATAATTTGTATGGCTACAACTAGAGGGATTTCGTTGCTCTACAAATTGCTACAGTTTTTCTTAAAGAACTAGCTTTAGACCATACGTGTTTGAATTCTGTTTGTTCTTAAAATATGATGAACTGTTATTATCTTATTTTCCAGACGACAAAATCCCATCACAACTCAAATTGCTAGTGCAGTTAGTGCCACCTAAAGGAAGACACAACAAATATGCTAAAATTTCCGTAGAAGAATGCCTGGAGAGTATAATAATAACAGTCGAGGTAAATACCTGAAATATATTCCTGTTTAATTGACTTAATCGTATAAGTTTGTTGCATCTACACGGCTAGCACAAGAGCGCGTGCGAGCTGTGTAACGCGAGAGATAAACTACGCATCTTTTTTTAGACCAAACGGTAAGAAAAATACGGGTAGTTTATCTCGTGCGCGACACGACTCTCGCGCGCTTATGTGCTAGCCGTTGCTGATGTGCTCGACTGGACTGTATCTGAACTCTATATACGTACTGTACGGGTTGGGGCAGCCGTAATAATTATAAATAGTATGATTTTTTGCGTTTGAAATAAATAAAAAGATAACAACTTGTGTTTAGTGTTATACAATTTTATTTTGAAATTGTTATCAGATACCAAGTCAGAAAAACTGATTCTTGTATCACTTATCCGGAATTACCCTGTATAAAGAATACTACAAATCCGACTCAATCAATGCAAGCTTGGCTACACTGAAGTATTATATTTAATGTATTTTCTTTGTTTTTAGAATCCAGCAGATATAAGTAAGACGGTGATCGATCAAAAAGAAAAAGCTCTGAAAAGAAAACAGCCTGTCCAGCCCTATTTGATAATACTAGGGAACCTTCAAAACATTCGGCAGTTGTACCTGGTTGGCGATAAAATAAGATATACATTTAGTTCCACACAAAGGAGCTTGTGACTTATTGTTTAAATGTTATCATGTTTTTAACGCTAAGTACCCCAAAGCAGGTGACCACATTTTACTTATCATACAGCGCTGTGTGTATGAAATTGTAACAAAATATGATAACGTTGTGCCATATATAGCAGATATATTAAACCTAAAATAATTTTAAAACCATAAAGTGAGGTTTGTGCAGTAGTACACACAGCACAGTGCGTTTAGCATTTTTTTGTGGTCAACAGTAGTAGTAGCATTAACTATGAAGTGTTGTAAGTGTGGTAAAGTTTTTGATGATTTTAAGAAGTATTCATTTCATTTAAAATTCTTACATGGCTTATCTGACTATTTTTCTTGCCCTGAAATTAATTGTAATAGAGTGTATCACAAAAAGCATTCTCTAAAAAAGCACATACAACTTGTCCATAGAACCAATAATTCTACTACTGCCGAAATAGTACAAAATACTGTGAATATAAGTGAACAACCTTTATTGCATGATAATGATAACATTCCAAACATTAACAAAGTCTGTAGTCGTAACATTGAAAATGTGGATTCAGACAAACCGGGTGGCTCTGTAGAACATAAGTTTCAAAATGACCTAAAGTGTTATGTTGACTCCTTTACTTCCAAATTATATAACAGACTTAATTTGTCAAGATTGTGTACACAAGAAATTATTAATTCTGTTAAAAAGTTGTTATCAGATATTAGTCTTCTTATCAAAGAAACTAATGCTAATTTGCATGATGCAGTTGTTGATTCTCTGAGTTCATGTTTTTTACACATAGACACTGAATATAAAAGGCTCCAGTATTTTGAAAATAGTAAAAAATATGTAAAACCAATATTGTCTGTAATTGGGACAATGCAGGACAAAGCCAAGATAGATAATGATGTAATAATGTCATTAAAAGATAAATTTATTTGTACTGTGCCACTAAGTCAAAGTCTGAAATTATTTTTAGAGATTCCGGGTGTTTTCAATATAATACATGCCTATCAAACTAATCTTAATGAAGAACATGGTATACTTAGAAACTTTGTGCAGGGTAAAATATGGAATGAGCTATACGGAAATGATAGTGACTTCTACATCCCTTTAATCCTATCTTTTGATGACTTAGAGACCGGTAATCCTCTTGGGAGTCATGCAGGTCATAATAAACTTGGGGCTGTCTATGCATCAATAGCTTCAATTCCACCAGAATATTCAAGTCGACTTCAAAATATATTTTTGGTAATGCTTTTCTACAGTACCGATCGCGTTAGATATGGTAATGAAGCGGTGTTTAGTACCTTGATTGAAGAATTTAATTTTCTCAATGAACATGGTATTTGTATTAATGTTAATGAAGGTACAATAAGAGTAAAATTCTCATTAGCAGTTGTTGCCGGAGACAACTTAGGAGTTCATAGTTTATTAGGATTTAATGAAAGTTTTTCATCAACCAACTACTGTAGATTTTGTTTGTCAACTAAACTGCAATGTCAGTACCAAGTTTCTTGTGATGAGAGCACAATAAGAATGGTAAATAATTATGATGAAGACTTGCTTCAAAGGAAGGGAATAAAAGAAAAATGTATTTGGAATAATGTTAAAAATTATCATGTCTATAACAATTTATATTGTGATGTAATGCATGATATAACTGAAGGCGTTCATCGGTATGGCATGGCTTTAGTCATAAATAACTTAATAAACTCTAACATTTTCAGCCTAGATCGTCTAAATGAAAGAATCAAATTCTTTGATTTTAAATCGAGTAACACTCCACCTCATGTAACAAAGAATCACTTACTACAGGGTTCTATAATATTTTCTGCATCGGAAATGTTGTGTTTCGTCAGAAATTTTCAGTTTCTTGTTGGTGATCTCGTACCACGTGAAAATGAAACGTGGTGTTATTATTTATGTATGCTAGAGTTAACAAATATAGTTTTATCACAAACTTTTACTAAAGAATTGTTAATGCACTTGAATAGTGTTATAACTGAGCACCATGAAATGTACTTAGAATTGTCAGGAAACCATCTTAAACCCAAGCATCACTTTCTGGTACATTATCCTAAAGTTATCGAAAAAGTCGGTCCTTTGATATTAATTAGTGCCTTTAAATACGAAGCCAAACATTTAGATTTGAAACGTGTCTCTAACGCTATAAATACACAACGAAATGTACCTTTATCATTAGCAATAAAGTGTCAGTTGCAATCATGTTATAGATTTCTAACTGATGAAGGGCTGCCTGATTGTATTCAACATGGTAAAGTCAAGGAAAAGCACTCCGTTCCTGAATTAGAAGGAGACTTACCGTGTGTTAATGTTAAATGGATAAGTATCAATGGTATCAAATATTCAATCGGGGATTGTCTAATGTGTGATTATGAGGACGCTATACCTCATTTCTGTAAGATTAACAAGATAATTATGGTAATTGACAATATTTCCCAATTCTATTTTTATTGTTCGAGTTTTGATACTGAATCATTTGATACACATTTTAAATCTTTTATAGTCAAGGAAGGAAATACATTCCAACTATTAAGTTTAGGACAATGTTTTAGTATTTTACCTAAACATGTTCGAGTCATTGCGGGACGCAATTATATATTTTGTACTGAATAGGATGGTTTTGGGTTATTCCAACCTGTTACCACTAATTTGTTCCCACTGGTATTTTTCTCCCCAAGAAAACTCTCAGTCAAAAAAATAACTAGTAGTTTTTATTCCTAGCTGATACCATAGTCCGTAAGGCCACTCCCAATACACCTACGTCTCATAACATGACAACACGATGAAATATATGGCAGCAGGTCGACAAGTTTGGGCTCGTGTGCATGTCTCATAGGTAATGTTGTACACGACGTAAATATACCTACCCATAAAATTTTTACCGGAAGGATTTCCTAACTTTCGGCTAATTTTAGGTGCGATAATCATCAGAACTTTCTCGACATGCTGCCCTGCATTTTATCGTGTTGTTATGAGACGTTAGGTGTATTGGGAGCGGGCTTACGGACTGCCAGTGAGAACAAGCCTAAGCCTTCGCCACATAGGCGTGCGACCGCTGCGCGGCGTGACTTGAGCCGAGTGCGTTGAAACAGCGACACGCTTACTTAATTTACTCGCAGTAAATAACGCAAAATAAATTGACATTAATAAGTAATTTTCGTTTTATTTCTACAACTCCATATACAATTTTACATTTACTACAATTCTCCATATAAATTTTACTAACCTAGTTAGATTTTCAGAATTCCTTGTCCTGCATCAAACAGAAGTTGTTTCCTGACAAGTATTCAATAACGTGTAAGTACTTATAAAATATATTGTCTTAAAGTAACAAACTTGTATGCTGCTTCTGTGAATTTTATGTTTTATCTAAGAAAATGTATGTTTCGTGCCACAACGGCGGTCATCACACCGATGCGGTTACCAGATGCGGCAACGGTGTGCGAGGGAGACAGCGCTATAAACGTACAATTGCGTCTCGCTCGCACACCTGTGCCGCATCCGGCAATCGCATCGGAGTAATAATCGCCATACTGGGCACAAAATATGATTATTTGCCTTAAGATTAAATTTTCTTGGATATATCATAAAATTCTCGGAATGAGCATACACGTTTCTCACGTTAAGATAATATATTTTATAAGTAAATAAATCACTCTCTTAAATAAAGATAATGGTAGACAAAACTAAGATACGACTTGTTTGAATTAAGACACTGAGTATCTCAAGTAAAGACATTGTTTTGCTTTGGTCAAAGTTACCCTTAATTTTAATCTGAGAAATCGTTATCTTAGTTTAATATAGTAAAATTCTTGGACTAAGGACATATGACTATTTGCTTTAAGATTAAATAATTCTCAGAATGAGCATACACGTTTCTCACGTTAAGATAATATATTTTATAAGTAAATAAATCACTCTCTTAAATAAAGATAATGCTACACAAAACTAAGATACGACTTCTTTGAATTAAGACACTTAGTATCTCAAGAAAAGACATTGTTTTGCTTTGGTTAAAGTTACACATAATTTTAATCTGAGAAATCGTTATCTTATTTTAATTTAGTAAAATTCTTGGACTAAGTATCTTCCATTATTACAATAAGATTGTTTTCTTTGGAACGATAGTGTCTACTGTTCAAACGAAGGTGACCAAAACCCCTGATCAAGAGAATCGTATTCTTGAAGTGATAATCTGCATTCTCTTGGATGGACATGGTACAATTTTGATTAAAGATGAATATTTATTTTGAGTCAAGAATCTTTTAAGTTCAATTAAATCGATTGACATTACCCAAAGAGAATTATATTCTTGACTTAAGAAAACCGCGGTCTTCAAATAACGTAACATTTCTTGATATGACGAAATCAGATTTTCAAATAAGAATATATCCTGTTTCCGACTGAGACAATAGAGTTTATTTACAGAATACAAATACATAGAATCAGATTAAGAGTAAATTTTAGTTGTATTAAATTAATATTATCTTAAGCAAAAGAAAACTAAAAAATCTGTGTTTAAGAACATTATTCGATTGAATATATTTAATTTTTTATTTGCTTGGATGGAAGAATATTGCTTTAGTTGAAGAAGTATTTTTTTTCCGTGTAAGATTATACCATACTCGTAAATTCAGTCGGGTTGCGTAAAATACTGATTTAATAAACACTATGATTTTATTATCAGATCTATCATTGTCCACCAATGTTACAAGAAAATCAAATAAAACATTGAGTATTGACGCGAAAATTTTAATAGATGATCTAGTTTCTTTTGTTTTAACGTTTTTTTTATACCAATTAAATATTCAATAACTAATGCAATCTGTTTTATTCACTTTCCAAATGTCAGTAGTGATATATAATATAACATAAAGAGATCTACAGCGATTGTTTGTGCCATAGCCATTTGAACGCGCCTGCATAAATGAAAATGCAATGTTCACTTTGACATTTCAAGTTATGTAGGCGTTATATTTGATGCTGATAAAGATAAAAGTATATCGTATATTATTTAATAATATTTAGCTTATTGTATCCAAAATCTCACGAATAACAATCGATTTCGATTTCCTTAATTATACAAAAAAAATTTTTTTTTTTTTTGAACATTAATTTCCATAAATATTATAAGCAAATAATTATAAAGAAAATACTTTTCAGAACGTCCAGTAAAAATATTAAAGTTAATTGGCTTATGGTTTCGAAATTAAGTATATCATAAATACTAAGAGTCGTGACGCATGTCCACGCGTTTCTGTGAAGCCAACCCATAGTGCGGCATCGGCATGACGGAATTCCACGTTCGTAAATACTAACATATATTTTTCAACGCACTTACCCGCAGACATTACTTTCTTTACTCATTGTAAACAATTCGCGTCACCGTCGGAATTATAATTTTAGCAATTTTACTTAACTTTTCAGAATACGAAAAAATATAATCCAATAACGAGCGCTAAACATACATGAAACACCACGTGCCACCAAGTGCTAGACCACTCGTTATCTTGATGCTAAGATTAAATTTATGGAAAATCGTATCGTGAAAATAACAAATTGTCCAGAAGATAAAATAATCGAGTCAAAGCGTTTGGAAATGTCACAGAACTATATCAAGATAGAAGCAAAGAGTTCGTCGATTTATATGAGAACCGAGCGTGTAACATTTTGCGTAGGTACTTTGACGCCACGAATGTAATTTTGTGATGGGAAGGAAACATAAGCCGTGCGAAAACAATTCAAAAGCAACGATTCACAGATCGATTAGAACACGGCACGGATTTTATACACAGCTACCCCAACCACACCGCGCCGCGGCCCCACTGCTGTCAGTCACAAACAACAACAGTCGGATAACAACAATAGAAGCGGGAGGTTGCGTGCGCGCTGCGCGGCGAAGTCCAAAACATCGGACCACTGAAATATTTTTCTCTATGTTTTTGTGCATCGGATGTTCGTCTTGATTGTGAAAAGAAGTACTTAAATATATACCTTTATCTGTGTGATGACTAACAATTTACTCTCGAGATAATCTCGAGTCAGGGAGGCTGCATCGAAGAAGCCAAATGACGCATGGCTATGGCTCGGGCTGCAATGGAGAAGCTCAAGAAAATATGGAGAAACCGAAACAACTAAGGCAACAAAGATCAGGCTCGCAAGAACATTAGTTTTCTTGCCATTTTCTTGTACGCTGCTGACACATGGACTTTGTGGCAGACCGAAACCAAAAAGGTAGACAACCTAGATATGTGGTGCTGGAGGAAAATGCTTGGGGTTCCACACAATCGCCTCCATCCTTGAAGAACTGGGCATCAAAGAACGTCTGTCTAGTATGATGCAAAGGCGAATCCTCAAATATTTCAGTCACGTGAATTAGCGCGGAAATGAGTCCATAGAACGCCTCGTCGTGCAAGGGAAGGTGGAGGGAAAAAGGCCGCGGAGAAAATTGCCAATGCGATGGACAGACCGAATAAAGGTGGCTGTTGGTGGGCCGCTACATGAGTACATCCTGATGACTGCAAGCAAGCAGAGGAGGCGGGAAGTGGTGCAACGAGTCCTATCAGCTGCCGAAGGTGTTTCCTGATAAACACGACCACTCTGGCAAGAGTTCAGAGACAAAGAAGATCCCAGTTGTGAGAAACGACTCCTAACCTAATTATATTTTCAATTAATATAAAATAAAAACCCAATACGAGGGCTGCTATTTATATATCCGGAAACCGGGATTACAATCTTCTTAAATAGCATATTTGACCGCCATGGTAAAATTTGAACTTTTTTAAGTATATAAGGTATATTTTTTCTTCCTTATTAACGCTCGTGTTTTGTTTTTGACGGGTTTTAAATGTCATCTCGCAGCAAGAATGGAACTCACTCGTGAAAATATTCGTGCTATGATTTATTATGATTTTCGGCGTGGTTTAACGCAACAACAGTGCATAGATCAACTAACTTCAACTTTTGGTGATGAAGCCCCATCTAAAACTACTGTGTATCACTGGTTTAGTGAGTTCAATCGTGGACGTAGTATGCTTACGGACGAAGTTAAGGCAGGTCGCCCGAAATCGGTCGTTGTACAACAAAATATCGAGGCTGTGCGAAAACTTATAATGGACGACCGACATGTTACGTACCGCGAGATAGAGGCGACTCTGGGTATTTCTATGACCAGCATTAATAGCATATTACATAATTATTTGGCTGTAAAAAAAATTTGTTCGCGTTGGATACCCCACAACTTAACAAATGAGCAAAAACATGCTCGCGTCGAATGGTGCAATAAAATGTTAAAAAAATATAACCGTGGTGACTCAAAAGCCGTTTATAACATCTATACAGGTGACGAATCCTGGATCTATGCATACGATCCCGAAACGAAGCAACAATCAACGGTATGGGTGTTTCAAAATGAGCCGAACCCTACGAAAGTTACTCGTGCAAAAAGTACATTGAAACAAATGGTGGCCTGCTTCTTCGGTATTAATGGCCATGTAGCTACAGTGCCACTAGAAAACCGTAGAACGGTTAATTCAGAGTGGTACACGACCATTTGCTTACCGGAAGTATTTGAACAAATTCGTAAAACTAACCAGCGACGAAGAATCATTCTTCATCATGACAATGCCAGCTGTCATACGTCACGCGAAACAACTCTATTTTTGGAGGGTCAAAATGTGGAATTAACGGGTCATCCGCCGTACAGCCCTGACTTGGCACCCAACGATTTTTATTTATTTCCAAATATAAAGAATAAATTACGCGGTCAACGATTTTCGACCGCTGAAGATGCTGTCGACGCATTCAAACAACACGTTATGGAGGTACCTCAGGCGGAGTGGCAGAAGTGCTTTAAAAATTGGTTCACGCGAATGCAAAAGTGCATAGATCATCAAGGGGAATACTTTGAAAAACAATAAAACTATTTTCAGCCGTGTACGTTTGTTTGTTTTTTTGTTTCCGGATATATAAGTAGCAACCCTCGTACACTCCGACTTTCTGTTTGCCTTCGTCTTGGGCTCCCGGTTTGCGCCCCTCACCGACGCCCCTGCGGCAAAGAAGTAGACAGGCTGGGTCATCACCGACTTTCCTGCCAGAGCAGTGCGGGCCGCTTCTCAAGACACGCTGCTCTAAACGACATCATCCGCCGGTCTCTCGCGTCAGTCCAAGTGCCGGCCCTATTAGAGCCGACCGGCATCTCAAGAAACGATGGGAAGAAACCGGACGGAATGTCCTTGATTCCGTGGAGTAAGGGACGGGTGCTAGTGTGGGACGCAACCTGTGTAGACACACTGGCCCCGTCACACCTCCACTGGTCGACGATTAGTGCTGGAGCAGCGGCAGAAGCGGCCGAATGTCTTAAAAGAAATAAATACAGTTGTCTTGGCGCTGAGTACAATTTTGTTCCTTTTGGCGTAAAGACCCTGGGTCAGTGGGGACCGAACGCATTAAGCCTCTTCAAAGACGTTTCGAAGAGGGTTACAGAAGTCACTGGCGGCCGGAGAGCTGGCGGTTTCCCCGCTCAAAGAATCAGTCTGGCGATTCAGCGAGGAAACGTCGCCAGCATCTTCGGTACAATGCCGCAGGGGCCATTTTTAGATTGAATTTAAATTTATTTTGTTTTAGTTTAATTATATTTTTAGGTTAAGTTTTATTGGTTTTGTTTAAGTTTAGTTTTACTGCAATCGATTTGGTCTATTAAGTTTATGTAAGTATTAAAATATCTAATACGTGTATCTTAAAAAAAAAAAACTTGAGCAAACATATGTGAGTTTTTGGGAAAAGGTCCCACTTTGTCGATATGGAGTTATGAGTAGTTCCTAATACTACAGATCATACGCTATCCTTTGGTGAAAGATATATGTCTCTAGGTGCTATAGTTATTTTTTTTAAATTCTTCAAAATTTCAAGTGCAAAAGCGACAGTTGAGAAAACGTTGGTTAAAGCTTGGGACGGCAAAAACACACTTTTACTTTGAAGTTATGGAGTGGTTAGTATCAAATGAATTGGCATACTTTAAGGATTTCAAATTAGTCAAAATCATGTATATAACATTAGTACATTGTATGTTACGGAGGCTTGAACATAAAAAGAGAACGAAAATATGTCAATCCTGAATATGGGTTTATTTTCTATATTTATAACATGACATGCAAATTTATCATTAAAGTTTTATTTATAAATGTATTCTCATGCTAAAAAAGACAGAAATAATTCTATAGATCCCTTTAGTTAGTTATTATTTCAAAAAGTTAAGAAAAACATAATTGAAAAGTACAGCATAAAAAAATACAAATGACAAGTGTATTTTAATATATAACATAAGATTACTTAAAAAACACACTTCTCAAGCATAAAAAGTATTAATATCAAATTGTAAGAACTTTTTTATGCATTATAAAGTTAAGTGATTTTCTATAGGTAGCGTCGCACTTCGTCGATTTATTAAACTTTAGTGCTTGTTCAGAGAAAAGTATGTGTTAATCTAATAGTCATTGATACTAATGTCGTTTGTTTGATCTTTTTTTACGGAATTTGAACGGAATTTATTTCCAACTCAAGTTTAGTGTCCCACTTTGACGGTTTGGTTTCGTTCGTATGGACATACGCTAAAAAAATACTAAAGGTATAAAATCAGCTTTTAAAAACATAGGTGTAATGTTTTTCGAGTTAGTATTTATATAAATGTTATTTTATATCTATAGGTTATTTATATTTCTAACACTTTAGGGTGTACAATTTGCTTAGAATACGCCTGGTTGTTAGAACGATTAGTGAACTCTTACCTGGAATGTAGACCTATTTGTTGAACAATATATTTACTCATTCCGTATATTTCTGAGGTTCAGGTACTTGTACTACATAGCCTATTACCGTTAATTGTTCTAATTAGCCAGCTGTTTGTCGGTAAAGTAATATATCTAATGATATTTAGTCCTGGAAATACACTCGCAGTCCATACCCGTGTCGACCTAATCACGGCTAGTGTACGGATAACTCTCACTGTTCTGCACGCCCCTATCCCTAATATAAACTCTAAAAGCAACATATTTTTCGAATATTCTTAAATAAAATTAGAATCTTTAATACTTAACCAATCTCATACAGTTTGACAACTACGGAGTGCGTTGGGTTGTCACACCAAGTCATTTTGACATAACCTGTCACGTCAAGCTATATTTTCTTTCACTTAAAAATACCTTTCACATTTCTATTTCACATTCATTGTTGTTTCTTGTTTTCTTTTAACTCATTGTACTCTCACATACTGCTATACTTAAAATCTAAAAATATAAAATCACTCAAATACCTCAATAGTTTTGTAAGCCAAGCATTATCAAAACGCCGTAGCGAGAGCGTTCCGAAAAACTTTCACTTTCAAATCTCCATTAAACTTTTTTTTTGGCAGAAGTATTTATTTAATCTTTTTATCCAGGAATTTTGGCAGTGTTGTATATTAAATACACAGTAACGTTTTGGAAGGTTTTCGGTGAACCGTTTGCTTTTAGGTGCATTTTGGTTCCGATTAGGTGTTGCTGGAGTGTGAATCTGTGTCACTTTGATCGACGTTTTTTTTAATTTCGAACGTGGTTTTTGTTTTTTTTTCGTCCGGAGGGATTTTGCTGTTTCATTCCTTTTTGCATTCTGACATCGGTGTCTACACTACGTTTTTGGAAAAAGTCGAGATGTGTTTTTTGTATTTAGAGTTCTTCAATTAACGTGATTGGTGGTGAGCCCACAACACGTTATACCAATTTCCTTTTTTTTGTTATAGAAATGGAGCCATTACAAGTTGGCTGATGACACCCCTAAAGTAGCCATATTTCTTTAAATCAAGCTAAGGTGAGCAGTGTTTTTCACTCATCCTCAGGCTCTATGAGTTGTCAATGTTCTTCGTTCTTCTTTAACCGGGATTTTCAACCGTTTTCAGCCACAACTACCACTACCATTTTGTTTCCACATCGTGCTAATTGAACATAATTTCGGGATGTACCTGCAACATCAGCTCGCATAGCCGCTTAATATACCCCACATCGTTGGTAAGCTAATTCTTTATGTTAACTTAATAGTAGGAAAATTCTACCTGACATTTATTGTGAATTGAAATTTACTATGATTTTTTTGTGATCATAGGGTCCGGAGGCTTAGGCCTCAAACTCAGGGGTTCTCTGCAAGACCTGAATCACGTCCATCGGCCTGTGAGCGAGTACATGGCGTGAAACGTGTTCCCGCTCACCGTGCGTCTGTCCGGGATATGGTGACGTGGGTCTTGGTTGGAGAATTTGCTGGCTAGGTGCCGCTGTCTGTTTCACGGTGACCATGGTGTATTGACACCTTACCTAAGGTACTCTAATTCCATTTTAAAAGTTAATTAAGTCAGAATACGACATTAGAACATCCATCTTGAACACAAGTACCCTCGATAGTATGAATTAAGTGCACATCATCGGAATTGGATTATAGCTACTAGTGTAAACTGAACCCTTGTATTTAGATATAGGAGAGGTGTAATTAAATAGCGGTTTAAAATAATTTGTTGTTTTTCAATTCAAGTACCGCCCATAACGTTTGACGGAGATAAAGTAATTGGCGCTCAAGATTCTTAACATAAATTCTACTCTTTTAATTTAAATTCTTTTAAAATACTTCCTATAAATTTATTACTTTATTTCTGCTCTGGCCTGGCCGACTCTACGTCCCTGAGTATATCATTTCTCTAATCTTTGAACAACTTCCGACTAGCTAGTTCCTGTTGTTTTTTTTTTAAATAAGGAACACACCCTTAAGGTGCTTTACCGGGCCTAACCTATACCGTTACATATTTTTTTAAATAATACTGTTTTTTATTTAGCGGAATCATCGATAAAAAAGTCCATTATCGGTGGTTACCCAACCCTACTATTCATATTTCGTATTTTTCATTTCTCCTGCTCCAAAAGTACGTCATATTAGCTTCGTGAAGCGAGACTAAAATAGTACTTAGTTTAGCTCCTAGGGTTTAAAAGAAAGCCATGTAATCCCATACAAATTTTAATGACACTGAAAAAAAAACTTGCGGTCAGCTACATACTCCTTACAAATAATTAAAAACAAACAAACCAACCTGATCAGATTGGACAAACTTTCTGATGGAATTGCTCAAACTGTACTTTTAGTTTTTCATGAAATATACAATTTTAAAGTCTTTTTTATTCTCTCGCAGTCGAAGTTAAAAGCAGAGTGTTTAACACGTGGCTAAAAGCCATTATATGACACTCAGATATATTTGTCCTCGCTCACTTCGTCGTGAGCTCATCTAAATCATCACTTTGTGTCATAATAATGGCTTATTTTAGCCCCTTGTCAAAAAATCTTCAATTTTTTATTCATATTTTTTTTATGCTGTACTTTTCAATTCATTTTTTATTAAATTTTTGACATAATAACTAACTAAAGGGATCCATAGAATTATTTCTGTTTTTTTTAGCATGAGGGTACATTACTAATACAACTTTAATGATGAATCCGCGGGTCGTGTTATAAATATAGAAAATAAACCCATATTCAGGATAGACATATTTTCGTTCTGTTTTTTTGTTCAAGCCTCTGTAACATTCAAACTACTAAGGTTAAATACATGATTTTGACTAATTTGAAATCCTTAAAGTATGCCAATTCATTTGATACTAACCACTCCATAACTTCAAAGTACAAGTGTGTTTTATGCGGTCCCAAACTTTAACCAACGTTTTCTCAATTGTCGCTTTTTCACCTCTGCAAGTTTGAAGAATTAAAAAAAAAAGAAAACTTTAGCACTTAGAGACATAATTTTTTCACCGACAGATAGCTTATGCTTTCTTATATTACAAACTACTCATAACTCTATATCGACAAAGTATAAATGTTTCCCTATAACAGGAACAAATATGATATCGACGATTTTTTTCGGTATTCGACAAAGTGGGACGCTGGGCACTAAACTTTGAGGCCTTAAAAAAAGTGCTTAAATTGGTCATTTGTGGATCGACATCAAAATCATTGGTTTATTACAGTATGTTCTATCAGTTTTCATTGAAGTCTATTTTCGGTAGGTTTTGCCATATTTCACTAAACTACCCGTAACTCCGAAACTAGAATCGACAAAGTGGGACGTTTTACTAAAATCCCTTACATATCAAAAATATTGCATATTTTTTGTAATATAAGTACTGCATCACGGTTTATTTAGATTTCATTATTTAATTAGCAATTTCTTAAAATAACATACGTGGCACCGAGGAACCGGGAAGAACCGGGAATCCCGGTTCCGGTCTTGCCCAAAACCGGGAAATGAAATTCTTGGAACCGGACCCAGTACTGCAGGCCCTACCACCACTTGACATGTTATTTTAATTATTTCAGAAAAGTTAAAATACTAAGCGTATTTTGAATGATTTCTTCTTAAAACACAATATTATCCTTGCTTCCCATTACAAAATTTCAGATTAAAACAATGCATTTTATCCATAAGATGATATTTTAGCAATGAATCAATTTTGCACCGACCTCTATAAGTGAAGATTAGTAAAATTAATAGCCAAATACCAACTTTTGAGTGATCTTTGTTTGTCTTGATACCTGTTGTGTATCCATTTGTGCATTTTAATTCATTGATTGCATTGTACAGTCTTAATTTATTAATTGTACCCACTACTATTTTTGTACAAAATTGTAAATATCCTATTTTTGCTTTAGCAGGAACTTTATTTTTGTCTTAGGTAAAATAAATTTAAAAAAATCATCTATAATAGTAAATTACATCATCTTTAAACTTAGGCATCAATTGCTTAAAACAATAACGTAGTTTTGTAGAAGTTAGGTACAGACTTAGTTCGCTAAAATGAACTTTCAACTAATTTGCTCGACTATTTGCCTTGATTCAGTTTTGCAACACCTACACATTGCCAATAACTAACGTCAAAAATTTATAAATAAATAAATAAATATGAGAGACAATCTTACATAAATCGACCTAGTCCCAAACGAAGCAAAGCTTGTACTATGGGTACTAGGCGACGATATACATAATATATACATAAATTATAATACTTAAATACGTAGAAAACATCCAAGACCCAGAAACAAACATTCGTGCTCAAAACTAGCCCTGGCCGGGATTCGAACCCGGGTGAGCCAGCTTCGTAGGCCGTTGTCCCACCCAACCCACTGTGCCAAACGTGTCGTCGGATATCTAATTTAAGTAATTGCACATCCATTTTTAAGAAAATGGAATTTCTTATAGTATTTAAAAGGTTACTCAATCGAGGACGCCATAAAGAAAGTTGATTTTTTCGAAACATAAATGTCGTGAAATTTTACCGTTTTCGGTATAATAGTACTAAAAACCAAATACGCTAAGTAAATAATTTGTTAGGAAGTTTTGGAGCGGCACACTGTGGGCTGAAAATCGGCTCTCACAGAAATATAAACCGAATTCAAAAATATTCTTTTTTTTTTCTTGAAATCGCATTAGGTATTTATGATCATACTACAAAATGAGCCTGAGGTAATTTGGACTCGTTGTTATTTTTTTATAGACATCTTAATAAAAATATGTATGGAGAATAAGGGTAAAAGAGGTGAAGCTCTGAAAGTGCACGTTCAACACAAATATCCTTGCATATGCCTATAGTAACAATTATTTATGATTTTTTGTTATTATTGGAATTTTTGTCTTGGGTGCACTTTAAAAAAAAAAAACCAAAAAAAAATAAAGGAATATGTTTTCAACTTTTTTTTTAAATATGTTATGTGTTTAATTGTAACCTAGGAAAATCATTTTCAGTCAATTCGAAAGATAAACGGATAGTTTATTCATTATTTTTGTTTAACTTTCTACAGTCAATATGAAAAAATTAGGAATATCTAGTAAACTACGGAAAAATACCACTATATCCGTAATGGTCACCATCATTATTTAATTTTTGACACGCCGAAAAGTAATTTAGTAAATGTATTTTCTTTTAATTAAAAGGTCATTAAACTCTTTACTTACATGTCAACTTGGTACATAATGGGATGACCATACAGGATTAAATGATTCGCAAATGTTCATTTGGATATGAAAAAGATGTGCGCAAGGTGGGTGCCGCGATTGCTCATAGACGAACAAAAACGATGTCGCGAAGATATTTCGACCGAGTGTGTGGCAAACTTTCACAACAATGAAGCGGAGTTTTTACGGCGTTTTATCACTATGGATGAAACGTGGGTGCATTATTTGACACCAGAGACGAAAGAACAGTCGAAGCAATGGACTCGAAGAGGAGAACCGGCCCCAAAGATGGCAAAAACCGTTCCATCAGCAGGAAAGGTCATGGCCTCCGTTTTTTGGGATTGCCGTGGGATAATCTTCATACATTATCTTTAGAAAGGAAAGACTATCAATGGCGAGTATTATGCTTACCTTTTGCATCAATTGAGTGAAAAAATCTGTCAAAAACGACCAACGGCCAAATCTGGCGAAAAAAACATTTTGCTTCACCAAGACAATGCACCATTACACACGTGTACCAAGGCCATGACCAAAATCCGCGAGTTAAAGTTCGAATTACTTCCTCATGCACCCTATTCGCCCGATTTGGCCCCTACCGATTATTTTTTGTTTCAAAATTTAAAAAAATGGCTTGGTGGTAAAAGATTTGCCAGCAATGATGAAGTGGAGGCTTTGGTTGATGGGTATTTTGACGAGCTCAAGAAATCTCACTACAAACAAGGTATTGAAGCTATCGAACATCGCTGGGCAAAATGCATAGAACTAAAAGGAGATTATGAAGAAAAATAAATAAACATTTTTTAGAGTTTCTTTTGTTTTCTTTGTTAGGTCGGATACTTCTGGGACTACCCTCGTATTCCTAATTTTTCATATTGACTCCGTAGAAAGTTAAACAAAAATAATGAATAAACTATCCGTTTATCTTATAGGATATTTGTGTTGAACGTGCACTTTCAGAGCTTCACCTCTTTTAGCCTTATTCTCCATACATATTATTATTAAGATGTCTATAAAAAAATAACGAGTCCAAATTACCTCAGGCTCATTTTGTAGTATGATCATGACTACCTAATGCAATTTCAAGAAAAAAAAAAGAATATTTTTGACTTAGGTTTATATTTGTATGAAAGCCGCTTTTGACACTTTCAGATGCCCTGTTCCACTTTATTTTTAAATACTCGACTGAGATGGCAGGTTAGACATTTTTTTAGACGTCCGTTTCATAATAGCCCAAAACTGTTCAATTGGACGAATTTCTGGAGAATAGGAGGATTCACTTCTTTGTCTACTAGATCTTCCTTATTATACCACTCTTTCGTTGCTTTCGAGTAATAATAAGAAGCCAAGTCTGGCAAAAATAAAGTACTTATCCTGTGCTTCTTCATGAGCGGTACTAATCTTTTCTGTAAGCACTCGTCGCGCTATACTTTAGCGTTCAAATCACCGGAAGTGAAATCGGACTGCAATCGCATACCACATTGACAAATCACTTACCAAACTAATACTTTTTTGCCACATTTCTCAATGTTGATACCCGTTTCTTTTCGAGTAAGTTTTTAATAGCCAGTAGTACCTAATAAAAAAATTAGGTCCAGGTAAGGTAATTCCAGTTTGCAAACATCTCTTCCTCCATAATAATACACTACTATTTCTTAGTCAGATTATGGTTGTATAACTTCCTTGCCCATTTTCTAACAACTATTGTTTACTTTTCGTCTATTAGGTTATTTCTGTTTAGCTTGCACCTTTGATTGATTTTTCGTATGATAGCTGAAGAAGTTTTGGCTTTTTTGGCAGCATCTCGTATGGAAAGCAACACATTTTGTCGAAATATTCCAACGACTTTTGGTTGTGGTGCTGAGTCAGTTGTCCCAGGTTCTCTTCCAGATTTAGGCAGATTTTTAAAAGTCCAGAAGCTACTAAATTTCTTTAATAATATCTTGTGCATTATCCGCAGTGCTCATCTCGTACTTTCATCCCAGTGTTTTTATCAACATACTTTTTACTTTGGAGAAGTTGTCCAAAATATTTTTACAAACTTGTTAGCTAATTTCGTCCCATATAGAAAAATATGTTGTCCAGTATTAAAAAAAAAGTCCAGATCGCAATCTGTGCAAGGTTGCGATTGCATTAGGTCAACAGATCTTGGTGCGGCTGGTAGCAACATTAGCCATCTGGATTGACGGTGTAATGAGTGCTTTACAATTAAAAAAAAACATACTTGAATAAAACCAAATAATGTAATAAGTGTTTTTTTTTTGTATGGAGCTAGAGCAGAACTTTACACCAAAATGATACAAATTCCCAATCCCTGGACTAGCCAGAATAAGAGACAATGGACTGAAATTTAAGGGATAGCACAATAAGCTGCACAACTCTTTGCATCACAACATGATAATATATGTTGCATTATAAAGAGTTATGTGTATTTATTCTATACACGAGAGACTACTGGACAGTCAAATAGCATGGCTGAGTCTAAGCCTTTGGTGCATTGACCTTCTTATACATAAGTAATTCGCATTGCAGCATTTCAGCTTTTAAAAATATTAATTGCAAACAGCATACTTAAATTATTTGAGTTACATTGCAGTAACAAATACCAATAACTGTCAATCTATGGAGATAAAAATATCATTGTCTCAACACGTGCATTCCTGACTCAAATGCCTGTTGTTGCAACAATTAGTACATATGTGTACAATACCTGTATTATGTTCCCACCTAACAATTTTTACATGTCAGCAAATCTCATGTAGAGGCGTGCATAGGGTCTTTGGTCAAGGTAGGCAATTAAAATGTTGTGGACACATTAGTATGCAGTTTCTCTATGGATATATGGAGCAATGGTCCATCACGGACAATACATTAGTGCCTATATGGACTGCACACCACTGATCTCATGTAACCAGTGAAATGTCAGTATTGTGCAGATATCATCTGATTACTGATGCAGAACTGGGAAACTTTAGTATGGCAGGTACTGGGAATTCCTGGTGCCTCCAATATTCAAATTTTAGTATGGCAGTACTGGGAATTCTTGGTGCCGCCAATACTCAAATTTTAGTAGGGCAGTACTGGGAATTCCTGGTACCGCCAATACTCAAATTTTAGTATGGCAGTAGTGGGAATTCCAGGTGCTGCCAATACTCAAATTTTAGTATGGCAGTACTGGAAGTTCCTGGTGACGCAATACTCAAATTTTAGTATGGCAGTACCGGGAATTCCTGGTGACACAATACTCAAATTTTGGTATGACAGTACTTGGAATTCTTGGTGACGCAATACTCAAATTTTAGAATGGCAGTACTGGGAATTCCTGGTGATGCAGTATTCAAATTTTAGTATGGCAGGTACTGGGAATTCCTGGTGCTGCCAATACTCAAATTTTAGTATGGCAGTACTGGGAGTTCCTGGTGATGCAATTCTCAAATTCTAGTATGGCAGTACTGGGAATTCCTGGTGACACAATACTCGAATTTTAGCATGGCAGGTACTGGGAATTCCTGGTGACACTATACTCAAATTTCCTGGTTCTACACCTTATTACTGACATGTATACAACAGTCATACATGCAAATTACAGTCTTAAATATAATGTGTAAAGAAATTGTCATATATTTGTTATGATATAAAAATAACAGTTAAGCTAACAGTACTGTCAATTAAACACTGTTAAGCCTATATACTGAATGCTTTGGACATACAGTCACCAAACACTTTGAGAAATATTTATTTATTTCTCTTGTTGTATTCTGAGACTGGGGGACTTGACATAATATGCTTCTCCATTTCTTTTGTTTGTACATTGGATTTTATATAAGAATATATAAGAAATGGAGAAGCATATTATGTGAAGTTCCCCAGTCTGAGAATACAACAAGAGAAATAAATAAATATTTCTCAAATTGTTTGGTGACTGTATGTCCAAAGCATTCAGTATATAGGCTTAACAGTGTTTAATTGACAGTACTGTTAGCTTAACTGTTATTTTTATATCATAACAAATGAAAATAAATATGATCTTTAAAGATGACATGTGGTATCACTGCCGGCCTCTTAAATATAATTTCATATATAATCAAATATGATGACTTTATGATCATAAGGCATATTAGTCATCTCAAATCAGAGCTCTGCTTATAATATTGTCTACCAAATTAATATAACCCAGCCCTTGGGTTTTATATTGATCATTGAATAATTGACACTAAAGATGTAGACAAGACCATATTATAATTGCTTACCACAAATACATCCACAGTTGATTATTACTGATATTACAGCATTTGTTTAACTATGAATCAAAATCATTCAACAATCATAACTATCATAAAGCACACAATAAGCATTGCCACAAAGTAGAACAATTTCATTCATAATTTTGTTTAAAATAATGAAGCTTCAAAAAAATATCTAGCTAGAGGACAATTTAGAAGATCATAATTTTGTCAACACTTGTAAGTTTCAATTTTATATACACCTTTTTTATCATCAAATCTGTCTAACTTGGTTCTTGATACATTACTTATCATAATAGAACGTAGTATACCTTTAACGAGTACTTAGTCCATGTTAGCGCTTAATTTTATGTTCGGGTTAGTGAATCTAATGCACATCAAATCACTGATTTCTTCAATAAGCAGCTTACTTGTTATTGTTACAGTTATTAATGATACTATAGACTAATATCAATAACACAAATGTTACTCATAGACGCGCCCTGTAAACATTTATTTTATACGATAAAAATCATACCGAATATTGTAAGACATTTCATTTTACATACCTGGAAAAGTATCTAACTGGAAAAATAAATATTCAACAGATAGATCGAAGTCACATTTCAAGCAATCACCACACTCAGAGATTATTAATAAGATAATCTCCAATTCATTAAAATCACTAATATTATGAACGTTGGCTTAATTCAATTGTAATAAAACTAAGCTAGCAATAACTGGAGAAGCCGCCATTACTTTCAATTCCAAGACCATCATACATTTTCTTTCTTCTATCTAATAGTGATGTGACCATTTATTGTACAACTTACAGGATATGTATATCGAGTATAATACTCTACTCGATATACAGTTTTAATTTTATTAAAAAAAAGGCTTCGTTTACACTTAAATATCACTAAATATGGATGATCTATGAATTGAAAAAACCTCAGTATTAATTTAACCTGATCATACCATACATACACCAAAACAGGGTTCCGTAAATTACCGTACGGTAAATAAAGAACAGAAGAGTTACTCTGAACCGGATTTTATTGCTTATAGAATTACAAATACACATTCGTGTATAAGTTATAGCACGGATTTTTTTGAATTTCATCTTTTTCTCGTCGAATGCGAGAACGTAAAATAAAAAAGTATGTTATGTAAACTTTTTTATGACTCTTTCTCGACATTAGGAAGGTACAGTACTAGTTCCCATAGACAATCAAAAGATGTTTTTATCTAGATAGACTGTTGAGGTTGAAGAAAGTATCGTTGTTTTTAACAATAATATTCGGAAATCTCGAGTCAATTACAATATGATGTAAAGGTATTGTTTTTAAATTTTTTGGCATTTATTTCCTGGTGGAACTCAAGTGGAACTCTTAAAGTACCAAAAAAGCTACAGTACCGCCCAATGAAAAGAAAAAGTTGTGTATATCTGTATAAACAACGAAAATATCTTTAGACTGTTTTTTGTACTTTTCTTTTCGATCTGTTTTCTTCTATTTTGGAAATACCAATTTTAATGATTAACTTATTATTTTATTTTTTATAAGTTTGATTATTGGGCAAGAAAGTGTTGTGAAATAATCTAAACATGTATAGACTATTTATCTTGTTCCTTCTGAGACGTTACTTCGAAACTCTAAATTCGAAGTTCGTGACCTGCCATCCCTCTCGCTCTCATGTTCAGCTGTATTGGAGTGAGCGCGATGGCGCCATATGAACTTCGTTTTTCGGGTTTCGGAGTAGCCCCTCTGTTTTCGTTTCTTACATTTACATTGTTGACATTCCGTGTCCGTCATTTCATTTCATGTCATGATTAACACAACTTGTCATTTATCTCGTGCACTTTTGGTTTATTCCTGCACATTTGGAAAAACCTTTTATTTATTTTACATTACTAGTCCAATTATGAAACCAGATATTTAAATCGAAACAATTGTAACAATGGATAGTACGGAAAAGAAGGTAAGTACCTATTCATTATTATTTTATCTACACTCACCAACCAGCTTATGCCACGATAGATCTTTTAGGTAGTCATAATAGGTATGCCTATACGTGAAAATTTCTTTATAATAGCAATCTATTCCTAAATAAATTATATAAGTTTGGAAATAATCTTTTCATGGTGTTGTTTGTATTTGATTTGCAATAGATAAAAATATGCTATACAAGATATATACAGCTGTAGTAACTGCCTATAAGCAAATGAAAATTATGTTATAGTTTCGGAAATATTACTTGGCCTTCTGTTATTATCCATTATAATGCTAATTACTAGAAGCTCATGTCTAAAATGCCGTAAACAGTAGTTGGCATGCATACAGGTGCCTGAATTAAGTAGCCCTGTTACTTAAACGCCATTCACAGAAGTAAAATTACAGGCTGCCTAATAATATTTCCTAAACTATAACTAAAAATCTCATTCCTTTATCTATGTGACATAGTTGGGCTAAATAAAGCATATCTATACTATTATAAATTTGTTAAAATGAAATGTCGGTACATGGGAGAAATGAAAAAGTATATATTGTTATGAAATATTTGGAGGTCACTAAATCGAAAAATATTTTTTTCGTTTGTTTGTATGTGTTGTTGTGACTAGGGAATGCAATATCCGGTCATTTTTGTTACTCGGTATTACCCAACTTTAATTTTCAATACAAGGGTACCCGGGTAATACCCGGACTTGAACAAAAATAGTATCAAATAATTATTTTCATGGTTTTTATGGATATTTAAGAATAATGAGCACATTCAATTACAGATTTTGGATTTATTAATCACAATCAATATTTGTATATATGATATATTCAAATTTAACAACTTAAATCATAAAATCTCGCATTAAATCACAATATTAATTAAAAATCTTTTTTTAATAAAGCCAGAATTACAGAAACAATGTTTTCTGTAGAGGGATGAGTGAAAACATTGTCAGTCTCAGCTTCTTTATAGAAATCGGTAGGATTGTCCAAATATTTTAAGACGCTTTGAATCACTTGGTATCTTTCATTCATTCATTTTTTTAACGTGGCCGGAAGGCGGCACTTAAGGGTTCACATATTTCTTTTAATTTTGAAAACATGTAGTTAACTACAAAATCGACAGTTAGAATTGTCACATCGGTATCACAGAAGTTTCACATAATAACTCCAATGATCCCTTGAAAATGTCAAGTATAGTATGTATGTCTTTCATTAATTGTTGTTTTTGTGTATTGAATATGATGGATATTTTTATATGTATCAAAGCCTTTTGCATACCATCAAAGAGCATAAGAAACCTCTCCAACATAACCGCTAGGGCGCTCCAGTGTGTTTTGCAGTCCAACAGAAGCTGCAATTCTTTGTTGTATGCTTCTTTCCCATATTTTTGTAAAATTTCATTTTTAGTTGAAGATTTTATTTTTATGGGTACTTTTTATCAAAAAAAGTATGGTTGGGCTGGAACTTTAAATTCTTCACTTCAGGTAAGTTCGTTTGATCATCTAATTATCCCGGCTTCGTCTCGAGATTTAAGTTTACGATGTAGATGTTTGGAGATTATCATCGTTGTTGTAAATGTTAGAGAAAAGACAATAAAAACCATCAATTATTTAATGTGTATATGATAACAAAGTTTGTTACCTTACTGAATAACAAAAAAAAACAAGTTTTATTCTCTAAATACAGATTGCGTGAAGTTATTACCATCAAAAATCGGCCTATTGTAGACATTTGCAAATACTGCAGATTCACGACCAGCCTGCGGATTGACGTATTAAATCAACAGACACTCCAGCCAAATTAGCCTTGTTTCACTAGTGGGCTGATTGTTATGAGTTAAATTATTATATGGGTTATTAGTGTATGCGCTGGACATATACTCGGTTTTTCATTAAAGAATGGTAAATCAAGTACAGGTTGACATCGGCCAATGGCAGATGTCTTAATTACATATGTTATCTTGATGATATCCGGTCATTAAATCTTTGTATAATTACTTAGATGAATCAATGACGAATTTAAAATCTCTGACCTGTTGCTAAAGCTATCAAAATTAGAAGTTTTTTAGTAATCTTTTCGATCAATAACAACTCATTAAGGTAAAGATTTGAAAAGTAATTGAATATAGTCAACGGATTCCACATTACTGTATACCTCAGAAAGAAGTTTTAATTTAAAGACACTTCAAAAACCTTTTTAAACAATCGTCGTGACTAATGGAATTAATTGAGATTAACGGTATAGCTGACCTATGACTATATAATGTACCATAGGAGGCACCATTCTGTAAACAACGATTAAGAAAATCTATCAGATAAGGAATTTGGACGTCATAAATATCGTTTAGGGAATTTAACTGGCAATAGTGCATAGACTTGACGTGTACTGAGACACGGTATTTTTCGACAGGGAGGACATCATAATTTGTAAAGCCGAATGGGAACTTGTCTTCTCAGGAACGCTTGCCTGATAATACAGCCACAGCCAGGGAAAGGTGGCGGTCAAGAGGGTGAATTTGTCTGAGAACAGGTGAAAGCAAAAAAATATTTGGTGGAAACGTAATTATCTCACTAATCACAAGATTCATTGCATAAGGGTACCACACGGTTGGGATGGCCATTTAGGAAAGACTACGATACCAGTAGCCTTGTCGGTCACTATTTTCTGCAGCGTTTTAAGGATGAGAGAAAATGGTGGAAAAATGTAAAAGAAATATCCGGCCTAGTTAACTGTGAAAGTATTTACATTATACGCTTAGGGATCCCTTTTCCACGACATATATTTTTCACACTGCGTTCGTTCTAGACGCAAAAAAGGTCAATTTGAGGTAGGCCAAATATTTTAACTAACTTGTTAAAGGCTTGAGAAGATAATTCCCACTCTGTATCAATTTTAACTTTCCTTGATTCTGAGTCAGCATCGATGCTCAGCGAGGATTTTATACAGGATGCATAGATGAAAATCTTACGCTTTTTACACCACTGCCATATATCTAAAGTCCTATTCAGGTGTGGAAATTGAAAATGTTTCATTTTTTAGACCATTCCTTTTTATTATGTAGTTCGAAAGAGGGTATTTTTTCAAGTTATACGTATTTTTTATTTTCCTCGAAAGCCTCCATTTCGAAGCAAAAATCAAGTTTTAGAGTTACTCATTCTAAAAAAGCGTAACCACCATAATGACGTTATTTAGTGGATGTGTGTTGCCAACGAAGAAAAATCTTATGTTTATCAAAAGACTGCTATACACGCAAACGATTTTAATACCTATATCATGTCAGTAAACCTACTCAGATCTGGTTTCGTAAATTTAGTGAACGTATGTTTGTAAAGCAGTGCCTAATTAGCAAACAAAAGTCAAGTAATCTGCTTAAATACACCAAACGGGCATCTGTCGTGTGTGTCTGCCGTAATATTACCTAGAGTATGAGGACTTATTTATGGAATTGAGTGTTGACGTTTAGTGATATTTCAAATATGGTTCAAATTGAATCATCAATCAAGGTGAATATGTCTTCCGCAAAAACTAAATATTTTTACGTAAAAACGTCTAAAATAACGGCTATTTGGATTCAGAATATAGTTATTTGCACTTCCTCTAGGAAATAAAGCTGAGTGGTGTCTTGCGGGCGGATGGGAGTATGTGATGTTGATGTGTTATGCTCAAAGCTACTACTGTTACTCTTAGCTTTAAAATAAACGATTTAACTTATTAAATATATGTTTTATTGTTGACATTATACAATTTAATTTCGACTTCCCATAAAAAATATGCAATCAGCTGATCAAATCTACTTTAAGGATCTGGATTTATGTTCCTTGGGGAGAGTTGTTCAGTATCATGTTTAAAATCATCGCTGCGGGAAAACAACCACTAAAATTTTACAATGTTTAGTAATTTATTTCGGATAAATTAGAGAGATATTTTATTTATTTAAACTTTATTGCTCAATACAAAATGGTACAAAACGGTAATCCTTTACAATTTGTTTCATACGCGATGCTCCGGAGTCATACGACATTGCACAAATCATATGTTGGAGACTTAGAGTACCTCCACGTACCCCACTGCATTGACTGCATTATCGACTTAAGTGTTGCGTTGTGATTATGATACCTTTGGCACCACTTAACTTAAGGCGGTCACGCAATACTTAACGTAGCTTTGAGTATATTCCATTCATGAGCGTCTCCAATCGTGGCAAGTTTGTGCTATCAGCTTGAGTGAGTCAGTCGGAGTTCTTCATTTCTCAAATCTGTGGAAAAGTCGACTCTACAAAGTGTTAGTACCAATATCCGTGAAAAAGCCGAGTCGTAAAAAAGGTGCGAATCAGTGTCCGTGGAAAAGCAGAGTCACAATAGAACAACCGTAAACGGGGAAATAGTGCACGAACTAAATTTCAGCAAGACAAACCAATGACATATTTGGATTTAACTGTCAAACGTGACTGAGTGACAACCGGTAAAGAGTTTTTTTTTTAATTTATGGAAGACACAGACCTTCCATCCTCTAAATGACGTCATCTTCCGGTTTAGCACTTTCAGCTATTTTTTTCGAAAAATAGGAGCAAAAAAAATCTTAAAATATAGTTTTTAGATTGTATATGCATTTTTCTATACATTGAATATCAATTTAAGGCTAAAGCCAATTATGAAATCTTGTCAATTGTATGCCTCCCATTCGATTTATATAGGATATATGCAGTGGTGGTGTCGATATCGATACGCATGAGAATTTCGCAGTTATTACATTGTCTTGCAAAAGATTTCAGTCCTAAAAAGGCTGCCAGAAGTTCCAAGTAATTTATGTGTTGTTTTTTTCTGCAGTAGTCCAAAACCCACCAATTGTATCTGCTTCACAAACTGATCCCCACCCAGTTGTGGAAGCATCCGTAAAAAAAAGCCAATACATAGCTAAATATCCAAATGGGATTACTTGTATTCAGGATATTTTCCTCCCACCAGTTTAGATCTTCTCGGAAAGAACTTGGAGCTTTCATAACTCTGCCATAACTATTATAATTCATAAGAGCGAGGTATTTAGCTCTTTTTATAGATTTGGTATATACCCAGCCATAGGCAACTGCTGGGTAGGCCGCTGTCAGCATTCCTGCGTATCGAGCTAAGTCTCGAATCCGTATTTTATCACAATGTTTAGTATGGGTCGTAAGTTCCATAATCGTTTGTTTCTTTTTACTTGGTAACTCTAAAGTCATATTTTGCGAATTTAAAATAAAACCAAGAAATTGTATTTTGTCTTGGAATTAAAACACTCTTTCAATAATTTATGATAAATCTCAATTTAGTAAAACATTTTATAGTTTCGATGGCATTTCAATGCAATCATAGTACGTATTTCCGAGATATAACGTATCATCTAGATAGCATACGGATTTACAACCTCTGTAACGCAAACGTGTCATTATAGGTTTCATATTTTTTGTAAAGATATACGGATCCGAACAAATCGGTAATAAGAAATATGTCTTTTTAATTAGACCTTAAAAAGGCATTTTTATCATAAAACAATTAGGTGTCAAAAAACCTCATGGCTGTTCCATCGTCTTCCATTTTAAAGCGATCGGCGTGAACAAACTTATTATTATTATTTAATTTAAAGTAAACCGCATATCGCCATTACTTTTAATGTACGAGGAAAATACTCGATATAAACTGCCCTTCGACCGGCTTACAAGGTGTGATTGCTTAAATATCCAATAAATGTGATATTTCTTTCTTAATAGCTAAACTATCCGTACTGCTAAACGATTGTTTAGGATACAAAGCGATATGGCACTTCAATAAAAGGGATTCGATAACGCAAAATAGCTTCTAGCACGTTGCTGTCACGAGCCATATCTTCAAACGATGCCTGTACCTCTACGTCGCACGCCGGGATCGGAATGTTGCGACGTCGCGGCCGAGCGCCGGTTGGAGTTCGGCGGCGGCGCACAGTGCGGCCGAGGCGGCGGCGGCGGCGGGCCCGAGCGCGACGCGGCGCCGGAGCTGCAACTGTCTACTCGCTGCCCGCCGCTGCGCTGCGCTGGCGGCTGTCTGTTTGTTTGCTGTTGACGGGGCGGGCCTTTCCAGTTAAAATTGGCCGACGACGTAGAAGGCGCCGGAGTTATAATCAGCTGGCCGGTCTTCTTTATACCTCTCGAGGACATAATGATTTCCCCTAAATTCCGAATAAAAAGCTGTCTCGTTGTCTATCCTTGAACGGTGTCACATAGGATTTATCTAACAACGGCGTAATCAAAGACCTGTTTCTAAACATGGGAGTCTGCAATTAGATTGCCGATGTCATTAAGTGTCCTAACGATCTCGGAATTCGCCTTGTCAAAATACCCGACACCGCTTTTCCTAAGGCCGCTATGGCTCGGCCTAATTGACTTAGCTTGGAGGACACACATTTGTCCCGGTTTCTGCTGGGGTCCGTCAACATAGCAGATATCTCAGAATTGAGAGGCTTTGCTAAAGGAGTGTTTTTTGAATAAAGATATTTCTTAAAGAGTTCTTCTTTAGCCTCTTTCTTGAGTCCTTGCTTAAGGATGGGCTCCCATTGTTGCGATATGTCTCGTACTATATCCTCACCCCATTCGGGAGTGTCCTTCTCAGAATCGCCTAGGGCCAGCAAAAGATTAGGGTCCACTGCGGGTGCGGGGGCGGGAGATGATGGCGGCCGAGGTGATGGCGGTGGAGGCGATGGCGCCGTCAACACATCTTCCGAATGGTAATTCGGATGTTATGTAAATATCATTTTTTGATGAACAAAAGAAAATTGCACATAGGTGCAACAAATTAGAAATTGTGGGTAGATTAAAAAAAAAAACAGTTTAAAATGAGTACAAAGTACGACAAATAAATTGGTTAATATCTCGTATTAACTCTGTAAAATATCTCGTATTGACTCGGTCGGCGACATATGCATAGCAATAGTAAGAGGTACGAATCTTCTATTTGTACATCATAGGCATCATCACTCTCTGTACCACTGGAGTAAATTAACTCGATAAAATATCACTGATCAATATCTCGTATTGACTCGGCATAAAAATAAGTCTGCCGCCTAACATCTCGTGTTAGATTGGAGACATGCACTTAGATATAGTAAGAAGTACGAACCTTCTATTTTTACATCATAGGCATCTTCACTCTCAGTACCGCTGGAGTAAATTACACGCCTGCGTTTCTTCGTCAATAGTTTCGCCTCATATTCCTTCTCTGTCGATCTTCATTGCATTCTCGGTGCGGTCACTTAGACATTATCAATACTGATAACTACGTGCGTAGTGCGCTCGCGCACGAACCATAATGAGGACACAGGCTAGCGATGGAGTGAACTAAGGAATATCATTGGAAAGGGGAAACTTGTTTTGTCTTTCTCTTTCTAACGAATAACTAACTATGCGAGTGGTTAAACGCGTAGCAGAGCTTACTACATGGTAAACTTAAATCTCGAGACGAAGACGGGATAATTTAATATATTCTAGACTCTGTCAATGAATATTGACGTAAATGTAATGTTTGCTGGCTGAAGAAGTCCATTCGTCTATGATGATTGAAAATTTAACTCCATTTGATATCAATTTAACATTTTCTTGTATGATTCCTTGCTTGACAGCTTCACTTTTGTCAAATACCATTTTTGTGATCGTGTTCGGCGACGAAGGTAATTGATAGCAAGCACTTTTAAATAGACGCAGGTCTGCAGAGTTTGCGAATACTTTGAATGGTATTCCGCCCAGTCCATTGATTGCTCACTCTTGAAATAATGATCGATTTGAGTTTTCTTAACAGGAAGTCGATTCTTTTGGTTTACAGTTTTTGCTACACCATAGTCAATTGTAGTGTCGTGAGAAGATTTGAGATGTCTCCGTAAACTTGAAGTACTACCGCTACCCGACTGCAATACTTTTTGACACATTTTACACTTTGTACCTTTACAATCTCTTGATCTTAAAAAAATATGCCTGATTGTTCGTGTCCTCTCTTTCGATATTCTATGTATAATATATTTGTGGAACACCAATTCAACACTCGTGTTAATTATTTAACTAACTTGAAAGCTCAGACTAATAAGAGATACTACGTATCAGACTGCAAACTCAGAAGCAAAAATTATTTGCACTAGGCAACTATATTTAATCTGTACGATTAGTGTTGACTGACGTTATTTTTTTTTCTATTCGAGATTGCTATATAGCAAGGGATCGTAACGTATTCAGCCAAAGCGGTCTAGGTTCATTGAATGAGGTGTAATATTTAGAATGAATAGTTCCCGGCACGTAAATTTGAACACATAACTTCAGTAATTGTATTACGTGATCAAATTCTATGCTAAGAATTATACCTAAAAATAAAAAACACATTATTTACTTTTTGTTTTTACAAATATCATGATAATAATCACAATTTTTGCAATTTAGTAGTGGATCACTCCACTAGCGTTATTATTATAAACAAAGATCAGAAACAAATGAAAAAATTTTTCGACGATACTGGACTTGAACCAGTGCCTTGAGCCAGACCGGGGCAGCACGCTCTACCATCTGAGCTAATCGTCCACACCAGCAGTCGACGAATTTTGTCATCTGTTCTTGCTTATGGATCTCTGTATGGTGCATCCGACTCTTTAGCCGTTTGCGCCGCCTAGATCTTTGTTTATAATAAACACATTATTTGTTAAAAGATTTATTTTTCAATTTGTCGTAACCTTTCTTCTGTATTGCAAGTAATACGCGGTTTTTTAATCGGACTACATCTGTCCCCTTTGATATTTTGTTGGTTGTGTTGCACCAATTCATTAATTGTAAATCGGACAGTCAGAGCAATGAAATGACTGAGAATAGTTTTGTTTTCGGCGCAGTCAAAGAAACAAAATGAATTCTTTGACATAATGTTTGCTAGTTCTGCGGGCGATAATTTTGCAAGATCCTCACGACTTAAACACTTCAACCACTTAAGTAAAGCACGGGAAATGGTGTAAAATAGCGTCCTTTCGCAAAGTTCTACAAACACAGCACTCTTAAAACATTTTGCAAAAAGCAAGACATTATAAACACAAGGACATAACTCGATAACGCTTTACTTTGACAGTGACAGAATGAATTTCGACAAATAATATATAGATGACAAGACGAGTGTATTGTCAAAGCAACAGCTAATCACAACAGAGAAAAACGTCAGACAACATTAAAAACAACATAGCGCTAACGTACGCGTTTTGTTATATAGTTGAATCATCGAGAGCGTGGAATTGCATATGTAGTAGTATTGTTTGTTTACAGGCATTCTATATTTGAATTTTCTATTTTCTTGTACTATCAGCATACAAAGAGGTTGTTATATATATATATCGAAGAACTAAAAACAAAAATAATGTCAATATTATTTACGTTGTGCGTATATTTTTACATCTGATTTGATTGTATTCTCAATTGATTATTGTGTCCGCCCGTACGACTACGAATAATTTCTATATTTAAAAAAAATATGGCTGTAAGTAATTTTGGTCCTATTGAGAGTCAAAGTAAGCAAATAATTTTCAACTGTTATAATTATTTTGTAAATGAACTGACGAAAAATTTAAACTTGCCTTACACCGCTGCCCAGTTAGTTGAAAAAGCTACAGGTGTTTGTCCCTCTACTGTTTATAACATTGTGACTGAGAGCAACAGCGAGAAATTCGCAAGAACAAAGAAATTCACCTCCCCGAAGAATAAAAAGTTGCGTCCTTGTCCGTCATCAGCAGTAGACGATTTTGATCAGGAAGTCATCCGGAGAACTATATACAATTTTCATCTGTCCCATAAGCAATTTCCAACTTTAAAGGGACTCCACTCTGTGTTAAAATCCGATATAGATTACAAATTTGGCATTTCCACCTTACGAAAACAAATACAAAAATTACAATTTAAATGGAAAAAGGCCGAGGACAACCGAAAAATATTAATGGAAAAACAACATACGACTGCTAAGAATAAATTACCTTATCAAAATTGCGGAATATCGATCTCAAGATAGACCACTAGTTTATACTGATGAAACCTACATCCACACTTCACATGTGTCCGGAGAAGCTTGGACCGATGGAACAGAATTTGGTGTAAAAAAACAAATCAGTACAGGCCAGCGGGTAATAATAGTGCACGCAGGAGGAAAAGATGGTTTTATTCCCAACGCTTTGTTAATGTTTAAGGCAAACCAAAAAACGAGAGATTACCATGACCAGATGAACTTTGTCAACTACGAAAAATGGTTAAAAGAAAAATTTATACCGAACCTCAAACCGAATAGCGTACTTATCGTGGATAATGCCTCCTATCACAACAAACTTTTGAATCGTGCTCCAACGTCAAATTCTAATAAACAAGAAATGATGGATTGGTTGACAGAACATAACATTTCGTATAACCGGTTGATGTACAAAACCAGTTTGTATGAATTAATTAAACAAAATAAAGAGCGGTTTCGCGAGTACCACATAGATGCAATTTTAAAAGAACATGGCCACTCCGTATTACGATTGCCACCGTGTCACCCGACATTCAATCCGATCGAAAATATTTGGTCCATCGTAAAAGGATATGTACAAAAAGAAACGTTTCATTAAACATGCAAGGCATTATGAGTTTAGCAACTGAACGAATGAATACCATCACTGCTGAGGACTGGGAAAATATTTGTCACCACGTCGAAAGTGAAGAAAATAAATATCGATGTCATGAAGGAGAAATGGATCAAATAACAGACAATTTTATTATCAATACTTGTGACAGCTCAGATGAAGAACATGATAGCGAATAAAAGAAAAAAAACAGAGGACTACTACTTATTCCACTTCTTGGGTATGTCATTTTATTAAGTTAAGAGAAAATTATTCTCCTTTTGTTGCAAACGGTACAACCACTACAAATGCAATTCCATCTTCTCGATAATTCAACTATACATATATTGACAGTACATTAAACGAAAATTAAGAGTGACAGCAAACATTAAAAATACATGTTGCCTAGAAACCAGACACTGCAACAAAGAGTTTCAACACTTTCCCTCAACTTGTGTTTTTTTTTTATGTCTATCCTTCCATCCTCAACAAACACCTAAAGCTTCTCGCAGGCGAATGAATGAGGGTTTGCCGAGCCCTTTTGTCAATATATCTGCAACTTGATTTGCCGAATTTACTCGCTTCACAACCATATTTTTGGCAATCACTTGCTCGCGCACGAAAAAGTGACGGATGCGAATATGTTTTGTCCGTTTGTGAAATTCTGGGTTGTGAGCCAGTCGAACCGCGCAGCCTCATTGTCCACGCTGAGGTTGGGTGTCTCCCTCAAGTTCGTCAGACCTCTTAAAATTCTTGTAAGCCAGACTACTTCTCGCGCGCCTTCACTAGCGGCGACAAGTTCGGCTTCGGTGGTGGATGTTGCGACCGAAGCTTGTCGTTGGCTAAGCCATGATATTGCTCCGCCTGTGTATCGACATACAACTCCCGATGTAGATCTTCCAGTCGATGTGTCTCCGCCATGATCTGCATCACTAAACGCCTATAGGATGCCATTCGAGACGCCTCTTCGATATTCGATTCCTAGTGACATCGCTTCTTTTAAGTATCGTAAAATACGTTTCAATTTTATCCAGTCTGCCTTTGATGGATTTTCTAATTTGCGGGGCGCTACCCCCACTGCAAAGACGATATCCGGTCGCGTACATACCATTAGGTACGCCAGTGCCCCTACGGTTTCTCGATAGGGAAACGGTTTATCCTTACATTCGACTTCCAAATCTGTATCAACAACTTTCCCGGACACATCAATCGGTGTAGAGAGAGGGTTACAGCTGGCCATGCCAAAACGTTCTTGTACCTTCTGGATGTAAGCCTTTTGGTTTATCTTTATAGTACCATCTTCAGAAGTTTCAATCTCTATCCCTAAATAGAAGGACGCTGGTTTCGTCGTGATCTTAAGTTTTTTCTTTAAACTGATCAAAAATTCATCAGCGAGTTTTTTATCAGTAGCTCTGACCAGTCCATCGTCCACATATAAGGTTAGTAGGATTTTGCGTTCACCAACCTTCTTGGTATAAAGACATGGATTGTACTTTGTTTGAAGTCCAACTCGAGAAGCGCTTCATGAAAACGATAGTTCCAACAGCGAGGTGCCTGTTTAAGGCCGTATAGACTTTCGTATTCGACTTTTGAGCCGTCTGAATAGCCTTCGGGCTGCTGCATATAAATTTCTTCGTCTAGGTTTCCGTAAAGAAATGCTGTTGTTATGTCAAACTGCGTCAAGTACATGCCTTCGTTTGCAGCAATATATAGGTTTCTTCATAGTCTATCCCTTTCCTTTGCTTAAACCCCTTCGCTACAGGACGAGCTTTGAATCGTTCTATTGTTCCGTCAGGCTGTCTCTTTACCTTAAATACCCATTTGCAAGGTATAGCTGATCTGCCCTTTGGCAGTGTCTGTAATGTCCATGTACCATTCTCCTTCAGCGAGTTTAATTCTCTTTTCATAGCTGCAGCCCATTTCTCTTTCAGGGGGCTCTCGATAGCCTCTCTGTAAGACTGTGGTTCTGTGAAGCTGTCAACATTGCACACATAATCGTTGAATTTCTTCGGAGGCCGAAGTGTCGCTTTTGACCTTAGATCATATCTATCTTGCACGGTGTCAAAGAATCCATCCTCCACTTCTTCCTCGATGTTGTCGGTAGGAATTGCTACTGCTGAGTCGCTTATTTCAGCATGTTCTTCGTCAGACAAAGTTGAATCTTCTGGACTTTCATTTATGATGGATTTTCGTGACTAATGTGACTTCGGCAGCACTTTCCTCCCCAAATTCGATCGATATTGTGTCATTTTCTCGATGTTGAGCGTTCTCGTTGGGTGTTACAGGTTGACCATGTCAAATTAGTATTTGACATGGTCAACCTGTAACACCAATCAGCCGACTAGTGTCGGCTGATTGGTGACACCAATGTTATTTCCAGTTCGTTGGATTTCGTATCCTGGGGTAACTTAGCCGTTTCAGTTTCTGTTCTGCAAAGCGGCTTTTCGTCAAATACGACATCGCGAGAGCGTATCAGTCCGTATTTGTTATTCTCTACTGCTGCCCATATACGATAACCGTCGTCGTTGTCGTAACCTATGAGTCGTCCTTTGTAAGCTTTCTTCGAGAGCTTTCGTCTCTTTTGGTTGGGGATATGGGCATAGCACGTGCTTCCAAGTGTCTTTAGCTGATTTACGTTTGGCTTTTTCCCATGCCATATTTCTAACTGACTTGTGACTTGTTCTCCACTCTAGATGGACCAGTCCTGTTGATGACGTATGCCACAGCGTTCAATATTTCAGCCCAAAGCGCTTGAGGGAAACCTTCTTTCTACTAACGTGCGATTATCGCGTTCGCAACAGCCATTTTGTTCAGGTGTATATGGCATCGTTAACCTCTGCTTGATACCATGCTGAGCAAGGATCTCGCGGACGTCTTCATTGTCATATTCTCCTCCGTTGTCACTGAGAATAGTTTTAATTGTATGGCCTGTATTGTGTACTTCTGCAATCATATCTTTCAGTTTCTGTTTTACTTCAGACTTGGCTTTCATGAAGTATATCATATCGGAAAAGTACAAAATACCGTAGGTTTGTGATAGAGTTGGGAAACGGTCCACACACGTCGCTGTGAATGAGTTCGCCAATTCGTAATGCTCTAGTTCTCGTTCCGAACTTCTGCCTGTGTGACTTTCCAAATAAACAGCTTTCACATAGTGTGTCATCTATTGGAAGCTCTTTCCGTAACTCTCGTTTCACGAATGCTCGAATGTGCCGCCTATTCTGGTGTGCAAATCTCTCGTGATAAAGCTGAGTCTCTGTAGTTAAATAGGTAACCATCTTCTTTGATATAACATTCTTGACTTCCAGCTTGTAGAGACCACCACACTTTAGTCGCCTACCAACGATTTTTACAGCTCCATTGACCGATATACTGCATTTTTCAGTTGTCGACATGAATTTACTGTCTGAGTTTTTATCATGAGCCGCTAGGTCCGAAAATAGATTCTTCTGGATACCCGAAACATGCCATACATCTTCAAGAGTAACGTTTGATACTTTCCCTTCAACATTAGCTTCAATAACGATTGATCCTTTTCCTTTGGCTTGCAAAGTATTGCCATTGGCTGTAGTAACCGTATGCGTTTCATCAAAATGTCGGTAAGTTGTATATAAGTCTCCTCTATTAGTGATGTGGCTTGTGGCACCATTATCTACATATCAATTATCCTTGTCGTACTCAATTGTACAGACTTCATTCTGCACAAATATTACAGTCATACTGAAGCATGAGAAGTAGATGGATTGCTGTTGCCTTTCAGTGGATTACTGTTTTCGGTAGTTTGCCATCTTGAATCCATTTCTGGCAATTCTTTACCCGATGAGCAATCTTCGTACAGTAATTGCACTTAAGCTTTCTATCCTTGTTCTTCACATTCTGCTTCTGAGCATTTTAACTTGTAATTAGGAATCCTTGATCAGGTACTGAATTACTTAACAAGTTCCTTTCAAATTCGCACAGATGGTTGGTCAAACTCTACAGTTCTATCTGCTTTTGGTATCAAGAGTCAACTACTCTTAAATGAAGTATATTCCTCGCCTAATGTGTCAAGTATCTTGCAGATCAATAGAAGTTCGGGTAGCTCCTTGTTGTCTTCTTGCAAATCTTGATTAAGCTCGGTCCATATATTCTTCAATTTACTCATATGCGTTGCGATGTCATCTTCAGGGTTCCGCTTGAAGCCGAAGAAGCTCATGCATAAGTTGTAGCTTTTATCTTCATTGGTGCCATCAAATAATCGATGCAGTTCCAACCAGACTTCACGGGCGGTTCTATACCGCATGACTTTTTGTAATGTTGCGTCCGTCATGTTACTTGTCAATAATAAGAGAGCACTGCAGTCAGCCTTTAAATAGGTCGCAAGCGGGTCTTTTGCTCCTGCTGCTGCTTCTGTTCCTTCATCTAGTACGGGTTGTATCATTCTACCCTCCACGACATCTAAAGCAGAGAAGAGCTATGCATATCTTATATTTCCAGGTTGACCAATTTGTCTTCCCTTCGAGATTGCCGATTAATAACTTCGTAGTTAAGTTATCCATATCGAATTTTGCTGGTCCCTTAACCTAATAATGTAGCGCAGTTTAAAATGAAAGCAAATTCTTATTAACCAACACTAGATACATATATTGACAGTACATTAAACGAAAATTAAGAGTGACAGCAAACATTAAAAATACATGTTGCCTAGAAACCAGAAACTGCAACAAGGAGTTTCAACAATGTAATGCGAACTTTGTCATTTTACTGCACTACTTGCACTACTGCAGGTACTTGGTATATTTTGATAGGCACCATGTGCTCCGGCGTTATGCGGCATTTAACAAAAAATATATCGTTAGGACGCTTTATTTCTACATAGCCCATAGCATTTGCAACATAAAACGTCCGCGAAGACTGTGAAGTTCTGGCAACTCTGATGAGAGAATAAATTATACGTATACGAGCTTTGTATAAATTCCATCATCAATATACATAGAGTCTGGCTATAATATCTTTACCCCACCAATTTTAATTGGTTTATCTGTGCATTGGTATATGGCAACACTGAATATAGGGCACTAAATAGTCTTGATTCTCGTGTATTATCATCAACCTTTAAACAAAGTGCAAATAACATTTTAGTATTTTATTAACATTTTTTATTATATATTTGTTAAATATAATTCACCTTCATCAAGAAATCTAATAATGTGGTACCTACATCGAACATGACTACTTATTTCTACCATTCCAATATTATAAAATTGTTAATTTCTACCACTCATAACAGAAATTCTCTTTATTTAGACGAGTTTCATTTTCCTCTTAATATCATCATCATCATTTAAACCAGCTGTAATTTAAAAGGAATAATAAATAAGTCACTAACACCACATAATAATATCTCAGTGCACTTAAGAGGCTGCTAAAAGCTAAATGGCTTCACTTGAACATTATTTTAACAAACCATATTGGTGTTATTCAAATTTAGTTAATCTTACCAGCCAAAGACTTAATGCGAAGTAAACATTGCCGCTTTTCAGCGATAATCGCTTCTTGTTGTTGCTTTACAGCATCGAAGTTAATGATCATGCGGAAAAGCAGTTCCCGCTGACCACTTTTATATAGTTTTCCTATATATAAACCTTTAGTTTTTAAAAAACCAACGTACGTAGAGATAAATTGTTTCTTAAAACGCATAAACAACTTGACGTCTGTGTCAGATCTAATACATTGCCATATTTAGTTTTTTTATATTTGACAGTTCATTTGCTTGGAAGAGATAAAATGGTCCGACTCTAGTCTCCTTTCGAGGCAAATTATTAGTGTTGTCAGCTCGCACACATCCCTCCGCGTTTCGCGTGTCCGGTCTTAATAGCCGAGTCGTACAAAATTAAAGGAACCGAGCAGTATACGAGTCAAATCAAAATGGAGTCGTTGTTAAAGAAATTTCCCAACAGCTTGCGAGTCGTCATTAGAGAGAGCGCAGGTGTACGTCGGTCCCGTGGCAATGCCGAGTCGTTGAAAAGATCGAAATCAAAGGCAGGAAACATACGAAAGGTACAAGACGATATTCGAGTGAAATTAAGTGTCGATAGTGTCATGCGTCGAAACATGTCAAACGGATAACGAACGAAAAACTATTCTTATAGTGCCAATATTGGATGAGCTGTGTGACGTCATTTTCCATTTCACATAGTGCATTTCATATAGTGCGTTATAACAGGCTTCAAAGTATCACGTTTCAGGCGAAACGACTCGAAAGAACAGTAAAGGAATTCACACAAAATTGAAGGCCCTGGCCGGGAAGTAATATATTTTTAATTTTTATGTAAACATGGCGTCTGTGTTCAGGAACAGGCTAAACAACAGTTTTTTTTTTCTAGTGGCTGAATGGTTGTCGGGCCAAAAATATCCGCGTTAATGCCTATTACACACGAACTGATATTAAGAACACAAATCTGTATGATTCATTATGTTGATGAATAAATTTAAAATATTATCTATGCGTAATTCACCAGAGACCATAGATAATATTTAAAATCCTCTGCATTTTTTTTTTATTTATTATAAAAATTAAGATTTTTATTACCAGACTGTGTATAACGGCCCTAATAGGATCTATTCGAACACTACACAAGCGAAATACGGGCGACTTACTTAAAAAAAAATCATTATGGAGGGATTGGACGGAAACTTAGAAAAACTCTTGTCGTGCATTTTTTTGAGTGGTGTATTTTTTTATTTCATTGCATATGTTTGAGAAAAGCACTATACATGCCTTTGGCCGTGAAAGGGACTTGCCGGCTTCGTATCACTATCCGGTCTATGCCTACTTACCCGGCAAGCCCTTCTTTCCCGGCGTCTGTAGTAATGTACTATTATGCTAACATACGAAGCTTGGTAAAACCTGGAACAATGGATGAATTGAAATGCATCTTAATCACAATATCGGATGTTCACATCGTTATATTAGCGGAGACTTGGATTAATATGAAATTATTTTTCATTCTTTGTTGAAATGGCTGGAACGTAAAGTTTGCGTTCAACAGTGATTTCTCTGCATAAAGGTGGAAAAAAACTTATGGAGATTTTTAGGTAAATAAAATGTCTTGGAGCCAGCCGTAATTTTGTTTACTACACATTGAAACGGTACAGGGAGACATGTTCTCTCGATGACCGCCCGAAAAGTGGCCGCCCTCGCACGGCTAGAACGGCAGCTAACATCAAGTTGATCAGGGAACGGTTTCGCCGAAATCCCTGTCGGACTCAAAAGAAAAAAATAATAGTTCTACAAACCAACATTTCCAGTATATCGGTGAACCGGATATTGAAATATGATATGATAATGGCCTACAGTCGAAGAAAAGTTCACTACGTAAATAATCGTTCAAGAAAATTAAGGCTCGCTCGATGTCGGCAGTTGCTGAAGAGACACGATCCTAAAAAGATTATGTTCACTGACGAAAAAATCTTCATCGTAGAAGCAAAGTTTAATGGACAAAACAATAAAGTTTATGCCAAATGCTCAAAAGAGGTCCAAGCTTCTGTGTGAAATATCTAGCGAACGCATCACCCAGCTAATGTTATGGTGTGGTGGGGTGGTTCGCACGAAGGTGCAACGGAGTTGCATTTTCGCCAACAAGGTGTGCATAATATTTTCTTCTGTTTCCGCGATTATTACTCATTGAAATAAAACAATTTAACGGATTATATCGCGTATATTATCTCATTTTAGTTCCCGACGTTTCGGAAGCTTTCCATCTTTCTATGGTCACGGGTGGACTGAGAAAAGATTTCCTCTGTCAAGTTACAATTTGTGCAAACTACGCATTTTTTGAAAAAACACAAATAAAGGTGTACATACATGCCAGATGGGCCTAAGCTGTAAAGACAGTTACACATGTGCCAGAAGGGCTTAATTATTTTATTCTAATAATTTACCAAGCAGCATTTCACAAATGAGGCGTACTGAGGAGAAAAGAAACGCTGCAAAGAAAAACTCCCAGGCTACGTCATTACTAATTATAATATATAAAAAAAAAACCAGACTATTATTAAACTACTTTTAAACAGATAAGATATTTTACACCGTTCGGAAATTAAGGTTTTGCAGTCCTGTGTCTCGCTTGTTCCTGGATGAGATGTATTACAGGATCCCAAGCTGGTAGTAGTGACAATCCATCTTCTCTATTGAAATTAGGATGCTTTTTAATCTCAATAGCCTCGCGTAGCATCCTGGGAAAATATATTTTTTCTTTGGCAAGGATAGAAGGTTTATCAAACTTAATTGAGTGGTTTGGTTTGTCAATGACATGTTCACAGACTGCAGACCTATTACACCGACGGTGCTTGACATCTGCTATGTGCTCCTTCACCCGGGTTGATACACTGCGTTTCGTTTGACCAATGTATGAAAGACCACACTCGCAGTCCAGCTTATAAATGCCTGCACTCTGCAAAGGGGTGCTACTCTTCACGGGTCTAAGGTATTGAGACACCTTCTTCAACGTCTTGAAATATGTTTTTATAGAAGCACGCTTCAAGATGTTTTCGATCTTGTCTGTGACCCCGTTCACATATGGTAATACGGCAGGTTTACGCTCGACTGTTGGTTTCTTCATACTGGGATTCTGCTTGGAACGTGGTATCTGGAGCTCGTTGGCTCGAAGCGCACGTTTGACATTCTGTAACTCAGCAGTCAGATGTTGATTGTCGCAGATACCCCTGGCTCTCTGAAACAAAGATTTACCACTGTAGCAAGTTGACAGGGATGGTGGTGAGATTTGCCGAAAGAAGGTGTGCAATTGAAGGCACAAAATTACCACTATCAAAAACCCTTCTTAAAAACAACTACTGGATTTTTCAACAAGATTCCGCTCCGCCACACAAGGCGAAGTCAACACAGAAGTGGCTAAAGGACAATTTACCAGGGTTCGTCGCTACGGGAGAGTGGCCATCATCAAGTCCAGACTTGAACCCGCTGGACTACTCACTGTGGACTGAATTGGAGCTGAGGGCCTGTCGCAAGTCTCACCCAAATTTGGAGTCTCTCAAGCGAGCCCTGTGTCGGAAGCGAAGCGTATTCCGCTGGAAAAAGTTTGTGCCGCTATTGATGAATAGCCAAACCGATTGAAGGCCTGCGTTCAGCACAATGGCGGCCATTTAGAATAATTTTTATTTTATTTTTTTCCTTATATAATGATTTTTCTATCGGCTAAATTTCGTTAAAATGAATTCAATAGTATTTAAGAAAAAGCTGTTTTTGTTCGTCTCAAAACTTACGATCATACGAGGTATTGTCATAAGAATGTCGGCGTCATAATTTTACTACGACACCAATTTTGTGTCCCTCCCTCCCCCCCTCTTCCTCTCGCTCTCTCCCCCTCCAATTTTCTAAGTCCAAAGATTTTACGTTGCACATACAAACTTCCATCCATTTTTTTACCCCCTTAGGGGATGAATTTCAAAAAATCAAGAATTAAGTCTCTTGATTTTAACACACAATCGTTTTGCAAAATATCAAGTTCCTAAATCCAAAGATTTTATGTTTCATATACAAACTTTCATCCCTTGTTTTATCCCTTAGGGTATGAATTTAGAATAACCAAGAAAATTTCTTGATTTCATCACACGATGTTTTGGCGAAATTTCAAGTTTCTGAGTCCAAAGATTTTACCTTTCAGTGACAAACTTCCATCCCTTGTTTCGCCACCTTGGGGATGAATTTCGAAAAATGCTTTCTTATCCCTTGCCTACGTTATAAAAGTGACGGACTGTGCAAACATCAATTCTCTAGCATTAGTAGTTCCGTTGTGCGTTGATGAGTCAGTCAGTCAGAACTTCTTCTTTTTACCCGACTGTGCAACGCAAAGGAGGGTAATATGTTTATCCGTCTATGTATATATGTATGTTTGTTCCTGTCTGGCACTTTAGAGACCAAACGCGTGGACCGATTTTGATGATTCTTACGTCAATCGATTCGTCTTAATTGACAAGATTTCATATTTGGCTATAGCCCTAAATTGATATCCAATGTATAGAAAAATGCATATAAAATCCAAAAAATATATTTTAAAATTTTTTTTGCTCCTATTTTTGGAAAAAATTACCTGAAAGTGCTAAACCGGAAGATGACGTCATTTAGAGGATGGAAGATCTGTGTCTTCCATAGATTAAAAAGAATCTCTTTTCCGGTTGTCACTAAGTCACGTTTGACAGTTAAATCCAAATATGTCATTGGTTTGTCTTGCTGAAATTTCGTTCGTGCACTATTTTCCCGTTTACGGTTCTTCTATTGTGACTCTGCTTTTCCACGGACACTGATTCGCACCTTTTTTACGACTCGGCTTTTCCACGGATATTGGTTCTAACACTTTGAAGAGTCGACTTTTCCACGGATTAGAGAAATGAAGAACTCCGACTGACTCACTCAAGCTAATAGCACAAACTTGCCATAAGTAGAAACGCTCATGAATGGAATATACTCAAAGCTGTGATAAGTATTGCGTGGCCGCCTTAAGTTAAGTGGTGCCAAAGGTATCATAATCACAACGCAACACTCTAAGTTGATAATGCAGTCAATGCAGTGGGGTACGTGGAGGTACTCTAAGTCTCCAACATATGATTTGTGCAATGTCGTATGACTCCGGAGCATCGTGTATGAAACAAATGGAAAAGGATTACCGTTTTGTACCATTTTGTATTCAGCAATAAAGTTTAAATAAATAAAATATCTCTCTAATTTATCTTAAATAAATTACTAAACGGTGTGAAATTTTAGTGGTTGTTTTCCCGCAGCGATGATTTTAAACATGATATTGAACAACTTTCCCCAAAGAACTTAAGTCGAAATATGAAAAGAATCCAGCTCCCCAAAGTAGATTTGATCAGCAGATTGCATATTTTTTATGGGAAGTCGAAATGAAATTGTATTGTAATTGTCAACAATAAAACATATATTTAATAAGATAAATCGTTTATTTTCAAGCTAACAGTAACAGAAGTAGCTTTGAGCATAACACATCACACACTCCCATCCGCCCGCAAGACACCATTCTGCTTTATTTCCTAGAGGAAGTGCAAATAACTATTTTCCAAATCCCAATAGCCGTTATTTTAGACGTTTTTACGTAAAAATATTTAGTTTTTGCGGAAGACATATTCACCGACATTTGTCAAATTTGTAAACAAATATTTGAACTATCACTAAACGTCAATACTCAATTCCATAGATAAGTACTCGTACTCTAGGTAATATTACGACTGACATACACGACAGATGCCCGTTTGGTGTATTTAAGCAGATTATTTGACTTTTGTTTGCTAATTAGGCTCTATTTTACAAACATACGTTCACTCAATTTACGAAACCAGATCTGAGTAGGTTTACTGACATGATATAGTTATTAAAATCATTTGCGTGTATAGTAGTCTTTTGATAAACAAGATTTATCTTCGTTGGCAACACACATCCACTAAATGACGTCATTATGGTTGTTACGCTTTTTTAGAATGAGTAACTCTAAAATGTGAGTTTATGCTTCGAAATGGAGGCTTTCGAGGAAAATAAAAAATACGTAAAACTTGAAAAAATACCCATTTTCGAACTACATAATAAAAAGAATTGGTCAGACAAATGATACATTGTCAATTGACAACATTTAAATTTTTTCGATATCCCTAAATCGAAAACTATTTGGAGAAAAACGCCTCTAGGACGCAAAAAATATTTTTGTAGATTTTTTTTTACACCACTTTTGTCAAAAACTACCAAAATAGCTAAAACAAAAACTGACGTCACACAGCTGATCCAAAATTGCCACTATAAAAATAGTCTTCCGGTTATCCGTTTGACATGTTTCGACGCATGACACTATTGACAGTTAATTTCACTCAAATATCGTCTTGTACTTTTCGTATGTTTCCTGCCTTTGATTTCGAGATTTTCAACGACTCGGCATTGCCACGGGACCGACGGACACCTGCTCTCTCTCTAATGACGACTCGCAAGCCGTTGGGCAATTTCTTTAACAACGACTTCTCAACTTTGATTTGACATATGCTCGGTTCCTTTAATTTTCTACGACTCGTCTATTAAGACCGGACATGAGAAACGCGGAGGGATTATTGCGAGCTTACAACACTAATAATTTGCCTCGAAAGGAGACTATGTATTTTGATGATGGAGTTTATGCAAAGCTCGGATACGTATAATCTCCCGGTATCTAATACGGCGAAGCCGCGGGTCAATAGCTAGTATATTATAGTATTAACAATATTTTATTCCCGTGATTTGTAAGGTAAAATATTTTATTTTCTACATCGCATAACTAAATAATCACCTGAACGTAGCTTGAGGCAAAAAAGACCACTGCATGTAAGACTTTCATTGTGGAAAACTATACCATGAATAGATATACTGTAAGTACCTAAATATATCTAGTAAAGTAACACATTATTGTTTTTCAGAATCATCAAGAAGGTTCTAAGAAAAATCCGTTTGATGAGCTATCCAGAGATGAATTGATTACTAAATGTAGAGGCCTTCTTGCAATAGCTCAAAAAGCGAGACATTCCAAGCAAGGTTTGTATCACTATTGATTTGTTAAAAGCCGCATTCATATAGAGCAATCAGCCTCGCGAGGAAATCAGCGTTTAGCGCGCACGGCTGCCGCGGTATGATGATATTTCGTATTCGCACACTCGTTCACCAGATTGACAGATAAAACAACATGGAGCCGAACCAATGATATAATATTAAAAGTGGTAGATAAGTTGCATACACGATAATTCAAGTCTATAATCCAAATCTAAAACACATAAATCTGATAATATTGCAATAACACACTTATCATAAATGTCAAGTGAAAGCAGGCGGGTATGCTAAATTCCGGGTGCAAAACAGAGACAAGTATATGTTGCTCAATCGTACGTAGTAAATATACGTGTCTTTGTTTCGCTAACGCAAACGAACATTTACCGTCCTGCTTTCACTTGTCAATTTTGTCATCTACTTGACATTGGCTGAGAATGGACAATGTGCTCTTTGAAAAACGAAAAATATCAAAGAAATAAAAATATTCTCATTATCACGTATTTCTAAAAAAACATTTTTACTGTCATATCATTCCTGAATTAATAATTTAATTTTATTACAGTCCTTCGAATAAGTTTAATCTACTACTATTTTTCGTTTTTGATTTTTTATTCAAGGCGTTATTTTTATGTTCTGAGTGGAGGCGGTCATTTACGTATTGAATAATTGCAATCCAACCTGAAATATATCCCACTATCTGTTTGAAATGATCAGTAATCGATTTATTATTATTATTTGTATGTCACACCCGCTCCGTGACAATAGTGTCCCGAACCTTTAGGAGGCGTGCGCGGAGCCGAACGCACGAAATGGACGCACTCAGTTAATAACTGTTACTGAAGATTTTGTCGAGAGTATAATTTACAGACATATTTTATTTATTTTAGCATGTTTAGAAACCCCAGCTCCTTTTTGCGTCCGTGACTCGCCATTTTGTTTCATCTGTCATCAATTTAATCGAGGCAATACATATACGTGAAGTGCGCGCCGCAAACGACCGAGGTAACTTAAGAGCACGGACAAATAGCTACAGCGCACGGTTCGGCCGCGGCTCCGCTCGGGCGAGCTACGCGTGCGCTTGCCGCGGAAGAGGCGCGTCCACCCAGGCCGAGTCACTCTGTGTGGACGCGGCTAATCATCACAATAACTCCCAATGCAGAATTGAAGATTCAATACACACATACACTCTTGAGCAAAATAATTGTATATTTTTGTATTTTTCCATCTTCACCGAATAATTTTGCCAACGGGTTTCTTTTTAAAATTATTTTTATGAGACGAGGGTAGGGGGGAGGGGAGTTCAGACACTTGTCAGTAGTCCCGTGTAGAAGACAGACCTGGAAACACGGACACCACTGAAGCTGAAGTCGCCGGTAGTAGAAGGTGCACATCAAAGAGGGACGACCGCTTCCTTGTCACCTCAGCTCTCCGAGATCATCACCAGACAGGCGCTGCTCTTCAGCAGCAACTCCACTCCGTAAGTGGGCAGTCAGAAAATGACGAAAGCCAACCTGAAACCAAAAAAGCCTGCGACTGGGCCAGGTTGCTGACGCAACATCGGAGAGCACGACGCTAACTTGCTGCAAATGATGTGAACTGGACCATCGAGTAATAGACCCCAGTACTTTTTTCGGAAGAGTGTAGTATGTGCCTGAGTGGCTGTGACTGTGACTAAAGAGGACGAGTCTAAAGACATCCCAGAGGAACGATTGGCGGAGTGCCACTCGCAGTGCTACTCCGAAAGAGTCGCCTACGGAGGAGGTTCTCTTATGTTTTTGGCCGGTATTTCCTACGACGGGCGAACGAGCTGATTTTTATGCCTTCTAGAGGTCGTGGATTTTGTTTGAACCCTCACAGGTACATCACTGAGATCCTGGAGGAGCACGTTGTTCCTTACACATCATAGATATAGATATACACTAGATCACGCAAACGCATCTATTTCTCGTGTCAGAGTTCGGAGAAGGTCTCCGAGCCGGCCGTAGCTACTGACATTCCGCGTCCGTTAATATTAGGAAAATGCCTTATTGCATGGTACGAAAGTGCAATAGCCCAAAAATTGTGAGCACCCAAACGCAAGGATATGTTTCCTATCACACCTAAGTTATTTTCAAATTATATTATGCGTAAATTCATTTTAAATCAATTTTTTAAGTATTCCAAGGTGTGATTCTACGACTCTACCTAAGTAACTATAGATTATCGGTAAGAAAAGTATGTTCTCGTTACATTGGGCCCTTTGCTTTGAGAGTTTAATCTGAAGTTTTATGTTAAGAGACGATGAATATCAGAACAAGTGATACTGTCGCGCATCGCTTCGAGTTCTTAATACAAGGAAACTTATCATTCGTCTGTCAAATTTAGCCACTAATGTTGTTCGTTCTACAACATATTTCGATAATCGGTATTAATCGATATGGGACAGACTAATGATATTAAACATTTCAAAAACGCCAATTTAATAGTTATTGATAAAAACAAGCTCATAATATGTCCTAATTTTACAGGACAGCTTTAAAAAAGGAGGGTAATATCTTCGGATAGAGAGTTCACGTATGTGATGCTTAAGAAACACTTACTATTTATTAGACTCCCCTAAAAATTCTTTTGTGACCCACATGATCCTGTCACAAAAGATTTTTTTCTTTTGTGATAGGATTACGGCCACGGGACGGAAAGACTCATTCCCGACTACTGGTTCTCAAGAAATCTCGTGAACTATATAGAATTTTTATTTCAAGCCAGTTTTTTGAAAATTAAAAAATGGAGTCGATATGGAGGTAGAAAACTTAAAAAATTACAAATTTCAACAGAGGTCTACACCTCACCGAGCTAATGTCTTACTGGTTTTAGGTTTAAAATGTAATTCAAATATCCTTTATTTAATAATTCCGTTTAATATCATTCGTCTGTCCGAAAATCGATGTCATTCATGTCAATCGATTAGTGATTTTTAGGTAATCTAAAACTATTGCGTTTCTTACCATGCATCGATATTATACTAATCCCTCGTGTTTCAAATTTACTTGAGATTATGCAGAGGTATACAAAATCGTCACAGTAGGTGTTAAAAAGTCGGAACGCTTGGTTTCAATGCGCGACAAAGTTACAACTCGCGCGGGATCATCCACTACAAAAACTAACTGCTGACTGAGACACACGAAATTTTCGTTCGGTTTCCGAACGGAATGACGTCACAAAGTGCTCTGTCTCTGTCTGTCATGTGGAAACCGTACCGAAATTCCGTGCATCTGCGGCCAGGCTGAAACGAGTCGAGCCGAACGGCGGCGCGTGCGGCGGCGGCGTCGCCTTTGAATCGATTTTGCGCGGACAACGGAGAATTCACATCACTAAATCGCCCTTGTGACGTCACAGTATGTAGAAAAAAAAGTGACACGGTTGGTTTTCATACAGATTGAGGTGTTTAAGTTATCTAGTGTATATCTATATCTGTGTTACACAGGTAAGTTTGATGAAGAGGTCGTTCTGATCTGATGTAGGATGCTCCTTGTCATACTACAGTTGACACCACCACCTTTCTTATGGTCGAGGTGGACATCGCCACGATGGACTGCCCAACGGTGAGCCCGGACCAACTAACACAATTGGGAGTGTCTGAATGAGGGTTCTGAAGGAGGGTTTGTAAGCGAAAAAAAAAACAAAGAGTTGCAATTATTTTGCTCGTGAGTGTAATTCAACTAGACATGTGCGTCGATCTAAGATCGAGCGGCAGCAGCGTCTGTCAAAAAATCGGTATCGGCGGCGTATTTTCGGCGTAAAATCGGCGTCAAGGTTAAGTAAATGAGAAAGTATATTGATTCGTATTTTTATTGAATTTGTGATCAGTTTCATGGCTAATATGGTATCATGAAAGATAAAATAATAATGGATTATATACCCAAGTAGCACAACTTAGGTTAAAAAGCTAGTATATCATATCTGTTTCGATACTTAAGTGAAATATATAGCCGTTACTAAGTTCTATATAGGTGGAAAGACCCCTTAGGCAACCAATATAGAACAAACAGGAGAAAAATTGCAGCCTATTTTTGGTTGTAAATTGAATCCACAAGTGATCTCACAATTACCTTAAGTGGCAATTAGAACTATGGGTGCAAGTTATGCGCAGTGAACGATTTATTCACTCATTGACGGAAAGAATAATTTCAGTTCGGCCAATGAGTGCTAAATGCGCCAACGAAACGCCAAAGTTCCTTTGATTGGCGTGGCAACAAGTTGAGTTTTTTAATGTGATCTGCCATTTTAATCTTGAATAACATTTTTTTGGTATGTGATTTAAACTTCACGTTAAGCATTAAAATAAGTACGAAATTTTTGCGAATGTTTTTTTTCGTGATACTATACTCGTAGTATGGTTTCTTTCTAAATATTAAATGTCCTAATTTCGGAACTGTTAGATCGTTAGTGGTTTGAAATAAGTGAAAATAACTGCTTTTGGTTTCAAGAACCTTCTATTGAGACTTAATTATGCGTTGAGGTGGCAATAAGGTACGTCTAGGGCTTAAAAATTGGTTACCGGTTCGCTTCAACCAAATATCATAATATCATGTTCCTATTTCGTCGCATTGTCAAAGCAGACTAGTTTCAAAGTGACCCAAAGTTAAAATGACTTACACCTACTTCTTAAAATACATGTACTCTTGATATATCTATAATTCAAATTAACTTTATCGTGAATTTACTAATTTTCAACACAACCACATCCCAAAATGTCTTAAATTTATATTACCTTGATACAAAATTGTCACAACGTTAAACATCAAATGCTCAAAATACCTAAAATTCAATTCGCATGGAAAAAAATTTCATCAATAAAAAAAAAAACTGGTCAAATTTTAATGTACATACTTAGTTAAAATTTTAGGTATTATGAGACAACTTCGTTTTGATCTTTGGGCCTGACAGTTGAAAAGGTCTTTTTAAATGTTGGTAATTATGAAACCATTGCGTTTTAACCTTCAGTCTTAATGTTAATTTGGCATTTGAAAAAATTGTCCTTTTTACCCAGTTTACATTTTGCATATGGGATTATAACAAGTAAACGTCATTATGACAATTTATTATATTGGAAACAAATTTATTTGAGCTTTATGGTATTTTGGAATTAAGCCAATGTGAGATTGAGTCAAAATATGTAACTTGGTATTAGGCTACTTGGTTGTAACAGACCAGTAACAAATATTGCAATCTTTCTAGGTTACAAAAGGGGCGTAAAATTATCTCTAGCCACTATTGGTGATATACTACTCCATTTTACTAGTCATTTGGAATTAAAAGTTCCTAATAAGGGTATGTCCCCACTTATATGTAAAAGTTGCTTTTAAGTGACTTTAGGGCTTTACATAGCAATTTTGCTTCTTATTCAGTGACAATTAAAACCTGCATGCAACTGGGAATAGGAAAATCGACTTTACCCAACCATCCATACTAATATTATAAATGCGAAAGGGTGTCTGTTACCTCTTCACGCTTAAACCGCTGAACCGATTTGGATGAACTTTGGTATGGAGATAGTTTGAGTCCCGGGGAAGGACATAGGCTACTTTTTAGCCCGGAAAAATACCCTTATCCGCGATAAACGAATTTAAGGTGGACGAAGTTGCGGGCAGAAGCTAGTAAGTTTATAAAGTAGAAACAAAAAAACTTTCCTAAGCAACTACAAGTGACAGGATGAACTCATTTATAATTTTGAGTTGTGTTCAAAGCTATAAGTTTTATCAAACACTGTTAAAAACCCACTCATTTAGAACATAAAGCTATAAGGTAATCTGCAAAATTCACTAATGTGCTGCTTGGGTAATGAACAGTCGTGGGCAAAAAAATAATTATGCAATAAGTACCTTCTTTCTAATATATTTAAATATTATAACCTTTAAAATACAACGTTATGAATATTAAATTACACATGAAACATTAAAACAAAATAAATCATGTATGTTTTTTCTAAAATAATAACAATTTACGTTAAAAATCAACAATTTTTATATGGACACCGATTTATAAAGTAATTTCTTAAAATCAAACTCAACTTGAAAATGAGAACATAGTTAAAATCGAAGTACCTATAGATATGGTAAAAGCGAAATGTTTTTCATTATTACAAAACAGTAAAATCAATATTTTTATATAAACGTCGTCTTCTAAAATATTTACCTACTTTTTCATAATGTAAAACTCGACTTAAAATCAACACATCCATTAAATAACGTATCAGTCTTAAATCCAAGCATACAGTAAAATCGCAAAGCTATATTATACAGTGTATCTACCAATCGGCCATTAGGGAGAAGTCAGAAACTGTAAGAGATAGGGAAATCGGTTCTTAGGAGCCATGGCGTCAATTTCAGATTTAATAAAAACTGCATAATTATTTTTTTGCAAATCTCATACATAACCGAGAATCAAACCCCAAAATTAAATAGATTTTTTTTTTGAAGATGATAATCGATCCTACTTTTTATTGAGAACTAATAATATCTGTATGGAATTACATACATTTAGAGTGCTCTAAGGGTCAGAAATTGCTGTTAAAGTTTGACATTCCTTTGAGGTAAGAAAATTTAACGATTTTATTTTATCCAAAAGCAAATATGAAATCGATTCCAAAATCCTCATAATAGAGAATATGCATGAAATGTTAGTATCGCTTTTCTTAAAAAATATCAAAATACCTTAATAACTATTTCAAAAAGTGAAATTAAAATTAAAATCGGCCAAGAAATCGCATGATATAGGAATTTTAAACTACTAATTAGCCAGTGATTCGACAGAGATGTCCGACGTTTACTTTTACGTCATAGTACGCTAGAAAGAGATAGAATTCAATGTTTGATGGCTTATATCTTGGTTATTGTTATAGTTATAAAAAAAATCCACAATTTGTTGCATGAATAAACTTTTAATAACGCAAAAATAAAAATTCATGCATATTCCTTATTCAATAAAACAATAATTGTATGACAACTATGAACTTAAATGCAAATTATCATGGTCAATATGGCAAAAGTTATTTTTCCATACACTGCACGCTAGACATTTGTATGGAGCGTTTTCAGCTTTAACAGCAATTTCTTACTCTTAAAGCATTTTAAGTGTATGAACATAAAGACATTTGTTGCCAATAAAAAATAAGATCGCTTGACATCTTCAACTTTTTTTCTCCTGTTCAATTTCGACCGGGTTAGATTCCCGGTTATGTATGAAATAAACGAAAAAAAAATAATGCAGTTTTTGATAAATCTAACTCGCCATGGCTTCTAAGAACAGATTTCGCTCTCTTATAGTTTCTGACTTCTCCCTACTGACCGATTTAGATTGATCACCCTGTATAAGAACAAAGGCGGCGCGCCGACGCGGCGCACATGTCTAAATTCCTCTTGAATATCCATTGATTAAATTTAACACATTCTTGACCGCGTACCGCGAATGTAGCGAACACTTACTACGAACAGAGCGTCCATCTAGCGGGTTCGCGGTTGTGAAAGTGTTAAGTTATATGTAATATGTCATTAAAATAGTTTTATTTTGTTTTTATAGAAATTCAGAATGAATTAGATGGTTACAAAATTAAACATGAAAAGTATGAAAAAGAAAAAAAGCAACATGATGAGAATATTCATACTTTACAAGAGCTTGCTAACACTCTAACAGAGCAGAAACTTAATTATATAACCGAACTCGAATCTGCCCAACACAAACTTAACACTCTAAATCAACAATTTTTAAGATATGAAGAAGAAATTAGGAGTCACAGAGCAGACTTAGTTATAAAAGAAAAGGACAATGCTGATGCACTTCTCAAGTTATCCAACCTTGACAGTGAAAATATATCACTGAAAAGACAAAATAATCGCCTTGTAGAAGAAAATGAACAACTTCTTAGCCAACTGTCTGAGTTGGAAGCAAGGACGGAAGAAGTGAATAATATCGGACTTCGGCAAAGAGAACAATTAAAGATGTTGGAGGAGAAACTCCAGTCAGGTACACTAATAAATACAAATAATTAGTCATACAGTACGATTACTTTAAGTTTACCACTGACATATGCTTTTATTCCATTGGATATTCGATTTTAACACTAATGTAAAAGAGTTTATATTACTTACACACTGTCTAAACGTCGTTTGTTTGTAATCGAAACTCTTTTGTATTAGTGTTAAAGTCGAATATCCAATGAAAAAAAGCATATGTCAGTGGTAAACTCAAAGTAATCGTACTGTACACAGTTATAGGCCCTTATTTCCTGATATTTCCTATTATCCATCCGTCTGATGTGTTGTCCATTTAATGTTAAGATAAAATACTTGGGCGACAGATTTTTCGACGGCTGTACGATTTTTTGTTTTACACTAATACAAAAACGAATTAGCAAAATTTTGACTAAGTACACAACTGTTAAAGCAATGTTCGCGTCAAAACGAATTAGACATTTATTTATAACACGAATAGATTGTTTAAGGTGCTAGGTTGTAATTGCTTTTCAATTTCAGAATCAGTATTTAAAACTAAAATTAAGGATCTTAATGATAAAATTGCTGACCTAGAAAAAAAACTTCTAACTTTTGGGGCTGTCAGCGAAACTAAGAATGAAATGGTAGAATATGAAAATAAAATTAAGGACCTAACACTCTTGTATGAAAACGAGAAGATGAAACAAGAAAAGTGTAGCATCAAGTTAAAAAGTTATAGAGATAAAATATCAAAATGTGCTGCATGTATAAATCAACTTAAAAATTCCAGATTTATACTATCAAAAACAGTAAAAGAATATTCAGAAAACATTCCAAAGTGGCAAAATGATATTATTGCAGCTTCTGTTGTTTTAGATAGCCAGTTGAAAACACTGAACCATGAAAATACCAGTCTTAAAGCTAAGTTAGCGCTATTAGAGGAGGAATTAGAAAAAAGACAGACTAATGTGGTAAACAGTGACTCTAAAATACTGGCGTTAGAAGACGAGATCAACGCTCTAAGAAACCAAATAATGGATTTAGAAAATGCAAAGAAGGATCGGGCTGCCTTCAACTATGAGTTAACCACAAAAATTCAATGTATCAAAGACAATATCCAGCATAACGACAATGTAGAACTAAATATGGAAAAACTAAAAGAAGATCATGATGGTTTATTAAGGAAGAACGCAGAACTTGAAGAAACAGTGTTGAATGTGCAGGCCAAGAACATGCTGCTTAACGACCTTCTAAAAAACAACGATGCACATAGCAAAACAATAGAAAGTTTAGAATTACAGATAAGAGCCTTGGAAAGTGAAAAAAGTATACTAGTTAAAGAAAAACTTAATGCTAAAGATGTGGCTTTGGAATTAGAGGGAAAAAACGATAATTTGGCGAGCCATGTTTGCATACTGCAGACTGAAATCCGTACTATAAAATTAAAATTAGAAGAATTAACAAAAGAATATGTTATTTTACAAGACCACACTAAGTCAGAGAAGGAAGGACAAATAAATATCTTAAAGTGCCAAATAGCAGCACTGCAAGAGCAAAACGATGTATTGAAAAAGGAGTATGAAAGCTTGACAGACATTAATGGGTTATTAAAGGAAGAAGTAGAAACTTTAAAACTATCCTTAGAACAGCCTAAAGACGAGTCAGACAACATTTCTGAAGTAAATGTGTGTTTGCAAGCCGATATTGTAAAGTTAGAAGCTAAACTATCTGGCTACAAACAGGAAAACGCTTCTCTAATAGCTGAGATTAAAGAATCGCGGTCCAAAATAAAAGAGTTTGATAGTCTGATGACGGAAAATGAAGATGCAAAATTAAAACTTTCCAGTTATAAGACGGAAAACACAGAATTATTAAACGAAATGAAAGAGATAAACCAAGTACTCAAAGAACGTGGAGAGAGTATATCTAAATTGCAAAAAGCAGTTGGTGAGATGGAAAGGTTAATTGATACACTAGAAAAAGACAGAGATATATCTAATCAGGAAAAGGATGACCTGCGCAAGTCAATAGCAATCTTAGAACATGATTTAAACAATGTAAAACAAAAAACTATTGAAGAAAACGACACGCACCAACAGTTATTTTCCGAAAGAGATAATGCAATAATGAGCTTGGCTGAAAAAGAAAGCATTATTTATACTTTAAGAGAAGAAATAGAGAAACTCAAACAGCAGTCCTGTTCTGGTAATTATAGATATATTTTTAAAATTATAATTTTTCAATTTGCAATAGTGTGTTATTGCACTCGTTAACTTCATTTTGTGTTTTAACAGCTGATATGTCAAATGAAGACATGTCTACTTCAACGATTTCTAAAGCGGAAGAATATTCACGTATGCGGGATCTTGATGAAACATTTGAAGAAAAGTAAGATTACATTTATAGGCTAATTGTCATCAATGTGTAAATAGGACTGAGGTTGTCTGTTATGATATAATGCTAATAGAATTTAATGAAATTTAATTATTTCAAAATAGTAATGTTCAAATCGGTAACAACTAAAATAGACTTCATTAGCACATCGCTTTACGACTTCACATTGTATATAGAGGATTTTTGATGATACGTTTGGCTCAGTGGGATGTACAACGGCCTACAAAGCTGGCGGTCCCAGGTTCAAATCCCGGGCAGGGCAAGTGTTTGTGTGATGAGCACGAATATTTGTTCCTGGGTCATGGACGTTTTCTATGTATTTAAGTATTAAAATGTATCTAGATATTATGTATATCGTCGCCTAGTACCCATGGTACAAGATTTGCTTTGTTTGGGACTAGAGATGGGATTTGTATAAGATTGTCCCTGTGTTATTTATTTATTAACAAGACATTTGACATATCGTGTAAGTCTGCTAATAATAAACAATACAAATGTTAGGTACACGAAGCTGAGAATATTCGCCCTGAAACTTAAGAAGAAGCTGAATGAAACTGTAAGTCAATTGCAAAACGCAGAAAAAGAAAAAGAGAGGCTTACTAAATTACTTGAAGATGCAAACAAAGCAAAGTTACAGTTGAATGATGAAGTTGTTGGTCATGGACTCGCGGAGGAACAATTTGTAAATAAAACGGCAATATCCGATCTAAAAGCTAAAGTCACAACATTGACTACCACTGTTGAATCCATGGAGAGTTCTGTATGTGAACTGGCTGAAGTTAAAGGTAAATCAAATATTTCTGTCTAGGTAATGACATCATCATTAGGGCCAATCAACCAAAAAGCCTTTGACGTGAGTTACTATAATATTTAATGATTTTTCAGGTGAACTTAAAATTTTAAGTCAGCGAATGGATGCTGAAATAGAGGCACATAAAGCGACGAAAGAAAATTTGGAAAAAGCCCTTCGCGATGTAAAGAAAAAGAATGTTTTGAGTCTCGAAATGGAGGATTATGAAAAATCTATGAAAGACCTTACGTCTAAAATGCAGGAAAATAAGAAAAAAATTGTACAGGTACAATACATCTCAATTCATTATTGTATTTTAACAGTAATTAATAAAATCTGTGAAATAATCCCGACCGCCATTACATTTTACTAACGTAATGTAGTATTTTTTACTGAAAGTTTTCACATAATCGTATATCCTACTCTTACAGATGGAATCGACTATTGATACACAAGAGGGAACAATTGCTTCGATGAAAGTTCAAATAAATTTATTAGAAGAACAAATCAAGGCTGAAGAATCACAAAATAAGCTAGTTCGAGAAGAATTGCAGAACACCATTGATGAGTCTAAAGAAAAAGATAATGTCATACAACTTAAAAATAATATAATATCCAAATTAGAGCAAAATTTAGAAGACGAAACACGGAAAAATGAAGAATTGAGCGTGGAGACAACTGCTTTATTGAGTGATAAAGAAAAGATTATAATCAGCCTTGGTCAAGATAAAGCGGAACTCAATAACAAAATGAAACGAATAGAGTTCAAGTGCGCAGAACTCAAAGATCAATTGAACATCACTAAAATCGAGTTGGAAGACTTGAAGACTGAACATGCTAGTTATAAGGTTTTTAAGAGTTTAGACAATATTATTTGGCCGCCTGTAATTTTTGTACTGAACTCTTTGCTGATATTGAACAAAAGCGGACGGTAAAAGGCATTTAAATTAGAGGGCTATTATAACATTCGGATTTTATTCGGAAAGATACTTCGGGAATCGGCGGTAACACGTAAAGGTGATATTGCTGTTCTGCTTTATTCATGTCTCACAACAGTCATACTTGTTATGGCCATTTTTTGGCCGGATCCTGCACTTTGTGAAGAAAGTAAGCCGCTTTGCCCAGTGATAGTAGAGACCAAACCGAGTGATTTGACCCGCAGCAACGGAAGTTTAGGTAGTTGTAGTAGGAACAGAGATAGCGCCACTTCTTTATAAAATATTTCACAAAATTCTACAAGCTAATAAAGTAATAGACCGATTTCAATGTTCAACATCTCAAATGAAAACTTATTATACAGGGTGTCCCAAGAAGTAGTGATATGCTGAAGCTGGGACGTAGAGGACCTAGAGGGCTATCTAAATCACCCCCATGTATGTTCCGCGATTTTTCGTATTTTCGGAGTTATGATTTTTTTTTTAATTTTTCACCTATCGCCGAGTACGATGAGATTTTTATTTATGGTGACGTGAATTATTGCGGTAGATGCTTGATTTTTTTTGTGTGCTAAGCTGATAGATAGGCCAATTCAGTATGGTAACATTTACTATCGTTAGATCTTTGAATGGAATAAAAAAAAATTAAATGCCAAGAATGATAAAATTACCCAATATGTTCACAACTTCAAAGGGCTTTAAAAAGATAAAATCACATAAAAAAAAACCGTTTTACTTTTAAAAACTTGCTCTATCTATCAGGTAGCTACCCTGAAAATTTCATTTTATTATTCATAAAACTTCGATCAAAAAATTGAAATCTAAATGTGGCAAGTGCAAAATTAATTAACTTTCTAAATATATTTCGTTCTAAATCACGCACTGGCCATCAATAGAAAAAGAACAAAAACCAAAAGACGGTTGACGCATGAGAAAATTTTCACGTTGTTTGGTCATCGTTGGTACTTTTCAATAATTTAAAAATTGTGTTTTAATACTGCTAATTGTTCGTTTCTCTAATCATTTTGGCTATTCATATGGACTTTGACTTGCATTACGATTTGGATTAGTGTTATTACCTGGAATCGACGACTTGGCATTATTTAACTGGACTTGAGTTTGCGTGTGTGATCATGTTTACTTCACGTGACTACGCAGAAATGGCTAGGGGGAATGCGGCGGAAGCCTCAAGGCTGTACCGGGAACATGTGGAACGAAGAGGCGGGCCTTAACCTGAAACGTTTCCTGACTATCGCATGATCTTAAGAGTACATAATGCGTATTTGGAAGGTTACATACCGGGTACCAGATCAGGCCGTATGGCCACTATGCCGGATCCTGATGTAGTAGATGCAGTGGTTGAAGAAGTAGACGACTTGGCATAGCTTGGAAGAAGTAGACGACTTGGCATTATTTAACTGGACTTGAGTTTGCGTGTGTGATCATGTTTACTTCACGTGACACGTGACTACTTACATACCGGGTACCAGATCAGGCCGTATGGCCACTATGCCGGATCCTGATGTAGTAGATGCAGTGGTTGAAGAAGTAGAAAGAGACCCGTCGACCAGTGTGAGAGTTATGGAACGTCGTACCGGACTTTCTAAATCTCAGGTACACCGTACACTACAGAGCGTAGGATATCATCCGTTTCACATTAGAAAAGTGCAACAGTTGAAACCGGAAGATTACAATCGGCGAATTGAATTCTGTCAGGAAATGCTGAGGAGACAAGCTGAAAACAAAAACTTTTTAAACCAAATCTTGTGGACGGATGAATCCCACTTTAGACGCAATGGGATTTTTAATATGCACAATTCTCACTCATGGGCAATTGAAAATCCAAATTTAAAAAGGGAATCGACATTCCAAGAACACTTTAGTGTTAACCTTTGTTCTGGCATACTTAACGGTCAGCTAATCGGGCCCTTTCAGCGCCAGACCGCTCAGGCGGCAATCACTTTTTAAATTTTCTACGCGTCGATCTGCCCCTGCTGTTAGAAGATGTGGACTTGGAGACACGCAGAAGCATAGTACTGCAGTGTGATGGTGCACCATGCCATTTTGCCTTGGACGTAAGAAACTATTTCAATCAAAGATACCCTGAAAGATGGATTGGTCGTTGCGGCCGGGGTGATGCCTGCCTTATAGCCTGGCCTCCACGGTCCCCCGACCTAAACCCCATTGATTTTTTTGTATGGGGATACTACAAAGACCTCGTCTACTCAAGAGAATGCCGCAATTTGGACGAGTTAACCCGGAAATTGAGAGTAGCAGAAGAAACCATTAAAAATAATAGAAGTGCATTCAGACGTTTAAAAGAAAACTTTTTTCGGCGATGTCGCACTTGCATTGAGCAACAGGGGGGCCATTTTGAAAATTTCTTGTTATAAAACACCTTGTAATTGGTTTTACTTTGTTTGTCTTAATCATCATGTAAATTAAAATTTTGCACTTACCACATTTAGATTTCAATTTTTTGATTGAAGCCTTATGAATAATAAAATGAAATTTTCAGGGTAGCTACCTGATAGATAGAGCAAGTTTTTAAAAGCCAAACGGTATTTTTTTTTAATGTGATTTTATCTTTTTAAAGCCCCTTGAAGTTGTGAACATATTGGGTAATTTTATCATTCTTGGCATTTAATTTTTTTTATTCCATTCAAAGATCTAACGATAGTAAATGTTACCATACTGAATTGGCCTATCTATCAGCTTAGCACACAAAAAAAATCAAGCATCTACCGCAATAATTCACGTCACCATAAATAAAAATCTCATCGTACTCGGCGATAGGTGAAAAATTAAAAAAAAAGTGATAACTCCGAAAATACGAAAAATCGCGGAACATACATGGGGGTGATTTAGATAGCCCTCTAGGTCCTCTACCTCCCAGCTTCAGTATATCACTACTTCTTGGGACAACCTGTATACGTAACTTATAAAAAAAATACTTAATAAATGTATACTGAAAACTTAAACAAAACGGCATCTTAAGTTTTTTTTTCTTACTTGATGTATAGTTTTTACTCTATTTCTTAAAAAATCTGTATGCAACATGAATGGTTTAATGCGTATACATATTACCTAGTAAATAACAAGTATTGTAAAAAAATCGCCAACGATACATTTCATACTTTACGAATTATGAAAGTATAAATGTGAGCACAAATTTCTTTAAACAATATTTCAAAAAATTCTACATACTAAACGAACAAACCGATTCCAATGTTTAATATCCCAAATAAAAGCTCATTACATACTTTATTTACAAAAAAAAATATATAAAAAATATATACTGAAAACTTGGCAAAAGTCGCCATCTTAAGTTTTTTTTTACTCGATTATTAGTTTTGACTTGATTGCTTAAAAACATTGTTGTATGCAACATGAATAGTTTAATGCATATATATATTTCTGAGTAAATAACAAGTACTTATTATAAAAAATCCTAACACCGATACCTTTCATACTTCACGAAATATTTAAGTTAAGTTGTTATTGTTATATTCTTACAAATAAATTTCAAAGAAATCTTCAAGGGCAACAAGTGCCATTAAAACAGAAGTTTCCGTACCATATCCATCTTCTTGGGGATGGACTAAGGCAAAAGAGAGTTGGACTCCAGAATGGTCGGCAGTAACGGCGATTTGGTTGCAATTAAGCCTCTTGGACCATTGTGGCTGCAAACCTGACTGCGTAACTGTTTTGGGTGTCGTCGGGTCAGCTTACCCTGCACTGCCCAGTGTAAATCCTGCAAAGGTTACTGTACAAATTAAAAGTAAGTTAATATAATATTAAATGCAGGGTTATTTTTTATGCTGACCACTGATTTCTAGCGGAAGGCCCAAAAATGATTCAACAGTAATCTATGGCAACACAGTCCATGTATAAAAGATTAGTGATTTTGTAGTATTGGAATGGCACAAGTACTTCAAAACTAATTTTTTTCCTCAGTTTTACATCTGTCGATGCACGCGAAGAGGACATTTAAGTTTTAACTAAAATATTTGATAAACATTTATGTACATAGTCTTTAGTTTTGACGACACGTTTGGCTCAGTGGGTTGTACAACGGCCTACGAAGCTGACGGTCCTGGGTTCTAATCCCGGCCAGGGCAAGTGTTTGTGTGATGAGCACGAATATTTGTTCCTGGGTCTTGGATGTTACCCATAGTACAAGCCTAGTACCCATAGTACAAGCTTTGCTTAGTTTGGGACTAGGTCGATTTGTGTAAGATTGTCCCTGATATTTATTATTATTATTTATTATTTTATTTATTACATATCTAAGTTGTTGGTCTGGTATTATATTCGTTAGTTAATAATTGGAAAAAGATCGAAATTCCTAAAAAGAAAAACTCCGCAAGGACATCTATATAACCGAGGATCGAAGGAGGTGCTGGAAAAAAAGAAAAGCTTTAAAAGCACAGCTGAAGGAAGATTGGGAAAAGGGCAATACAGCATATTTGAAACATGACACGCTAATCGTCAAAGAAACTAATACCAGTCAAGAGAAAAGGAAAAGGGAAGCCTCTACGTCACCATCAGCTGAAAAAGCAACAAACTATCTTCAATCAAGTCAAACAGGTCGAATGCTTTTGATATTATGCGCACTAGATCCAACTTCTTTTCTGATGCAGCAACTACTACTAAGCAATAGCAACTAAGAAGCGGTAAACGGAATCCATAAACAAACCAAGAAACAGAAAATAAGATAACAACGAAACATCAAACTCCCCCAAGCCCACTGGTCCTCGTGGGGGAAAGAGGCCAAAACCCTTCAACTATAAAAGAAGAAAAACTAGAAAAATGACAAGATACAAGAATTTTCATCTTTTCCTTAAATGTTCGTACCCTAAAAGAACATGCGTCTCTTACTGAACTAATATTCGCCTTACAACATATCAAGTGGCACATCATAGGCCTGAGTGAAGTGAGAAGAATTGGAGAAAACATTGTTTCTCACCAAGATTACGTACTCTATCATATATGTGAGACCTCAGGTTTATACGGAGTTGGATTCATTATTGAAAAACACATGACCAAATATGTAGAAAAAATCATTGGAATCTGAGAACGCATCGTGAAAAAGAAATTTGAAACTGCCAGGTTACAAAGATAGTTGGTCCTTTGTGCAAATATATTCTCCTAAAGAGCAATCGAGTATAGAAACAATAAATGCTTTCTATCTTAATCTGAACAAAGCTATTCAGGAGCACGCGCCCAAAAAACTTAGTTGTAATGGGAGATTATAATGGGCAAATTGGAGAAAAACGCCTAGGAGAAGACATAATAATTGGACGGCACATATATTGCATGATACTAAGAAGTAGAAACGGAGAAAAAATCACTAATTTTGCAAAGGAAAACAGCCTGGCTATCTTAAATACTATGTACAAGAAAAATATGTGGACATGGACCTCGCCTGATGGCAAAACAAAAAAGGAAATCGATTTTTTACTAACTAATAGAAACAACTACTTTACCAACTTTACAGTCATATAAAAAAAAAAATCACTGGCATAGACTAATAAGAGCAGAACTGAAGGAAAAGCAACCAATGAGGCTCAGACCAAGACAAGGCCCAAGAATTACAAAGCTAGGAAATCAGCAAATATAACAACTACACTATGAGACAAAATTTTCAGAATTCAATGCTAAAACAAAAGGAGCTACGAACACAAGAGCAAACATAACTATATAGAAAATACTATTAAACATCAGATAAAAGCCAAATCAAGTATAAAAGCAGATACGAAGGAAAACATATTATCAACGAACCCTATTAAACTGCTAGAAGAAAGAAACGACTCAATATGCGCAAAAGACACACAAGATAGAAGAAAGCAGATAACGGAAACCAGTAAAAGAATCAAATACAGCATAAGAAAAGATAGGAAACAGAATAGGATGAAAATTATTGAAAAATGCATAATCAAAACAGGTGGAATCAAAAAAGCATTCAAGGAATTATAATATAATATTATACTAAAGACTGGGTTGTAAAAATCAAAGATACTAGCGGACAGTTGAAATATTGCAAAACAGACATTAAAAACAGCAGTAACTTATTATAAGACTCTTTATGAAGACAACACCACACAAGAAGAAGTTGAGTTGAATGATAACTCGAGCATATCTAGCATCCTTCCTGCTGAAGTAAGAAAAGCTATAGATACACAAAGGAAATATAAAGCACCAGGCCCAGATGGCATTAGTAACGAAATATTAAGGCAAAGCAAAGAAGTATTGATACCTGTCGTCATAGATATGTCCAATGAAGTTTTAAACACTGAGATCATTCCAGAACAATGGTCACAGCCAAACATTATCTTGTCATACAAAAAAGTAGATAAACATGACATTGGGAACTATCTCCCTATAAGTCTTATGTCTAACATATACAAGATTTACGCTATAATAATTTTGAAACGGATAGAAAGAATACTAGATGATAACCAGCCCATCGAGCAAGCAGGATTTCGAAAAGGTTACTCGGTGATGGACCATATCCATGCAGCCAAATTCTCGAGAAATACAAAGAATACCAGCTCACATACTATATCGCATTTATAGATTATAGTAAAGCGTAAAGCTCTGATACATGGGAAAATATGGGAAGCACTGAAGGATCAAGGAATAGAACACAAATACATCCTATTACTAAAAAACGTCTATAGCCATCATAGTACAGCAAAAATCCAGATAGAAAAGACTAGTGCCCCAGTTAGAGTAGAAAAAGGCATTAGACAGGGAGACCCTCTGTCTCCAAAATTATTTTCAGCGGTACTAGAGTCTATATTCAGTAAACTCAACTGGAGCCATCTTGGGATCAACGTAGATGGTGCAGCGTTGATGCATCTGAGATTCGCTGACGACATTGTGCTGTTCGCCAAAACATCGGAGACTTCAGTAGAATGATAAAAGATTTAGATTTTATTCGAAAAAATAGAAATAGACTATACTGAGGAATATATATATTTCGGATAGGTCATAATCAAACAAGAACCTACGCGCAAGGAAGTACATAGAAGAATAAATAATGGCTGGAAGAGATACTGGGGTCTAAAAGAGGTTATGACAAACAAAGAACTTCATATAAGCATAAAGAGCAAACTATTTAACACCTGTATACTACCCGTTCTTACTTATAGCTGCCAATCATGGGCATTAACACAGGAAATGACCAGCAAGTCTGCCAAAGAGCAATGGAAAGGAGTATGCTGAATGTGAAAAAATCAGATAAAATTAATAACCATGTCATCAGAGGCAAAACTAAAACCAAAAACATTACATTAAAAATAAGAAGAATGAAATGGAGATGGGCAGCATATATAATAAGAAGCCATGACAAATGGAATGCAATGGAGAAGGTAAAAGAAAAAGAGGCAGACCGCAGACAAGGTGGGATGATGACATCAAGCAGGCGGTGGAACAGAGTTGCTTAAAATAGGATGGAATAGGGAATATCCATGATTTTTTATTTTTGCTTTATTGAAAGCTCATTCATGTAACAAACAGTACACAAAAATATTTTTTCGAATAACTATAAAAATAACCAAGATATAAGCCATCAAACATTTCATTCTATCTCTTTATTTATTTAAACTTTATTGCACAATACAAGTACAAATGGCGGACTTAATGCCATAAAGGCATTCTCTACCAGTCAACCATTAGGCTAAACAGAGAAATTATAGCAAAGCAGAATTTAATATGGAGTTTATATTGCCTGCGTAGACTATGACGTAACAGTAGATATCCGACCTCTCTGTTAAATCGCTGTCTAATTAGCAGTTTAAAATGCCTATATCATGCGTATTTCTTGGCCGATTTTAATTTTAATTTAACTTTTAGAAATCGTTTATACGGTACTTTCATATTTTGTTAAGAAAAGTGATTAAAAAAAATCATGCATGTACCCTATTGAATAAGTTGGAGGAGGCCTTTGCCGACTACCAATCAGATCAGCAATCAAAATAAAATGCAAGAAATTCTAGATTAGAATAGACGTAAATTTAGTTCCTAAGTTTGTAAAATGCAAAGTCTGAATAAAGGGTTATTATTATTATTATATCTAAGTTGTAGTCCTATCAGATAAATAACTAAATTTTTAAATAAATTCGCCTACTACTAAGCAACATATATATTCAGAACCAATTATGCCGGGAACGATATAGTATTTATTTTTTGTCTTCAAATGAAGGTTGGAATAAAATTAATTACTTATTTTAAAGTAATTATATTTTATCGTAATTCAGCACCAGGAAAAAAATCTTTTCATTCTTTTCTAGGGTTCCGTAGCCAAAATGGCAAAAACGGAACCCTTATAGTTTCGTCATGTCCTTCCGTCCGTCCGTCCGTATGTCACAGGCATTTTACTCAAAAACTATAAGATGTATATTGACGACATTTGGAACATAGGTGTCTTGTGTAAGCCGCTACTTAGTTTGATAGTTAAATAATATATATATATAAATCTAAGGGAGGGCACTCCATACATGTAAACGAAACGAAAAAATTTAATCAGCAAATATCAATGTGTGGCACATCATTCGACAGATCTTCTATGAGGTTCCTAAAAAAATATATGATTTGGTGAATATTTTCGGAAATATTCGCTCTGAAAGTAGCAAAAATTGTGTCCCTTCCCCTCTATTTTCTAAACGGTATGTTCAAAAAACATGAAAAAAATTACACATATATAGCTTAATAAATACTTCCAACGAAAATTGTTTTCAACATGACCGGACATACCGTTTTTACGTTATTGCCAAAAAGTGCGCTTCTCAGCAAAAGGACGTAAGTGGCCAGGAGATACGCTCTTTTGTTAGTGTTTTTTTTCATATCGTATTTTTTTAATCTTTAGTGCATTTTTTTGTGTAAACGGCTGCGGAACCCTACATTGAGCATGGTCAGACATGCTCTTGGTCGGTTTGTTTTTATTTAATTTAATTAGGTAACTTATTTTTATTTTCATATAACATAATACGTTAAAAAATAAAACAAGAACGGACGTCAAAATAAACTAAAAAGCCAAAAATAATCTTTTATGTACGGTACGGATCACATTTGAATCACCTTTTGAAGTCTGTACCAAACCATTCGCGGCGGCGAGCCTTTAGTTATTATCTACCTACATATACATTTAGTCATAGTAATTCGTATTTTTGTTGAATAAAGAACTTTATTTACTTCAGGTTTGGCACCGACTTCAAAAGGTGATTCTAACGTGATCCGTACCGTACATAAAAGATTATTTTTGGCTTTTTAGTTTATTTTGAAGTCGGTTCTTTTTTTAATTAAAAAAATTAATTTTTTGCTTTTTACTGATGGATTTTAGTAGTGATATAAAGCATTTTGTAGAGCCCAGAATGGGAAGATTGAGGAGGCACTTTGCACGCATCTCGAGTCTTTGGAAGTAAGAAATGTAAAAGTTGGTTAGTTCATTGTACCTTCCATCATCAGCTCAGCATGAAATGATGACAACCAGAGGAAAACAACTGATAACTTTAGAAAAATATATACAAAATATTGTTAGTGCCTATTATATTTGAGTGTTTCTCTCGATTTCCCTGATATTCCATCATCAGATCCTGACTTGGTGATAAGGAGACTACTTCAGGGACTCACTATAAACAATATGACTAACAGTCTTAACGTATCTACCTATAATAGATGTTTTTTTTTAAGAATTATCCTCTATTAAGGAGTTGTACCTTCCGTCATCAGCTCAGCATGATGAGATGATGACTACCATATGCAAATACTTTAATAGCTTAAGAAAATGTATGAAAAACGTAATAAGTGTTTATAAAATTTGAGGATTGCCCTCGATTTTGCAGGGATCCCATCATCAGATCCCAACTTGCTTGCAATGGGACCACCTCAGGAGTATACCCTATCAAATAAAAGACACACATTGATATTTATATACATACATACATATTAATTTAATAAGAAAACCATTTACGAAAGAGCGAATCCTCCTAATACAAGTAGGAACTTAAAAGGAGGATTTGTCAATTTTTATAAAACCTTTTTCCTAAAATATAAATGTTATAAATTGTAATAATGTAATAAATTTTGTTTTTTTTTTTTTTTTTTTTAATATAATTTTTACAATCGGTCCACAATTGGCCTAGTAATCGGTGAACATACATGAAAAAAAAATACAAACTGAAACATATAACCTCCTCCTTTTTTGGAAGTCGGTTAAAAATCAGAGTACTCGTTGCTTAACTAAACTTAAATATGTTATGAAGTATGAAAGGTATCAGTGTCGGATTTTTTTTTAAATACTTGTTATTTACTCAGAAATATATATATGCATTAAACCATTCATGTTGCATAAAACGTACAATGTTTTTAAGCAACCTAGTAAAAACAACCAATCAAGTAAAAAAAAAACTGAGTTCCTAAAGGTGCGTCCACATTTGTATCATTTGCCCGTATCAGATCATCGTCGCGTGGCATGATCGCATGTCACGATCACGCGTTTGGACGTTGCGCCGATCAGATCGCTCGAAATCCATTTTGCTACGCGTATCACACACTTATATCGAAAGAGTGCGGCATGATCGGCGCGCCGACAGTTAGCGTCCAAGCAGCGCGATACGCAGTCATGCCACGGCACGGTGATCGGATACGAGCAAATGATACAAGTGTGGACGCACCTTAAGGGGTGAGACTTCCGCTGCTGCGGGTCAAATCACTCAGTTTGGTCTCTTGCTCTCACTGTGCAAAGCGGCTTGCTTTCATCATGAAGTGCAGCATTTTGTCCATAACAAGTATGACTAGTATGCATGGTGACAACTGTCTACGTCACTTTACGATACAAGTTTCAAGTAATTAGCAGTATAATCGTAGATAACAGACGGCCAAATAATATTTCCTAAATTGTACACATCAGTTACAACATTAGTTACATCTATACTATTATAAAGTTGACAAAATGAAATGTCTGTACATTGAACATATTTTCAAAAAAATGATTATTACGGGCTATTTGGAGGTCACTAAAACGAAAAATATTTGTATGTGGCGTTGTGGCTTCATCACGCAAAATCGGCTAAACAGATTTCCACAATTTTTGATACACGGGGAGGTGGGTATCTCCAGATGGTTATAGGATACTTTTTACCCGACTACGCTCAATAAAAAACGAGGGGTTATGGCTTTTTCTCCTCCGCGAACGAAGTTGTGGGCATCTTCTAGTGTTTCATATTTTGAAAACTGAACCACAATGATAGTAAAGATTTGAAAGAAAACAATTTAATTGGTGGACCCGCGACCATGGAAAACAGAAAAGCTTCCGAAACGTCGGGAACTAAAATGAGATAATATACGCGTAATAATACGTTAAATTGTGTTATTTCAATGAGTAATAATCGCGGAAACAGAAGAAAATATTAGGTAAAGATTTGTTAAAACGATAGTTGTTATATACTGTGCTGTGTGCTTGTTGTACAATCTTAATTTATTAAACTGTTGCTGATTATTATTCACTTTGGGCCGATTTCACCAACATTAAATTTACACGAGGGTGGCTACCCCAGTATAACTTTACGCGAACGATTTACTCGATGGTTACTTCAATTTCGTTTCACCATCCTAGTCCGCGGATAACTTAAGTTCGCATAGTTCTAGGTAACTTTTAGCGAATGAATTTAATGACATCGTTATGCACCCGAGTAAGAGAGATAGTTTGTCCCATGCTTAAACAATGATGCTGCGTATATTTTCATTTTGTTAGGGTAATTTATCAATTGGGAATAGGTTTGTGTCCTAAAAATATATAATTAGTCCGTCAGTTAGATTAACAGAATATATGGGATATTTCTTCTCTTGCCAATTAAACCAAAAAATAATGAAGAAATAGCCCGTCAAAGTACCCCTTGGCGTCACGCCGTGTGACCGTCTTTCGCACGGCGTGACGTCATGCGCCCGACTCCCAAATTTGACGCGCTTTACCTTTGTCTTTTTATGTTTGATTGAAAAAATAAAAAATACGTATCCATTATTATCTGTAGCTGACGGACTAATTAGAATCATATTTATGTTACCCAGGACACTACCCTATACTAATCTACAACCAACAGTTTACTCAGCCGACATCGGCCGTATAATATTTTACTCTAATATAGAGATGTTATCCTTTTTAGAGATGTTAAATATTGGTGAAATCTTAAATTGATTTTACTCGCGAGTAATGAATGATATATTATTGGAATCAAACTTATACTACGTTGGTACCCGTATACCCAGCTATCCGTATACCATAAAAAGTGAAAGATTTGGCGTGATGAAGCCGCCACTACACATACAACGATACAAAAAATAAAAATAAAATATATTTCGTTTCAGTGACCTACAAATAGTCCGTTACAACCATTTTTTTGAAAACTTATTAAATGGATAGACATTTAATTTTTACAACTTTATAATAGTATAGAAGTGAAATGGACTAGTTGGCGGTCGCTAAATCGAAAAATTATTTTTTGATGTTGCTTCATCATGCGAAAACGGCTAGCATTTTTGGTTGACGGGTAGCTGGGCATCCAGAAATGGTTATAGGATACTTTTACCCGACTACACTGAAGCAAACAAGAGGGTTACAGCTGTTTCCTCCTCCGCGAAACAAGTTGTGGGCACCTTCTAGTCAGTGGCGTAGCTACCGAAGGGCTAGACGGTGCTGTGCCCCGGGGCCCCGAACTCAGGGGGCGGGACCAGAACCATACATAGCTATCGAAAGTTTTGACGGTGCCCTGCACCGGGATGCCCAAAATATTTTGGGGCCCTTGGTCCCTGACTAGCAGAACCTCGAACCGACGTGGGGCACCAATCCTTTATTTTGCCCCGGTGCCCTTGGTTACCTAGCTACGCCACTGCTTCTAGTATTATATATGTGACAGGAAACTCATAGTGGTAATCGCCACTAAAACTATCTATCTATACTATTATAAAGCTGTAAAAATTAAATGTCTGTACATTAAAGATATTTTCAAAAAAAATATTGTTACCGACTATTTGGAGGTCACTAAAGCGAAAAATATTTTTTTGGATTTTATGTATGTTTGTATGTGTCGTTGTGGCTTCATCACGCAAAATCGGCTTAACGGATTTCAACTATTTTTGGTACACGTGTAGCTGGGTATCTCTAGACGGTTAAAGGATACTTTTTATCCGATTACGCTGAAGAAAAAATTAAGGTTTATGACTTTTTCTCCTCCGCGAACGAAGTTACAGGCGCCTTCTAGTTTTCTATAATATAACATTGTGTTTCTTATAGGTGAGAGCCCAGGCGGTGCTGCGCCAAAATCAGACGGTGGATCACAGTCAGGAGGAGCGACTAAAAGAAGAAGCTGCTGCATTTAAGACTCACATTGAAACCCTGTCTTCTAAACTAGCAAGCGTCGAGTAAGTGGCAACAAATAGTACTTTGATGTCCTTAACAACGGCAGTAGACTCTGATACCAGCTTGTAGGTACATAACTACATACTCATCGTATGAATGTCGTCATATCCGCCTATTGTAGCCAAGCAAATCGGACAATTCGACGTTTTTCATGGAAAGTAGTTTGAACTCGTGAACTTTGTGCATGTATATATTTTAATATCGACGATATCGACAGTAAGTCCGGCCAAAGGGTTTAAAATTAAAGGATCATTGATCACTAGATTAAAGATACATTATTCTTAAAGGACATTGAACGGACTTCCTTCCATACGGATGAGGCCCAAAAAGTTGGACCATCGTTAGCCGTAGGTAACCATACAAACCGGATCAAAGTGAAATGTTCCACTGTGTCACGAAAATATTCAATACATTTGAATTGATTAATTGTTCGTCGTACAACTGAAACTCACATTTCATTACGTGAGTTTTCGTGTCCCACTTTTTGAACTCCGCCTTTAAACCTCAAGCGACGAGCGACGGTATGCAATGTAAATGCCTCCATTGATACATTACATTGAAAAAAGCTGATGATTTGGGACCGAAAGCTGTCTAAAAAGTGCACAGGCAACAGAATGGTGAGTTTTGTTTGTTTGCAGGGAGAAGTGTTCCGAGGCGACGGAGGAGGTGAATGCGGCGAAGCGTCGTGCGGCGGAGACGGCGGCTGAGCTCGCGCGTGCGCAGAACCGCGCCGCTCGGCTGCACGCCGACCTCACCCGGCTCGCGCAGCAGCTCGAGGCTGAGAGGACGCACCACAAGCTCCAAGTACGTTCTTAAGGGCCTGGATTGTCAAGGAATGCCTATTCGTAAACCATGCCCCAAACGCCGAGCCGGCCAATGAGCGGATTTGTAATAAGGGACGCATTTATTGCTCGCGCGCAAGAAAGAGAGAGCTAATACACTACATACTTGGGGTTCTTTTGGCGTGATGTTAAAGTAGGTACAATGAAATTGAAGGTTAAACGAACTTACCTGAAGTGAAGTTTGACCGTAATTATATGTCGCATCCGAAGATATTTAATTAACAATTCACTTGTAGTAACTCTTCAATCCCGAGGGTATCACAGTATTTTAGAGATCTGTAATAAAAAAAACCAGTCCTTGTCCCTGGCGCCAACACGGCCAACGCCATCCCCGCTACCGCCGAGCCTGTCATTCATTTTAGAGTCAAGTATCCTCCTATTTTGAAATTTAGCTTCGGGTGGGCTCTTGGGCAGGAGATTAAATATCTTCGGATGCGACATCTAATATAATTATGGTCAAACTTCACTTCAGGTAAGTTCGTTTAACCTTCAATTATATTTTGATGTCGCATCCTCGATATTTAATTAACAATTCACTTGTAGATGTTTAGAGTTCTAATTTCAGAATTGGTTTCTCTGAGCTTTGCACATCTATTTGTTATGTATTTTGATATCATAAATAGTTCAATATGCCAGTTAGCTTTGAACTCGGAGTTAGTTCGCAAGATTTGAAATTTAGTTCGGCATGAAGGAATACGAATCTCCTTCGGTTTTCGTTTTTCTCAGACTTTAACGGAGAAGTCAAAATGAAAGAGGTGGATCATTTCTTGGTTAATTATTTACAATCAGGATTACGATAGCGTATTAAGCAATTACAATCTACGTATTGGTGATCTTCGCACTATTATTATTAGGGTGATTGACAACGATGAATTAATAATGGCGGCTGTGCAAGCACGCTTAAGAAATGTAATTACATTTCATTGAATGTATATGTTGTGCAGGGTTGATCGCAAATAAAACAAACTTGTTGGCATAACTAATTTAAAATATGCAGGCGCAGACTGTACTGCGTCTACCATGCATGATATCCATTAGGATATTCGACGTAAAGGATTATCTTTAAGTTAAATTCTATTTACCAAATGCGCACCAATTTGCTTAAATGAAAAGGAGTGTAGTGGTATAAGTAGGTAGGGTAATATATCATTAGGGGTGTCGAACATCGTCGAAAAAAGACCATAACATCGAATAATATGAATACATTCGATTTAAAACTAAAATATATCGTCCTCCTTGACGTAGTCAATGGCGAAGCCTGGCATCGTGACCTTCAGGAGCGTTGGTCATGTGCACGAATGTGGCTTGCAAAACCAAATTTGGTTTTAAATGTTCTAAACTAAAATAAATAAATAAACGTAGAGCGTTTTCTCCGACCACACAGCGTTTTGTTTTTTTTTTGCTGGAGAGTAAAATAAACTCCCAATCAAACGAGAGTTTTTTGTAATTAATTTTTTTTTGTATGTGCATGCCAAATTCTGATCGGTGGAAAAAAAAACATTTTAAGCGGTGTTTAACGATATTTCGACAAAGTCGGCATCAGGCCGGCTATAGACATCCCACATGTACTACTATATGTACTAGAAAAACATCTACTAATATAATAGACGTAGATGTATATACTTTGATTTCGTATTATTTATTAAATGTAGCACAAACGAGATATGACTTTATATTAGCTATAGGTACTTTTGTTTCCTATGATGCAGTCATGTTCGTGTAATAAAATATTCTTAAAAAAGTACTTTTTTAAAATATACTTGTGTCTTTTTTTAAATAATGTTGTTATTTCACTTGTAAAGTCTTAGTCCAAAGTTGTTTGTTTTTACAACAAAAGAAACTGCAGTACTGTTATCATTATCATTGTTAGGTTATATGATATTTAGTTTATAATAAATACATAGGCTCGATTTATCAGGATAAGGTTCGTACATCGAATGTACAATCTGCGGTATAATCCTTATATAGGGCTATCGAAGAATTCAAGTCAGCATTTTTACGACTGCTTATCGCTAACTTGGTTTTATTTTTGATAAGACATAGTACTTAACTGATAATTACATATAGGAAAACAATGTTTCCGATCGCAAGTGAGCTGACTGTTCTATTTATTCGAGGTCAACCTTTTGAAGCCTATTTGTGTCATTTGACTTTATTATTCGTCTGCAGAATAGCCATAACGAGAAAAAATACTATTCTTTGAGAAAAGAAAAAAACAATCCCGGGATACGTCGGGATACATATTTCGTTATATTTAATCGATATATTTAACTATCGATTTTTCCTGTCCGGAAATAGTATTTTGAAATTTTCGTTCAATTGGCGAACTGCTTTGGTTGAAACAATCATATTAATATTTTTAACTTCACTTCTTGACTTTTACATACGCATAAATATTCCAACTAATATAGGTAATTTAAGAGATATTTACTTATGTTCCTATATGGTTCATCATTATTATTAAGAGTCGAGCTCTTTCGTTCGAGTAAGTAGTTTCCAAAATCTCTCTATTCTTAACCTTCCAGGCGATTGTAACTGCATTGCCATATGTTTTGAATATCCAAAATAATTAATGGTAATGATTAGGCTTTGTACCTTTCTAAATAAAAGAGGCGAGATAAAAATTAAGTCTTATGCTTGTTTTAAATAACTTTAGTGAATTGATTGCGATGAAGTGCCCAAAAAGCAGCCGAAAGCAGAGATTCTTGGCATGGACACATAATGAGCTTAAGGTAGTGAGGGCCTAGTTATTATTTTGTCAAGTTATCAACAGATATATTGCAGCATCTTAATCGGGTGGTTATTAGCGGGTCTTATATTCAAGTAATTCTAAATTGGAATCACTGTAGGCAAATGTCACGAAAAAGCGAATAGTAAACTAGGATGGGCAGGATTTATATATATATGTATATATATATATATATATTGGTACACATTTCCATGCTAATGCGTAGCTAATATACTTTTGTGTAAACATATGGCCTACCCATATGTTTACAAAGAAAATAAAATCATGTCAGATTCATAAGTCTGGCGTACCCATGAAGCAATGTTGAGAACCCAAAAAACAAATGCATGGGATATGCGTTCAAACTAGATTTTTACTATTTTTAGACAGGTCGTTGATGAGGCCTGTTCAAATAAGATAAAGTTTTCGTTCAATTGGTTTAAATGAGTTTTTCTCATGGAGATAGAATAATCCCGTTTTCGAGGGTAGATGACCACGGACAGCCGAGAAACACATAAGAATCAATCGTTAATGTTGGTATATACAAAAACCCAAGTCTAGTTTTAATATCAATCATTGTTAATACAATCATTCACTCAATCATTCATTCACTCAATCACTCAATTTAATCATTCGTTCCTACCACTGTATATTTTCTCACTTCACTTGAATACAGATCGCTGAACTGTTAACATATCTTTTACTCTGCCGACCCTAACTATTCCTATAGGTTATGGGCTCAGAGCACAAGGCTTTTAAAACATTTCCGTTATAATTACATCCTAATATAACGACGTAAAAATGGATCAGCGAGCTAAACGAAATATACAGCCTTTTAATGGCGACCGTTACACCACGTGGAAATTCCGTATCAAATCACTTTTGGCCGAACTTCAAGTATCTTCCGCTATAGAAGAACCAGCCCCAGAAAACCGTGACGCCGTATGGACCAGAAAAAATCTTATTGCTAAAAGTACCATCATTGAGTATTTGGGTGACGCATTTTTAAATTTTGCTCAAGATACTGACACAGCAAAAGGCATCATCGATAACCTTGATAAAATATACCAGAGGCGAAGTTTGGCTTCACAATTGGCACTACGCAAGCAATTGTTAAATTTGAAATTGCAACCGGATGTCAATCTTATCCAACATTTCACGAGCTTCGATACTCTCATTACGGAATTGATTTCCGCTGGCGCGAGACTCGACGAAATGGACAAGATCTCGCATCTATTACTTACGCTGCCTACTAGCTATGATGGCGTCATCACTGCCTTGGAAACACTAGGCGAAGACCACCTTAACCTATCATTTGTCAAAACCCGCCTTTTGGATCAAGAAGTCAAAATTAAGAACGAAACGGTCACCGGGTTAAAAGTACTACACGCCGCAAGTAACAGATTCTCCTCTCATATGCCAAATCACAAAAGGAAGAAAACAATGGATCGAACATCTACCTATGTTCCCGATTATAAAAAGAAGAAACCTAACAATTACCACCATCAATCCAATCAACAATCAAGAAATGCACCGCATTCAATTTCGAAGATGTATTGTGATTTTTGTGGGCGACGAAATCACTTCTAACGGGATTGCCGTTATTTCAAGAAGGCTCAAGCAAACGGCGGTAGCAGAAGCGCAACGACGAACACAGCCCACGTCGCCGTGCCGGACCACAATAACGAGGACAGTTTCGCTTTTATGTTTTCACAATGTAAGTTGACAAAATCCGATCACAATTCTTATGAAATTGTTTTTCTTTTAGATTCCGGAGCGACAGACCACATTGTAAATAGACGGGAAGTTTTTTCTATGTATGCTGATCTTACATCGCCGATTAAAATAAATGTAGCTAAAAATGAAGCATCCATACAAGCATTAGGCCGAGGCAGGATTGATGTGACCACCAACTTGGGAGTCGATGGTTCAATCGAGGAGGTTTTGTACTCCCCCGAGGTTCCGTATAATTTACTATCAGTAAATCGAATGCAACAAGCAGGTATGTCGATTGTTTTTAATAATGAAGGAGTTCATGTGTATAATAAAAATAATAAATGCATCATGTCAGGTAACATTTGCAGTAATCTGTTTAAAATTAAATTCTCAATTAACCTGCAAAAGGCCTTGATTTTGAATAGAAATTCCAATTCATATAACTTGTGGCACAAACGACTTGGACATGTAAATAAACAGAAGTTTATTAATCTCAAAAATATGATTGACGATTATTCGATAATTGATAAAATAATTCCACCCACTGACGAGTTGTGTGAGCCATGCATCCTTGGTAAACAGTCACGACTTCCATTTTCAAAGTCAAAACCCGAACGTCCGAAAAATAGACCCTTATTTATAGTCCATAGTGACGTTTGTGGCCCTTTAACGCCCTCTACAATTGATGATAAAAACTATTTTGTGAATTTTATCGATGATTACACGCATTACACGGCTACCTACTTGATGCATTCCAAATCTGAAGTATTAAAATGTTTTCAAGATTATCTGTCCAAGAGTGAAAACCTTTTCAATTGTAAGGTAGTTAATTTATGTTGTGACAATGCCCGAGAGTATCTGTCAAACGATTTCAAAGAGTATTGTGTAAACAAGGGAATAACCTATCATTTAACTGTGCCATACACCCCCCAACAAAATCCGGTATCTGAACGGATGAATCGTACGATAACCGAAATGGCTAGAACCATGGTTGCAAGTGCGAAGTTGAACAAACAGTTTTGGGGTGAAGCCGTGTTAACAGCTACCTATATAATTAACAGGCTACCCACTAAAGCGCTTGTTGACAAAACCCCATTCGAAATGTGGCACGGTGCAAAACCGAAAATAAGTCACATGAGGGTATTCGGGTCCACTGCCTATGTTCATAACAAGACTAGAAAAACAAAATTTGACGAAAAGTCTTCTAAGGCTATTTTAATTGGTTACGCAATAAATGGTTACAAACTATATAATCCTGAAACCAATCAATTCTTTGTCGCTAGAGATATATTATTTGACGAGTCAAATTTTGTTGAATCTAGGCCAATATGCCGCAGTGACGAAATGCCCGCCAAAATCATCAAACCGAACACCGAGTCGGTGGAGGTGATCAAGCCAATAAGCAGCAATGATAACATTCCCGTTATAAACAACAAGCCGCTTGAGTCGGTGGAGTTGCTAGGTGACGTAGAATGTGACGTATCGGACGAGTCACGTGACACCGGTACCGGTTGTTTGAGACGCAGCGACAGAATTCGAGACCTACCCCCTAAAGATTATGCAATCATGAATGACCCGGATTTATCGATATTATCGCTTTGTTCCAAACAACCGTTACCATTGCCAGTGCATTTTAATGATATTTTTAATCGGCCGGATACAAATGAGTGGCTAAAAGCAATCAAAAGTGAAATCAATTCATTACGTAGTAATCAAACTTGGTGTCTTGTAGATAAACCTAGTGATGTCAATATCGTAAGTAGTAAATGGGTTTTTACTATTAAGAATAATGAATTAGGTCAACCGATACGATACAAGGCTCGCTTAGTTGCGAGAGGTTTTAGCCAGCAATATTTAGAGGACTATGACCAAACGTTCGCTCCAGTTGCGCGAATTACTACATTTAGAATGATTTTAGCATTTGCAAATCAAAATGATTTACCTGTACATCATGGACGTGAAGACTGCCTTTTTAAATGGTGTTCTAAAGGAGGATATTTACATGCAAGTGCCAGAAGGAATTTCATCAAAATTTAATCGAGTTTGTAAACTAAACAAAACATTGTACGGTTTGAAACAGTCTTCGCGGTGCTGGTACGAACGTTTCGATCAGGCTATTAGAGGTATGGGTTTTGAAAGCTCGAAAGTTGACCCATGCTTGTATGTATTAAATAAAAATTCAATCGAAGAAAATGTATATATTGTTTTATACGTTGATGACTTATTAATAATAACAAAGTGTGCTCAGACAATGCAATATTTTAAATCGTGTTTAATGAAACAATTGGAAATGACCGATTTGCATGACATTAAATTATTTCTCGGCATTCGAATTAAGAGAACCAAAGATAAAATAACTTTGGACCAATCAACTTATCTAGAAAATGTTTTAAACAAGTTTTCCATGATTGTAATCCTTCAAAATCACCTATTCCTAGTAAATTAAACTATGACGCGTTAAGCAGTGATGAGCGTTATAATGCACCTACTAGAGAAATCATAGGTTGCCTTATGTATGCAATGCTTTGTACGCGACCGGATTTGTGTGCAACTGTTAGTATTCTCAGCAGATATCAAAGCAAAGGCAATGAAGAACTCTGGAAATGCTTAAAACATCTTTTGAGATATGTAAAAGGAACTTTAAATTTAAAATTGAATTATACTGAATGTGATCACAAACATCTAATTACCGGTTTTGCGGATTCTGATTGGGGAGGCGACGAAACTGATAGAAAAAGTACAACCGGATATTTGTTTCAAATGTTCGATAATTGTACAATTTCGTGGTGTACACGGAAACAAAATACAGTAGTCGTCTCTTCAACAGAAGCCGAATATATGGCTTTATTTGAAGCTGTAAAGGAAGCTATTTGGTTTAAATCGTTGCTTCATAGCATTAACATTCAAATAACTAAGCCTATTATTATTTACGAAAACAACAACAGTTGCATTAGCATTGCTAATAATCCCACAAATCACAAAAAGTCAAAACATATGGATATTAAGTACCACTTCACTCGTGAACAAATCAGTAACAATGTAATAATGCTAGAACATATTTCCACAGGAAACCAACTAGCAGACATGTTCACGAAGGCGATTCCAATGAATAAGTTCCATGACTTACGTGTAAAATTGAATTGAATTTAAGCCCATCACAATAAGTTAACATAAAAATAAAGTTAACAAAGTACATACTTACGTTAATAATTTGATTGTCCTATATATTTATTCTAATTTCATATTGATAATGATTTGCTAAAATTGAATTTGTATACAAACCTACTTGTTTAAATAATTGTGTTTTTGAGGGGGACTGTTGGCATATACAAAAACCCAAGTCTAGTTTTAATATCAATCATTGTTAATACAATCCTTCACTCAATCATTCATTCACTCAATCACTCAATTTAATCATTCGTTCCTACCACTGTATCTTTTCTCACTTCTCTTGAATACAGATCACTGAACTGATAACATATCTTTTACTGTGCCGACCCTAACTATTCCTATAGTTAATTATCGATCCTTTGTACATTTCAAAATGTACCGCTTATGTAGGTACATGACATCGTTACAAGTATATTATTAGGGTTAGATGGCAATTTTGCTTAATTGCCTTTTGTATTCCATTAGTTTACATAGTTTTATAAACGTATATTTATCGTGAAAGATTTACTAAGTTTTCGATACAAAAGAAATGTATCTGTACCCATCCTTACAACCAATCCATCTATTTTTGATCATGTAAGGTCTTTGTGAAAAGACACTCCTCATTTGACAAAAAAGAGGTTATTTAAAGCTTGTAAAGCATATTGCTTATTATTTATCAAAGATCCCGCAGTTAGGCAATCGTAGGCCCTCATTATGCTATGGCTCTTAAATCTACTTCCCAGTCGGAAGAAACCTTCTGCAGCTGCGCGCTGACCATGATTTTTGTGTGGCAAGGCAATAGAATTAATTTTTAATGCACCACGTGGCCCACCCTTCGTTTTGCAGTGCCCGGCCTCCTGACCAGGGCGGGCGTTTTTCCCTTGTTTAGAGGTAGGCCCTTGAGCTTGAACTCTGTCCGACGAACATAATCGTGATTAATGGAGATGTGATATAGGTTCTAAACGATCAACAAGTGTTAATTTTGAGCATTCACGCCATTGTATTGCATTGGACTGCCATGAGCCAAGAGATCTTTAAATATATTAAGACATGTCTATATGGTTAAAGTCAACAATAATTTATTGACGAGTCCGGCTACATGCGGTATTGAATATCTTTGTCTTGATATATTGTTATCGTTTCTTGTCTATGTCAACTATTCATAGCTGAAGGAATTTATATATTATTTGAGTAACCACTTAGGTTTATTAAATGAAAGAATGAAATAATGATCTTTATTCTGTAAGTAGGCCACAAGGGCACTTTTACAAATCTGACTCTACAGCGTTTCCCAAGAGGAGACCACTGAAGAGAAGAAAGCCGAAACAAACTCAACAGTCAGTCATTTTTTCGAAATAACTTATATCTATTACAATATTTGTACTTAGCCTATCCTAAATATATGTTTTGAGTATATAAACTGAATGCGTAGTTCTTCAAGAAAACATATCAAAACTTATAAAAGTAAAAAAAAATAAAGAATATAAAAAAGGAAAATAGTGATTTTTTATTTAAAACAACTTACATACGTTTGATATGCCACCTTATAAGAACCGTGTCCCGGTAAAAGTAAATTATTTGGTTTCTGTTTTGGGCCATGCATTTTTGTCTGTTAAATAGTCCTCTACCCTATAATAAGCCTTTGCCATTAGGGACTCTTTTAAGTACTTTTTGAGAGCTGGAAACGATAATTTTAAAGCATCATCTGGTAGCTTATTATAAAAATGTATACAAATGATTTGGCTACTTTACGAACGCGGAACTTTCTAATAGCGATTTTGTTTTTATTTCTAGTATTAAAATTGTGGATATCTGAATTCTTAGTAAAAGACTCTAGGTTCTTAATAACATAAATAATATTCTCATAAATATATTGGGACGCTACGGTTAATATATATAATATGTTGATGTCTTTAAAAAGTTCTCTTAAGGAGTCACGGGAGTTCAGGTTATATATAGAACGAATCGCTCTTTTTTGTAACACAAATATAGTCTGTATGTCAACTGCTTTGCCCCAAACCAAAATACCGTATGACATGATAGTATGAAAATAACTATGATATACTAAGCGAGCAGTATCAACATTAGTCAATTGTCTAATTTTTCTAATAGCGTAAGCTGCTGAACTTAATTTACCTGCAAGTACTGCTACTTGGGGACTCCATTGCAAGTTTTTGTCCAGTGTTATACCTAAGAATAATGCCCTATCCACCATTTCTAAACATTCACCATTGAGCGATATACTAGAATCTACTGCTCTAACATTCGGTAAAGCAAATCTAACACATTTCGTTTTCTTAGCATTCAATAGCAGATTATTAATATTAAACCAGTCAAGTACTTCAACTAGTACACTATTAATTTCGGCATAGTCTGTTGCTTTCCGGTCAACTTTGAAAATAAATGATGTATCATCAGCAAATACTACTATATCACAAAGATTTTCTACTATAGATGGTAAGTCATTCATATAAACCAAAAATAGAAATGGCCCTAAGATAGAGCCCTGTGGCACTCCTAGCTTAACTGCAGCTCCTCTGGATTGGGTTCCATTTACAACAACTGTTTGTGTTCTATTGCTGAGATATGAAGACATAAGGCTTAATGCATTTATAGACAGGCCATAATGTTCTTATTTCAAAATGAGTGTTCCATGATCAACGCAATCAAATGCCTTAGAAAGGTCTCAAAAAACTCCAATTGCATTAAAAGAGTCCTCCCAGATGTTGTAAATATGTTTAATGAGTACAGATGCTGCATCAGCCGTGGAACGTCCCCTTGTGAAACCGAACCGTTTACTACTTAGCAGTTTATTTCTATTGAAGTGTCTCAGCAGATCCATCAACATTAACTTTTCGAAAACTTTACTTAATATAGGTAGTATAGATATCGGACGGGAATTAGTCAAGTCACTCAAGTCACCTGATTTAAAAAGAGGTATGACTACTAAGTTTCATAAGATCTGGAAACACGCCCTCTGATATGCAATTATTATAAATGAAGGCTAGATAGGGTGCAATTGAATCTATGATATGATGAACAATTTTTACAGAAGTTCCCCATAAATCCTCTGTTTTCTTTAAATGCAGTGACTTAAATGTTTTAATAACTTCTATTAAATTTACTTCACTAAACTCAAAGCTTACATTGCATTTGCTAAAATTAACATTAAGTAACAAATGGGCTTCGGTCGCAGATGATTGAAGATATCTTGTAGTATTCATTGCAATGTTGGAAATATAATCCTCGAATGCCGAGGCAACATTGTGGTTCGACATAATCTGACCATTTCCTGTCATAATGTTGACTTGACTATTGCGAGATTTTGTTTTACCAGTTTCCCTATTAATAATATTCCAAACAGTTTTCACTTTATTGTCAGACATTTTGAGTTTAGAACTAATATAATTTGCCTTAGCGGCTATGCACACTTTCTTAAACATTTTTGAATAATTCTTGACATAGTCCAGGAAATCAGTATTCTTGTTTACCTCTTTCTCTCCATATAATTCATAAAGCCTATTTCTACTTCTATGAATGCCGACAGTAGCCCATTCACTAAACTTCGTTTTTGTCCCAGAAATAGTTTTCATTTTGAAATGAGTATTAAAATTATTAATAATTATGCCAAATAAATTTTTGTGAAAACAATTTAGGTCATCATGTGAAAGGGATAATATACATAGATCATTATGAACTTCATTTTTGAATAGTTCTAAACGATAACTAGTTCTGGGTCTGTATGTTACAGTTTGTGGTATTTCTTGGAAAGTGTTTGGGAAAGATGCTCTCTGACCTCTATGATCTGAACAAAAGGACTTAAATATTGCCTTCTCCAAGCATTTACAATCACAAAAAATATTACCTAGACAGGTTTCACTACTAATTCCTACGAGGGTTGGCTCAAAAAACAAATTTACCCAGTTAAAAGATTTAAACAAACTTAACACCTTAACAGTGTTACTATTCGATTCAAGTAAATTAACGTTGAAGTCTCCACATACTATAACATGTTTTTTGCCTTTACAATCTCTTTTTAAGACATTTTCCATAGTGTATTCAAATGTATGGAAATCAGCAGAAGGTGGTCTGTAAACATTTCATCTGCAGTAATAGGTAGGCACTTGGCAAACGCTTAGAGCATTGCTAGATATTTATCCCTGACGCCGGCAGATACGAATGATCGTATACAGCATTCAAAACCAGAATGGTGGTCTAATATTAAATCATAAACATAGACACGATATGCCGCTAGACTAAGTTTTAAGCAATGGTAGCTATATAATATACTCCAAAGGAGTGTTTGTTATTTTATAGTCGTGAGTGTACGCGCGTTACACCGCTAGACTTTAGTTCACTGTACATACGCACGTTATGTCGCTAGATCAGGCCTTGATCAGATGGGCCGTTGATATAATATACCCACAAAGGGGTGTTTGTTATTTTATAGTCGTGAGTGTACAAGCGTTACACCGCTAGACAGTAGATCACTATACATACGCACGTTATATCACTAGGCCAGGCCTTTGATCAGATTTTTTTTTCTTTATTTAAATAAAAAGAGAGGCTTTGATCGCTGAGCGACCACGTCAGCCTCATAGGTAACACATCCATTCGACAAACAACTATTGTGTAATTATGTAGAATTTAGTAATTTTATCATTAAATGGTACAAACTTATTGCTATTTTAGACGTCGGCTCAGATAGTATAACGTTACAAGTACCAACATCATTTAAGCTCAGATTGGCCTGTGCTTCAAATGCCCTGCGGTCGGCTCCGATCCGAGCACACTCCACCAATGCGTGGAAGGTGTCTTCCCTCGCATCACATGTGGTACAATTAGGAGAATCAATCACTCTCATCAAGTGCCCAAACACATTAAGAGGCATGTGCCCGGAGCGCAGTCGCATGCTTGTGACTACTAATTGTCGGTTCAACCGACCCTCGCTAAACCATGGTATTTTAGGTGGTTCATTGGTCATAGTCCTATACCATATGCCTTTATCCCTGGACCTCTCGTCAAAGTAGACTTTCCAAGTTTCAAAACAATTGCCTTTCACTTCTCTGAGTAAATCTGTGAAAAAAGGCATATGATTTATAAATATCCCTCCGTCAGCTACCATTTTTGCTAATCTGTCTGCTTCATCATTGCCCTTCAAATTTATGTGTGATGGAATCCATTGACATTTTATCTTTTTGCCACTACTTTGTAGCTGCAAATATACCTCTAAAATATTATAAGCTACGGGAAGACCTCGTTCACCCGAGGTGCATCGAGCGAAATGTTACAGAGCGCTCTTCGAATCGCTAAGCACCACAAACTTGGTTCCATCACATGACTGTATGTATGACAGACATTCAGCAATAGCATGTAATTCGGCTGACATAATTGATATTTTATCATTCAATTTAAAAACCGCTGTGACATTGGATTGAGGATCAAAGAATGCTGCTCCTATACCTTCATCCACTTTGGAACCATCAGTGTAAATATGGTAGTATCCCTTGTAGTTATTATTTATTGTTTTTATGGATTCACGCAGCAGTTCTAGTGACTTATGCAACCTCTTAGGTCCTTCAATATTTTCTATGTTGAGACTTATCTGAATCTTAATATCTATGTTAGTCATCCACGTATTAAGTGAGAACATTTCTAGCCTACGAGAGCAATGTATTGCTTGGTTAGATAACTCCCTGTGTACCAGAGCTAATAGCGGTTTCTTCTTATTGTTCCAATATGATTTGCGGTCACAAAGAGATGTAAGCTCAGTTAGGGTAGCAATGACCTCACTGTCGTCTATCGATTTAGCCTTTAACCAGAACTTTGAAGCCAAATACTTCCTTCTCACAAACAAAGGTGGCAAACATAATTCCGACTCCATGACATGTATTGGGCTGGTTTTTATAAAACCTCGAACTGTTCTCATAGCTTGGTTTTGGACTTTATCAAGTTTAAGACAGTTGGTTTTTGAACTGTTATCAAATAAAAAGCAACAAAATTCTAACCTGCTGCGAATAATTGCGATATAAAGCCTCCTTAAATGCACCGGATGAATCCCCCAAGAGGAACCCGCAAGAACATTGAACACATTTAAATATTTGTTAGAAAGTTGGCATACTTCGTTAATATGTTTACCCCATCTTAGAGATTGGTCCAACCATAGTCCCAAATATTTGACTGTTGACACAGTTTCCAGCCTAACTCCGTCCACGTTAACGGTAACTTGACATTGTTTTCTCCCCCTGGAAAAAGTACAAACTTTGCTTTTTTTTGGTGATAATTCGAGACCTAAATCTCTCAGCAGGGATGACAGTCCGTTCAAAGCTCTGAAGAGTTACTGACATAAATCTCAGATTTTGTCCCGTTACATATAAAACAAAATCCTCAGCATATTGTGATACGTATACGTCGGCTATTTCCCTGCAGATATCGCTAGTTACTATGTTAAATAAAATAGGGGACATTGGATCTCCTTGTGCTAGGCCAACTGACGTCCATCTCGTGATCGTGTAATTTCCTCCATCCTCAATAACCGATAAATGTCGTTCCTTCAGGAATTCCCATATATATTTACATAAGGATGATCCCACTCCAACTTCATCTAACTTAGCTACAACTTTCCAAATATTAACATTGTTATACGCATTATTTATATCAACAAAGCATGCCAGTGTTTGCTGATTGTTGGTAAATCCGATTTGAATTTGTGTAACAAGTCTTACTAAATTATCTAGGCATGATTGAGTTCTCCGGAATCCCACTGTATTTCTGGAAAATAAGCCGCTGCTTTCAAAATACCACTCTAATCGCCTGGTTATGATGTTATGTAAAGTTTTGCAAAAACAAGATATTAGTGAGATAACGTCTTAAAGACGAAATATTACTTAAGTCTCGCCCTGGTTTCGGTATTGGGATGACTTTAATATCCCGCCATTGTCTAGGTACGCATCCCTCAGTCAGAATCCTGTTGAACATTGTAACTAAAATCTGTTTGTCGGGGATATTATAAACCATTGAATATGAAATATCGTCTATTCCAGGGGCCGTATTTCTTTTTTTCATTGTGTTGTCAAGTTCCTGTACTGAAATAGGGGCCTCGAGTTGTAAGTTACTTGACTTAAATATTGGGTCTGGTGGCACTGTGTAGTCAAGCGCTAGCTGAGTAAGAAATTCCTCTGTTCTTCCACAATCTAAGGAAGTTTTTGTCATACGATGTCCTTTCAGCCATTTCATCTTATTCCATAGGTTACTAGTAGAAGTTGTGTTATCTATACTATTACAAAATTGTTTGAAAGAGTCCGCTTGAGCTTTTCTGATTAAGCACTGCGCTGCAGCAGCTTTTTGGTTGTAATTGACAAGATTAGCGGGAGTGGGGTTTTCCTAAGCTGGGCCAACGCCAGTCTACGCACTGCCACTGCTCTGGACAATTCTGGCGACCAGTACGGCTTTGGGCTAAACTTGCTAGTAGGATCTGTATTCGATCTGATTACTGGAATAGATTCGTGAGCTGCCAAATTAATTACCTGCATAACCATATTATACATTTGTTGAGCATCGCCTGAAAAATCTGTACTTTTAGTTAGTTCACTCAATACTTCGCTATATTTTACCCAATCAGTCCTTTTAAAGTTTCTTTTTTGTAGTTTAAGGCTCGTCGGTTCTATTTCTGTTGATATAAGTATCATTAAGTGATCACTTCTCAAGTTCTCATTTAAGACAGTCCAATTAAACCGGAGCGCTATATCTGATGATGCAAATGTGACGTCAGGTGAGCTTTTCTGCCAATTGTCCATAACCATTCTACACCTAGTGGCCACGCCCGAATTTAACGATACAAAATTATTTTCGGAAGCCGCATTATATATTTGTAGACCCCTGTTATTATTTTTGTCTGCCCAATGTGTAGGTTGGCCATTAAAATCGCCACATATTATATTTTTATTACGCCATTTGGAAAATAACAATCTCCATTCATCTGTTGTTGTGATAGCAATTGGCGGGCAATATATAGCGATAATATTTTGTAGAAAACAGCAATTAAAAATGTTAATGCATAACACCTGTATGTGAGTGTTACGTAATCGGATACTGTGCGCTTGCGCTCGAATAGATGGACGAGTAATAATGGCAATCCCCCCATAACCATCATCGCGGTCCTGTCGGTAAACATTAAACGATCCAACCTTTAAGCTACTATTTGGTTGAAGCCAAGTTTCAGCTACAATACATATATGGATTTTTTCCTGGAGTAGTATATTTTCTACGGCAACAACTTTCGGTCTCAGGCTTTGTGAATTCCACTGCAACATTTTTAACTTAATAATCTTACTTATACAATTAGTTTCCACAGTTAATGAATATTTCCAAAATCTTTCTTAAAATAGGCCAATCAGACATGTAATCTACTGCAAGTAGTACCAAACCATTCGATACAACATTTAGTTACACTTTTAATTTTATCCTGTAAACTAATACTCCGCAAAAAAAAAAAACCTGCAATCGGCTTAATAACTCGCTAAAATGCACTCCGCGTGAGTTGTTTACTTCATCGGTGGCGGTCCTATCAGTTGATGTTTCGGGAACACGGCCCGCCGGTTGCTCGTTCAACTCCTTGTTGCTGACGCGGCTACTCGCGTTTCTATCCGATTTAGTTGCATAACATGTACCCGGCGGAGACTTGGGGCGCTTTGGCGTAAACAGCTGCGCGAACGTAGGCATAGATGTTACGTTTTTATGATTGACGGTGTTATCAGGTTTTAAGTCGGAGAAACTGTTGTGCATATTCAATTGAAATGTGTCCTGTGATATTTTACTTTCGTTTATATGTTCATAACGTGGCTCCGGCTGAACATACATGTTACACGCGATACGGTATGTGCAGTTGAACTCTGCCATTAACTCTCTTAATTTCTTCTTCCTTCTGAATACTGGACACGATCTGTTTAAGGCCATGTGACCTCCCTGGCAATTAATACACTTAAATACCGTAACCTCGCAGTTTTCATGAAGTCCACCGCACTTAGGGCATATAGCGTTGCGCGATGAACACCTAGCCTTGGTATGTCCGAACTTCCAGCAATTGGAGCATTGAGTAGCGGGGAAAATAAAAGGTTCGACCTTTATTCGCAAGTTGTCTATGTTTATGTATGCAGGCAGCTGTGGGCCGGCAAATACCACCTGGGCCACTTCACTGGGTACCCATTTATTTTCTTTATCCCGTCTCTGTAACCGTTTGGCAGATACAATCTCAACCCGACTGGGACATGATATGTCTTTGAGTATTTCACTGTCGGCTAGCTCCAGGTCAACGCCCCTAATAACGCCATAAGACAAAGTTACCTCTGACGCACGCTGAACCCTCCACTCTTTCTTCTTAAACTCCTCACAGTCTATTACCTTCATAGCGTAGTTCTCATCAGGCACCTCCAGTTTTAGCTTATATTGATTTAAGTACTTGACCCTTCTTATATCAAATAAACCTACACTTGTAAATAGCTTTGCGATGGCAAACTGTTTAGGTAATTTCATTTATTGATCAGATGGGCCTTTGATATAATATACCCACAAAGGGGTGTTTGTTATTTTATAGTCGTGAGTGTACGCGCGTTACACCGCTAGACAGTTAGTAGGTCACTAATGTCACTATACATACGCACGTTATGTCACTAGACCAAGCCTTTGATCAGATGGGAAGTTGATGTACACTTTAAACCACTACATTGTAGGTCATTGTACCATATGCACTGTGTGTCGCTAGACCCGGAGCGGTAGTAATTTATGTGCTTTTTTGGATGATATTGTTATTTCAAGACGACTGTATATAAGCCTGGTATATCACTAGACCTGTCTTGGGATCCGATGAACAATTGTAAATGAGATACGATCTTAGTGCGGCTATATATGCATATAAGCACTGTAGGTACAGTCAAATTATGCTCTGCTTGATTGCAGACTAGGCTCCTAGTAACATTTTACCATTCATTTACTTTTATTGCAAATCATTTACTGGCCTCTGTAGTTACTACGTTATACATATTGTAGACGTAGTCAACTATGCAATAAACGTCTTTATATATATGAGAGAGTTTAGTAAAACGTCCCACTTTGTCGATTTTAGTTACGAAGTTACGGGCAGTTTAGTGAAATATGGCAAAACCTACCGAGAATCGACTTCAATGAAAACTGATAGAACATACTGTAATAAACCTATCATTTTCATGTCAATCCATAAATGTCCAATTTAAGCACCTTTTTAAGGCCTCAAAGTTTAGTGCCCAGCGTCCCACTTTGTCGAATACCTAAAGAAATCGTCGATATCATATTTGTGCCTGTTTTAGGGAAAAAAATCTACTTTGTCGATATGGAGTTATGAGTAGTTTGTAATATAATAAAGCATAAGCTGATAATCTGAGTGTCTTATAATGGCTTTCAGCCACGTGTTAAACACTCTGCTTTTCACTTCGACTGCGAAAGAATAAAAAAGACTTAACATTAAAATTGTATATTTCATGAAAAACGAAAAGTACAGTTTGAGCAATTCTAGCAGAAAGTTTGGCCATTCTGATCAGGTTGGTTTGTTTGTTTTTAATTATTTGTAAAGAGTATGTAGCTGGCCGCAAGTTTCTTTTCAGTGTCATAGAAATTTGTATGGGATTATATGGCTTTCTTTTAAACCCTAGATGTACTATTTTAGTCTCGCTTCGCGAAGCTAATATGACATACTTTTTGAGCAGGAGAAGTCAAAAATACGAAATATGAATAGTAGGGTTGGGTAACCATCGATAATAAACTTTTTTATCGATGATTCCGCTAAATAAAATCAGTAATATTTAAAAAAAAATAGAATTAACCGATAGATTTAAAATATTATTTTATGTAAATACTAACTCGAAGAACATTACACCTATGTTTTAAAAGCTGATTTTATACTTGTAATAATTTTTTTGCGTATGTCCAAAAACAAACGAAACCAAACCGTCAAAGTGGGACAGTAAACTTTAGTGGGAAATAAGTTCCGTTCAAATGCCGTAAAAAAAGATCAAACAAACGACATTAGTATCAATGACTATTAGATTAACAATAACAAACCTTTATCTCATACATAAAATGGGATAAATATACCTAACACATACATTTCACTGAACAAGCCACTAAAGTTTAGTAAATCGACAAAGTGGGACGCTACCTATAGAAAATCACTAAACTGTTAGAATTTGATATTAATATTTTTTATGCTTGATAAGTGTGTTTTTTAAGTAATCTTATGTTATATATTAAAATACACATGTAATTTGTATTTAATTGAGCTGTAATTTTTAATTCATTTTTTATTAACTTTTTGACATAATAACGAAGTAAAGGGATCCATAGAATTATTTCTGTCTTTTTTAGCATAAGAATACATTTATAAATACAACTTTTATGATAAATCTGCGTGTCGTGTTATAAATATAGAAAATAAACCCATATTCAGGATTGATAAATTTTCGTTCTGTTTTTATGTTCAAGCCTCTGTAACATTAAACTACTAAAGTTACACTCATAATTTTGACTAATTTGAAATCCTTAAAGTATGCCAATTCATTTGATACTAACCACTCCATAACTTGAAAGTATAAGTGTGTTTTTTGCCGTCCCAAACTTTAACCAACATTTTCTCAATCGTCGCTTTTTCACTTTTGCAACTTTGAAGAATTAAAAAAAAAATAACTATAGCACCTAGAGACATATATCTTTCACCAAAAGATTGCGTATGATCTGTAGTATTAGGAACTACTCGTAACTCCATATCGACAAAGTGGGACCTTTTCCCAAAAACAGTCACATGTGGCTGTTGGTAGTGGACATCGCTTGCGGTCAAGCACCAACCTGACTCTTGCCATGCCATCTTACAAGACGCGAACATATTCCGGAGGGGTTATTGCCTAACGAAATTTTGACAATTGGGATCCGAATACACTGTCATAGCCATAGCCCATATAAAATCACGACTCTTGATTCTGATTCCTAGAGTCATACGCGTTCGGCAATAGAGGGGCATGTCTCTTACGGTACGGTGCGGCTACGCGGTTAAGTTGTGGAACGAGCTGCCGTTATTTTTCGGACAGTAAGGAAGATTAAATTGAATAAGTTGTGGCTTTCCAATGATTTGTAAAAGTGTTGAATACGATTTATATTTATTAAATATTTTTGTTATATGTTATTTAGTTATACATATGTAGATATACACGTATTTATTTATTTATTTATATTTTATTGATATACATGTGTTTAGTTTAGTATATTTTCTAATTTGTACATGGTATTAGTTCGTCTATCTTCCTTATATCTTCACTCACTTGCTCAAAGATTAACTGGAAGAGATCCCTAATAGAGATACGTTCGCCTTTGTACTTATATCTTGTAAGTTGATTGCATTTGTAACTGGTTATTATGTACAATAAAGTGTATACACGCACACGAAACTATTAGAGTTCCGTTTTTATCATTGTAGCTACGGAACCCATAGAAAACACTTATTTAACCTGTCAGTCGATTAAGGGTGTTTTTATGAAAGTAAATTGACTCTGAGTTAGCCGACATTGTAAAAGGTAACACTACAGTGATAACTATAATGTGTCTGCAGGTATCAACACTAACGCAATGTTACAAGACACAGAAGGCTGATATGGAGTCGCGGTTGCACAAGGAGCTAGATAATCTGAAGAAGCAGCTAGCGTTCGCGCAGGAGACGGCGCCGGGCACAACCCCGCGGGGAGACGAAAACCGCGACCCGGACGTGGTGCCCGGGGTACCCAAGGAGGACAGCGACGCCGAGATGGACATCAATGTGTCTATGATAACGAGGGAGGAAGGAGAGGTTTGTGAGACTGTTTATATTTGTTGAATTATATAGTATGCACGAATATTAAGAGCCAATTTAAACATGGTCTTTGACTAATAAAGGCAGATTACACCTGTCAACTTCGACATCTGACAACGAAGTTTTGTCGTCAACGACATAAACATATACACACGACACCAGTAAACGAATGAAATATGGAAGCATTCTGTACGCTCTATTATGGCGCAACGAAAACTAAACTCCGGTAGGCAGTCTCCAAATAAATACTACACACGACTTCAGTTGCACAGAGTCATTGTGTCAGACGGTCGATATTTCTCAGATGACAGCAAGACGAAATTAAAAAATATTTACTCTATTTCCGCGATTATCACTCATTTAAATAAAACAATTATACGGGATTATATCGCGTATATTTACTCCAGTCAAGCTTGGTTTTCGCTCTATGAAGTCTAAACATTAATTCAGAGGATTTTTTTACACTGAGTATTAGATTATCTTGTTAATAACAGCATGCTTAAAGAATCCACTTAACTTTAAGGCGGGAACATTAAAAAAATGAATGGAAAACCTATTTAAAAAATACAAAAAAGGCGAAAATGCTGAAAAGTATTTTTATTACTTAATAGTTTAAACACAACTTTTATTGTTTCACGTGAACATATAATCGTAATTATATTTTGCGACAAACTTTTTTTTATTGTAAAAACACGTTACAAAAAAAACAAAATTCATGAAGTCGAAAGATAAAAATGCTGACAATCCGGTATTAACATTTTTATAATATTTTTACACCCCTTGTCATATTATGTTCAGAATCCGGCTAAAAAATAGTGTGATTATCGAGAATGAGTTTCACTTGGGAATATGCTTATAGCCTAATGATGGCAGCCAAACTCACATCGAAGACTTTTCTTAAATGTCAAATTGTATTAGATTTGGTGAGAACCTTCCTCAAAATCGTCTAGAGTTATATTTTTAATAGATTGGTGATAGACATAGGTGCGCGAGGGGGACTATTTTTTGGTCTTACGTCCTCGCGTACCGATCCGCCTCACCACCGCTTTTTTGGCCAGATTTAGCCAGTTGCCATTACGCAAACCGAGTGTTGAAGTTGAAATGGTACGAAGCAAACGGGATCGTGGTGGTACGAAAAGTGTGCAACCCGGCAAAATTTCCGGAACTACGGTCTGTTGAAGAGTTTTTGAGTACTAATTATGAAGGGAATTTAAAAAAAAGGCGAATAAATATAAATGAATAGTGTAAAAAACACTAGAAAAACACGCTTTACAAGACTTTTCTAACTAATCCAAACACAGCTATGATATGATGTTCTATCATGAAGTTCCAGTTCATATGTTCCGGCTTCATCAGCAGATCAGTTCGACAGTTCCATATTATTGTATTGTCATCAGAACTATATACAGCTGCCAATTTTCATGACGCTACGATCCTTGGAAGATGGTTAAATTAGTTACCTTAGATTCCATTACATAGTTACTTACATACAGGTCGACCTCATAAAAGCATGTTAAAAATTGGTCTCTGAGCTACAAAAAATATGGACATGGGTGTCGAAACGGTGTCCTAATGAGATGTTGGAAAGTCTATTGAGCCGTGTGCGTAGGTAAGTTAAGAAGTTTGGCTTACTGTGTAGACAATAACTAAAATAGGAAATGTTATTTTAAACGTCATTCAATTTGTCACTAAATGCCGAAAACATAATGTAGATAGTTATTGTCAAAATAGTCAAGGTATGATTCCATTCTATCTATTCCATATATTCATTCTATGATTTCATCTATGTGATGCTGGTTAATAGTGTTGTCAATGTCGTTGAGAGGTGCAAAGTATATATGTATGCGGATGATATGTGTTTGTTGTATTCGGCTACAGATATATCGGAAGCTCATGACAGTATTCAGTCTGATTTTGAAAACGTAGTCAAGTGGGCACATGCTTACGGAATTATAATAAATTTGAGTAAAACGAAATGCATGCATATATACTCCCCATATGATCGAAAGGCAAAAGAATATCAAATATGATGAATTTGGTGTGATAGGGCACGATTATGAGTGCTTACACAACTATAAAAATAACTGTACCTGTGAACGGCTCGAGTATGTAGATAGGTATAAATATCTGGGTCTATATATAGACAATCATTTTAATTGGAAAGCTCTTGTTATCGCCGTGTGTACTAAACTTCGATCAATTTTGAGTAAATTTTACCACTTAAATACAGTTATTAGTAAAAAAACCATGCTTGTTGTTTATTATAAATGACGTCACAGCTCTATTTCACACACTTAAAAAAACGTTGTAAATAACAACAAATTTAAAGCGAACTTTGACATTTTAGTGCACTCAAACAGTTTTACAGTGACCGTGACAACTGCATGGCGTTAAGATACTTAAACGTCAAAAGTTGAAAATGATACGCAGTCGTGTGATTAATTCAATAATTATGTAGAAAATGCCACGCATAAAATATTGTTTTACGACAACTTGTATGAACAACACTCGTATATCGCCTGTTCTCTTATATCTATTTGTGCAGAGAGGTACTTGCTACATTTTGATGGGCACCCTGTTCTCCGGCCTTATGCGGCATTTAACAAAAAATATATAATTTTGACCCTTTATTTCTACATAGCCCATAGCATTTGCAACATAAGACGTCCGCGAAGACAGTGAAGTTCTGGCACCTCTGATGCCGGCCAAATTATACTTATCCGAGCTTTTTGCATAAAGTCCATCATCATTATAGTCGCCACTGGCACGAGGCAAATTATTAGTGTTTTCAGCTTGTACAAATCCCTCCGCTTTTCACATGTCCGATCTTAATAGCCGAGTCGTAGAAAATTAAAGGAACCGAGAAGAATATGAGTCAAGTCAAAGTTGAGAAGTGGAGTCGTTGTTAAAGAAATTATCCAACGTGTTGCCAGTCGTCATTAGAGAGTGAGCAGGTGTCCGTCGGTCCCGTGGCAATGCCGAGTCGTTGAAAAGCTCCAAATCAAAGGCAGGAAACATACGAAAAGTACAAGACGATATTCGAGTGAAATTAACTGTCAATAGTGTCATGCGTCGAAAGATGTCAAATGGATAACCGGGAGAAGACTATTTTTATAGTGGCAATAATGGATCAGCTGTGTGACGTCACTTTCTGTTTTAGCTATTTTGATAGTTTTTGGCAAAAGCATTGTAAAAGAAATCTCCAAAAATATGTTTTGTGTTCTATAGGCGTTTTTCTCCAAATGGTTTTCGATTTAGGGACATGGGAAAAAATGAAATGTTGTCAATTACGGAGAACGGCTTTTTGTATGGCTACTGTTTTAATCGTCCTTGGCATTTACCAAGTTTTAACGACATCGCATAGGTTCGCCGAAGTTTATTAACTGTTAAAATAACTGTTTCAATTTAGCACTCAAACAAATCCAGTATACCTAACAATGTTGAGAATGTGTCTGATCCAGCAGAAAGAGCCCAGTTGTTTTCACACCACTTCCATGTGGAACTTCTCCCGGTGGGTGAACCCCATCGGCCGGTGGATGCCGAGAGCGAACACATAACATCGGACTCCGCCCTCACCTCGAGTGAAATTATGAGCGCGGTCAAATAGACCCAGCACGAGAAATCTCCGGGATATGACTCTTTGAGTATAGAACATATACTATACGCGGGGCATGAAATTTTCAGAGTTTTGGCTGACTTATTTAACGCATGTGTAATATCCTGGAATAGTTCCAGGTAACGGGAAGCACTATAGGGATGAGGTATAGAAACACGGCGTAACGGTTCGACTGTTTATTTCAGACTGTCCAAGCACCGACACAATGACAAGTATGAACTTAAGTCTACCTACATTTACATATATTACAGCTTGTATCAATCATAAGTTCCTACCTCAGAATATCATGCAAACGGTGGTGATTCCAGTCCCAAAAAACAAGACTGGTGACCTTGGGTCTGACAAAAATTACCGCCCTATATCGTAAGGCACGATTACAGATAAATTATTAGAAAGAATAATACACCCGTCGCTGAAGCAAAATATTGATTTGAACGATGCACAGTTTGGTTTCCGTACCGGTTTCTCAACCGATAGCGCGATATATAGTTTAAAAGCCACCGTTAACTATTATGTGCAAAGACAAACATCGGTGTATGCTTGTTTCCTTGACCTCAGTCGGGCCTTTGACCTGGTAAATTATAATCTACTTTGGGAAAAGCTCGATGGGTCCAATGTACCAAGACCCACCACTAATATCGTGAGATACTGGTACGAGAACCAATTTAATGTAGTGAGATGGGGCGACTCCACCTCTAGTGAGTATAGGATAGATTGTGGAGTTCGTCAAGGAGGGCTTACCTTTCCGGATTTCTTTAACCTGTGCCTAAACGACCTAATTGAGGAGCTAAGAAGCGCAAGAGTAGGCTGCCATATTGGTACTACCTGCGTGAATAACTTCAGTTATACAGATGATATGAAGCATTCTGTACGCTCTATTATGGCGCAACGAAAACTAAACTCCGGTAGGCAGTCTCCAAATAAATACTACACACGACTTCAGTTGCACAGAGTCATTGTGTCAGACGGTCGATATTTCTCAGATGACAGCAAGACGAAATTAAAAAATATTTACTCTATTTCCGCGATTATCACTCATTTAAATAAAACAATTATACGGGATTATATCGCGTATATTTACTCCAGTCAAGCTTGGTTTTCGCTCTATGAAGTCTAAACATTAATTCAGAGGATTTTTTTACACTGAGTATTAGATTATCTTGTTAATAACAGCATGCTTAAAGAATCCACTTAACTTTAAGGCGGGAACATTAAAAAAATGAATGGAAAACCTATTTAAAAAATACAAAAAAGGCGAAAATGCTGAAAAGTATTTTTATTACTTAATAGTTTAAACACAACTTTTATTGTTTCACGTGAACATATAATCGTAATTATATTTTGCGACAAACTTTTTTTTATTGTAAAAACACGTTACAAAAAAAATCAAAATTCATGAAGTCGAAAGATAAAAATGCTGACAATCCGGTATTAACATTTTTATAATATTTTTACACCCCTTGTCATATTATGTTCAGAATCCGGCTAAAAAATAGTGTGATTATCGAGAATGAGTTTCACTTGGGAATATGCTTATAGCCTAATGATGGCAGCCAAACTCACATCGAAGACTTTTCTTAAATGTCAAATTGTATTAGATTTGGTGAGAACCTTCCTCAAAATCGTCTAGAGTTATATTTTTAATAGATTGGTGATAGACATAGGTGCGCGAGGGGGACTATTTTTTGGTCTTACGTCCTCGCGTACCGATCCGCCTCACCACCGCTTTTTTGGCCAGATTTAGCCAGTTGCCATTACGCAAACCGAGTGTTGAAGTTGAAATGGTACGAAGCAAACGGGATCGTGGTGGTACGAAAAGTGTGCAACCCGGCAAAATTTCCGGAACTACGGTCTGTTGAAGAGTTTTTGAGTACTAATTATGAAGGGAATTTAAAAAAAAGGCGAATAAATATAAATGAATAGTGTAAAAAACACTAGAAAAACACGCTTTACCAGACTTTTCTAACTAATCCAAACACAGCTATGATATGATGTTCTATCATGAAGTTCCAGTTCATATGTTCCGGCTTCATCAGCAGATCAGTTCGACAGTTCCATATTATTGTATTGTCATCAGAACTATATACAGCTGCCAATTTTCATGACGCTACGATCCTTGGAAGATGGTTAAATTAGTTACCTTAGATTCCATTACATAGTTACTTACATACAGGTCGACCTCATAAAAGCATGTTAAAAATTGGTCTCTGAGCTACAAAAAATATGGACATGGGTGTCGAAACGGTGTCCTAATGAGATGTTGGAAAGTCTATTGAGCCGTGTGCGTAGGTAAGTTAAGAAGTTTGGCTTACTGTGTAGACAATAACTAAAATAGGAAATGTTATTTTAAACGTCATTCAATTTGTCACTAAATGCCGAAAACATAATGTAGATAGTTATTGTCAAAATAGTCAAGGTATGATTCCATTCTATCTATTCCATATATTCATTCTATGATTTCATCTATGTGATGCTGGTTAATAGTGTTGTCAATGTCGTTGAGAGGTGCAAAGTATATATGTATGCGGATGATATGTGTTTGTTGTATTCGGCTACAGATATATCGGAAGCTCATGACAGTATTCAGTCTGATTTTGAAAACGTAGTCAAGTGGGCACATGCTTACGGAATTATAATAAATTTGAGTAAAACGAAATGCATGCATATATACTCCCCATATGATCGAAAGGCAAAAGAATATCAAATATGATGAATTTGGTGTGATAGGGCACGATTATGAGTGCTTACACAACTATAAAAATAACTGTACCTGTGAACGGCTCGAGTATGTAGATAGGTATAAATATCTGGGTCTATATATAGACAATCATTTTAATTGGAAAGCTCTTGTTATCGCCGTGTGTACTAAACTTCGATCAATTTTGAGTAAATTTTACCACTTAAATACAGTTATTAGTAAAAAAACCATGCTTGTTGTTTATTATAAATGACGTCACAGCTCTATTTCACACACTTAAAAAAACGTTGTAAATAACAACAAATTTAAAGCGAACTTTGACATTTTAGTGCACTCAAACAGTTTTACAGTGACCGTGACAACTGCATGGCGTTAAGATACTTAAACGTCAAAAGTTGAAAATGATACGCAGTCGTGTGATTAATTCAATAATTATGTAGAAAATGCCACGCATAAAATATTGTTTTACGACAACTTGTATGAACAACACTCGTATATCGCCTGTTCTCTTATATCTATTTGTGCAGAGAGGTACTTGCTACATTTTGATGGGCACCCTGTTCTCCGGCCTTATGCGGCATTTAACAAAAAATATATAATTTTGACCCTTTATTTCTACATAGCCCATAGCATTTGCAACATAAGACGTCCGCGAAGACAGTGAAGTTCTGGCACCTCTGATGCCGGCCAAATTATACTTATCCGAGCTTTTTGCATAAAGTCCATCATCATTATAGTCGCCACTGGCACGAGGCAAATTATTAGTGTTTTCAGCTTGTACAAATCCCTCCGCTTTTCACATGTCCGATCTTAATAGCCGAGTCGTAGAAAATTAAAGGAACCGAGAAGAATATGAGTCAAGTCAAAGTTGAGAAGTGGAGTCGTTGTTAAAGAAATTATCCAACGTGTTGCCAGTCGTCATTAGAGAGTGAGCAGGTGTCCGTCGGTCCCGTGGCAATGCCGAGTCGTTGAAAAGCTCCAAATCAAAGGCAGGAAACATACGAAAAGTACAAGACGATATTCGAGTGAAATTAACTGTCAATAGTGTCATGCGTCGAAAGATGTCAAATGGATAACCGGGAGAAGACTATTTTTATAGTGGCAATAATGGATCAGCTGTGTGACGTCACTTTCTGTTTTAGCTATTTTGATAGTTTTTGGCAAAAGCATTGTAAAAGAAATCTCCAAAAATATGTTTTGTGTTCTATAGGCGTTTTTCTCCAAATGGTTTTCGATTTAGGGACATGGGAAAAAATGAAATGTTGTCAATTACGGAGAACGGCTTTTTGTATGGCTACTGTTTTAATCGTCCTTGGCATTTACCAAGTTTTAACGACATCGCATAGGTTCGCCGAAGTTTATTAACTGTTAAAATAACTGTTTCAATTTAGCACTCAAACAAATCCAGTATACCTAACAATGTTGAGAATGTGTCTGATCCAGCAGAAAGAGCCCAGTTGTTTTCACACCACTTCCATGTGGAACTTCTCCCGGTGGGTGAACCCCATCGGCCGGTGGATGCCGAGAGCGAACACATAACATCGGACTCCGCCCTCACCTCGAGTGAAATTATGAGCGCGGTCAAATAGACCCAGCACGAGAAATCTCCGGGATATGACTCTTTGAGTATAGAACATATACTATACGCGGGGCATGAAATTTTCAGAGTTTTGGCTGACTTATTTAACGCATGTGTAATATCCTGGAATAGTTCCAGGTAACGGGAAGCACTATAGGGATGAGGTATAGAAACACGGCGTAACGGTTCGACTGTTTATTTCAGACTGTCCAAGCACCGACACAATGACAAGTATGAACTTAAGTCTACCTACATTTACATATATTACAGCTTGTATCAATCATAAGTTCCTACCTCAGAATATCATGCAAACGGTGGTGATTCCAGTCCCAAAAAACAAGACTGGTGACCTTGGGTCTGACAAAAATTACCGCCCTATATCGTAAGGCACGATTACAGATAAATTATTAGAAAGAATAATACACCCGTCGCTGAAGCAAAATATTGATTTGAACGATGCACAGTTTGGTTTCCGTACCGGTTTCTCAACCGATAGCGCGATATATAGTTTAAAAGCCACCGTTAACTATTATGTGCAAAGACAAACATCGGTGTATGCTTGTTTCCTTGACCTCAGTCGGGCCTTTGACCTGGTAAATTATAATCTACTTTGGGAAAAGCTCGATGGGTCCAATGTACCAAGACCCACCACTAATATCGTGAGATACTGGTACGAGAACCAATTTAATGTAGTGAGATGGGGCGACTCCACCTCTAGTGAGTATAGGATAGATTGTGGAGTTCGTCAAGGAGGGCTTACCTTTCCGGATTTCTTTAACCTGTGCCTAAACGACCTAATTGAGGAGCTAAGAAGCGCAAGAGTAGGCTGCCATATTGGTACTACCTGCGTGAATAACTTCAGTTATACAGATGATATGGTGCTTCTTTGCCCCTCAGTCCAGGGTCTCCGTAGGCTCCTGAAAATCTGCAAGCGTTACGCGTCGGAACATGGGCTTAAATATAATGTCAAAAAGACGCAATTTATGCTCTTCCGAGAGGGAAGAGGTCCGGAGAGCGTTTCCCCGGTTTATCTGAACGGAGCTTCATTCGAGCGGGTTGTGCAGTTCAGGTACTTAGGAAATATTCTGACGGAGACGCTGCGCGATGACCTTGACATCTAGCGTATACGTTGGCTACTGCGGTACGATGCAACATGCTCGCACGAAGGTTCGCACGGTGTAGTGACCCAGTGCAGGTGACATTGTTTAGGGCATATTGTCAATGTTTCTTCACATGTCAGCTTTGGGTTAACAACACGAGACGTGCTATGAGTACCATCAGGGTGCAATACAATGATACTTATCGCATCCTCATGATACTACCTCGGTACTGTAGTGCATCAAGCATGTTTGCAGAAGCCCGTGTTCCAGACCTTCCTTCAGGAACTGCATCCTCTCACCTGAGTTTGAGATCCTCAGAACCTTGTCCGAGTGCCTAGATTGCCAAATGTTGAAGTGCTGGCTGACCGTGCACCGTGACAAGAATAAGAAATTAATGTATTGTGATTGTCCAGTTTATACTTTCTATTTTTACACGTTTTTATTCATTTTATTCTACCTGTATGCATGTAACATTGATATGGGTCTTATTTACCTGAAATTAATAACATTATTTTTATAATTATTATTACCATGTATTGCCATAGGGATCGGAGTCGGCCCCGTCGCCGCCGCCCTCCAAGGCGTACAACGCGGGGCAGAGCGGCGGACGGTCGCTGGTGCCGCTGGAGCGCCTGCTGGAGGAAGGCGTGCCCGAAGACGAGGCATCAGATAGTGCCGCACTCGGCCTTACGCCTGACCAGGAGATCCTCGACCTCCGCCGCAAGCTGCTATCGCAGCAGCAAAGGTCAGTCACACACACCGTGGCCGGCTAGAGTGACGGGCAGATGCCTGCTGGAGAAGGACGTGTCCAGGGACGAGGTAGATGATGACGCCGCACTCGGTCTCACGCGCCACCAGGAGATCCTCGACCTCCGCCGCAAGCTGCGATCGCAGCAGCAAAGGTCAGTCACACACACCCTGGCCGGCTAGAGTGACGGGCAGATGCCTGCTGGAGAAGGACGTATCCAGGGACGAGGTAGATGATGACGCCGCACTCAGTCTCACGCCCCACCAGGAGATCCTCGACCCCCGCCGCAAGCTGCGGTCGCAGCAGCAAAGGTCAGTCACACAAACCCTGGCCGGCTAGAGTGACGGGCAGATGCCTGCTGGAGAAGGACGTGTCCAGGGACGAGGTAGATTTATCGCGCGTCATACTAAACCTTTTCGAGTATGTCAGCAAAAGAAATAATATTATTTGAAGAACGGGGACAGTTATGTGTTGTGCTTTCTTAATGTACCCTAAACGGGGGTCAATAGACATCGCGGGGTGAAAAGAGACATCTTCGGGTTTTTTTAACGTTGCTACCGTGAGATATCTACTCTACTATGACAGTACGTGTATAGTAGAATATTCGTTCTTTTCCATAGTAACATTTTGAGCGTATGTAAATCGTCACAGATAATGTTTCAGTCTGAAGTGAACTGTCGCCAAGGTTAGAAATAACGTTTCCCAAAACTTTATGATAGCAGTGAATTTAATGATAATTTTATTTAGTAATTTAGTATCCAGTGTCTAAATAATAAAAGACAATACCAATGTTCTTGATGGTTAAGCGTAAAAGTGCAAAAATGTGTCCATAAGTGAATACTTATGAACACCCTATTGACCCTTTTTCGAAGATAATCCTATCGTCCAAAAAGGGTCAATAGACATGATACTAGGGGTCAATCGACGCTCCGCTGTTTTATAGACACGCTTTTGGGGCACAAGACACGACTGAGTGGTCGATAAAAACTAAAGGGGGCAATAGAAAAAAATGAGTTAGGGTTGTCATATTACATAATGTACGTAAAAAATGTTTTTGTCTTCATAATATTGATTTCTAAGCTTATCTTACTCAGAATCGAGCAAACATTCTAACGTCTTAGAAAAAAATGTCCAAAATCTGCATCTCAGTCTCGTTACATTTTAGTATGTTTTTTCTATGAACGTAACAATTTCAATTATTTATTTTGTATCAAATGACTCATCATTTAAACACTTATACGCTAACACCAGAACTATATTTACTAAAACTTAGAGTAAGGCATCAGTTGTCATATTGACAGACGTCATCGATTTCTCAATGTGTCAATCACTGTGTTACTGGGCGCATGAAGTCCGCAGCAAAATGCAATATAAGGACAAGATTTGTCCGCAATCATTGCCAAGACGCTGTTGGCACTGGAGCGCACGCGTCGAACCAGGGATGCGGCTCGCACGCGCATGGTAGCTTTAAAACACGCCAAATGCGCGTCCGTAAACAACCCTGATGCGTTGCAGTATCGCGGTAACCACATCTGCGCCCTAAACGCATTGTTACATTGCACTTGTATGGCCCTATACGATTTCTAGTTGAACTTTCTCTAACGGCTGTAGGTGTAAAATATTGTGCAAAAAGCGTTAAATAAAGTAACTTGACTCTCTCTTGAGCACCGAGCAAATCTGTGTGCAATCAATTTAGCTGTGATCGATAACCCTACGAACTACGCACGAACCCTACGTTCACGTTGCATATCAGCATCGTCCTTGAGGTCGGAAGTAACAATATGATCTAGATATTTGTACTGGCATACCCTTTCTAGGGCAACCGTGTTGAGTCTAAGATATACAGATGGTATTTTAGACTCAACCCCAACCATGTACTGACTTTTGTTTACATTATACGTGAGTCCGTGCGTGTGTGCGTAATCACGCACTGACGCAACTCAACAGCACCATGTCGGCGGTATAGCTCAAGTTTTTCATATTAACCCCGTGCATATGCATGCTAAGCTATGAGCGTGACAATGACCCCCCCCCCCCCCCCACATTCTAATCTATACGACTTGGATAGTATGCTCGGATGATCTGGTTTCCATATCAATATCTAAAGATACCTTTAAGATCGGGAGCTACGTTAATACCTTCTAGTTTTCTTCACAGTACATCTTAGGAAGCCAGATCAAACGCTTTTGATGGATCCAGGTAACAAGCATAAACTGGCGTATTCCTCTCAACATAATACGCGCCGGTATGCTTTAGGCACAGGATAGCACTTTTAGTTGACAACCCGGGCCCAAACCCGAACTGACTGTCGTGCAATGAGAGCTGCTTAATCATTAATGCTGCGCATTAAGCACGCCATCCAGTACATTTGCCATAACAGCAGCGAGTGATATCGGCCTATAAAATATCCCAAGTACACGCGAGACATGGTGACGTGTCTATTAACCCCGTTTCTCGGATATGGAGAAATCATGTAGTTTTTTCGGGTTTTGTCTAAATGAAACGGATAAAAGCTAATTCTTTAAATGCAAATTTGTAGCACTAACTAACACTCAAAAATTAATCCTACATGATTAACTTTATATGCTAAATTAATTCCTAAAATCGCTCTGGAAGTTGAAAATCGTGTCTATTGACCAGCGTTTACGGTACCTACTTTTAGTTTACAAGTAGCAGTACCTTGTTTTTTTGGGTTCCGTAGCCAAAATGGCAAGAAATTCAGCAAATATCTATGTGTGGCACGGCACATATTTCGACAGTTCTTCTAAAAACATTTTAGGGTTTCTAAGATTTTTTTTTGATGTAGTGAATATTTTCCGATATATTCGCTCCAAAAGTAGCAAAAATTGTGTGTCCCCCCAGCCCCCCCCCCCCCCTATTTTCTAAACAATATGTTCAAAAAATATGAAAACATTTACAAATATAAAACTTAATAAATACTTCCGACGAAAATTGTTTTCATCATGATCGGACATACCGTTATTAAGTTATTGCCAAAAAACTGCGCTTCTCAGCAAAAGGACGTAAGTGCCGGGGGATTCACTCTTATGTTAGTGCTTGTTTTCATATCGTATTTTTTTCATCTGTAGTGCATTTTTTTGTATAAACGGCTGCGGAACCCTTCATGGGCGAGTCCGACTCGCACTTGGCCGCTTTTTCTTACTAGTTTAATATAAATAAGGTAAAATCACAACGTCACGGTCTAATCGTATTTACAAAAGGGAATATTCATGAATTTTTATTTTTGCTTTATTAAAAGCTCATTTTCATGTAACAAACAGTAGACAAAGATATTTTTTCGAATGGCTATAAAAATAACCAAGATATAAGCCATCAAACATTTCATTCTAATTCTTTCTTCCAAAACAGAATTTGATATGGAGTTTATATGGCCGGAGTGCACTGTGACGTAACAGTGCATATCGGACTTCTCTGTCTAATTACTAGTTTAAAATGCCTATATTATGCGTATTTCTTGGCCGATTTTAAGGCGACGCATCGCTAAACAATCAATTGAAAAACATGGTTCGCATCCCGTTCTCTGATTGGTCCGCAGCGGACTGAGGGGGGTCTGATGGCATACAAATACGCGCCAGCGCTAGCTTATACCATAAGGTCGTAAACGACAAAACGGCTTTTTTCGTTTCAATTAAAAACTACAAATAATTTTAAAAAATCCAACTAACAAACGAAAGTGCGTAGTTAGACTAATGTACTAAGAAAATTTTGAGGCTTAAATTGGTCTAGTTAGCCTGAAAAATGAGAATCTCTCTTTTAAAAGAGGTTTCTTTGATATTGTTTTCTCTGTTATAAAAGTTAAAGAATCGTGTTTCTGCAACTAACAAAATAAAATAAATGAAATGAAGAACCATGTTATGAAATATCACTTTCATATGTTTTGAAATGGCTGAGAAATGTTAAGATCTCTGACACCAAAATTTCCAATTCGTCGTCTTAATTTTAATTTCACATTTTGAAATAGTTTATACGGGATTTTGATATTTAGTTAAGAAAAGCGATAAATAAATTTCATGCATGTACCCTACTGTCGTGAACAAGTGGATTGGATACCGTCGACCCGAAATTTTGCTTAGTCTAAGTAATTATACATACATTATCATACTTAAATGAAAGGGTGTCTGTCTGTCTGTCAGATTTGGATGAAATTTGGTATGGACATAGTTTGAGTCCTGGGAAAGGACATAGGCTACTTTTTATCCCGGAAAAATACCCTTATCCGCGGTAAACGAATTTAAGGCGGACGAAGTCGCGGGCAGAAGCTATTTATTATAATATTCTTTTGTTCGAAAATAATAGAACAAATTAATTTATAAACTTGATATCATTTTAGTTTAACTTTCGTGGTTTCAAATTTTAAATTGGAATGGAAAAGTAAGCGACCAGCGCGGTGCGGTGCGGCGCGCGAATTTTGAAATCTGCGAAACTATCTCTTTGAAGTTTAAATAAATTACATAATATAAATCAGCCTGTTCTGTGCGTGGCAGTTGCGTATGTTGATAAGACCATATAAGACCAAACTTGAAACAAAAAAGAACTAAACATTGTTTATGATTTCTGTCAACTACCATTACGTAAATTTAATTTTTATTTAAGTCAGTCACAATACCTACAGTCTACAGTCAACATCCCAATTAAACAGGCTATTGTTGAAAACCTACGAATCGAAAAATATTGTTATTTTATGTTCTTAAGTAGGTAGATATGCTTCTGTATGTACGTACCTATTGTGTGTTTAGAGTCGCATCAGCCATCACCAATTTTAATACTCGCGATACCTAAGTATTTGTCCATCCAAGGATGGTAAAATAATACTTAAGTAAGTATATCCGGCTCCCCTCAAACACCAAGTCAAACCAAAGCAATCTTTTCTTCTATGTACGTGGACTGGGCTCGAAAGCGGCGCATGAGGCGCATTACTTTTTTGCGAATAAAAATAGGTAGCTATTTCCAAAACTTCGTTCGCATTGAATCATTCATAAGTTGGAATTAAGCGCCATCTGCCGACCCTGTTATGTCCTAGTTATCGTATCCCCAAATCTTTACTAGATGGCCATAATTTAAGTTCTTCTCAGAGGTCATAGCTAGTGGATGTGCTACTGGCTCCGTTTAAAATTCGAATAATTAGGGCACGCTACTTTGGTACGTAGCGCAAGTGATTTAACAATTAAGTTTCTGTGAGTGCTTTAAAGTGGAGTGCGTGCCTCGCTACCATCATCGTACCCCTCCTCACTTCGAGTAAACGAGACGCTCGAAATAATTCATCTCCGTCACACCCGTTTCGATAAACTGGGCTTGTGTCGTGGAACTTCGGCGCGCATTCGACTTCTGCGTCTATCGTCTTGTGTCGCATAACCAAGAGGTGACTCACGCGCTGTCCTGTTGCTATCACGAATCAACATAATGACCGCTAAATGCGAGGCTTGTGGCAAGTTCGTCGGCGGCGGCGACGCCATGGGATGTACCTCGTGCGCCCGCTGCTTCCATTATCAATGTTTATCCATATCAGCGGAGGATTTTAAGAGCTTGCCTAGTGATAACAGAAAGGTAAAAAAATGCTCTGCAAGATGAAAGAGAGGAGCGTAAAAACTCCGACGCGCGTTGCCAACACAAACTCTGGCACCCCGACGACGTCATCTGTCACTATTACCACGACTGCGTCGGCCGCGCCGGTCGCGGGCAGCGCCAGCGCCACCTCGACCGCGCGTAACACCGCGCCACAGGCCCCGCGGCCCGGCGCCCCGTCGACCGGCCGCACATCGAACACCTCGCAACAGGCCTCCCCCTTGAGTACATCGGCTCCACAGCTCAGCGCCGGCTACAGTACAGCTGATTTAGAACATCGTCTGATGAATTTTATTAAAAGCTCTAATCAGTCGCTAAAAAATGAAATTAGAGATATCACCAAATCAGAAATCACCATTCATATAACCGCTATTACGACCGAGTTAAATCATAAACGTACTTTATTGGAGGAAAAAACTAGCCGAATCGTTGAGCTTGAGGGCAAACTTGAGGCCTCACAGCTGCGTATAGTTGAACTTGAAAATGCCTTCGGTGCACACCAGCAGTGGTTACGCATGAACAACCGAGAAATATCTGGCGTGCCTGAGCTGCCAAACGAATCGCTGACTGGCATCGCCGTCAACATAGCGAAACATGAAGCCGGGGTAACGGGGGGTATTATCCTGAAGCTCAGAAACCGTATGACGAAGGATGAGATTCTGTCCGGTCTGCGTAGGAAACGCGGAGTTAAGACCGAAAACATTGGGATGGATGGAGCTTCACTTAAAATTTACGTACATGACCACCTAACACCCGCGAATAAGAAACTCTTAAATTAATGTAAACTTATCTGTACATCAAAAGGTTATGAATACGTCTGGGTCAGAAATTGCAACATATATGTACGCAGGGCCGATCAAGCGCCGTACATTCATATTAGATCCTGTGAGGACTTTCGAAAAATTGTTTAATCTTAAGATATTATTAGCTTCAATTGCTATTCGATTGGTTTCTCGGTTTTGGCATCTTTTACGGTTTAATATTCTCACTAACACCCCATTCCCACACATAAACACAAAGTATACACACAAATACAAACATTCACATTTCAACGCTCATAAGCATTCCGATATGAAACATAGGAGTGTAATATCCGCGCAGCTACGTACGAGGGTTGCTACTTATATATCCGGAAACAAAAAAACAAACAAACGTACACGGCTGAAAATAGTTTTATTGTTTTTCAAAGTATTGCCCTTGATGATCTATGCACTTTTGCATTCGCGTGAACCAATTTTTAAAGCACTTCTGCCACTCCGCCTGAGGTACCTCCATAACGTGTTGTTTGAATGCGTCGACAGCATCTTCAGCGGTCGAAAATCGTTGACCGCGTAATTTATTCTTTATATTTGGAAATAAATAAAAATCGTTGGGTGCCAAGTCAGGGCTGTACGGCGGATGACCCGTTAATTCCACATTTTGACCCTCCAAAAATAGAGTTGTTTCGCGTGACGTATGACAGCTGGCATTGTCATGATGAAGAATGATTCTTCGTCGCTGGTTAGTTTTACGAATTTGTTCAAATACTTCCGGTAAGCAAATGGTCGTGTACCACTCTGAATTAACCGTTCTACGGTTTTCTAGTGGCACTGTAGCTACATGGCCATTAATACCGAAGAAGCAGGCCACCATTTGTTTCAATGTACTTTTTGCACGAGTAACTTTCGTAGGGTTCGGCTCATTTTGAAACACCCATACCGTTGATTGTTGCTTCGTTTCGGGATCGTATGCATAGATCCAGGATTCGTCACCTGTATAGATGTTATAAACGGCTTTTGAGTCACCACGGTTATATTTTTTTAACATTTTATTGCACCATTCGACGCGAGCATGTTTTTGCTCATTTGTTAAGTTGTGGGGTATCCAACGCGAACAAATTTTTTTTACAGCCAAATAATTATGTAATATGCTATTAATGCTGGTCATAGAAATACCCAGAGTCGCCTCTATCTCGCGGTACGTAACATGTCGGTCGTCCATTATAAGTTTTCGCACAGCCTCGATATTTTGTTGTACAACGACCGATTTCGGGCGACCTGCCTTAACTTCGTCCGTAAGCATACTACGTCCACGATTGAACTCACTAAACCAGTGATACACAGTAGTTTTAGATGGGGCTTCATCACCAAAAGTTGAAGTTAGTTGATCTATGCACTGTTGTTGCGTTAAACCACGCCGAAAATCATAATAAATCATAGCACGAATATTTTCACGAGTGAGTTCCATTCTTGCTGCGAGATGACATTTAAAACCCGTCAAAAACAAAACACGAGCGTTAATAAGGAAGAAAAAATATACCTTATATACTTAAAAAAGTTCAAATTTTACCATGGCGGTCAAATATGCTATTTAAGAAGATTGTAATCCCGGTTTCCGGATATATAAATAGCAGCCCTCGTACCTACCTGACTGTATATATACGCGTACCCACATTTATTTCCCACCGGTTCTCTTATCTCCGTATTCACTCAATACAGTACGATGTCTCTAACTAATCTTAGAGTATTCTACCAAAATACTCGAGGTTTACGTACTAAAACATTACAATTTTACCAAAGTATATTAAGTAATGACTACGATATTATTGTTGTATCTGAGAGTTGGCTTTGTGAGGGTGTCTTGGACTCTGAGTTGTGCGATGACAGATACGATTTGTTCAGGTTGGATAGGGACCGGCTGCTTAGCGGTAAATCAGATGGCAGAGGCGTGTTGATTTTTGTACTGCGTACAGTACACGCGCGCGCGCGGCCTGAATGGCTGCGGCCCGGGCTCGAGTGCCTGTGGGTTACAATCCCGGCAGCAGCGCTGCGCGCGCGTGTACTGCGTACAGTACACGCGCGCGCGCGGCCTGAATGGCTGCGGCCCGGGCTCGAGTGCCTGTGGGTTACAATCCCGGCAGCAGCGCTGCGCGCGCGTGTACTGCGTACAGTACACGCGCGCGCGCGGCCTGAATGGCTGCGGCCCGGGCTCGAGTGCCTGTGGGTTACAATCCCGGCAGCAGCGCTGCGCGCGCGTGTACTGCGTACAGTACACGCGCGCGCGCGGCCTGAATGGCTGCGGCCCGGGCTCGAGTGCCTGTGGGTTACAATCCCGGCAGCAGCGCTGCGCGCGCGTGTACTGCGTACAGTACACGCGCGCGCGCGGCCTGAATGGCTGCGGCCCGGGCTCGAGTGCCTGTGGGTTACAATCCCGGCAGCAGCGCTGCGCGCGCGTGTACTGCGTACAGTACACGCGCGCGCGCGGCCTGAATGGCTGCGGCCCGGGCTCGAGTGCCTGTGGGTTACAATCCCGGCAGCAGCGCTGCGCGCGCGTGTACTGCGTACAGTACACGCGCGCGCGCGGCCTGAATGGCTGCGGCCCGGGCTCGAGTGCCTGTGGGTTACAATCCCGGCAGCAGCGCTGCGCGCGCGTGTACTGCGTACAGTACACGCGCGCGCGCGGCCTGAATGGCTGCGGCCCGGGCTCGAGTGCCTGTGGGTTACAATCCCGCTGCGCGCGCGTGTGGTGCGTCCTCCCCACCCGCTACTCGCGACTTACACGTATGCTCAGCATACGCACCGCCCGGAATTGGATTAGCTAACCATATCAATAACTTAAATTCCGTATTTAGAAACGTTTTCTCGTTAGAATTACATTCTGATTTTTTGATTGCCGGCGATTTTAATCTTCCACACATACAGTGGTATAACGATTCTCCTCCTGAGAACGCGCGGCGTGGCGCGATCGAGGTACAGACAGCAGCTACCAATTTTGTTGAGGGGTTGTATTTGTCATCTTTTGAGCAATATAATATGAATAAAAATTCAAGTAATAATATTTTAGACCTGATATTCTCAAATTTCCCTGTTGAAGTAGAAAAATCGAACTTTCCCCTTGTTAACGCGGACCCTTATCACCCTCCTCTCGAAATAATTATTACTGACATATTTTCGGCGCCCCTAAAAGAAATCGTGAAGCCCAGATTTAGGTTTTGAAAGGGTAATTATGATACTATAAACGACAGTCTTAAAAATGCTGACTGGCGTTCTTCTCTTTCTGCTGACTCTCTTGATATTGCACTTGATTCATTTTACAGCATCATTAATAGTTCAATTAGTGCCCACGTACCTGTAGACACCCGTAGCAGTAATAGCCGTTATCCGATTTGGTACACAAGTAGTTTAATCAAAATAATCAATGTAAAAAAACAAAATGCACTGTAAATGGAAAAAAATTGGGAACCCGTTGGATTATGATAGTTTTTCGCTTCTACGTAAACGCCAAAAGAAATTACAAGAAACATGTTGGAACCAGTACATTGATTCGGTGCAGACTAATATTAAACATAATCCTAAACAACTTTGGTCATTTGTCAAAGCTCGTCGCGGTGGATCTGCCTATCCGAAATCTTTTGAATACTTGGGTGAGACCGTCAGCAACAATCAGGAAGTTTGTGAGAGTTTTAATAAATTATTTAGTTCAGTATTTAGTAAACCACTCGACGTTTATCCTGAAACTCCACTTGCACCACCGTTCTGCGACAGTGATGACATTATTTCTACTATAAACGTATCACCTAAGGAAGTTATAAAACTGCTGTTAAAACTAGATCCCAATGGTGGTGCAGGCAGCGATGAGATAACACCGTTCTTCATCAGGGAGTGTGCTGCGAGCTTAGGGTTGCCTCTGTCCTTACTATTTAACCGCTCTCTAGCTGAAGGTTTGTTTCCCTTAAAATGGAACGAAGCCCTTATTGTACCCATTTACAAAAAAGGACCCAAAGCAAAAATAATTAACTACCGCCCAATTTTCATTTAAAATCAATTTGGTAAAACTTTAGAAAAATTGTCTTAACAAATATATACAACCTCTTAAATAAAGGCATTCCGCCTCAACAGCACGGTTTTTTGCGGGGTCGTTCTACGGTTTCAAATCTTATCGAGTTTACTAACTTTGTTCTTCGAAGGATGGAGAGGGGGAGGCAGGTGGACGTGATCTATACGGATTTCGAAAAAGCTTTTGACCGTGTTGATCACGTCATCCTGCTTCGCAAGCTATTCTGGCTGGGACTTCGTGGCGATGTTTTTCGTTGGATATCATCCTATATGGTTAACAGGCGGCAGGCTGTTGTGCTTGGTGGCTGCAGATCGGACTATGTAAGCGTTCCATCTGGTGTCCCCCAGGGCTCGCACCTGGGCCCTTTGCTGTATAATGTTTATTTATACGACATTTACGCGGTATTTCAGCATTCTAACTTCCTAATGTACGCTGACGATAAAAAGGTTTTTGCTGATATAAATCAAGAGAGAGACTGCGACAAAATTCAAGCTGATTTGGATCGATTATCAATCTACTATAATACTAACAGCATAAATGTTAACGTAAATAAATGCGTTCAAATCTCTTTTACACGTAGTCGCTCTCCAATATTACGTCAGTACCATATAGGGGGTGAGTTTATTCAAAAAGTAAATACAGTACAGGACCTAGGTGTGACTCTGGACACAAAATTAACTTTTGATCAACATATTGACAAAATAGTTACTAGAGCTTATCGTAATCTGGGTTTTGTTTTTAGGGTGTGTAATGACTTTCACGACACCAGCTGCATTAAAGTTGTATACTTTGCCTATGTCAGGAGTATTTTGGAATACGCCAGTTGCATATGGTGCCCCCATTATGTGACACACAAAGAAAAAATCGAAAAACTTAAGCGCTCATTTGTACGTCATTTAAATTATAAAGTCAAAAAATGGGATGCAAACTGCGAGTCCATGTGCAGCCGCCACCACTTAATGAGTTTGGAGGACCGGCGTCTTTTGCTTGACGTCACTATACTATATGATATTCTGTCTGGTCCTATTGATGGCTCCTCACACCTTGCCGAAATTGGTTTCTCAGTGCCAACCTTTAGAACACGGCACTCCCAGCGTCGACTTTTTAATCTTCCCAAGGTCCATACTAGGTACGCTCAAAATTCCCCAATTATACGTATTCTGAGGGAGTACAATTCAAGTTTTAATACTGTTGATCTATTTGACTGTTCCAAGTTAGTACTGAAAAACCGCGTTCGAAAATTTATTTTGCAAGGTGGATGACGTGGCAGCGCGGAGTTGCATAGGTACTTATAACAAACATGCTTATAATTTACGTATACAAACCTATTTATTTATACATGCCTTCATACACATACACACACACACACACACACACACACACACACACACACACACACACACACACACACACACACACACACACACACATACCCACGGGGTGTATACTTTGTGTTTTGTCTTGTTTTGGGTGTCTCATCTTTCTCGAATTTATATATATGGTCTTTATACAATGCGAGGTTCAAATCTTAAACCATTAGTACCATTACCTACTTTTTATGGCTCGTTAACCGTTATGCTGTGAACATCTGTTATTGGCTTTATGTATTAGCTTTAAGCATTGTGTTTTTTTCTGTAATGCTGTTGATGTTCCAAATAAATAAAATAAAATAAAATAAAATAAATAAAATAATAAGCGCACGTTCTCGTTATTGCCATCTTGCGGAGAACCAGGGAAAACAATATAGCCACTTGTATAGCCAGAGTTAGTGACGTTCGATTCCGTTGTTCGACATTGTGCGTCTGTTGTAGTATAGTAGTCTGTGGTACGGGTGATGTTATGGCGCGTGACAAGCGCAATCGTGGAGTTGCGCTAGCGCGGCACAAACGAGGCAGACGGTAACACCAGGATCGGGCGCACGCCCGAGCGTAAAGCGACATTGTGAAAATTCAGTTTTTCACAGGTGTGTATACTATGTATATTTTTTTTGGCTACGATAAGTACACTAAGAATCTACTGACAGTTTACTTTTTAGTAGATCTTTTTAGGGTTCCGTACCTCAAAAGGAAAAACGGAACCCTTATAATCTCACTCACGTGTCCGTCCGTCCGTCTGTCACAGTCAATTTGCACAGACACTACTGGACTAATTGAGATGAAATTTGTTACACATACGTAACTCTTTGACCCAATTACGGACGTGCGACATAAACAAATGAATTTTAAACATTAGGGGTACTTTTGGGGGTAAATTAGATAAATATGAAAAAGAAATGTTTTCAAACCGTATTGTGTGGTAAATCAAATGAAAGGTCTTGTTAGGACGATCTCAAATATATATTTTTTATATTTTTTTAATTAGTTGTTTTGAATTTATTAAAGAATATACGCAAAAATTAAAGCCCCCCCCCCCTCTCCCCCCGATCTTAAATATAATTTTTTAATGAGTTGTTTTGTAGTTATTAGAGAATATACGCAAAATTAACCCCCCCCCCCCCCCCTGTCTCCGAAACTAATAGGCCTAAAATTTTGAATAAAATACAAAAAATAGTTCTTTGCCCATAGATTACAGGAAAACCTATAAGAAGTCTATGATATTTAAAGTACTTACTTACTTGTGCTTATTACGATAACATACTTATTGCCGTTGGTAAACTAACCGCGACCTATGTTGCTGTATGGGGGACAACAGTTTTCCAAAAGCAAAATTAAATTTGTTCCTCAGTACAGTTATAAAACGACTAATGAAAGAAGGCCTTTGAAATTATGGTTATAATTTGATAACGATGTTGGCGTTGCGAGAAGGAATAAATTTGAAGTACATACTCGAAATCACCATGCATACATATAATTTCAGTGGACACCTCTAAAAACTTGTACGTATACAGTGAAGCGATGGAAGTCATCAAACCTAAAAGTACATCGGTTTCAATTTCCAGTAGTACCAGCTGAAGGAATGACGATTCATAAATCTCAAGGCTCTATTATGGAAAAAGTAGTTGTTCATTTAAGTAGGATTGTAAAGCGCTCAATGCTTTACGTAGCCTGCTCTCGAGCTACATCAGCTAGTGGTTTACATTCAGTTTAATCAGATGGAGATTTTAACCCCTCAGCAAAGATGTCAGAAACAAGTTTAGTTTCATGTAGAAATGATGAGGCTGATAGGAAATAAATTGAAACCGCAGTTCGAATTTCTTCAGTCTCCAGAAGACTACATTCAAATAATTTTTCATAATGTCCAATCATTGCGAAAACATTTTCTAGATGTAGAAGCTGATTTTATAATTAAATCATCTCATATCGCCTTATTTGTGGAAACTTGGGGTTCCCAAAGCGACAATTTGGTGCCGGACGGTTTTGAGCAAGTTTGCAGATTAGACGGCAATAGTGTTTCGAATCCAAACCCGGGTTGGGGCTCGATCGCATATATAAATAATAGTTTTGCTACTGATCTAGATAATGGATCCACAAAAAGTGTTTCTGTAAATAGTTCCAGGAGTGGGCATTGCGAAAGCCTCACATTCAAAGCATTTGGTGTTCAATTCATTACCGTATATAAATCACCAAATTGTCTTCCAAAATTTGCTGTCGAATGCATTACGGCCTGGCCACGACATCGAGCGGCGGCGGCAGCGGCAGCGGTTTTTCTAATTCATTGCGTGTGATTCCAACCGACCATTTCTTTTTATCTGTTCATTGCGCGGTCGAGACGCGCAATGAACAGATAAAACCCTTGCCGCGCCGCAATTCGCGCAATGTCGTGGCCAGGCCGTTAGGAACGTTATCAGTGCACACGAAAAGATAATTATAGCAGGAGATTTCAATATTAATTTTAAGGATAAATCAAAAAATAAAATATCAGAATATCTTTCATCACTCGGTCTTAGTCCTCGTATTCAAGAGTATACCACCAGATAAAATTATTTATTATTATTTGTGGAGTGATGAAATTATTATACAAATAGAAGAATTGTTCCGATGTTGTTCAAAATTTTGCATACAGCTTTGGTATAAATATTTTTTTTTATCTCTGTCTGTCTATGTAACTAATCAATATATATAAAATGACCCCATACTTCGTACATTTTGCGTAGGAGTAGGACTCTGCTAACACTGGATTTTCAGACTGGATTTTGATACGGCCGTTTTATGCGTATATTTAGTACGGATCCCTCGGTGCGCGAGTCCGACTCGCACTTAGCCGGTTTTATTTTTAGATATTTTAAATGCATACAATATGACATTTGTAAAAAAATCGTAGTTAATTACTTTTTGTACAAATGAACAAGAAAATTAAATAGGTAACTAGCTGCCAATGTCAGGACGACATTGAAATAAACTGTCTGTGGATTCTGGTTACATATAACTTATACCTATCAAGGAAATATAAAATATGCACACCCCTGAGAAACTTAATATTCCTAATTGTAAACTTGCGCTGGCTGTTTTTGTAGTGGCAGAGATAACTGATATCCAAGTACTTGATGAACTGGGGCAATGAACTATTGACTACGCTAGTACAGAGATGACGTCCGCGAGGTGAGGTTGTCTTCTGACTGATTGTCTTCCGACTTCGACAAGATATTTACCAGTGACGAACGCTGCAGCTGTCGTTGCAACAGAGTCCATCCGATCGAAAGCCGAGGTGTTTCTCGCATAACCAATATTCCAGTGCCGTTGTGTGATATTTGTATGACAGGTACACATTTGACATGCCAATCTCATTAATACACTCAATGATTTGGACCATAAGAATTCACTGTTCATCTACTGTTACAGGGTGAAACACGTGACGGTGCTTCTAGCGGAGTCGGAACGCGAGTGCGCGCGCATGGGGCAGCTTAGCGAGCTGCTGAAAAGTGAGCTGCGGCGCGTGCGCGGCTCCGCCGGCAGCTCTGCGCACAACGCCGAGTACATGAAGAACGTCACGCTCAAGGTACCCGCCGTCCAACAACACAGTCTGATGTGATTTCGTCGAACAGGATGGAATATAAAATATCACTAAGGATAGCTACTAAAACCCTCGATGCCGCTTGAAAATGACCTCCAATAGCTTTTCAAGTATATCGAGCGATATTTACGTATTCTTGCAAAAAAAGAAATCTTCAGCGAAAAAGATGTCACGTCACATTGGCGAATCCACGAATATATATTTTCCGGATGTTATTGCATACCTAGCGTGCAAGCTCAATCCGACCTGTCTACAATTATCGATCCGGAAACGAGAACTTCCATAAGCTAAATTAACAACGAGTACGAAAAGCGACAACACACTTTTCGTGACATTCGTTCCTTGTCAAACTGTAGTGACCTAAACCTCTGTGTCATGTTCTGTGTCTTCTATGTTCTGACAATTGAAGCTTTTCCATATTATTCGATATTATATCACTATATATATATTATCGGAAAGAATAGTATAAATAAAATAAATAATTAAACTTATTCCCGATGGTGTCCTACCACGCCACCGGCTGGAGTCACACACTAAAACAAATGGCCAAATAAAAATGACACTGTGCAAGCAGTGGTTTCTAACCGTGTGACCAATGAAGGCAGTAAGATTCGGTGCCCGACATAGGATCGGCTCCTGGCACCTATTGCATGAAAGCAGGACTATATTGTTGTCAAACATAAGAACGTTTGGCAAGCGTACTATTCCGTTGCCTACTAGAGCTGTAAATTCCTTTGAAATCCTAAAATAATATTCAGTCTTCATGTGAATTAAATTAGTTAACTGTCGAAAACAATGTACAAGCAGTTAGTAGACAGACTAAGATGACCCCTTAGGAACAATACTCGTACGTGTATCTGTTTAAAGACGACATTTCTATTATTTGTTCAGTTCCTGACTCTGCCACCTGGAGATGAGCGCAGTAGGCTAGTCCCCGTTCTGCAGAAAATCCTGTCCCTGACGCATGACGAGACAATCAAAATCCAAGCTGTCGCTAAAGGTAACATGCCTATAAATATGTATTTATCCGATAGCATCCTGTTGTACGAATGCTTTAACCAGTGGCGTCTGGTCCTTTTAGACATAAAGGTACTGTACACTGAATGACCATGGCTCCATATAGGCACAGAAAGCTACCTACCCATGTGATCATTGATCAAAACATTTTGAATGCCTACCTTGGCCAAAAACCTTGCCTATAAAATTTATGAAGGGCTATTAGAGGCACACGCGATCAATATATAACTTTTAATTTCAAAATAATTGAATAATCGGAGCCACTTTTGTCCGTATAACATGAGTAAAAAATAATTTCTGAACCTGACTTAAAATGTGATTACTTCGAGTTTGCCACTCGGCATACGTCGATTTTTATTGGAGCAAATCGGACGACCAAATTACATGAAATACATTGCTGCCTATTCATAACAATAAAATGCACATCACAGTATAAAGTGGAAATTTACGTAAATCGCATGGATAAAATAAAAACAAATAAAAATAATAAATTTTTCGATGAATGGGTCTGTTTAGTCCGATTTATACTAACACAATGTGCAAACATTCAAAATGTACATACGCAAAATGTAGATCATGTCATGATGATGACAAACGTACAGTACGCTGACGGGCAGTACTTATGGTAAATGCATATAACGCAAAATATGAAAAAGAAAAATGTACATTTCACGAATTGTTTATTTGTGTGATGCATAAAACGTAAAATATAATAAACTGTAACATTGTAGAATTTGCGTATGTACATTTTAATGGCGTGAACATTTTGATTGTTTGCACATGTTGCGTGCATTTAGCATTTTGTGCCGATTACTGCTTCATTTACAATAAGTGACCCAATACATACCCTTTTCTTACGAAGCCAATTACTATAATAACATCATTTCATAAAACATCTATACTATTATAAAGTTGTAAAAATGAAATGTCTGTACATTGAAGATATTTTCAAAAAATCGATTGTAATGGATTATTTGGAGGTCACTAAATCGAAAAATACTTTTTTTTGGATTTTATGTATGTTTGTATGTGTCGTTGTGGCTTTATCACGTAAAATCGGCTAAACAGATTTCCACAATTATTGGTACACGGGTAGCTGGGTATCTCCAGATGGTTATAGGATACTTTTTACCCGACTACGATAAAGAAAAAACCGAAATTAAGTTATATTTATATATTAAATACATCTAAATGTATTCGTGATATTCTTATTTTCTTTGCATCATACGAGGAATGTCTAGAATATTATATACTCTATGCGAAAATACGACCCATTAAAACCTAAACGTACCGAGTGGCAAGCTCCAAGTAATCGAGCTCTTCACTATAATTCTGTGTCGTGTTGATTATTAGAAGACGGTGTAGAGTTGCGAAGATTGCTTTTATTTTCGATTGCCTTAACACTGTGACTTCAGTGTCTCATTCAAATCTCATGTAATCGAAACAAATGATTTGGCACGGTCTTTTATGGCTCTTTGTGTGATCAACAAAGCAAATAATATTTATTGCGATATAGATACAAATCAAAGCGCAAAGAAAAATACGATGGCTCTCGCACGTGGTCACACCAGGAATCGAACCCGGTACTTCCTGATTACGCGTCAGGTGTGTTTCCCTTTCACTAGCGAGCAATTTGTATTGAAAGGAATAACCTTACAGTGCTCGCTAGTGAAAGGGAAACACACCTGACGCGTAATCAGGAAGTACCGGGTTCGAGTCCTGGTGTGACCACGTGCGAGAGCAATCGTATTTTTCTTTGCGCTTTGATTTGTATCTATATCGCAATAGATAGTAATGTGGTGTTAATTTTCCCGCATTAAAAACACAGAATCCCAATAAACTTGCGGTTCATATAAAAAGAAATAATATTTATGTTCACGCGGCTTTCTGTAAGATCTACGGCATATGCAGCAATTTAAATACGATGTCGTTTTTAAATTGCTGCATGTGAATCAAACGCTCGAAAAATGGCCTATTTACTCGATCTCGACTAACAAAAATGTCTGTTTCAGGAATGGATCCCAACCTAAAGGGCTGGGGAAGCTACTTACCCTGGCCTGGGGGGAAATAGCGTTGCGTTTGTTTGTATTGTTAATAATCGTTTGGAATGATGAGATTTGGAAAATAAAAGTCGTTTAAGTCAAATGTTTATACGAATGTTCAACAGTACTGATATGTTGAGATAAATATGTAACATAATAAGTGTCATCAAAAATGTAAACTGAAATACGTATGGAAACATTATACCCCATCTGTCTTATTGTCATGCCAGAAATGATTATGATTCAGTCCCCTTACGACGGAGACGTGCTCTAACGCACTTTATACTGCTGTACACTCCGAAATTCAGTCCAAAGCTGCAAATGGGGGTAAAAGCATGAAAATCGAAACGATTGATCTCGTTTTACAACCTGCCGTGTGTGGTATTTAATTAAAGCGCTTACTAAGCCAATTCTAAAAATATATCATATCATTATATTTCAGTCACTTGTTTTAAAATCAAATAATAGTATATTACTGCAGAGGCCGGGAAAAGTCGTTTCGTGGATGAGTACGGTTTTGAAGAACGAGGCGTAGCCGAGTCCTTAGTAAAAATAACACGACAGACACTCTTTGACAAAATGAAATTCACGTTCCCGCCTTAATTTTTTTTAAGGATATTAAAGTTAAAAGTTTTGGGTCCGAATTGTATACTTGGTTCCACATGAAATATAGTAATCAAAATAAATAAAAAGAAAACCCATACCAATAGTTAAAATAAATATATACATTATTACTTTTAGTTGAATCGGCAATTACTAAACGTTCAAATTTAAAAAATCATACCTTTGCTACAAAATAGTTATCAGTTCCAGAAGATCATTAAGACTAAATGAACTGTATTATGATTTGGACACGATAATTATTGTTTTTTTTTCTCTATTATTATTGGCATTAACCATGCAGTAACTAAAAGCAAAAAACAATTCAAGTTTTTTTTAAATCTCGGTTTTTGTACGTTACTTTTGGCTGTATGGTGAATTTTCAAAGTCTTGGATGAAATTAAAAGTAAAAACCTGTACAATAATGTACACTTCCCGGGCCTGTCCGAGAAGTAATGCCACTTTTTTTAAAAATTGATTTTCGTATCAACGTATATAAAGATGGACTTCGCGGTGTGGTGTCGCGGTTTACTACATTAATGGGAACATTTCCGAGCAAGTTAGAGAAAAAATATTTTTCTAAACATACCAAGTTCGGGCTTCTCCGCTGCGGTAGTATCATTATTTGTAAAATAAAGCTAGAATGATATGTAAATAGCCTCATACCCAACCCTAAGAAAGCAATTATAAAAATATTGACATTTAGTATTTTTTTTATTATTTTTTCAAATTACAAAATCATTTTGTAAAATTATAAAAATATAAACTTGATTTAAAACTTCTCCCGCGTTATTATTTATCATCCTCAGTGTCCAAAATTGAACTTTTTATACATGTTTGAACTGGGATTTTTAGCACATTTTGTCAAACAAATATGTATAAAAAGTTTAATTTTAGACACTGAGGATGATAAATACTAAAGCGAGAGGAGTTTTCAATCATTTTTATATTATTTATTAATAAAATAATGATCTTTATTCTGTAAGTAGGCCGCAAGGGCACTTTTACAAGTCTGACTCTACGGCGTTTCCCAAGAGGAGACCACTGAGGAGAAGAAAGCCGAAACAAACTCAACAGTCAGTATTTTTTTCGAAATAAGTCTTATATCTATGTTTTGAGTATAAACTCAATGCGTAGTTCTTCAAGAAAACATATCAAAACTTGAAAATTTAACAGTCTCCAGTAAATTAATCATCTTTCTTTTATCTTTTCAAAATAAGAACAAAAACAATCCCTTCACGCAAAATTCACCTCAATATTTTACTTAATTAACAAACAAGTCGACTCACTTTCTCTCCTTGGACCGTACTGAGTGACGGCGCAAACGTTTGCCTAATGGCGGCGAGAGCTAGGTTCAAACGGAATAAAAAGTACGAGTTTAAACGTTACGCCCCACAACAGTGAAGTAATTATTTAGTGAGTAGTTTTACATGATCCTTGTAAACGTAGTAACAGTCTTGCGTCTCTTATTTTAATACTATGGAAGTTTTTGTAAATACTGCTCGACTTCAAATTATTTCCTGCTAAATAGCGTTACTACGAGATATTTAAATTCATGAGCGGCAAACGCGCAGTAACCCGCACTAGCGTCCGTACATCGCGCGCCGTAAATCACATAACTTGAAATTTCACGGAACTCAAAGTATAGTAAATACAATAAGTAAAATCGTTGAAGTTTGTTTGCCATTTACTACGTGTTTGCGGTGCATATTTAAAAAAAACGAGAAAATTTATTTTTCAAAAAAAATTGACCTTGTGTGGGCTACTACGTGGTTGCTTTCCAGCGTCGATTTATATAAACCAAAAATAGAAATGGACCTAAGATAGAGCCCTGTGGCACTCCTAGCTTAACTGCAGCTCCACTGGATTGGGTTGTATTTACAACAACTGGTTTAGCTCAGGCAAATATTTGTGTGATGAGCATAAATATTTGTTCTTGAGTCTTAGACGTTCTCTATGTAAATAATTGATATATTTATTAAATATTTCGTTGTCGAGTACCCATAACACAAGCCTTATTGAGCTAACAATGTAATGTAGTTCGAATTGTGTAAAAATTGTCCCCTAATATTTATTTATTTATTTTATATTATTATTTGTACTGCATGTACTGTATAATATTAAAGAATAGTAAAAAAATACTAAATGTATTTATTTTCAAAATGGCTTTCTTAGGGTTAGATATGAGACTATTACACATCATTTTAGATATATTTTACAAATAATGATTCAACCGTATATCTGAAGTAGCCCAAACTTGTTATGTTTTGAAAAAGATTTGTATTTGATTTTAAAACAAGTGACTGAAATATAATGATGTGACATATTTTTAGAATTGGCTTAGCGCTTTCTGGCTATTACATATCATCTTAGATATTTTTTTTACAAATAAATAATACTCAACCGTATTATATATGTATTTGGAAGAACCCAAACTTCGTATGTTTTAAAATTGATTTTCATTTTAATTTCAAACAAGTGACTGAATATTTTTAGAATTGGCTTAGTAAGCCCTTTCAGTAGATACCACACACGACAGGTTTCACAATTATTATTTTCCTATGCAAAAAAATATGACGTCATAACTCCTCTCCTTTTTTTTTTACCGTGCTTCGGGTCAAATTGATTCGAAAGGCCTAATCAATGGTTCCGATTTTTATGCTTTTAACACCATTTGCAGCTTTTTGGTGTACCGCTAGCACTAGTATATACACATAACGAGTAAAACACGAAGCTCACAGAAAATGGCAAGACTTATGAGCTTATTTATCCATTTATATTTGTTTATTTGAGAAATTATGTAATAAAAATGTAATTATAAACCTGCGCATAATTTTTTTTGTATAATATACCTAATAGTATGTATCTATGGTCATCATCATCATCATGAGATATTACAGAGAGACATTGGTTTACTTATTATCAGGATATTCCCTTATTTAATGAACTCCCAGTCACCAGTGTAGCGCATCATATTGTTTAAGTACGTAATGAATTTCTATGAAGCAATAGATTCCAGTATAAGTGGTTGTTGAAACGTGTTTGATCAGTTGGATGAGCGCGGTGATTACGACATGACATAATTTTCTCATTTGAGGCAAAAATTATAATGACTATCAATTTGAATAATAAATGTTATCAAGTTTAGAACCGGATGTCAATCTCAGACTTTAGTGAAACGATTAAATGTCAATTTGTTGAATTTATTAGTAGCTGCATATTGTATGAATCTGTATGATAATAGTGGCTTTTGATACGCAAATTCGTCTGGTTTATTGCCTTCTCTCGTTCCGCTTAATCAACTGAGGTGAAAATGTAGTTGGTCCTGTAAAGATTCTCCTAAAATTGACAAGAATATAAATAGTAGCCGTTGGGCATTGCATTATTAGTTTGATCCAACACTGAGCTGGTATGCTATGCACTGCTCATGCCGATTTTAGAACTGGGACAAGGTTAAAGTGAATGATAATGTTATAGAAACATTTTATTTATTTATTTATTAATAGGTTTGCCAACAGATAAAACACAGAATAAAATTACACTGATATCATATGGACATAAAGACAAGAGTGTTTATCCAATTACAGGCAAACACAGCATGCTTTTTCTATAAGCTAGCTAAACAATGTGAAGTGACTGCTAGTACTTATTTACATTAATTCTATATCCCTCGTGCATTCCATATGCAACGTTGTTGCGTACATTTCGTTCAACGTACAACTATTCTTACTGATAATATTTCAATATTTGTTGTTATTAAGGACGGGTTTCCAAATAGTTTAAGTTTAATGTTATTGACTCGATATTACGTATTTGCCTAAGTGCTTATCTAATGTAAGTTGTGTATTTATTATGCAAGTGGTTCAGTAGTTCACTTATCAGTGAATATATTTTAATTCATACTACAGACGTGATCTATTTTCTCACTGGTACGGGGAACCAATGGGCTGTTCTGAGTTATCATAATCAATCTTAAATTACATAATTTTAGTTGGTTTGGTGTATCAGCATGCGTAGTATATATAAAATGACGACGATTCAGGTATTTCTAAATTTCATATACCTAGAGGTAAAATTTAAACCGTGTTGTGCGTTTCAGAAATTGTTATTCATGGACGCGGGAGTTTCAAACCTATTAATGATTACTAATACTCACATAACAAACACGAAAGCAATAAGTATCAATTAAAAAAAACCGGCCATGTGCGATTCGGACTCGCGCACCGAGGGTTCCATACAAAATATACACTAAAAATGGCCGTATCTTTAAAAATCCAGTGTAAGCAGAGCACTACCTACTAAGCAAAATGGTCGAGGTGTGGGGTCATTTAATATTAGTTACTGATATAGCCAGAAAGATATATAAAAAAAGATTTTCAGTTTATTTCGTGCAGTTTTATCTTCACACCAAATTCCTAGGACAACTGGAACCTATAGATTTCTTGGGACGGCAATTTGTGTTGAAACACCTTTTTAGGGTTCCGTACCAAAAATGGTAAAAAAGGAAAAGTCCGACTCGCCATTGGTCGGTTTTTTAATGACCTTATCATTGAATGGCGTTGACTTAGTAGTTTGTTTTATTTTAAACAGCTTCAAGAAACCCTAGACATAAGTATATGATGATAATTTCAACTTGATACCTCCACGTGTCCCTGAGAAAAATAGTTTTGACGGACACACGGTCAAGAAAGTGATCCTATAAGGGTTCCATTTTTTCCTTTTGAGGTACGGAACCCTAAAACTAAGTTAGTGATCAGCATAGCATCATTCACTACTGGGATCTAAAGTCCGGTTTGCAACTTTTTAGAAGATTATTCCATTCAGCATTATGAACCTACCAAAATAATTGGTATAACAAATACCGTAAAGTAGCTTTCATTCACCAGCATTACGCATATAATTTTGTTAAACTTAATATTTTCTTCTGTTTCCGCGATTATTACTCATTGAAATAAAACAATTTAACGGATTATATGGCGTATATTATCTCATTTTAGTTCCCGACGTTTCAGAAGCTTTCCAGCTTTCCATGGTCACGTCCTCCCGTCACCATGGAAAGCTGTAAAGCTTCTGAAACCTCGGAAACTAAAATGAGATAATATACGCGATATAATCCGTTAAATTTTTTGTTAAACTTATTAAAGCAATATTCATAATATCGTTATAAATTCAATGTGTTTCCAATTTTAGTGTAATTTTGAATCTTTTCACCACTGTTTTTTCATTAATAATTGAACATTTATTAATAAAGCGTTTGTTCAAATAATTAAGGAATATTTTATAAATATAACAAATAAAGTAGTTATGTATTACAGAAACGTCTTTTGTTTGTTCTTTGGGTTACTCCAAATTTCATCAATACCTCCATCTTGTGGTTAAAATACAATACAATAAAATGCATGTGACACATACCTAGTGGTCGGACTACGAAGGAAAATCCGAAATTTGGTGTACAGGATAGCCGATTGGTACACAGGCACTTTAGGTTCGGCAGTCCTTAAACATATTCTTGGGAATATATTTTTTTGTATGGGATTTGTTTTTTTATTTTTAGAAACCTATCGTGCGTATCAAATGATAGGGTTTCGTGAACTGGCTCTAAAAATATACTATAATGCTGTTAAGCACTTTTATTTATCTTTCGGCTTATTGTTTTCTAAAATCCGAGAAATATTTTTCTCCTCCCTCTTCCAGTTCGCAGACGACCTAATAATTATATCAGAATCAAAAAACGGACTGAAACAAACTCTTAACAACTTAAAAAAGCAAACTAGTGTTGTGAATTTAAGCTTCGAGGCGTAACAAAATGAATTGTTTTTGGTGAGATCAATTAATTCCAAATATACCCAGTGATTCTGTTCTGGTTATCGACAACGCACCCTATCACAATAAATATTTTGAAAGACCCCCAACTCAAACACCAATAAACCGGAAATGATAGACTGGTTACAAAGACACGAATTGACAAAACCCCAGATATAATATATAATAATATATTATATGTCAGCACAGCACAAGGAGAGATTCGCAGAGTTTTTCGTGGACAAGTTACTAGCCGAACATGGGCACACTGTGTTGCGATTGCCACCATACCATGCATGCTTCTTCCAGCCGATCGTTGGAAAATTTGGATCTCCTTAATAAGCTCTTTCGTCAGTGGCCATGTTTGACATCCGTATAGTAAAGTAGGTGTTACAACAGAGTCCATAAGCTTTTTCTTAAATTTGATGTCAATGTTAGACTTGAAAATATTTTTGTACGACCAGTATACACTCCAAGCTTTCTTGATTCGCCTCTCGACTTGTTTTATTGGGAAACGCTCGATAAACGAGATGTTCTGACCTAGGTACGTGTATTCGTTTACGTATCCGATGTTTGTAGATTGAATCTCTAGCGGAATATGGTCGCATTCTTTGCTTTCATATTGTAGCTTGTTCAGCATGTAATTGAGTTCCTCGTGGTTATTTGTCATCAGAACAATGTCGTCTGCAAAGTGTAAATGGTGAAGGCGCTCTCCGTTTATGTTAATTCCGCAGTTTTGCCAGTCCAGCCTGCGGAATATGTATTCGAGCAAGGCTGTGAGGTTCGGCGATACGGGGTCTCCTTGCCTTACTCTGCGTCTAATGTTGAAATAATTGCCTTTTTCTTCTAACCTAATTAATGATCTCCCTTTACTGTATATTTCTCTCCGTATATTTATGTATTTAGTTTCGATTCCTTGTTCTTTCAGTGTTAACCATAACTTCGGGTGCAATATAGTATCGAAAGCCTTTGTGTCATCTACGAAAGCTATGTAGAGTTGTTTACCATATTCTTTGTGTTTTTCTACGATCTGTTGCAGTGTTAAAATATAATTGACTGTAGAGTAGTTACGTCTGAAACCCGCTTGCTCTACTGGTTGTTGGTGTTCAAGCGTGTGTCTGATTCAGTTTAAAAGTACGCTTGTAAACAGTTTGTAAGTAGACTGTAACAGACTTATTGGGCGATAGTTATTAATTTTAGAGGGCTCGCCTTTTTTATATAAAAGGGTTATAACCGATGATTCCCAATCTTTGGGTATTTTTTCTTCTTTAAATATTTCGTTAAATAGTGTCGTCAAGAGAGGTGTAAGTGGCTCGCGAATAGCTTTAAGAATGTCATTTGTTATGCCGTCTTCTCCTGGACTTTTTGACGTTTTCAACTGGTTGATGGCGTAAGCGACTTCAGTTTGTAGTATTGACGTTATATCGTTTGACTCTTGTTTACCCAATATTTTCTTCTGTTTCCACGATTATTACTCATTGAAATAAAACAATTTAACGGATTATATCGCGTATATTATCTCATTTTAGTTCCCGACGTTTCGGAAGCTTTCCAGCTCTCCATGGTCAGGGGTGGACTGAGTTCAAAGTTACAATTTGTGCAAACTACCCATTTTTGAAAAAAACACAAATAAAGGTGTACATACATGCCAGATGGGCCTAAGCTGTAAAGACAGTTACACATGTGCCAGAAGGGCTTAATTATTTTATTTTAATAATTTACCAAGCAGCATTTCACAAATGAGGCGCACTGAGGAGAAAAGAAACGCTGCAAAGAAAAACTCCCAGGCTGCCTCATTACTAATTATAATATTTAAAAACAGAGACTATTAAACTACTTTTAAACAGATAAGATATTTTACACCTTTCGGAAATTAAGGTTTTGCAGTCCTGTGTCTCGCTTGTTCCTTGATGAGATGTATTACAGGATCCCAAGCTGGTGGTAGTGTTCATCTTCTCTATTGAAATTAGGATGCTTTTTAATCTCAATAGCCTCGCGTAGCGTTCTGGGAAAATATCTTTTTTCTTTGGCAAGGATAGGTTTATCAAACTTAATTGAGTGGTTTTGTTTGTCAATGACATGTTCACAGACTGCAGACCTATTACAACGACGGTGCTTGACATCTGCTATATGCTCCTTCACCCGGGTTGATACATTGCGTTTCGTTTGACCAATGTATGAAAGACCACACTCGCAGTCCAGCTTATAAATGCCTGCACTCTGCAAAGGGGTGCTACTCTTCACGGGTCTAAGGTATTGAGACACCTTCTTCAACGGCTTGAAATATGTTTTTATAGAAGCACGCTTCAAGATGTTTCCGATCTTGTCTGTGACCCCTTTCACATACGGTAATACGGCAGGTTTACGCTCGACTGTTGGTTTCTTCATACTGGGATTCTGCTTGGAACGTGGTATCTGGAGCTCGTTGGCTCGAAGCGCACGTTTGACATTCTGCAACTCAGCAGTCAGATGTTGATCGTCGCAGATACCCCTAGCTCTCTGAAACAAAGATTTACCCACTGTAGCAAGTTGACAGGGATGGTTGTGAGATTTGCCAATCAAATACCTATCTGTATGCGTAGGTTTCCTATATACAGTAAGACCTATGTCATTGTTAGGACCTCTTATTACTAGGACATCTAAGAATGCAAGTGAATTTTGATTTTCCAACTCCATAGTGAATTTAATTTTACTATGCATGGAGTTCAGATGGTCTAAGAAAGCTGAAACACTAGATCTAGGTAAAATAGTAAAGGTATCATCTACGTATCTTTTAAAGATCCTCGGCTTGACAGGTGCCAATGAAAGCGCTCTCTCCTCGAAGTCTTCCATGAAAATATCGGCGACGACAGGAGACACCGGAGACCCCATTGCCACACCATCAACTTGCCCGTAGAATTCACCATTCCATAGCATATAGCCAGATGTAAGGAAGTGTTGTAATAACTCAGCATTTTCTATAGCCATCTGTTGTTCCCTCAATCTTCTTTTCACAATTTCGATACATTCTTGAACTGGTAGGCATGTGAAGAGAGACTGGACATCAAAACTGACCATAACTTCATCATCAGTTAGTCTCAAATCCTTAATCTCACTGACAAAATTGTTAACCCGTCGAGTGTGTCTCTAGAGTTTCCGCATTATAGAGATTTTCATAAAATAATTTGGCCATTTTGATAATACTTTGTCTATTTGTATACGACTGTCCGGTGTTGTCTTTAAGAGACGGGATCCAGGTTTTGTGGTCTATGGTGCGTTTAGTTCCCCGTTTGGCAGATCCCCTTCGTAAGAGCTCCTCTTCTATAATTCTTAATTTGTAGTTTATTTTGTTCCTTTTTAGTTTTTGGCGAATTTTTGAATATGTTTGTTTCAGTCTCCGGTTTTCTAGGGCCGTTTTTAATACTTTATTTTTTAACAAGGTTCGCTCTTTTATTAGATTTTTTTTGAATAGTATCCTGGACTTTTTATCTTTCTGGAATATATATAATAGGTAGCTCGAACCATTCTGTGATCGGTTGGATGCGAGGTATTTATAACTTCAATATTATTTGTATACTTTATTTTTTGTTTCTTCGTTATGATGAAATCAATTTCATTAAACGTTTTTTCGTTCGGTGATATCCAAGTCCATCTACGTTTTGGCTTCTTCTTGAAGTGAGTATTCATGAGGTAGAGCTCATTTTCAAGACAGAAGTCGATTAGAGTATTTCCTCGGTTATTTCTGACTCCGTAACCCCACGGGCCCATGGCTGCGCTATCTTGGGGTGTGCGTGATCCGATCTTGGCGTTAAAGTCTCCAATAATAAACAAGTTAGAGTGAGTGTTGACTAAAGCGATGCTTAGCTCATTATAGAAGGTCTCTATATCTTCGTCTGAGGCGTTTTCTGTGGGCGCGTATACCTGGATAATATTTATTGCTGTATTTTCTATGGTAATGTCTAATCTTGCCACCCTGTCCGAAATCGATTTAAAATCTACAATATATTTTTTCAGCTCCTTTTTTAACATAAATCCGACTCCGTTTTTACCACCTGTTTTAGCTGTGTACATTAGTATATATTCGTTATATTCCTCTATGTATGTTCCTTCTTTTTTAACTTCGGATAATCCTAGTATATGCCATTTTATATTTTTTAACTCATATTCTAGTTCTTCTTGTCGCCCCAGGCCTTCTAGAGATCTTACATTTAGTGTAGCAATGTATAGTTTTTCATTTTGTTCACGATTTTGCACTTTTTTATTTTTCTTCATCTGGTTTTGTATGGAGGGTGGTGGTCTATTACTCCCACGGGGACCAGCCGTACTGGGAGCGTGTTGCGTATTCATTATATATATATTTTCTTTCGGTTTTGTTGACAGAGAAGGCGTTACTAATTGCTATGCTGCGTTTCCTGATTCATCATCCTGTATCTCAACTGAAATGGGTGCTCTTTTAACCATATACTGAGTTATATCCTGTGATTCCACGCTTGGTTTGGTTTTTTTTATTTTTCTATGATGTTGATTATTATTATCAGATTGAGGTGATTCTTCTAAGGAACGCTTCTTATAACTTGTTTATGCTTCCGTATTTTTATGTTTTTTTTTTATTTTAGCTTATTATAGACAAGGACCGCATTTTTGCTATTTTCCCTCTCTTTTTTCAGTTCTTCCTGCAAGGATTTTCTTTCTTTCAATATTTTTGGTGGATTACTCCATTATGTAAAAAGTTTTTCCTTTTAATTTTGTCCTGTTTTTTAAATATTTAATTTCAGGCCCAGTGTTGAGAACCCTACGATAAGGGGCCGAGGTGAGCTGTTTGTCTTCCCAAGTCGTCTCACATGTTGAATGTAATTTTTCGAACATTTAACCCCGATATCATTATTAATAAATTTTATGACGACGTCTTCCAACTCAAAATATGATTTTTCAGTTTCGATAAGTCCAAAAAATACTAAATTTCTCTTTCTACCTGATCCAATCGGTCTTCCTGTTTTTCTTTAAGAGTATCCAGCTCAGATTTAAATTGACACATTTTTTCATCAAGACAGTCTATTTTTGATGAAAGTTTGTCATCAGTTTCTTTCAGTTGTTTGCTGATATCGTTAATTGCTGCCAGCAACTGTTCCATGGCCTAAGTTGTAATAAACGCCCTCCAAAGCTTTACCTATGAACTACTGAAGTTCTTAGGATCTAGTTGGCTATAATATCAAGTTGCGTTAGAGGTTTTGCAATTAGCGCTAGATGGCGCTGTAATCAACTGAGAAGATGTTCAGTATCAGATGATTTGGCAAATCTTAGGTTATTAATTTTATACTTTTATCTTGCTGCACTTATTGACGTTTGAAGTTGATGGTTTTATGACGACGACTTCATGATATATACAAATTATGTTCTGTTTCGTCCACTTTTAGTTGATTTCACTGTATAATTGTCACTTTGTTATGGTTCATTAGTATGAATATTTTCTAGGGTTCACTTCACTTTGTCACAATTTTATTATTATCACAGTATTATATAGTCCTTAATATAAGTGTCTAATTCTTATCGTGTTTAACTTTACTATTTATTTTTATGTCTCTTTTATATACGGAGCTGACCTTTACTACGGCACAGTAGCGCCATCTCTTTTCTATTGTGTATAGGTCCATAAATAATTCTTGAAACGGTTTAGTTTGGGTCTGTGTAAGCTGTAATAGTGGTTTGAAATGACGTCGGTCGTATTTCATTCTTTTACAGGTTTCACATGAGTTAATTATACTAGTAACTGTTTGTTCCATATAATTCCAAAAATAAGTCCGTTTTAAATGGGAAATTGTTTCTTTGATTCCACGGTGACAGGTTTTGCCTTCATGGTATCGAAGTACAATTTCTTCCTGTTCTTTTTCGTTTATTACTCTATCAGTACATTCATAATCGTCAGTTACGTTTATTACTCTTTCAGTACATTCATAAAGTTGTATTGTATCTTTTCGGAATAATGCAATGACTATATCTGAAAATTGGCGTCTATGTTCGGTATTGTCAAAGTGAATAAAATATTTAATTTTGGGTCTAATATAATCTTTAAGGAATTGTTTAATTAATTCAGTGTTGTCTAAGGGTAAGAAAACCTTCAGAATTTTCTGTTTTGGATGTGATTCAATTTTAACTAAAAGTTCATTTTTAAGCCAGGCGTTTACTAGAATTTGGTTGCGTTTGGTGTCAATGTCTTCATGCAGAATGGGTATGCCATTTGTATCTATATCTACAGCGGAATGGACAGTCTCTGTACTAGATCTTGTTTGTACGTCAGTTGGTGCTGATATAGTACTTTCGTTTGCACTTAAAGTTTTTTCAGAAGTGTTGGAATTAACATCGGGTTGGTTTTCGTTATCAGTAGGGTTCTGAGGGTCATGTGTTGGTTGCCCTAATCTAACTATGTCATCGGTTAGTTATGGTATGTAGTCATCCAGTTTGTCAGTATCTCCTACGTTAACTGCTGTTGATGATTGGTCATTATGGTTATTATTTTCTAATGCGTTTAATCGTATTCGTGAGAGAGCGTCGGCATTTGTATTCTGTTTTTTGTTTTTATATATGACTGAATGTATATTCACTTAATCTGAGTTTGTACCGAGTTAATTTGCTATTGGGCTCTTTTAGTGAGTCTAACCAAGCCAAGGGTCTATGGTCAGTGTAAATAGTAAATCTATTGCCGTATAAGTAAGGACGAAAGCGTTTTACAGCCCATACGATGGCCAATAGCTCTTTCTCGATAGTGCTATACCGTTTTTCAGAGTCATTTAGGGTTCTGCTGGCATAAGCGATGGGTTTATCGCTTCCTATGGTACCCTGCGAAAGTACTGCGCCAAGGGCGAAGTCAGATGCATCTGTAGTCAATATGAATGGCTTTGTAAAATCGGGATACTATAATAGAGGTGCGCTAATTAACAATTCTTTACACTTTTCGAAGACTTTCAGGTAATTTTCGTCAATAATAATTTTACTATTCTTTTTCAAGCAAGATGTCATCGGGCGAGTAATTTTGGAAGTCTTTAATAAATTTTCGGTAATAACCAATGAGTCCAAGAAAGCTTTTAATTTCGGTAACTGTTTTCGGTAATGGATATTTAAGTATAGCGTCTATTTTGTCTGTGGTAGGTTTTAGTCCTTCAGGCGTAATGGTATGTCCTAAGTAATTAGCTTCCTTATATAGAAATTCTGATTTATCAAGTTGTACCTTTAGATTCGTTTGTCGGAGTCGGTCGAAAACTGCTTTAAGTTTTGTCAAGTGTTCTTCCAGGCTAGATGAAAAAATTATAATGTCATCGAGGCAAATTAGACAGTGAACAGCCTGCAGTCCTCTTAAGACGTTATCTACTGCTCTCTGAAACGTGGCTGGAGCGGTTTTGAGCCCGAAAGGCATGCACAGGAACTCGTAATGGCCGTATTGTGTTGAAAATGCTGTTTTTGGCTGATCTTCTTTTTCAATTTCAATTTGGTGATATCCGCTCGCTAAATCGAGTACGGAAAAGTAGCTTCTTTTACCTAGCTTGTCAAAAAGGTCTGTAATACTGGGAAGTGGGTATTTGTCGTCAATGGTAAAGTCGTTTAGGCGTCTATAGTCAATAACCATGCGATATTTTCTTTCTCCACTAGCATCCATTTTTTTGGGACTAAGTGTACCGGGGCACTCCAAGGTGAGTGAGATTCTTGAATGACATTATCCTGTCATAATTTTTGTACCTGCTTTTTTATTTCAGCTGCTTCTACTGGGGCCTGACGGTATGGTTTTATATAGATAGGGTCTTCGTTAGTGGTTCGGATTTTGTGTTTCACTTTATTTGTAAAGGTTAATGGCAAATGTTCAGTATAAAAAATGTCTTTGGATTCTAAACTCAAATTGTAAATTTGATTTCGTTCTTCTGAGTTCATGTGATCTAATCGTAATATTGTTAAATTTGGTGTTAAAATTTCATCCTTTTCAGAGTTATCTACTGAATATAAACCATTAATTTCAATTTCTTTTGGTAGATATGGTGTGACATTGACAGCCCTCCGGAGTGTAGCGTCAAAGTCGTAAAATGACCAGGTGCCCAGGTCGTAAAATAACCAAGTAGTAGAATGTCAAGATCGTAAAATAACCAAGTAGTAGAATGTCAAGATCGTTAAATAACCAAGTAGTAGAATGTCAAGATCGTTAAATAACCAAGTAGTAGAATGTCAAGATCGTTAAATAACCAACTAGTAGAAACTCAATATCGTATAATGACCAAGTAGTAGAATGTCAACATCATTCAATCATACTCCCATGTCCATGAAAATGGTTTTCCACCAACAACCCGTTACACCCGTTTATTTAACATAGGCGTGGACACTGTTCGCCGTGTTCTCCACACAGTCAGGGTTTACATCCTGGCAAGCATGCAGTCAAACCCTTGCTGACTCCACAGCTCAAAGAAGCGAGACTAAAGTTTGCTCGAGAATACTTAAATGCCGATTGTAGTAATGTCATTTTCACTGACGAAAAAACGTTTCACTAGTCAACACAGACGTTTTAGCTTGTGGCGTCGAAATAATACGCGTTATAATAACGATCATGTAGTGCCCAATGTGCAATCTGGTCGCATTACAGTGAATATGTGGAGTTGGATGAGCGGGGCTGACCCGGGAGAACTTGTAAGAGTGCCCAGTCGGGCTAATTGCTGATTACGTCAATGTGCTGGAGGAGACCATGATTCGAAATGTGTATCCGGAGGAAGAATTACCCATAATTTCATTTGTGCAGGATAATTGTCTTATACATCATTCCCAAAGTGTGAGTGAGTGTTTTCGCCGGCGTTATAATATAAATATAATTTCGGGGCCCGCTAGATCACCAGATTTAAATCCCATTGAAAACCTGTGGCTATACCAATTAAGGACAGAAGTAAGTGGAGAGAGGGTTACACTGATGTTTATTAGTAGTTAATCAGGGCGTCATTGCGTTAAGTATATTTTATTTTTATATTTTTCTACACTATAATAGTCAATAACTACATTTTTATACTACAAAACGGGAGTCAATCACATATTGTTTTTTTTTTGCATATACGCTATTTTGTGACAGTATTTTACGATATTTTTTTCATCACTCAGTCTTTGAATTGTTAAGAAATGATAAGTTAGTAAAACAGTAAAAGGTAAATGGTAGAGTGCGTTCGCCTACAATGATAACCAGTCTCAGATTTGTAATTAATTGTATTCGCTCATAATACTGTTTTGTTGAAGTGAAGCTTCAATCCTCTTTCCAATTTTGGAAATGAATACTTAAGCTATACCCTCAACAAAATCTTAAGAAGAGATTTTACTTAAATTATAGATTAATAAATTGTGTTATTTATCTTAAATAAATATTGTGTAAGAAATAAAGTTTTTTTTTTTTTCATTTCAGAGTTGTATTATTTCTAGTTGTAAGTATAGATAGTTATTAATTGGTTGTAATTAAAAAAAAAACCTACTTTTGAAGAGTGTCATTATAAAAGAACTTGAGACAATTTTTCTTTTACCTTACCTTTTATGAATACACACAGTCAATTGTAAATTTTCTTGTAATAACTATATAAATTAATGGAAATAAATACTATATAATTTAATAACCATACTAATATTCAATCAGTATTTCGATTGCTATAGGTGTAGGTATTCATAATCAATATTCGGGCAAAGATCCAGGCACTAACAGTGATTATTTTGTTTCAGCCTAGTCTATGTATCAATTGATTATCTCTTCATATTATATGATATTATAATAGATTTTCATCTTTGATGACTTTCAAACAACTAGCAACGCAATTTTTTACGGAAATTTGCATCAAAAGTAGAGTATTTTCCAAAGGAGGGTATTCTAAAGTTCCACCTTGCTTATTATATTATTTTTATTAAAGTATAGTGCCGTAATATTCATGTCATCGCATATGTTATTGAAGTGTGGATGGAGTTAAGTATGTTTAAAAACCTCGTAGTTTCATGAAAAAACAAAGTGTAAATGGCGGTATATTTGCAATGAGTTCTTGTTGCAGAACAGACTCTGTTCTGTTACGATAGAAACAATATGCTTGAAAGATAAATTTTAAAACAACCTTACTTAAAAAAAAAACATTCCGACGAATTGAAAACCTCCTCCTTTTTCTGGAAGTCGGTTAAAAAGAAGCGTGTTCTAAAAGTTAAATACAGGTGCCATTTTAATTTCAGTGGAAGCTTTTCTTTAATAGTAATTATATTTCATACATGTAGTAGATTATTCTATTACAGAACAATTTTAGTGCTTGTGAGACTTACATATTAACAAACAAAGCATTAAAATCCTCTTGTTCGTTTTGATAACAACGCCATCTAGTTTATTTTTTTGTAACCATCATGCAATGCTCTCGTGCATCGTGCATCGTGCTCTCAGCATCTTAAGACAGCCAAGCGATTATCGTCTTTGCCATGTCCATGCAATTATGCTGTTGATAGTACATAGATACGTATGAATATACATCGGGTTTGCTTTGTCTCAAAAATGCAAGGTGTTGGACCTAAGATCTCCTACTATTTGTCTTTCCCAAATACATTAAATCTGAATGAAGCGAGATACTCGTATACTTAAATAAGCAACTGGAATGATCAAAGATCATTCAGTAAACAGCAATATGTAAGTATTCTAAATAGTACCCACAACTTCGTCAGCCGAGGAGGAAAAAAAGTACCTATCCTATAAACCTATAGGTATCTATTATAACCATCTATGGGAGGCCAGCTACCCGTGAACCACAAATAGTTGAAATCCGTCTAGATGTTTTCATTCACGTGATGAAGCCACAACGACACATACAAAAAATCCATAATAAATATTTTCCGAATCCATCCCCAAATAGTCCATTACAATAGTTTTTGAAAAATATCTTCAATGTGCAGACATTTCATTTTTACAACTTTATAATAGTACTAGCTTTTGCCCGCGACTTCGTCCGCGAATAGCTCGTATTTCAAAAAACCTTTAGTGCGCCTCTACATACATCTCTAACGGAATATAGTATGTGTTTCACTTCTCGTATTCCTACCGTCGGTAGTTTAGGCTGTGCGTTATCTGTCAATAGATATAAGTCACGTTACTTTTGTTATATACCTGTATTTGAAAAAAAAAACAGATGTAATTGGACAATTAAGATTGAACTATTGATAATACTGAACATTAGGTAGGTTTTGCAGTATTTCTTTATATACCACGTTAACAGACCGACCAAACTGCGTGGAAAGCTTTCTCTCGAGCAAGCCACGTAAAACTGGCCGTGCGAGAAGCAAGGGGACCCTAAGATCTATTCCTGCTGTTTTCAGTGACTGACCCTGAGACTTATTGATCGTCATCGCGAAACAGGAGCTGCAGCCTTTTAAATTCAAATCGGTATTCCGAGGGTATAAATGGTATTCGGGGTATTACAATAGCTTCTATAAAGATTTTATGTAAGGCTTTCACACGCAGCCAGGTTCCTTTGCACAACTTCGGCTAATTGAGATTTCGCAGCAACATTACTCGAGCACCCACTTTTAAGATAAGTATGTGACAAGGTGGGTTTAGTGAATTTAAAAACTCTACGCGGTAGTTTACGGCATCATCCGTGTTCACTACAGATCGAGTTTACAGACTTGTACGTAGGTCACTAGATAAATTTTGAGATAAAAAAAACTATTGAAGATATTAGTATTATTTATTTTACATTTTTTCAAAATACTCTCCATTACTCTCTATACAAAGTTTCATTCGTCTGAACCAACTTTGGAAGCACTTTTGCCAGTCTTCATGAGATTGGTCCGAAATTGCTTCTTTATATGCAGCCACGGCTTCTTCAGCACTCGAAAAACACATCCCTTTTATTTTTTCTTTCACCACCGGGAACAAAAATAAATCGCAGGGAGCTAAGTCAGGTCTGTAGGGTTGATGTGGTAAGGTTTCTATCCCAGCTTTTTCAATAAACGCCTTTGTTCTGAGGGACGTATGTGAAGAGGCGTTATCGTGATACAGCAAGATTCGCCGAAGTCCAGTCTTTGGTCTCCTCTCTCGCACTGCTTTAAACACTTGTGGCAATGCTACTGTAGTATACCAATCAGAGTTGACTGACCTTTATAATTTTCCAGCATTGATGTTGATAAATATCCGCCCCGTGAAAAGAAACTAGCTACCATTTTTTTGCCGACGTTACGAGGTCTTTGTAGTTTTGTTGGTAACTTTCCCTCTGAGAAGACCCATACTGACGATTGCCGCTTGTTTTCCGGGTCATATTGGTAAATCCATGTTTCGTCACCTGTAATTATTTCCGATACACGCCGCGATGTCCCGTTGTCGAATCGTAGACGCATCTCACGACACCAATCTACACGAGCCTGTTTCTCAGTATCGGAGAGCAAACGTGGTATCCAGCGACAACAGAGCTTCCTTACTCCAAGATGTTGATGTAGAATGATGGTAACGCTCCCCGAACTGACGCCTAAGATATTCTCTATGTCTTTGTATGTTATTCGTGGATCTTCTCGCACCAACATTTCAGTAGTCCACACGTTTTCTGCAGTTACTGCTGTTTGCGGGCGACCACTTCGGTGGTCATCTTCGATTCTAGTTTTACCCCTTTTAAATTCGTTGAGCCATCTAAAAACTGTTGTCCGTGAAGGAGCAGAATCTCCAAACGCTGACTGCAATCGTTGCAAACACAATTGTTCAGATAAACCAAATTTAAAATCATAAAATATCATAACACGCAAATGTTCGCGGTTAAGCTCCATCGTTACAAAGAAAAAACGCGGGAACCGTTTTAGAAAAATGACTGTAACATATTCATTTTTTAAATTGGAGCGAATCAGCAACTTGTTTTCTATTTTTAAACAAATTTGCTTTATTAATAAAAACATATAAAATTCAGGTGCGCTCCATTTTCGAATTTCGAGCATCTCTAAACTTATCGAGTGACCTACGTATTTGTATTCTGAACCTTCGAAGGACTTCAATAAAATGTTTAAAATAATAATTAAATAACGGAAGCCTGGTCGTTCTAAGGTGTCAGAATCGCTCGTTCACACAACCACTCCATGGACTTGCCGTGTCGATTTTGAACATCTGGGTAAATTAGAGAGATTAGGTCATCAACTTGTAATCCTTTCCTCAGTTTCGGGAAATTCTCCATAGCCGAGTTTAAGAAGAAGGTCGGAGAATTCTCCAGCGCAAATATCGCTCTTAAGGTGCACTCGCATATTTATCTTAATGTGGAGTTTTTTTTTTAATTATCGGCCATATATTTGAAGCCTTAATGCAAGTTTTAACTTCATGAGCTCGAGTTTCCTTCAGAAATACGGGCAGTCTGACGAAAGTATCCAGCTAACAACATAGTCACTCCACCCATCATAACTTCGTTCCCTCTAATATCTTTCAAAGTTCTATTCAGTGCTTCACAACACCCTTTATGCGTCACTGTACTTCGTCCCAGACTGTTACCCCTTATTTTACACCTTTCAGGGATGAATTTCCAAAAATGCTGGAATTAGTTTTCTTAGTTTTAATTGAAAAGTCTATTCGTGAAATATTATAACAGTAACTCAATTGATTACAGATTTTCATACAAACTTTCAACCCCAATTTAACACTATTAAGGGACGAATTTCCACAAATGCTGAAATTAGTTTTCTTACTTTAAAATGAAGAGTTTATACCCGAAATATTAATAACAGTTACTCATATAATCACTGATGTTCAATACAAACCCCAATCTACCCGCGTTAGAAGATTAATTTTCCAAAAATCCTTTCTTGTTCCTTGCCTACGTTATAAATAGTGTCTGCTGTGAAAACTTCGAGTCTCTAAGTTCAGTTATTTCGGCTCTGCGTTGATATGTCAGTCAGGACTTGTCTTTTTATATCCTTACTTACTATATTATAAACGTGAAAGTATGTATGTACGTTACACTATTGCACAAAAAGTACACAACAGATTTGCGTAAAACTCTTCAGTAATATAGCTTACATATCAGAATAGGACATAGGCTACAATTTTTGAGGATATTCATTCATAAAATGGGATGTTAGCAATAAGTGGAAAAGCCTTAGAAAACCCCGAGTTTTGTTCTTTGTGTCATTTTTATTGCGAAGAATTAATCAACAAACAGTTGCTAGGAAACCAATTTGACACGTTAGTATCTATTTGTGTAAATTGTGACATTTTCGTTTCTAAAATAATGAATAAACAATTGGTAACCTAGCATAAAAGGAAATAAGCACGACATGGACAATTACAGACCCATCAGTATATCTTCTTGCATGTACAAACTATTCATGTCAATAATTAAAAGAAGAATGGAAAGGACTCTGAAAAACAACAACCAGTAGAACAAGCTGGCTTTAGACAGAGCTTCAGTACAATAGACCACCTACATAGTTTAAATCTAATCATAGAAAAGTGTATAGAATACAATTACAAGATTTACATAGCGTTTATAGACTTTTCAAAAGCCTTCGATTCTATAGACCGCAAGTTCCAGTTCAAAACACTAGAAGAACAACGGATAGAGGGAAACTATATAAATTTATTAAAACCTATATACAGAAGCAGCAAAGCAACAGTAAAGACAGATAAACAGGGAGTTCCCTTTCCATTACAAAAAGGCGTAAAACAAGGAGACCCAATCTCTCCACTTCTATTTAATGCAAATCTTGAAGCAATATTTAGACACCTAGATTGAGAAAACCAGGGCTTTAATATAAATGCCCAGTTTCTAAGAAACTTAAGGTTTGCCGATGACGTGATTATTGTCGCGAAAGACCCGACATCTCTTAAAAAGATGGTGGAGGAATTTGATAACGCCTGTAAAGAGACTGGTCTACAGGTGAATAAAAATAAATGTAAAATTATGAGAAATGGAGAAGAGATACCTATCAAAATTGGACACTACGAAATGAAATATGTTGAAGACTTTACTCACCTCCGACAATTGGTTTCCTTCAAAAGTAGCCAAGACAAAGAAATAGAGCAAAGGATAAGTAAAGGCTGAAAAAAAACTGGGCATTAAAATTTATAATAAACTCTATAAAATTAAAAGAAGCTGCTTTCAACACTACTATCTTACCTACCTTAACTTATGGCTCACAGACATAGAGCCTTACGAAGAAACACAGGGACAAACTTCGAGTTTTCCAAAGAGCCATGGAAAGATCGATGCTAGGCATTAGGAGAAAAGACAGAATAAGAAACACAACAATACGGGAAAAAACTGGCAGTTGCGATGTTATCCAAACAGTAAAAAGAAACAAATGGTCCTGGGCAGGCCATGTATGCAGAATGCCTAACGACAGGTGGGCAAAAATAATAACCGAATGGCAACCGAGAGATAAAAATAGAAGAAAGACAAACTATGACGAATACTGGTGGAGATCAGCGCAAGACAGAACAAAATGGGAAAGGTTGTGGGAGGCCTTTTCCGCGCCATGCAAATTTAAGCAAAAGATAAAAACAAATAAAAATCATTGATAAAAAAGTATAATCCGGGTAAAAATGACATTAATTAATAGAATTTGAAGAACTTTTTAATTTTGATATTGAAAATATAAATCGTAAATAATTGATAACCGTACATTAATCTGCGACAAATATATTATTGTAAATGAAATGTATTTTTTTATGCATGAAATAAAGGCTATTATTATTATTTATTATTATTATCCCAGCAACAGTAATACTACCTACACGATTAAGCAACGAACACACCTTCCGTATATGACGTATCATAAAAATACGAGTATCTTAATAAAGCCGGATAATAGCTTGTAATATTATAAATGCGAAAGTGTGTCTGTCTGTCTGTCTGTTACCTCTTCACGCTTAAACCGGTGAACCTATTTGGATGGAGTTTGATATGGAGATAGTTTGAGTTCCGGGGAAGGACATAGGCTACTTTTTATCCCGGAAAAATACCCTAATCCGCGATAAACGAATTTAAGGGGGACGAAGTCGCGGGCAGAAGCTAGTATGTTGATAAAGAACGAAAAAGCATTCAAAACTAACGCCATCCAGTTACGCAAACAGTTACTAATGTTTCATATTGGTTTCAAAGCAACTATTTCTTTAATAATAATTATGAATTACACTTATACTACACGTATTTCCGCTCTTCAGTATATTTGGAAGATAATAATATAACAAATAATAACATTTATTAATTATCATATTCGCTTCTTCCGTGAATAATTAAGATAATAAAAATTACGTAAATTAAAAATAAATAACGAAACGGCAAGAGACAACTGTCGCTATCAAGTTACATAAATAGATACTAACGTGTCAAATTGGTTTCCTAGCAATTGTTGTTGATGTAATTCTTCGCAATAAAAATGACACAATGAACAAAGCTCGGGGTTTTCTAAGGCTTTTTCATTTAGTTTTATAACACCCATTTTATGAATGAATATCGTCGAAAATTGTAGCCTATGTCCTATTCTGATATCTAAGCTATATTACTGAAGAGTTTCATGCAATTTTGTTGTGTAGTTTTTGTGCAATAGTGGAACGTACATACATACTTTCACGTTTATAATATAGTAAGGAGTAGGTAAGGATAAGGATAGACACAGAGTAAGTATCTACAGTATTCAGCCGCTTCGGCGGCGATGAAGCCATCGCGAATCATACAAACACAAAAATACAAAAAAGTAATTTTCGACTCAGTGACCTGCAAATAATCCGCATCACTTTTTACACTTTTCAGGCCAAAATTCGCATTATGGCCAGGTGAAGACGTAAAATTTTTAAATAAAAAAAGAACTGACTTCAAAAAAACTAAAAAGCCAAAAATAATCTTTTATTGTGTATAATGTTCTTTTTATGTTTGTATAATGAATGGTTTGGCACCGTCTTCAAAAGGTGATTCAAATGTGATCCGGACCGTACATAAAAGATTATTTTTGGCTTTTTTTTTTTGAAGTCGGTTCTTTTAGTGATGGATTTTAGTGATATAAAGTATTTTTTCTACTGCTGTACTTCTCTCTGTCGTTTAAATGGTTACCAACTCTAATATAAAGACATCCATTACTTAAAACTTGTAAAACGCTATAGTCTATTTCCCAAAAAAGCATTGCTAAGCCACTAGGGATTGCAATCCGGTCCGGCGGATACGGTAATCCGGCCGGATCCGGTACTTTTTAGCGGCTACCGGATCCGGTAGACCCGAAGAGACTAAAGAGACGCACACAACAGACATACAATGCGGACTACCCAACCCAAGAAAGCTGATGTCAAGAGTCAATATGATCTAGATCTAGTGAAGCTTTAAAGAACGATGTCTTTCTTCATTATTCTTTGAGATTAATTGCCAAATTAGAAAAACAGTTTTTTTTTTTTCAATTAACGTTATTACAATTATAACATGTCTCTTACCTAGTATTTAAAGTGCAATGTGATGTAATAGGTATGTGATTATTGATTAGATTTCTTTATGTATGTTTAATATTACGGGTGTTAAGGGAGTATAGTATTTTATTATTGCTGATGTTACCTCTTATAGTATTAATAAAGTTTATTAAATATTACATAGTAGAGAAGAAAAGTGGGGTCAAAGTTAAACGAACGATCATGAATCATGATCCAATAGACCGAATTAGTTGTAAATTCTTAGATTTGGCAATTAAAACTATAAAAAGTCCCTTTAATTAAAGTATTTGTTTTATTTTTTATAAAAAAGATTTAATTTTGTTATATTTACTATGAGACAAGGTTACCATGTCTTCATGTGTGGCTGTAAATAGGTAGTTACAGAGCCCGATATGTATAGAGACGGCATACTAAGCATTAATGTAGCTGCGTTCAAAAGTGCATAGTTTGCGTCTGGCGTAAATAAGCTTTAGAACCTAAGAACATTTTTAATTAAATAAAGACAGTCTAATATCGACCACCGTACGTATAACTCGTATTTTAATTATAAATTTAGTTTTTAAAAAGTAGTTTTCCCTCCGGCGCGATTTGACTGGCGCTGCGGACAGGATACCGGTACGAAATCCTGCGCCTGTGAGGATCACGAATCGATCCGAGTGCATGACTTTCGTTAACGTGTTAACGTGAGAACTGGTATCTTCGATCCAAATAAATTTGTCTCAATGCCTGGAGGACAACACGGAAACGTCTGCGGCTATAATTGGAGGAAATGGGGAAAAGCGTACTGTGAGTAGACCTCTTCACTGTCCCGTCTATCCCTGTTCTTATTCCATTGGCTGTGTAATTTAGTGTAGACTTTATAATAAGCTCTCTATATAAACTCTATAGTTGCGAATTATATCGTCCTAATTATTAAGTAAGTTAAGTTGCTAGTTAAAGAAAATTGTGTTTAATGGATGAAATCGGAGTAAATCCCGTAGAAAATAGGGAGGAAATCAGAGTAAATCCCGTTGAAAATATGGATCAAATTAGAGTAATTCCCCGAGAAATGATGGACATAATTCCAAAATTTGATGGTGACGAAAAGTTATTAAATTTATTTTTAAATAAAAGTGAATATGTAATTTAAGCTTTTAGAAACCCAGAACATCCTCCTCAGGATTTGTATATATTTCATGCAATTACTGGCCGGCTAACTGGCAAAGCCGCCCACTTGATAAGCGAACGCTAAGATATTGATACTTGGCTCCCATTAAAAAAGCTGTTAACTCAACATTTCGGCGACCCGAGGTCAGAGGAGTGTATAGCGATAGAGTTAGATAATTTAAAGATTAGACACGGTGAATCATACGCTTGCTTCTGTAATCGTATCCAAAATGTCAGAAGTAGGTACATTATATGCAAAAATAAATTTAATGGAAGATCCTCGTGAAAAAGAAGCGAAAAAGACAATCTATAATCACTTGTCTCTGAACGTCTTTCTTTATAACTTGCCGGAAGACATGTTACGTGTAGTGCGACTCAATAGCCCTAAGCAGCTTGAAGACGCATTAACAATAGTGATGGAAGAAGTCAATTTCTTAAACCAGTATAACGCAAAAAATAGAAACAATAATAAGATTTCACAGCAAAGGCCCAGTTTCCCACAAAATAATAATTTTGGACAGAATATGAGATTTTCTCAGCCACAAAATACAGGATACAATTTGAATACTGCACAAAACAAATTCCCACAAAATCAAGGTTTTAAATTTGGCATTCCCAACCAGTCAGCTCCACAAGGGTTTAGATTTGGGAACCCTCAAAATCAAGGGTATAAATCTTTAATGCCCAATCAACACACACCAAACTTTAAATTTGGAATTCCTCAACAAGCAGGTAATAGACCATTTGTTCCTAATAACAATCAATTTAGATTTAATAATTTCCAGCCAGCACACCAACCGCAATTCAAATTCGGTATCCGACCTCAATACCAAACACCACAAGGTCAAGGCCAATCTTCACACCAATATAATAACGATGTTTTAAAACCAAACTATGTACCTCCGCGAACAACTAACAATTTGTTTTACGCGAATGAACTTCAGGAACTCGAACCTGCCCCTGAAAATTTCGAAGAACCGAACGCCTTTGACTCAAACTACCAGCATTATTACACGCAAACTGAAAACGAAGAATATCTCTTAAACAACCACCAGGAGACTGAAATGTCACAAGACTTGCCTGAAAATGAAAATTTTCCCATATTAGCCTCTACGACAGATCCCCAGAAATAGTACACCTTAACCATCATAATGCCTTAAAACTGCCACACATTGAAATTCCCGTAATAAACTCTAAATTTATGATAGACACAGGGAGCACACGATCTTTCATAAGCCCCAATATTGCAAACAAATAATTGCAAACAATTCAAATATACTGAACCATTTGAAGTAGTAAGTACCCATGCGCGTAGCTCACACGCTGAAGTAATTGAAATCCCATTGCGGAAAACTTTTAAGAGCTGTGACACTCATAAATTTTATGTATACGAAGTCGATAATAGTTACGGAGGATTAATTGGCTCAGATTTACTGAAACAACTTGACGCGAACATCGACATGAAAAACCAAGTACTGAAAAAGACACAAAAATACCTATAATTTACCATCCACCTTACACAATTCGTATTGAGCCCCGATCTGAAACACGCACGAAAATTCCCGTCAATCTTTATAATGGCAATGCAATTATAAACCATATAAATTTCGGCGAAGGTGTACGAACACCAACAGCACTTGTAGAATGTACAGAAGGCTTTGCAACCACAGTAATCCAAAATACATCCGAAAATCACTTTGATATAAAATTCAGTAAACCTTAGTCCCATGGTAAGCTCAATAAGGCTTGTGTTATGGGTACTAGACGACGATATATTTAATAGATATATTACTTATATACATAGAAAACATCCAAGACTCAGGAACAAATATTTATGCTCATCACACAAATATTTGCCCTTACCGGGATTTGAACCAAGGACCTCAGCCTCGCAGGGAGCGTTACTCCCACGGAGCTAAACTGGTCGTTTAAATATAATATGATTTTATTTGTTACTCATAGGTATATAATTTATTTTACAGGACCAGAAAGGACAGAAAGCCGTGCCATTCTTCCACGCCTTTTCAGGTTTCGACACCGTTTCTTTTTTGTGTGGAAAGGGAAACAAAGCAGTTCAAGCTTGGAGCGCATATCTGGCTGTAACGGTGGGATTTAAATACGACAAACAGGGCATATTGAGCAGGCGTTGCCAATATTGGAAAAAAATGTTATTGTCTTGTATAATGAAATGACAAAGAAGAGTCTTACAATATTAAGTCTAAACAGATTTGAATTAGGTGTGAATTGCTCCCTTGACATTATTTTAACACAATACATTTTGTTACTGATTTCAGATCAGGTACAAAGTACGAGTGTAAATAAGTTCCGAAAAGTACTTTTAATAAATAAAATCTCCAGTTAGAGAATCTACCCCCAACGGGAGACGCGCTACGTAAACATATTCTACGTGCAGTGTACCAAGGAAGCTATGTTTGGGGACATATTCCTCAGCATCAGCTACCATGTCCTGCTGGCTGGGGCTGATTCACACAGTGATTAGGTATTGTGAGCCCATTTGCACATGGACAAGCCTACCTGCGGCGGCTGCTGCTTGTTTGGAGCTTATTCGTTGCCGCTGTAAAACAAAATGCGCAGGGAGATGTAACTGCGTTAAAAAAAAAACCTAAAATGCACGGACCTATGTGCATGTAGTGGTGTAAATTGCGAACAATAAATATTGTATTTGAACCCGCATTTTTTGTCAAACATTTCCTAACCACGTTAATTTTATCACAAATTACTATAATACCTCAACTGGCGAAAGTTTTCCCAACATCTTTATACATATATTTAATTCATATTTGTGTATATATCAAGTCCAGAAGTAATGTATCAATGTAATCTACCACCAGAAGAATAACAAATTATCAGAAATCATTTAAACATACTTAAAAATCCTAAAAGCTGCATACCGCTCCTACAATGCAGGTACGCCGCGCGACACAAAATATATTTTTAACATAGTTATAAAAAAAATGTTTGACAAGTTTACTATTCTATATAGAAGGATAACTGGGCTATTTACAGGTTTTTTTTCTAGAGGAAATCCTCATAGTTTTAATTCTGAAGAGGATTTACGAAATAAAAAATTGTAAAGGTTTTTTTTGTATTTCGTATTTCTCGTAGTTTTTGTACTGGTGAGTGAAAATGTATTTACAGAAATGAATTCCTCGTTCCCAAATTATACGAAAAAGACACCAAACTCTGATATAGTTGCTAGATGTATGCAGATAAAAAACTTAGACTGAGGCGCGCCGGAGGCACTTTTTCCCCCCCTCCCCTGCCCACCTGCTGGGGGGAACCTCCTGGCAACTGGGCTAAATCAGCTCAGATCATCCCCAGGCACACCTGTTCCAAGCGGTTTGCTTTGACTCAAAAATGCAAGGTCCCCTTAGAAAACCGGACCTGAGATCTCCTACTAAAATGAGGTGTAGGTAGCTTGTAGTAGCGACCAGAATGTATATCGTAAGAGTTGGGAAGATGGAAGACATTAATGAGATGTCAGAGATGTTATTCCTTTGTGGGTGTGTATGCTAGGTGTGGCCTGGCCTGGCCCGGCAGTCGCTTAATACGAGTATCGAGTACCTATATCCGGTTTTGCTGACTCTACTCTACTGCATGATTTTTTCAAATTCGAGATTGGTATCTGTGAGTAATACCACGCAATCAAGCCAGTTATTAATTAAGTACTTACCTGGGTCAATTTTAAAAGTTCGCATTTTTTGTATCATTCCGGTGTAAGTATTTATTTCTGCTTCTTTTTGAGAATTTTAAATGTAGGTATGTAATTTAGACTTTATTATTGAACATATCTAAAAGAAAACCTAAAACCTTAAATAGTTTTCGAGATATTAGGGATCAAAATCTAAGCTTCCACCGGAATTACTAATCACCCCGGAATGAAAGGTAAGTCACATCGGAATGAATAATATACACCGGTTTGATAAAATCAGCCCACCGGAATGAAATTTGCCCACCGGAATTTAAATAAAAAAAGGATTGTAATAATCAAATCTTTTATTTAGTCCAATTTATACCCAAACAAAATGAGGACATCGTATGTTCATTTCTTAGTCAGTTATGTGTTGCATTTATTTATCCTTTACAACACCATATATGACCTCTGTAATTGTGATACTCGTATCAACTTACTTTCGCGTTATATGTATCGCGTTATAAAACATACTTAACTAATATATAAGGGTAAGGCCGCGGGCGTTTTAACCGCCGGTGCTTTTATGTTACGAAGTATACACAGATACGACGACAAAGGAATCCAATTTAAATGAGTACTTGAAGTTAAGTATACGTTTTAATTGCATCCCTAAACTAACCGTACATTTGTCATCGTATTTGTGAATATTTCGTAACATAAAAGCATCGGCGGTTGAAACGCCCGCGGCCTTATCCATAAATAAAAATATAACGTATAAAAATAATTATTTTTTCAACATCTGTGTGAAGTGAAGCTACATTTGACGTTAATCCGGTGAAACCTCATCCCGGTGGATATTAAAGTCGATAAATTCTACCAGAAACACTGGAATGAGAATGGCGGAGTGAGAAAAACGACGTCAAGAAAATCATACAAGAAGAAGCCCTAGATCTCTAAACTAATACAACTCCAGAAACCATGTGTATATTTTACATGACATATATAAATTTCAAACAAAACCGTTAAAAAATAAAATAGATATATCTAACTAGGTAATGAAAAGTTTTTTGTTCCCGCACCACCGATCATAAACTAACGTTTGTACAGGGCAGCGTACAGCCGCTACGCACTGTGCTTTCTTGACTTGCTTGACTGTTGCTCCAAGTGACAAGGATACCGAAAGTTGTAAGGAAACAAACTTTCCGAATAAATCGATTACAGATTTTGTCGGTGGAATTAATCCCGCTTCGCCGGACAGACGTATATGCACGTAAATAGAATAATATGGACGTAAATAGAATAAGATAAAACAAGCATCTTACAGAACAAGTTTATGCCATCAAAATCATAACTTGTAAAAAATCCGGTCAAGTGCGAGTCTGACTCGCGTACCGAGCGAGGGTTCCGTACAAACTCACTTATTCCGACTTAACTTGGCGCTTGATTTAAGTTTGCCTCTGGTATCTATGGCGTCATCACACACAAATGAGGGGAAAACTTAAACTATCCGGGTTATTCAAAAATGATTTTAGGTGATTAAAAAAAAAGTAAGACAGACAGGTATATGGTTTTAATTTTCGTGTTATATTCATATTAAATTACATAATTCTAGAAAAATCCAGATGTTTGCTTGGTACACTTCGGAGATAAAGGGGGGAATGGTACTTTTTTCTACATTTTCCTTAATAAAACTAAATTCACGCACAATAAGAAAATTAAAAAAATAATAATATTTTCTTCTGTTTCCGCGATTATTACTCATTGAAATAAAACAATCGGAAACTAAAATCGAAACGTCGGGAAATAAAATGAGATAATATACGCGATATAATCCGGTAAATTGTTTTATTTAAAAAAATAATGTTCTAAAATGTACAGATCAAGCCCTTTCATGTGATACCCTATTTGACCTACTGACTAGGCTTTAAATTTTTGCCCCCCCCCTCATATTGGTCGGTTATTTAGAAAATTATAATATATTTTATAATGTTTCCTTTGCAATACATGTGGGCTGACCATGTTTATAAATATTCCAAATTTCAAATAGATAGATAGCATAAGTAGTTTTTGAGATATGGCGCTCTAATAGTCGGACAGAAAGACAGACAGAGTCGCACCATAAGAGTTCCTTTTTTACCTTTTTGGTACAAAATCCTAATAAAAACGGACCAAGTCCGAGCTACACTCGCGCACTGAGTGTAGTACCACGAAATGACATTCCTGCCGAGGCATGTATACTGCCCTTCTCCAAATACCCATGCGAGGAAATGTTACACATGTTTATGTAACTTATTTTCGTAAAAATAACACGACAGACAATCTTTGACAAAATGAAATTCACGTTCCCGCCTTAATTTTTGTTTTGAAGGATAATAAAGTTTAAAGTTTTGGGTCCGAATTGTATATTTGGTTCCACATGAAATATAGTAATGAAAATAAATAAAAATAAAACCCATAGAAATAGTTAAAAAAAATATATACATTATTACTTTTAGTTGAATCGGCAATTCCTAAACGCACAACATTAAAAAAACCATACCTTTGCTACAAAATATTTATCAGTCCCAGGTGATCATTAAGACTAAATAAACTGTATTATGATTTGCATTTGAACCATGCATTAACTAAACGCAGAAAACAATTCAAGTTTTTATTAAATCTCGTTTTTTGTACGTTACTATTGGCTGTATGGTGAATTTTCAGTCTTGGATGAAATTTAAAGTAAAAACCTGCACATAAATGTACACTTCCCAGGCCGGTCCGGGAAGCAATGCCACTTTTTTTTTAATATTAGATTATCGTATCAACGTATATATATAACCATGGACTTCGCGGTGTGTTTTTACTATATTTAATGGGAACATTTCCGAGCAAGTTGGAGAAAATATATTTTTATTTTCTTAATAAACGACGAAGGGGGGGGGGGGGGGGGGGGTAGAAATTAAAAGTCTAGCTACTGTGTTAAATGGGGTATCATATAAAAGAACTTGACCTGTACATTTTTGAACAATTTTTTCAATTTTTTTATTGTGATTAGTTTTTGTTTTATTAAGGAAAATGTGAAAAAAAACACCATATCCCCCTTTATCTTAGAAGTTTACCAATCGAAAATTTTGAAATTTTCGTAATGTGTATTAATCAACATAAATATTACACGAAAATTACAGCCATGTCTCTAACTAGCTATTATTTTTTTAATTTGCAAAAAACCTATTTGAACAACCCGGTTGCGTTAAGTTTGCACCTGAATTGTATGCAATGCATAGATATCAGGTGCAAACTTAACTCAACCGGTACCGGGTAATAAAGTTAGGGTAAGTAAACATTTGTACGGAACCCTTGGTGCGCGAGTCCAACTCGCATTTGGCCGGTTTTTTTTAATGTTGTGAGTTTAGGAATTGCCGATTCAACTAAAAGTAATAATGCATATATTTATTTTAACTATTGCTATGGGTTTTCTTTTTATTTATTTTCATTACTATATTTCATGTAGAACCAAATATACAATTCAGAGCCAAAACTTTTAACTTTAATATTCTTAAAAAATGAATAAGGAACGTAAATTTCATTTTGTCAAAGATTGTCTGCAGTGTTATTTTTACGAAAATAAGTTACATAAACATGTGTCAAATTTCCTCGCATATTGGGAGAAAAGCAGTATACATGCTATCTATTGAAGGATTTTAAACCGTACTCACCCACGAAATGACTTTTCCCGGCCTCCACAGTAATATACTATTTTACTACTAAGGGGTCATTCATTAATTACGATAATTGTTTCGATTCCCCCAGGATCCATACGTAATTACTGAATGACCCTAAGCACTTTTTATTAAAACATTAAAAGTCTATATTTATATTTGCGCCGAGATTTTTGTAGCACAGCCAATTGTTTGATACTTCTTGCGCCACGACACGAATTTCTTCGGGAGTAAGTACAATTAGGCTCGTCTTCCTATATTTTTCTCACTTTCAACAGCTTCTAACAAGACAACCAAAGAGAATATAACCACTACGTTTTAAGAGGCGGGACTCTCGTACTAGCCAATAGAATCAATTTGCATGGCACATTCATACCAACTTGTACGTCAAAGAACCGTCAAACAGCAGTAGTACCAATCTAACAGACTAAAAATAGTGTAGTAGGCTATACACTTGCGATTTTTATCGATATCGATAAAATGGACTGGGTTGGAATATAGGCTCATATCAACAATTTTTGTAATCAAAATTTGGGTTAGGATTGAGTCCACGTTTATGTCCTATGTTGTACAGTGGATATTTATTTAAATGTGCTAATACAAGGTTGGACTTAAATGTGAACCCGAAATAAAATAACAAGCTTTTTGTTTTAATGTAATTATTTATTGTTTTACTACCATTATTAGATCTTCTTTTGAGACTTGGCCCACTGTCTGCATTTGAAAATATTTTATAATTACAACAGAGATATATTTTCTTATATCTATGGTCAAAATCCATACTAATCCATATCCATACTATAATATTATAAATGTGAAAGTGTATCTGTCTGTTTGTCTGTCTGTTACCTCTTCACGCTTAAACCGCTGAACCGATTTGGATGAAATTTAGTTTGGAGATGGACAAAGTCGCGGGCAGAAGCTAGTATTCAATAAGTCAACAAATAAATGTAAGAATCTTCATATGTTCTGGTACGGATGGCAGTAAACTTTTCAGTTGAAACGTACACACAAAGTATTTTTATGATCATATTTCATGCAACTACTCACGCAATTCGAATTATTTTGTTTAATTATTTCCACTGATAAACAAATAAGCCTGTAGTTATAGATAGTTACAGTACATCCCTAGTACACAATGAAAATAGAGGTAAAATATCTAATTTTGTTTATTTATTTAACACGCTGCACTTAAATATGGCTAAAAGAATCTAAGGCAATACTTACCGGCCTTCATCCCAGAGAAATTTCGCCATAAACATCCTTTATCGCAATTTTCATGACTAGCTCGATTTCCACAAATTTCACATGTGATAAACCGTCTTTTCGGTGGCATTTTCACAAAATACTAAATAGTGTTCAATCACATTTCACTACTTTAAATAACAACTTAGAGTAATTTAATTAGAAATCTAAAATCAAACATACAAAACACGCGAGCCGCAATGACAAGCAAAGCAATATGGTTGACAATGTATGACATTACATATAAACTGTACTGACGTACTGGTCCAGTGTCATGGCAACGGTTTGCCATGCAAAGTCCATATAAATGTTTTTTCCTACTCGTCGACTTTAATCCCTCAATAAGAACTTCATAGACTACACTTTAATAGCATACTTTTCAATGTCGGATACTCTATGGCACTTCCAACTGAACTGAAATATTCATGAGCCAACACTTTATTTCATAAGCCAACACTTTGAATACACTATAATGATTTCAAAAATAGAACTTTTGTTGCAAGATTTATTTTTTTTTGTTTAAGGAGACTCGTTTTAATGCAAATATATAAAAAAAACATCTCTCCTTTTAAGAAAGATAAATTCCATCCCTAAGGTGGAAAGTATTTTATTGTTACGATTAATAGCCACAGAGTCGACGATGGTGGTGATGATGATGGTGATGATGATGATGGTGATGATGATGATGGGGATGATGATGATGATGATGATGATGATGATGATGATGATGATGATGATGATGATGGTGATGGTGATCGTGATGGTGATGGTGATGGTGATGGTCATGATGATGATGATGATGATGATGTTGATGATGATGATGATTATGATTGTGATGATGATGATGGTGATGGTGATGATGATGATGATGATGATGATGATGATGGTGGCGATGAAGATGACGATGATGATGATGATGATGATGATGATGATGATGATGATGATGATACCTACTCGTAGAAAAAGTATTGTATACAATAGTTATATAATTAGCTTTTTAAGTCTCGTACCTTAATTAGGCCACTCAGCAAGCTTCGTGGCCTAAACGCGGTACTCGACTGAAAAAGCAAACATTATATAACAATTGCATAAAATACTATTTTGTTCCTAGTTGCGTTAGACTGAAGACAACAACCAACACATTCAAAATTAAAAAGCGAGCTGACAATATCTATGGCTTTCTTATGTTTTAAATTCGCGTATACTTGCCAGTGATGAAAACATGTTATGATTTGAATAAAAATAAAAAAAACGTAGTATCTCTTATTAGTCTGTGATTTGAATAAAAATAGGCGATAAAGATGTGTAAGTAAATTGTAAAAAAAAATTTTTCTTTAAGTTGACAGCATTGCATCTTCGTATTATTTTTTAATTTAACACTGTATGAATTCGGCGGTTTGTTAAGTTGGTAATAATAATTATTACAAATAACATTAGTTTGAGACTCACTGAATATAAATTATTACATTGAAATTGTTATACTCTGTGACAACAAGGAATACGTTAATAGCGACATTGTAACACGCTTATCAGTGTTTTTTTGGGAAATAGACTATAGAGTTTTACAAGTCTTAAGTAATGTATGTCTTTATATTAGAGTTGGTAACCATTTAAACGACAAAAAGAAGTACAGGAGTAGAAAAATAAAATTTTAGAATAGTTTACTCCGAACAAAACTATAATTGTTCGTCACGTAGAACAAGCTTGCAGCCTTCGTTTTTGAATATTGTTTGAATATTACTAAATCAGTTGTTAAACAACATTTTCAAGTTGTATTATTTTTACGGTTAAAACATTACTTATTAAATATTATTATTCATTATACTAATCATAAAATTTGCCAACAAGATTTCAATTTACCTTGATATTATATGATTTGCAAAAGAGTCCTACTTTTTTTCCTTTCCCCTACCTACCTTCTACTTCTTGAATAATAAAAATGGATTTTCTTAAAGCCCACTCTCTGTCACATGAGCTTTTCTTATTTTTGTAGATAGTCTTCCCCCATACTGACTGATACAATTTGTGTTAGTTAAATAAAACGTGGGTCGTGTGTATACCTGCGATATCGCAGTAAAACCCAAAGGTTGCCTGGAATAAAGTGGCCGCCTTTCTGTGACGGACGGGAAGCGTTAAAAACGCGACGCGGGCAAGCCTCCTCCTCCGGCTGCGGTTATCACTATTAGTGTTCTTTTTTTCATGGCAATTTCGGGCAATTTCATTCCGTTGACCATTTTACAAGTTATATTGAACATAATTATATCTGGGTACCTATCTACACCTATTATTCCATTATATTATAATTAATATTATACGTATACAGCTGCACTGATTCATTCACTGCAAATGTAGCTTTGTAATCCTATATTTCTAGTTACACCAACTGCATTATTTATTATTTATGCAGTTGGTGTATGTAGTTTTAAGTTTTCCCTTGATTTATACACTTAACCATAATTGTATTCTAAATTTGAAGCTTCTATGTCGGCTAAAAGTGCCTTAGACTTTTGATGATCGGTAAGTCAGTGAGTGAGTGACAATATTAACTAATTAGTCATAGTTATAATTCTTAAAGTACTGCTTCAAATTGAATGAAAATTGAAGTATACCGTGATTATACAATGCCTGCTTGGTTACTGAAAATGCAGGCTCTAGCTTTCTCTATCCATAACGAAGTTATAGAGGGGCGATGGCCCAGGGCACCCTCGGTGCGTGAGTCCAACTCGCACTTGGCTGGTTTTTTTCCTTAACTTCTGGGGCGGCGAGACTGATGTCCCATGGCGCCAAATTTTATAATACTTAGGTACCGGTAAACTAGGGTTACTTTCGACAACGGGGTAACATTGATCATTAATTTTTAAACTATAAGGAGTGTATTTCCTAACGCGTCCAAGATGTTTTTTAACGAGGTTGCCAACCTTAACAATAAAATCTCATAAACGCGTTCAGAAACAAATTTTTTATGGATTAAAAATGAGTGATAATGTTACCCCGTTGTTCAAAGTAACCCCAGTTGACGGTACGCTCCTGCCTGAAATGCTTCGAGAAAAGGATGGTACGGCCGTGCCACTTTGTTGCTCGACCTGGCGGGGCACTTGCCGTGCCTCCAGATACCTGCTATAAGAAGAAAAATATACTTTTTGTGTGTTGGTATGTGTCGTTGTGACTTCATCACGCCAAAACGACTAAACGGAATTGCAACTATTTTTGCTACATGGGTAGCTTAGCACCCAGACATGGTTATAGGATACTTTTGATCCGACTACGCTGTAGAAAAAAGGGAGTTATGTTTTTTTTCTCCTCCGCTGACGAAGTTGTGGGCACCAAAGTTTTCTAAAAAGAGTATTATTAATAAATGGCCCAAGAAAATAATTTCAGCTGGTTTACAAATATCAGCTTTTAACGGAACACTTATAAATTCATGTCCGTCCGTCCGTCCGTCCGTATGTCACAGGCACTTTAATCTAAAACTACTAAACGTAAATTAATGAAATTTGGAGGATAGGTGTCTATAAGTCGCTGCATAGTTTGATAGCTAAATAATAATAAAATATATTTCTAGTGGGGGCACTCCATACATGTAACCGAAACTGAAAAAAAGAATTAGGCAAATATCAATTTGTGGCACATATTTCAATATTTTCTAAACGGTATGTCCAAAAAATATGAAAAAATTACAAAGATAAAGCTTAAAATACTTTCAACGAAAATTGTTTTCAACATGATCGAATATACGAGTACCATTTTTAAGATATTGCCAAAACACTGCGGTTTCTTCTAAATCGGTCAGAATAGGGATTTACTCAAATAATAAAACAATTTTGATGCGAAATGGTAGTTTTTGTGATGCAAAAGCTAAAAAAAAATTGAGTTCGATACCTTACGTGTAGCTTGTTTTATGAGCCTTAAAGTTAGGTGGGAAAGTCGTTTATAAGATATCAAATTTATTTTATATTTATAATTAATATATAATAATACCATTCAATAACCCATGACATTTTAACATAGCTTTTATCTTAACACGCTTATTTTAACAACGCAAGTTTTAACATAGCTGCAGAACAAAATTCTTAATTTCCCCATACTAGGTAGGACGGTGTGACGTCACACCTTCCTAGGGTTTAGTATGGAGCGTTTTTTGGGAAAGTCCAAAAGTGTGATTCTAACGTTATTGTATTTCATGGAGTTTTTATGACATTGACGTAGTTTTTTTACTAGTATGGGTGCGTAGAAAAGTAGTACAACCATACATTATTCAACAGTTTGTCTTAATTGACAAAATAGTTTGAATAGTGGCCCAATTGGTTGTTCTATAACTGGCATAATCATTCAAAGAGAAAACATTTGAACATGATGGAAAACTTGATCGATGAAAAGAAAATAGTTGTATCCGGCGTCTTCTAAAATATTAGCAATTGGAATATTTATAAAAATGTATTCAATGAAGTTGTAAAAGTATCTTAAAATCATGCGTTTTATTAGGTTATCATCGGCGGGTACCTAAAAGATTTTGGAATTGTAATTAGAATTAAAAGTGCTGGATTTGGTTTTATTGATTACAGTTCCCGGGCGACCTTCCAACAGCGCATGCCCGAAAAGCGCTCTGTGAAATTGGCGACTACGGCTGCAAGAGGTGAGTATTCTATACTTTCTTATAATAGTCTTATTCGATTTTATAAATCACCTATCTGCGTAATATATATTTTGATCCTAGTTCACTATATATTTGAATGTAAGTAAAGCATTGTATAATTTTCTAGCATGTATAAATCCGAATTAATTTTGCCGGTAGGTCTTCCCGTTTTATTGCGCAATTGAAGAATCTTAGCGCTCGCAAGTTACGTGCGCAAATCGTATCCCGTATAGTGCGCCGTATACTAATTTTAAAGACATGCCTCTGTCTGTAGAAGGGAATTATTATAGGTATACTTAAAATAAGAACAGTGTGTCACATCGTGGCTTCATCTTAGTTATATTTTTCCTTTTTGTTAATTAATAAAGTCAAACAATTATCATGGGTATACTTTTTGGAACGCAAATGTAATTGTAGAAAATATAGCTAAATCTAAGTCACATTACCATGTGAAAACGCAGATTGAGTTAATTATCCGTCTATCATATTAGTCCTATTGAACCTCTATTAACGAGATTGCAAGGTTTTAAGTTTTTAAATAAGCATATACATTATTCTATAGGATTAATCGTCTTCAGCAGATATAAGCGGACAAGATGGAGGCATACAATGCGCCGGCAAGTCTGTGTGTCACTCGCCAATACAAGGGATGGGTTGCTTGCGATTATTCTATTTTGAAACGTTCTAATGCGTGTATGCACTTACACTTATAGATCAGATCAAATCTACTAAATTTAGACAATGAATCGACTTATATTGCTAGCAATCCCCGAGTCAATACTCTTGTATTGTGGTTAGAAAATGAATTGTTTTGTTCTATGCGAACGTTTTAAGAGTTATAGCGTGAGCCAGTGCAATCGTCGGTTGTGTATTCTATTGCAATTGTTTCAAACTTACTATAATATATACGTATCTATCTTACATAATTACCACGGCCTAACATTTAAATTTTTATGGTGATAAGAGCATAGGTACTTATTATACCTACCTATTTAATGATATTTCTCAATAGGTCCGATTTGTGTCACAAATAGTTGATTATCGAAATCACTGAAGATGGGCAAGGAGAAGACGCATATTAACATCGTGGTGATCGGCCATGTGGACTCCGGGAAGTCCACCACTACCGGCCACCTAATCTACAAATGCGGTGGCATCGACAAACGTACCATCGAGAAGTTCGAAAAGGAAGCCCAGGAGATGGGCAAGGGATCCTTCAAGTACGCATGGGTATGTCAATTTGAATTTTTATGTTTTTTATTAGTACAAGTTCTACTGATATTTTTTGATTGGACGAAACATTTAATCATCATGGTGTCATCAGGTGTTCATGAACGCGTTGAATTGCTTGGAGGTCGCAGTTATACTTGGAGGTTTTTCCTTTAACGTAACCTATATCGCAGTTTCCCATACGTCACTATCTTCCTTCGAAATATTAAGCCTACCTATCTTATTTAGGCACACCCTATTTCGACAACGAAGTGCAAGTGTGCATTCTAGCACGTGGTAATAATCTATTAATTAGTCTACAACCAAAGATTTTCGATAAATATACCTACTTAAAGAAAAATATCTGTTTTTTTGATGGCAGTCAAAAATATCCACCTCAATTTGGCAAGCCATCTCGAGGCCACTCGGACTGGATGACATTCGATGTATTGTAGGTACATAGAGCTACTTGGCAACTTTTACTTTTTTCCCAGCTCGATGCTATATATTGTTAAAAAATACATTGTTGTTTTCAAAGTTGTAAATAAGCATATTGTACCGTTGTAGGTATTAGACAAGTTAAAAGCAGAGCGCGAGCGCGGTATCACGATCGACATCGCGCTGTGGAAGTTCGAAACCGCCAAGTACTATGTGACAATCATTGATGCGCCCGGACACAGAGATTTCATCAAGAATATGATCACCGGCACATCCCAGGTAAAGCCACTCAGTAGGTATACCTACTTCGCTCGCCGTAAGAATGATGCTTTCCCCCTTGCTGTTCTGTTTAAGTAGCACATATGAGGGACATACCTACACTTGGAATGATGCAATTTACAGGCGGATTGCGCAGTTTTGATAGTGGCGGCCGGGACGGGAGAATTCGAGGCGGGCATCAGCAAGAACGGACAGACGCGCGAACACGCATTGCTCGCTTTCACGCTTGGCGTGAAGCAGCTAGTCGTAGGCGTCAACAAGATGGACTCCACCGAGCCACCCTATCACGAGGCGCGCTATGAGGAGATCAAGAAGGAAGTCTCTTCCTACATCAAGAAAATTGGTGAGTATGTGGCAGCTATCTTGAGCCTCATACTATCCATACTTCCATATCCATACTAATCCATACTAATATTATAAATGCGAAAGTGTGTCTGTCTGTCCGTCTGTCTGTCTGTTACCTCTTCACACTTCAACCGCTGAACCGATTTGAATGAAATTTGGTATGAAGATAGATTGAGTCCCGGGGAAGGACATAGGCTACTTTTAATCCCGGAAAAATACCCTGATCCGCGATAAACGAATTTAAGGCGGACGAAGTCGCGGGCAGAAGCTAGTATTGTAAATGTGAAAGTGTCTGTCTGTCTGTTACCTCTTCACGCTTAAACCGCTGAACCGATTGCAATGAAATTTGGTATGGAGATAGTTTGAGTCCAGGGGAAGGACAAAGGCTACTTTTTATCCCGGAAAATACCCTTATAATCGATAAATGAAATTAAGGCGGACGAAGTCGTACGTTACGCTGGTACGCAAAAACTACAACAGATTTGCGAAAAAATTTGGAGTAATTGCGTAAGATATCAGAATAGGACATAGGCTACAACTTTTGAGCATATTCATTCATAAAACGGGTTTTTTTAACAATAAATGGAAAAACATATTGTGACATTTTCATTTCTAAATAATGAATAACCAATTGGTAACCTAGCAACAGTATTAGGTACTACCTACACGATTGAGCAAAGAAAACACCTTCCGTATATGACGCATCATACAAATAAGAGTATCTATACACGTAATAAAGCTGAAGAGTCAAAAGTCAGTACATGGAAGATAGCCGAAAAAAATTTGGCCGGTGATATTTAAAAACGATAACAGAACACATTCCAACAGTTTTTAGAATTTTTGTCCGTTTGTCTGTTTATTTGTACACGCATTACGTGAAAATGGCTGAACAGATTTTGATGCAAACTTTACTAATCTGTCGAGAAAGTCCCCCGCCAGGTTATAGGCTATAAAAATTCAATCTTTAAAAGGAGGGGTAGCCACTACATTTGATTGAGTTAAGTTTGCACCTGAATCTTATCCCGCTACTTAGGAAGGAGGTCCAAACTTTTCTCAAACATGTGCCACGAGTATCGAGTACCTTGCTAAACTAACAGGTGCCAAAATAATACCTTTTTGCCAAATCCATACCCATACTATAATATTATAAATGTGAAAGTATGTCTCTTTTTCTGTCTGTTACTTCTTCACTCTTAAACCGCTGAACCGATTTTGATGAAATTTGGTATGGAGATAGTTTGAGTCCCGGAAAGGACATAGGCATTTTTATCCCGGAAAAATACCCTTATCCGCGATAAACGAATTTAAGGCGAACAAAGTCGCGGGCAGAAGCTAGTATCTTAATATAGCCGGATAATAACCCGTTGTACATTTTGGACTTGCGATCATCTCTGAATGATGAACATTTTAATACAAAAGTATGGTTTATAAATAAGATAAATACATAAAACGAGTTATTTTTAACAATAAATGGACAATCATCACTTTTTGTTACATCGGAAATTTTTATTCCGAGTATTATAAAGAAATAATTGCTTTGAAATCTTTGACCCGTTAGTACCTGTTTGCGTAACTGGATGGCGTTAGTTGTTAATGCTTTTTCGTTCTTTATAAAAGGACAAGTCCTTAATGACATATGTAACTGTTTTTGGGAAAGGTCCCTCTTTGTTGATATAGAGTTATGAGTAGTTCCTAATACTATAGATCATACGCTATCTTTTGGTAAAAGATATATGTCTCTACGTGCTATAGTTATTTTTTTTTAATTCTACAAAGTTGCAAAAGTGAAAAAGCGACAATTGAGAAAACGTTGGTTAAAGTTTGGGACGGCAAAAAACACACTTATACTTTCAAGTTATGGAGTGGTTAGTATCAAATGAATTGGCATACTTTAAGGATTACAAATTACTCAAAATTTTGTGTGTAACCTTAGTAGTTTGAATGTTACAGAGGTTTGAACATAAAAACAGAACGAATGTTTATCAATCCTGAATATGGGTTTATTTTTTATATTTATAACACGACACGCAGATTTATCATAAAAGTTGTATTTATAAATGTATTCTTATGCTAAAAAGGCAGAAATAATTCTATGGATCCCTTTACTTAGTTATTATGTCAAAAAGTTAATAAAAAATGAATTAAAAATTACAGCGTAATTAAATACAAATGACATGTGTATTTTTATATATAACATAAGATTACTTAAAAACACATTTATCAAGCATAAAAAGTAAAATTCTACGTACTTTTTTATGAATTATACAGTTTGGTGATTTTCTATAGGTAGCGTCCCACTTTGTCGATTTACTAAACTTCAGTGCTAGTTCAGTGAAATGTATGTGTTTGGTATATTTATCCCATTTTATGTATGAGATAAAGGTTTGTTATTGATAATCTAATAGTCATTGATATTAGTGTCGTTTGTTTGATCTTTTTTTACGGAATTTGAACGGAATTATTTCCGACTAAAGTTTACTGTCCCGCGGACGACGGTTTGGTTTCGTTCGTATGGACATACGCAAAAAAATACTACAAGTATAAAATCAGCTTTTAAAACATAGGTGTAGTGTTTTTCGAGTTAGTATTTATATAAATAATATTTGAAATCCATCGGTTAATTCTATTTTTTTTTAATAATACTGTTTTTTGTTTAGCGGAACCATCGATAAAAAGTTCATTATCGATGGTTACCCAACCCTACTATTCATATTTCATATTTATGACTTCTGCTCAAAAAGTACATCATATTAGCTTCGCGAAGCGAGACTAAAATAGTACATTTAGCCCCTAAGGTTACAAAGAAAGCCATATAATCCCATACAAATTTCTATGACACTGAAAATAAATCTTGCGGCCAGCTACATACTCTTTAGAAAAACTTAAAAACAAACAAACCAACCTGATCAGAATGGCCAAACTTTCTGATAGAATTGCTCAAACTGTACTTTTAGTTTTTCATGAAATATACAATTTTAATGTTAAGTCTTTTTTATTCTCTCGCAGTCGAAGTGAAAAGCAGAGTATTTAACACGTGGCTGAAGCCATTATATGACACTCAGATATATTTGTATGTATCACTTCGTGTCATAATGGCTTATTTTAGTCCCTTGTCAAACAATGTACTATTTTATATTCGTATTTTCTTTTGCTGTACTTTTCAATACTTTTTTTTTAACTTTTTGATATAATAACTAACTAAAGGGATCGATAGAATTATTTCTGTCTTTTTTAGCATGAGAATACATTTATAATTACACCTTTCATGATGAATCTGCGTGTCGTGTTATAAATATAGCAAATACCCATATTCAGGATTGACATATTTTTGTTCTGTTTTTATGTTCAAACCTCTGTAACATTGAGACTGCTAAGGTTACATACATGATTTTGACTAATTTAAAATCCTTAAAGTATGCCAATTCATTTGATACTAACCACTCCATAATTTGAAAGTATAAATGTGTTTTTTGCCGTCCCAAACTTTAACCAACGTTTTCTCAATTGTCGCTTTTACACTTTTGCAAGTTTGATGAATTTAAAAAAAATAACTATAGCAGTTAGAGACATAATTTTTTCACCGAAAGATAGCTTATGCTTTGTTATATTACAAACTACTCATAATTTCATATCAACAAAGTAGAATTTTTGCCCTAAAACAGGCACAAATATGATATCGATGATTTTGTTTGGTATTCGACAAAATGGGACGCTAAGCACTAAACTTTGAGGCCTTAAAAACGTGCTTAAATTGGACATTTAAGGGTCGACATCAAAATCATAGGTTTATTACAGTATGTTCTATCAGTTTTCATTGAAAGTCGATTTTCGGTAGGTTTTGCCATATTTCACTAAACTGCCCGTAACTCCTTAATTAGAATCGACAAAGTGGGACGTTTTACTAAACTCATTCACATATCATATAACGGAGAGCCGAAACTACTGAACTTAGAGACTTAAGATTTTTACAGTAGACACTATTTATAACGTAGGCATGGAACAAGAAAGGATTTTTGGAAATTCATTTCCTAACGGAGTTAAATTGGGGTTGAAAGTTTGTATTGAAAATCTTTAATTATATAAGTATTTTTCTTTATATTTCGGGTATAAACTATTCATTTTAAACTTAGAATTGTATAAACAAGGACTCCAATTGGTAAATTTTACATTGACATCAATTTTTCATTAGTAGGTATTAATGTATGATTTGTCAAAATAAAGAGTTTCAAATATCATGATATTAATTTAAAACAATAGACATTTTTTTGTTTTTATTCCTAATTACTTTTTTCTAGGATATCATGTTTTATTACTTACTAGCGACCCACCCTGGCTTCGCTAGAACCAGCTACATGTCACCATATTGACATTGACTGTACGAGTACTATACAAATTAGTAGGACCAATGCCCATACATAATTATGATTTTCTTGTTACAGTTCTACCGGTAGAACCACGGACAAAAAGAATTGGCCGTGGTACTACCAGTAGGACTACGCGGTAGGACCACGGGCAACAAATGGTCGAAGACTAGTGCAACGGTGAGCACTAGTCATTTTACCTTACTAAGTCTACACGGAGCGGAAAAAAACCGCGGGCAAACTCGCTTAGAAATAAGTTAACAACTTTAAATTCCACAAAACTTTATTTCTGTTAACTTTGGATACCTACTAAGAGTATATATACTCTGACAATCCATTATTCAATATCCAGAAAATCTGTAATTAATCCATTATTTAAATCGTTTACTGCACTATTAATTTCCTGGTCTATTTCAAGATAGATTTTTGCCTTCTTTGTGTTTTTTTTGAAAATATTAGTAATTTTCGTTTCCTTGATCAGTATGCAACTTGTATTGCAACTGTTGGGTTGGTTTTCGCAATAAAACGATTGATCCGGCTGTGCTATCCTTCTAAATTGTTTGTTGTCCGTAGTTGCTCCTCACTACAGCAACAGGTTTTGTTGAAGTTAGTTATGTAGCCATTGGGATTTGAAGTATGCGTTAAATTTATTTATAGCTTCACCAGGCGGGTTTTTACGCATTACATACTTTGTAAATTCCGGTGGCAAGCGTGCAATTCAAGCACATTCGTGACACGTGCCGTTGCATCACAGGTGTGGTAATTTTAAATTTTTTGGCTTTTCGAATTAGGCATCGATTGAAATGAAAGTAGCAGCCTTTGATTTTAGTGCCAGTAAATACTTTGGCTACTGCATTCATTGCAGCCTGTTCATAGTCCATTGTAATTTTTAATGGATTCCAGTCAGGAAAGACTGATTTGATTAGTCGAAACAGAATCTCATATGTTTCCTGTCTTTTATCAGGTAGCAAACAAAAAATTATCGGAGTCACGGATCTATTTTCCTCGTGGTAACCATGGATCGAATATAGCTGCTTGAAAGGCTTTGGGCTGGATTTGAAAGTGCCATCAGACAATATATGTCTGAAGCTTTTAACCACGGATCTCACATTTTCACGACAGAATATAAGAATTCTTTTTCCATCAGTTGCACTATTGTAATCAGCTAGCAGGAAATCTTGATACTTTTTTGGAACTATTACATCACTACATGATGAAAAACGCATCTTGGGTGCACCCAATATTTTGTTTCGGTTATTAATTAAACCTGTTTTTTTATTTTCGAAAGGCGGTATTTCCGCCATCAAATGCACGCCCTCATTTTCTAGATTGTATACCATCTCATCGTATTGTTTATGGATAGAATCAAAATTGGAGCCAGTGTTGTCTTTGAGCTTGTCAAGTTCTTTTAATATTTTATTTTGGGCTTGGTTTGGTAAACAGTCCGCATTGTGTGTTTTGGTTTTATCATGGACCACTTCGTTCTTCTTGTTTAAATTAATACTCCCTTTGCAGCCATCATTGTAATTTGAACATAGAAATATAGTGTTACCGTCTGTGTATGTCTTCTTACGATGATATTTCCGACCTTCAAATAATAGAGCAATACCTCCTTTTCGCGTTGAAATAAATTCAATGTCTCTTAAAGACATTTCAATGACGAGTATAAACAGAAAACACTCCTATTATTTATGTTATAATATAAGCAATAGAAATAAATACTTTCTCAAATAAACATGAATTGACCTATTGCACTGCATATCAATATTATAGCTGTCATAAAATCATTTCACGTACCTATGATGTCTTATTTATTCATCTAACTAGCCAGTTACTTATCATGAAAGCGTTTTACGGAGAAAATACGGCATACCCAGTGACACGGCCTTCATGCCAGACCTTTTTCGGTGAACAAGGTCTCACAGTTGTATATAAATTAAAAGCCATGTACAGAACCAGTTCCATAAAAGTAAATTAAAAGCCTCGAAGGGAACCAGTTCCATACAAGTAATTTAAAAGCCTCGTACGGAACCAGTTCCGAAACTCCGGTTCTGTAGACGGCCGAAGGGTTCATTTCCTGGGTTACTCGTAGAAAAAGTATTATATACAATAGTTATATAATAGGGATGATGACAATTTTTTTCTGTGCTATGTTATAGAACGACCTTTGAATAATAGGGGAGGTAAGCCTAAAACGGATAAGCTAAGGGAAATGTGAAATAAAACAAACTTTGAAACGTAAATGTACCATTTATTTTTAACACAAAAAACATTCGTCTAATAAAGTATCTAAAAAGAAAAACAAACATAGCCATTCTGTTCAATAATCGAAGAAAAACACAAAATAGAAAACCCTTACAAATACCCGTTTTGGCCTCGTGGGGGCCTAAATCGGGTAACGCATATGGGCCAAACGGGTAACGCATATGGGCCAAACGGGTAAAGGCTAAATATCGATATTAATCAACAAAAAAAACATATTATTAAAGTTTTACAACTTTCTTTAAACATAATATCTCATATATTTGGTAATTGAAACCTCTTAAATGTTCAATGAGTCTCATATTTTTTTTCTTAAAACTATAAATCATCTTTGGAACAAAATACTAATAAAAAAAAATCTCAATTATTCTTGACATGCATCACAGTAATCATTGCCTCTGCCAGAATAAGAAGCGCACGCTTCATGAGCCCACATATTACAATCATCACACCTGATCCAATCTTCTAGAGGTGGATGAGCATGAGCATATAACTCAACGTATAGCAATTTTCATAACTTCCTCGTCACATGATGCATTAGAAGTTTTTCTTTTATATTTGTCATCTAGAATTATTAAAAAAATGGAACTTCATCTCTACCAAGCAAATTGGGTACTTACCCGTTTTACCCCTACCCGTTATGCCCAAAAGTACGTTTTTATTTTCAACCGCCATAACCTCAAAACAAAATGCAGGAAAGTCGCAAGTTTTCGAAATTTAGAAGCACATTCTTTGCAAATTCACAAGACAAAACTTACGTAAACATATTTCACACTAAATTTGAGTATTCTGAGATTAATATATTAAGCATCTATTTTTTTTTTGTAAAAACAGAAAAAAAATGTTTCTCGTCTTACCTTGCAAGCGTTTACGTCACAGCGGGGAGCCGATTACCTGTGATTAAGCGACAGTTACGCCACCGCATCGCACTCATACATTCTCACTAATAGGCGTAATACGCACACTAACAAGCTAACCCGTTTTAGGCGGGCTACCCGTTTTAGGCTTACCTCCCAAAAATTGGTGCAAAAACTACTTCATTGTCATAAAAACTCCACGAGATACAACGTTAGAATCACTCTTTTGGACTTTCCCAAAAACGCTCCATACTAAACCCTAGGAAGGTGTGACGTCAGACCTTCTTGACTTGTATGGGAAAATTAAGAACTTTGTTCTGCAGCTATATTAAAACTTGCGTTTATCAGTACGGTTTCATAATAAAAGTTACCATTCATTTCATGGCATATTCTATGGTATTTTTATTTTTTGATATTTTTATACTGTACTAGCTATAATTTTCGTGTAATATTTATGTTTGTTAATACAAATTATGAAAATTTCAAAATTTTCGACGGGTAAACTTCGGAGATAAGGGGAGGGGGGAATGGTGTTTTTTTCACATTTTTTTTCATAAAACAAAAACTAATCACAATAAAAATATTTAAATAAAAAATTGAAAAGCCCTTTCATATGATATATTTGACCCAGTAGCTAGACTTTTAATTTTTACCCCCCCTTAGAAAATAAAAATATATTTTTAAATATTTCCTGCGCAATACATGTGGGTTGACCATGTTTGTAAATCTTCCAAATTTCATATAGTTAGCATAAATTTTTGAGATATGGCGCTTTAATAGTCGGACAGACGGACAGACAGACACACACTGTGGAATTTTCCTTTAAGTGCGGTCACTTACATTTTACCCCTTCATCCTATAGATCTAGTCCACCTAAAACTTCTGTGAAGCAACCATATTTTTTATGTTTACTTTTGAAGTTATTTTAAAACTTGAGAAATCTTCATAGAAGCCATAGAAATGCATTATTTCGTTTTAAATATCTTCTTATTATGCATTACAGAATGGGGTCTTAAAAAGGGCTATTATATCGACTAATTCAGTTATTTTTGTTTTTAAATAATCGTTAGTAAAAGAGAAAATAATGTTTTCTTCAAAATTACATTAATTTTTATGTGGATAGTCTCATTGATTCCATATTTTATTTTAACGTCAATAATTTTACATTATATTTAGCTAAATTATAAAAAATAAATCAGATACTAGCAATGCGGGGGACATCTGAGATATTTAAATTTTATTTTTGGAATTAGGGTTGCCACCTACAATATACTATAGATCTTCAAGAACTTTGACTGCCAATTTGCTCTTCTGAAACAAGCGCTGGTCATAGTGTCATTGGAAATCAAAATTTATATTTGACCTTAATTGATGGCAATGTTTTGAACGCGATTACGGATACTAAATCACAATTACGGTGCGCGTGTTGCAATGCTACATGTTCAGAGTTTAATAAACTGGACATGATTTCGGGGAGGCCAGTTAACCCGGAAGCATTAAAACATGGTCTAAGCCCGCTGCACGCGTGGGTTAGTTTCTTCTTCATTTAGGATATAAAAATGACGCAGCAGTGCGAAAATGTCATTGATAAATGATGTTGTACGTCCAAGTTTAAGTGGTTTTGAATTAGATAATGAAAAGTTTCATGAATTTTGTGCCAATTTGGCTGCAAAATATATACAAAATTACGAGTGGTACTACATGTCAGTTACACTCCACAAAATATTAGCCCACGGAAGTCAAATTATAAATTCTAGTTACCAGTTGGTATGCTGAGTTAACAAGCTTCAGAATCTCGTAACAAATACTGACGTTATGATAGAGAACATCACACAAGAAAATTAAACCGGATGACAACTATACTTGACCTATTCCACCGTGCTCTAGAATCATCAGATCCATTCCTATCTATGATGTCACTCAGTATTCGCTAAAAAAAACACAAGCGTTTGATTCTTCCTGAAAAAGTTCGTTGGATTTTAAAATCATCAACGGAAATATACTTTTCTCAAACATGCAATGAAATGTCGTCATAACGTGCGTTAAAACAGGCTTCAAAGTATCACGTTTCGGGTGGAACAACTTGAGTGAACTGTAAAGGAATTTCATACAAAATTAAAGGCCTAGGCCGGGAAGTTTTTTTTAAGTTTAATGCAAATATGGAGTCTGTATTCACGAACAGGCTAAACGGCTGAATTCTTTTTTTTTTTTTCTTTTGGCTGAATGGTTATCGGACCAAACATATCTGCGTTAATGCATAATATTTCTCATGAACTGCTATTAAGAACACAAATCTGTATAGTTCAAATGTTGATAAACAAATTTGTAATATTGTCTATAAAGTGACCAGAGGCCATACACAATATTGTAAGTGTTTGCCAGCTTCGTATCACTATCCGGCCTCCCGACGGTAGGCCGTCTATACCTACTCACCCGGCAAGCCCTTCTTTCCCGGCGTGTGCAGTAATGTACTATTATGACGAGGACCTACTTGAAGAAACCAAGGATGAAAATGTTTTTTTTTTACCATCAGAAGGAATTTTGATACCTTCGGATGTAGAAGGTTAAAGAAAACATTATTCAGTTTACATTAATTAACTTACATAAATATTTGTAATCTGACATCCCTATTCTCATAGAAAATCTATGGAACTTTAGAAACGTCATATTTCCGAATTCCCACTTTTTCTACAAGTTTATTTTTTTGCGTGTTATTGCTGACTATATTATGTATGTTTTGTATTAAAATCAGTTGCGGAATCGATAAGTATACGGAGAAAACTGCAATTTAGTGAAAATCCAAAAAAAGGTGATTTCGAATTTTATTAAGGGGTTGGTTATTGTATTGTTGCTATTAAATTATATTAAATAACTTAAAAACTAAACATAAAAAAAGCATAGTTCCTTTTTTCAGTTTTAGGTCTTCGCTGAATCTATAGTATGAAGCGGTAAAATATAGATAAAATATAGGTGACCGCATTTAATGAAAAATTCCACAGTGTGAGACAGAGTCGCACCATAAGGGTTCCTTTTGTACCTTTTTGGTACGGAACCCTAAAAAATGGATTTTCTTACATAACTTTAAAGGCTCATAAAACCAGCTACACGTAAGGAGTCGAACTCAAATTTCATTTTTAGGATTTGCGTCATAAAAAGTAGCATTTAGCATCAACATTTTATTATGATTTGAGTACAGTCATCATCCCTATTAGCTTGTACCTTCATTAGGCGCGGTACTCGACTGAAAAGGCATATAATTATAACGTTTGCATAAAATACAATTCCCCCAGCGATGTTCAAGTTTCGACACCCCGTTTGTGTTATGCACCGGCGCGCATCAGCGTCGTCGGCGCGGAGGCATACTGCGAGCGGTGCAAGACGTTGTATTTTTAACCAGTTTCCAAAAAAAGGAGGTGGTTATCATTATTTTTTTAGGGTTCCGTAGCCAAAATGGCAAATACGGAAGCCTTATAGTTTTGTCATGCCCGTCCGTATGTCACAGGCACTTTACTCAAAAACTATAAGATGTATATTGATGAAATTTGGAACATAGGTGTCTTGTGTAAGCCGCTACTTAGTTTGAAAGTTAAATAAAAAAATATATATTTCTAGAGGGCACTCCATACATATAACCGAAGTAACCATATATTAATGTGTGGCGCATCATTCGACAGTTATACTAAAAACACCTTGACTTTTCTAAAAAAAATATTTGATTTAGTGAATATTTTCGGAAATTTGTACCCCGAGTAGCAAAAATTGTGCTCTCCCCCCCCCCCCCCCCCTCTATTTTCTAAACCGACCGACATTTGTACCTACAATTTTTCAAAAAATATGAAAAATTGTAGGTACAAATATAAAGCTTAATAAACGTTGACAAAAAACAATAACAAAAATTGTTTTCAACATGATCAGACATACCGTTTTTATGTAATTGCCAAAAAACTGCACTTCTCAGCAAAAGGACGTAAGTGCCGGGGAGATACGCTCTTTTGTTAGTGTTTTTTTCTCATATCGTATTTTTGTCACCTGTATAAGGAATGCAATCGGTTAACCGATTTGTACGAAATAACCGTCGGTTTCGGTTAAAACCCGGTTTTTTTCCCATACTAAAAATAACCGATTGCATTCCATACACATAATATTTTTTTACGTATAAATGGCTGCGGAACCCTACATTGAGCATGGTCCGACATGCACTCGGCCGGTTTTTTTTGTTTGTTTTGTTCTGTTATTTTACAACTTTCGGATCCTATTTTTCATTTACTTTACTTTTTAAACATGAGTGCACCTGAAAATTTATTTCACTTGTCAAACTAGTTACACCCTCGCCTTTACAAGACGCGGGGAAAAGACTATAAGAATGCGATCAAAAAGGAATTGCTGTGGGAGATAATTTCTAAGGAATTAAATGTTTTTGCTCATATGAAAATATGTGTAAAAACGCTTCATAAAAAGTGACGGCTCTTGGCATAAATTATGGAATTCTCCAAATGGTTCTCTTTTTTTTATACATGCACCCAAGTCTGTTTACATTTCTTATTTTTGGTTTGCCATGAGGCAAGTAAGTAATATTAAAATTTCGTTAAAATAAAAAGCTATGATACGATATTTCATCATAAAGTTCCAGTTCATATCTTCCGGCTCCATCATCAGATCAGTTCGACAGTACCATATTATTGTATTGTCATCAGAACTACATACAGCTACCAATTTTCATGACGCTACGATGCTTGGAAGATGGTTAAATTAGTTAACTTAGATTCCACTACATAGTTCGTTACATACAGGTCGACCTAATAAAAGCGTGTTAAAAACAAAACTGATTTTCGGGTACCTTAAGTACACCTATAGTGGGGGTGTTTTTTTTCGTACAACACTAGTTTGTGTGTTGTCGTTGAATAGGTCTATTAAAAATAATAGGGGTCTCTACACATATTTTTTTAATAGTCAGCAGTTTTGTAAATATTCGCTCCGGAAATCCAAAAAATAGCGTCGTACTACGATTGGATCACTGAATCATATTGTGTGCAATACGGAAATCACGTAGCACTGCTCTGCTCCGCTGACGAAACAGATAGTCTCACAATTCGCAACGACGGCAAGGATTTGCAGACAGAAGAACTGAATTCGACCACGATACGGTCCATAATGAAGCCAAACGTAGGAATCTATGAGTATATCTGTATGGACAGTAGAATAGATTGCGAAAACTCCCTGACCATTATAATCGAACCGGCGATGTTCGTGATCTCGCCACGGGTGTGTCATAGTTCTAACATAGAACAACCGGTATATTTTGTGCCGTACGGAGACCGCTACGAGGTAGTTTGTATTGCTAATGATAACGAAATACTCCATCTTGAACTTAACTGTAACTTTAGTCAAAAATTATGAAAAAAAACATGAAAATGAGGCCTTATAAGAACTTTCAATGAAAACTATATTGAATAAAATCGGTCGAACAAGTATTTTCTTTACAATGATGTAAGTTATTAGTTAAAGTCTAATTCTATGGAACTTGCTAACAATGTAAACAAACCGCCATATTGAAATTGTCTCTGAATGATGAATTTACTGGTGATGGGCAAGACTCTGACTTACTCCTTTACCTATGTCAAGCCAAATCGAATAATAAAATACCGAAAGTAAAAAACCTACTTGGTCTTGGTAATCACGATCAGAAGAAAAATCGGTACTTGAAGATGTCTCCAGTATTTATTATAACATGTGCCTTTAGGTATATGATCTGTAGCTTTCGTAGCTGCAATTTCGTTGATTTCAAGCATTATCAAAATCCGTGTTCGGTAGCAATAACATCATCGTTCCAAAGTTAAATAATATCCAGATCATTATACAAATCAAAATTCGGAAATCAAGCCAAGTCGTTAGAAAATTCAGTAACAAGGAAGTAAACTACGCGTACATGCCAAGAAAAACTATAAAAGAGTAAAATAATATTGAAACCGCCTATCATTCAACCGTCATTGTTTTAATTTATATTCAAATGTAGGGTCGATTTTTATTCTTCAAAACAGTCCAAAACGACCAGATTACATTTTCCGAAGTTTAAATAACGTATGAAAAATAGTGCGAAAAAATGGAAAAAAAATATGAGAAAAAGGGAATTAAAACGATTAATGTGATTTAAAATTGTCAAACTACCGCGTAGTGTATACAACCGCGTTGGTAAGTAAAGAGCGTGAGTTGGGTTTCATATATCAGTACTTCAGTCACAACACTCAATTGAAGAATTTGAAAAGAAACAAAAACGTCATTCTATCAGGTCCTAATAACCTGACATATGAACACATTTTAAACTTTTATTGATATATCCCAGATACAGTTATATATTCTATGGTTTTGTATTTTATGGTAACGACCGTTTCAATAGAGTATGGTTTCAATAGTTTTCGATGAGGTGATGTGAAAATTCAAGGAGAAATATTGAGAAAACAAAGTTAGGTATGCCTTTTGTTTACATTGTTAGCAAGTTCCATAGAATGACACTTTAAGTGCCTTACTCCATTTAAGTATGCCTCTCAATACGGCGCGTAGGTATAATCGATCGATAACTTCCAGAAGGTAATAAGTAATTATTTCATCTGTAGTATGCATTTCTTCGTATGAACGGCTGTGGAACCCTACACTGAGCATGGTCTGACATGCTCTTTGCCGGTTTTAAAATAAACGCGCCGTAAAGGTGCGTCAACACTTGTATCATTTGCTCGTATCCGATCACCGTGCCATAGCATGACTGCGTATCGCGCTGCTTGGACGCTTACTGTCGGCGCGCCGATAATGCCGCACTCTTCCGATACAAGTGTGTGATACGCGTAGCAAATGGATTTCGAGTGATCGGATCGGCGCAACGTCCAAACGCGTGATCGTGACACGCGATCATGCTACGTGACGATGATCTGATACGGGCAAATGATACAAATATGGACGCACCTTAAGATTCGAATATTTGATTATTTAAAAATATTGAGCCGATATTGGTATCTATAAGCGACGACTGATAATTTTGGGACCATATTTTCAAAAAACGATTGTACCGCACAAATTGGAGATGTTGGGTTGTGGCTTGTGGCTTTCTCGCGCAAAATTGGCGTAACAGATTTCGACTATTTTCGGTACACGGGTAGCCCAGTATCCATAATGGTTATAGGCATACGTCGTTATCGCGGGTACAATTACCAATCAGATAAAGAGCAGATAAAACAGAATGTCTATTTGGTAGAAACGGACGTATTCTGCCTACAGCTACTAAACATCTAAGAAGCTCTTTACATGTGGAGAGTTTTCTCTAGAAAAGATCAATAAAAAATACAGCCGCAAAGGGGGGGTATGGGTTTAAACTGTTGTCATATGTTTCCATCTGTTTAGTTAACAAGTTTATACATAGGAAATAAGTAAATTTAATTATCTTTTAACGTCTTCTTTAACAATTTTAACAATATATACGTACTTGTGTGAAGATAACTGTTATCGTCTACTAATTAAACGCTTACCTACTTAGAAGAAAGTCTATTTAAAAAATACGTGTCTAATTTTTACTAACGTGTATTTTTCACATCTATTATTTGGTTTTCGTAATAGATTACAAAGATTTTTTCTAAATTTTCCACAGTCAATTTGCGGCGTCTAGCAGTAAATATCCATTTTAATTGACTAAATGATCTTTCAACATCAACTGTTGTCGTAGGTGCATACTTGAAACGATGGAAATAATCTAGAGTAGTGTGACAAACTCGTAATGATGATTCAAGTATTATCTCCTTCCCTTGTATCAATTCATTATTTTTTTTATTATGTCAAATCCAGTATTTTTCTTCAAGACATGTTTCAGCTTTTTAAATATTCTTTTTCCATTAGCACTCAAATTTAATTTCGATTTATGCTTGTATGTTTTTTGAACGATGGCTAAACTTTCACTGAGAGATAGATTCGGGCACTGCAATTTGTTTATAGCGTCTGGAAGTACCTGAAGATATTTCGCTATAAAATTTAAATCATTCCGAATTTTCGCACTGCGAAATGCTTTTTTTGCCTTTGTGATACATGCTGCGTCAGAATCACGAAATGTGTCCACAACGCCTTTTATTTCCGCGAAATACTTGTTATAGTAGGTCGCAGCCTCAATCCACGTTCCCTAACGAATAATCGTTGGATTTGGAGGTAAGGGTATTTCATTAACCATTTCTTTAAATATTTTTATGCTTTGTGGCGATATTCGAAAAACTTTTTTTACATTTGATATTAATTTATTCACTTCTGGAAAAAGAACGCGAACTTGATCAGCAACTCTGTTAAGACCATGAGCCACACATGTAACATGAAGAAGGTTTGGGTAATTTTTTTTTCAATGTTCTACCCCCTTTTTGCATGTACCCTTCACCATCAGTTAATAATAACAACACTTTCTCATGTTTATTGTGGACGCCACAAATTATCCAGTGCATTTTTGACGGTATCCGTTATACTTATATTGATAGTTTGTTCCATTTTTTTGCTTGACAATACATGTGGAGTTCCGACTGCATCTTCAAGCAATGCACCGACTATCACATTAGCAATTTGACGACCCCTGGCATCTGTTGTTTCATCAACACTCACATAAATAAAAGCATTTTCTAACTCCTTTTTAATTTTTTGCATTTGTTCGTCGTATATTTGGTTTACGTAATTCTGTCTCAACAAACATTTCGAAGGGAACTCCACAGTTTTTTCGAACTTTCCAGAGACGCAGTTATTGATAAAAATTTTGAATATGGGATTTTCTAACTGAGACCATGGTATATTACAGCTTACCATAAATTTGGTCAATTCCATCCTAAAATCTTTTTTGACGGATGTATGCTTTTCCGAGTTGAAATGTCGTTCCATAGAAGCTTTTCGCTGGGGGAAACTAACATTGCACTTAGTGCAATATAATTGTGTATCGCGAGCCTGTGGTTCAGGATAATCCTTTGTCCACAACTCCACAAATTCATCGCACGTTTTTTTCCTTCGCGGCATTTTAAAAGCACTCGGCAATAAATATATTACACACAGTTATCAGTACGGATAATTGATAATGTACTTACCTACTAACAAATGACAATGTCAAATAGGAAAAATTATTAAAGAGTTTGCATTGCGACTGCATAGTTAATCTATTTAAGTTGTATTGGTACTCAAGTCAAGTATGGAGGTTGGGTATTAGAAATACCTAATGTGTGATACATTTTAAACTCGTAGGAGTAGGCATAGATGTTCCTCAAAATGAGTTTCGCGTCTGTTATTGCTTGTTTTTCATAATCTTTCTGTACTGTCAAATCGTTTTTGTACCCGCGATAACGACGTATGGTTATAGGTTACTTTTTACCCGACTACGCTGAAGAAAAAAAAGAGGGGTTATGACTTTTTCTCTTTTGCGAATGAATTTGCGGGGGCACCCAGTATTTGTTGTAATGCTTTGGATACCCAGCTACCCGTGGTACCAAAAATAGTTGAAAGTTGAAATCCGTTTAGCCGATATGGCGTAAACGTGAACGACAGAAACAAGAATACAAAAAATCAATGGTATTTTTCCGATTCAGTGGCTTTCATTGAAAATATCGTCAATGTACAGACATTACATTTTTGAACTTTATTACTAACACATTTATACTTGTCCGAAATTTCTCTCTCTCTCCTATAGGAAAAGTTTCTCGTATTGACGGATACTTCCACCTGTTAAAGGAAATCAAAGAAACACGGTATATAAAAATAAGTGATGAGTATTATATAGTAATGAAAGCATTGGTATTAACTATAGTGAAGACATAGTGACGGCGATAATAATTAGAATGTATTGTATCGGTGCAGGCTACAACCCGGCGAGCGTGGCCTTCGTGCCCATCTCCGGCTGGCACGGCGACAACATGCTGGAGCCCTCCGACAAAATGCCGTGGTTCAAGGGGTGGACCATTGATCGCAAGGAGGGCAAAGTCGAGGGAAAGTGTCTCATCGAGGTAACGTTACATTCACTTCTTGACTAAACCTAACAAAGGTCAGGTATTAAGTAATGTACCACTTTTGAAATTATGCAACCATAATCATATGTAGACATTGAGCCCATCTATCTTTGATGTTAATGGCATAGCTGCATAGTTATTGATACATGAATCATTTTATGACGCGGATTCACCTGCTTAAGAAACGTTTTTTTCCAAGGTTCTTTTGGAACTGCTTGTTTTTTCGGGATTAAAAGTACTTGCAGCCTTACGTGGCTTGTCTCAAAGCATCACAGCCGGCATTTTTTTTTTAAATTATAGCCGGACCTTGCTCTGTGCTTTGAACGCGTATAAGCGTTCATACTAATATACAACGCGTTAAACATTATATAAAGAAGGATTACACCAAGGAAGTACCAATTGATTGCTAGTGACGTCAGCGCAAGTCGGCCAGATTGAGCACGTTTGTCTTTCGGGACATTTATTGTTAAACGTCGAAGGCCGATGGCCCGGTTCCATGAAATGACGCAAACGACTACTTTCTGATATATTCTTCGATGTTTATTTATGACTAAGTGATACCTATCCATACTAATATCGTATAACGAGAAAGTAACTCTGTGTCTGTTACCTGTACACAATTAAACTGCTGAACCAATTTAGAGAAATTGAGGTAGTTTCCGGCTCTAGAAAGAACATAGGGTAGTTTTGATCCCGGAAATATGTACGGTTCCCAAGGGATAAATTAAATAGGCCACGTGGGCGACGCCGCAGAAAAGTATCGTATATAATACACTAGGTGCCTCAAACTTCGTGAGTGGAGAAAAAAACATACCTAACCCTCTTGTTTACTTCAGCGTAGTCTAGTAAAAGTATCCTATAATCACCTGGGAATGCACTGCTACCGGTGGACAAAAAATAGCTGAAATCCGTTTAGACGATTTGGCTTGATGAAACCACAACGAACTATAACTATTCCTAGAAAAATACAAAAAAAAATCGATTCAATGACCTCCAAGTGACCGTTTCTATATTTTTTTTTAAAATATCTTCGATGTACAAACATTTCATTTCTACAACTTTTTACTAGTATACCGATTTATCGATGACAATTTCGTTATTTGCAACAATTGTAACACTGTATTTATTAGTATTTTTGTCGACACGTTTGGCTCAGTGGGTTGCACAACGGCCTACGAAGCCAGCGGTCCCGGGTTTGAATCCCGGCCAGGGCAAGTATTTGTGTGATGTGCACGGATGTTTGTTCCTGGGTTTTAAATCTTTTTTTATGTATTTAAGTATTATAATTTATCTATATATTACGTATATCGTGGCCTAGTACCACCCATAGTACAAGCTTTGCTTAGTTTGGGACTGAATCGATTTGTGTAAGATTGTCCCTGATATTTACTTATTTTTATTTTAGTTCTGCCAATTTGCAACATGTAGGTTCCCATTTGATTGTACATACCAAATCTAAACATAGGTTCGAGTTCCACAGTCTCGCATACCAATTCGTCGCGCGCAAGGATGTCCTTCAAACTCGATCCACGGGCCGTTCTCCATTGACCTTTAACATTCAATTATAGCTCGCCGCCGACGCCTTATGACATTTAAGATTTACCTAATGTACATTTATATAATACACAGGCTATCTAAGGCAGATAAACAAGTTAAATCCCAAATATCTAGTGACGTGGATTGTTTATGCTAACGCTCACGGATTCGACAAGGCTAGCTGTTGGCATATCTTAGCTAACTCCAGGAAATCGTGACTTGCTTTGGTCTTCTGGCTATGGGAAATACTTGAGATATAATGTTCAAACGAGAATGTGTCTTCGTTTTTAGCTAAACTGTAAAAAATCTAAGAATAGTCAACAGCTTGGTAGATTTAAATTTCCCTTTTGTTCCCTCGTTGAACTATAATTATTGACTTAATTAGCTCGTGGTATAATTGTACTTATTAAATTTTTGTTCCTTTATTTATGCGATTCATATTGAAAATCTATTGAATTGTTGCGAAGAATAACATAAGACAAGTAAAAATTAAGAAATCTATTTAAGGTTGTTTATGGTCCAATATTAAGGCCTCTGTATATTCACATGGGTCATTTTCATATAAGTAGTTAAGGATTCCAGGAAGTTAATTTTTTTTAATACTTATTTATATCATTACCTGTGTCGTCAAGCTTTCGGTATTTATACTAAAAACAGAAAAATTAAATATTGGTAGCATTAACTTTTGCATTTGGTTGTGATAAGACACAACTATTTGCCACACCCCGTAGACAAGTCGGTTTCTTACATCTGAATGAGGCTCAGAGTGGCTTCCTGCACATGAATGTTTTGTCACTTACATACAAATGTCAATGTCACATTTGTAACACGTTCAGTGAAGTATCCTGAAAGCAGACAGCACGAAAATGTGGGCGACTCGAGATAGTGGACGATTTGGTAACGTGGACAAAATAGAAGGCGGCGAAGTAGGAATATGGAGGCAATGCTCATGTGTTGAGCCAAATGTAAATATGTAAGTTGGAGGGTTGTGGCAGGCGCTGGACGCGATTCTGCCGCCGTCGCGCCCCACGGAGAAGCCGCTGCGCTTGCCGCTGCAGGACGTGTACAAGATCGGGGGCATCGGCACCGTGCCCGTGGGCCGCGTCGAGACCGGCATCCTCAAGCCCGGTAATCAAATGACATTACTTAGTCTGTTTCTTTACATACTTAAAAAAAGGTATACAAAAAGAAGCACGTGATTCGGGTCATTCAGCCAGTAGCGTCGTAGTCGTACCACAGACTCAAAAATTACCTTGATTGGCGGGATGACACGAGTCATGTGGTTTTTATTGTTAACTTTATCAAAATACCTCAAAATATCTCATTACTTGCCGTCCTCAAATTACCAAGACAATGATGATCGATCTAACTTCTGTGTGTATATTCACTTAGGTCAACTTGTATGCACCGTATACGTATAGCGCTGTGCTATCGGGACGAATAAGGGTTTTTGAAAAATATGATCGAATCGAACAGTTGGTCCTAAAATTCGATCACATTTATAAAAGCCCATTCGAAACATACCGCTCATAACTATTTAGGCACTAAGTGATTTGTCTATACTTTTGCATAAAAAATAACTTTCCTGACATTATCGATACCGTCCTTTTTAAATTTGCAGTTTTCATTATCAGTAATTTTAAAAATTATTGTTTACTGTTTCATAAAAAAATACACATTAGAAGTAGGTTTATGGATTTTTAAACGCTTTCTGCTGGTAAATTGTCTATTTACACGGATATCCGATAGCATTTGGAAGCTCGATAAGTCGGCCTACCGCATTCAGTGCCAGCTACGCACACATGCGTTTAAGCCTATACAAATGTATTCCTAGGAGGCTTAGCTCTGCGGTGATTACGCTAATAAAAATGCGAAATGCACGTAAAACTTAAGTGACATAAATTTGGCACTTTTGGCAGTTGTATGGGAAAATAATGAGTGCCGTCACGTTCCCTGTGTGATTGTTGGGATTCCATGTCTCCACTATGGAGTCACTTGTCCATATTGGATGCGCACTTGGACTTTGACATTGTCACATGGTTTTTTTTGCGGAGACAGTGATCATATAAATAGTTATGAGTGGTAGTGTAATTAGAGATTGTAGTTGTTTTGCTATTTGTATATTTTTATTGGTACGAGGACCTCGGCGATTTCAGGGAAATGTTTACTGTTTTTTTTTTTACCTTTCGTGTACTTTTATATTCTGTGTACCTCCTCAAAAGGAGCTACGCTCAAAAATCGGCCAAGTGCATGTTGGATCCCCTTCTTCCTCGTGTCCTCTGAACTTTTACCACCAGTGGCACGAGAAGGAATTGTCATTCCTCGTCGTGCCACTGAATGATTGTTGCTCTAATAGTAATAATAAGGATCTAAAGACATAAATTTAGTTTTATCAATTGCAGTGCCAGTCTGCCAGTAGAAATATTTAGTCCAAACTGCATTTTTTTGAAATCTGAACAGGCGGCATCATTCAACAATGCATTTAACAGCCTGGTCAATGACACATTATTTTTATTAATAGTCCTATTGATTTTACTATTCCACACCATTACCACGTTATTCGTACGGTGACGTTCCGAGTATATATGCACCATTCGTCAATATTTTTTTTTTTTCATCCAATATTTTTGCATATAGGACTATAGGTCCGGACATTCATCTTGTATATATGTCCAACCATCCGTAATCATAATCATCTCTCGCGTTAATAGAGGTAACGCACTACAAAGGCCCACGACTCGCTTTTATTTTTTTTGTTTTAGCCCCAGAGATTTGGACTTCCTTCATAGACTGAAGTCATGTGATAATAATATCTTCTTATCTTAATATTAAGAAAAAAAATACGAGTTGCATTTGTATATGCAATTTTAAAATCACATAATACTCAAGTGACATAATGTTCAAAATATCACAAGTCATGTCCGCCATCTTGAATTCTAAAATGTACCCCATTTCCGAAATCTGCACCCCTGAGAACCCACAAAACGACTCCAATGATGACTTTTTCATAAAAAATAATGTCCGCCATCTTGAATTCCAGAATGGTCACCATTTTCAAAACCTGCACCCCTAAAAACCTAGAAAACAAACACCCATGATGACTTTTTGGTTAAAAGTCATGTCCGCCATCTTGAATTCTAAAATGTACCCCATTTTCGAAATCTGCACTGAATTCCATAATGGTCATCATTTTTTATATCTGCGCTCCCGTAGCGTACTGTAAGAATTAATTTGTGCGGTCGTTCAGTTGCCGACTGCGCCACTATCCCACTTACTAACGCATGCGACGTTGCCACGTTTATGGGTATCCGGTACTCGAACCGAAATCATTGAGGTATCCGTTTTATCGGTCAGCGTAATTGTATGGGTAATTTTTCGGTCAGTACCTTTATTTAAAACGGCACCGTTTACTTTAGTGGTACCGTTTTAAAAAGGTACCTATTTTAATATATATATATTCGGATACCGTTACTGTTGTTGGATACCTTTTCAATTCATACCTTTATTTTAGGTTACCGGTCTTTTGCGGTTTTGCAGTCCCTGGTTTAAACACAGAATTAAGATAGCTGGTTATCAAATTACTTGCGCCGTTACTTTCTGCTAAAAAAATCCGTCATTTTAATTTATTTATAAATAAAACTATTTAAATAAAAAAAACCGACTTCAAAATAAATTAAAAAGCCAAAAATAATCTTTTATGTACCTACCTATATATTTAGTTATAGTAATTCGTATTTTTGTGGAATAAAGAACTTTACTTCAAAAGGTGATTCAAATGTGATCCGTACCGAACATAAAAGATTATTTTCGGCTTTTTAGTGATATAAAAGTATGTTTTAGAGCCCAGAATAAAAGATTGAGGTGGCCCTTTGCACGTATCTCGAGTCTTTGTCTTTGGAAGTAAGAAATGTAAAAGTTTTCATATTCTTTGTACCCCTTTTAAAATTCACCAAACCATTTAAAAACTGTTGCTCAGGATGAAGCAGAGTCCCCTAATGATGATTGCAATAAGACCAATTGTAAAGAAAAGTATTGTAAATTATAAGAATTTCCTAGGTCAAAATGGTTAAGTCCAGTATCTTCCTGGTGAAAAAAGAATACGACAAACAGTCTCACCTTACCTATAAACATATTTAAAGAATTATCTCGCAATTCTTGGCAGTTAATAAGGACTCGTACCTTCCATTATCAGCTCAGCATCATGAAATGATGACAACCAGAGAAAAATAACTGAATAACTTGAGAAAAATATATACAAAACATTGTTAGTGCCTATAATATTTGAGGGTTGTTCTCGATTTCTCTGGTATTCCATCATCAGATCCTGACTTGGTGATGAGGAGACTACCTCAGGAACACGCAATAAAGAATATGACTAACAGTCTTAACGCGCCTACCTCTCTATAAAGGAGTTGTACCTTCCGTCATCAGCTCAGCATAATGAGATGATGACATATGCAAATACTTAAACAACTGAAGAAAATATATGAAAAACATTGTAAGTGCCTATAAAATTTGAGGGTTGCCCTCGATTTCCCTGGGATCCTATCATCAGATCCCCACTTGGTGACAATGGGACCACCTCAGGAGAATATTGTTTCAAATTAAAAAAAAAAAAAAAATCGGACCACAATTGGCGGAGTAGTCGGTGAACATACATAAAAAAAATACAAACATTCGAACATTAAACCTCCTCCTTTTTTTGAAGTCGGTCAAAAATATTCGAAGGATCGTCACACTATAACTTCGAGTTTAAAAGTTTGTTCTGAAGTTAATAGTCACAGTATAACTATTTAAGTGCGTGGAAACTAGAATGAAAAACTGCTTTTCCGACTGGTTGTTAAAGTGGCGTACGATTTCAAATTTAAACGACATGTTGACGGACTCGCCCCGTAGACGGGCTTACCCGCACTGACCTAAAGTTTTATTATGGACATACGGTTTAGAAGTTAGAGAGGGGGGAGGGGGGGACACAATTTAGGCAACTTTCGTATCGATTATTTCCGAAAATATTCACTTATTAATTTTACAACACAATTCCAGAAACCTCGAGTGCTTTCAAAAGAACTGTCGAGACATGTCACACGTTTGACTTTGCTGAAAAAAGACCAAACTACGTAGAACAAGGGTGCCGCTATTTTAACGTCAGCAATGGTACATTTTCGATAGGTTCAATAAAGAACCTATCGAAAATGTACGAAACCTACATGCTATTTTTCAGAGTTGTATTTTTGTTTGGTAATTTTGATGTCTTTTGTACACCTGTAAAAACTATCCTCATATTATAAACATACTTCAATCCGGCGAAGAATTTTCATGAAATAATCAAAGATTTGTAAATCTAGCTTTAGTCAGACATACCAGACTGATGGACTCATCAAGCAACGCAGAGCCGAAACTACTAAATCTGGAAAGTAAATTAGATTAATGGGTTTGTTTTTTAAAGTGAGTGACGAGTGTTTGTGGTGTCAGGTATGGTGGTGGTGTTCGCGCCGGCCGCGATCACCACCGAGGTGAAGTCTGTGGAGATGCACCACGAGGCCCTCCAGGAGGCCATGCCCGGCGACAACGTCGGCTTCAACGTCAAGGTAAATACTCCCATCCAACCAGCGTCATCCCTCTCCACATTCTGCTGAGGAGCACATACCCAGTCCAGAGACTTCCATAACAAAGTTGTTATAATAAACGGTGAAAATATTTATTTAAAGTTTTTACCTTTTTAACCCTTTGAACGCCTAGAGCCCCTAAAGCGGTCGTGTGCTGTCGTGCCTACCACGCCAACGACCACGAAAGTGGTCATGGCAGACGCTGTCAAAGCAATTTTACTGTTGACAAATAAGGCTTAAATTCGTTTCTCACTAGTTGAGATGTTGGCGTTAATTCCACATTTTGATGCGAGAGAGTTATTCAAAAGGTTAAAGCTGAAACAATATAATGTAAATCGTGATACTTCTTAGGTTTATCTTTTGGATACCTACATAAGTACCCTTTTCGACTTAAGTATGAAAAAGAGGGGTACTAAAACTTTGACTTCGAGAGTGTTCTTAGTTATGATTGAAAATGATCAGCTATGACTTGTGACACCAGCACCAAAACCTTGTTTAAATAGTATATATACATAGTGCGTGACGGCGGGTATGTTGTCATTCGAATTAGAATTGGCTGAATCACGACATATGCAATCGAATGTCATTTTGAAAGTTATCTCCAAGCGGTTTGGTAATCGGATTTCGTAATGATGTAGATCAAGGTTGTTCGCCTTGAAATGTTTAATTAGGGTGATGTAATAGAAAGTGAAGGCGGTTTTGCGTTTGTGCATTTCAGAACGTGTCTGTGAAGGAGTTGCGGCGCGGCTACGTGGCCGGCGACTCGAAGAACGCGCCCCCCAAGGGCGCCGCCGACTTCACCGCGCAGGTTGTTCACCCCACTACACTGCCGCCACATACTTATTGTTCCCTCGCCTCATTTATTCTGATTAAAGTTGTTCAGTGCCGTGTGCTAGCACTGCTAGCACTAGCACCCAAGTCCGCTTGAGCACTGCACCCCATTCGAAATGAAGAAAACAAAACGTAAAAATGTCGATAGCACCTAATGTATGATGACGATGATGGCGCAGACACCGTCGGTGCTGGCAGTAAAGTTTCAGGCCGTGCTTCCTCAGGTTCAAATCTAGTGCAGTGTGTAAGTGCACTAAGGTAAAATAAGTTATGCCCTCACGTTTTAAATAATATTAAGTTTTGCGTTTATCCACTAGGTAGGAACGCTAATTTATATCCAATGAACAAAACGCTTATTGGTACAATAATTCATTTCAGGCAAATAAAACATAAAGTGAACAATCGAACACACTGGACAAATAAAAACTTGAACAAATACAACGATCACCGCTGAGCCTGTCTCATTTGAATTTCGCTTGCACAATATTTAATTCTTACAAGTTTAAGCAGTGGTTGCGTGAACAATCTAATTAGACACTAATTAAAGGAGTTTTCGACTACATAATAATATTAAGCGTTAATTACGCGTGCCAAGTTTTGCAACATTCGTCTATTGTTAATTAGTAATGGTTAATTACTCATTTTTTATCAAGATTTTATTTAACTTGCAATATTTGTATGTTCGAATGGGATCTTAGCCGGGTATTTCTCTTTATTAAATTATCGAAACGTCCGTACATTGAATATATTTTCAAATTAATGATTGTAATGTACTATTTGGAGGTCCTGATGCGAAAAATATTTATTTTTTATTTTTTGTTTGTATGTATGTATCGTTGTGGCTTCCTCACGCCAAATCTGCTCAACGGATTTCAATTATTTTTGGTACACTGGTAGCCGGGTATCTCCAGATGGTTATAGCATACTTTTTATCCGATTACGTTGAAGAAAAAAAAGTGGGGTTATGACTATTTGTCCTCCGCGAAGGAAGTTGCGGGCGCCTTCTAGTATAATATAATGAAGGTAATATATTAGCCAGCGACCCTGACGTCAGGGTGGCTGGACAACGCGTTTTTCACTTAGTTTTAAGCATTAATAACTAGTATTTTTTCTTATAAAGAAACCTTTGTTTGACTTACGTTTACATTTTAATAAGATTTGTATATAAGTATTGTAAAGCGAGTCACACACGGAATCCAAGAAATACATGTATAAGTATTATAGCAGTCTCACGTGCAACGCGCTTTACTTACCGATGACAATTTAAGGATTTTTTGATGATGCTTTTGATTTGCAATGGAAATCATATTCTAGTTGTTACTTTGTTTGGTGTTTCGATAAAATGTAAACGTAAGTCAAACCTAAAGGTACAAATTAGGTACTAAATCTTTACAAAATAAATACTAGTTGTAATGCATACAACAAGGTAAAAACAGCATGGTCCAGCCATCCTGACGTCATAATGGCTGGCCATTATGTTTTTAATATTTCTCCCTAATTAGCGAGGTACAAAATATTTTATATCGGGTACAAAATATTTTAGATCGGGTACAAAATAGGTACAAAAACATAGGATAGCTAAAGTTCCAAAACCTGTCTGGATCCAGTCATCCTGCCGCTCACGTTTCTGTGTGCACCTTTTAAAGCCAAATCGTAAATGGTTCATCATATTTAATAATGTAGTTCTTTAACCAAGAAAGTTTGTCTAATTTAGCTTGAAATATTTTTGACAGTCGGTACAATTTTTGTCGATACATATTTGTTAAGATATTGAGGCACATTTGTCGAAATTGTCTAAAATAAATTTTGGCCTTCGTTTTCCTTTTTTAGTTGTGCTCAGTTCACTACAATTTGTTCTGGCGACATTGTCTTCCTTTTTAGGGTTCTGTACCAAAATGGTAAAAAAGGAACCCTTAATTGTGCGACTCTGTCTCTGTCTATCTGTCTGACTATTAAAGCGCCATATCTCAAAAATTACTTATCTTCATTACCTAAGTATTTGAAATTTTGATTATTTATAAACATGGTCAGCCCACATGTATTGCAAAGGTTCAAAAATTCAAAAATATATTTTTATTTTCTTAAAAAAAGACAAATATGAGGGGCAAAAATTAAGTCTAGCTACTAGGTCTAATAGCATATCATATAAAAGGGCTTGATCTGCAGATTATTGAACAATTTTGTTTATTTTTTATTGTGATTAGATTTTGTTTTATTTAGGAAAATGTAAAAAAAACACCATCCTCCCCTTTATCTCCGAAGTTTACCGAACGAAAATTTTGTAACTTTCCGAATTTGTATAGATAAACATAAATATAACACGAACATAATAACCATGTCTCTAACTAGCTATTTTTTCTTACATAGCTAGCTACTTGTATTCGTGACGAAGGCACAATGACACACTTAACCGGTTTTATTATCTTCGTATTAGCTGACCGTTCTTCGTATTTGCGAGGACTGTAGCCATTTTTAATGGTGGGTGCAGGTGATCGTGCTAAACCACCCTGGGCAGATCAGCAACGGCTACACGCCCGTGCTGGACTGCCACACGGCGCACATCGCCTGCAAGTTCGCCGAGATCAAGGAGAAGTGCGATCGTCGAACTGGTATGTACCAACATCGTAACTAATCAATCAGTAATCACATTTACCGTAGCAAGGCGTCTGTCAAACTCAAATCTTGAAATAAAATTACGGTTACCCTACCCTGTAGTATACTTGAAACACTTAGCCTGATTTACCCAGGTGAATCAAATACACTAAAAGTACATTTAATAGACTTTCAGCATTAGAATAAATTTCATAGATATTTCAAGTAAACTTTGTGCACCTGATTAGGCGGTAGGTACATTAAGTTTACTGAAAGATAATTTTGTGCACTGAGGTGTTGGTCCACATGTGCATTTTTATTTTGCCATAGGTACAGTCAGCGTCACATAGTTCGTAGCAGCCAAAGCCGCCAAATATATCGTAACACGCATTTATTCCGATCTATTTCGCGGCCTTGGCTGCTACAAACAATATGATGCTGAACTGTGCCTTCAGTTAATAATTACTAGTTTCTTCGCTCCAAGAAAATAAAACCAAACAGAAACCCTGTCGATATTATTCTTAAAGTTAATGTAAAGTCGCCATCACAAATATCTAAATTATACAGGGTGCTCAAAAATATCTAAACATGCACTCTAACGCCTTGAAAATAGTCATGTTCCGATATCATTTGTTCTCCGCTTGCCTAAAACGTGATATGACTTACTTCAATCTTCAGTAGTATTTCGTTGTTCGTCTATACCTATAGAAAGACTGCTGTTTCTATAACGTGCCTAATTCTCAAAATGTCATTTTTGCGTTTTGTCTAAATCTCTCTTCATATTTAACTAGTGTAATGTCTAATTTTTCAACTGACACGTAAGTCTTAAGGCGATATAGCTTAAACAGTTTTAGTCGTAATACGGATTAGTTCAACAGCAATGTGTGCATAATGATAATTACTTGATAATTAGGAAGTTTGCGTTTTATACAATGTGCGAATTAGACTACGTCGCCACATAGGTATATTACGTTTTAGGCAGGAGGAGAACAAAGGTCCGATATTATAGAGAACCTCGTTCGATGTGTTATGTCTGAACGCGACTGTACAGTCAAGATATGACGAAAATATTTGAAAGTATAAAATTTTTGGGTCTGTTATTTGTATATCGTTTTATTACCGCGATCCATTTCCTAACCGTGACATGTGTTTTTAAATTTTTTCTGGTAAATACGATATTGACTTATAGGTTCAATCATCGAGTGAGAAAAATTAAGACACAAATAATTTACATGCAAACAAACTATATTAGCACACTTCTTTTATTTAAATACGTAATCCATAGCACCTAGTAACTTGAGTTGCTCACATTGATCTGTTTCCGTGAATGAAACAAAACTATTAAAATAACTATAAACAAACAGTACAACAATTAGTGTGTTTCAATATTTTAATCCAACGCAAGATGAAAGTATTTAATACAAGCATAAAAACAAAGCTTATTCTTCCATTTACGGCTGTAAAATAAAATCATTAACTAAATATGAGGATAACCTGTATGCTATAGGATACAAAAAAACACCCGTATTCATCTCAAGTTTCGCTAACGAATAATCTCAAGTCCCACGGAAATGTGTCCATCTGACAGACTCAGTTGGGTGTCGCGTATTAACTGATCATTAATTAAACTGTTGCATTTTCGTGAATTTGGTTTGCGAATGGTATTGGCATCTTTTTTAATGTGTGTGTAAGGTACACCAAAAGTTAACTTAATGCACCCACGCCCGCAGACAAGTGCATCAAGTCAACTTTTAGTATTCTTGATGCACTCACTGGGTGTGTAAAGTACACCAAAAGTTAACTTAATGCACCCACGCCGGCAGACGAGTGCATCAAGTCCACTTTTAGTAATCTTGATGCACTCACTGGGTGTGTAAAGTACACCAAAAGTTAACTAAATGCACCCACGCCCGTGGAAAAGTGCATCAAGTCAACTTTTAGTAAACTTGATGCACTCACTGGGTGCACAAAGTGAATAAAGGATACTATTGTGTAATTGATTCACCCAGGTGAATCAAGCTAAGTGTTTCAAGTATACTACAGGTACACTACATGATCGTCAGCTGCGTGGGTCCGGCATAGAATAGGTCCACCTCATTTCTTCCCGTGGGTGTCGTAAGAGGCGACTAAGGAAAATGCATGGTGGCGGTGGGCAGCAGCGAAGCGCCGTCAATTGCCAACCATACCATCAACTTTCTGCGATCGCCAACCTGCCTGCACAGCGTAATGGTTAGGGCAAAACCCCCTATGATAAGCACACAAAGAAAAAGGCCCCCACTCTCCGGAAGCTCTGAAAAGTTTTCTATTTCCGAGACGGCCATCAACTGTCCCAAGGCGGTGTCGGGTTCATCGTCCAGAATCTCGTCAACATAACAGTTTGTGTCGAGAGTGTATTGGCGAGGGTGGCGTACTTTATACTCTGAATTACCAAACGGTATTCGCTGAAGGTGATACAGCTTTCAGTTGTAACAAACCTAATAAGCCTAGGAGTAACAATTTCAATTTACCTAATCAATGGCCACGGGACCAGTTTAAATACTCCAATACACAAACTCCTGGGAACGATCCCATCTAGTAATTTCCCCGTCAGTGAAATCCAGACTGAAGTAAATCCTGCATCACGGCATCAAATGTAATAAACCTAATGAACCTTAAAGAACCTCACAGAAAAGCTCTCCATTATACTATCCATGGTCACGGGACCAAAGGTAATACCTGATGAGACTTCTAATACCACACTCCACTACCTCGAATACACCTAAAAGAATACACCTATATGAACACGGTCCATCTCTTATTACTACACCAAACTATCCTGTACTGCTTCCTACTTTAATAATGTGCATTTGAATCCGAATTACGCTATTATAATAATATTGGCCAGAAATGTGATCGGAAAACCCGTTGTGATTCGTCTATTTTAGTAGGACTCTACGTTGCATAGTAACCTGAAGTTCTTTTATGGAAGAACCATTATGATCGCTCAGTATATTTTTAATTAAAATAAACCTATCTTTTACTGATGTTAATAAATACTACTCTTATATCCTGACTTATCTTTATCCTCCTTTCCTGTCCTAAAACATACTCTAATTGCATACTTTGTTCGTTAAATTATAATATACCTGACAGTTACAATCATTTATATGATTTTGACATCTAACCACTCTATCCTATTATTATTTATGAAAATTTTGTAATACTAATCGTTTTTTTTTTTATTGATTAGAGAATTCAATCAGTAGAATAGTAAAGAGCTTATTCAATCAATGAGAAAGTCAACAATAAGGATTATGAATCCTAAAAAGATCTGGTTTATAAATTTAGAGTAACACTTTTAAGATTATAAGGAGACGATGGAAAATCTTGATTAGAAAAATTACTTTCATTTATTCAGAACTCAAATTATTGTGGAAATTAGAACATTAACATATGTGGATCATTATGAAATATCAAAAGAGCCAATTAGAAGTAGTCAGCTTGAATACAATTTTGGAGTTTGATACAGATTCAAAATATTAACTGCGCTGGGTCGATACTCATACTTCGTTGAACTTAAGCTCTAGTTATGCTAGGATAACTTCCATGAGTATCCTCTATGCCTATATAGATAGATTTCTGTATCTAATGATTATAAGAAGGAGTTGTAAACTAAATTTTAATATGTGAAAAATGGTTGACTGACTACGTTAATACATGAGATAATATTGAACCGCTAGAATCATCTCCTTATTTCCCCAAAAGTATTATTTTGTTATAGCTAACGGCGGCTACCGGTACAGGTGTTCGTGTACAGAATTGACTTCCTTCATGTCTATTAGGTACAAGAGATTTCCATACTTGTAATCAAATATTGTTTAAAATTCTCTCCTGGATTCGATTTCTATGTTAATTCTAAATTTCACAAGCCATAAAAAAAGCCATATTCCCCGCATACCGAATGAACACCAAGTCAGATTTTTTTACAGGTTTTAAGGCACCTGTTTTCAAGAATTGTTTCTTGAACTCTCCATTTTCTCAATATCTTTGATATTTTGAAAAAAACAAACGTACTCTACGTTAAAATCAACACAAATCGTCTCATTCATATGATTAAGTGTACTCTTTTATTCTTTTATAAACCTAGAAAACTTATTATTTCATATCTGTAAACATACACGCCATTTGTAGACGATGAATAAATGTCATTCCTTCTCATGAACACATGTGCACTGATTACTTGTTATTTTCTTCAGTACGCTTCGACAAGGAATCTCCAAAACCTTTTGTACATTATTTCCTTAAGAATGTCAATCAAACAAGATGTTATCGAGATTCACCAAACTCTGTGTTCGGCGATTAATATCTCGGCCATTCTTAGCAAAACATCAATCTGATCCACAATATCAATCGAATAAATTACTTGTCCTTTCTTAGACAAATAATCACACTATTTTCAAAACAGGATTCCTTCATGGAATCGCACATTATCTCAAAAATGCATCAATTCACAAAAAAGCATGTAATCATGACTTTCTTTGTTGAAAAATGAAAACTCCCAAAATCTACTAATTCTGTGAGTGATGTCTTTGAACAGCGTATTTTGCTACCAAATTTCTTATTTTCCAATCTTATATTATTCGACTACAGATTTATAAGATTCTGTCTATCAGGTACATTTCTAGTTATAAAACTCTAAATATTTTGATAATAATATAAATTTGATCTCCTACTTTTTATTTTGATTTTTATGTGATAAAACTACCAAAGATTTTGATTTGGTATCATTAAATCAAAGAAAAGAGAAATCCTTTTAACAGAGGCTACAGATATCTATAATATTATAATAAAGAACACTTAATGGTTTTGAGTTGAAAGCTATGAATATTTGAATTAGATAAATGGTATTTGATGGATTTATACTTAAATAAAGTATTATGCTTATTAAATGAACATTGGTCGAATACTCGGAGGTTAAATAGTTAAATAAAACCCTAATTCCCAAAATAATGTTCCTATCTCTACCCCAAAACTAGCCTATTCTGCTGTGAGCAACGCTAGAGGAAATTCCTCACATTTACATTTAATCGTGTAAAGTGGTGTATGGGACCCTAATTAAGCTTCTAAATGCGTTCGATGAGTAAGTCGATATTTGTGTCTAATACTCGTATAATTGTCTCCCCCTGACGCGGATGATGAAACTCCAAAGGTGCGTTCAAGTAAGACATTGGCCCTATCCGTGTAGTTTTATGGTTATATATACATAAATTTAACGGGAGATCAAGATTCAAAAAACATAGCTGGTATCCAAGGGTGTGGAAATCCCACATGTCCTTCGTGAGGTCCCCTCTTCCTCCGACCAGATCAATGAATCTTGTAGGCAAATCACTGCACTTATAAATGGCTAGTGTCCAGACTGCCAAATCTGGATAAATTACTGCGAGTCTAAAATGTCCTCGTTTATCACTGTTATAGATAAGGATATTTTATTTGATAACCATGTCCCAAAACATGATTCTGGCTTAAAATTTGCTTTCTAGCTTAAAACACAAAAATCCCCAACAAATATAATTAATTTAATAATTAAACATAAATCCGACAGAAATTCCCCTTATAATTGTTCACTACCAAAGTGCCAGAGACAATGTTACTCGTTCGACGATCAAGTAAAAAGTGATTCCCAACTCCTCAAATATTCCCGATTTATACTAAAGATGCCTCAACGAATTACTCTTCTTTCTCAAATGTCACCTCTGCTTCATATTATACTTTCACACTTGTTCCTCAACTGAACTAGCTCCGCAAGGGAACGCAAGAATAGGTATTTAGGCATTTATAATTTAACGATTTGTTTACTTTTGTAGTTTAGGTAGTATACCTATAAGAATTAGGTATTTTTATTTAGTAACTATAGTTTGATGTTCAAATCTGTTTTATGAGATTAATAAGAGGTGGAAAATTTGATTATATGAAAAAAAAAAGGAATTTCGAGCACATATGATCGCTACACAGTTGACTTGAAGTTCAGTTCAAAGGTTTATTTGCTACAATTATGGTAGGAAGCACGAACGGTTGTCAAATCCTTATTTCGACAAATGCTTGCTTCGTCAATTGCTTATTTCGTTAAATGCTAGTTTTGTCTAATCTTCTGTTCGCCATCCCTTGTATTGTCCAGTCCTTGAATCGTAATAAATTTGTTCTGTCACATACTTGTTTTGTCTAATTCTAGTTACGTCCAATCTTTATTTAGTCGGATCCTTGTTTCGTCAAATCATTGTGTCGTCTAATGCTTAGTGAGTCAAATAATTTTCTCGTCAAAACCATATTTTGTAAATAACGCATTTTAGTCATTCAACGGTACAATCAAATAGTAAAACATTACTACAAAAACAAATAAGTTAAAAGTAAGAAGTAAGTAACGGATATATACAACATACGTATACATTTAAGTATTTAATAATGTATGGAAAATACTAAGCATAATTAACTGTGTTCCCTTGTTTCGCGGACAGAATTTTCGTAGAATTTCGTTTCACAGAAAATGTTTCATATAATGTTTAGTCCTTGTATTTTATTGTTTCAACGACTATTTACTTCAATCAAACATTTTTTACAGAAACACAATTCAATGAATATTATTATCATGCCTATCATTAAAATGTCAAAAATCGAAAACTAGGTTAGGTTAGGTTTGTACTGTGACCATGTACAGCGGAGCGAGCGAAGCGAGCGGAACGGCAAGATCTGTCAAAAACCGAAAACTGTAGACAAGGTTAGGTTTGTATTGTGACCATGCGTCAAAATGGGTCAAAGTTTAGCACTTTAAATACTACTAAAAAAACATCACAATTGTACGCATAATTCATTCATTCGACAGTTGAATCTTAGCCACAACAAACGATATGTTATAATATATACAATGTGGCTGTAGTTTAATAATAAATAAATAGGATAAATAGTATTTAGGACAAACGACAATAGGAACAACTATTTTGGCAAATAAAAAATATGCGGAATAAAGTTTATGCCATAAGTTATTCGGAAAAAAGACGTTATGCGACACAAAAATAGGATCAACAATTTAACCAATTATATACTACCCAAGCAGCACGTTAGTGAATTTTGCAGCTTATCTTATAACGTTATTTTCTAAATGAGTGGTATAACAGTGTTTGATAAAACTTATAGCTTTAAACACAAATCAAAATTGTATATGAGTTCATCCTGTCACTTCTAGTTGCTTAGGAACGTTTTTTGCTTCTACTTTATTACTTATGGTTGGGTAAAGTAGATTTTGCTACTTAAAGTTGCATGCAGGATTTAATTGTCGCTCAATAAGATGCAATATTGCTATATAAGGCCCTAAAGTCACTTATAAGCAACTTTTACAAATAAGTGGGAACATACCCTTATTTGGAACTTTTAATTCCAAATGATTAGTATAATGGAGCAGTATATCACCAATAGTGGCTAAAGAGATAATTTTACGGTCCTTTTGGTACCTAAAAATATTGCAACTTTTAAGGCCTAGAAGTACATTATTGCCACTCCAACGCATAATTAAGTCTCAATAGGAGGTTCTTGAAACCAAAAGCAGTTATTTTCACAAATTTTAAACCACTAAAAAAGTACTAAAATTAGGACATTGTTCCTATTGCCTCTGTCAAAATATTACTCGTCGTGCGTCACTCTACTGATACAAATTTGTTTTGTACATTGGTTTCTGTTGATATAAAGTTCCAGACATTAAACTCATCACAAATTAATACAAAAGAGCAAATAATTAGTATTAGTTGGTATTAGTAATAGCATTCCCTGCTTTGCCACTCGCAAGATCTCACTCACACTCACAAATAAGTGATTTTCAGACGTAATAGTTCCAAATAGAGAACAAATAAGTGAAAATGAACACTGTAAGATCTTTCTTGTTCCGACATGTTAACAAAATGGAGTCTTTGAAAATGAATTATTTTAAACGAATTTTTTTCACACTTATGCATAATTACAGACTTTTAAATATTCCTGATCAAATCAAAGGCGCATCAAAATTTACAAAGAAACCACACTATAGTTTCACGGTAAATAACATTCGCAAGAATTTAGTGCTTATTTCAATGCTTAACGTGAGGTATTAATCATTTACCAAACAGATGTCATCCAAAATTAAAATGGCAGATCACATTAAAAATCCCAACTTGTTGCCGCACCACTCAAAGGAACTTGAGACGTTTTCGTTTATTCATTCGGTCAATGAGTGAATGAATCGTTTATAGCTCGTATCTTTCACTCACTCAGTTCCCGTGACTCCTTAAGATAACTTTTTAAAGACGTCAACATATTAACCGTAGCGTCCCAGTATATTTATGGGAATATTTTTTATTTTATTAAGAACCTAGACTCTTTTACTAAGAATTCAGATATCCACAATTTTATTACTAGAAATAAAAACAAAATCGCCATTAGAAACTTCCGCGTTCGTAAAGTAGCCAAATCATTCGTAGGCCAATGTTTACTTTTTTACAATAAGCTACCAGATGATGCTTTAAAATTACCTTTTCTAGCTCTCAAAAAGTACCAAGAGTCTCTAATGGCAAAGGTATATTATAGGGCAGAGGATTATTTAAAAAAATGCATGGCCCAAAACAGAAACCAAACAATTTACTTTTACCGGGACACGGCTTTTATAAGGTGGCATATCAAACTTATGTAAGTTGTTTTAAGTAAAAAACAATATTTGGTTTGTTATATTCTATATTTTTTTACTTTATAAGTTTTGATATGTTTTCATCGAGAACGACGCATTGAGTTTATACTCAAAACATATTTAGGATAGGCTAAGTACAAATATTGTAATAGATATAAAGAGTTATTTCAAAAACATTACTGACTTTTGACTTTGTTTCGGCTTTCTTCTCAACAGTGGTCTGCTCTTGAGAAACGCCGTAGGTAGAGTCAGACTTGTAAAGGTGCCCTTGCGGCCTACTTACAGATTAAAGATCATTATTTCATGTAGCTACCCATGTAATGGTAATTATTGCTACGAACAGGTAAAACCACGGAGGTGGACCCGAAGTCGATAAAGTCTGGTGATGCGGCCATCGTCACGCTAGTGCCCACCAAGGCGCTGTGTGTGGAGTCATTCCAGGAGTTCCCGCCGCTGGGCCGCTTCGCCGTGCGCGACATGCGCCAGACTGTCGCCGTCGGCGTCATCAAGGTAACAGCTGCGCTCTACAGCATGTTCTTTTATTTTCCATACCTTTTGCCTTGAAACTTGACTGCCGCCTAACCTGGTTTGTTTTTCAGAGCGTGACTTTTAAAGAAGTGACTACCGGAAAAATCACCAAGGCTGCCGAGAAGGCCCAGAAGAAGAAATAACTATGGAGCACATTGATTAGAAACACGCAGCGGGTAACCATCGTCCGCTGCGCAGTGCATTGTCCCGTCGCGCTCGTGCTCCCCCGTTCGGTTCTGGTCCCCCCCGCGTCCCTGGTTCGGCCGCTGGCCGCCGCCGCCCCCTTAGAGTCCCTCTCTCATCGGAGCTTCTTCACTGGTGACATTACGCTAATCCCTCAATTATGCATTTATCATAGCACGATATTCTTAAAGTTTATTCGTTTTAGTTACGCTTACATGTTAAGTTTATATATTTGTGGTTATTTTAGTCATAAGTTACTTACAAAGTTTGTGTTTCCATACCTACAAGCTCGTTACGTTTTATTTTTCCATCGCAAGGAGTTCAGAAGGAAAGGCGATGGTATTGTGATTGAATTTTTAAACCATGTCACAACACAAAAATCTGTAACCTGTATCTTTAAGTGCAAATTTTATTTAAATATGTACACTTTTTCGTTAATATTAAGCACAGTCTCTGCAATAATACAAATATGTAATATAACTATTATAGTAGCCACTCCTTCCTTCTGTCCAATTGCTAGACATCATAAAAGTTAGTGTTTAGAGTTATGTGTTAAAGATTCTAATATTTATTGGATGTAATATGGGTGTTTTATGTATTTAATATCTACCACCGAATATTTTTCTTCGGTTTCTTAGTATTAGAAATGTTATGCGAACAAAAAGGAATAAGTAATTGGAAAATGAAGTCTGTAACTTTTGAACAATGTTAGTTGATTTGTAAGGCGAAAGAAACATAGTTGTCAACATCAGGTGTAGAAAGTGAAGGGTATGTCGATTATAAATCTGCTCCCTGTACCTCTGTACTTAGTTAACTAATGCGTAAATAGCGACCGCACGGGACGTCAAACGTCTTGCTAGCAATTGGGGGACTGTAGATATGAATGTTATGCTCTGTTGTTAGTTATATAGAGAATAATCAAATATATCAGTTAATGGTATTAAGTTTGAACAAACGTGATGTGTAGGGTTTAAATATTCAAAGCAATAAATCCATTAAGTATGTTGTTAGTTTCAAATTCTATAACGGTTTTAGGACTTCTTAGATACAACACAAAAGTCATTTTAAGCTAATGTAACTTTGTAATGTTTTCAATAATTTTGTAAAGACCTTTGATCCCGATAAGCCAATAAAGAAGCTACTGGTATATAACGACTTGTAAATTTATCACTCTTGTCTTGATTGATGAAAATGATGAAGTATTCGCGCCTTAGGAACAGAGATGGTGTCACTTCTTTCTGAAATATTTCAAAAAAATCTACAAGGTAAAGTTAAGGACCGATTTCAATGTTTAATATCTTAAATGAAAGCTTATTATATAAATTACTTATAAACAAATATTTAAAAAAATATACTGTATACTTCTGGCAAAACACGGCATCTTGATTTTTTTTTCTTATTTGATTTGTACTTTTTACTTGATTTCTTAAAAAAAAACTGTATGCAACATGAATGGCTTGATGCATAAACATTACTAAGTAAATAACAAGTATTATACAAAAAACCCGACAGCGATACCTTCCAAACTTAACGAAATATGAAAACTTAAATGTGAGCACAAATTTCTTTAAAAACTATTTAAAAAAATTCTACAAGTTAAACTAATACATCAATTTTTATTTTTAATACCCCAAGTGAAAGCTAATTACATACACTGCGTACAAAAAAATATTAAAAAAATATATACTGAAAACTTTTGGCAAAAAATGCCATCTTAAGTATTTTATTCATACTTAAGTTTTTACTTGATTGCTTAAAAACATTGTATGTTGTATGCAACATGAATGGTTTAATGCATATGTATATATTTTTGAGTAAACGACGTATTATAAAAGACACCCGACACCGATACCTTTCATACTTCACAAAATATTTAAGTTTAATCTTGCACGCTTTTCTGACAAATAATATTCAAAGAAATCTTCGTGCCAACGAATGCTTTGATTTGAATGTATAATGTTAAATGAAAATAAATTAGCTAATTCATATAAAAAAATAATAATAAAAAGTTTTTGCCTGGTGCTGAGTTACGAAAAACTATTATTACTTTAAGTCCATCTTACAAATACATGCGAAAGCTGTAGTTACTTCAGGGTGCGACATCTACAATTTGAGGGCAGATTTTTTACCTTTACGTCCTACTTCAATTCAAACTTCTGCCACCTACATCAGAAGCATGCAACTTACCAAGCGGGCCACATATGGGGAAACGGTCTGAAACCAGAAGTTTCCGTGCTATGTGCATCTTCTTGGGGATGGACTAAGGCAAATGAGAGTTGGACTCCCGAATGGTCGGCAGTTACGGCGATTTGGTCGCAATTAAGCCTCTTGGACCATTGTGGCTGCAAATCTGGCTACGTTACTATGCGCTGTGGGTGTCGTCGGGTCAGCTTATCATGCACTGCCCAGTGTAAATCCTGCAAAGGTGGCTGTACAAATCAAAAGTAAGTTAATATAATATTCAATGCAGGGTTATTTTGTATGCTGACCACTGATTTCTACTGGTAGGTACAAAATTTTAGGTCTAATGGTAATCAAGTAAGCACAAAAATAATTCAATAAAACCATACAGCAACACAATCCATGTATAAAATATCTTTCATTTTGTAGTATTGGAATGGCACAAGTAAATACTTCAAAACAACTTTCCTTTTCAGTTCTACATCTGCTGGTGAACCCGAAGAGGACATTTAAGTTTTAATTAAAATATTTGACAAACATTTATGTACATTGTATTTTATTTCAAATTTAACATGTCTAAGATGTAGTTGTATCAGATAAAAAGCTCAATTTTTAAATTTAATTCGCTAACTACTAACCCACATTTAATATATCTCAGAACCAACTATGCCGGGACCTATACTTAGTTTTTATTTTTTGTCTTCAAATGTAGTCACTTTTAAATAAAAATAATTACTAATACGTAACTCAGCACCAGGAAAAACTTTTTATTCAATTTTTTTAATATGAATTAGGTAATTTATTTTCATTTAACATTATACATTCGTTGGCACTAAGATTTCTTTGAATATAATTTGTCAGAAAAGCGTGCACAATTAAACTTAAATATATGAAAGGTATCGGTGTCGGGTGTTTTTTATAATACGTTGTTTACTCAGAAATATATACATATGCATTAAACCATTCATGTTGAATACGACATACAATGTTTTTAAGCAAACAATGAAAAATTACCAATTAAGTAAGAAAAAAATACTTAAATTGGCGTTTTTTGGCAAAAGTTTTCAGTATAATTTTTATATTAAAAATTAAAATCAGTGTATTAGTTTAGCTTGTAGATTTTTTTTAAATGGTCTAAAGAAATTTGTGCTCACATTTAAACTTTCATATTTCGTGAAGTATGGAAGGTATCGGTGTCGGGTTTTTTTTATAATACTTGTTATTTACCGAGTAATATTTATGCATGAAACCATTCATGTTGCACAGTTTTTTTTTTAAATCAAGTAGAAACTACAAATCAAGTAAGAAAAAGAAACTTAAGATGCCATGTTTTGCTAGAAGTTTACAGTATATTTTTTCAATATTTTTTTATAAGTGCCGTATATAATATGCTTTCATTTGAGATATTAAACATTGAAATCGGTCCATAACTTTAGCCTGTAGAATTTTTTTGAAATATTTTATAAAGAAGTGGCGCCATCTCTGTTCCTAAGAGGTGAAACTTCCGCTGCTGCGGGTCAAATCACTCAGTTTGGTCCGTACTATCACCGTGCAAAGCGGCTTGCTTTCATCATAAAGTGCAGCATCCGGCCAAAAAATGGCGATAACAAGTATGACTACTATGCTAGGTTAAAAACCCAGCCAAGAGGATGTCGGACCATGCTCTGTGTAGGGTTCCGCAGCCGTCCATATAAAAAAACACTGCAGATGTAAAAAATACGATATGAAAAAGTGCATGAGCAAAGGAGCATATCTCCACGGCACTTGTCTTTTAGCTGAGAAGCGCAGTTTTTGGCAATAACTCACTTATCCGATCATGTTAAAAATAATTTTCGTTGTAAGTGCTGAAGCTTTATTTTTGTGATTTTTCCATATTTTAGGACATGCCGTTTGTAAAATAGAGGGCGGAGGGGGGAGGACACAATTGACATTTTATTTTTTCCCATTTCCCTAAATCGATCACCATTTGGAGTAAAACGCTTCCAGATCACAAAAAATTTTATAGATTCTTTTCCAATATGTTTGCCAAAAACGGAATGTGACATCACACAGCTGATCCAATATTGCCACTATGAAAATAGTCTTCTTCCGGTTATCCGTTTGACATCTTTCGACGCATGACACTATTGACAGTTAATTTTACTCGAATGTCGTCTTGTACTTATGTATGTTTCCTGCATTGATCTATTATTATACTGGATACACAGACCTAAACAAAATTGCCAAAAAAAATGGTCCGGTTTGACCTTGCCAGGTGTAATCTAATAGACGCTAATAACGCTTATTTATCATTGGCATCAAGGTAATTACTTCATACTAAAAATAACTTATACTCATAAGCCTTAAGTAAATATAATTGATAACCACAAATTAATAACAATTACATAATTAATACGAGTATTACAGAAATATTGTCTAAATTATATCTATAATAAAAAAAATAGAAAACAAAATACTTTAAATAAAATCTTATTCTAAATGTACTGCCAGAAATTGGGACCCTTTGGCAGAGTGCCCATGACACAGGCAGCATTCCCGCGCTGGATAGCAATTGCTACCCTTTGCGCGAGAAAGCTGCCTGCGCGAGGGTCGCCTGTCGCCTCCCGCAGGCGCTTGCTAAGGGCCTTGTGGAGCCCGTGTGCACCCCGGCCCCATGGGCCGAGTGTCTCGACGCCGAATGCCACAAACTCATACTGGGCGCCAAGACAACTATATTTGGCCGCCTTAGACCTCTCACGGGCATCCGCCGCCGCACCGGCCGTTTTGCTGGTCGCTGGGAGGTAGGACGCCGCCAGTGTATCAGCGCAGGTAGCGTCCCACACTAACGCGCTGCCCATCCGCCACGGGATCAATGACATCCCGTCAGGGCGCTTTCCATCGTCCCGGCTAATCTGGGGTTCCAGAACCGCGGGGACGCTGGCACTGACGAGGGCCCTTCGTAGGATGTCATTGATTGTGGCATGGCGCGAGTGGCGGCCTGCCCCCGAAGAGCACAGAAGACCGTGATGGCCAAGGCGGTCCACGGAGGCCCCACAAGAAGCGCAAAGGGAAAGTGTCAAATTGGCATACGATGATGAAATATTTTTATCAAAACAAAAAAGTAAAAATAAAACAAGGTAAACCTACAAATTAAATATCTTTCTGTACTAAAATAAAACGCATTGTTATTTCAGTTCTTTATTTATTAATTTCCTTGAAATCAATTTAATTTTTTAAAGTAACGGGAGTTTATACTAACTTTTGACATTTGAACGGCATTTATAGACTCATTGTATATGTTTAGAAAGTCATTCACCTACAAATTCTAAAAAAAAGAACAGAAATAAGAAAGAAAGTTATTATTCATGACCGCCTGACTGGCACAGTTAATAATGTTAATATAATTGTATGTACATCAGCGAACGAAATAAAACATAGAAGCACAATTAGCGTCGCAAAATTACCCCATGAAAACTGTCGAAAAAGGCGGGGCGTCTCAACTGGGTCAAACGGGCCGTCATCTGCTTATGGCGCCGCTGTATAACTGTCGTATTATTTCACTTCTCAAAGTGAAAAAATATGCCTTATCGTTCTGTAAAATAGTGTATTAATCATTCTAGAAAACACAAAAAAGATGGAATAACTTTTCACATGTAAAAAATACCGTAAACATTAATTATTCATTTTTTTAGTCGGAAGAGATTTTGTATAGGGATGGTGTTATGCCACCTTACGTCATCAAAATGTAAGTATGTGAATGAAAAGGTATTAAGATACCTATTAGGGTAATTCCGGGGTAGATGACCATAAGTTTAAGATGGCCAATCGAATTTTTTCCAACTTATAGAATGTTAATGTCGCTTGTTTCACGTAAACTTTATTCATTCAGAAGATAATAACACTTGATATAAGTGGAAAATCAAAAGAAAAAATCTCACGAAAAATAACTTTGTTTAAACACGCTACTTGAAAATTTATAATTACATTGCCGATATATAACGTAACTCTATTTGTTTTTTAACTGGTCCAATAATAATGATTATTTTAGAAAGTACTGAGGTTTTCGTACATATTAAATTTAAAATAACTTGATTGAGCTCAGTACTTATTTTTTTTAATTCGTTGATATAATTAACCGGCTACATGGGGAGAGATGGCCATACGCAGTTATTTAGTACTGGAAAGCCATGAACTGGGACCTCACATACTAAAAACAAAGAAATAGATTGTACTTTTTGTTTTACAAATATCATGATAATAAAAAGTTTCCGCATAATCGGTCTTAGAAAAAACTATGGCCATCTACCACGGACTTACCCTAAACATTTGATATATTATTTGTTGAGATACATGTTTTCATGCACAACTATTTTTTATACAGTGTTCGAAAAAGGTGCAATTTGATTTAAATGTTAGCATACATAAGATGCTTATTGCATCTGATCTGGGTCATCCGAACTAGACTTTCGATTTAGAGTAGACTAAAAAAAACTGTATGAGTTCGGGATCTCGGTCATATCCACTTTTCAGTCTATTAATTTAACCGACTCCAAAAAGGCGGAGGGTTTTCAATTCGTCGTAATGATTCTCGATTTTATTTTATGTACGAGTATGTGTCCCCTGATCATTTGAAGACGGCTTTGACCGATTTTAGATTTTTTTTGCTTAAAAAGTGGTATCTTTAAATTACTTAGTCTCATATAATTTTGGTGAAGATTTGATATCAGATCCATGAGGAATCGACAGAACTTCACAAGTATTGAAGTTATCTTTATCGTAATTTTGGTATTTAAAGAAACAAGTCTAGCATTTGCTTTCAAAAATATGCATTGGTGGGGTAAACTGATGAATACGACCACAGAAGGCCACCGAAACTCCTCAATGATAAGTGATTTAAAGGTGGTAATGAGATATCTAGATTAAGATATTATATTAGCGACTTCATAGTCACAAATTTCAATGGTCCTGATGAGAATGGTACCATCGATCTGATTTGATGATGAAGCCGGACGGCAGGCACCTGATCTGCGTAGTAAAATAATGTATGTAAATATTTATTGCTATACCTATAGAGTTATCTCGATGGGCCTATTTAACGTTTATAAGTTTCTTTATAAAATATTTTTTTGTGACGAGCTTCTATTAGGAACTGAAGTTTTCTTTAAACATCCATCAATTGCTCATCGAGTTGATTCTAAAGAGCTGAAACTCGGTAGGATTGTGGTAACTTATTACAGAGTTCCTATGCCCACCTTCCGTCTCCATCATCATATCAGTTCGATATTATAAGCATATTGCATTGTCACAAAATTTACAAAAGTGTGCAAAAATTTACTACAATCAGAAACTGGCAAGTGGTTATGATTTAGCTTCCAAGAATTGATACAAACATACTAACACGGCAGCAATAAAAGTACGCAAGCTCGATTTTGCGTTGTCTTAACGTACCTACTACAAAAGTTATGATTGCCAGTGGCTGATTGTCTGTTTGTATTTAGCAAGCTATAAAATATGTATACTCGTATCGTATGGTCGTCTAGTATTCACAGTATAAATAAGTCTGCTACATCTTAATTGGAGGCTAGTTTGATTTGCATAAGGTTATTCTATGATTATTTAAGAACAAAATAAAACTGACAATTAAATTTAATACGACAATTCTGCCAACAAAATTACTCGTTATTGCATGTGACCATCTAGTAGGTATGCGTTTTCATAGTCGCCGTCATGTTGGTACTATAAAACGTCAGCGCTAGAAGCCTAGAAGCCAATCACAGCCAGTTATTCTGAATTTGGCAAATCACAATTATTTGTTTTGGGTAATAGAAAGTAGACTGATATTTTGGCCGGGTTCCCTCTATGTCGCATACTTTTGTGTGTCCGAAACTGTTTTAGCATAAGAGACTTGGCATATTCAGTTTTCCACGAATGGTAATATGGCAGAAACCTTATTTGGCATAAGTGATTCACACTTACCGAAAATGTATTTCTCCGAAATTGTATTCGCATACTATTGTTTAGGCCGATTATATTTACGAATAATTTGGTTTAGCATAATGGTACTTGGCATATAATCTATTGTCCGAATCTTTCTTGGCATACTTAAATTGCTACAAGAAAAGCGAGTTAAGTTAGGTTAGAACTGCATCCCTCGTAAAGAGGAACTTCTAGCAGAAAAGTACGTTAGTTTAGAATTGCGTCCTTCGCAAAAACGATCTGCTATCAGAAAAGCGGAGCGTCAAAATGGGTCAAAAACCGAAAACTGTAGGTTAGGTTAGGTTTGTATTATGAACACGTTTAGCGGAGCGAGCGGAGCGTCAAAATGGGTCAAAAACCGAAAACTGTAGGTTAGTTTAGGTTTGTAGTATGACCATGAATAGGCAAAATGCTAACATTACCTATTTCAGAAAGAGAAACAGAAAATGAAACATATGAAGATATAAATAACATGGTTTTATTTTTAACGTTAAGTATATTTAACAAAAACATAATCAAAATTATGACCAAATAATTTTCGGTCTGATAAAAATATGCCTATTAATTTTATGCGTAGACATGATTCGGACAAACAAAAATATGCGCAAACAAATTGACAAATTAATATCTGCGTTATCAAACTATGCGAATCTTGATTATGCCAAAACAGTTTATGATAACTGTCAATTATGCCTATATTGATTATGCCATGCAAAATTATGACTAAAAAAATTATGCCAAAACAGGGGGAACTATTTTGGCCACCTCTTATTGGTCACACAACGCGCATGCGGATTTAGAATATTTACCCCGTTTTGTACGGCAATTTTGTACGAAGCTCGCGTTCTATGTTTTTTTCGTTCACTGATGTACATAATTATGTATACGTATCTTAAGTAATAAGATTTTAGACTAAATTGTGACGTTTGAACGAAATTTATAGTTTCTTTTTTTATATTTCGATCATCATTGACCTCAGACATCCACGTAAAAGATAAAAAAAAAGTTCACTTTAATGACCAGGCTATGCAGGATTATAAATGCAAAATATATACTAGATCAACAACTAGTCATTAACTTACGTTCAGAACTGGTTCCGCAGTTCTCATTAATCTTATGAAACTCTATTTTGTCTCATAAATATCTGAAACAGGGAAATCGACCGAGCACACGACAGACGGAAGATGTGGTTTGAAATTTATATCACATCTGGCTCGTGATATTGAGGTGCCTTTTGGCCCGTCGCTGAGGATTTCGTGGAAACCATTTTGAAAAATATATTTTTATTAAAATAAAAAAAGTTATTATAAACACTGACTAGATTTTTGTTCCGTGATAATGGACAATTTTTAGGAACAAAGCAATATACAAATCAAAAATATAACCCTCCAATTTTATAGATATCTGTCGGTTTCGGTATTTTAAAAAACAAGTCAAGCATTTGCAATAAAAAAAAGTATAAATTGGTGTAGTGGAACTCATGGAGAAGACCACAGAAGACCACCGGCACCCCTCAATGTGATCTACGGTACGGGTGACGACAAGATACTTATCTCAATTAAGTTAGCCAAGGGACTTCATAGTCACGATTTCAAATGCTCCTGATGAGAATGGTACTGAAGGTGAAGTCGGAACGTAGGCAACGGATCTCCGTTATAAAATAATGTACCCTAGCCGTGTTTGCGCTTCTCGAAATGGTCACGAGAGGAAATTTTACGGAACGATTCACTAACGAGAGAGAAATTGATAAATACATTTAAAAAAAAAACATAAAAACAGGACCCCAGGAAGTAAAAAATAAATTTAGTTTCAATTAACTTTTTTTTTTACTAAATTTAGACAACATAGGTATACAATTAATGTTATTTTGGAGTCGATGCAACCCGTGTAACAATTTTTAACTTACTACAATCATCAATTTTGAAAATTTTGCAATTTCTTTGGGTGGCGACGATTCCAAGATAACATATAGTATTGTATAGATTGAGTTGAAAAAAAGTTAACTTAAACTAAATTCAAGGAACTAAATTACTTTTTTTTTACTTTTTGTATTTTTTAGTCAGTTTTTAAGTTTTAATTTAAAAAAATATTTATGCATCATATATTTATAAATTATGTGTGCATTAAAAATATACGTGACATCCATGCAATATATTGTATTAAAGATGTTGTAATATAACATTATTCGATAATAAAAAAAACGGGCAACAATGACTGCTTTTACTGATCGATTGCTAACTCCCTGTTTTATTACAGATTTGAGTAGTTCACATTACAAATATTAAACGAAAATAATAGAGATCAATACAATGTTATCGGTAAACTTCCGGGAATCCCCAGGGAAGACTCTGTGTGCCTATACTTATGGAGTTCAGTGTTTTGATGCACTTTAACCCAGATTTATTATGTTGTTTTACTTGGTTCTATTAAGTGAATTCAGTAGTATCGTATATTGTAATCGAATCTTGTTTCATCAGTCTATTTTAACATTTTTCTCCTCCTTTCCTGACTAGAAATTAGCAGGAAACATGGAAATTCTATAATAATGCAATAATATAGTGCCTTAGGCAACACAATATTTTTTTACAGACTTTAAATACATCCTAGATCAATTACGTAATTACTGTTATTTCTGTGTATCTGAGGTGTGCAATAAAGAGTATTTGTATTTGTAATAACGTAATTACGTAATTTAACTAACCAAGTCCGGTACTGGTTACGTAATTGAGATATCCGTAATTTTGGCAGCCCTACACGGGACCGACGAACACCTGCTCTCTCTAATGACGACTGGCATTCCGTTGCACAATATCTTTAACAACGACTTCACTTCTCAACTTCGATTTGACTCATATATTGCTTTGGTTCCTTTAATTTTCTACGACTCGGCTATTAATACCGGACATGCAAAACGCGGATGGATTTGCACAAGCTGATTACACTTATAGTTTGCCTCGAGTGGAGACTATGATGATGGAGTTTATGGACAGCTCTGATAAGTAGAATTTGGCCGGCATCAGACGTGCCAGAACTTCACGGTCTTTGCGGACATCTTATGTTGAAATGCTATGGACTATGTAGAAATAAAGCGTCAAAATGATATTTTTTGCTAAATGCCGCAAATTTTTTTGTTTTTTAGTTTCGGTTACATATACTGCATATTTCATTAATATACACACACTATATGTATAATAACACCCAAGGCCAAAAGTATGGAAACAAGCTTATATGACGATAAAAACTTGTGATTTTTATTTAACAAAAAATATTATTTAAAATTTAAAACACAAATATTATTAACATTTTACTTAAATTCCTATTAACTGTGAGCGGTCCTTTGAAGATCTAAAAGAATTCAAGTTTGTTTTGTATTTATTCTCGCGTTGGCAAAATTACTTTTTCCTATAGAATTTTATAATACTCATTGATAATTACAAAACATAATAATTATAAATAAATGGAAACTTTAAATATTTTCTTCTGTTTCCGCTATTATGACTTATTTAAATAAAACAATGTAACGGATTATATCGCGTATATTTTTGCATTTGAGTTCCCGACGTTTCGGAAGCTTTTCAGTTTTTCATGGTCACGGATTGACTGAGAAATAAGCTGGACTGCAAGTGTGGTCTTTCATACATTGGTCAAACGAAACGCAGTGTATCGACCCGGGTGAAGGAGCACATAGCAGATGTCAAGCACCGTCAGGATATTATCTGTTAAGGTAAACGCAGCTATCAGCGACCCATCTGCAGGTATTCCCGACCTATAAATTGAAAGTAATTTTTTACGCTTCCAGTACTATTCCAGCTAAAGATAGGTGAAGCCACGCACACGTTGGTTTCTAGACCATCATTTACTTTTACGTTAGTGTGTGTGCCAGAGCAAAAAAGAGACAAAATGCCAGTTTCTGCGAAGACAGCGTGGGCGCAGGTCATGTAGTAGTCGTACTAGGCCTTAATCCATCAGGTAAGCACGTGACTTTTCTACTTAAGAGAATTACACAAATAAATAAATAAATATTACGGGACAATTTTACACAAATCGAACTAGCCCCATGGTAAGCTCAATAAGGCTTGTGTTATGGGTACTAGCCGACGATATATATAATAGATATATTACTTATATACATAGAAAACATCCAAGACTCAGGAACAAATATTTACTATGCATATAAGTAAATCATATCTATTAAATATATCGTCGTCTAGTACCCATAACACAAGCCTTATTGAGCTTACCATGGGACTAGTTCGATTTGTGTAAAATTGTCTTGTAATATTTATTTATTATTTATTTATTTATTTGGTAAAGTAGGTATTCCACGAGTAACAATATAAATAATTCTAATGCCCCCACCAAATAAAATGATGTCATTTCCAAATAATGCGTTTTTAGCAACAGTTTAATACAAACACGAATTTCATTCCTATTTTACTTATTGAAGCACTTTTTAGAGATGCGAAAAATGATGTCATCTTGGGAATGACCCCCCACCCCTCCTTCATGCTACCATCATCCGCTGTCCAGACCTCCCCTCCAATTTGAAATGACGTAATTTATGAATAGCCCCCAAGTTTATTGAACAGTCAACAACGAAAGTGGCATCTGTAAAGACGTTACTTTCCTGTCAATGTTTTGATCAATTTAAGCTATGAGCGACTTCTGTGGCTGACTACGTTATACGCCAACTGCTAAATCCATACTAATATTATAAATGCGAAAGTGTGTCTGTCTGTCTGTCTGTCTGTCTGTCTGTCTGTCTGTTACCTGAAATTTGGTATGGAGATAGTTTGAGTCCCGGGGAAGGACATAGGCTACTTTTTATCCTGGAAAATACCCCTATCCGCGATAAACGAATTTAAGGTGGACGAAGTCGCAGGCAGAAGCTAGTAATAAATAAATATTAGGGACAATCTTACACAAATCGACCTAGTCCCAAACGAAGCAAAGCTTGTACTATGGGTACTAGGCGACGATATACATAATATATAGATAAATTATAATACTTAAATACGTACAAAACATCCAAGACCAAGGAACAAACATTCGTGCTCATCACACAAACACTTGCCCTGGCACCGCCAGCTTCGTAGGCCGTTGTGCAACCCGCTGAGCCAAACGTCAGGGGATACATTTTATTTTGTGTCGTAAAAGGCAGGGGATACATTTTACTTTGTGTCGTACAACAAATCGAGTGACTACGCGTCACACAAGACGGCAGCAAGAAGCAGTCGCGTCGAGCCAAAGTCAAACGTGCGCCTCTTCGTCCGCCGCTATCAACGCTCTGTCGCACGTTCATTCCCATCCCGTGACCCAGTGTATCCCTGGCTTTATTAGGGAAAAAAACAAGTCAACTCAACCTCCTACACTTCACGTACTTGTACCTAACCCTTAATTTGGCAGACACGAGAATGTCGGAGAAATGTATGTAGTGTTACTTATATTGATTTTAAGCGGTCACACGAGCCCTAGAAAATTGTAAAAAAAAATATAGATTTAGTACATACCTAGAAATAGGTAGTTCCCTACAAGGAACTTTGCCGTATGTATAGAATGTCTTTCAGAATATATTGTGTTCTCCACGAGGAACATTGCCACATATGTCCAAAAAACTTAAAGTTAAACATTAATCACTTTTTAAATATTAAAAGGTAGCCTAAAACAATGTTTTGCATGAGTTTAGTTGGCAGTTGCGAGGTTGGTAACCGACTACAAAACATAGCCGACATATACATACAACGGTCTAGGTCTTTGATATATATAAAGTGACCGTCATTGTCAAAGCCGTATTGGGGCAATCTACGCCCACTTTTCGTTTTGAGACTTTGGGTTTGGGTTTGATTTTCTACACGAGGTCGGAATCAGTGTAGAACCTTATAAAAGTAACACATTTGTTATAATTCTAGCGCACAACCGCTTAATTAGTCTTGTTTCATACCACTTGTACCACTTTAGAGTTACTGCTTCTAGGTTTCTTTTTCAAAATCATTTCATCCAGGTCTTTGTCTTGGGCTCTCCTTAACCGATGGCTACGCATGGTGCCCAGAGAAAATATCCCATAATTTTCTCGCAACAGGTAGACCAGTGCCGGTAATGAAAAGAAATTATCGCAGCACACAGTGGCCGATTTCTGTTGTATGGTTTGACAAAGTGCCAAAACAATTCACGCACCAAAACCCAAAGATGCTTTTTCACTGCTGAATGTATGATACATGAATGTATATTTTACAGCATACAGTGTTAAATCGTAATACTCGTATCATCCTACTTAAGCCTACACGAACATAATTTTAAATTCCCAACCCGTGGGTTTGTCTATCATGCACTGACTTCTTTTACCGGCTTTGGTTTCCTTATACTTTTTCGACGCTCGTGCTGAAGGTTGTTGCGTTGATGGGATAGGAAAGGATGGTATACATTATATTGATGGTGTGCTAGTATAATTACTGTCTTGAAAAACTTCTGTCAAGGTAGGGGTTAGGGATACATGCATGTCAATATTTTGAGGCAGGTCTTGAACATAATCTTAGTATCGGGATAAAATCGTTCTAATGATTATGATATGGAAGGTGCTGGCAATGAGTCGTTAGACCTTGCAGAGGATGGATTGTTGGAATTTTTATGCAATACCTCATGCTCAATATCTAAAGCATCGCTTGCTTCAGATTCCGCCCGTTCTTTAAGAACAAGCGCTAAAAATTTGTCAGCCCGACCCGACACCGCTCGGTGTCACAATGCGAAATAAAAATTAAGCATTAGAGACACTCACACACATAAAGCAAAAATATATAACTGCAAAACCGAAAAAAAAAACGATTCCAAACAAAACGCAGTAACCTAGGCAAAGTTCACTGCACGGAACAACCAAAATTATGTATAGATTAAAGGAAGTATGGTGTTGTTCCGTGTGCAGAAAACCAAGTTTGGCGCGAGTTTACAGTCATAAATATAAAGAAGCCTTAACGTTATGTAATCATGACATCTTTATATTTTTATGTAAATAATTACAGTACCAAACATAGATTTTTTTAGTAAAAAATAAAATAAATGAATAAATACTTACGAGAAATCATTCGTCGACCAACCCGGGGCCATCTTAGATCGCTACTAGCGCTATAGTGTCGCCATTGCGCATGATATATATTTTATCAAAGAAAACGTAAAATGATTTACTAAAAAATATTTCGAAACCGCAAAAAAAGTATGACTTATAGCTTGCAGATTTTTTTAAATAAGCTGTTCCGCACACGGAACAGAATCAAATTAAGGGCTAAACTAGGTTTAGCATCAGAAAATGTACCTAAACTAGGTTTTGGTACAAGTCCTATATAGATTGAATGAAAACAAGACTGTCGCAATAGATAAGATGCAATATTTTTATATTTTTCTACTATTTGAAAGAATACATTGTGGAATAAGCCAAACGTTTAAAAAATATGAAAATACGACAATGTAATGAAACAATCGGTTATAAGCTTAGTTTAAATTTTCGCGCTAAAATCGAACCTACCGTTCTGATGACGTCACACACATCTGTCTGACATTTGACATAGTTGTCACTGTCTTTTATAGTTTTGCATCAATAAAAGGTACTGCAGGTAAACTGTTTAAAATGGACGATCCGTCAACGGTGCTCGTCAAGTGTAGAGTTCCACTCTTCTACTTGATGGAGATAATCCTAATAGTTCCACTGCCATTAACGGTGTGAAAATGAAAAGGCGTGTTGATGAATGCGTCCATCTACTTGAACAAAGTTTCAAATAGTATTGTATTTTTTAATCGACCTTCTGATCCAAAATTTCAAGCTTGACGCATAAGGCTACATGTTCCTTATGCGTCAAGCTTGAAATTTTGGATCATTACTTTAATATCACATAACATTCTTATTTACTAACTTATTTAGTTGCTTGCTTTGGTGAATCGTCGCTTCCAGTTTTATTTAAAACTAGAAGGTACCCGAAACTTGTCACCGGGTGACAAAAATCATAACCCTCTTTTTTCTTCAGCGTAGTCGGGTATAAAGTATCCTATAACCATCTGGAGATACCCAGCTACCCACTACGACACATACAACACACAAAAGTCCAAAAAAAAAACGATTTTGTGACCTCCGTAGGTAACTCCGTAGTAAAAGGCCGTTACAATATTGTTTTTGAAAATATCTTTAACATCTTACAACTTTGTAATACTATAGATAATAATTATTTCTCCTAGCAAAATTATGTTTACCTTGTCGACTATAATATAAGTTGTCATTGACGTCACTAAAACTCTGATTTTTAATTCAAGAGCAAAATCTGACAGTTCTCATCTTGATTATTTAAACAAACAACATGGACCTATAAAATAAGCGGACGGAGTCTTTAGAACATTTAACTGAAGCCAGAGGGGCTACTCTGAAATTCGATATTCGAAGTTCGTATCGCGCCATCCCTCTCGCTCTCGTGTTAAACTGCATTTGTGTGAGCGAGATGGTGCGATACGAACTTCGAATATCGAATTTCAGAGTAGCCCTCCAGCTAATGGCGGACCGCGTCAATGTGTGCATTTTAAGAGAGTTGCTATATGTACAACAAAATTTCCCCAATCACGAAATAGGTTTCAAATAATAATTTTCCCGTAATAAATAAGGTTAGAACACAACACATGTAAGATTCAGATGTGGATAATATCAAAATAAACGGATTAAAACCGAAAATGTAATAGTTATTATAGAACCTGGAGTTTTTTATTAGGTAAACTTACCTTTTTTGTTAAAGAATTAGTAACCATGCTAATCATTCGACCTTCGGTGGAGTATAAATTTGTAGCCTCAAAATGCATAGTACAGATTACGCTCGTTTTGGATGGTGTTCAATTATTTTATTCCTATATTCTCTTATAATTTTTATGTCGTAAATTATTTCTTTGAGATTCGTCCACTCTAGGAAAACTTAAATAATATTTTCGATGACTTTAAGACGTAATTCCACGATAATTAAACAAATTTATATACTGAAATAACAATTCTCACGTTTTATAAACTTATTTTTCATTAAAAATAATTAATTGAACGCAATACCAATCTCTCTAACTTTTAGGGTAATTACCCCATTTTTAATTGAGCACACTTGTTTCGTTATATGAAGCTTATCGTATGTCAATTAACAATATTAAATTTGAAAATAATATTGATTTACGAGTTTGTAACCTATAAAAAGTAACGCTCTGACTTCTTTTCCTAACTCCACTGTGGTTCCAACAACGTTGGACAGCGCAAGACGCCATTTTTCAATTATATTGTGTCATTCTGAGAGATCTGAGGGGCTACTTCGAAATCCGAAAACGAAGTTCGTTTGGTGCCATCCCGCTCACTCAAATAAAGCGTAACATGAGAGCGAGAGGGACAACACGTTACGAACTTCGATTTTTTAGTTTCGGAGTAACCCCTCTGTGTGCCTACCATGAGCTGAGTTTACGATCGGCGCTAGCGAATATCTCGTGATGAGAGTCAGTACACCTCTCTCGCACGCGCTAATAGTGCGAAAGAGATAGACCGTCATCGAGCGCTCGATACTCGCTCGTGCCGAACTCATGGTAGGCGTACTGTATTCGACGGAGTCTCGTTTAGTTATGGCGGCCGACTGACTTACTATGGTTTGAATGTGCGGGTGTCTCTCGTAAGGACAAGCGATTTGACAGATACTGACTTACTATGGTTGTTTCACTTTCATGTTCTAAAGACTCCGTCCGCTTATTTTATAGGTACATGACAAATAAACATTATTTCATATAAACATGAATGAGAAATCATGCAACCAGTAATATTAGGGCAACCCATTTGACCTCCTTATGAGATGAGTTTTGAAATATCCCTTCTTATTCTTTGCCTGCGTCATATCCATATAGGTACTTTGACCCCAAACATCAAACGTAAACATTTCAATTTTCTAAGTTCAGTAGTTTCGGTTCCGCGTTGATATTATAAATTATAATAGTGGGCACAGCGAAAACAGTCACTTTTCTCGCTGTGGCCGCTACTTAGGAACATTTTTTTTATTTGAGGCGTGCTTTTAAGCTTCCGATTAATGCAAGTTGCAAATCCCCAAACCAATAAACAAGGCCAAAATAAATAAATAAAAAAGCATTTAATTGTGATTAATTTGACATCTAGAATTCGTAGAACAACCAGATGGCTTGAAACATGGCTTGTATTTAGGGCTTTCAATGTTAAAAAGAAATTTTGGATTTACGTGTAAAACTTTCGAGTTATTTTTTTTTTACGTTTTTGTGAATTCCGGGTCTTTAATATTCAGATGGGGTTTAATAAAAAACTATACAAGATGGACCCACGGGAGCTTAGGTCATGCATTTGTTATATAATATTCTATAATAAATCACAATAAAATAAACGTGTCCGAATTTTGGCAAAAAAAAACACTGTGCAACGTGGTATGTTTTTAGATGTGGTTAATTTACTTTGTTTCTACAAATTGTCCATTATCAAGGAACAAAGATCTAAGCAGTCAGTGTTGGTCATTTTATGTTGAATATAAATATATTTTTAGATTTAAGGTTTCCACGAAATCCTCAGCGACGGGCAAAACGGACCGCAGTATTATCATGAGCCAGATGTGATATAAATTTCAAACCACACTTACGTCTGTCGTGTGCTCGGTTGATGTCCCTGCTTCAGACATTTATGAGACAAAAAAGAGTTTAAATATTAATTAGAACTGCGAAACCAGTTCTGAACGTAAGTTAACCACTAGTTGTTGATAGTATGTATTTTGCATTTATAATCCTGCATAGCCTAGTCATTAAAGTGAACTTTATTCATTATATTATACGCAGATGTCGGAGGTCAATAATAGGTCAATAATGATCGAAATATTAAATAAGAAACTATAAATTTCGTTCAAAAATCACAAGTTAAGTATAAAATCTTATACTGAAAGATACATATCCATACATACACTTATATTAACATTATTAACTGCGCCAGTCAGGCGGTCATGAATAATATCTTTCTTTCTATTTTTTGTTATTTTTTAAAATTAGGATGTGTATAAATAAATGCTCGAAAGGTCACAAGTTAGTATAAACTCCCTTTACTTTAATAAATTTAATTTATTTCAAGGAAATTAATAGATAAAGAACTGACATAACAATGCGTTTTATTTTAGTACTTACAGAAATATATTTAATTTATAGACTTACCTTGTTTTTTTTTTTACTATTTTGTTTAGGTAAAAATATTTCTTCAAAATATTTATTGTAAATAATCTTGACTCCATTCACTCAATGTTCCAGTTTAACGTATGACGTTAGTTACATTAGGTATTATCTATTCTGTGATTACGCTAGTAGCCCATAGACACCAATTTTCTTGAAGTAATTACGTTGGTGCCGATGATAAATAAGCGTTATTAGCGTCTATTTGATTACAGCTGGCAATGGCAAATCGGACCATTTTTTTGGAAATTTTGTTTAGGTCTGTGTATCGAGTATAATAAATATAATAATAGATCAGAGGGGTTACTCCGAGACTCGAAATTCGAAGTTCATAACGCGCCGTCCCTCTCGCTCTTATGTTAAGCTGTATTTGAGTGGGCGGGATGGCGCCATACGAACTTCGTTTTTCGGATTTCGGGTGTGTTTAAATACGTGTCGTTTCACGTTACTGTAATTTGACAATAATCTGTAAAAATCAAAATTAACTATAATAGAAACGTTACAGTGGTCTTACTTTTATATATCTTTTTCATTTAAATCCCAAAATGTTCATGAATAGGTATAATAATTGCATCTACTCTATTGTAAATAAGAAACCATGATGGGTCATTGTACCATTTCGTGCAAATCGGGCGAATTTGGGAGAATTTGTTTCTTTTTCCTATTTCTTACCAATGGTATAGAAAAAAAATCAAATAAAAATCGGACGATTTGCACAAAATGGTAATGAACTTAAAAGAATGGTAATGGATTTCAATATAAAATAGTTCCATTTATGATTGAAATTCATTACCATTATTTTAAGTTCATTACCATTCTTCTTATAGTAAATGGTAAATTATGGTAATGACGAGGATGATAATGAACTTTCTTTACCTTTTATTTATTTACTCCTTATAAACAAATGCAATCCTTATATTATTCATTCAGTAATGTTTCCAACTTAATGCAGATTATTTAACTTTTGACAATACAATAAAACGCTTAAGCATTCCTTTCAAAACAACATTAATGGCAATGAAAAAAAACGTACCAAATCCAAAACTTCGACACGAATATTTTTTTTACAAAAATTGGCACACGTTTACCCTGTTCACTGTCTCACGATTGACTGAGGCGGGGATCGCGGTTTGGGAGGAACGATGATTAGAAAACATTTCGCACGTCTGCTGCCTGATTTTGTTGTTGCAAATTGAATTTATGGTAATGATGTTTTTTTTTGTACAAAACATTTTGCTACAGTGAAAGTAAATAATAATTATTTATGAGTGTTTAAACCTTCATGGGTGTATTCCCTAATACATACTTCATCTATATGAGATGATAATTCTAACTTAGTGCATGTAATGCACTAAGTTAAAATTATCATAAATAAATTTATATTTATATATATATATTATTATAAATAAATTTATATTTTGAACGGTGATGGTAATACATTTTTGGCATGTTATTCTTTTTTTTCATATACTTATATTAAAATAATATAATAAATTTTAGATGTAAAGTATACCTTTGTACATAACATATCATATAAAAAATATTTGATTCTAATTTGGCACTTAATACATGCTTTTTTTTCTATGGACATGTGATTTGCACGAAATGGTAGAATTACCCTGATAATGCCAAAAACACCACAACGATGTAAGAAAATCATTTCAGACTATTCAATATTTATACCGGAAATAGAACGAAAGTTTGAGTAGCACTTCGATAAAAATGTTTTGATATTGATTGTTGACATGACCGGTAGCTATAGTCTGGCTATAATATCTTTACCCCACTAATTTTATTTGTTTTATCTGTGCTTTGGTATATGGAAACACTGAATATAGGGCACTAAATAGTCTTATGAATAATAAATAAATCAGTAACACCACATAATATATTCTCAGTGCACTTAAGAGGCTGCTTAAAAGCTAAATGGCTTTACTTGAACATTATTTTAACAAAAACCATATTGGTGTTATTCAAAAGTACTAAGATTAGTAAATCTTACCAGCCAAAGACTTTTTTTTATTTTTTATGTAATGAGTGGCAAAAGGGCAGACGAGCCACCTGATGGAAAGAAGTCATCGTCGCCCATGGATATGTGCAACACCGGAGGAATTGCCCATATTTTGCCAACCTTTGAGAGCCCTGTTAACTCGCTTCTTGAAGAATCCCATGTTATAGCGCTCTGGAAATACCTCAGGGGGAAGGTTATTCCACAACTTGCAAGTGCGTGGTAAAAATGAGCGTGATGCCCGTTTATTTTTTGGATGCCAAGCATCCAGATAGTGGGGATGTACTTTGTTTCTGAGGCGGGAGGTGCGATGATAGAAACGTGACGGTGGCACCAACTCAAAAAGTTCTTCAGAACATTCCCCATTGTACAAACGGTAGAACAACCACAGAGAGCCAACATCTCTCCGGAAGCTAAGTGGTTCTAGGCCGTCTATCAGTTCGAGATCATCGACAATACGAACTGCCCTACGTTGGATGGAGTCCAAGGGGAGAAGTTGATATTTGGGCGCTCCGGCCCAGAGATGAGAGCAGTACTCCATATGGGGTCGAACCTGAGCTTTGTAGAGTAAAAACCGGTGACTCGGTGTAAAGTACTGTCTCGCTCTGTTGAGCACCCCGCACTTTTTAGAAGCCAGTTTGGCTTTGTTCTCCAGGTGGTTTCGAAATTGGACTTCATTCGTAATGTCGACACCGAGTATCCCGATACTTTTGGAGATGGTAAGAGGAATGCTCTGAAACTTTGGCGCTAAAACGAAGGGTTTTTTCTTTGCGGAGAACGCGCAGACTTGTGTCTTGCTGGGGTTAAACTGGACGAGGTTGCGTTTGCCCCAATTTGAGACTTCACCCTAGCGGAAGTCTCAAATTGGGGCAAACGCAACCTCGTCCAGTTCTCAATTTTAGACACAAGTTTCACTCTGCAATCTTCCAGCTGCTCGGGGGACATGTTAACACGACCTGTGTAGTGACTATGACACATGCTGTCATCCGCATAGCAGTGAATATCACAGGTCTGTAATATGTCATTGATATGCAGGATGAACAGGGTGGGTGACAAGATACATCCTTGGGGAACGCCAGCATTAACGGATAAGGAGTCCGAGCATACCCCATCGACAACGACTTGTATGCTCCGCCCGGAAAAAAAGCTAGCGATCCACGTGCATAACCCCTTAGGTAGCCCGTATGATGGGAGCTTCGACAGAAGAGCTTTATGCCAGACCCGATCAAAGGCCTTTGAGATGTCCAAACCAACTGCTAGTACCTCCCCCATGTTCTCGATGGCAGCAGCCCAGTGATGAGTGAGACACGCAAGAAGATCCCCAGCGCCGCGACCGTGACGAAAGCCATACTGTCGGTCGCTAATAAGCTGGTGCTCTTCAAGGTAATCTAAGCGCTGGTTATTTACCACGCGCTGCATCACTTTGGAGAGCAAGGATGTGATCGCAATAGGCCGATAGTTGGACGGGTCTGTGCGGTCACCCTTTTTCGGGACAGGGTGAACATTGGCTACTTTCCACGAAGTCGGGACTTTCCCCGAGTAGTAGGAGAGAGAGAATATGCGCGTTAGAACCGGAGTCAACTCAGGAGCGCACGTCTTAAGCACAATGGCCGGAATGCCGTCTGGCCCACTGGACTTGTTGAAATCGAGGGCAAATAAAGCATGCCTTACCACGCTTTGCGTGATTCGAACTTCTGGCATGACGTGCCCACAACACGGTATAGTAGGTGGTGTGCTACCCCCGTCGTCAAGAGATAAATCCGACGCAAATGTAGAGCATAGCAGATCTGCTTTCTCCTTTGCGGAATGGGTCAGTGTGTCATCAGGTTTGTGCAAAGTGGGCAAAGAGGCTCGACAGAAATTCCCTTGAACCGCTTTGGCGAGAGACCAAAAGGCACGAGTCCCAGAAGGGAAACCAATGAGTCTCTCGCCAATCTTGCGGGTATGTGCAAACTTTGCTGCGGCAATCGTTTTTTTGCAGTACCTGGAGGCAGCGTTAAAACGCTTCTTCAATTCAGAGATGTTTGGATCGTTGACACGCTGCGCAGCAGCCCAGGACCGGTACGCTTCACACTTAACGTTACGAGCTTCCGTGCAAGACCTGTCGAACCAGGGCTGAGAACGACCACCGACACGAACCACCGAGCTTGGAATAAAACATTCCATACCCGACAGTATCGTATCAGTTACGGATGTCGCACAGTCGTCAAGATCGTCCGAAGAGAAGCAGAGCTGCTTCCATGGGTAGGAAGCGTAAAACTCACGCAATCCATCCCAGTCTGCTGACCCATAATGCCATACACGGCGTTTCCCAGGTGGTCTAGAATAATTCGTTGAACTCAAATTGGATACCGAACGGACGAGGCAATGGTCTGATGTTCCCAGGGGAGCAAGACGCGATTCCTGATACCGATCTGGGTGCGTGGTCAACAGTAGGTCCAGCAGAGCAGGAGTATGACCTTCTATGTCTGGTATTCTGGTGGGACCTTCCACTAATTGCTTGAGGTCATACGTCGCAGCGAAGCTATGAGCAGCTCTCCCAGCATAGTCGGTGCGCATGGATCCAAGCCAGTCAGTGTGCTGGGCGTTAAAATTTCCAAGGATCACCAACTCCGCTGAGGGGAGCCGCTGAAGGATTTCATCGAGTCCCTGTTGGATGCGCTCCAAAAGATGATCAGTTTCCGGGTCTCCACTGTGGGACCTATAGAGACAGGCGTAGACACGGGTGTGGCCTCCATGATCAACGCTTGCCCAAAGTAATGACAGGTCCCTGTCTTCGTAAGTGCCCAGACGGCGACAGCAAATATCATTCCGTACAAACATACACACCCCAGCCCGATTCACAAACTTGTGCTCCAGACTGTATCCAGGATAGTTTAGATACGAGATGTCAGCCGGGGTTAATATTTGCGTCTCCGTTAAGAAAAACAAGGCTGATATTGCCGTCTCAAGATGTCGGTGAACGGCATTAAGGTTGGAATGGAGTCCCCTGATGTTGCAGAAATCCACTATTAACGTGGAACTGGGGGCCGCCGTAGATCCGGTTTCTCTTATCTTTTTTGCAGGCATGATTGTAAGAAAGCGAGTGTTACGGGGATAATCTCAAACCTCAGCTCCAACAGCCACCTAGTCAAAGGCTAGACCAGTTCTCACTCTGGAGCACCGAGTCGAGTGCTTCCCTGGCATGGGGGACGGAAGGGCCCCGGTCCGACCCATGAATGACCGCCGAGTTCCACTCCGGCTTCCCCTTCCGGCACGACGGTCAACGCATGAGCTTTTTACACTGGCGGCAGGACAGCCTCCCTGGCAGGGACAGGCCAGGGTTCGGGTCCTCTACGAACCAGCGGGCGGCCAGCGGTCAACCGTTTCACCGGGTCTCCCTGGCCCCCATGACAAAGCAGTACGCTCGACACAGCAGGGCAAAAAAATAGGACTATGCAGACCAAGAACTGGCGGGGCAGAGGCAACCGGAAAGGGGGGCTGGAATTTACGCACACAGTCGGAACACATCCAATGGATGCTTTGCGACAGACTCCGACGCGAAGATAATTGCTAACCAGTCGAGCCCTTTGCAGAGCTCTACCACCAGCTGCGCAGTGATTGAGAAATTACATAGGGCCACTGCCAAACCTCACAACCCGAGGGAATTCAGTTGTCCTTTAGCACTACCCAGGGGCCACATGTAGGGTATCTAGAGTCATGAAGCATAAAATGCTTCGCCTACGGACGCGGACAACATTGACCCCCAGAATAAAATGTAAACATTGCCGCTTTAAGCGATAATCGCTTCATGCTGTTGCTTTACAGCATCGAAGTTAATGATCATACGTAAAAGCAGTTCCCGCTGACCTCTTTTATGTGGTTTTCCCATAGTTAAACCTTATTTTTTTTTAAACCAACGAACGTAAAGATAAATAGTTTCTTATTATTATTATTATTTTCAAAAATTGCACCTCGCAGCTTGTGCCAATGTCAGTTTTCCGAATTCAGTTCAGTCAGTTATTAGGAAGTAGGTTGTTTGAGTTTTGATACTGCTCGGAGTCAAGTTTTGAAAACAGCAAGGTGTAAATTTTACGGATATAAATTATAACATTGAATAAAATCGCCAAAACAAAATGCAAACCCGAATGCTGATATAAAACAAAATGATATTAATGGAAAGATAAAATAGTTTCTTAAGACACATAAACAACTGGACGTCTGTGACCTGTGACAGATACAAAACATTGCCATATTCAGTTTTTATATATTTGACAGTTCATTTGCTTGGAAGAGATAAAATGGTTCTACTGACATTTCATAATGCGGTCGTATTGAATTGGTTAGTTTGTTGGGGTTTAACAGAGGGGTTACTCCAAAACTCGAAATTCGAAGTTCTTAACGTGCCATCCCTCTCGCTGTCACGTTAGCTGTATTTAAGTGACCGGAATGGCGCCATACGAACTTCGAATTTCGGATTTCGGAGGGTCTTCAAGTTTAACCATGGTTAAGCTTGTTTTTTATTTCTCTTTTTTAAGCCATATGTACAGTTTAAAAAAATATATTAAAATAATAAAACACTAGAGTGATTCCCACCATTACAAAAAAACGATTTCAATAAATGTGGCATAAGTCTGGCAAATAAAAGATGAGACTGGAATCAACCGCGAAATTTAAAAATGTAGCTGCACAGTACCTGTATGAGCTCGACATAAGCAAATTTGAATGTTTTTCTCATTAACTAATAACTCAATAATTAATGACAAAAGCACTGAATTTGTTTAACTCTAGGGCATAACATGCGTTTCCACAAGACACTTATAATACACCCTTTTTTCGTCGGTGCTTATAAAGTGAATTCGTTTCTCATTTATTGAAATGATAAACGAATAATTAATCTTTTTTTTCTATCAGTCCCATTGACCATTAAGTACTAATAATTAATATAGTCTGCCTTCAATAAACACTGTCAATACGCTTCATACACGAAATCATCAATATCATCATTTACAAATTGGCCATTTAGTTTATCTATTGTCCCTAAAAAGTAATTGAAAATTCACAGAGATAACTGTCACAACAAAAATGGTTAAATTAGCGAGTTTTATTAGTGAAAAGAGGGTTCCGTAATGTCATCTTGACTGTAAAGACGTCAGTTTTGACAACCACGTATCTTTATCGGCAGAAAAGTTTGCCGCGATAATTTACCAGTAACCTGTATCTGTGATAAGGAAACACGGTGACGTGTGCTTTGCCGCAAGTGAAAGTAACTCATTAGTGGTAGGAGCAATACACGTAGGCCTTCAATATCAGTTTTATGTTTTGTTGATCGCAGTCTCTCGCGAGCCGTCATTTCGTTCAGTCAAGTCTCTTTACGTAGCGTTTCACTCCAATAACGATGTGCGGAATATTTGCATACATTAATCATTTAACTCCGAAAACCAAGCGAGAGATATTGGAATTGCTGGTCACTGGTTTAAAACGATTAGAATATCGTGGCTATGACAGTGCGGGCGTCGCGATCGATGCCGCGGACCAGAAAGACATAGCCGTGGTAAAGAACAGCGGCAAGGTAGCAGCCCTAGAAGAGGTATTGCAAGAGCGCAGTTTGGATCTGTGCGTGGAAGACAGTGTGGAATCGCATTGTGGAATCGCACACACTCGCTGGGCCACACACGGCGAACCCAGCGCAATCAACTCGCATCCGCAACGCTCGGGCGATGACAACGCCTTCGTGGTCATTCACAATGGTATTATCACCAATTATAAGGCAGTTAAAACATTCCTTGAAAACAAAGGATATGTCTTTGAATCACAAACTGATACTGAGGCTATTGCCAAGCTGATCCATCACCTTTACAATCAGCACAAGGACTACAACTTCCAGGAACTTGTTGAACAGGTAATCCAGCAATTAGAAGGGGCATTTGCTCTTTGTTTCAAATCACGCTATTTTCCTAATGAGTGTGTTGCAACCCGTAGAGGTAGCCCGCTGCTTGTGGGTCTCAAAATGCATCACCACAACACCAGCGACCATGTCCCTATTATGTACACCAACAACAAAGCCACTAGGGGTGTTGTCCCTACTGTTCCACGTGTTGACAGCCATGCTCACTTCCAGCCCGAAGAAGAACGCACTGTAGAATATTTCTTCGCATCCGATGCATCTGCTGTAATTGAGCACACTAACCGAGTTCTTTACTTTGAGGATGATGATGTTGCACATATTAAAGATGGAGTTCTCAGCATTCACCGCCTCTCGGGCAGCAGTAATGATCCGCATCAAAGAGAGATTTTAACTTTGAAATTGGAATTGCAACAAATAATGAAAGGCAACTATGATTACTTCATGCAAAAAGAAATATTTGAGCAACCAGAATCAATTGTAAATACTATGAGGGGCCGCCTCAACTTTGCTAATGGCACTGTCACCTTAGGAGGTATCAAAGATTATATTCCTGAGATTAAACGCTGCCGTAGATTAATGTTGATTGCCTGTGGAACCAGTTACCATAGTGCTGTAGCAACTCGTCAACTGTTGGAGGAATTAACCGAACTACCAGTTATGGTTGAATTGGCGTCTGATTTCTTAGACAGAAACACTCCAGTATTTCGTGACGATGTCTGCTTCTTTATTTCACAATCGGGAGAAACTGCTGACACTCTAATGGCTCTGCGATATTGTAAACGTCATGGCGCACTTATAGTTGGAATCACTAATACCGTGGGGAGCTCCATTTGCCGAGAGTCACACTGCGGTGTGCATGTCAATGCTGGCCCTGAAATAGGAGTTGCATCAACTAAAGCTTACACTTCCCAATTTATCTCTCTTGTCATGTTTGCATTGGTTATCAGCGAAGATCGTATTTCACTGCAAAAACGTCGTGCTGATATTATTGCGGGACTTCATGAATTGGACAGCAAGATTAGACAAGTATTGGCCTTGGATTCTGAAGTGAAAGCTCTTGCAGAAGATCTATATCGTCAGCGCTCGTTGCTAATAATGGGTCGCGGGTACAATTTTGCTACATGCTTGGAGGGCGCACTTAAGGTAAAGGAGTTGACATACATGCACAGCGAAGGTATAATGGCTGGGGAATTGAAACATGGACCCTTGGCATTAATCGATGACTCCATGCCAGTTGTGATGATCGTCATGCGCGACCCCGTTCACACCAAATGCATGAACGCGCTGCAGCAGGTTACAGCGCGGCAAGGGCGACCTATCGTCGTGTGCGAGGAGGGCGACGAAGAGACCATGGCACTCGCGTCACGATGCCTGCAAGTTCCAAAAACTGTGGACTGCTTGCAGGGGATACTTACAGTTATCCCTATGCAGCTGCTCGCGTACCATATCGCGGTTCTACGTAACTGCAACGTCGATTGCCCGCGAAACCTCGCGAAATCCGTGACAGTCGAGTAGTCTCGGCGATGTGGCTGTCAAGAATACAAACCTAATTATCATTTCAATGTTAATCATTGAAATAATTTTTATTGTAGGGTAAATGATAATAGGAATACTTTTAGACAATGTATATTTTTGCAGAACTATCCACGTTGAATGATGGTCAGGCAATTTTTTTTAGAAATGTACTCCTGTTTGTGGAATGAATCTGAATTTGCTAGTGGAGCTCCATTGCTGTTTACATCTTAAACATACTGTACTGATACATTGTATTGATATACAATCTTTGAAGATCCTGAAAACCATTTCATTATATTAGTGGCACATGCTTGTGTCTCATGTTCAATATTACATTTCAATATTATGAGAGTATCCAATAATTATTTGTATCTTCATATTTCTCAGTAAAGTATTACTATTGTAAGATTAATAGATAACATTCCATTAACAAGCACACGCGAAGACGTAATTTCGACTTATTAATTAGGTATATGTTATTTGATGTTTTCATTATGCTGTCTTAATTTAATGCACTTGTCTTTTTTTATAATACACATACTTATAAACTGTGCATAGCACATACTCTAAAGTAAAAACATAAAAAATGCAGAATTCTAAAGTGTTATACTAAATATCTCATCTCATAAATTCTATCAAATACACCCTGACTTTATGAGCGAAAAACTACAATATTGAATTTAATTACTGAAGTCATATTTATCAACTCAAAGTAAGTCTTAATGCTGGTGTGTTGTCATTCGGAAATTGCTTTACAATGTCAAATTATGTGTTACCAAATAGTGATGCACTGAGTTCAAAGGATACTTAAGTACAAAAGGTACCAACTTGTATTTTTTCAAGATCTCTACAATTAGAAATTACAAATTTTCTGTAATGAGATATTTAATTGTATGATTTGATAATCTGAATTAAGTTGTAAAATAATACATTCAATTGTATTCTGCTATATTGTGTCACCTAAATACTTCATTGAGTTATTAAGCATATATCGCATATTGTCAAACGAACTTAGACATGAATTAAAAAGTAGGGTATAAACAATTTAATATATGAGTGTGTCCACTCGAAAATACTTGTTAAATAATATCAACTAAGTAAGTATTGCTATTTTATGAGCTGTGTGTCCAAGAGGAATTAGTTATTTATCTATTGCCGATGTAATAATATCAAATTCATAGTGTATTTTAATCGATAGAATATAAAACGTCTCTTTATGTGGCTGTAACCTTGCGTTGTTACCCTATACACGGCCTGCTATAAGTGATAAATATAAACGCCCCTGGACGGATTGTTATCGCGCGTATGGGGAATTCGATTTTACTTTAATCGTGTAACATTCCTATTTTACGTATTACGTTTACATTTCTAGATTTATATTTTATTATGTTGGTTACTTTTGAGATTATTTAGAAGGTACTACCGATTATACAATTATATTAATTTGAAGTTTGTTTCGAAACATTCGTGAAAGAGTTTAAGAAATGATCTGGAGATATTATGTCTTCTTCATTAAGTAGATGTGTGCTCGTAGTGGAACTGCGGCTGCCGACCTAGCAGTCACTAGCTAACCTCTGGTATATTTTCATGGTTTGGTAACGTTCCGTTTAGTTCGGATGGGTAACGTGCCGTTTTGACTGACACAGTAATTGTGTTCTTATATTAAACTGGAAACATGGCAGACGATTAAGGAAATTCTTTAATGAACTTATTTACTTAAATTTACTACTGATCTTTCTGTGTGTAATAAGAACATTGAGTGTACACATTTCTAAACATTGACCAGCCAGAATGATTTCTTAACTTCGTATGTACTTAATATCAATAGGTAATTCCGTTTGCCCTTAGAAATGTATGACAAAACATTGGTGTAGACAAAAGATAAAGCTCAAATATATAACGATATTTTGTACTTCGCACAACTTTTTCCAGATACCACGTGGCCGTATACTCTGCGTTTTCTATTGCAAAATGGCTAGCTAAAATTTAGTGTTTAGCGAATAATAATATGCATAAATTTGGGAAGTGTTACAACATTATAAAATATACCTACGTGTGATAGATACACACACTAGATTAAGTGTAGTTTCAAATCATACAACAAATAATACATAAAACGCATTCAAAGTATTTCAAATTATAAATAAATAAATAAAGCGTGATCCATTGCTACACAATAAGCGCATTCTAAGCTTGTGACTTGTGTTGTAATCTTTAACTTAAAATATAGTCTACGTTTTTGTGGTTTTTTTTAACTTATCGCAATGGAATATGTGAAATGTATATCTTTGACGCTAGAAATTGACGTGGCAAAGATTATCTAATGAAATTGGTGTGCAATAACATTATGTTGAAACTTTATTATTTTGAATGCCATTTTTTTTGCTAAAAGCTAGTCAAAAAGATGTACTACGATCTATATTTCTGTATGCTGTGCTTATATCACTATGTGACGATTGTAAAATGCCTGTAAGATATATTCCCTTAGGCGCAAAGTAAGCGTGAACGCCAGGCTTTCTCCATCTCCGGCGCAGCGAGAGACGCGCGCGTTGCCGGTGCCCACCTCCTTGAGGAGACTAGTTTTATTTAGAAGCTTTGTTTGCCTTTTGCTTGTGATAATACAATGAACGCAACAAGGGCCGGGTCAACTTGCCTACGGCTCTGAGCTGATAACACCGATGTAGTCATGCATAATCTGCTGGGCGGTTATAAAAAGCATCACAAGAGCCCCGCTAAGTCTCACTTGATACCTAGGTACTCTTTAATTATCTTCACACTGTTGCATTATCTTACAAATCGTCACAATCGTAAGTCTTCGAAGTAATTAATGTATTCTAGAAATAAATAATATATGTTTTATTTTTCATATTTTATGTACGTGCCTAGAATTATAATATATCTTTATTTTGTGATATTCTCTGGTTTTATTTCTGTATAATGGTAATATGTAATTCACAAACCTATTTCCACAATCTGCATACGTAGATTGTGTGCGTATAATAACAATATTGTATTATTCACCTATATATAATTGATTGATCACTTAAATAATTGATTGCAAGTCACATACCATTATCTACATCTGGACAAATAAACACATTACCAATCCTTTGCGTCGCGCAGTCGGGTAATAAGAATGTAGTGATGATTAGTGGAGCTAGCTAGTAATATTTGTTTTCTCACCGAGCGTGCGTACGAACGGCGGCGTGCGACGTGACGGCCACCTAATGCTACCGCCCGATTTGTTTTCTATTCGCCACGAAATGCAAATTAAATCTTTCTAGAATGCGGAACCGTTTTAGAAAACATTATTCAGTAAAACAAACTAATTAAGCTCTAAAGGTTTGCTTACGAAAATAAACATGTTTTTAAGTAGATTATATCTTAGTAAGGACAGTTCCTCGTAGGTACGTTGCACGGTTGTAATCGTATGCTCGATTTGAAAGTCATGTTTAATAATAATATTCTAGGTTCTGCGTTAGAAAATGTACGTTTTTCATATGTGTATGTTTGAGTATAAGTAATTTCTAAGACGTCAAGTAGCCTTGGCGTCAGGCTACCTGGCGATGACCCTGCGTCTCCAGCTTACCATCTCGGTTATAATGAATAGCTCAACGTACACGTCCCGCCCCGCGAAATCATCTTTTTTTTTTATTCATCTCACTCATTGCTGATGTGACCGGCAAAGCAAGTGTCCATGCCCTGTAGCGAAAGCCTTATTTGCCATCATGACTGCAAGCTAAGCGAAAGTGTGATTTCGTGTTCCTGTTCGAAATAAACTGTAAACGATAGCGATCGGATTTAAGAAAAAACGGCTTTAGGGACAGTGGGGGTACAATGGAACGAAAAAGTCATTTCTATTTTATATAAGTGCTTTATTTTGTTTTAATTTTCGTTTTTAACAATCACCAAACGGTTCTTAAACTATCGATTGACAACAAAATTGAGATTAAATATGGTCCTTAAACCTATGAAAAATCATTGTTTGCAGAACAATTTCTTTGTTCCAATGTGCCCCAGGTCTGGGGTACAATGCAACGGTATCTGGGGTACATTGGAACAAGACTAATAAATTGTGAAATGTATAAAAAATAAACGTTAACCAAGCTTAATACTTGCTTAATATAGATGAGCGGGAAAAGGATAGATATTACTTTTCCGGTTAGTCTTACCTGACAAGCTTGGACTTGGTAGTACCAGTTCTATGTCGAGGACTGACACCACTGCCATATCTGGTTCCAGTGAAAAATAGAAGCTGTTGCCAATTTTCGCACTCCGTCGCGTATAATTTATTTCATATTCGTTGTTTTTGTCAATATCTGACAATAGTTCGCCAACAAAATATTTGATTTGCTTGACACTTGGAACAATTGAAGGCTGTTGCATAGAACCCCGTCAGAGGGCTTGCAGTGGGCGGGGCGAACCGAGATATTTACCTTCTCGCCGGCTAGACCGGGTTGTGGCGATCAGTCCGGGGCTGGCGCCGAAAGAGTAAGCACGCGTACGCTACGATCTGCCGTCTGGATCGATCGGTCTTAGAGCGTGTCGTATTGATAGATATACACTCGGGTGCAAAGAAATCGGACCACCCCAGCATTTTTATCAATTTTCCAATTTTTGTAAAAACTGTAAGGGTGACCATAACATATTATATACCATATGAATGGTAAGCTTTTCCTCTTTATATTCATCTGATTTCCGAAGGTGTGCGGCCAATACTTTCAGATTTTCAGGGCTTAGAACGTTACCGCCCTAAAAATGCGTACTGGAGTAAAACTTTTGCCTAAGGGGAAAACTGTGGTTCTAAGGAAATCGAGGAAAAATTAAAACAATTTTCAGCAATTTAATATCGTGTATTGCCTCCTCTAGCCCTACGACAGGCCGTCATACGGTTTTTCATCGACCTTATTAATTTTCTTACGGTATCTTGAGGGATGCCCGCCCATTCTTCTTCGATCGCATACCTAAGCTCCAATAAAGTTTCGGGGGCGGGATTTCTGGCTCGGATTCTTCTTTTCAGCTCGTCCCTAATGTGCTCGATTGGGTTCAGGTCAGGACTTCGTGCTGGCCACTCCATAACGCTGATGCCCACCTCCTCCAGGTAGTCCGTAGTGGTCCGGGCTGTTTGCGGCCGTGCGTAATTTGCATGAGGATGAAGTCATCGCCCATAAAACCCTTAAATGGATCCACATGATCAGCCAGGATTTCCGCTACGTATCGAGGAGCAGTCAAACCGCCCGCATTTCGCCTCGTACCTGGCCCTGTGGTGAACACAATGTCCGTCTTCGCTTCCAGAGAAATGCCAGCCCAGATCATGATTGACCCGCCACCATAGGCAACACGTTCCTCGATACAGCATTGAGAAAACCGCTCTCCAGGCCTCCGGTAAACTCGTGCTGGTCCATCATTACCGAACAAAGTTATCCTGCACTCGTCAGAGAAAAGTACGGACCTCCATTGCTGAAGGGTCCAATCTTCATGTTCGCGAGCGAAGACACGTCGTGCACCGCGGTGTCCTGGGGTAAGTTTTGGGCCATTGGCAGCCCTGTGAGCTGGCAATTCCTTCTCCTTCAGTCTTCTTCTGACAGTCCATCGGCTGAGACACATTCCGGGTGTCTCGGAGCTTCTGCTGAAGCTGAACAGCATTCAATCGACGATTTCGTAGCGAGGAAACAGCGATAAAACGGTCATCTCTCTCTGAAGTACTGCGAGTTCTGCCTGTTCCGGGTCTTCTGGAGAACGTCTGATCTTCGCGGAACCTCTGGTACACACGTTGAACTGATGACTTCGATAGGTTCAGTTGTCGAGCCAGTTCACGTTGACTAAGCCCACTCTGCAACAGGGCAACTGCTTGGGCGGCTTCATTTGGGGTAGTATCCATGTTTCTTCAGTTTTTCAGGGTCGAATCGATGAGAGCAGTGTTCAGGAAGACGTATCAATTACGAATGATGCATAAACAATGATAATTACTGGTTTTATGCCTAATGGTAAGTGGCAAATTAGTGCATGCGTTAACGAGGCAGTTGGAGGGGGTGATTTCCACGCCCACATTTTGCACAATATCCATTCCCGCCCTTGAATATTGGTGTCATTTGATAGAGCAGAAAATTATCTATCACGTGGTATTTAAATTGTTACGGTCGAGCTTACAGTTTTAGTAGAAAACAGAAAAATGCTAAAAATGCTGGGGTGGTCCGATTTCTTTGCACCCGAGTGTACTTACCTTAACAATTGATTATAAAAGCGCCATGAAATGCACTTTGAAAAGAGGTTACGTCAATTGTTCTGTAAATGGATGTTTGAATACATATTGTAAGGCCGGAAAGTACTCTTTTTTTGTCAAATTGTGAACAGGTAAGTTATTTTTTAACTAGGTACGTGTTTATTATTAAACTGTGTTTTACTTGACTTAAACCGTTAATTAATAAGATTTAAGCATCTACAGAAGTACACAGTAGGTACTGTGTGTGTACAAAAGATAAAACACTTAACCGTGACTTACATTGTTTTTTAAACTACCGCGGTTATTAGGTAGGTATGCGGAGGTGAATTTTTCGCGTCATATATTATAATAATAATAAATGGGTTCATTATTACATTAAAAAAAGTAAATACATATATTTGTTTCGGATTATAAAATTTGTGTCTTTTTTATGGAACCCATAGTAAGCTCTCACAACATCCTATCCTATCCTTTCCTATCCTGTTATCTTTATTTCCTTATGACATAAGAATTTGTTCAAAATTAAATAAATGTAAATTAAATATGTCCTTTTTATCACTATGTTATGTGCGATAGCTACCTGTATTCCTGGCGTGACAACCCTAGCACTACACGTGCCGCGTGCGAATGAATACAAGTTATACGATAGTCAGAGAGGCATATAGTAGGCCAGGCACGTTTCTCATGCGTAAACAGCGTTTTTACGAGAAAGTGAAATTTCTGTACTTGTACTATTACTTATTCTGTGACCCCGTTCCATTGTGCCCCATAGGGAATCATAAATTTCAAAAAACAATTTACAAATCTTATATTATGATTTCCAGTGCACACTTTACTGTATTTGATTGCGAAGATTAATAAGATTTATGCAAAAAATAATCACAGGTATGGGCTATTAATACTTTCCTTTTATAAACGAAAATACTCCTGAAAAAATGTTGACTTTAACTGTTAACAGCGTAAATCCATTCTTTTCATCTCACACTTCTGCTGTCACAAGCCGGCCATTTTGCTCTGCGTCAACACATAGCGCATCAGACGCTGTAACTGCTCGACGAGAAATCGCGCGAATCCGTTTAAAATTTATAAAAATAAAAATAGACATCGCTTGTTGTTCCACTGTACCCCTTGTCCCATTGTACCCCCATTGTCCCTACTAGTCACAACCGTACGGAGCCGTACGTAGCCACTCTATTTCAAAGGTATAGTAAACAAAGAATCATCATAGCATTACCTAGTGTTACCCTAGTTGGGCCAGGATGTCGTCATCGACAAATGTGGAGAGGAAGAGATACCATACCATTGATCCTAACATATAAGAATAACTTATATGCAGGGCCGGCCCGTGCATGCGCTGACCAGTGCTCGTAATAGGGGGGGCGGCAGTTGTGGGCATCAAAATTTAAAAATGATACAGTTTTTTTTACAACTTTTTTAATACTCCCGATTGTTACCCAATCCTCTACCAAATTAATCATGAATTACAAGCTATTGCAAGAAGAATACCGAACAACACTAGCGTCAATCGGGTCAAGAGCACGCACTTTATTTGTGACGGTTTCGATCTATACAGAATAAGATATCCGACTTGTTAAGGCGTAAAATTGGTAGAATATTTAATATATTTTTCACCTCAGCAGCTCAAACATGCGGGTTTTGCTGTCAGCTAACTGTGTGCAAAATGCGATTTTGCTGCGAGCATGAGACAAAGTCACTTTTTTTTTAAATTAGAATGGCGCTAGTTGTTTTTTACAGTGCTGGGTCTATGACCGAATTCGAAATATTTGAACTTCGAATCTCTTTGTCCCTTTCATATCCGTATAAAGAAAGCGAGTGACAAGAATATTTCAATGCTATTTCGATTTTCGAAATAGACACCGAAAAAATAACCCATGGAGTATAGAACTTCTTCTTCTTCTTCGTCTGAAGGGATCAATAATAAAAAAAAAACTTAAATTAAATTTTCCTTTGCCAGTATTTTGCCACCTCTATCCCTCGGGGTGTAGCTTTTAGGAGATCTTCTGCGGTACACGTGGTCGGACACAGCGAGCACTGCATCATATGTTGCGTGGTTTGGGGTGTGCCACATTCGCAGGATGTGCCGCTTTCTACTGATCTAATCCCCCATTTCAGAAGGTTATCCTTGGACCGACCAACTCCCGTCCTCAGTCTATTCAAGGCTTTCCATGTCACCCATTTTTCGTTTGCACCAGGAGGAAGGTGTTCTGCAGGTGTGATTTCTAGTGAGCCAACACTAAGTTGCGATTTCCATACCCTGAGACGACCCTCTTGGGGTGTCTGATATTGGAGAGCTGCGTTTGTCACGAAGCTCCCACGGGGCTTGAGTCTACGGGTCGCTGGTTCATGCTCGTGCAGTGGGTGTCGGGGGTCGAGCAGTTGATTGTCGCGTTCTATAGCGGCAGCTACATCTCTGCGTATGTACGGTGGGGCGATTCCACTCATCTGATATAGGTGATCGCATTTGGTGGGTTTCAGACAGCCGGTGATTATGCGACAGGCTTCATTAAGGGCAGTGTCGACCTGGCCCGCGTGCGCTGAGTTTTTCCACACAGAACATGCGTATTCTGCAGCCGAGAAACTAAGTGCAAGTGCCGTGGTACGCAGTGTGCGTAGGGTTTCGCCCCACGTGGTGCCAGTAATACGGCGCAGGATGTTGTTTCTTGCCGCCACTTTCTGCTTGGTGTTGAGACAGTGTGATTTGTAGGTCAGGGATCTGTCGAGCGTTATACCTAAGTATTTAAGGGTAAATGTATGATCTAACGGGCAGCCCTCCTAGTCAATAATGAGTTCTCTAGCAGCCTGACTATTTTTGAGATGAAAGGCGCAGACTTGTGTTTTGGCTGGGTTCGGTTTAAGTTGATTTAGCTTATAGTACGTCAACAGAGCCGCCAAGCCTTCCGCTAGGCTATTCTCCACTGCCTCAAAAGATTTTTCTTGCGACGTCAGAGCCAGGTCATTGGCGAACAGGAAATGTCGGTAGGTTATCTTTGAAGGTGCGTCCACATTTGTATCATTTGCCCGTATCAGATCATCGTCGCGTAGCATGATCGTGTGTCACGATCACGCGTTTGGACGTTGCGCCGATCCGATCACTCGAAATCCATTTGCTACGCGTATCACACACTTGTATCGGAAGAGCATTATTGGCGCGCTGATAGTAAGCGTCCAAGCAGCGCGCTACGCAGTCATGCTACGGCACGGTGATCGGATACGAGGAAATGATACAAGTGTGGACGCACCTTAATGGATTGGTCGTTTGTGTAGACGTTAAATAAGGCGGGTGCCAGGACGCTGGCCTGAGGGAGACCGTTTTTAAGACATCTCCACCAGCTTCTTTGCCCTTGGAAGGATACGAAAAATCTTCGGTTGGAAAGTAGTTCGGATATAATTTGCGTGAGTCTATAATCAGAGAGTTTAAGGATGGCAGTTACATGAGATTTCCTCTATATCTTCGGGAAAGATGTTGTCTTGACGCAGGTATTAAATAGTTGCAGAAGCCACGACTTTGCTGCAGGTCCAAATCGTTTGATTTGTGCGACTCTTATATCGTCGAGGCCTGCTGCTTTGCCGATTTTTAGGTTCTCAATCCCTATGTCTAATTCTGACAGCGAGAAGGGGATCCTCAAGTGGTCCTTTTCATTATCGGGCGGGAGGCGAACGAGTTTAGGTGGCTTGCTTTGGTTCGTTGTTTTTCCATTTAACAGGAGTGATGTGCTATTTGGTCGGCAGTTACATTTAGGTGCGTCCACATTTGTATCATTTGCCTGTATCAGATCATCGTCGCGTGGCATGATCGCGTGTCACGATCACGCGTTTGGAGGTTGCGCCGATCCGATCGCTCGAAATCCATGATGCTACGCGTATCAAACACTCGGATCGGACAAGCGCGGCATGATCGCGACGGTGCGACGTCCACACTAGCGATCATGACACGCGATCATGTTACGCGGTTATGACACGCCGCGATCCATCTCGAGTCAGTTTTTGCCCGATCATCTTCTGCCTCGTCCACTGCAGCTACGCCTGAAAGAGATGCCCGAGAGGCGTGGCTTGAGTCGCTGGCGCAGGTGCGTTACGGCGAATTTTCAAAGTACTGCCATTTTTAGTTGATACGCGCGCGGTGCCGCCGATGTATGGGCGCTGCTGTCCACGCTGATGCTCGGCGCTCGCGGCTTATCAGCTGTCGTGATAATGATCTTCAAGTTTCTGCACAGGTGTCAACCAATTTGATGTGCGATCGCTGAGTGCAACAGTTTTACACGGAACACAACGCTACTACAGAAGAACGATCACGCGAAAAATGATGATCGGCGAAATGCGAAAATGATCGGAGCGGTGAAACGACACGGCTATATGCGTCCAAACTGCAGCATGCAAAATGATCGGCGCGGTGATCGCATACGGTGATATGCTACGGCTTAGTGTGGACGCGTTTCTTCACGCGGCGGCGCATATGATACGGAATGCCGACAGTGAGCGTCCAAGCAGCGCGATACGCAGTCATGCCACGGGACGATGATCGGATACGAGCAAATGATACAAGTGTGGACGCACCTTTTGAGTGATACGTTTGTCTGTTGTTAGCGCTATCGAGCTTATTGATGAACGTCCAGGCTTTTTTGCTATTATGGGTCATATCAACATTCTCCACAAGCTCGTTCCATTTTACCCTTTGAATCTCAGATATCTCATCCGTGAGTTTATTTCCTAGGTCTATGGTTTGTTGAGAGAATGGATCGGCTGCGTATGAAGTATAATAGGTATCTGCTTGGTCCTTGAGGTCATCGGACATTCCCGGAATATACTGCGTTTTGCAGCCACGTGGTATATGTCGTCTAGACGCCAACTTGACCCTTGTAACGAACTCATCGTAATTTTCAATTGTGGGTGGGAGGTCTGCCACGAGGTGGTCGAGCTCCTTGGAAAAGTTTTCCCAGTCAGCCTTTGTGAAGTTATATCTCCTCCTGAATGGGATTGTGCGTGGGCGAACTGCTGCGTATATTTTACTCTGCTTAGAAACAATTTCACTAGTGAAGATAAGGTCGGGGTTGTAGCCTCTCTTCCATCTGCCACTAATGAAAGACGATGGTAGCTTGGGGTCATGGATTAGCGAGAGTCCGTATGCATCAGCCCACTCCTCTACTCTGTTCCCATTATCGTCTCCTACCCGTTAGCCCCAACTCTCACAATGGCTATTGAAGTCTCCCAGCACAAGTTTAACGGTCTGCGAGTCAAAGTTCAGTAGTTTGTCGAAGTGAAACATTTCATTAGGTGGCTTGTACACAGATGTTACGGTGCAGTTGCTGAGTTCCGCGGTGATAATTTCGATGTTATTTGTTTGAGTTTTATGTATGGACTTGATGTTGAGATCAGGTCTGGCAAATAGCGCACTTCCGTGCTGGCGGTGCTGTATCTCCGCAACGAGTTTCATCCCCTCGATGACAGGGCGGCAATTGTCAGACCCTCTGTGTGTTTCTAGAATGCAGAGGATGTCACATTTGTTGTTCATGCACATTTTTGAAAGGATAAATTCTTTTTCAGCTGATATTCCTTCTATATTGATGGATATTATTGTCATACTTGGCCCCGGAGGGGGCGAGTCTTTTGATAGCATGAGTGGCGTAGTTGATAGCATAAGAGGCATAGGCATTTTGATCACCTTCGGTGTGCAGCAATTCGTTTCACGATTCGTGGGTCGCTACTCACGGGGAGGGCCCGAGCAGTTTTTGTGGCTGTAAGCTCTGCTCTTCGGGAAGGCTTGCTGCACCACGTTTGTTTTTGGGTGATTCTTGAGAATTCGATTATTCATCTCATTAACGTGTCATTTCTTATTGTAATAAATGTAGATAGATCTTGTTATATAAAATTATGAAAAACTACTTAATTGCAAAGATATATTTATCGAATATGTATCAATTTCGGTCATTTTGATACGAAGATACAGGACTTTGAAGTTTAGCTGACACGTGAATGAGAAAAAGTGGCATGCAAATGATATTTTCATCATTCGCGTGCCATTTTTTCTCATTCGCGTACCGACTTAAATTGATGAATATTCGATAAAAATCCGGGGAATGCTAAAAGCGACAAGGTAAATGATAAAACTTAGTTGTGTTGAGCTAAACGTTTTATTAATAAAAAACAAAGCACTTAAAATTCGTAAGAAACGTAAATTTAGTCTGCTGGTAATAATTAAATATATTCCATTACAATTTAGCCCTAACTTTATCTTTAAGTCTTGCGAATGATGGTGTAAAATTATAAATATATTAATTAATGACATACACTGATAAACAAAGGAAAATTACTTTGTTCTTCAAGAATATATAAGAAAATTATCATTTGCGTGCTTAAAACACCATGTGAATGAGATCACGTGAATGAGGAAAAGTATGTTTTCTGTCGATTATGCCGAAACTGGTATTAATATAGGAATAAATGTTAAACAAGCACCTGCAGTCGTTCACGTACTTTTATTTTGCCTAATCACTGTCATGCCGATTGTAGGGAATACATTTTATATTCAAATAGCCAACATTGAGAATTACAGTGAACCAAAGCCACGCAAATGATATATTTACCTTCATAGCTGCTCGATCCAGCGACGAGCTGCAATCTCTCCCCGGCGTTCGAAGCCTTACTGACGCTCGTTGGGGGTGAGAGGCGGGGGCGTCGGAATATGTTATAGAGTGGGCTCAGTACGTTGTTTAGGGATGCTCCCCGTGAATGATAACTTAGCTCTGGACAAACCTCCTACATACATTAAAAACAAAACTACGATATACACAACAACCATATTTTTTCTTTCAAATCAATAACTTATATACTAACGATTTAACTCAAAACTATACGCGATTTGATTCCATAAGTTGTTCGTTTTGGGGAAGTTTTGTTGACAAAATGGCGAAGGGACACTGCATGCTAATGAGATTTTAGGTATTTAATGTTTTATTGCGGTTAATTCTACTTACTTTAAACATAAAAAACACTGTGTCCCAGTTAGTTGAGCTCGTAATTTAATATAAAAAAATAGTATGGTCAAATATGTTACTTCTACGGGTACTTTATACGTCTGGACGGTCAAAATTGGCCTTTCAAGAATCACCCTTTTTTTTTAAATTACAATCACGCCTTTTTCCCATTACAGGGTAGGCATAGACTACCTCCTTCCACTTGCTACGGCCCTGCCCAAAGAGAATATAACCACGTTTTAAGAGGCGGGACTCTCATACTCGCCAGTAGAATCAATTTGCATGGCACACTGATACCAACATATACGCCAAAGAACCGTCAAACAGCAGTAGTACCAATCTAACAGACTTAAATAGTGTAGTAGGCTATACGCTTGCGATTTTTATCGATATCGATAAAATGGACTGGGTTAGAATTTAGGATCATAAACAATTTTTGTAATCGAAATTTGGTTTAGGATTGAGTGCACATTTAAGTCCTATGTTGTACAGTGGATATTTATTTAAATGTGTTAATACAAGGTTGGACTTAAATGTGAACCCGAAATAAAATAACAAGCTTTTTCTTTTAATGAAATTAATTATTGCTTTAGTTTTTTTTTTACTTAATTTATTTATATTTATTTCTTCCTAAAGGTTAATGATTAATTCAAATGAATAAAATTATACTACAATAATACAATTAAGAGTACCTATACTATATACAACTATCAGTAAATGACTAAGTATGTATTACAATAAATGTTTTACATTACAGACAAAATAAAAGAAAATAAAAAGTATATGTAAACCTTAAACTAAAGATTATAGAAAGAATACACCATCTAAAAGGTCCGCCTGCGACATCGTCCCCATGCTGGCAGCGTTACCTCTTTGTATTGCCAGAGAGATTCTCTGGCAGAGGTAAGCGCCAACCCTGGGGTCTCCCGATGCGTCAATGAGTTGTTTCGACAAGGCTTTAACGAACATACACATGTCAGCTGACCATGGGCCGAATGTCTCGACTGCAAGCGCCGCAAACTCGTAGTTGTTTAATAAGGTCGAATATTTGCGGCGCTTAATCATTTGGGCCTGGTCAGCTGCAGCGCCGGTCTTTGAGCGGGTCGCCTGGATGTGGGACTGCGCGAAAGTGTCGACACACGTCGCGTCCCACACCAGCACCCTCCCCAGCTTCCATGGCACCAGCGTTGCTCCGTCGGGGCACTTGCCATCGTCTCTCGCCATACCTGAGGGTTCAAGGACCGCAGGCACAGAGGCGGTGGCAAGCGAACGGCGAATTAAATCGTTAATGGTGCCGTGGCGGTATATATAAGCGGCCGACGCTCTTTGTGCAAGAAAGGCCATCTCTACCCAACCGATCGACGTTCTTGCCGCAGGTGCACGTATGGGAGACACACATTTCAGATCGAAGCCGCAAGCATATCGCTATTCTTAAGCAACTTGGGTCCAAAACCGTGCCTATCTGCTTTGAAGGCAGTGCACGCAACCAATGACCCGACTCGGGCGTGGATACGGCCAGGAGGCGAGCACGATCTGAATCGTCCGAACTGGTCTGAAAGAGTTGAACATGGGTTGCCTTAAGACATGGGGAGTCCCAGGCTCTTTGTATATGTTTTGTGGTTGGGGTATCCTCTCCGGGGCGAGCGCGGCACCAGGCTTCTCTGGCCTCCCTAAGATACACTACCTCGTCGTCTAGAAATCTAGATTGGTTTAGAATTAAATTGACAAGAGATAGTGAGCCGTAGGAGGAGGACACAAACGCTGGTAGCGCCACGCTACTCGTGGAGCGAATCCCCAGACCACCTAATCTGATGGGAAGAACCGCTTGGGTCCAAGACCTTGCATCAAAATTTACATTTAAAATTTTAGACAGTTAATTGAATTGAATTATCGATGGATCATAATACGGTCGGAAACTTCCAAATCGAGCAGCTGCGGAGAAGATATAAGAATTTAGGGGTGAATAAGCAGAAACGGATAATGAATAGAGCCATGTGTGGATTAATTTTATAAAGAAGATCGGATGTGTTGTTAAAAAGATTAAGTTTACATTTAAAAACGGGGTGGATAGCATCGCTTTAGTAGCATTATTAGATCTTCTTTTGAGACTTGGCCCACTGTCTGCATCTGAAAATATTTTATGATTACAACAGAGATATATGTTCTTATATCTAAGGTCAAAATATTAAATAATTACTACTCAACAAATAAATGTAAGAATCTTCATTTGTTCTGGTATGGATGGCAGTAAACTTTTCAGTTGAAACGTAGGTACGAAGTATTTTTATAATCATATTTCATGCAAGTTCTCACGCAATTCGAATTATGTTGTATAATTATTTCCACTGATAAACAAATAAGCCTGTAGCTATCGAAAGTTATAGTACATCCCTAGCACACAATGAAAATAGATATAAAACCACAGAATAAGTAATAGTATAAGTACAGAAATTTCACTTCCTCGTAAAAACGCTGTTTACGCATGAGAAACGTGCCTGGCCTACTATATGCCTCTCTCACTATCGTATAACTTGTATTCATTCGCACGCGGCACGTGTAGTGCTAGGGTTGTCACGCCAGGAATACATCAATGAGGAGAAAAAGTGTTGTAGCTTACCAGATGTCGTTTGGGTAAAGTGAGCCGACATTAAGTACAGTCAGCATCAAAAGTAGCTGACGATTTTACTACTGGAATATGTGAAATTGACGCTGTCTGTAGTAAGTAGCTTGCCTTCACATATGTCAATTAAAATGTCAACTCAGCCGTTTCGTAGCTATCGGCTATCGCACATAACATAGTGATAAAAAGGACATATTTAATTTAGATTTATTTAATTAACAAATTCTTATCTCATCCTTAAAAGGAAATAAAGATAACTGGATAGGAAAGGATAGGATAGGATGTTGTGAGAGCTTACTATGGGTTCCACAAAAAAGACACACATTTTATAATCCGAAACAAATATATGTATTTACAATTGTGTGACTTTAATGTAATAATGAACCCATTTATGATTATTATTATATATGACGCGAAAAACTCACCTCCGCATACCTATCTAATAACCGCGGTAGTTTAAAACAATGTAAGTCACGGTAAAGTGTTTTATCTTTTGTACACACACAGTACCTACTGTGTACTTCTGTAGATGCTTAAATCTTATTAATTAACGGTTTAAGTCACGTAAAACACAGTTTTAATAATATACACGTACCTACTTCGTAAGTAATAAAAAATAACTTACCCGTTCACAAATTGACAAAAAAAGAGTACTTTCCGGCCTTATAATATGTATTCAAACATCCATTTACAGAACAATTGACGTAACCTCTTTTCAAAGTGCATTTCATGGCGCTTTTATAATCAATTGTTAAGGTAAGTATATCTATCAATACGACACGCTCCGAGACCGATCGATCCAGACGGCAGAACAAAGCGTACGCGTGCTTACTCTTTCGGCGCCAGCCCCGGACTGATCGCCACAACACAACCCGGTCTAGCCGGCGAAAAGGTAAATATCTCGGTTCGCCCCGCCCACTGCAAGCCCTCTGATAAAACATCTAATTTTGTTTATTTATTTAGCACGCTGCACTTAAATATGGCTAAAAGAATCTAAGGCAAGGCCTCCATACCCTTGTTGCCCTAGAACCTCCTGCTCCACACATCTAAATCCGGCCCTGTTCGGGAGTCATTTCTTAAAACTGGGATAATTCCGCACCAATGACATAAAAAATAATAAATTAATAATATCCGTCTCATAATTTAGACTCGGGAGATATATTTTGCATATCTTCTCAGCTCAGGATGACTTCGTCCTCAATCCTATTTCGTCACCTTCTTAAATCGTCCACAGTGCCCTGTCGTCAGTCAGCCTACAATTTATTATTTGGTGAAATGAAGAATTAACAATAAATATTTTATAATGTAATACATTTTAAATATATATGATTACCAACTAAGTACTTGGCCAACGAGTTTTTGTAAAATGATACGTTTGCGGAATAACATATTGTTACGAGCGTGGGGTATAGGATAGAGTTAAAACACCTTGACAGTTCCACGTTAGTTTATTTGCGACTTACAGTAGCAGGGATTCACTGTTGAACGCGTCCCGGTACCGATACTAGACTTCGCACCGTGTATAGCACACACTGAGTCACTGACACTGAACACTTTCTAGTTCACTTCCACTACTTCACTTTTATCACTTCACTTTTAACTTCCTCTTCTTTCCACTTTTTTCTCCTTCGCTTGCCACTTTAAGACTGTCGTGTGCTGCACCGTCGTCGTTTTTTATACCCGTTAATTTCGCTCGTCTTTTGTCACTTTTTATCGTCATATTTTCGTTATTCTGCTGTTTTGAGTAGCGTCGTCTTACTAGTAAAAAGTAAGAAAAAGAAAGTCATTTCCGGTGTGAAAAAGGGGGTGGGTCACTTAACCCATCTGATGCCGATATAATAGTTATGGCATCAGTTAGAAATTTGCTGGTAACGCATAACTGAACCTGTTCCTGAGGTATGGGAGCGGTACGTGAGGGCTGACAAGTGACGTATATTTGTATAGCGAGACAGTTAGGACACTTCATGTCACGTCGCTTGTCACCCCTCCCGTACCGCTCCTATACCTCAGGAGCAGGCTCAGTTAAGCGTCAGACCTGTAATTACTTGCTTACCGCTTTGTTGAACTCTGGTTTGCCTTATATGATATAATTAATAAAATAATTTCAAATTACAATAGGTATCCTGTATTTACATACACGAACAAAATATTATTATTACACAATAATCATCTCAAGAGCTTAACCCTTTCACCGCCAACAACGGCTGTGGCCGACAACTAAAGTCGTACCACTGACGCCACGTCGGTTACAGCCGTTTCAATGATTCAAATTTCAATGATCAAAAACTTTGGATTACAAGTATTTTTTCCATCCCTGTTGATTTTGGAGCTATTCTTATTATTTTGCTCTGGCGTCAGTGGCACGGTAAATAGGTCCGCCGCTTAGCGTTCAAAAGGTTAAATAATCCCTGACCCTGATGACCCTGGAGGTATTCTACTGGATCCTAGTGAAAAAGTCATCACAGGTGTTGTTTTGTAGGTTTTTAGGGGAGCCATTTACGAAAATGGCGTTCATTTTGCAATTCAAGATGGCGGACATCACTTTCAGCGGAAAAGTCATCATAGGTGTTGTTTTGTAGATTTTTAAGGGTGCAGAATCCCAAAATGAGGTCCATTTTGGTGTTCAAGATGGCGGAAAACACTTTCTATGAAAAAGTCATAGTAGGTGTCGTTTTCAAGGTTTTTGGGAGTGCCGATTCCGAAAATGGCGTTCATTTTGGAATTCAAGATGGCGGACATCACTTTCAGTTGAAAAACTCGCCATAGGTGTCGTTTTCCAGGTTTTTGGGGGTGCAGATTCCGAAAATGGCGTTCATTTTGGAATTCAAGATGGCGGTCATCACTCTCAGTTGAAAAAGTCATCATAGGTGTTGTTTTGTAGATTTTTAAGGGTGCAGAATCCCAAAATGAGGTCCATTTTGGTGTTCAAGATGGCGGAAAACACTTTCTATGAAAAAGTCATAGTAGGTGTCGTTTTCAAGGTTTTTGGGAGTGCCGATTCCGAAAATGGCGTTCATTTTGGAATTCAAGATGGCGGACATCACTTTCAGTTGAAAAACTCGCCATAGGTGTCGTTTTCCAGGTTTTTGGGGGTGCAGATTCCGAAAATGGCGTCCATTTTGGAATCCAAGATTGAGGATGGAATGAGTTTTTCACTGGAAGTAATGTTCGCCATCTTCAGCATCTAAATCCAATTAGCTAAAAAGAACTCGTCTATGTTGATCCAAACCAGAGTTCGGTTAGGTATCCCCAGGGTCTATCATCAGGACCATTTTGGTGTCACCCTTTCTAAATGCTCCTTATTCTAAGTCCATTTAAGGAGTTCCTTCAATTCCTCATGGATGCCATCAGATCTCCACTAAAATGAAATAGGGCGAAACTGCATGGTGCATTCAAACAAAAAAAAATTAAATCAGTTTATGAATACTTCAAAAATACAACCGAATTGAGATCACCTCCATTTTTGGGAGTCTCTCAAAAAATGATAATATCTTTAAAGCTGGATTTGACTGGGGTTCATTTTTTGTTTGATCCAATGACATAGAATACGCAGTTAAAATGTTTCAGATGTTATTGTGTCGTGTTCACGCAGCAAATTCGCAAAGTCCATATAAACAACTGGCAACTAAATAAATGAAAACAAACAAACAGAACAAGCGAAAAGGCGAGATACAAAGAAATAAACTAAATGAAGTGAGTGTGAAAGAGATTGCATGATTACGCGACCGCCGCGTTGGGCGTCACCGTTGCTCGCAAAATACCAGTAAAATGTGTCGCTCAAGATCGCACGCCGCCGGGGGCGGCTGGGTTTAACCCGTGTTATATAGTTAAACGAACTATAAAATTTAGTTATCTCTACTTACCGGTAAAAGAGAAAATTTCGAATTATATACTATCGTTCCATCAATTTACCGGTTAACGACTGAACTAAATAATGATACGGTATTGAAACGATACTAACCGGTAAATGAATACCGGTTCCGATCCCGGAAAGGAACTACCGCGAATATTCCGCAAAACATTATAAAGTTATAAAATAAAAAGTCTGTAGGTGTATTTAGAAGATATTTTCAAAAAATAAGTGACAGACCATTTTAAATTGTATTTTTAACCAACTCCCAAATAAAGGAGGTTTATTACCGCAGTGCTCCGTGATTTATAAACCGATTTATATATATTTTTGCTTGAACGCTAGTGCTTCCAGATTGGTCCAATATAATTTTAATGAAGATCTGATGATGAGATCCATGAAGAATAGAAGGAACTCCTTAAATATTGTAGGCATACACATTGCGATTTTTGGTATTTTAAGAAACATAATAAAGAGAGCATTTGCATTCAGAAGGTGTAAATTGGCGAAGTAAAACTGATGAAGAAGACTTAGGAGAAGATTTAGGCCAACTGGCCACGAAAGCGTAGCTGCATTTGTACGCTAACTTGCAGCCTACATACAAAACCGCACAACTCTGTCGACGCAGCGGCAACGTCGCATTAGCGACGCTGCATTGCCGAGTCCATACGTTTGCCGAGCATGGACAAACACATAGATCGCAGTCATATGTTAGAGTAAGTAAGAGGCTATTTCTGTCTTTTTCTATGAGATGACTGCGACCTGGGTGTTTGCCGTTGCTTGGCAAACGTGTGGACTCGGCACCGCTGGCCGTACCGCAAGGCAAGTCATACGCCGGACTACATCGCAAGGAACAGCATCGTGTGTTTTTGTAAAAATATGGCGGAAATTTGTTGTTTGTAGCAGGTGTGTTGTGTTATCCAGTAAATTCTGGAATGTCCTTTTACTCATTCTATAAAATGAACGAAATATGTTATCATAGTTCTTTTGCAGCTACGTCTACAAAACAGTCTACAATTGATGTTTCTCTCTGTATATGGATGTATCCAATATAAACGGCATCTTTAACAAATAATAAAACCGAAAAGTAAACACTAACAAGTAGGTGGCTAGGTGCCATCATGTCACTTATTATGCAATATCGGTCCAGAGTACAACAGCGCACCGTGCCCTCAGCGCCAGGAACAATATACATACACTGATAAACACATTACCCTCCTTTGCGTCGCGCAGTCGGGTAAAAACCATATTGGTGGTGAACACTGGCATCATATCATGGCTGCCGCGGTGAGCATGTTAACAAGTACGATATAATACTGATGTTAATGAGAGTACCTATCAATTAATTATTCGTAATTTAGATTTCATAACAAAATAACTTCTTCAAACTATATATTTGTAATACTTAAACTAATCTTATAGATGATATCTTATTAGTATATACTTATCGCGATAAATTTAAATCTGATCAAAGCGTTCTGCGTACTAGCGACATTTCCGTTTGATATCGCCACTTCACTGAACAGGCGCACAGATCTTATTGATTATGTGCTACAGTAATATCCGACAAAATGATAACATAAGCTAAAGTGGAAATAACCTTTACTTTATTTCTTTATTGTTTTAAAACATAACCTCTAATCTGCCTTTCGTAACGCTTAGATAGCGGTTAGGTGGCTACTAGTGACGTCACAACGGAGTTGTGCTTCACATTACTGAGTGGAGCCCGAAAGGTTGTAGCCACTATCTTTAGCTAGTTAACCATACTAGTTAAAGATAAGATAAAAGATAAAAAAATGTTTATTGCACAAAAACAATAGGTACATTGTCAGCTCTGGTTAATTAGAAAGTTTCGTGCATTGCATAGAAATAGGTATACAGAGATTCCGACAGGGGATCCCGCACTAGGCTAGGCCTGTATCGAGGGAAACCAGGAATATTGTGTCATGTCATGTAATAAGTGTTGTGTCATGCATGCAAAGTTGCTTACAATAACTGATATATGATATGGGAACAAAATATATAAAATAGAACTATACTATGTATCAGATTAAAACGTACAGTAAAGTTGTCAAAAATGTTTAAGTTATTTTTAAGAGCAGCGCCTCTGTCTCGTTGTAGTGTAACGAGAGAAGCCAAGAGAAGAGAAGTTTTCTTGCCTCACCCATAGAGCTGCCTATAATACATGGGTGTTGTCCAACAGCAGTGTTATAGGTTTTGTATCCAAGGACGTCACCAAAGCGCCTGCCGAAAGCGGTGTTAGTCTTAGGGACCGGTAGTTTGAAAATTCGATTACAAAGAAGATTGGAGTAATTTTCCATTTTTTGAGCGGATATATGCGCAGACATACAGACTTTGTGAATAAATAGCTGCCGAACCGTGAGCACCCGGGCCTCTGAATACAAACAGCTTGTTGGATACCTAAAGGGCTTCTTGAGCATTACTTTTAGAACTGAACGTTGAGCTCTTTCAGCTACTAGGAGTACGGATTTGGCAGCGCTGCCCCACACGGATATGCCGTAGGTAATCAAAGACTGGCACATAGAGATGTATATAATTTTTAAAAGAGATATGTCTGCCGAATAACGTAATTTTTTAATTAAAAATATCGTTTTTCTTATTCTCTTAGAAAGACAATAAATGTGAGCTTTAAAGCTCAACTTCTCATCTATAAGCAGGCTGAGATATTATATGGTATCAGTACGGCTAATAGTTTCACAGCAACAAGGGATGGACGAGCATTTTTACATGGGATTGGTAGCTGCTGTTTTATGAAAGCAGACATATTTAGTTTTTTTGCTATTTAGAGTAAGAAGATTATTACGCAACTAACAAGCGATCGAATTGATACCCCTTTCAGCTGCGCTATGTGTGCTCTCCCAGTTAGAGCCGTTAAAAAGTATTACTGTATCATCAGCGTAGCAGAGGATTTCAGCGTTTGCAAGTTTTAGATTGTGGATGCCATTAATGTAAATTTAAAAAAAGTGTAGGGCACAAAACGCTCCCTTGTGGCATCCCGAAGTTTATAGAGGCTGGTCCACTTTTATGCATTTCCACTTTGACAAGCTGCTTTCTTTCTGAAAGGTAAGTATCAAACCAGGCCAATGACACGCCTCGAATTCCAATTCTCTCAAGTTTGCGGAGAAGAATCGGTTTAGAAACTGTGTCAAAGGCCTAGGCTAGGTCCAAAAAGACCCCAATACAGTTCATATTGTTGTCCAAATAGGAGGATATCAAATTTACTAGGAGTGAAATGGCATCCTCGGTGGATCTGTGAGCTCTGAAACCAAACTGTCTTCCCGACAGCTTACCATAATGTTCTAGAAAACTCAGCAGTCTTTTAACTTAACACGAACGATCTGAAATGTTTCAATCTGCGACGAAAATATTACTTGTATTGTACGGGTTCATTGTCCGTCGTACCACGGAAACTTTTTAGACAATTTTTACTCGTGTTAACAAGTCCAACTTTTTGAACCCAGATCCGTAGCCAAAATGGCAAAAACCGAACCCTTATAGTTGCGCCATGTTCGTCCGTCCGTAAGTTACAGACATTTTACACAAACATTAGTTACGTATATATGGATGACATTTGGAGTATAGGTGTCTTGTATATATACCTCAGGGCGGGATTTAGACGTGCGCAGGGTAACAAAGGAGTGGAGGCCCCTTGCCTGCCACCTAATTAGTTATCAAATAAAACGCGCAGTTTTTTTCAGTCAAGTTGTTCAATAAATAATTTATTGTGAAATCAAATAAATTATTTTATGAAACATAAATATAATCAACAATAAGAATTATGCAAATTAAAATTTTAGCTTTAACGAACGGAATCTGGCGAGCTTCTTAGAAGAAAAATCGGAGATGATTTGGTTGAAATCAAGTTCCCGGAGTAAATCAGTTTCAATGCTCAGGAGAGAAAGCTTCGATAGACGGTTTTGTCCCATCGTCGCTAAGGTTTTTCAACACGTAAAACTGGCAGCCCCTTTTCTTCGATAGTCAGAATTCGGTATCGCTCTGTACATGCTATGAAGTCTATTGTGGGGGCCCCTCTTTTGTGAAGGCCCAGGGCCTTAGCACCGGATGCTCTACCCTAAATCCGGCTCTAGACTACCTACTTAGTTTGGTACTTAAACAACAAGAATAAATATGTCTAGGGGAGCACTCCATACATGTAACATAAGCTGAAAAAAAACTTGTCAGCAAATATCATAGTGAGGCAAATATTCCCACTGTCTTTTAAAAATACTTGTAAGGTTTCTGAGCACTTTTAGTTACTGTTTAAAAGATAAAACGGGAGGACTTTTATCTTCTAAACAGTAACTGTTCAAAAAATATAAAGATAAAACAATGGTCCCGCTTAATAAATACTATTTTCAATACTATATAAAATAAAATATTTTAAATATGATAATGGGATATATCGTTTTTGAGTAATGAGGTTAAATAAAATTTCAAAATAGTACCAGGTTTTTATTTTCCGTCTAAATGGCAAAATCAATAAATTTCAGGCAGTTACTCAGACTTTCACATAACTGTCTTCACGAGAAATAAAATATATATTTCAGACGATTATTTGTGACTCAACGATAATAATTTAGACTTTTTGTTTATTTCAAGTTAAACATGGCAAAATTAGGCCGACTTACTAACTTTTTCCTCTTGAAAGCGTATATTTATTTCATTCGTTATTCTCGTTTCCAAGTCTGGTTGTGGAAATTTAAGGAATTTGTGCAGGTTTCGTGACGCATGTTTATTTATTCGCTTGATAATGCACGGATACTAACATTTCACTAGTAAATAGTGACAGTACGTCTGCCGAAAGTATCTTTTTTGGTCACTGCGCGCGCTGCGATCTATTCTGGTTCTCCCACCTCCTACTTCGGATTCAGCCAATACCTCAGTTTTGTTATTTTATTTCTAACTTTATAATTACTACTACTTAATAAAAAAAATTAAAAGGAACCGACTTCAAAATAAACTATAAAGCCAAAAATAATATTTTATGCACGCTACGGAGTACGGATCACATTTGAATCACCTTTTGAAGTCGGTGCCAAAACATTCACTTATTACTATTAACACACACGGCACGCTAGAACCGCGGCGGCGAGCCTTTAGTTATTACTAGGGCATGTGATATCCGTGTTACACACCCGAACGGACGTCCGTGTTCTTAATACCGCCGAGTTTAAGAACCCGAACGGAACGAACCCGGCGGATCATTTACCCGCCTACACGTACTACACGACTACACGTACTACACGACTACACGAACTACACGCAGCAACGGACCTTAATTACACTCGTCTCTTACCGCCGCTGACGGATCGTGGCACAACGTACGGGCCATTTTTATTATTAATAAGGTCTCGTACGTTTTTAATGATATCAATATTGTTTGAAAATTTAATTTATTTAAATAGAATTATTAGAAGTGTATATATCATATTATTTATTTGTGTATCTCAATGTTTCTGTAACTCGATAATATCCATTTAAATCGATATATTTCAAGGATTCAAAAACGGAGCCCTTATAGTTTCTTCATGTCCGTCCGTCCGTCCGTCCGTCCGTCCGTATATCCGTCCGTATGTCACAGGCATTTGACTTAAAATCTACATTTTGTATATTGATGAAATACATTGATAGAGTATAGGTGTCATATATGAGCCGCTACTTAGTTTGATAGTTAAAAAACAAAAAAATATTTCTAAGGGGCTCCACATATTACGTAATCGAAACGGATTTTTTTTTCGCAAATATCAATCATCATCATAATTTCAGCCATAGGACGTCTACTGCTGAACACAAGCCTCTTCAATAGATTTACACATAGGCCGGATAGAAGTGAGCCGCATCCAGCGAATTCCCGCAACCCTAACCAGGTCGTCCGACCACCTTGCCTTGCCTCGAATGAAGTTGTCAACGAATACGTAAATCTATGACAAAAAATCCATTTAGGAACGTCCAACTTTGAAAAAGAGTTCTATCTTTATTTTCGTTATTTATCGTATCCAAAAAATACGAAAATAAAATAAAAATATAAAGCTTAATAAATATTTTCAACGAAAATTGTTTTCAACATAATAGGAATTATTGAGTTATTGCCGAAAAACTGCGCTTCTCAGCAAAAAAACGTAAGTGCCGTGGAGATACGCTTTTTTACTTGTGCACTTTTTCATATAGCAATTTTTCTCATCTGTAGTGCATTTTTTTGTATGAACGGTTGTGGAACCCTACACTGAGCATGATCCGCAATGCTCTTGGCCAGCAATTATGGAATGATCAGCGTATTTTATTGTGAATTCGTGAATACTGAAGGTTGCATTCGAATCTACGTAGTCGGGGCCCGGCAGCCGCGGCCGTGGTCGCGCCGCACCGCTTTGTAGGGATTTGTTTGCAACGCTTTTGCAAGCGACCGAGAAGCGCGGCTGGGGGGCGGGGCTAGCGCGTGACCTCGGCAGCACCGCTGAGCCGCTCCGGAGGCAGTATAGTCGCGGTTGCTTCCTGAATTTCTCTTCCTTTATATTTAAGTGCTGTTTTATCGGGATTTGACAGCTGCCTTTATCAACTCTGGATGTATATATTGAAACGAATTTATTCCTTCTTGATAAAAGTAAGAGCAACATTATTTCATCATCCTCTATCAGCCTCTTCACGAGTTCTCACTTGCGTTTACTAAAATTGACAGACATAGTTAATCCATGATACGCGACTGGAATGCACAACTGTTTGCACTTGACTTTGCGCGCAGCAGTCGCTCCCCGGGTCTCGGTCGCTGCTGCGGTGCTGCTAAAATCTTGTGGCAGCGCCGCACAGCAGTGGCAATGGGTCGCAGCTGCCGGGCCGCGACTGCCTAGATCCAAATTGTAGCATAAAATATATGTGCTTACACTTTATTTCAATAAAGACATTATTCATGTGCAATTAATATGGGTGGCTTTGTAAATTTTGTATACTATTTACGACATTAATTTCGTGTTTTAATCAAAAACAATGTTAAATGCATATTGCAAATGGTTATCTAGGTTTTGTTACTTACAATCGGACTACTATGTATATTTAACATCACCGAAGGCAAGTGAATAGTTTCAAAGTTAAGTTTAAACTTTGGTTCTTTTTGGCATAAGGTAAAATATTCTATGAAACAACGGATGTAATTGTGCCCTTATCAGTTAAGCGTTGTGCTTTGTTTGTTTGTCGGCAAAAGCTAAAACGGGTCCACGAGCTATTGTTTACGAAATAAGACGGAACAATACGAGTAGCTGTCTGGAGAAATAATAAATGACTTATTTTAAAAATAGTTCATATTAGTCTCCAGTTTGCCACGCAGACAGTCTGTTAGATATAAGTAAATTGTTTTAGATGTGTACATAAAATGAAAATTTAAGATAAATGAACAATAAAAGATATAAATTAAAGACCATTTCAAGACAATCTCTTAATATATTTTTAATAACTATTTCGTTTTATTATCTGCCTATTAAATTCGCAATTTACTTGTCTATTATTTCTGTATTTCTGCCAGTACCGATTTGTGTCTATAGACCAGACAGACAAGTGCTCGCTTACCTGAGATTGCGAAGCTAGTTTGTCAATTAATAACATTGATAGTGAATCATTCTGGTATGATTAATAGATGGCATATGATTATACAAATTGTAAATGTATATTATATTTTATGCTTTTAAATATAAAATTATACTTTTTAAATATAGTAACACATGTATTTCAACAAAATTTCAAACAATAAAACAAGTAGAGGTCACATCTCTATCTATGTAAAGGCAAACGCCGACCTGCGCATCGAAAGCATTAACTAGAATAAAGCTAGGGCTTGACATAAATTAAATTTGTTTAATTATATCCCTTTTTGCTCAATTATATGTATTATAAATCTTTACGTCGAGTATGGCCAATTTGGCTTCAATGGTACTTTTCGTTGTCTGTCAGTGTGAATAGCCGCAAAACACACAACATTAACACCACAAATTATTATAGTATGTTTTTGCGTCGGAAACACATTTTCATGTCAACGAGCTCATAAGTTTAAAATTATGTTCTTTAATATTTTATTCTAGTAGAGTAAACATAACTATGAAAAACTTTATAACTGATAAATATTCCGAAAATATGCAAAAAAAAGCCGAGACGTGGTCTTTAACTATAGGCCTCTTAAGAAAGCTCAAGAGTCTTTCACCGAGCTATGGGCTATGCTCAGGATCCCTCTAAGAGATTGAATCAGAAATTAGGAGATTCATAGACGAACCAAAGTCTTCGACTTAGCAAACAGGGTAAGCAAACTGAAGTGGCAATGGGCAGGGCACATAGTTCCAAAAACCGATGACCGTTAGGACAGGAAGGTTCTCGAATAGAGACCACGTACCGGCAAGAACCCACGCTACGCTGGCCACCCGCAAAATGGTCGTACGACCTGGTTAGAGCTGCGGGGCCTCGCTGGAGGCGGGTCGGCACTATCCGGTTCTTGTGGAAGTCTATTGAATAGGCCTGTCCTGCAGTGAACGTCCTATGGCTGAAGTGATCATTGAAAAACCGGTCAAAAGTAAGTCGGACCATGCTCAGTGTAGGGTTTTGCAGCCTTTCATACAAAAAAAATGCATTGCGGATGCAAAAAAATATAAAATGAAAAAGAGCATTGGCAAAAGAGCGTACATCCACGGCACTTACGTCCTTTTGGTGAGAAACGCAGTTTTTTTAGCACTAACTTAAAAACTACAAAACACCTATACTCCAAATTTCATCACTAAACATCATAACATACGGACGGACGGACGGACGAACGGACCGACATGACGAAACTATAAGGGTTCCGTTTTTGCTATTTTGGCTACGGAAGGAGCTGTAATTATAGCTTTACCTACGGACGGGTAGTGATCCGTTTATTTAAAACCCGCCGATCCGTGTAACCGATCCGAACGGATCTTAAATACACGGACCTTAATTATCCGTTCCGAATGGGTCAGAAACCCGTGTCCGTACTACACGTACACGAATACACGAACCGTCTACACGAAACACGTCGTAAACCGAGAGCTCTAGTTATTACCTACCTTAGTAATTCGTATTTTTGTTGAATAAAGAACTTTACATCAGGTTTTTTCACGTTCCTTTTTGGAAGTCGGTTAATAAAAGGGTATTTCAGTGGATAAATAAGAGTTGAATATAAAGGACACAATCTGTATCGAAGAAAATACTCAACGACATTAATAATAATCTATATTATATATTATTAGGTTAAAAGTTGTAGAATTGAAATGTCTGTACATTGAAGATATTTTCAAAAAATTGATTGTTATGGACTATTTGGAGGTCACTAAAACGAAAAATATATTTTTTGGATTTTTTGTATGTTTATATGTGTCGTTGTGGCTTCATCACGCAAAATCGGCTAAAGAGATTTCAACAATTATTGGTACACGGGTAGCTGGGCATCTCCAGATGGTTATTGGATACTTTTTACCCGACTACGGTGAACAAAAAACGGGGGTATATATTATTTGAATATATTTTTTTAATGCAACTTCGTTCGCGGAGGAGGAAAAGTCATAACCACTCTTTTTGTCTTCAGCGTAGTCGGGTAAAAAGTATCCTATAACCATCTGGAGATACCCAGCTACCCGTAACTAAACTTGTTGAAATCCGTTTTTTTTATTCAGTGAACTAAATCGAAAAATTGTCCATAACAATCATTTATTTGAAAATATCTTCATTGTACAGACATTTCATTTTTACAGCTTTATAATAGTACTAGAAGGCGGCCTAGAAGGGCGCAACTTCGTTCGCGGAGGAGAAAAAGTCATAACCCTTCATTTTTTCTTCAGCGTAGTCGGGTAAAAAGTATCCTATAACCATTTGGAGATACCCAGCTACCCGTGTACTAAAAATAGTTGAAATCCGTTTCGCCGATTTTGCGTGATGAAGCCACAACGACACATACAAACATAGATAAAATCGAAAAAAAAATCGTTTAAATGACCTCCAAATAGTCCATAACAATCATTTTTTTGAAAATATCTTCAATGTACAGACATTTCATTTTTACAACTTTATAATAGTATAGATATGTAGATACAAGGTGACAGAATGTTCTTATTATAAACAGTATAAACATTAAAGTTTAACACTACTAAGCATCCGCCAGTTTAACTCAGAACTTAATTTACTCGTACTGCACAGTAAGACATCGCAGCAGATTTTTTAGTGTTCTGTAACTTTTGAAAACTGTTCATGTCCTTCAGTTCAACTGTCCGCCTGTTCGCAGCTTAACTCAGAATTTACTCGTAATTTACTCGTACTACACTACACGTAGTAAGGAATAGATTCGCGTACCACCGTCGAATGAAATCGCAGTAAACGTTATGTATGACTCAAGTTTGACGGTGACTTCTTAATGCGACAGGGTTTGTACGCGTAACAAATTTCCTCGTACGTAGTACTAGCTAGGGTGTAACTTGTGGCGTCCTATCAGAATTCCAACCGCTTTGCCTATTTTAGGAATCTATTCAGCTTGAAAGTCAAGTGTTGTGGCTTCCTTATGAATATATTTGAAACCACGCTACCGATTTTATTTTCCAACGATAGTCCAAGTGATGTGATAGACGGAAGAGTATTTATCAATATTAAATGCAATAGTTTGGTAAGTTCCGTGGAAGCAAGGGCGAATTCAGGTATATTTGATGATCTTGCCGTCGTTCACTTAGTCGGTACAAGAAGTGAAAGGAGGCAGCTTAACGCGTTTAGATAACAGGCAAGAATGTGTTGTTTACGAAATATTATTAAGCACTCAGTGCAACGGGTTGCGTCAACATTTAATAAGCCAGTTAACATACAAAAATCCGGAATATCGCACCACGACAATTATCGGCAGACTCTAATCTAATTACCTAGGTAACTTTGAGTTAATTGCACTTCTGTCACTAGACATTCTGGGAATGTCAATCTTGTCACCTGCAACATAATAGCAATTTACTCATCACCATTTCAACATAGCTTAACAGTAGCAGGTATTTTGCTTCTATCGACGTCTGGCCACCCTAACCGGTGGTCTAAAGAAGTGGAATAGACTATTTGAAGGTTGCTGGATTTTTTATATGTACATTATTATTTACATTGCAGATAAAAAAATATTGTAAAGGACTCTGTGTCGTTGTGGCTTCATCACGCCGAAACGGCTAAATGGATTTCAACTACTTTTAACCGACTCTCAAAAATCCTTTTGGTGGTTCTCAATTTGGTTGTATTTTTTATTTTATTATTATACACTTATTTATTTTAATTGTAAGGATAGGTTTTTACTATATATATATATATATATATATCAAGTACAGTATCTACATCAACAGCATCAAAATCATCTACAGAAATAGCCAAAGATTTATAAAACTAGAATCAAAAAGTAAACCATTCTCTATAGGTAGAGCGGTAAGACATGGAGACCCACTGTCCCCCAAACTCTTCACTTCTGTGCTGGAAAACGTCTTGAGGAGGATAGACTGGCAGCAATATGGACTCGACATCAATGGAAGCCGTTTAAACCATCTGAGATTTGCCGATGACATCATTTTGCTGGAAGAAGACCCTAAAAAGCTACAAATTTTGGTACAAACTTAGGCCGAAGAAAGTGAACTAGTTGGCCTCAAAATGAATGTAAGCAAAACTAAATTGATGACCAATTCCACCAAGGTTGATGTAATGATAGATGGTAGCAAGCTCGAATACGTCAAGGACTATGTTTACTTAGGACAAATTAACCGCTTCCAATGTCATAATTTCGAAAGAAATCAATAAAAGAATTGCTTGTGGGTAGAAGAAATATTGGTCACTAAAAGAAATAATGAAGAGCGAGGACTTAAGCATTCATATTAAAAAAAAGTGTTCAATACCTGTATTCTTCCCTGTATGACCGAGGCTCACCGGAACCAACTTGCAGGATGTCAGCGGGCAATGGAGAGAAGCGTGTTGGGAATAAACCTACGAGAAAAGATAACCAACAAGGAAATACGAGAGAAAACCAAACTTGCTGCCAGATCAATCAATCAAACAAATAATTCTTTATTCAAGTAGGCCTAAGTTACAAGCACTTTCGAATTGTCAGGTACAGCATATTAGAGAAGTGTTTACTGGGAGAAATACAATATGATCCAACATTTGTTGCAAGGATTAGGGACAACCCAGAAAAACCTAATCAGGTCATTAAACTTAACTATAATATTATTGATAAAAATTGTCATTTTAAAAAATAAAATAATTATTAAGATAAATCCCAAATGGATTGTCAATAAAAAAGAAAAAAAATCTAGAATGTGTCTAGAATAAAATTCTAAATTTCCGAGGATATAAAACAATTAAGATTAAAATAATAATAATACCCCAATAGGTATTCGTTAAAATAATTATACATATACCTACATGACGCTATAATTTGCATTAATCCCACGCGGCTTTATCATTCATGTAGTCTTGTGTGCTATAATAAGCTTTAGAAATTAATTTTCGTTTTACAATATTTTTTAATTTACCAATAGACAGCTCACTTATGCTGCTAGGAAGATTATTATAAAACCTCACACAGTTACCTATGAATGATCGCCTTATTTTATGAAGCCTAAGTAGTAGGCACTGCAAGCTTATGCTTATTTCTAGTATTAACATTATGTATATCAAAGTTAGGGAATGCAATTACCGGCATAATTTTGAAACCGGTAATTTACCGACTTTAGTAGTTCAAAACCGGTAAATCGGTAAATTACCGGTATTGGAAATTCGACTTAAAAAGACGTGAAAATATTGTTTTATTTAAGATTCCTGTATTATTACTATCTATAAACCTACAAAACAATCTACATTGTGTAGAATAAGTTAAACACCAGTAGAGTAACGATTAAATTAAAACAATCCACAATTTACTAATTAAGGAGCCAAAAAACGGTCCTGGTTTAATTAGCCCTGCAAGGAACCCAGACTTCTAAGGCAAGCTTTGTATGAGGTTGGGACCACGGCCCTTATCAATTAGGATCCTAACATATCTGATGTGAATAGCAAATTAAATGCTGCTTCGAGGGCCAGTAAACGAGAAATTTTCAAACCTAAATTCGATTACTTCGGCAGAATTGGCGAGCAACTCGCAGGGTACCCTTCTGGAAGTCGTGCCTTCAGGGCGCTTGCCAAGGCTGCCGAGGGAAACTTTTGTCAGTCGGCCTTACCACCCCTGCGAAATGCTGATGGTAACTTGAGCCACAGTGCTAAAGAGAAAGCCGATCTTTTGGGTACCCTCTTTGCCTCGAACTCGACTTTGAACGATGATGGAAGCACCGTACTACCTACCATCCCGTGTTGCGGATATTCCACGCCGGAGATAACCTTCACTCAAAGGGATATCCAGCGGGAATGGTCTGTCTAGTTGTTCACAAGTCGAGTGGGCCAGACGGCATACTGGCTGTGGTACTCAAGCAGTATGCCGCTGAGTTGTGCCCTGTGTTTGTGGAAGACTGACCATGTGCATCCAGTGCCCAAAAAAGGGGACAGGTCATATCCATCGAATTACAGGCCTATCGCTATCACCTCTCTTCTCTCTAAGGTGATGGAGCGTGTGATAAACACGAAACTCCTAAGATACCTAGAAGAATACGATTTGATCAGCGACCGTCAATACGGCTTTCGCCACGGTCGCTGCACTGGTGATCTCCTAGTCACACACCGCTGGGGCTCGGCCATTGAGGTGAGGCAAGGTGAGGCATTGGCAGTTATCCTAGACATAGCCAAGACGTTCGATCGAGTCTGGCACTGGGGTCTTCTATCGAAGTTGCCATCTTATGGACTGCCCGTGGGTTTATGCAAAGGGGTCGCCAGCTTTTTAACCAACGGAAGCATAAAAGCCGTGGTTGATGGCAGCTGCTCAAAAACCATGGTTATTAACGCAGGCATCCCCCAAGGCTCCGTAGTACTCGTATTTCCAACGCTGTTTCTGCTGCATATCAATGACATGCTGACCACCGATAGTATTCATTGTAATGCATACGACAGTACCGGAGATGCACTTTACACAGGCCAAGCAAACATCCCTCGTTTCGTTGTGGAAGAAACTCGCAAACAACTTGTCCGAAATCGAGAGCACTCTATCCAGAGTCTCCCATTGGGGTCGAGTTATTTAGTTCAATTTAACCCCAACAAGACACAAGTTTGCGCGTTTACCGCTAAGAAAACCCCATTTACTGTGGCCCCACAATTCCAGAACACGGCTATCACAATCTTCAAGAACAGTAGGATCCTAGGTGTTGAAATTTCGAGCGACGGCAATTCCGAAGTCACTTAGAAGAGAAGGTCAAGCCGACATCAAAAAAGCTCGGTGTCCCAAATAGAGCGAAGCGGTACTTCACTTCTTTGCAAAGACTGCTGCTGTATAAATCGCAAGTCCGACCCCATATGGAGTACGCTGTTACATCTGGGCTGGGGCCCCTGGATATCAGTTTGGCTCTCTTGACTCGGTTCAAAGAGTTACATCCACACACCTTGGGACCAAAATGGTCGCGCACCGTGCGGTATCAAAGGAATTTTCTACCGCGCACACTCCGAATGTGGAATGACCTCCCCTGCCGCGGTTTTCCCTGTAGGTTACAGTATGGGGTTCTTCAACAGGGGAGTGAATAGGTTCTTAAAGGGTCAGCAACACACTCTGGCTTTGTAAATGTTCATAGGCTGCCGTGACTGCTTAACATCAGGCACTTTTAGGTTGGGCTAGAATGCTAGAAAGCTATTTAAACATTTTTGAAACTAATAAAAGTTAATTAAAACGTTAAATCACATAAAATCATTGGATTGTTTTAGATAAAGTACGGGCGTTTTGTTGTACTTACATAAATTGATAAATATCAGCGTAAACCAATGTTTATATGTTTCGGTAAAAGACCGGTTTTGGGTTATAATTACCGGTAATTCACCGGCTTCATATTTGACCGGTTTACCGGTTAACCGGTAAATCGGTATACTGGTTTGCATTCCCTAATCACAGTTCCTCTTAAAGTGGGTAATATTTTTAAGTACATACATAATATTCTCATAAATGTATTGACAATGCACTATCATTATATTAATATCCTTAAACTTATCTCTAAGCGAGTCCTATAGTTCATTTTATATGTCGCACAAACAGCCCGTTTCTGAAGCACTGCCCCATAGTAGGATGCCATACGACATAATACTGTGGAAATATGTCTCCTCTTGGGAAACGCCGTAGAGTCAGAATTGTCAAAGTGCCCTTGTGGCCTACTTACAGAATAAAGATCATTATTTCATTATTTCAATTACTGAAATACACTAATCGAGCCGTTATCACGTCTGTTAATTGACGAATCTTACTTACTGCAAAAGCTGCAGAACTCAGTCTATTCGAGAGATTAGCAATATGGGGACCCCATTGGAGCTTAGAATCTAATGTTATACCGAGAAAGACTGTACTATTAACTAGTTCCAGTTCCTCACCTTTAACAATAACGCTTGCTTGCTCATGTTTTGCTTTACTCGTGACAAACTTGACACATTTAGTCTTTTTCTCATTCAACAATAAATTATTAACATTAAACCAATTTACTACTTCACAAATTGCATTGTTTACGTCATTGTAGGATCTTTAATTTCGTACGACTTAGAAAATAAGAGAAGTATCATCTGCAAACAGAACTATATCATGGTGGGTCTTTACGACGTGTGGCAAGTCGTTTATGTAGATAAGGAACAGGAAAGGTCCCAATATTGATCCCTGCGGCACACCCATAGAGACTAATGACCCCGGTGATCACTTTCCATTCACGGCAACCCTTTGTATTCTACCATTTAAATAAGACTAATAAATTTAGTGCTGATCCTTTAACTCCGTAGTGGTGTAGCTTCCTGATAAGTGTCTCATGATTAACGCAATCGAAGGCCTTACATAAATCACAGAAGATACCTAAAGCATCTCGCGATTCCTCCCAAGCATCGAAAATGTGTTTTACGAGCTCAACTCCGGCGTTGGATGTCGAGCGACTCCGCGTAAAACCGAATTGCATACTATGCATCAAATTGTTCAAATTGAAATGTTTTAACAATTGATATAAAATAAGCTTTTCAAAAATTTTACTAAACAATAAAAAAAGGTAGTACAGATATTGGTCTAAAGTTAGTGGGGTCAGACGTACTACCTGATTTAAATAAAGGAGTTATTTTGCTATGTTTCATCAGATCTGGAAACTCACCGCAGTCAACACTGTTATTGAATATATCTGACAAGTCAGGCGCTATGACTTCTATTAGGGATTTGACAGCATGGACTGAGACCCCCCATAGTCATTGGTTTTTTTGACATTAATTGATTTAAATGCCTTTACTACATCTGAAGGACCAACATGTTCAAAATATAAGTCCTTACTACATTCTGGGACGTTTTCTTTTAACAACATAACGGCAGACGAAGGTGATGAATTTAAACACTTTGTTGTGGATACCGGTATATCGGTGAAAAAATTTTCAAAATCTGTTGCTACATCTAAACTAGAATTTATAATTTTGTCACCAATTTTTAATTCTAGATCACTAATTGCGTGCCTCGATCTACCAGTTTCCACATTAATCACTTTCCAGGTGGTTTTGATAATATTAGAACTTTTTTTGATCTGGGATAAATAATTGCGTTTGGCAATATGACAATCAATTTTGAATTGTTTGGAATATTCCTTTACATGTTCTTTAAATTCATCACTCGTATTAAACCGCCGTTCCTCATACATGGCATACAGTGCTTGTCTACGTTTGTGTGTAAGTCCGCAGTAGCCCATTCGCTAAATACTGATGCACCGCCAGCCACAACCGATTTCGAAGTAAATATTTTATCATAATGTTGTATAAAAGTTGTAAAGAATGAATTATACATGTTATTTGGACTCATATCAGAAGACAGAAAGGGTAGCGACCACATGGTCTGTGGTTACCGGTACAAAAGTAATTTGTTTTTTCCCTATTTTTTCCCTTAATATCTCAAATATCTAAATGATCTGATTCTAATTTACTGATTATACTTTGTCTAGAAGGAGAAATATCAGTGAAAATGTTATCAATACAGGTGGCGCTGGTATCGGTCATCCTACTAGGTTCCATAAATACGTGGCTTAAATGAAAATATTTGAAAAGATTCAACAATCTAATACTTAGTGTTGAATTTTCCAAAAGATTTACATTGAAATCGCCGCAAATAAGTAATTTCTTACGACTACGCGTATCTTATATCTTAAAAAGCACATAATCCATATTAATTTGAAAAGCATCAAAATTACTTAATGGCGGCCTATACACACAAACTACAATAAATTGCTCTAATTCTACTGCACTTAATTGTATGGTCTGTTCAATAGAAAAGGATACAACGTCCTTACGTTCCTTAAATGTCAATTGACTATTTAATATAATTAACGACCCACCATGTATGGAACTAAGTCTGGTGAACGAACTACCCACCTGGTGATTATTGAATTGGGGCATTATCTCATTGCTATTTAGCCAGTGTTCAGTTACACATAAGATACAGTTAGTTACACATATTGGCTCGGATGAACCTCCTAAAATGGGGACGGGCAGGTCATATGCTGCGCTGCAAAACAAATAAGAAGAGTAAGCAAGTCACTCTCTGGTACCCGAGAGACGGCACTAGGCGGCAGGGACGCCCTATAAGAAGATGGGAAGACGACCTTCGGCTAACTTTGGGGCCATATTGGACAAGGGTAGCTAGCGACAGAGCCCAATGGCGATTGTTGGCGGAGGCCTATGCCAAGAGGCACACCGAATTAAGGGATATATTGTAATGTGAATTTAATCAAGTGTTATGTAAACCCTAGTTCGGAAATAAAGGCTATTATTATTATTATTATATATAAAAAGTAAAATACAAAAAGCAAATACAAAATATAAACACATTATAAAAAACCTAACCTAGGGTGCCGCCGGTAGCGGGGCAGGGCTCAAGCTACCGGTGGTTAGGGCTGCACAGAGAGGAACCTGCTGACAATGCGGGCCGTGTCCAGGATTACTGCCTTCTGTATCTGGCCCTTGATCCAGCCATCTAGCGAGAGTCACTTAAGATGTTCGTCGAGACTTTTCGCTATAAGACCGTTTGCCGAAACGACTATCGGGACAATAATCGTCGAATCAACATCCCACATGGCGGTCACCTCGTGAGCCAAGTCAAGGTACTTGCTGAGTTTGTCCTTCTCAGCCTTCACGAGGTTCTCGTCATGTGGAATGGTGATGTCGATGAGTATTGCCCGGCGCTTAGATCGACCTACAAGCACGATATCAGGCCTATTGGCTACAATAGTCCTGTCCGTGATGATAGATCGATACCAATAAAGAGTGGCACGACCATTTTCAAGAACTGACATCGGTGCGTACTTATAGTACGGCACCTCAGACCCCACAAGACAGTATTTAACAGCAAGTTGCTGGTGAATAATCCTGGCTACTTGGTTACCTATGTCTGTGCAAGTACTCGACGTTAGCAAGATGAGAATAACCGGTAATTATATGCCTGAGTGACTCTCCGGGACGGTGGCATGCCCGACAAATGTCGACCGTACCGTCCTTCAGGATATCCTAACCTCCTGTAGTTGTTCGTCATGATAACTTCGTCCGCAATTGGACAGGCAAAACCTTCGGTTTCCCCGAAGAGATCACCGAAACGTAGCCAGTTCACCGACGCGAGCTGATCTACATCAGGCCCTGTAAGGGCCTTGTAGAACCGCCCGTGTAGCTCTTTACTCATCCATACGTCCTTGCGGTCTACGGTGCTAAGCACGGTTGGTCTGCGCAAGTTCTCGTTTGCCAAGGATAGAGGGGTGAGGCCTTTGTCTACTGCCACTACATCGCGATGTATCCCACACTCATTGTTTAGGAAATACTCCCTGAGACTGCACACCTCGCGGTTATGCAGGTCCTTGGCGTTTAAAAAGCCACGGCCCCCACACTTGCACGGGATGTACAGTCTCATTACTGAAGAGCGTGGGTGCATGCGGAGTGTAGTGAGCAGCATACAGACCCTCCTATCCTGGGCGTCCATCTCAGTGTGGGTCCACCTTAGTATGCCAAAGTATGCCAAAATGTCCCAAAACACCTTTTAAAAATAAGTTACGTTTAGTTTTCATTCATTTACAAAGGAATCTTTTTAAATACAATTAACACAATTAAATAAACTGCGATATCCCCATATGCGGCATGTAGCTCATTGTCGTTTTTTCCTTATTATAGTTCTAAATATTATTTTAAATCATAACCATTTTAGTTCTTTAAATTCTAAATAACTGTGTTAGAACCTAACACAAACTTTTGATATGTATTATATTAGCTTTAATTTTAAAATGTTTTACATTTTCTTTTATTTTTGTTTTGATCCTTTAATTTTTAATAGGTATTAGGAGTTTTTAGTTTTATTGTAAGCATAGTACCCGCAAAGGAACTAGGAATTTTCCAGTAGTCATTAGGGGTGGTCTGAAAACCAGCGCTGCGTGCGCAGTGCAGGACAGTTGCCCTGCGCCGCGCCGCAGCATACGCTGAGTCCACTCCTTTTGTCACCCTGTTTTATTCTGTTTCTTTGCTCTTAGCCATAAGTTAGTAGTTAAATTTTGTTAGTATACTTTATTTTTCATGTAAGTTCTTTGTTATGTGACAATAAATATATTCTATTCTATTCTATTCTATTCTAAAGGAGTAAGTGAGCAGGGGCATCACCCAAGCGTTGAAGGCCTTGTTGCCACCCAACAAAAGACTGTTCAGTACTTTTGTCAAGCGGCAAAAAAAGCACTCCTTCACTGCCTGTCTAATGTCTCCCTCCGCAATACTCAATGACTGTGACATACCAAGATACTTGTAGGTTTCAACTTCGGAGAGAGATTTGAGAGACATTGTCTCGGAAAGCTGTAAATTCGTTGAATTTACGACTTTCCCCCGCTGTACATGCATGACCGCACACTTGTCTACACCAAACTCCATTTTGATGGGACTACTGAAAGTATCTGTGACAGACATTTCATTTTTACAACTTTATAATAGTATAGATGTCTTATACTTTTCTGCATATTTTTCAGGATTAGAATACCGATGAAAAGGTACACCTGAAAATATAATAACTAATTTAAAGACATTATAATGCTTAGTTTCCTACATTGATCATAGTGCCATAATGTTCAAGCCATGCTACATTGAAACATCGGAAACTTACAAAGTAACAAAACAATGAAACCTGCATTTCGGAAGGTATAAAATAACTGGCCAAGTGCAAGTCGGACTCGTGCACCGAGGGCTGCGTACAAAATATACGCTAAAAACGGTCGTCAACAAGGAGCGGCACCGGTATTCTTTAAATCTTCTAAAATACACGCTTATTCTGGAATGTTTTAAAACGGTCTCTGCCGTAACTATGAAAATCCAGTGTTAGCAGAGCCCCGCGCGGCCCCAGTGGACAGTGTGTTTTATGAGCAGTACTTGGACTCTGTGTAATTGTAGACGTAGGCGTCGCTCGAGTTGATACATTTACTTCACAGACCGATTGTCTAAAGATACCTTCGATGGAAGCACTACGCTTATTGTATTTTTCGGTCACAGTGCTGGGCTGACGCGATCTCGGCTAGTACCCCTTCTGCGAGTGTTCACAGATATTGAACGGCGTGGAATTCTTAAAATTATTTTGTGTGCGCTTCCATACTCAAGGTCGATGTCGTATGACAATAATGTTAAAGTTTCCGACCTTAATTCCATGCTGTACAATGTGGCCTGTTACAATAGTCTTTAAATTCTATGACTAATAAATTTTCTAAAACATTCAAACGCTCTGAGGATCGAATGTATTTTTAAAACAAAATGTAAGTTAGCGACCGCCAAACTTCTGGCGTGTAATGTAGAACCTGGGCACTTTGACTCGACGGCCAGTGGCCTCAGCCCGGCCGTCGCGCCCGGCACGCGTGCGCTCTCTCCCGCGGGCCGCCCCGAACATTTAAACTGACGCGCGAGACAGCGGAGGAGCACCGAGTAAGTAAGCTTTGTACACCAAAACTTACAGGGCTTCTCCAGCAAGGAATTAGAGATAGGCTTATTTTTAGATACCTATAGAATAGACATATTCTGTGCGACGGAATACTGGCTTAGGGAACGAATATCTTTACTTAATATTCATAACTACGTCATAGTTAGCTCGTTCAGTAGAAAGTCGGCCATTCACGGGGGCTCGCTGCTAATAGTGAAAAGAAAATATAAAAGCAAGGAAATAAAAAAAAATCTAAAGCTTTCTATTGAACGAATTATAGAGATATCATGTATAGAAATTGGTAGAAATGGAAAGTCACATTATATTGTGCGCATACAGACCCCCGTCATCAGATTTCAGCCAATTCGAAGCAGTAATGAATGATCCTTTAAGACAAGTCATAGTTAGCAGTAAGGTAATAATAGTGTGTGGTGACTTCAATGTTAACGTGTTGGAACCTGCCCACACATATACAATTAGATTATTAAATTTATTTAAATCGATTGGCTTGCTCCCTCTATTTAAAGGTGCGTCCACACTTGTATCATTTGCTCATATCCGATCACCGTGCCGTGGCATGACTGCGTATCGCGCTGCTTAGACGCTTCCAGTCGGCGCGCCGATCATGCTGTACTCGTCCGATATAACTGTGTGATACGCGTAGCAAAATGGATTTCGAGCGATCCGATCGGCGCAACGTCCAAACGCGTGATCGTGACACGCGATCATGCCACGCGACGATGATCTGTTACGGGCAAATGATACAAATTTGGACGCACCTTTATGAAGCGACAAGAACAACAGCCACCACGGAAACATGCATAGACAATCAACCTGTATCTGTAATTGTGAAGCTACTGATAAAATAATATTAAACTGCTTTAATTCTGATCACAGCGGTCAGAAAGCCTATTTTAAAGTCAATATTCGAAACGAACATCAAGCCTATATGTGATCACACATATAGGCCATTACTGGGAATCGCATAGAATGATTTAAGGATAATATATTCCACAAAGTTCCTACGCTTCCTATAAATAGTGACGATCGTAACACACTCTATGAATTGTTATCGGATGTGATATACAACACACACAAAGATATTTTCACATCTAAAACACTTAAACATGGTACAGCTAAAACAAGGTTTAGTGACTGGGCTGCATCAGGTATCGGTCACAAAAAAAGAAAAAAAAAATATAGTTACTACCCACCTACCTACCTAACTACCTACCTACCTACTACTGACTCACCAATCGCAATCGCCATTCCTAATAGAATCAATTAATTGAAAAAGGGGGAGTAAAAGAAGGAAGCCGAACGCTCTGCTCATTGGAAAGTAACGAGCGCCTCGTGACACTTTTCCGTGCGCAGCCGGTGTTCATCGATCAGGTCAGGACCCCACCGGCCCCCCCCATCGGCCGGTCACAGTGGCGTCGCAAGAGCTGCGGCTCGAAAGTGGATGTCGAGCGTAAGTGGCGAGTAGGCTTCGGTAGAAAGTCCAGTGACGCACCGATGTTCGCCATGAGACTTTTTTCTGGTAGACTTCCGGTTGTCTCAAGCAATAACCCAGTATTTTCATTATATTGTTGAATGGGCCTCTACGCGTTGGCTTCGGCTCCGCGCACTTCTCCCAAAGGTCCGGGACACCATGGTCCCGTGAGCGGGTGTGACAAACATAATAATAATAATAATAACGGCTCCCGCTACCGGTGGTGTAGTGCGTCGCATGCGATGGACTCAAGCAATGAACGAGCACTGCATGCGCGCTTACTACGGGGCTACAGAGGGGGGAACCCACCTGTCTGCGTACCAGGACAGGATGCTCCTTCTATTCCAGACCCTCGAACCGGCCATCGCCGTATCTGCGCAGCGGCTATCGGATCAAGTGCGTGGCATCCAACGGCGTAAGTTGCTGGACGACGCGACGCTTGATCGACTGCGCCTGGAAGTACTGGCTGCTCGCGCGGCCTTCACGTCGTCTCGGAATCCACCAGCTACGTCACCGGTTCCGGCGCCAGCACTCGACCTGGTGCCGGGGGCGCCACGGGTCGATCCCTACTCTGACGAGGAGCACCGTGTGAGTAGCGTAAGTACCCAGGCCAATGAGCAATTGAAGAGGACTCTGGAAGAAACGATTGAGCGGTATCGATTCGCACCTGACTCTAGGCCGCGATTACCAAGCTTGCCCACGAATAGACGTAACTTAGCACTAGTGAGAGCCCTGAACGCTTTGCTAGACCCGTATCTGTGGGCTAGCGAAGATTTAGTTGATACCCAATCGATCATGTGTCGCATTGCTCGTATAAAGTTCCCGGACGCTGATCGAGCTCCGCGAGCTGCCGGTGGTGTCCCCGACTGGCAAGTACGGATCGAGCGGCGTAGTAGCACAGGCCTTTGCGGGGACTGATGTCAGACCCCGTGATTACTTGGCCCGTGTCACGGAGCGCATCGACTTCCTGAAGCAGAAAGTCTATGCGTGGGCAAGTCGTATCAGCCGCTACAGAGAACGTGTGGATCGATTCCAGCAGAATCGCCTCTTCCAGAGCGATCAAAGGAAGGTATACCGAAACTAGGTGGGGAACCGACCAACGTGTGACCGACGGGCGGCTGCCTATAACATAATATCTAAATCACCCCCATGTATGTTCCGCGATTTTTCGTATTTTCGGAGTTATGACTTTTTTTTTTAATTTTTCACCTATCGCCGTGTACGATGACATTTTTATTTATGGTGACGTGAATTATTGCGGTAGATGCTTTATTTTTTTTGTGTGCTAAGCTGATAGATAGGCCAAATCAGTATGGTAACATTTACTATCGTTAGATCTTTGAATGGAATAAAAAAAAAATTAAATGCCAAGAATGATAAAATTACCCAATATGTTCACAACTTCAAGGGGCTTTAAAAAGATAAAACCACATAAAAAAATTACCGTTTGGCTTTTAAAAACTTGCTCTATCAATCAGGTAGCTACCCTGAAAATTTTATTTTATTATTCATAAGGCTTCAATCAAAAAATTGAAATCTAAATGTGGTAAGTGCAAAATTTTAATTTACATGATGATTAATACAAACAAAGTAAAACCAATTACAAGGTGTTTAATTACAAGAAATTTTCAAAATGGCCCCCCTGTTGCTCAATGCAAGTGCGACATCGCCGAAAAAAGTTGTCTTTTAAACGTCTGAATGCACTTCTATTATTTTTAATGGTTTCTTCTGCTACTCTCAATTTCCGGGTTAACTCGTCCAAATTGCGGCATTCTCTTGAGTAGACGAGGTCTTGTATCCCCATACAAAAAAATCATTGGGGTTTAGGTCGGGGGACCGTGGAGGCCAGGCTATAAGGCAGGCGTCACCCCGGCCGCAACGACCAATCCATCTTTCAGGGTATCTTTGATTGAAAGAGTTTCTTACGTCCAAGGCAAAATGGCATGTTGCACCATCACACTGCAGTACTATGCTTCTGCGTGTCTCCAAATCCACATCTTTTAACAGCAGGGGCAGATCGACGCGTAGAAAATTTAAAAAGTGATTGCCGCCCAAGCGGTCTGACAGCTCGATTAGCTGACCGTTAAGTATGCCAGACCAAAGGTTAACACTAAAGTGTTCCTGGAATGGCGATACCTTTTTTAAATTTGGATTTTCAATTGCCCATTAGTGAGAATTGTGCATATTAAAAATCCCATTGCGTCTAAAGTGGGATTCATCCGTCCACAAGATTTGGTTAAAATAGTTTTCGTTTTGAGCTTGTCTCCTCAGCATTTCCTGACAGAATTCAATTCGCCGATTGTAATCTTCCGGTTTCAACTGTTGCACTTTTCTAATGTGAAACGGATGATATCCTACGCTCTGTAGTGTACGGTGTACCTGAGATTTAGAAAGTCCGGTACGACGTTCCATAACTCTCACACTGGTCGACGGGTCTCTTTCTACTTCTTCAACCACTGCATCTACTACATCAGGATCCGGCTTAGTGGCCATACGGCCTGATCTGGTACCCGGTATGTAACCTTCCAAATACGCATTATGTACTCTTAAGATCTTGCGATAGTCAGGAAACGTTTCAGGTTGAGGCCCGCCTCTTCGTTCCACATGTTCCCGGTACAGCCTTGAAGCTTCCGCCGCATTCCCCCTAGCATAACCGTAATAGTAAAGCATTTCTGCGTAGTCACGTGAAGTAAACATGATCACTTACACGCAAACTCAAGTCCAGTTAAATAATGCCAAGTCGTCGATTCCAGGTAATAAAACTAATCCAAATCGTAATGCAAGTCAAAGTCCATATGAATAGCCAAAATGATTAGAGAAACGAACAATTAGCAGTATTAAAACACAATTTTAAAATTATTGAAAAGTACCAACGATGACCAAACAACGTGAAAATTTTCTCATGCGTCAACCGTCTTTTGTTTTTTGTTCCTTTTCTATTGATGGCCAGTGCGTGATTTAGAACGAGATTTATTTAGAAAGTTAATTAATTTTGCACTTGCCCCATTTAGATTTAAATTTTTTGATTGAAGCCTTATGAATAATAAAATAAAATTTTCAGGGTAGCTACCTGATAGATAGAGCAAGTTTTTAAAAGCCAAACGGTATTTTTTTTTGTGTGATTTTATCTTTTTAAAGGCCCTTGAAGTTGTGAACATATTGGGTAATTCTATCATTCTTGGCATTTAATTTTTTTTTTATTCCATTCAAAGATCTAACGATAGTAAATGTTACTATACTGAATTGGCCTATCTATCAGCTTAGCACACAAAAATAATCAAGCATCTACCGCAATAATTAACGTCACCACAAATAAAAATCTCATCGTACTCGGCGATAGGTGAAAAATTAAAAAAAAAGTCATAACCCCGAAAATACGAAAAACCGCGGAACATACATGGGGGTGATTTAGATAGCCCTTTAGGTCCTCTACCTCCCAGCTTCAGTATATCACTTCTTCTTGGGACACCCTGTATACAAACAGCATCCGTGTTTATCTTATAATAATGAGTGGACATGCATAACACACTTTCGGGTGTTACAGAATCTTCTACGAAAACGGTATCTGTGAACCAAATATCCCCTCGAAAAATGAAGCTACTGAAAAAATTTAATAAAAGCAAATAAAATTAATAAAAAAGAAAATTGTTGTTATTATTTACTACAATCATACTTTTCGTAACTTGCATTTTCCTATTAAAACGGTTTTAGCAGAAGAACCAAAGCTTAATAATTAGTCGAAAAGCAACGCAATTTTTTTTTCAAGTTATCGATGTCGTTAAAATGTCTAACATTGTGTGCAGCACATCCCTTTTTGTTGCTCATGTTGGCAGCAGTGCCGTCCACAGCTTCTGTCATCAAGCTGTCACAATTTCTGTCCTGTTAGTACCGCATTCTAGCTTATGTTTCTTACTACTCAGAATGTTAAGTGAATGTATGGCACTCCCGTCTCTTAAAACGTAGTGGTTATATTCTCTTTGGCATGCTCGGGAGGTTCTGATTCTAAATAGGTAGTTTTAGACGCCACGAATACATTTAATCACAGACTAATAAGAGATACTACGTATCAGACTGCCAACTCAGAAACAAATATTATTTGCACTAGGCAACTATATTTAATCTGTACGATTAGTGTTGACTGACGTAAAATTTTTTTTCCATTCGAGATTGCAATATGGCAAGGGATCGTATCGTATTCAGCCAAAGTGGTCTAGGTTCATTGAATGAGGTCTAATATTTAGAATGAATAGTTCCCGGCACGTAAATTTGAACACGTAACTTCAGTAATTGTATTTACGTGACCAATTTATATGCTGAGAATTGCAAAAAAATAAAACACGCATTATTTGTTAAAAGATTTATTTTTCAATTTCTTTTTCACTTTTAGTCGTAAGCTTTCTTCTGTATTGCAAGTAATATGTCTGTCCCCTTTAATATTTTGTTGGTTGTGTTGCACCAATTCATAATTGTAAATCGGACAGTCAGATTAATGAAATGACTGAGAATAGTTTTGTGCTCGGCGAAGATCATCACGATTTATACACTTCAACCACTAAGTATTTTCTCAGAGCACGGGAAATGGTATAAAAGAGCGTCCTTTCCCAAAGTTCTACAAACACAGCACTCTTAAAACATTTTGCAAAAAGCAAGACAGGATAAACACAAGGATATCACTCGATAACACATTACTGTGACAGTGACAGAATCAATTTCGACAAATAATATATAGATGACAAGACAAGTGTATTGACAAAGCAACAGCTAATCACAGCAGAGAAAAACGTCAGTCAACATTAAAAACAACATGGCGCTAACGTACGCGTTTTGTTATACGAAGATTACCAGCTGTGCATTTAATACTGGGGTTGGAGATGTATGTCTAGTAGAAACTGAAGATGGCGGAACATAAAGAATTACTGCTCGCTCGCATAGACGTACAACAATAATATGCATGATTTTTTATTGTTGCTTAATTAAAAGCTCATTGATGTTGCGATTTTAGACGGCCGGCGAGTGTCGACCATGGAAGGCATTTGTGATGGGAATGGATTAATCCACCCACACGCAAACTGAAGGCATTACTGGGTCTATGTGGTATATTACCTTATCATGTATACATATTACCTATTCGTTTATGGATCGACGTGAGCAAATGCATGAAAGATAAGAAATGGTTAGAGAAGATGGAAATAAGACTTTCTTTCCACTTCTAACAACGACAGCTGTGGTGCGGCAATGGTTGTCGCCTTCTGAAGATCTGGTACCACTATCTCCTCAACGGCTTCATTTCAAATTAATTTCATTTCCAATCAGTCCGATCTTTAAAATAATTACTTAGTTCATGGTGCGGTTAACTCCGTAGTGTAAGTTGTAGGTATTGTTAAATGTTATTATTTTGTAAACGTGTTACACTTTTATTGAGAGGTCATTTATTTAAGTTAACGATATGATTTGGTTAGCACAAGTAAAATTAAGATGAACAACTTTAGTATAAAATAGATATTTTGGTGGGCGGTATGTTCAATCTCTTTTGTGCTTTAGTAAATGCTTTATGGTATGATTGTTTATAAAAAGGAATAGTTGCCAGTCACATTAAAGTCTAATTTGAGTAAAACATCGTTTTCTTGCAAAATACATAAAATAATAAATAAGTTATCGAAGTAAATAGATATAACAAACAGTAAACTAAAATATTTTTAATAACTATAAATATATCCAAGATATTAAGACATCAAACATTTCATTCTATCTCTTTCTAGAAAAACAGACTTTCATAAGGATTGTTTATGGCCGGAGTGCCCTATGACGTAACTGTACATATCGGACCTCTCTGTCAAATCGCTGTCTAATCAATAGTTTGAAAAAAATCTTACGTATTTCTTGACCGATTTTAATTATTATTTCACTTTTTGAAATCGTTTTAGGGTGAGGCCGCGGAAAGTTACCAATGTGACATAGTAGTAACATGAAAAAAAAAACGTTATGTTATCATAAAAAGTAACATAAGTCGTTACAAAGCGCTTATTATACTGGCAAATATTCTGATTAAATCACGGAGCTAGGAAAAAAATACAAGGTATGAAATGAAATATTTCTTTATTGCCTGTAAACAAAATTTTCATGGCACATTCAAATCAACCTACTAAAACACTCGTCTGATGTATCTAATTATTTGTATTTGTAATTATTAGTGAGCTGTAGATCTTGCTTTGTTTGTCATTTTGTACGTTTAGAACCACCATATTTCCGCCATTTTTTAAATTTAGAAAAAACTGGCTCGACGATAAAAAATCTATATACTTATCAAACCTAGACACAAAATTTCATGATAATCGGTTGATAAATACGAGCTCTAGGCGAGAACAGCGGAAAATCCAAACATCTGGACTCCGGGAAATCCGGAATTCGGACAGCAAGAAAAAATATTTTTCCTCCAAGCTGAAGCATAGACACTTCGCTCACTCGATTGATTAGGTAAGTACTTACATGGGGTGCCCCTTGAAATCTCGACAAACTTTCATCGAATTTTATTTCATCGAAAACGATTCATAGAATATTCAGTATAAACATTATCACTTGGAGGATGCTTCATCGACTATTCATTACATATTATAACAATTATTAGAGCAATGATATAGGGAATTTTAAATGCATAAAATTACATTTAATAGATTACTTATAAGACAGAACATAAAATAATTTATATTATTTCATCGACGTATTATACAACTAATTTATTTCATACTTAAATACATATTTTAAGAAAAAAATAAAACAAACTCAAGCAAGTATAGAGTACTTATGTTTGAAGGCTTGAATTCTTCTGAAAAATAAAATAAATATAATTACTATTGCTATATTAGGTTAAGTTGATTCGCTCCCTGAACAGTAGGTTAGGTTAGGTTACAACTGCATCCCTAACAAAAATAATTCGCTCCCAGAACAGTAGGTTACGTATTCTACTTTAAGGCAGGTCAGACTTTGGTTAGGTTAGGTGCGACGACGAGCGAAGCGAAGAGGAGTGTTAAGTTGAACTGCGACCCTAACGAGCGAGCGAAGCGAGCGAGCTTCCCAGGTCCGAGTTGCTTACGATATGACTTTATGGCGGGTCCTATTTTGCTATTGTATAAGTAAGGATTGAAATACTTTTCGGCATTAATCTAGTTCTAAGGCAGGTCCGACTTGGCATAGGTTGGGTACGACGACGAGCGAAGCGAGGAGGAGTGTTAGGTTGAACTGCGACCCTAACGACCGGGCGAAACGCGAGAACCAACTTCCGCCTAATAACTAGAACTGCGTACCTAACAAAAATCTCTACTAGAAAACTAAGTTCAAAAAAGGTAGCCGATTTTCTACAATGTAAAATTTAAAACAAAATAATAAAATATGAATATCTGCGAAATAAAGTATATAGTAAATAATATTTCTACAGATTAAAAATCGGTGTGATAAAAATACACCATTTAATTGTTAAATGTAATGAATATTCGATAAAATGAAAAAATGAAATTCGATTAAACGTTTGTCGAAATTTCAAGGGTAAACCACTTCCATGTTTTTATTCGCCTCATCATCGACTACTGCTACTTTTATGTGATCGTTGTCAATTACAAAATTAGAAAGATTAATAAAAAATAAAATTCAACTCTTTGTTTAAATATCAATTTGTGGGTTTGATAGAGCTTAGAGTAATCTATAATTAATTAGAATTATATTACTAAGCGTATCCTATATTAATTTAATTTTGTTTTATATTATTACATTATTTCTTTTTCGGGGGGAGCCTAACCCCTAGAGAACGAGTCCCCGTGTTGCGGATAGGGGAATGCTCGCCAGATATGGAGGGTAGGGGCGAAATAAAATAGCTCCCGCGGACAAAGCAGGCCGGAGAAGGATAATCCGTTATCAAACCCCTGCGGTCGGGCTTCTTCGACAGCTCTGGAACTGGAACTGTCCAGATGATGAAAAACAAGAGTTTTGGGAGGAACTACGAGCGCACATAGGCACTATACCCCCGACTGAACAAAAGATAGTTTGTGGAGATCTAAACGGGCATGTGGGGATGGGCAGGGACGGTTTCGAAAGCCACCACGGAGGTTTTGGATTCGTAGCACAAAATAAGGAAGGGGAAACAATTCTGTAATTTGCAGTTGCCCATAACCTGGCAATAGTCAACACATTCTTTAAAAAGAAAGAGGTACATTTAATCACATATAAGAGTGGAACATGTAAGACACAGATAGATTATGTTCTTATAGACAAACAACACATTAAACAAGTAAAAGATTGCAAGGTTATACCGGGAGAGCCGCTTACTTCACAGCATAGACTTTTACTAACAGCACTAAAGCTAAAAACACCAATTAAGACAAAGAAACCCAGAGTAGAAATGATCAAATGGCACGCTCTGAATCCTGAAAGGGAAGTCTCGTGAGAAACCTAGTTGTGGACTATTTTTGCAAAATCCCCCCTCCAGATAAAACTAGCTCCTCAGTGATATGGGCAGATTTCAAATCGTTCTACATTACTACAGCTAAACGAGAGTTGGGAGTCAGCAGAGGAGCACTACACAATTCCAAAGACACTAAATGGTGGAACACCCACACCAAGGATAGTATAGAAGAAAAGAAAAAATTGTTTAAAATTTGGCAGAACACCGGCTCAAATGAGGATAAAGAAAACTATACACATGCCAAGAAAGTAGCACGGAAAGTAGTTGCTATCGAGAGGGAAAAAGCTAAATATCAAGAGGGAAAAAAATTCTACCAGGGTCTAGAAGTAGCAACTGGTCATGACATATATAGACTCGCAAAACGCAGACATAACGATTCCAAAGTCTTTGGGACCGCGAAGTACATTAAGGATACGGCAGGCACTGTACTTACATGCGACGAAGAAATATGTGATAGATGGTATGAGTATTACCAATATTTACTTAATGAGGACTTCCCAAGGCAACCAGAGGAAGAACAACCAATGATCGAAGGACCTCTTCCTGAATTTATGGTAGCAGAAGTTAAGAAAGCCATTTCGAAAATGAAAAACCGTAGGGCAACGGGTCCAGACAGAATCCCTGCTCAGGTCTGGAAATGTCTCCGCGTCGATGGAGACGTATGGCTCTCCATGCTATTTAACAATATCCTAGCAAGTGAAAAAATGCCAGATGCTTGGAGGGAAATTATATTGGTATATTTTTATGTTCTATAAAAATAAGGGAGATGTTCGGGATTGTGGAAACTTTCGCGGTATAAAACTTATGTCATATACGCTTAAGATTTGGGAACGAGTTTTAAGTGAGCGCCTCCGAAATTTAATAAACCTAACAGAAAATCAATTTGGCTTCGCTGCGGGAAAAGGAATCATGGATCCAATCCATGCAATAAGGTTGCTAATGGGAAAAGCTCATGAAAACAAACGCAACCTCTGGATGGTTTTTATAGACCTTGAAAAAGCCTTTGAATATTGATATGGCAAGCTTTACGATCACAAAATATTCCCGAAAGCTATATAAACCTTATTAAGGACATGTACAATAATGTGAAAACACGCGTCAGAAGTCCAGCCGGGTTATCAAAGAGCTTCGACATCAAAGTAGGAGTTCATCAAGGGAGTGCGCTCAGCCCCCTTTTGTTCAATATCACCATGAATTATCTTACGGAGAAAATCCAGAAGCTCTTGCCGTAGAATCTCTTGTATGCAGACGACGTGGCCTTAATTTCAGACAGCTTACACGAAACACAAGAGAGCCTGGAGCTCTGGCAAAGATGTCTCGAGTCTAACGGGCTACGCATTAGCAGAACTAAAACCAAGTACATGGTATGCAACTTCAACCAGGACGCACCTAGTACCTTTTGATTAGATTAGATTAGATTTATTTATTTCATGATAAAATAGCACTATAAATTTGCTTAGTGTCAAAGTTACACGGATTTAAATCATGATAGTCAACATAAGTTAAATAATAATAAATATGAAAATATTAACAATGTCAAATGTGTAAAAAATAATAACAGTTATAATTAAATCTCATCTCCTAATAAGGATCGTCATTTAGTTTAAAAATACAATAATAATTACAGAATACAAGTCAATCAGTACATAGTAAATTAAAATAATTTTGTTCTAATGTCAGCCACACAAAACAATTTGAGATACACTATATTAATATTCAAATCAAATTATAATAATAATAAACCACGCTTGCCCGCGAATAAACGTAACTTAGCGCTAGTGGGAGCCCTGAACGCTTGGCTAGACCCGTATCTGCGGGCTAGCGAAGATCCAGCAGATACCCAGTCGATCATGTGCTGCGGGGCCATTGCGGCGTGCCGCGTTGCTCGTGTCATATTTCCAGACGCTGACCGAGCACCGTGGACTGCCGGTGGTGTCCCCGCCTGGCAAGTACGGATCGAGCGGCGTATCAGCACGTTCAGGACTCTCATTGCAAAGCTAATCTGCTTCAGGGGCGGCAACAACCGCCCTCGTGTCATGCGCTACGTAGTACAGACCTTTGCGGGGACTGATGCCAGTCCCCGTGATTACATGACCTGTGTCACGGAGCGCATCGACTTCCTGAAGCAGAAAGTTTATGCGTGGGCAAGCCGTATCCGTCGTTACAGAAAACGTGTGGATCGATTCCAGCAGAATCGCCTCTTCCACAGCGATCAAAGGAAGGTATACCGAAACTGAGAGGGAACCGACCAACGTGTGACCGACGGGCAGCTGCCGGATCCTACTGCTATGATTAATTTCTGGCGGAGTATCTGGTCGGTGCCAGTCGATCACACAGAGGGCGAGTGGATGACTGTTGTCGAGCGCGAGTGTGAGCCCATCGAAGCCATGGGGGCTGATACTATCAGTCCCGATGACGTGAGTTGTGCGGCTCGTACGACTCAGAACTGGAAAAGTCCTGGGCCGGACGGGTTGCACAATTTCTGGGTTAAGTGGTTTCGATGCTCACACAAACGACTGGCAACACAATTCCAACAAGCCCTCGAGCTTGGTTCCCTGCCAACTTTCTTAACATCTGGTGTTCCCTTCTTGCTCTACAAGTCTACAGTTCTTGCGCTGTACAAGCTCCTTACATCTATTTTGAGAGCAAAAATTAACACGCACATTGATGCGAACAATGTTTTGGCCTTCTCTCAAAATGGATGTAGGGTTGAGTCCCGTGGTACTAAGGAGCTCCTCCTCATTGACACGACCATTTGCCAACAAGTTCGGCGGAGCAAGGGGTCTCTCTCTGCCGCTTGGATTGACTACAACAGGGCCTATGATTCGGTGCCTCATTCATGGTTTGAGAGGATTCTGGAGCTGTGTAAAGTAGATGCAGCTCTAAGATCCTTCTTAGGCGTATGTATGAGACAGTGAACCACAGTCCTTCGTCAACCAGGCGGCCGAGCCGACCGCCCTGCTCCGAAGGACTTTATAAGGATCAAGAGGGGTATTTTTCAGGGTGACAGTTTGAGTCCACTGTGATTCTGCCTAGCCCTGAATCCACTCAGCACTCTGCTGAAAGATTCAAGACTAGATTGCCGGCTTCGGAGAGGGGGTGAAATCATTTCTCATCTGATGTACATGGACGACCTCAAGCTGTTTGCACCAAAACGACCGGAATTGGTGGAGCTACTGAAAGTCACAGATACTTTCAGTAGCGCCATCAAAATGGAGTTTGGTGTAGAGAAGTGTGCGGTCATGCATGTACAGCGGGGGAAAGTCGTAAATTCCACGAATTTCCAGCTTTCCGAGATAATGTCTCTCAGATCTCTCTCCGAAATTCAAACCTACAAATACCTTGGTATGTCACAGGCATTGAGTATTGCGGATGGGGACATTAGGCAGGCAGTGAAGGAACGCTTTTTCTGTCGCCTGACAAAAGTGCTAAACAGTCTTTTGTCGGGTGGCAACAAGGCGCGCGCCTTCGACGCTTGGGTGATGCCCCTGCTCACTTACTCCTTTGGCATACTGAGGTGGACCCAGACTGAGCTGGACGCCCTGGATAGGAGGGTCCGTCTGATGCTCACTACACACCGCATGCTACACCCACCGTCGTCAGTTATGAGACTGTACATCCCGCGTAAGTGTGGGGGCCGTGGCTTTTTAAACGCCAAGGACCTCCATAATCGCGAGGAGTGCAGCCTCAGGGAGTATTTCCTAAACAACGAGTGTGGGATACATCGCGATGTAGTGGCAGTAGACAAAGGCCTCACCCCTCTATCTTTGGCAAACGAGAACTGGCGCAGACCAACGGTGCTTAGCACCGTAGACCGCAAAGACGTATGGGAGAGTAAGGAGCTACACGGGCGGTTCTACAAGGCCCTTACAGTGCCCGATGTAGATCTGCTCGCGTCGGTAAACTGGCTACGTTTCGGCGATCTCTTCGGGGAAACCGAAGGTTTTGCCTGTGCAATTGCTGACGAAGTTATCATGACGAACAACTACCGGAGGTATATCCTGAAGGACGGTACGGTCGACATTTGTCGGGCATGCCGCCGTCCCGGTTGTTCTCGTCTTGCTAACGGCGAGTACTTGCACAGACATAACCAAGTAGCCAGGATTATTCACCAGCAACTTGCTGTTAAATACGGTCTTGTGGGGTCAGAGGTGCCATACTATAAGTATGCACCGAAGCCACTTCTCAAAAATGGTCGTGCCACGCTGTATTGGGATCGATCTATCATCACGGACAGGACTATTGTAGCCAATAAGCCTGATATCGTGCTGGTAGATCGATCTAAGCGCCGGGCAATGCTCGTCGACATTACCATCCCACATGACGAGAACCTTCTAAAGGCCGACAAGGATAAACTCAGCAAGTACCTTGACTTGGCTCACGAGGTGACCGCCATGTGGGATGTTGATTCGACGATCATTGTGCCGATAGTCGTTTCGGTAAACGGTCTTAGAGCAAAGAGTCTCGACGAACATCTTAAGAGACTCTCGCTAGATGGCTGGATCAAGGGTCAGATACAGAAGGCAGTAATCCTGAACACGGCCCGCATTGTCAGGAGGTTCCTCTCTGTGCAGCCCTAACCACCGGTAGCTTGAGCCCTGCCCCGCTGCCGGCGGCACCCTAGGTTAGGTTTTTTATAATGTGTTTATATTTTGTATTTGCTTGTTGTATTTTACTTTATATGTATATATATATATATATATATTGTAAAAACCTAACCTAAGATTCAAAAATAATAAGCCATTTATTTCCAATAGAATATTAACATGTAGCATGCGATATTTATAATCATTTTATATAGATCTTATTTTCACATTTTACTTTAGCAACAGTAAATGTTAATTTACATATTCATTAAATTATTGTCTATATTTTATATTATACCTCCATTTTATTTTATTTTATTAATTTATACAATTTTAAATTCATTCTTGTTCATTTCTAAATGTATTAATTCTAAGTGAACACGTTTTCATTATATTGACGACACGTTTGGCTCAGTGGGTTGGACAACGGCCTACGAAGCTGGCGGTCTCGGGTTCGAATCCCGGCCAGGGCAAGTGTTTGTGTGATGCGCACGAATGTTTGTTCGGGGTCTTGGATGTTTTCTATGTATTTAAGTATTATAATTTATCTACATATTATGTATATCGTCGCCTTGTACCCATAGTACAAGCTTTGCTTAGTTTGGGACTAGGTTTGGGATTATTATTCTTATTTCTTATCACTATTCTACTGGGTTGTCAATTTCTGGACATACGCCTCCTCCATCCTTTTCCATTCGTCTCTATCCGTGGCTAGTCGAGTCCAGGTGATGCCTGCCTCGGCGAAGGTGTCGTCTCGCCAGCGGCAGCGCGGGCGGCCCCGCGGCCGCGTGCAGTCGCGTGGGTGCCAGTGCAGCAGTCTCTCGCTCCATCGCTCGTCGGTGGTCCGGGCGATGTGTCCAGCCCAACGCCATTTTAATCTGCAAGCCATTTCTACTGCGTCTTTTATCTTTGTTCTATGGCGGATATCTAAACTCCTTACTTTGTCTTTTAACTTAAGACCCAGCATGCTTCTTTCGGCAGATCTTTGGAAGACTTTAATTTCATGTATTACGTCTTTTGTTAGCGGCCATGTTTGGCATCCATATAATAATGTAGGTGTTACTACCGAGTCCATTGCTTTTCTCTTAAGTTTGATGTCCATTTTGGACTTAAATATATGTTTAAACGACCAGTATGAACTCCAGGCTTGTTTAATTCGTCTCTCTAGTTCTCGGCCAGGAAAGTTATGCTTAAAAGATATATTTTGTCCGAGGTATATGTACTCATCGACATATTCAATATGTTTGTAGTTTATCATTGTAGTTACACGGTCGCTATTAGTCATTATACATGATTTTTCAGGGTTCATCTGTAAACCGCAATTCTAACTTTCGTCACAGACTACTATACTAGAACAGACACACAATGTCGAACAACAAAATTGAACGTCACAACTCTGGCTATATTGTTTTCCCTGGTTCTCCGCCAGATGGCAATAACGAGATCGTGCGCACATTATAGCCATCTAGTGAAGAATTGGGGATACGATAACTAGAACATCACAGGGTCGGCAGATGACGCTTAATCCTAACTTATGAATGGTTCGACGCGAACGAAGCTTTGGAAATGGCTACCTATTTTTATTATTTAAAATGATATTAAGTTTATAAATAATCATCATTTATATTTATTTTAAGTTACAGCTAGTAAGTTATTAGTTTGTTACAAACTTAGGTACTATTTGAGTTTATAAATTTATTTTTTCTATTATTTTGGAACAAAAGAATAGTATAATTTATATACTCGTAGTCAAAAATTACAATTTAAGAATTAAAGTGACTTAGAAAAATTTAGAACAAGCAAGATTTCGGGTCGTCGGTATCCAATTCACGTATTGACGACAATAGGGAATATGCATGAATTTATATTTTTCTTTATTAAAAGCTCATTCATGTAACAAACAGTAGACAAAAATAATTTTTCAAATAGCTATAAAAATAACCAAGATATAAGCCATCAAACATTTAATTCTATCTCTTTCTTGCAAAACAGACTTTAATATGGAGTTTATTTATATGGCCGGAGAGCACTGTGACGTACAGTACATATCGAACCTCTCGGTCTAATGACTAGTTTAAAATGCCTATATTATGCGTATTTCTTGGCCGATTTCAATTTTAAGTTCACATATTGAAATCGTTTTTAAGGTATTTTGATATGTAGTTAATAAAAGCCATTAAAAAATTCATGCATGTACCCTATTGTAAATACGATTAGACCGTGACGTTTGTGATTTTACCTTATTTAAATTAAACTAATAAGAATATAACAAAGTACTGCTACTAGTAAACTAAAAGTAGGTACTGTAAACGGGGGTCAATAGACAAGAACAGATTTTTATAAAAACGCATATTTTCATAAAGTGCTTCTTTTCTGCATACTTGCGAAGAAATTCAAGGGTGAAGTGAAGTCTCCAATCCACATTGGGCCAGCGCGGAGACTAAATTCTATTCCCTCTCATCCAAGAGAGGAGGCCTATGCCCAGCAGTGGGACGTATATACACGGTGCCCGCGAGGAATGGGAAAGATTTTAACCACGCATTCCTTAGGTCATTAGAAGCAAAAACTGTTATATGATGAATCCCAGGCAATTCCGTATCCCGTACCACATCAATTTTCATGTTAACAATTTATTGTGATTACTGTACTGTGAGTACATTAAGTTTTTTTTATCGCGACGTTGCCACATATGTTGCCTAGTTTCGCGTCGTTATTGGCAGACTTCAAAGTGACAGCTACTACTCTTTAAACTCATCCCTTTTTTTTGAAAAACAAATCGTTACCATTGAAAGGGATAATTTTCATAGAGAAGCGAAAGCAAAAATAAAATATTCAATTCTTATGTACAAAAATCGACTTAACTAGATTATGTTTCTTTTTTTGCTGAATTTGACCGGGTTTCATATAATTTATTTTTACTCGTAATAGCCTCAGGAATGCGTGGTTATAAAATCTTTCCCATTCCTCGCGGGCACCGTGTATAGGCTGATGATGATGATGTGCTTCTTTTCGTTGGCAAAGTATACAAAAAACCTACTAAACCATAGCTTTTACTACTTTTTCTTTTCTTATAATATAAAATAAGTACAGATTAATGCGCCGAAATGCCAATAAAAAACGATGTCTACTGCTTGAGTGAGACGAGTATTACAGACTGCGATGGGACAGCGATGTGTTACTATTTCGACAAATCACGTAAATGTAAGTATGAAGTCGGCCGGCCCGCCGCCGCGTAGCCTTGAACGATGCTGCCTTCACAGACTAATAAGAGATACTACGTATCAGACTGCCAACTCAGAAACAAATATTATTTGCACTAGGCAACTATATTTAATCTGTACGATTAGTGTTGACTGACGTAAAATTTTTTTTCCATTCGAGATTGCAATATGGCAAGGGATCGTAACGTATTCAGCCAAAGTGGTCTAGGTTCATTGAATGAGGTCTAATATTTAGAATGAATAGTTCCCGGCACGTAAATTTGAACACGTAACTTCAGTAATTGTATTTACGTGACCAATTTATATGCTGAGAATTGCAAAAAAATAAAACACGCATTATTTGTTAAAAGATTTATTTTTCAATTTCTTTTTCACTTTTTGTCGTAAGCTTTCTTCTGTATTGCAAGTAATATGTCTGTCCCCTTTAATATTTTGTTGGTTGTGTTGCACCAATTCATAATTGTAAATCGGACAGTCAGAGCAATGAAATGACTGAGAATAGTTTTGTGCTCGGCGAAGATCATCACGATTTATACACTTCAACCACTAAGTATTTTCTCAGAGCACGGGAAATGGTATAAAAGAGCGTCCTTTCCCAAAGTTCTACAAACACAGCACTCTTAAAACATTTTGCAAAAAGCAAGACAGGAGAAACACAAGGATATCACTCGATAACACATTACTGTGACAGTGACAGAATCAATTTCGACAAATAATATATAGATGACAAGACAAGTGTATTGACAAAGCAACAGCTAATCACAGCAGAGAAAAACGTCAGTCAACATTAAAAACAACATGGCGCTAACGTACGCGTTTTGTTATACGAAGATTACCAGCTGTGGCTGCCTTGAGGGGCTACTCTGAAATTCGATATTCAAAGTTCGTATCGCGCCAACTCGCTCATTCAAATACAGTTTAACATGAGAGCGAGAGGGATGGCGCGATACGAACTTCGAATATCGAATTTCAGAATAGCCCCTCTGCCCCCGGTTGATGCGATTTGTATTTTCTTACAAACTTTTTGTGATCGTCATCTATACTATTCTGTACATCCATACTAATATTATAAATGCGAAAGTGTGTTTGTCTGTCTGTCTGTTACCTCTTCACGCTTAAACCGCTGAACCGATTTGGATGAAATTTGGTATGAAGATAGTTTGAGTCCCGGGGAAGGACATAGGCTACTTTTTATCCCGGAAAAATACCCTTATTCGCGATAAACGAATTTAAGGCGGACGAAGTCGCGGGCAGTAGCTAGTTGAAGATATTTTCGTAACGGACTATTTGGAGGTCACTAAAAAGAAAAATATATTTTTTACATTTTTTATATGTTTGTATGTGTCGTTGTGGCTTCATCACGCAAAATCGGCTAAACGGATTTCAACTATTTTTGGTACACGAGTAGCTGAGTATCTCCAGATAGGATACTTTTTACCCCACTAGGTACGCTGAAGAAAAAACGAAGGGTTAAGTATGACTTTTTCTCCTCCGCGAACGAAATTGCGGGCGCCTTCTAGTTAGGTATAAAATTAAATTCCCTATCGTCAACTGATATCTTACTTACCTTAGTTTTGATAGTGGCAACTAATTGCAATCAATCAGCTTAGTCCGCCGATGAAAACGTTGCAAAGAGTAGTACCTACGAGTTCTTAAAATCTTGCCAAAATAATGAAAATTTGATAGGTATTTCTTGATTCTGCAGATTTTTCACTGCTCGTATTGCAAAACTTGTTGAATTAATTGGCAACAGATTGAGACTAGGTTAACTACTCGTAAACTCGTTATGTATCTACTTATTATACTTACCTACTCGTATTTTTACTATCAAAATAATAATAAGCATTTTATCATTCAAAATACGCCTAATATATGTACCTAGGTCCATTATATCGCTAATTCAATACATTTATAATGATCTGTTTTCAAATATTACTTACAATGTCATTTTAAAGTCTGGCACGCGCCACGTCACCGCTTGCCGCGACGCGCGAAATTTGAAATGAGCCAATTTTTAAATAAATTGCACAATAAAAGTCTTATTAAAAGTAACTTAAAATAAATAAAACCTTTTAAAGTGTATGACGATTAAATCAATTGATTAGATTATTTAATAGCGAAATTAAGGATTTTCATGCAATACTAGTAAAGCTGTAAAGCTGTGTAAAGAAAATAAACTTTTTAACAAAAAAATCAAACCGACTCCAAAAAAAAAAAAAAAAAAATAACGCCATTATTCAGTTTCTTCAAATTACTTACAAGTAACCGTTTGTATACTCTGTCTATACAGTATATACAATTAATCTTATTTTGGCGTCAGTGCCATATAAAGAATGAGTAAAATATTGAAAATTGACGATTTTAGTAAGTTGTGACACGATGGCACCGACGAAGTGCTGTTTACCGTACTTGTACCTCGAAGTACACCATCCACCATGGAGACGGGGTGAGATATTATGTATGCCGTCCTTTTCTTATGTACATCGTTCGAAGATAATGGCATGCGTGTCTCGACCAGTTTCGGCTAATGTCTACAATCTTAAGCTTAGTTTTCAGATCAAGCGCCATCTAGTGTCGCTACTGTAAACAAATATGAGAGGTCCAAAGCTCGAGCGGAGCTTGAATTGGCATGTTCATGTCATGCATTTATTTTAAGTCCCATATTTCTCTTAAATTCGATATATTTATATTGTTTAATTTGAAATTGTTACTTATGGCGCTATCTATTGGTCATTGTTAGCACTAAACATATCTGTTAGAGAATGGGAGCCCCTGCTTTCGTGTTGTAATGTCTCTAGCATGTATACGAGCTCGGTGTGTTTTTCCATAACCAGAACAATGTCATCCGCGAAACGTAGGTGGTGAAGGCGTTTTCCGTTTATATTAATGCCACAATTTAGCCAGTCCAGTCTTCTGAATATGAACTCAAGTAGAGCGGTGAATAAGTTGGGCGAGATTGGATCTCCTTGCCGGACGCCGCGTTTGATACTAAATTGTTCGCCTTTCCTTCCTAGTTTAATCATCGATTTACCTTTGCTGTATATCTCTAACAGAATATTTATATATTTACTATCAACGCCTTGTTCTTTAAGCGCTTTTTATAACTTTTGGTGCGAAATTGTGTCGAAAGCTTTTGTGTAATACACAAAAGCTATATAAAGTCGTTGGTTGTATTCTCTATATTGTTCAATAATTTGCTGTAGCGTAAAGATGTGATCGATCGTAGAGAAGTTTCGCCTAAATCCTGCTTGCTCAACTGGTTGATGAAACTCAAAGTGTTTTTCTAATTCTGTTTAAAATAATACTTGTGAACAGCTTATTTGCGGACTGCAGCAGGCTTATAGGGCGGTAGTTGTTTATTTTAAATGGGTCCCCTTTTTTTAAATATATGAGTAATAATAGATGTTTCCCAATCCTTTGGTATTTTTTCTTCATTAATTATTTCATTAAATAAATGTGTTAATAGAGATGCCAAGGGGTCGCTTATCGCCTTCAGGATGTCATTGGTTACGCCGGCTTCTCCTGGGCTTTTCAATGTTTTCAGTGCATTTATGGCATAGAGTATTTCGCTGTCTAATAATGGCGCTATATTATTTGCTGCAGGTTGTGTCTCTTCAAGATGGTGTTGTTCTTGAGTTTCAGCACTACACAGGTTCTCGTAGAACGACGTGGCCGCTTTAATAATGTTGTGTCTGTTTGTACGAAGTACTCCAGTATTGTCTTTTAGTGATGGTATCCAGGTCTTATGATCATTTATACGTTTGTTTCCCCGCTTAGCAGATCCTCTTTTTAAGAGTTCTTCTTCCATGATATTCAGTTTATAGTATTGTTTATTTCTTTTCAATTTAATACGAATTTTGGAGTATAACTGTCTTAGTTTTCTTTTTCAAGAGCTGTTTTAAATGTTTTGTTTTTTAACGAAGTTCTTTTATTTATTAAATTTTGTATAGGTTTTGTTATTATTAGGCATTTATTATTTGGTTCCGATTCGGTTGGCAACTTCAAGGTGCTGTTCTTTTTTTGTTTTTAAGTCTATATAATAGTTTTGAATGTCACTATACTGGAGTGGCTCTACCGATTCTGTAAAGATATTCTTCAAGGACTCTTTTTCTAATGGGTTGAATTCTTTCGTTTTTCCTTAAACGCAATTCTGGATTTCTTATTCCTATATACTATACAGTAGGTCGCTCTTACCAGTCTATGGTCCGTTGGATGTTTTTTGATGCTTATAACTTCAATATTTTGTATAATTTTGTAGTTTTGTTTTTTTGTTATGATGAAATCTATTTCATTGAGTGTTTTTTCATCTGGTGATTTCCATGTCCAACGACGCTTCGGCTTTTTCTTAAAGTGAGTGTTCATTATGTACAGTTCGTTGTCGAGACAGAAGTTGATGAGAGCTGTACCTCGGACATTCCTTACACCGTAGCCCCATGGTCCCATGGCAGCACTGTCGTCAGAGGTGGGTAAGCCAATCTTCGCATTAAAATCTCCTATAATTAATTATAGTGTTTGAAGAGGTCTGTTCCATTGCGTAGCGCACATCGTTATAAAAAGCCTCTATGTTTTCTTCAGTGCCTTTTTCAGTCAGTGCATACACCTGGATGATATTTAGCTGCTTGATATTTATCATAAGGTCTCGTCTGGCTACTCGATCTGATATAGGTTTGAAATCAATAATGTGCGGTTTTATTTCTTTTTTGATCATAAATCCCACGCCGTTTTTGCCACTCTTTTTCCCTGTGTACATTAGAATGTAGTCTTTAATTTCCTGTATCTTGGTACCTTCTTTTTTGACTTCTGAAAGGCCGAGTACATGCCAGTTTATTTTCCTTAAGGCATGTTCGAGTTCTTCTTGGCGTCCTATTCCCACTAATAATCTTACGTTCAATGTTCCAATATAGAGCTTCATAGTAGCGCCTTCATATTTATTATTTTTGTTTGAGTTTGGAGTGGAGGGTAGTGGTCTGACACTCCCGCGGGGACCAGCCGTATTGGGAGTCTTTACCCTTTGGATATTTGTATGCTTATTTATTTTATTGGATGTGGTTATGGTGGGAGGCCTTTAATTTTCATGTTTCTTCGCTTCTTGTGACGACATATGACATGATTGAATTTTATGTTTTATATATTTTATTTGATTGTATAATTTGTGTTTCATGAGTTTTTTGTGTTTGGTGTAACAGTTTGAGGATCAGTTGACTGTGGCGGGGAGAAATGGAGTTGTCTTTTGTTGGTGCTCGATTCATTCTTTTTGTCTTTGATGACTAGCTTATCGTATTTTATGAAAGCGGTGTTGCCTTTATCGATTTCTTCCTGCACTTTTTGTTTTAATTCTTTCCTTGCTTTTAAAACCTTCGCCGGGAATTCTGCTTTTATATATATGTTAGACCAGTCTAAATTATTTTTATTTTTAAGCATTTTAATCTTTTTCCCGAGTGTGCTGAGGGTGACAGAGATAGGTCGTGGTCGCTCCCCTTTCTTGCCAACTCTTCTTACTGTTTGCACTTCCAACTCCAAAAGAGATACTCGAAGTTTATTGTTAATTAAATCAATTATTTTGTTTTGCAGCTCAAAATATGTTTTTTCCGTTTCCTCGACCCCGAAAAACTTGAGATTTCTTAGTACGTTACTTTTCTCCAGTATACATAATCTTTGCTCTTGCTCTTCTATCTGTGAACGTATATTTATTATGTCTGTGTGCAATTTGTTGAATTTTATATCTATATGTGTTGTTATGTTTGAGCTTATTTGCTCTTCTAAATGCGGGATCTGTGATAATTGTGTTTCTTTCGATGTAAATCTATTATTAAATTCTGTTTTCATGTCTATAATTAGCTTTTGAAGTTGTTCCATGTTCGTTAATAATACTAGTAGCGTCCTCTGTCGTAATATTGATGCAGTGTTACAGATTTGTGTCGCTTAGCAAGTTAGCTTGATAGATATAATTGATGAACCGTAGTTATAGGTGTTGAAGTTTGGAGCGCGCGCGGTAGATGGCGCTGTTAACAAATGTGCTGCGGATAATTATATGCATTTTTTGTTTACTTTAATATAGGTTATAGGACCGAATATTTTATTGTTTATCCAATATTAACACTCCACATAGTCCACATTAGATCTATTAAAGTCACTTTGACACTGATTTTCCGTTTTTGGCTAAAATAATGAAGTAACTTTGTAATTTGTACGTAAAGTCTTTTTCTTCTTGTAACTTTTTCATAGTTTATAATTTTTGCTGTCCACAATGTATGACGTGAATTCACTTTATTTATATTATAACACGAACTATAACAAATTTCCAGAATATTTTAAAACGGAGTCGAAGTTAACGGTAGCACAGTAGCGGTACATCTCCTAATATGGATCGTCATTCTAAACAATATCACACAAAATTCAATGTCGTTTGGTTACAAAATATATCATTATAATATTAGCTCCATGTACTCATTTACAGAGTACAGAGGGTTTTCCAACAAAACCTTTCTCAGTCGACGCCCAAATGTTTCGTCAGACGGCTCATCAAAAATCATCGGGTAAATGTTCAAAGTAGGTCGGGCCGATGACACGCGGGTTCTTGCCTGAAAGTGCCATGCGACGAGGAACCGTTCTGAGACGTCCGGTAGAACGGAGCTGTTTTCCCGTAACATCTACGCGCGCGAACTGGGAAATGTTACTTCTTACAAATGAAAGCATCTCAAACAAATATTGCGAGTAGTGTGTCATAATGCGTTCCGATACGAAGAGTTATTTACAGTGTTGTTTAGGTGTGGCTCCCACAAGTGTACGGATAGCTCGTTTCTGAATTATTAGAACTCTTTTTGCATCAGTGGAGTTACCAGATGAGTATTCCGTACGACACGAGAGAGTGAAAATGGGCAAAGTACACCTGTTTTAGCGCATCTTTCATTGATAAGAGGTGCCAATTTTCGAAGCGCGAAGACCGCACTACTCAACCTATTGCATAGACTGTTGACATGGCACTTCCAGCTCAAACTCGAATCAATAGTGAACCCAAGGAACCTACTCTCATCGCACAATGGCATCGGGCTACATCTCTACTACTACGCAGTGGCGTGCGGTTCATATAAGCACTAAGGCACTGCCTACCCTAAACCACCATGGCTCCATATAGGCACAGAGAAGCTGCCTACCCTGAAGCCCTAAACGACCATGGCGCCATATTGGCTCAGAAAAACTGCCTACCTTGGCTAAAAACCCTGTGCACGCTACTGCATGCACGGTGGTATCGGAACCTTGCGACCAGAAAAAGCATAATGTTCGATTTGGTGACGTTGAGCAAAAGCCCGTTTGCTGTAAACCACGTTCGCAGCTGCTCACAAGCCTCGGTAACTTTTACTATGAGCTGTTCGTAGGTCTTTGCACAAATCAAAACAGTCGTTTCGTCTGCAAACATTGAGAAGCTATTGATGGGGGATCTGCAGCCGCTGCTGTAGTCGGAAAAGTACTTTCGAACATCATGGGATTATTTTTCGCCACGGGCGCAGGAGGTGTATAGATAGCAAACTTGAATGACCGAGGGATGTTGGACTCAATAAATGTGGGTGGGTCAGTAGGTACATATTTCTCCAACGCCTTTTTGTATGTACAATTAAATTCAGCCATTATCTTCCTTATTTGTTTTTCTTTCCGATAGTCTAGACAAGATTTATCCAGTGCCATGTGATTTCCAGAACAATTGCGACATTTATATATAATCGTTTCACAGTTCAAGAGATTAGCTCCACATTTAGGGCACACAGCCTTTTCCATATATTATTTGAACAAGTCCTCTTTAAATAACCGAATTTCCAACAATTAGAACAATGCGACACCGGGAACAGATATGGTTCAACCTTAACTTGCATTTCGTGTATGTAAACATAAGATGGGAGTAAAGGGCTCTTAAAGCCGACTCGTATTGTCTATCTGTCCAGCCACTTTCTTTCTTGCTTTTTCTACTTAACCTTTTTATTGAGACTATCTCCATTTCACTGATCATACTTTCCATCATTTCTTTTTCATCTTTGATTATTCCGTACGATAACCCTACCTCGTATGTTTTCTGGCATCGCCAACCCAGCTCTTTGTCTTCGGAAACCATGGAAATTAAACGTCCAGCACTGGTTTCATTCTCAAATGTAACGAGCACCTTGAACGAATTTACATACTTCACTTTAGTAATACCCGAAATGTCATGGTTTCGAAAAAGCTTTGCTAAAGCAAATTGTTTTGGCAACATATCCTTGCATGTAATACTTAACTCTGTACTATGAGAGGCCTCCTGTTCATCCAATTCTCTGCCTCTCTTAGTTGTAGAAGTCTGGTTAGTCATTTTACCTGTATTATTGTTCTTACACATTGTCAGTTCATCTATTGAATCCTGACTGCATATCTCGTCCATCATCTTAACTTCATCATATTCCTTACTACTTAAGAGTATAAATCCACGGATACTACAGGTGTAATTATCATCATAAAATAAATAACCATAACTACGAGAAATGGCTTGTCAATCAATTAATCCTAAATATAATCCCTGGCTCAGTTCTAGCTATCGACAACGAACCTTTTCACAATAAATATGTCAAAACACCAAGAATTCAAGAAAAAATAAACAGGAAATGATCGACGGGTTACACAGTTATGAAATTCCAGTTGACCCAAAATTTACGAAACTCCCGATTTACGATATTATATGTCAGCACACAGAACGGTTTACAGAGATCCCGATAGGGTCGCTTATACTTATAGACTGGTAATAAATACATGGTCTCAACCTCAACTGAAGGACTATGATGTAAAGTACTGATTGAGGGACTAAGGAAAACGTCCAGCTGACCGTCCCAGGCCCGAACGGGGACAGTAACAATGCTTTTATTTTTTATATAATTATTTAAAGCTACCGAAAAAACTGTCACTTTTTTCCAGAAATGAGGGAGGTTATTCATATTAATAAAAAAAACAACGGATTTAAAAAAATCATCCATTTCCCTTTCCCTAGAAATAAGTAAAATAGTAATCCACGCGGGCGAAGCCGCGGTAAAATCCGTGTATAATATAATTAATATATAATATATATACTCGTTAGGGATTTGCTTTATACGCATGAGTGAGCAGAGTGAGTGAGTCATAATGCAAACTGCATTACATTCTAAATAATGGTAGGAAAGGAAAGGCTCGGCGGCCAACCTTGTAAACTCCCGCCTTGGACGCGTGGCCGGTCCTGTTTCCTGGTGCTTGCATTACTTGCTTTGTTGCACGCTACAACTAGGCGGAGTGATCGTGAAACCAACATTTTAATAGTGATTAAGTAAATAAATATGTAAGTTATACTCATTTTGTTTTAATTCATGATAAAAGTGGGATTTATATTCCGATGCCAGACATACAGTCAGAAGTAATGGGTCAATTTCTGAGCTCGCATTTTTTTATGTCGAGCTGAAAGTCGTAGGGTAGCATCAGATAATACGTTCCATTTTTTTTTACAAGTAATACATGTTTCCCCGTCGAGATCAAAACGAAACTAAACAAAATTAGTGAAATATGGCAAAATCTACCGTAAATCGACTTTCAATGAAAACTGATAGAACATACTATAATAAACCTATGATTTTGATGTCGACCCATAAATGTCCAATTTAAGCACCTTTTTAAGGGTTGGTCTTGGACTGTCTAGACCACAATTTGACTAGATTTGATTTTTGCCTTGAACTTTAAATGTTTACTACATAATAGGTCGAGCACTCAAATCTACTATAACACAAATTGACTAGTCCTGAAAAAGCCTACGACACATTTTGTCTACTGTAGTATTTTATTTTTGATTGTACAAGCGAGGGGAAAAATAAAAATACTGAACGATATCAAATAATTTATGTATTATGTTAACTCATACACAATATATGTGCAGCAAATGAAAAAAGGCAATTTGGAAGGTAAATAACTTAAAAGGACTTTTCACTTCATAGCAACGTTTGTTTTATGTCTTATAACTTAAGAGGAGTCTTCACTTTATTAAACACATAGTATTTCATCGCAACTTTTTTTTAAATCTTTTATACCTTTTAAAAAAATTATTGGTGCGATTTCTTTTTCTATTAATTTTGTCAACTCCCGTTCGTATCTTCTATTAAAATGAATATCTTTCTTTTTTTGTTCTCTCGTTTCAAGAAGGCACCTGCCATCGACATGCTTTGATATCTTGCTTCTCTTTTCAGCTTGAACAGAAACTTAATGAGAGTTGGGTTTCTGTTCATGCGGACACCCAAACGACGATGATGGCATCGTCGCTTCCAATGTAATTGTAGTCCGGTGTAACTCTTGACAACAAGAAATCAAAGCAGTATTTGTTAGCCATTGTTTTTCAAAATAAACAATAAATGCATTAAATTCATTGCATTTTCGTCCATCCTGAACAATGTTGTCCCATGCCTGGCTAATTAAGTTAGATGGCAGGTAAGGCAAGTTCAGTGTTAGCGAGATTATTTCTTTACCGGAAAGTGTTAATGTCAACCCTTTCTTTTCAGCATTATCGCAAACCGCCTTACAAAAATGGAAATAGCACCCCGTGACTTTTCCGTTTAAGTAAACCGTTTTAAATGCCGTTACCTGGGCCATTTCATAGTCACATTTGTATATTCTAATATCAACCTTCAGCACATCACGCAGGATTGTAAATAATGCTAGGTATGTAGTTGTGTTCTTATTTGGCAATAACGCGTAAATATTTGCAGCTATTTAAGTCCACATGCAATGTAAATAACTGGTAAAATGGTTTCGGAACTATTTTGAAAGTACCATCTCCAAACACCATTTTATTTTGGGACGCATTTAACTGGAACACATTTGAGACGATCGTAAAATGAACACAAAGAGGTTTAACAAGTGTTTTGCCATAATATACTAATGTGCTTATCAGTGAAGTGATATACATATTATGGTTAATCTTCATTAGTTTATCACATTACCTACTTTATATGATATTTGTTATAAGTAGTACTTATGAGTAGGTACTTTATTTAAACAGACAGATAAATATTAAAAGGTTGGAAATACATTTTCTACCTGAATGTCCAGACAATCTGGGTTTATGTCACTTTGCTATGTAGGAAAAATGTGAACTAATCAATTTGTGTTAAAGTAGATTTGAGTGCTCGACCTATTATGTAGTAAACATTTAAAGTTCAAGGTAAAAAACAAATGTAGTCAAATTGTGGTCTAGACAGTTCAAGACCAACCCTTGTGCCTGTTATAGGGAAAAATATCTACTCTGTCGATATGGAGTGATGAGTAGTTCCTAATTAATACTACAGATCATACGCTATTTTTGGTGAAAGATATATGTCTCTAGGTGCTATAGTTATTTTTTTAAAATTCTTTAAGTTTGCTAAAGTGAAAAAGCAACAATAAAGAAAACGTTGGTTAAAGTTTGGGACGGCACAAACACACTTATACTTGGAAGTTGTGGAGTGGTTAGTATTAAATGAATTTGCATACTTTAAGAATTTCAAATTAGTCAAAATCATGTATGTAACCTTCGTAGAGGCTTGAACATAAAAACAAAACGAAAATATGTCAATCCTGAATATGGGTTTATTTTCTATATTTATAACATGACATGCAGATTTATCATTAAAGTTGTATTTTTAAATGTATTCTCATGCTAAAAAAGACAGAAATTATTCTATGGATCCCTTTAGTTACTTTAGGTAGTTATTATGTCAAAAAGTTCATAAAAAATGAATTGAGAAGTACAGCATAAAAAAATACGAATTAAAAATAGTAGATTGTTTGACAAGGGGCTAAAGCCATTATGACACGAAGTGATTATTTAGACGAGCTCACGAAGTGAGCGAGAACAAATATATCTGAGTGTCATATAATGGCTTTCAGCCACGTGTTAAACACTCTGCTTTTCACTTCAACTGCGAGAAAATAAGAAAGAAATGAAAACTGATCAGATAGGTTTGTTTATTTTTAATTATTTGTAAGGAGTATGTAGCTGACCGCAAGTTTATTTTTTTCAGTATTATTGAAATTTGTATGGGATTATATGGCTTTCTTTTAAACCCTAGGGGCTTCGCGAAGCTAATATGACGTACTTTTTGAGCAGGAGAAAAGAAAAATACGAAATATGAATAGTAGGGTTGGGTAACCATCGATAGTGGACTTTTTTATCAATCAATCAATCAATCAAAATATTCTTTATTCAAGTAGGCCTAGTTACAAGCACTTTCGAAATGTCAGTTACATGAGAGTGAATGTTTGCTGGGAGAAATACAATATGATCCAACATTTGCTGCAAGAATTAGGGAAACCCAGAAAAACCTAATCTGATCATTTATCTTAAGTATAATATTATTGATAAAATCATCATTAAAAAAATTCAAATAATCAATAAGATAAATCCCAAAAGGATTGTCAATAAAAAATAAATAATCTAGAAAAAATAATAATACCTTAGGTATTCGTTAAAATAATTATTCATATACATGCGGCTTCATCATTCATGTAGTCTTGTGTGCTATACATATATATATATAAGCTTTAGAAAATAATTTTCGTTTCACAATATTTTTGAATTTACCAATAGACAACTCACTTATGCTGCTCGGAAGTTTATTAGCTTTTCAAAAATTTTACTAAGTGTAGGTAGTACAGATATTGGTCTAAAGTTAGTGTGGTCAGAGGTACTACCTGATTTAAATAAAGGAGTTATTTTGCTATGTTTCATCATATCAGGAAACTCACCGCAGTCAACACTGTTATTGAATATATCTGTCAAGTCAGGCGCTATGACTTCTATTAGGGATTTGACAGCATGGACTGAGACCCCCCATAGGTCACTGGTTTTTTTGACATTAATTGATTTTAATGCCTTTACTACATCTGAAGGACTGACATGTTCAAAATAAAAGTCCTTACTACATTCTGGGACGTTTTCTTTTAACAACAAAACGGCAGACGAAGATATCGATGATTCCACTAAATAAGAAAAAACTATAACTAACCGATAGATACAAAATAACATTTATATAAATACTAACTCGAAAAACATTACACCTATATTTTAAAAGCTGATTTTATACTTGTAGTAATTTTTTAGCGTTTGTCCATACGAACGAAACCAAACCGTCAAATGGGGCACTAACCTTGAGTCGGAAATAAATTGCGTTCAAATTCCGTAAAAACAGATCAAACAAACGAAATTAGTATCAATGACTATTAGATTAACAATAACAGACCTTTATCTCATACATAAAATGGGATAAACATACCAAACACAATTCACTGAACAAGCACTAAAGTTTAGTAAATCGACAAAGTGGGACGCTACCTATAGAAAATCACTAAACTTTATAATGCATAAAAAGTATTTAGAATTTGATATTAATATTTTTTATGCTTGATAAGTGTGTTATTTAAGTAATCTTGTTATATATTAAAATACAGATGTCATTTGTATTGTTTTATGCTGTACTTTTCGGCGGTTAGAGCTGAGAGTCCTGGGCTCTTGTAATATTCTTCACTGCTTTTTCTGTTAGTTTTTCCAGATTTTTCATCTTTTGTTCCAATGTGGTTTCTTCATTGTCACGCATGCCCAGTTGCATATCTTGTTTCAAGCATGGTTCTCGTCTGAAAACTATATTGGAGCGATTCCTGTTGATGCTTGAACTGATGTGTTGTATGTAAAGACGATTTTTGGTAGAGCTTTTGACCAGTTCCTTTGATCTTCTTGTACGTATTTTGACATGGATGCGGTTAAGGTTTTGAAGGATGAAAAGATGTTGTATGGTATATTTTTGCGCCATATTCTTCTACTGTGCTTTTCACGATCTTCGATGTGAAGACTGATCTATGATTAAAGATGGAACGCTTCCCAAGTTGCAAAAAATATTCTCAACTATAAACTGTGCTATGACTTCTGTCGTCACACGAGGAACTGCTTTACAGATCGCGTATTTGCTGATGTATTCGATTGCTCCTATGACGAATCGGTGTCGGATTTTCGAAACGGTCCCAGTACGTCAATCGCTACTCGTTGTCCGAAGTTTTCAATTTTTACACTCTGCAGAGGCGCCCTCTGGTTAACTGTATTTTTTTCTTGACATTGTTTGCAGGATTTCACATATTTTTCGACTTCTTTTTCTGCATTTGGTATATAATATCGCTTTTTGTATTTATTTAGCGTTTTGAATAAACCAAAGTGAGCTCCACCCCATGCGCTGTCATTTAATTCCATCATGCATACTGTAAACAACGCTGCTGGTAAAACTGTAACACTTTTGAGTTGGTTGTCAAACCATACTTTCTTGAATAAAACGTTGCGTTTGATGTGATATCCTTTGTATTGGTTTGAGCTGGATAGTTTATTCAAAATATCTTTACGTATGTCTTCTTGTTGTAAACGTAATAGATCCCTTTTTTCAAAGCTATACAGGCATAAATCATCTTGATTTTGTATATTTGACGGTGACGGCTTCTTAATTATATAGGGGATTTCTACTTGGGAAATCTGCATAAATATTATCTTTTCCTTTACAGTAAATTATTTTGAAGTTCCATGGCTGTATCGCTAATGCCCATCTCGCGAGACGTTCGTTCATATCTCTTCGTGAGCGCAACCAAACGAGGCTTTTATGGTCTGTTACTACTTCGAATTCTTGGCCCCATAGGTATTGTTTGAAGTAGGATAATGCGCATATAAGACCGAGACATTCTTTTTCAGTAATTGCGCATCGCTTAGTTTTCTAGACGCAAATGCCACTGGTCGTAAATCCGTTTTTCCTTGCATTATACAGGCTCCCAGTGCCTTATCTGAAGCATCAACACACAGTCGCGTTGTGACATCTTCATCCGTGGTGAAGTATCGTAATATCGGCGCTTCACAAATTCTTTTTTTCATTTCTTCAAAAGCTCGCTGTGCCTCTGCTGACCATACAAATTTTTGTCCCTTTTTTGTTTATTCTGTCAGCTGTGATGTTATTTGCGCAAATCCCTCTATGAATTTACTGTAATATGAGAATAATCCCAACGTTTATCGCAACTCTTTCAAATTAGACGGCGGTTTCGTTTCTCGCATGGCCTTAATTTTGGCAATATCAGGGCCAATTCCCTGGGCTGATACAGTGTGTCCCAATACTGTCAGTTTCGTGAAGCCAATCTTGCATTTAGTAGGTTTTAGAGTGAGATTCGCTTTCTGGAATTTTCTGAGTACTCGTTCTAGGGCTGTCAAAAATTCTTTATATGTTTTCGCATAAACTATTATATTGTCGACGTAAAGTAAGAAATTTTTTATACTTGAGCTCCGCCAGAACTGTGTCCATAGCCCTCTGAAAGAGGGCCATGCTTGTCACGAGACCCATCGGTAGTTCAATATGGTAAGCCAGTAAATAATAAGTAATCCTTATTGCAACGTGATTATAATTAGGTTTACTAATGGGCTAAAGGTCAGTTAACTTTGTTACAGTTTGGATGTAGGTACCTCTCGTACCTCGAATTAAATAAATAGAAATAATAATGAAAAAAAAAACGATGTATCCAAGATCGAATTACTACGGTCTATCTCAGACCAAGAAAAAAAGATAGATAAATACGTAATTTAAGTACTTAGATACTTACCGCCTCAGTCATGATTTCTGCTAGATCCTCATCGAAACTAGCCAAATTCGAAGTTGATGGTTCGTCCTTATTTTTATTGAAAAAAAGTATTGATTTTATGCGTTTGTTTGACTAGTTTCTCTTCCTTGTGTTTTTTTTCCAAGGCTTTTCTTCGATATGCGTGGCCGCTCACTTTTCTTCTATTCGCATCCATTTCAGTAACAGTAAATTAAGCAATTCAACCGCAAGTTTCTTAATCATGTCTTAGACTAAAACTAAGCACCAGTAGATAAGTGTTCACCAAGACACATTAAAACAGGTAATATTTTGTTATCTGGTGCGCTAATTAGAAACGAAACAAGTGCGGTCCCGTCACAACAACATCCCTTTCCATAGGGATTTCTTTGATCACGTAAGGATGTTCAACGTTGTGATCAAGGGAATCCCTAAGGAAATAAGCACCGAAGAGGTGCTCAACGACTTACTCCTACAAGGTATTGCCGTGCGTGAAGTGCATCGAGCTCACAGTGCCATACACGGTTCCTACGACACGGTCAATGTAAAAGTAGACACTGACGCTGACACCAGGCGCAAGATCTTCCTCATCAAGGAAGTCTTGATGCTGAAGGTGACGGTGGAAGAGCCACGATTGACCAACACAGTATCTCAATGTCGAAATTGCCAGGTGTGAGGGCACTCGTTCAGAACTTGTTTTGTGTGACCCAGGTGCGAAAGTGCCTGGGCGACCACTCCACCAGCAACTGCGACCGTCCCGTGGGCCAAGAGGTGGCCTGTGTGAACTGCCGCCAGCAGGGGCACCCGGCCAGCTACAGGTCATGCCCTGCAGCTCCGCGCCCTCGCCGCCAGCTGGCACCAGCAACTCTGTATGCTGCCCAGGCGGCCCAGATTGCTAATGGTCGCGCAGCCACCTCTATCCCCCCCCCCCCCCCCCCCGGTAGTAAACCCCAACGATTTCCAAACCCTAAGGATCCCCCGAGGTATCAGCAGTAATGCCAACTACATGGCTCAATTCCAAAGCCCCCACAATATAGGGGCCATCCCTACTGGGATCTCTACAACCCAGCATAGCTGGGTGTAGAGGCCTATTATCACCCACAGAGCCCATTCCAGCCCCACCAGGTCCCCCCGCAGTCAGACTCGGAACCACTGCAGCGAGCACGTGCCCATAGGGCGCATCTCGCTGCTTTGGAAGCCGAGATGGCCACGGCCGATGGGGACCGTGTTCTGCTCCTGGCGCAGCATGAAGCCGCCAGGGCTTACTACAACCCGTCCCACATCCTAAATGGATAGTACGGCCCCTGGGAAGTTCATCCCCACCTCCCTCAACATAGCGTTCTTTAACGCTAATGGCCTTAGAGGAATGAGAGACCAGATCTCTCAGTTCCTCTATGGTCCAAGAGACCCTTTATAAACCCTCTATAAAAAGTTTTTATATCCCAAATTACATCGGCATAAGAAATGATCGTGATACCCTCCGGGGAGGGGGGGGGGGGGGGGTACCATGATCTTCTATAGAAGGAACCTCCATTGCTGTGCCCTTCACCCGCCAGAGCTTACCAACATCGAAACCTCGGTGTGTAAGATCTCGGTGGAAGGACACGCCCCAATAGTAATTGTCTCGGCCTACCTATCTCCCTCGAGCTCCTTGCTTAAAGAGGATCTCGACAAATTAGCTAGTCTGGGTCCCTCGGTCATAGTGGCTGGGGACCTTAACTCGAAACACACTTCCTGGGGTTGTAACACCAACAACACCAATGGAAATAGGCTCTTTCATTTAATGATCAACGGTCTCTCCTTTGACCTCATAGCCCCCTTAGAACCTACACGTTATCCTCCAGTAGACACTTACAAAGCAGACATCTTGGACGTGGCCCTTCTGTCAAACGTGAAGCTCAAGTTCCGTTTGATTGAGGTGGTCCAGATGGTGGTTAGATTCTGATCACCTGACCGTGTTATTGAAACTCGGCGCAGACACAAGTAACCCACCTGAACTCAAGTCCATAGTGGAGTGGGCGAAGGTGGAGGAAGGTCTCCTAAAGACACCCTCAGATCTCACTTTTTCTGACACTCTGGACACAAACGACGACACTGACAGGGCCATCTCTTCCCTCAACAGCTACCTCAACACGGTAGTCCGTGAGGCCTCGCGAGAGGTGCCGGCGGAGGATATCCACCGTCGGCCCCTCCCAGAGGAGCTGCAGGTACTGTTGAGGAAAAAGAATGCCCTTCTTAGGCACACAGCATGGGTCCCTTCGCCCGATAATCGCAGGAATCTGCGGGCCTTGCAACGCGAGGTCCGTCAGAAGATTGCAGATTTTCGGGCGAACAGCTTCCAAGATCTGATTTCTGAGATAGCGCCCAGTCACACAGTGTACTGGAAAATAGCGAAATCTCTGAAATCAGAATCGGTATAATCAATGCCCCCATTGGAGAGACCGGGCCAGGCCACCCCTGCCTTTGACGATGAGGAAAAGGCGGAGTGCTTGGCTGACAGTCTATCCGAACAATGCTCTCCGAGTAGGCTCTTCATTGATGAAGAGCACATAACCTGGACCAACCACATGGTCTATAGGTTATCCAACTCACAACTCCAATCAGACCACCTAAGGCCAGTCACCCCTGATGAGTTAAACAATCTCATCAAAAGCCTCCACATACGGAAGGCTCCGGGCATGGATGGCATCTCAAATCGCATTTTAAAGCTCCTATCTCACGAACAGAGAGATTTCTTAATCAAGATATTCAACTCTGCACTCAAAAACTCTCACTTCCCTGGTTCCTGGAAGCAAGCCACAGTAATTGGCATTCACAAGCCTGGCAAAAATAAAACTGAACCCACGTCATACAGGCCCATCAGCCTGCTATCTTCGCTGGGTAAACTCTATGAAAGAATGGAACCGAATCAAAGACTTCATTGATGACAATAATTTTATTTATTTATTTATTTATTTATTTATTTATTTATTTCCATAAATTAACACATTACAGTCAAGCTACACGTGTTAACAGGAGAGTAAGTATACACAATAGCAATTAATTTGTAACATTAAAACTAATTAAAAACATAAACATTGGACAAAAAACAATGGACTGGTACAACAGGCCTGTTACATGATGGAGCTTGGTGTGGAAATGGACTCCAGATACCGACCGGCAACTGAAAGAAATCTAGGTTCGGAACTGCAGAATATATCAAGTTCGCTGTCGCTGTCCAGTATATTGTTGAGAAGTGTTAGTGCTCTGTGTAGCGGTGTATGGGTAAGTGCCTGGGTGCGTGCCGCTGGGACAACGAAGAGCGCAGGCCGGCGCCGGAGCTGGACAGAGGTGATAGACTTTGCCCGCAGTGGAATGAGGGCGAGCAACAAAGGGTTACTAATTTGCCCGCGTATTAAACGGAAGAAGTATTTTATAAGAGATATGTTCCTTCTACTCTCGAGGGAAGTATAATTAACCATTCCCAGAACGTACAGAGTGGGGTACATCCGTGGGTAATACCCGTAGATTTTGAGGAAAAGAAAGCGTACAAAGGATTTCTGAACTCGCTCTAACATAAGCGTGTGCTGTTTTTCATGGGGGTTCCATATAATGGAATTCATTTCGAGACGGCTCCGAACATATGCATTATATAATATCCTTAAAGCGGTTTGTGAATTAAAAGATTTAGATTGGCGGATTACAAAGCCCAAACATTTTCTTGCACTATTGCAAGTGGCTACAATATGGTCATTGAAAGTGAGGTGTGGATCAAAACGTGTACCAAGATCTCGAACTGATAAAATATGTTCGAGAAAGGTGTCCTGTATTTTATAATCAAAATGCAACTTGTTTCTAGCGCGGGTGTATGACATAATTGAGCATTTCTCTTCATTGAGAGTCAGTTTATTTTTTATACTCCATTCGCAGACACTATCTATGTCCTGTTGTAGCTTGGCACAATCAATATGGTCACTCACGGGTTTTATTAACTTTAAATCATCAGCAAACATTAAGCATGTGGAATATTTTATGGATGTTGGCAAATCATTAATTAAAATAAGAAATAGGAGAGGACCAAGGTTACTACCTTGTCCTACCCCTGATAGTACAGGATATAGGTTAGACCGACTTTGACCATATTGGACGTATTGGGACCGTCCAGATAAGTAACTAGCCATTAGTGACAAAAGTGAACGTGAAAACCCGGCTAGGGCCAGTTTTACAAGTAATATGTCATTGTCGACTGTGTCGAAGGCTTTGCGGTAATCGAAATAGGCCACATCGACTTGTCTTTTAATGTCAAGGTTGACGGCAATTAATGTGGTTGCATTTATAAGATTAGATGCAGTCGATCGTTTTGGTAGGAAGCCGTGCTGCTCATCACAGAACCAGCCTTCAAGTTGGTTATAAATGCGGGAGTATAGGACACTTTCAAAGATCTTGCCGAATATAGATAGCACTGCAATTGGCCTGTAGTTTTTAAAACCTGATTTTGGACCAGATTTAGGTACTGGTAGTACTTTGGCTGTTTTCCAACAAGACGGGAACGTTTGAGTATTTAGAGAAAGGTTAATAATAAAGTGCAAAGGTCGCACAAATACTTCTCGGCAATCCTTAATCACAAACTGAGGGATATCGTCTGGACCTTGTGTGTGTTTTGAAGATAGGCGATTAATCGCTTTACGGACTTCATCTACACTGACGTGATTGATCGTCACATGACGATGAGTTTCAAGGACATCATGGACGAACAGTTCGGATTCAGAGCTAAGCATTCATGTGTCCAGCAAGTGCACCGTATCACGGAGCATGTGCTGGCCGAATTTGAAAACCGTCAAGGTTATGCTCTTCACAGTGGTCGTAAAACTGGGGCAATCTTCCTGGACGTAGCAAAGGCATTCGACAAGGTCTGGCATGCTGGTCCGATATACAAGTTATATCGGATAGGCTTGCCCGATCGCCTTGTGCGTCTCGTTCAGGATTTCCTCAGCAATCGTTCCTTCAGATATAAAGTGGAAAAGTCATTATCCTCCCCTCACCCCATTACAGCGGGCGTACCGCAAGATGCGGTCTTGTCGCCGACCCTTTACTCCCTTTTCACTAATGATATTCTCAAGCACCCACATGTAGATATAGCTCTCTTTGCGGATGATACTGCCATCTTTACCTCGAACATCAACCTCAACACCATGAGGAAGGATCTCCAGGAAGCTACCGATGACCTAGGGCGTTAGTGCAACCTCTGGAGGATCCAGGTGAACCCGGAGAAAAGCGCGGCTATCATTTTTCGCGCAGATAATTGCGCAGATCTCTGCGCAATTACCGCATGAGAACTTAGCCCCTATAGTAATGCATGATAAACCCATACCTTGGAAAAATCAAGTTAAGTATCTAGGAGTCACCCTAGATAGGAAACTTCAAGTTCACCTCAAGGAGGCTAGAAATAGGGCGGCATTCGTCTTAGACAGGTTAAGTCCGATGGTGGGTAGTCGGAGCGGGATGAGTTTTAAAAATAAGCTGTATATTACCTGTGTAAGGCCAATACTGACCTATTGTAGCCCTGCTTTCGCTCATGTGGGCGAAATGCAGCTCAAGCCCCTTCAGGTTATCCAAAACCGATTTTTGAGGGGTGCCACGGGTGCACAGTGGTTCGTCTCAAACTTATCCCTACATCATGATGCAGAGATTCCCACCAACCATACCTATCTCAAAGATTTATCTACAACATATTTTGAGAAAGCCAGCTCTCACCCGAATCCTTTAAATAGGAACGCGGCGGACTATGTCCCGGCCCACATTCCGGTGGAAGCTGACTGTCAAATTATCCCACAAAATTTAGATGATCATATACAAAATCTTGTAAATGTTCAGGCTCAATTATTACAGATCGTCACTCACCAAAGCGCCTTCAGATTAGCCGTCAGAAGGCTAATCAGAAGGCCGCGACACATACTGTCCGACCCGGATGACGTCATCACGGCTACCATCAAAAGATGGTACCCGGAAGACTCCTCCGACTCGGACACAGACGACGGACCCATCAACCATGTTGCTGACTACTACTTTGACCGGAATATTGACATATTCCGAAACCCACATAACGATTACGGATACGGACACGGACACGGACATGGATACCGGCGGCCCCGCAGGCGGGGTCGTCCACCGCGATCTTAATACACGGGCACAGCTGATAATCTTCGTATAACAAAACGCGTACGTTAGCGCCATGTTGTTTTTAATGTTGACTGACGTTTTCCTCTGCTGTGATTAGCTGTTGCTTTGTCAATACACTTGTCTTGTCATCTATATATTATTTGTCGAAATTGATTCTGTCACTGTCACAGTAATGTGTTATCGAGTGATGTCCTTTTGTTTATCCTGTCTTGCTTTTTGCAAAATGTTTTAAGAGTGCTGTGTTTGTAGAACTTTGCGAAAGGACGCTCTTTTATACCATTTCCCGTGCTCTGAGAAAATACTAAGTGGTTGAAGTGTATAAATCGTGATCATCTTCGCCGAGCACAAAACTATTCTCAGTCATTTCATTGCTCTGACTGTCCGATTTACAATTATGAATTGGTGCAACACAACCAACAAAATATTAAAGGGGACAGACATATTACTTGCAATACAGAAGAAAGCTGACGACAAAAAAAAAGAAATTGAAAAATAAATCTTTTAACAAATAATGCGTGTTTTATTTTTTTGCAATTCTCAGCATATAATTCGATCACGTAAATACAATTACTGAAGTTACGTGTTCAAATTTACGTGCCGGGAACTATTCATTCTAAATATTAGACCTCATTCAATGAACCTAGGCAACTTTGGCTGCATACGTTACGATCCCTTGCCATATTGCAATCTCGAATGGAAAAAAAAATTAACGTCAGTCAACACTTATCGTACAGATTAAATATAGTTGCCTAGTGCAAATAATATTTGTTTCTGAGTTGGCAGTCTGATACGTAGTATCTCTTATTAGTCTGTGTACACGGGTCCCCCACACGTTATCCCATACCCATCCTATTCCCCAAAAGCCCCAAATAAAACCCTATGTCCTTAGCTAAGGCCACTGACAACAGACATGACATAGACCGGCTAGAAAATAGCTAGGTACGACTCCTTATATATCCTTACGACTCATCATCCATCCCGACTGTCGTGCACTCGAGCACGGCAGTCACCGACACTTGGTGCCGGGAGCTGCTGCGGCAGCTCCGCCGCCACAACATATAGTTACGGTAACAGCAAAATTGCTAGCCGATATTCAGCATTATCAATCAAAACGATTTGTCTTGAAAGTAGATAGTTGGTCTAGTACAACGATAGATGGCGCAGATAAGACAAAAATCTTGCTATAGACATTGCCGCATAACATTTATTTTAGTTACGCCGTACCTTACTAAAGTAAATGTATAAAATAATTCTTTAACGCAAATCTTATTGGTATTGTAAACAATTGGTTGGGTCCGAAGCGAATGTTTTTAATTTACTTATGTCAATTTCAAATAAATTAAAACTTATAAAATATGAAAAAAATATTGTAGGTAAGCTTGACAAGAATAAGCACCGAAAGAAGAAGGCCCCGAGGGGCTTCGCCGCCCCTCAGAGCCTGCCGTCCCGGGCCATGCCCCCCTTAGCCCTAGGCTAAATACGCGCCTAAGCTCCTTCAACCTCCTCGAGGATGCGGAGGAGAGGATGTTTGGGAGGGCAGAGGGCGACCCTCGGGCAACTGTGGGCGACGCGGCTCCGAATGGCGCCATGTCAGTGGAGAGGGAAGACAACCTCGGGACGACGGAGAGCCGGGACCAGGGAGACCCGGCCAATGTTACGGACCGCATCGGAGTCGAGGAAGCACCGTCGAAAGCCGCTGCTGAGGCGGAGACGATCGGAGTTGAGGCGGGTGGGCAGCCAGATGCTACCATGGTGGAGAGGGAGTGAAGGGAGGATAGGGCTGGGTCACGCATGGGCCGGGAGACATCACCGTTATCGACTGTGGGCTGTGGGCTCTGAGGACTTGCGAAACCTGGCAGATCTATACCTGGGAAGCGCCCTCTCCCCCATGTCTAGTGAGGAAGCTCCCAGGGAACCAAAACAATAACAGCGCAATGGCGGGTATAAGCTGTGTACAGATTAATTTACAACACAATAAAGCAGCCACAGCCCTTCTGGCGAGGCAGCTCACAGACGGTATATTCGATATAGCTCTAATACAGGAACCATACATTTGTAAAGGGGAAAATAGAGGTTTGGGTGGAACTGGAGGTGCCATATGGCATCACTGTCCCGATGACATGAGGACATGCATTTATGTCAGAAATGGCATCAACGTCATGCCCTTACATGTTTTCTGTTCCAGGGATCTTACAGCAGTTAAGATCCTGAGTAAAAGGGAGGGTAAGACCCTTATTGTTGCGTCAGCCTACCTCCCATATGAGGCGACATACCCGATCATAAACCAACTGCGGGGTCTCTTCGAGAAGGGAAGCGAGGCGAACACCGACCTTATCATCGGCTGCGACGCGAACGCCCATCACGTCATCTGGGGCAGCTCGGATGTCAATACGAGAGGGGTGAAGGTACTGGATTTTCTGGTAAACTCCTCATTACAAACACTAAATAAGGGCATAGAACCAGCCTTTGTCAACGCTAGACGAGGGCAGGTAATTGATATAACGTTGGCTACTAATAAGCTAATAAGCCGAGCTGCCATATTTGAAAATAATAATAACCCCTCAGATCGTTAGTCCAGCTTATTGGGGTCTCCCTCGCTTCGTCGTCCAGTTAAGATCTTTCTGCCCGAGCGACTTTCGGTTCCACGAGCAATGTGTGCTGAGCCCACTGCCATTTAAGTCAAGCAACTTTCTGACTTATGTTTATGTCGTCATAATAGGGTATATGCATAATGTTTTTATCGTTTTTCTTAATAAAATATCAAAGCACCGTTGATTTCAAAAAGTGGTATTAAAATCGGCCAAGAAAGACGTATGATACAGGCATTTTAAACTGTTAATTAGACAGCGATTTGACAGAGGTCCGACATGTACTGTTACGTCATAGTCTACGCCGGCCATATAAACTCCATATTAAATACTGTAAAAATTATATATATCTTATATTCTTATCTCTTCATATTCTTATCTAAATCTAAAATCTATGCATTTATACATTGACCGTCGTATTTCTTCTTGAAATCATATTTCCTTAATAGAATATAATGTAAATGTAGGCGTACAAGAGTGAATTATTTGCACTTCATTCATTCAGGGATTCCTGTGAAAGAATCCGCTACAAACAACGGGAATTCCCCTAGGTCCAATAGGCGTTCAGCGAAGTTAAAAGAATATTAGTACCACGTAAAAGGCCTACATGGCTGTAGTGTTTTGATCTTGATGAAATTATGTAGATACTAAGCAAACTTTTAAAGTCTTGTGTAGGATTTGATCAGGGGAACGCGGAGGCATTTGGGGGCCTCCCAAGACCGGAGGCCCGGGGCGGGCCGCCCTTTCTGCCCCCGTTAGTCCGGCACTGAGTGTATAGTTCTTATTTTTGTTGAATAAAGAACTTTACTTCAGGTTTGGCACCGACTTCAAAAGGCGAATCAAATGTGATCCATACCGTACATAAAAGAATATTTTTGGCTTTTTAGTTTCTTTTGAAGTCGGTTCTTTTAGGGTTCCGTAGCCAAAATGGGAAAAACGGAACCCTTATAGATTCGTCATGTCTGTCTGTCTGTCAGTCCGTCCGTCCGTATGTCACAGGCATTTTACTCAAAAACTATAAGATGTACATTGATGAAATTTGGAGTATAGGTGTCATGTGTAAACCGCTACATAGTTTGATAGTTAAATAAAAAATATATCTATTTCTAGGGGGGGCACTCCATACATGTAGCCTAAACTGAAAACATATTTTTTCAGTAAATATCAAGGTTTGGCACGTATTTCGACAGTACTTCTAAAAACAATTTGAGGTGATTCAGTGAATATTTTCCGAAATATTCGCTACGAAAGTAGCAAAAATTGTGTCCCCCCCCCCCTCTATTTTCTAAACGGTATGTTCAATAAATATGAAAAAATTACAACTATAAAGCTTCATAAATACTTCCAACAAAAATTGTTTTCAACATGATCGGACATATCGTTTTTAAGTTATTACCAAAAAACTGCGCTTCTCAGCAGAAGGACATAAGTACCGGGGAGATACGCTCTTTCGTTAGTGTTTTTTTTTATATCGTATTTTTTCATCTGTAGTGCATTTTTTTGTATAAACTGCTGCGGAACCCTTCATGGGCCAGTCCGACTCGCACTTGGCCGCTTTTTTAATATATATATATATTTTTTTTTGCTTTTTATTTATGGATTTTAGTGATATAAGTATTTTTTAGAGCCCAGAATGGAAAGATTGAGGACGCCCTTTGCACGCATCTCGAGTCTTTGGAAGGAAAAAATTTAAAAGTTAGTTAATTTATATTCATTGTACCCCTTTTAAAATTCACTAAACCATAATATTTTCTTCTGTTTCCACGATTATTACTCATTGAAATAAAACAATTTAACGGATTATATCGCGTATATTATCTCATTTTAGTTCCCGACGTTTCGGAAGCTTTCCAGCTTTCCATGGTCACGGGAGGACTGAGAAAAGATGTATTTTCCTCTGTCAAAGTTACAATTTGTGCAAACTACCCATTTTTTTTGAAAAAACACAAATAAAGGTGTACATACATGCCAGATGGGCCTAAGCTGTAAAGACAGTTACACATGTGCCAGAAGGGCTTAATTATTTTATTCTAATAATTTACCAAGCAGCATTTCACAAATGAGGCGTACTGAGGAGAAAAGAAACGCTGCAAAGAAAAACTCCCAGGCTACCTCATTACTAATTATAATATTTTAAAAACAGAGACTATTAAACTACTTTAAACAGATAAGATATTTTACACCGTTCGGAAATTAAGGTTTTGCAGTCCTGTGTCTCGCTTGTTCCTTGATGAGATGTATTACAGGATCCCAAGCTGGTGGTAGTGACAATCCATGTTCTCTATTGAAATTAGGATGCTTTTTAATCTCAATAGCCTCGCGTAGCATCCTGGGAAAATATCTTTTTTCTTTGGCAAGGATAGAAGGTTTATCAAACTTAATTGAGTGGTATGGTTTGTCAATGACATGTTCACAGACTGCAGACCTATTACACCGACGGTGCTTGACATCTGCTATGTGCTATGGAAAGCTGGAAAGCTTCCGAAACGTCGGGAACTAAAATGAGATAATATACGCGATATAATCCGTTAAATTGTTTTATTTCAATTCACTAAACCATTTAAAAACTATTGTTCGGGATGTCCCCTAATGCTGATTGCTATAATATCAGGCAACTTAAGTCTTTGGGGATGTTGAAAGGAGGATGCTTTCGCTGATCCTTAGTTGGGCGGTAACGGTGCATAAACTCCAGGACACCAGCACCCTTAACGAAGCCGTGATTTACTTAGGTTAGAAAAAAATCTCAAACCGCCAAGTCTATGTTGTGCCAAGTCGTGTAAAGACATTCGAGGTTATAGCTCTTAGCGACTTAGAGCCAAACAAGTTATTAAAGAAACCACACCACAAAAAAGCGTTCAGTGAAATGCAACGATTGAGACTATTTGTAATAAATAAGACCAATTGTAAATAAGACTATTGTAAATAAAAATCTACATTATAAGAATTGGCTAGGTCAAAATGGTAAAGTCCAGTAGCTTGCCGGTTAAAAAAGAATACGACTAACAGTCTCTATTTACCCATAATATTTTAAAAAATATATCGTAACTCTTCATCAGCTCAGCATCATGACATGATGATAACCAGACGAAAATAACTGAATAACTTTAGATAATATATACAAAACATTATTAGTGCCTATAACGTTTTAGGGTTTCTCTCGATTTCCCAGGTATTCCATCATAAGATCCTGACTTGGTGATAAGGAGACTACCTCAGGGACACACTATAAAGAATATGACTAACAGTCTTAACTGAACCTCAACCTATAATACATGTATTTTTTAAGACTTATTCTCTAACTCTTAACCATTAAGGAGTTGTACCTCCCGAAATCCGCTCAGCATGATGAGATAGTAAGTAAGTAAGTAAGTATGACTACCATATGCAAATACTTAAATAGCTTAAGAAAATAAGTATATCAAAAACATTATAAGTGCCTCTAAAATTTGAGGAATGCCCTCGATTTCCCAAGGATTCCATCATCAGATCCTAACTTGGTGGCAATGGGACCACCTCAGAAGTATATTCTTTCAAATAAAAAAGGAATTTTTAAATCGTACATAAAAAAAATACAAACAGTCGAACATAGAACCTCCTCCTTTTTTGGAAAGTCGGTTAAAAATCATTTTCTTTAAAGTTCGTTTTGTATATCATCAAAATACATAAAGTCACATTACATAACGTACGAAATTCATAACATCTTTTATCATAAGTAAGTTTAAAATATATGCGGTGTAAATTCAGCATGTATATTATAATCTATTTCCGCATATTTTTTTATTTAAGTATTGGTCCTATCGTATGTTGTATCTAATATTCAATTGATGAATGAGGATAATAGGCATGATGACTAAATTTTAATAATGAGTCGGTCTTGTAGATTAATAAAAAATATTGGACACGTATTTTTTCTTTTTTTATTTAATCAAAAAATAAAGGCGATACATTGGGTCAAAACGACGCGTTTATTTTATTTATTTACTAGCTTTCGCCCGCGGCTTCGTCCGCGTGTAGCTCGCATTTCAAAAAATCCTTCTTTAGTGCGCCTCTACATATTTACATCTCTAACGGAATATGTGTTTCAATTCTCGTATTTCTACCGTCCGCAGTTTAGGCTATGCTTTGTCTGTCAATAGTTATGTCACGTTACTTTTTTATATACCTGTAATTAAAAATAAAAGGATTTACTTCAGATTAAATTATTGATAATATTAAAAATAAGGTAGTTTTGGCAGTACTTCTTTATATACCACATTAACAGATCCGACCAAGCTGCGTGGAGAGCTTACTCTTGAGCAAGCCACGTAAAACTGGCCCTGCGAGAAGCAGTCCCCCCTATGACCTATTCCTGCAGTTTTCCGTGACTGAACCGGAGACATATTGATTGTGAAACAGCAGACCTTAAGGGGCAACTGCAGCATTTTAAATTCGAATTGGTATTCCGAGCGTATAAGTAGTATCCGGGGTATATACGTACAGCTGGTAATCTTCGTATAACAAAACGGGTACGTTAGCGCCATGTTGTTTTTAATGTTGACTGACGTTTTCTCTGCTGTGATTAGCTGTTGCTTTGTCAATACACTTGTCTTGTCTTCTATATATTATTTGTCGAAATTGATTCTGTCACTGTCACAGTAATGTGTTATCGAGTGATATCCTTGTGTTTATCCTGTCTTGCTTTTTGAAAAATGTTTTAAGAGTACTGTGTTTGTAGAACTTTGCGAAAGGACGCTCTTTTATACCATTTCCCGTGCTCTGAGAAAATACTTAGTGGTTGAAGTGTATAAATCGTGATGATCTTGCATAATTATCGCCCGCAGAACGACTGCACCGAGCACAAAACTATTCTCAGTCATTTCATTGCTCTGACTGTCCGATTTTCAATTATGAATTGGTGCAACACAACCAACAAAATATTAAAGGGGACAGACATATTACTTGCAATACAGAAGAAAGCTTACGACAAATTTAAAAAGAAATTGAAAAACAAATCTTTTAACAAATGATGCGTGTTTTATTTTTTTGCAATTCTCAGCATATAATTTGATCACGTAAATACAATTACTGAAGTTACGTGTTCAAATTTACGTGCCGGGAACTATTCATTCTAAATATTAGACCTCATTCAATGAACCTAGACCACTTTGGCTGAATACGTTACGATCCCTTGCCATATTGCAATCTCGAATAGAAAAAAAATTAACGTCAGTCAACACTAATCGTACAGATTAAATATAGTTGCCTAGTGCAAATAATATTTGTTTCTGAGTTGGCAGTCTGATACGTAGTATCTCTTATTAGTCTGGCTTTTAATATAAATTACGATGGCTTCTATAACGTTTCTATGTAAAGCTTGCACACGCAGCCTGGTTCCATTGCAAAACTTCGGCTGATTGAGATGTCGCAGCAACATTACTCGAGCACCCACTTTTAAGATAAGTATGTGAGAAGGTAGGCCGGGTGGGTTAAGGATAGTTTATGGCATCTGCAGAAGGTCGGAGAATTCTCCAGCGCAAATATCACCCTTAACCCATTCACGGCCAATGACGCGACGTATGCGTCATGTTCGAACGCTGTCGCCATGCCCGCGACGCGTAAACGCGTCATGAATAATTCCCTATTTAAATATAAACGATGCATAATATGAAATAGTAACATATGTGACATTTGAGTTAAGGAGTATATTTATAAATAACGTTCGACTGAAATTTTCTAAACATAATATTTAATATTTTTACAGAACACTGAATAAATAGTTTCGATTTCGTATACGTAAATAACATTATTTTTTATGGTTTATTTTTACATGTGTACATCATATTCTCGCCACGGGATCTGCTATATAAATATTTGAGACTTATGGTCATGACGCAAGGTGATCGTCAAGGTGGCCTGACAAGTCCAGTTAAAATTATAAAGTTTCGTATCAGAGCAAAATGAACTTAATATCCTTCACATAAGGTATATTTTTTTATATATTACACGTTGATCCTAAGCGGGGACGGTGGTATACAACTTTCATGAGAACTAAGCAGTATAATATGACGTGCCTTTTTCTTATTTATATATTTTCAATTTTTTGATAATGCATAATAATAATAGCCTTTATTTCTAGCGTACATTACATTGCACATCACAAATAATAGTTTATAAAATAATCCACTTGTAAATAAAATAAATAACACATGCATTAATGAAATAATTAATAATACTAGTCGCTAGGTGCCCATTTGTAGGCAAAGGCCTCCTCCATTTCATTCCAAGACTTACGATCTTTAGCCGTCCTTGTCCAAGTCCCGCCTGCGATGTCAACGATGTCGTCGCTCCAGCGACGCCGCGGCCGGCGGGCAGGGCGGGTGTCTTCGCGCGGTCGCCAGTGAAGCACTTTCTCGCTCCATCGCCCATCGGTAGTTCTCGCCACGTGCCCGGCCCAGCGCCATTTCAATTTACACGCCAGTTCAGCCGCGTCTATCACCTTAGTTTGTTTTCTGATTTCTTTATTTCTTTTTCGGTCTTTTAGCCGTAGTCCTAACATGCTTCGTTCTGCTGATCTTTGGAATACTTGCAATTTATGTATAATGTCCTTCGTGAACGACCAGGTCTGACATCCGTAGAGTAGTGTAGGAAGTACTACAGTATCCATTGCTTTCTTTTTCAGTTTTATTTATTTATTGAAAAATGCATACAAAAGGTTAAATTACGGTTAAGTAAGGCAAGAAACGGTCCCGATATAAAATGAGACGTAACTAAACGTCTCTCGAAAGTTTTTATAAATTTACAATTACAACCCGGTTTTTTATCTCGGAACTGCACCAATAGGTACGAGGATTTGACAATTGTCAAATGGTATGTAGTGACGTCACTTGAAAACTATGAGGGATCACAATTAATCTGTGTATGTATCAGGATGTCATTTTTTGAGACATCCCAAATGCCGCTTACTTGTTTCGCGATAATTTAGTAACCGCGTGTTCTTATCAATCACAGTAGGCGCAGCGGAAAAAGTTTTATTGTTTTGCCATTTTAAGCATCGGTGTCGCTAAAGGCTAAATGCTGCTTACCTGAATAACGACCACGCAATGCAGTTGCGATTTGGAACAATAAACAATGCTATCGATAATTATGCACTTGTGTGTCGGCGTATCTGTAAAGGATTATCACCACTTGACATCATAAAACGTGGTATTTCCGTACTAAGTACAAATGGCGAGAAATAGCCCCACTTATCAGACCCTTCTTTTTTCATTTGTAATATAATTGATACAAACAAATATGTCAAGATTTAACTCATGCGAAATTATTTATTTTCTACATTCGAAACCCACATAGAAAACAAAAAATCATGTTCATATGAAACTTTCAATTATGCTTTAGTTATAAAACTAGTTAGGTATTTATTTCTTATTTGACAATGATTTCGTGTAAAAATTATCTATCATATGAAATAAAAAATAAATATCCGAAATAAAAATCGATGCTAAATAAAGACTGGTTACCGAAAATTTTGCATGAACTCAGCCATTTTGCCGGTGTCGCAAGCGGTGGTCTTTTTGGCGGACTCGTCGGGCTCATGACGCTTAAGCTGCGTCATATGTTTTAGCGAAAAACAGTTTGTATGGTGGCCTGGCGTATAGCGTTCGCTCGGAAAGGCGTGGCCGTGAATGGGTTAAGGTGCACTCGCATTATTTATCTTAAGGTGGAGTTTTTTGATTAAAGGTCAAATATTTGACGCCTTAATGCAAGTTTTAACTTCATCAGCTCGAGTTCCCCTCGAAACTACGGGTAGTCTGTCGAAAGTCTCCAGCTAACAACATAGTAACTGCACCCACCATACCATCATTCCCTCTAATGTCTTTCAAATTTACGACATTGTACTTTTGTCTCAGACTGTTACCCCTTATTTCACTCTTTTCAGGTATGAATTTCCAAAAATGCTGAAATTGGTTTTCTTACTTTTAAATGAAAAGTCCATACGCGAAATATTATAACAGTTACTCAAATAATTACAGGTTTTGCATACAAACTTTCAATCCCAATTTAACCCTGTTAGATGAATCTCCAAAAATCCTTCCCTATTCCTTGTTGATGATATAAATAATACTGTGACTAATACTGTGAAAATGTCAAGTCACTAAGTTGAGTAGTGTCGGATCCGAGTTGATATTTCAGTCAGTCAGAACTTTTCTTTTTATAAATATGGAAGATAGACAATAGCCTGAAGTAGAAAACACACATCAAAAGCACAGCGCCATCTGTGTATTCTGTAAGTAAGTAAAAACTATTACAAATATGAAGTGGTAGAACGGCTTAAATGGTATGCATGTAAGCCATTCTATTAAAACTTGTATTTAATTATTGTAATGAGTATATCGTTTGATGTAATCAAATAACAATAAACTTACAGACAAACCTGTAGGTACAGTTACTCCATCCATCTAGCGATGACCATCTGTATTCAGTCACAGACTAATAAGAGATACTACGTATCAGACTGCCAACTCAGAAACAAATATTATTTGCACTAGGCAACTATATTTAATTTGTACGATTAGTGTTGACTGACGTTAATTTTTTTTTCCATTCGAGATTGCAATATGGCAAGGGATCGTAACGTATTCAGCCAAAGTGGTCTAGGTTCATTGAATGTCTAATATTTAGAATGAATAGTTCCCGGCACGTAAATTTGAACACGTAACTTCAGTAATTGTATTTACGTGATCAAATTATATGCTGAGAATTGCAAAAAAATAAAACACGCATCATTTGTTAAAAGATTTGTTTTTCAATTTCTTTTTAAATTTGTCGTAAGTTTTCTTCTGTATTGCAAGTAATATGTCTGTCCCCTTTAATACTTTGTTGGTTGTGTTGCACCAATTCATAATTGTAAATCGGACAGTCAGAGCAATGAAATGACTGAGAATAGTTTTGTGCTCGGTGCAGTCGTTCTGCGGGCGATAATTATGCAAGATCATCACGATTTATACACTTCAACCACTAAGTATTTTCTCAGAGCACGGGAAATGGTATAAAAGAGCGTCCTTTTGCAAAGTTCTACAAACACAGCACTCTTAAAACATTTTGCAAAAAGCAAGACAGGATAAACAAAAGGACATCACTCGATAACACATTACTGTGACAGTGACAGAATCAATTTCGACAAATAATATATAGATGACAAGACAAGTGTATTGACAAAGCAACAGCCAATCACAGCAGAGAAAAACGTCAGTCAACATTAAAAACAACATGGCGCTAACGTACGCGTTTTGTTATACGAAGATTATCAGCTGTGTATTCAGTCTTTCTATGATGTGGTCGAGATACTGTATAAATTTACATGACATTTCAAAAAAAAAATTAATTTTTCTTTAATTCATTTCACCATGAATGATGATGATTTTTATTATGAAGCAAAAATTACGCAAATTATTAAAAATAAACAGGTACCAACGTGTCATATTGATTTCAAAGCTATTATTTCTTTATATTATTCTTTCTTTCGGAAACTCTAACATAAAGTAAAGATTTTCCATTTATTGTTAAAAATAACCCGTTTTATGTAATTATCTTATTTATTCAACCATATTTTTTATAGCCAAATGTTTATCATTCAGAGATGATCGCAAGTCTAAAGGTGCGTCCACATTTGTATCATTTGCCCGTATCAGATCATCGTCGCGTGGCTTGATCGAGTGTCACGATCACGCGTTTGGACGTTGCGCCGTTCGGATCGCTCGAAATCCATTTTGCTACGCGTATCACACAGTTATATCGGACGAGTACGGCATGATCGGCGCGCCGACAGTAAGCGTCCAAGCAGCGCGATACGCAGTCATGCCACGGCACGGATACGGATACCAGCAAATGATACAAGTGTGGACGCACCTTAAAAATACCCTTAATAATGCCCAACAGGCTATTATCCGGCTATATTAAGATGTACTCGTATTTGTATGATACGTCATATACGGGAGGTGTGTTCTTTGCTTAATCGTGTAGGTAGTATTACTGTTGCCAGGTTACCAATTGTTTATTCATTCATTATTTAGGAACGAAAATGTCACAATATACACAAATAGATACTAACGTGCCGAATGTTACTCGTAACCCCCGTAAAGAAATAAAGTGTACTTTTGTAGTGTAATTTACTAATTGTGTTGTAATTAATATATCTTTAAAACTGATGCTGGCAAAAGTCTTGAACTGCCATTTCTCTTTATATAAATATATACTAACGTGTCAAATTGGTTTCCTAGCAACTGTTTGTTGATATAATTCTTCGCAATAAAAATGTCACAATGAACAAAACTCAGGGTTTTCTAAGGCTTTTCCATTTATTGTTAAAATAACTCATTTTATGAATATCCTCGAAAATTTTCCTTTCTTTCCCTAGGCACTACTGCGTGGCACTACCGGTAGTGTCATGGAAAATTTTACTTTCCTATGACACTACCGGTAGTGCCATGGTTAAAACATAATTTTCTGTGACACTACTGTGGCCTTAGTAAAGTCACGGGAAAATTAATTTCCCTTGGCACGCGATTTCCCCGTACAGGAATTCTTATTACCCATGCACCTACTGCATTTTATCTTATCTTGCATCTTATCCTAATTGTAATTCAAACTACTTAGAGCTTGTTCTAATTCGTATCTACTGGCACTCGATTTGATGTTTAATGTTTATAAGTAGACAATGTCAATGTCATACATTACATTAAATCCAATCCAAATAAATGTATTATACAAATTCATACATACATATTTTAAATTACAAAAATATTGGTTGAAATAAACTACTTTATTTAAATGGAGGCCGACGACAGTGAACTTTTCTTTCGGCAATATAAAGGCGGCACGGTTATTATACATTGCGATTACCAATATCACAAGCTTTCAGAAGAGAGAATTCAAAAGTGGTTCAAGCATATGGCGATGTTCAGCTTATAAGAAATCTAAATGTCCAGGAACTATAACAATCAAAGTAAGTCTTAAATATTTAAACTATTGCAGATGATTCATGATTTTTATTTATATTTTATGTCCTAATTTTATGGTTTATTTTTAGGGCAACACGTTCATTAAAACATCACAAAAAGTTCACACGTGTGAACGTCTTGTGGGCAGGTCTATTGTTGCTAAAGAAATAGAAAATCTAAAAACTAAAGTAATAAAATCTGACAAACCAATCACTCAATTATATGACGAGGCTAATAATTCGTTTAATAATAAAGGTTTGAATTTTGTGGTCTCACTACCCCCACTTTCGAGTGTGCAGCATTGTTTGTATGATATGAGGAACAAATCGATGGGCGTTCAAAAAACAGTTTACCGGAATTTTGAAGAAGTGCAAATTCCAGTGTCTTTCTGTGATTTTATTTTGGCAGACTACTATCACGAAGGCATTCGAATTTTTTTATTTTGTTCTCCGGACAGCAGACAACTGGTTGGCGAAACCCGTGAATTTTTTGGAGATGCAACATTTAAAAGCTGCCCTCCACCATTTGCTGAACTATACAGTATTCATGCTGACATTGGTAGCACGGTAGAAACTACAAACGTAGTTCCCTTAATTTTTGCTCTATTACCAAATAAGAAACAAAAAACGTACGTGACCTTATACAACTTAATAAAATCGGAACTACCCAGTTGGTCTCCTGATATATTCCACTGCGATTTTGAGTTGGCAGCTATCAATGCATTGACAGAAGTTTTCCCCAACATTCAACTGAAAGGATGCTTTTACCATTGGTCAAGAGCCATGTGGAAAAAAGCCAAAGCAATGGGTTTTAATAAAAAGAAAGGTCACAAACGAATTATTGGACTAACAGCAGCTCTCCCATTGTTTCCGGAAGAAGGAATGGAGCGTGGCATGCAAAAGTTTATAAATTACATCGAACGTTTCTGGCTCAAACAACAAATCAGTAAAATGTTGAGTGTATATGGTTTACGTCATAGAACCAATAATGCTATGGAGGGTTGGCACTCCAAAATTAATAAAAGAGTGACGAAAGGTTCGATCACAATACCACGACTGCTAAATCTCCTGAGGCAGGTCCAAAACACAAAGATAAAAAAACAACAACAAACGAACAAGGGGTCAAAACGGACCAAAATTGCTATCGATAATGATGATTATATCATGAACATTCTTCTTCAGTTTATCAATGGAGAATTATCGGTTGGTTACTCGTTGGAAAAATTGGGATAGAGATTTTAAGCAATTGTTTATTTTAAGTAAGCTTAATAATTAATAAAAGATTTTAGTTTTCATTCTTTTTTTATGTTCACAAACATATATTTAACGTGGAACAATCTGAAAAAAAAAAAAACAATAAACTTCGTATAAAATAATCTCCGAAACGTTACACCATAAATCCAAATCCACTGAATGGTAGTGCCACGGGTAATTAAGCAGATCAGGGGTAATTTTGTTGTATGCGTCCAATGAGCCAATCAGAGAGTAGTGTCATGGGAAAGAAAAATCTTCTATGACACTACTGGTAGTGCCACGCAGTATTGCCTAGGGAAAGAAAGGAAAATTGTAGCCTATGTCCTATTCTGATATCTAAGCTATATTCCTGTAGAGTTATACGCAAATCTGTTGTGTAGTTTTTGCGCAATAGTGGAACGTACATACATAGTTTCACGTTTATAATATAGTAAGAAATAAGGAATAGTAAGGATAAGGATAAGGATTACTCCTAAACTTTAATTCGATTTATCTGAGTATTATATTATTATATTATTATATTACTATATTATTATATTATTATATTATTATATTATTATATTATTATTTTGAAAAAGCAAAAAACACGTGTCCAATGTGTTTGTATTTATCTGACGGGCTAATTAGAATTACTATTTTCACACCCTGTCACCTCGCCACGCCTATTGTGATGGTAGCCATATTAATGATTGGACATTGTTAAGCACCAGCTGTGTTACGCACAGGAGGAGACGAGCGGGGGTCAAGGCAGCGCGACGTCATCGGTGCTGGTGCGGCCGACGGGCGCGGCGGCGATGCGTGGTCGACACTCGGCATCAACACCTTCACCAGCAACAGACGACTCTTCGATTGTACCCATAATTGTACATTAAGACGGAAAATAAACCAGCCTATTTAGAAATACAGTCCACTATCATTTACGTCCCAGTTGGACCCTAGGACTTTTAAATTGTCTGCGCAAAAATGAATAGAGTTGTATGCCATACAAATTCAACATTATCCAAAACATACTCGGCCAGAACGTTTTAGGATCAACATTATGCGATATGATATGACAGGCACCATTTGCTATGTATTAATATATACATATACTAGAAGATGCCCGCAACTTCGTACGCGGAGGGGAAAAAAACATAACCCTCTTTTTGTCTTCAGCGTTCTCGGGTAAAAAGTATCCTATAACCATCTGGAGATACTCGGCTACCCGTGTGCCAAAAATAGTTGAAATCGGTTTAGCCGATTTTGCGTCATGAAGCCACAACGACACATAAAAACATACATAAAATCCAAAAAAATATTTCTCATTTTAGTGACCTCCAAAAACTCCGTTACAATCATTTTTTTGAAAATAACTTCAATGTACAGACATTTCATTTTTACAATTTTATAATAGTATAGATTTATCTGTTTGCGTTAGGCTGACTGGAGCAAGAGAGGTTTTGGAAGTTAAGCTATCCGATGTTTTTGATATAAAATTATTTGTAAAACATTGATTTAAACTTACACGATCTTCACTCATTATCACAACACAACAAAACGGGATCCACGGTGTCCAGATCGACGGTGTTACCACGGGTAGCCCTTTGGCACCGGTTATGGCAAACATCTGGAAGGCACATTTTGAAGCCAATTTAGATCTGCGACCATGGGCAGTGAAGTTGTGGAAGCGATATGTTGACGATGTTTTCTGCGTTATGAAGGGTGGTAACCAGGAGGTTGAGCAATTACTGCAGTATCTCAATTCCTTTCATCCCAAAATTAAGTTCACGTATAAATTGGAACTGGAACGTAGCTTGCCTTTTCTGGACGTAAAAGTGACAGGCCGGGTAGATGGCTCCATGACGCACACTGTTTACAGGAAACCGACACACACCGACAGGTATTTGAATGCGTTGTCTCATCACCATCCTCGTCACCTTCAAGCTGTTGCGAGTTCCCTCTATAACAGGGCACGTGACCTTTGCGACCCGGAATTCTTAGATAGTGAGGTCTTACACATTCAAAAGGTCCTTAGATGGAATGGGTATGAGGTGAACAGACAGCAGCACAGACGAAAACCAAAACGTAAACATCCCGACGTTTGGAGGCAACCAGCAGGCTTATTGCCTAACGTTCACGTGATCGCGATCGTCTTGAAAGTTGAAAGCGATTGCGATTACGAGCGCCTCGAAACATTGGTATTGTATACCAGAATGATTGCGATTACAAGCTCAATCGTCTTCATAAACGAAACCAATTGAATGGAACACAGCGTTTCGCTTTTGCAAATATACTTTAATGAACGAATGATTCAGATTATCTTAATAGGCTAATTATAGCGTTTTTATTCCTAAAATAATTTATTCCTTTATATTAATTGCAATAAAAAGATTAAATAATAAATATTTTCATAAATAACCATCAATTTCAAATATGGTGAGTTAAACTAAACGCAAAACTCAGTCATACTTCGTAAACGCAACGTCTTGAATTACCTCACAGCTATCTTTGTGAACAGACAATGTGTCACTTTGACTTCTCTAGTTCAGCAGCGGCAAAAGCAAAAAGTAAGTTGGATTATAACGTGTATATTTTCATTTTATACTTCGTATTTTTACTTAGATAGATATTATAAGGAAGAAATAAAATTAACAAATTTCCTTTCGAGTGTTTTTCATAGTGTAAACTTCGTTGTCAGTATAAAAAAATGATAAGCATTTAACGAAATGTTTGTTTGAAATGAAATGAACTAATGTTTTACTTTTAAAACTCATATAGTGCTTTACTTATTAAACCAAGTATACTACGGTGCTTTCTCATCGATATGATAACGCCTATAAGCATTTCATCAGATATTATATTTTAATTTTTCCTTATGTTTATTTTCACAATTACTGTTTAAGATCCCAGCAAGACAGATAGTGTCCGACAAGCAATGGGAGGTACTGCTGGAATTTATGGAGCAGCACCCCGATATAGCTAGGGGTTCTATCACCAATGAAGGGCCCCAATGCAAAAAAAAAAAAACGCCGAGCAGTGGGCCGAGCTCACGTCCAAATTGAATTGTGTGGGCAACGGCGTGACGAAAACTCCCGACAAGTGGAAAGATGTAAGTACATTTGCTAGACAATTTTCCACTTTAGTATCTTTTGGCGACACGTTTGGCTCAGTGGGTTGCACAACGGCCTACGAAGCTGGCGTTCCTGGGTTCGAATCCCGGCCAGGGCAAGTGTTTATGTGATGAGCACGGATGTTTGTTCCTGGGTCTTGGAAGTTTTCTATGTATTTAAGTATATAATACTTTCATCTATATATTATGTATATCGTCGCCTAGTACCCATAGTACAAGCTTTGCTTAGTTTAGGACTAGGTCGATTTGTGTAAGATTGTACCTAATATTTATTTATTTATTTTTTACACAAAAGATTTCATGACAATGCAATAGTAGCCACCAGCCCTCATTACATTGTTTAACGCATTGTTTTAAATTCAAGAGGTATGATGAAATATTTTATCTGTGTTATTAACATTATAGGATCTGACCAACAACCCGAGAACCTCCAACGCTACTGCATCGCCTCCTTCGTCGTTCCCGGCTGTCGCTGTTGACAGCACCTATTCGGCGCCGTCCCCCGTCTGCCCATCGCCTGTTTCGGAGATCGAGATGGCACCAGAACTGCCGCAGGATGTAATACCGCCTCCACCAGAGTTCCTACCACCACCACCATCGACGCCTCCGGCGCCACTTCCAGCATCGCCTGCCGATCGCCGGCGAAGGACAGGTAAATGCTATTTAAATTCATTATTATCTCCGAGGTTTAACACTTAAGGGGGTGGCGACATTAAGGGCCTATTTCACAATCTCAGATTTAGCTCTAATTATGTTATTTGACACACACATAAAGGCTTGTAGTGCGTTCCACAATTATTTGGTATCAGCAATATTGGTCCCATTCGTTTTTCGTTTCATTCGTAGTTCGTTTTATTCTATATTCGTCACACATTCTTTATTCGCCTTGTACGCTGTATGTCTCTATCGTCCTATGTCTAATTCTGTAACTTGTCCCATTCTTAATAAGTCTTAATAGTATTTCGTCATTGTCGGCAATGATACGAAATACAAATTGAGCAAAAACGAATGGGACGGATTACGCTGATAACAATCATTTTCAAGTTTTGGTTATAATTTCTTTTATTATCAGGATTATTCCTTTATTTTCAGGAACAAGGAGAGTCTGTAAGTCATCTGTAATTTATTTTCACAAATAATCTCACACACGAAGGGTCCATTGCCCTTTTTAGGATCCGAGTTAAAAAAAGCCGTAAAAAATGTTTCCTGTATGGGGGCCATCTTTGATCTTTAATTTAATTTTTATTATTTATTTTTACTGCGGCTTTTTTTGGTAATAAACACACTGTGAACATTTCAAATGTCTACCCAATCACGGTTTAAGAGTTACAGCCGTGGAGGCTTAGTAATTAATGGGTTCCTGTTGGGCACCCATTGGGTACGGAACCCTAATACCGGCAGGGTGGCAGACAGCGAACTGTTAGGATTAGGGCCTAACAGAATGCCAACATTGTTACATTTATTAATATTTTTCAGACCGCCGAATAGTGCCCGCAGCACCTGAGTAGGTGATACAATTAGAGGAGCGGCGGCTAAATATTGAGGCGCAAACGGCTGCCGCCCAACGAGATATTGTCCACGCGCTGCTCACCACTGGCGGGCTAATTGTGGCGGCGTTGCAAGAGCTCACCGCGATGTTGGCCCGAAGGAACGGAGAGGCTCCTTAATTATAATTATAAAAAACAAATATCAATGTTCTGCCCGCGACTTCGTCCGCCTTAAATTAGTATATTTTCCGGGATAAAAAGTAGCCTATGTCCTTCCCCGGGACTCAATCTATCTCCATCCCAAATTTCAATCAAATCGGTTCAGCCGTTTAAGCGTGAAGAGGTAACAGACAGACAGACACATTTTCGCATTAATAATATTAGTATGGATTATAGTCATTCAAGACGGGCGTTTTACGCGCGTTTAGAAAAGGACCAAAGGATAGGAAAGGAAGGTCAATTGACGACTCGGCGTCACGGGGATGAGTTCCGCCGTCGTCTATTGCCGACTGTGGCAGTCAACGACACCACCCAACAAAGCAGTGAACAGTGTTGTAACTAAATATACAAATCTTAAAGGTCACTAAAACGAAAAAATATATTTTTGGATTTTTTGTATGTTTGTTTGTTCGTATGTGTCGTTGCAGCTTCATCACGCTTTATGGGCTAAACGGATTTCAACTATTTTTGGTACACGGGTAGCTGGGTATCTCCAGATGGTTATAGGATACTTTTTACCGGACTATCCTTAAGAAAAAAAGAGAGATTATGACTTTTTCTCCTCCGCGAACGAAGTTGCGGGCGCCTTCTAGTTTTAAATAAAACACACATTTTTTACACTGCATTTTTATTAATCCCTACCAGAGACTGACTGGATTCCACCAAATAAAGTGCGTTGTCGCAGTAGGCTCAAGAGATGGCGGGACGATCTTGACGCCTTTCGGAAAGATTGTTGCCATGGATGGAGACGCGCGGAAGAAAGGGAGAGAGGCCTTTGCCCAACAGCGAGACAGATACAGGCTAATAAACAGATAAAAAAATTTGTTCACTTATTGTACGGTTACTGTAGCTCGCAAAATCTTAATGTATGTATAGGACGGACGGTAAAATCAAGAAATTGTTTACAGAAAGTCTAGTTTACCCTGCGAGTCCTCCACAACCTATTGATGAGAGCTTGCCTCACATTATCCGGGATATTGTTTTGCTCAGGAATATGCACTTGGAGGGCTGCGTCATTGCTGAAGTTGTGGAGAACTGCAGAGGCATTGACTATTTTGCCTGCCTTGACAGGCCCATAATGGAGCACCCTGTGTGCCAATAAACATCGCCACTTATTTTTGAAGACCCCAATGCACCTTTCGACTACGTTCCTAGCCAGAATATGTTTATAGGTGTAATAGGCCTCCGGCGTATCGGCAGCCGCATTTAGTATGGGCGTCATTAAATAGGGTCTTTGTGCGTCCGGAGTCTCCTGCGAAAAATAAATTAGGATATCAAATTTCAAAAACGTAATTTTGATTCAATTTTGCAATAATCACTATGAATAAAAAAAAATAGCAGTGATATTTAAATTGAATAGCCAAAAACCGAGATGAGGGTGCCACTTTCCCACGATTTTTAGCGCAATTTTTTCACCTGATGAACATAATTAAAATTCAACATGCAATATTTATGTAAATATTTTACAGTTATAGTCTTACCTAGAAACCAACACTGAACGCCTTTCGCGTGGAACTTTTCCAAATACGCTTGCACCGGGCTTTGGTTCTATACGTGTGAGTCGTGGCTTTGTCCACCGAAGGACGCATCGATGCATCAATGCGTAAATCCGCATCACAGATCTGTAAGTAACATAACTTAAGGTCATACCCATAAATTCCGAAGAACTCGTTTGAACCCACCACCTTCTACTTGAGGCCGCGATACCCTCACTTGCGTTTTTAAGCGCTCCTCCTCTGCTATCGCTACCAAATAGCCGTGAGCCATTCTGAATCATTCTGTTCAAAAAAAAACATATTTGAGTTATTTTTAATTATCAAGATGCCTATTTTCGTAAAATTTTATAATATAAAATACTATAAATAATAGAAAAATAAACTTACAAACACTCGCTGCAATCAATACGGTTACAAATGAGTCCCCGCTTTCGTTTGACAGCTCGTAATCGGCTTGAATCCAACTGTAGATTGTCATTTTACTTACGTAATACCAATTTTTGGCAAATCGTTCATTCACTTGGTTTAAAAAATGGCTCGCCTTCGCTTTCGAATGTGTTGACGTTACGTGGAACAATTGTTTTCATTTTGAAAGCAGAATCGCCTTCGAACTGTCAAAATGAAAACGATCGCGATCGCGTGAACGTTAGGCAATAAGCCTGCAGCTTTCATGCCGTACACACAGCCGTACACAAGAGGAATAACGGACAAAATTGGCACAGAACTACAAAAGTACTCGATAAAAAATGTGTACAAGCCGTTATCTAGGGTCATAGGGCATGTAAGATCACCTAAGGATGTTATTCGGTTTCAATCAGTTGCGGGAGTTCTTATATTGGACAGACGAAGCGCACTATTGCTGAAAGAGTCAAGGAACATGTCGCAGCTGTTAAGAACCCGCTTTTTCCTCGTGGTCAAACTGATTTGCCAAACTGGTTTGGCTACGAGGAATTAAGTTTCCTAGTGGTCAAACTGTGAATTATTTCACGTATTTGAAACAAATGTCCACACCCTATATCAAACGTTGAATAAATAGAAAAAAAATAGAACAAACATCACTTAATAGTCCATATTAAAACTTTTTAGTATACATAGACATGTATACTAAAACGGATGTTTAAGGAAAAGTACAGTCGGCAATAAAAGCTTGTCACAAAAATGCTATTTTTGGCAGAAACTTTTTATTTTGGAAATAGCTCCGTTTCCGGAAGGGTACACTGAATTTCATAAAACACCGAAGGTACCAAATATTTGAACATTTTCTTGAAATTCCTGGCGTCAACCCGACATCCTGACGCATACAAAATTAGAAAAAAAAGACAATAAATTAGACTAGCCAAGTCTAATTTATTGTCTTTTTTTCTAATTCGCCATTACAGTCGACGTCAAAAGTATGCATTTGGGCAATTTATACTAGTCGTTTTTACTGAATAATCTAATCAGTCTACGTAATATTTCGAGAAAGGTGCCAACGCTGACCTCACCATGTACTAATCGTAGTTGACAATCCATTATCTCTTCATCATTATCAATTTTATCCTTTTGACGTGGATTTGGCAACAATGGTCTATTATTTTCTCTTTCACACAAGACATTTCGGAACCGCAAAATTGAATTTGGTTGCCTTTTTTTCATATCTTTGTTTAGCTGGGAATTCCAGCTTTCTACCGCGTTGTTTGTTCGGTGTCTTTCCCCATACACTGACCATTGTGACACGAATATTTCGTTTTTTAACCATGTTTTTTCTACATAATTCAAGTAAGTGCTTATGTTTTGTGTGCTGCGGCTGCGTGATTTTATATATTCCCAACCTTCATAAATTATATCGTTGGGTAGCAATGCTAAAGCAGTGCAAAGTCCTACGATACGCCGTTGACGTTTTGAGTTTAATTTTAGTTCTTTTGCTTTTCGCCAATGACTTTTAGTATAATGATAATAACAGTATTTTATTACAATCTCAGGAAAAATGGCTTTTATAGCATTAATAGCAGACATTTCAAAATCAGCATGGAATTTGGTCGGAGACCAATCCGGTATTTGTGACTTAATCATACCAAATAAGGCTTTATATGTTTCCTCCTTTCTGTTTGTCATAATTGCGTAAAGCATTGGTACTACATTTGTCGTCGAAAAATCTCCCGATAAATGCCCATGAATGGTATATATCTGATCAAATGGTCTTGGACAGCTTTTAAATGTTCCATCTGCAAAAATTTCTTTCGTCTTGGTCATCAATTCTTTACCTTGTTCTGAGCAAAAAACTAAAATGCGACAGGCTTCATCAGAGTAGTCGCACAAGAGAAACGACTCATGTTGTTCTAGAACTATTACATCCTGAGAGCTTTTAAAGAAAGTTTGTTTCCGACTGCCGTACATAGCTGTTTTTGTACTAATAAGGCTTGGTAACGATTCGTCTGACAGTAAGTCATAACCTTTCTCTAATAAGGACTTTTGTAGTCGTTTGTGCAATTGGGGAATCGGCACGTCTGTACGCATGGCTTGTTCTCTTATTTCCTTTACGGCCAAGTCAATTTCATTCTTTCTGTAGTTTGCTAAGCAGGAATGTGGCTTCGATTTTATTATATTTCCACCGCCCTTAAAAATAAATGAGAATTGTTTACAAAATAGAGAAAAAGTTAATATAAACAAATATATAAAAACTTACTACAATAGTTATGGAACCACGGCACTTTTCCTTTTTTAAACGACTGCAATTATAAATGATGGCGTCGTTTCTATATTTCCGAAGCTTGTAGTATTGTCGACCATCATGTAGCAAAACTTTACCCCGTTTGCGTTCAATAAAACAGATATCCATTTTGTATCCACAAAACTACATGACAGTTTAAAGGAAATTATGAACTAGCTGACATGTATCATTATTTCATTTATATTTAAGTGCCATTATGTTCAAGTACTAAAACTCTTCAAAAGAGTTTCTACGTGTAAACACTAGACATATACATAGGTAAGCTTTTGTGATACAGGAGGATGACAATATTGTGTTTGGCCACGAGGAATCGCATTTCCTCGTGGCCAAACCAGTTTGGCAAATCAGTTTGACCACGAGGAAAAAGGGTAAGAACCAACCGCCAGGTCCGCTATTGCCGAACATTTATTAGAAGCGGGACCAAACCACTGGATTGAGCTTCATAATCCCAAGATCCTTTCTACGGAACGTAATTACTATTGTAGAATCGTGCGTGAAGCAATTGCAATCAAGAAACACCGAAATTTCAACCGGGAAGATGGTTTCAAGCTTTCATCTTCGTCGAATCCAGTAATAATGTAAGCAACATCATATAACATCTGATAAATCGCCTGACGTCGTGAGTGTAGTGTGTCGGTCTAGTGACGACCGTAGTGTTCAACCTAATAATAAACATCAAGTGCGGGTAGATCGAAAAACTCGCGCGGCTAGAAGACGTTGATTTCGCCACTCCAGTTTCCTTCGAGACCATGGACGTAACGCGACGAAAGGTAATTAAATAAATCAGTCCCGTTTTGTTGTGTTGTGATAAATAATTTGTACGTCGCTAATTAGGAAGAAATATTAAAAATAAAGTCGCCAGCCATTTTGACGTCAGGGTGGCTGGACCACGCTGTTTACATCTAGTTTTAAGCATTATAATTATAACTAGTAAAGACTGTACACGATAAAATGTGGTCACGTCTGATCTGGAATATTTCTCTATCAACAGCTTGTTTAGAAACAGCACTTTTTTTAATATTCAATAGATATAATACTATAAAGTAAAACTACGATTGTATTAAAATATATTAGCATGTGGGAGATCTTGCATTACACATTCCAACATACTTCAAATTTTTTGTGCAACAATATTTGACAATGGTCATTAACTTTCTACTACAATACTATAGTTGAATTTATATTTTAACAAGGTGTTTTATGCTTTTTAGAATAATATCTGACCAAAAACTTACATTAACTGACTGATTTCTACTCAGGGTAGCCAGCAAGACTGTCCATTTCAAGCACTGAAAGTAGTTTTTGTATGGAAGGCCATTTAGTGCCAAATATCAGTCAAAAACAAAATATACTAAAGTAATAAATATCTCTTAACTGCCCCAAACAGAAGACAATAAAAAAAATGTTGGTTATTGTGAAAAGACAATTTAATACTTAAAGTATAAAAAAAGTCTTCGAATACTTACATAAGCCTTATATAATAATAATGTAGAGGCAGAAACATACCAAAGACTGACAGAAAATGTTGTACAAAAAAATAATAAGTAAGTTGGGATATATAAAGCAAAATCTCACAAATAATCATACAATTGAATATGATTGTCCTTCTATTTTATAGGATATATCCATGGATTAATAACAAAGAAGTGCTGTTTCTACACAAGCAGTTGATAGAAAAATATACCAGATCAGGCGTGACCACATTTTATCGTGTACAGTCTTTAATTTGTTTTTGTAAAGATTTAGTACCTAATTTGAACTTAGGTTTGACTTACGTTCACAGCTGTTCACAGCAGCAACACAAAACGCGTACGTTAGCGCCATGTTGTTTTTAATGTTGACTGACGTTTTTCTCTGCTGTGATTGGCTATTGCATTGTCAATACAGTGGTCTTGTCATCTATTTATTATTTGTCGAAATTCATTCTGTCACTGTCATAGTAAAGTGTTATCGAGTGATGTCCTTGTGCTTATCCTGTCTTGCTTTTTGCGAAATGTTTTATGAGTGTTTGTAAAACTTTGCGAAAGGATGCAATTTCACACCATTTCCCGAGCTCTGGGAAAATACTTATTAAGTGGTTGAACTGTTTGAATCGTGATGACCTTGCAGAATTATCGCCCGCAGAACTAGCAAACATTATGTCCAAGAATTCATTTTGTTTCTTTGACTGAACCGAGCACAAAACTATTCTCAGTCATTTCATTGCTCTCACTGTCCTAATTACAATTATGAATTGGTGCAACACAACTAACAAAATATTAAAGGCGACAGATGTAGTCCGATTTAAAAACCTCGTAGGACTTGCAATGGCGAAGAAAGCTTACGACAAATTTAAAAAGAATATGAAAAATAAATCTATTAACAAATAATGTGTTTTTATTTTTTTCGCAACTGAGGTATAATTCTCAGCATAGAATTTGATCACAATATATACAATTACTGAAGTTACGAGTTCAATTTACGTACGGGATCTATTCATTCTTAATATTAGACCTCAATCAATGAACCTAGACCGCTTTGGCTGAATCCGTTACGATCCCTTGCCGTATAGCCATCTCGAATAGAAAATAAAATAAACGTGTAACGCGTTTTACTTACCGATGACAATTATTATTTACGGTGTAACTTTGTTTGGTGTGTCGATAAAATGTAAACGTAAGTAGTACAAAAAAAATTAATAGTTATAACAAGGTAAAACCAGCGTGATCCAGCTATCCTGACGTCAGGATGGACGGCAATTTTATCTAAACATATAATAAAGCTGAAAGGGTCGAAAGTCTGTACATGGAAGATATTCGAAAAAAAATTGGCCGGGGATACTTAAAACTAGAGATGCAACGGATATCCGGTCACTATCCGGTATCCGGCCTATTCGGCCACAATTTACTATCCGGCCGAATACCGGATAGTTGCGTATTATCCAGCCGGATACCGGATAATAATTTAGTATCTAATATAAGGAGAAAATTTGAGTAACATAAATATCAATCCACAAAGTAATCAATATAAAGTTAGTCAATCTCACAAATAATTTTAAACAGTAGAAAGTAAAAAACAAATAGCAATAACGCGCCACCGTTCGATGCGCGCTGAGTGTGAATTAAGTTCACTTTTCTATCAAAAATTGCATACAACATGCCTATAACGGGAAACAAGTTGCAACCTGCACCGCCCATCGCGCCCGCGCGCCGTCGATTTTACTCCATTTAGGTTTTTTAGTTAAAAATGTTTTGGCTGGATACCGGATATCCGGCGGTCGCGACAGCTGGATATCCGGTATCCGATATCAGGCCAAACCACTATCCATTGCATCTCTACTTAAAACCGATAACAGAACACGTTCCAACAGTTTTTAGAATTTTTGTCTGTTTGTCTGTTTATTCGTACGCGCATCACGTAAAAACGGCTGAACAGATTTTGATGCAAACTTTTCTAATCGGTCGAAAAATCCCCGACCAGGTTATAGGCTATAAAAATTCAACCCTTAAAAGGGGGGGCAGCCACTACATTTGATTAAGTTTGCACCTGAATCTTATCGCGCTACTTAGGAAGGAGGTGCAAACTTCTCTCAAACATGTGTTACGAGCCCACGAGTACCTTGCTAAACTAACAGGTGGCGCTAAAATTAATACCTTTTTGCCAAATCCATAGGTTCATATTATAAATGCCAAAATGTGTCTGTCTGTCTGTTACCTCTTCACGCTTAAACCGTTGAACCGATTTTGATGAAATTTGGTATGGAGATAGTTTGAGTCCCGGGTTTGAGGCTACTTTTTATCCCGGAAAAATACCCTTATCCGCGATAAACGAATTTAAGGCGGACGAAGTCGCGGGAAGGAGCTAGTTTTTAATATTTCTCCCTAATTAGCGAGAAAAATTATTTTATATCAGGTACAAAATAGGAACAAAGACATAGGATAGCTAAACTTCCAAAACCTCTCTTGTTCGAGTCATCCTGACGCTCACTATTATCTTATCTTATCTATACTATTATAAAGTTGTAAAAATAAAATGTCTGTACATTGAAGATATTTTCAAAAAAATGATTGTTATAGATTATTTGGAGGTCATCAAAACGATAAATATTTTATTTTTGGATTTTATGTAAGTTTGTATGAGTCGTTGTGGTTTCAACAGGCAAAATCGGCTAAACAGATTTCGGCTATTTTTGGTACACGGGTAGCTGGTTATCTCCAGATGGTTATAGGATACTTTTTACCCGACTACTCTCAATAAAAAACGAGGGGTTATGACTTTTTCTCCTCCGCGAACGAAGTTGCGGGCATCTTCTAGTCTATTATATAATCTAGGTGATTATCAAATAACAGGACGGTATAACTATATTTCTTATCCCGTATCTTTGACCACTACCTTGCGCATGGCCCGACAACATGACAACAGTTATATTTTTGTTCCAATAAGCAACCTGATATAACACTTGCCCTAATCAACATATTTTAAGGACGCATGGCGGCACCAAATTTCCTCCCGGCTTCTGCTGGCCTCCAGTTATAATCCACTCAGGACCGTCAAAGGGAACCAATGTGCAAAGTTTCAAAGCTTAATCCATTGTGCAAGGTTCCTCATACAACAGATCTAAGTACGATACCAGCTATAAGAAGACTAGAAAACTTTAATCCATTGTACAAGGTTCCTCATACAAGAGATCCTAGTACGATACCAGCTATAAGAAGACTAGAAAACTTTAATCCATTGTGCAAGGTTCCTCATACAACAGATCCAAGTACGATACCAGCTATAAGACGACTAGAAAACTTTAATCCATTGTGCAAGGTTCCTCATACAACAGATCCAAGTACGATACCAGCTATAAGAAGACTAGAAAACTTTAATCCATTGTGCAAGGTTCCTCATACAACAGATCCAAGTACGATACCAGCTATAAGAAGACTAGAAAACTTTAATCCATTGTGCAAGGTTCCTCATACAACAGATCCAAGTAGGATACCAGCTATAAGACGACTAGAAAACTTTAATCCATTGTGCAAGGTTCCTCATACAACAGATCCAAGTACGATACCAGCTATCAGAAGACTAGAAAACTTTAATCCATTGTGCAAGGTTCCTCATACAACAGATCCAATTACGATACCAGCTATCAGAAGACTAGAAACCTTAAATCCATTGTGCAAGGTTCCTGATACAACAGATCCAAGTACGATACCAGCTATGAGAAGACTAGAAAACTTTAATCCATTGGGCAAGGTTCCTCATAGAACAGATCCAAGTACGATACCAGCTATAAGAAGACTAGAAAACTTTAATCCATGGTGCAAAGTTCCTCATACAACAGATCCAAGTACGATACCAGCTATCAGAAGACTAGAAAACTTTAATCCATTGTGCAAGGTTCCTCATACAACAGATCCAAGTACGATACCAGCTATAAGAAGACTAGAAAACTTTAATCCATTGTGCAAGGTTCCTCATACAACAGATCCAAGTACGATACCAGCTATAAGAAGACTAGAAAACTTTAATCCATTGTGCAAGGTTCCATATACAACAGATCCAAGTACGATACCAGCTATAAGAAGACTAGAAAACTTTAATCCATTGTGCAAGGTTCCTCATACAACAGATCCAAGTACGATACCAGTTATAAGAAGACTAGAAAACTTTAATCCATTGTGCAAGGTTCCTCATACAACAGATCCAAGTACGATACCAGCTATAAGAAGACTAGAAAACTTTAATCCATTGTGCAAGGTTCCTCATACAACAGATCCAAGTACGATACCAGCTATAAGAAGACTAGAAAACTTTAATCCATTGTGCAAGGTTCCTCATACAACAGATCCAAGTACGATACCAGCTATCAGAAGACTAGAAAACTTTAATCCATTGTGCAAGGTTCCTCATACAACAGATCCAAGTACGATACCAGCTATCAGAAGACTAGAAAACTTTAATCCATTGTGCAAGGTTCCTCATACAACTGATCCAAGTACGATACCAGCTATCAGAAGACTAGAAAACTTTAATCCATTGTGCAAGGTTCCTCATACAACAGATCCAAGTACGATACCAGCTATAAGAAGACTAGAAAACTTTAATCCATTGTGCAAGGTTCCTCATAGAACAGATCCAAGTACGACACCAGCTATCAGAAGACTAGAAAACTTTAATCGACACCAAAAATATAAAAGTATATCTAAAATAAAATACTATTTGTTGCCTTTTTACCTGAGCAACACTTTTATTTCTTTTTACCATAACAATACATACATTAAATAAGCATTAAGGACTTCTTGCAGGCATGTCTTTTGTCTTAAGTGTCTTCTTAGAGCTGCGGGAAAAAATATTTAATTGATAAGTAGATACATATACATAAATAAGAAATAAAAGTTAATATCAAATGTTTGTGCAAAGATATATCAGCAATTGTACCTCCTATGATGTTTGGTTAATGCTGCCTTTCTTCTGACAATGGCAAATGGTAGCCCAATCATGGTGATCCATGCTTACTTGTGTTAATCTGGAAGAAATGTGAGAGAAACCAATAAGTTTTTATTCAAAGCATAACTAAAAACAGTAAACATTCAAAATATATTATGTTTTGGTAGGTACATTATATATTTTACTATTTAAGGCTATTTCACATGAAAGTTATCAGTACAATTTTGTATTAATGGTTTTGGAGTGTCTGTAAGAAAAACAACAGTAGTAAATCCATACTAATATTATAAATGCGAAAGTGTGTCTGTCTGTCTGTCTTTCTGTCTGTCTGTCTGTCTGTTACCTCTTGACGCTTAAACTGCTGAACTGATTTGGATGAAATTTGGTATGGAGATAGTTTGAGTCCCGGGGAAGGACATAGGCTACTTTTTATCCCGGAAAAATACCCTTATCCATATTATTACAAATATCCTTATGAATTTAAGGCGGACGAAGTCGCGGGCAGAAGCTAGTCATCCATATATCACAGCTGAACCTCACTGAACATACTATGACCCACTCACCATGTTCCAGCATGAAGCATCTGGCTCAGACTTCCCTTCTTGCGGTTATGCAGCACAGCCACTTGCAGACAATCACACCTGTGCACACCATGCCAATGGCATCCTGCTCTCCGTTAAACATATAAGAACCTTCCACAGTCAAAAGTGAAACATTCACACCTAATCAAGGTCCAAAAATCAATCCCAAAATTATAGCTTTTACAATATCATAATTCATATTGACTATCATACTTCAAAGATTTCATAATAGTACCCAACATAAATGAAGCACTCCAATTAAAACATCCATCTCAGAATACATACTGATTTATTAAATATAATACCCTCAGCACTCCACAACACAAAATAACACACTGCTCTTATCAGCTTACATAGTTAGAATACAATCAGTATATCAGTTATGCTTTTCATGTGCTATTTATTATATTACTTAGAGATTAAAATATTTCTACACTGCTTGACTTAAAATTTGGAATAAATTTCATTTAATAACAGTCTGGTCTTAGACTAGTGCTGACCAATAAACATATGGGCCAACAAGAACATTAGCAGTGCCTGCTCACCTCATGTTTGGGGTTTGTTGCTGTTCCAACCACTGCCTGATGCAGAAGGGCCAGAACCATTGTTGCCATTGCCACCCCAACCTCCTTGGCCATTTGACCAGTTTCCTTGGTTCCAGTTGCCACTCTTATTTCCATTCCAGCCTTGATTGCCACCGCCTTGATTCCATGATGGAGGAGGACCATTCTGGCCCCAATTCTGGTTACTATTCCAATTTTTCCCAGAATTACCTTGAGGTGGCCCCCCCTGCCAATTAGGCCCTGTATTGCCTGGTCCTCCCAGAAAACCTCCCCATCCAGCTTGGTTGAGTGCAGCCGCCACTAGACTTATAGGTAAATTGAAGTTGGCTGGTGGTCCACCATTCGGATTGATGCCCAAATTTTGCATATTCAGTGAATCTATGTTACTACTTCCACCAGAATTATTAGATGCCCCAGAAGGGCCTGATCTGTTCCCGTCCCAGTTGTTTGGTCCATAGCCATCATCCTTCCAATTCTGGTTTGATTTGGCTTTAATCTTGGGTGCAGCACTGGAAACAGACACTGATGCTCCCTTAATAACATGGTCTTCACCGCACAGGCTCTGGGCTACTTCTGGGTCGAGAAAAGTAACAAATCCAAATGCTCTGAATGGTCTAGGAACAAAAACATCTGTGACTTCTCCAAATTTCGAAAAATAATCTCGAAGATCGTCTGCTGTCATATCCTCAGTACACCTGCCAACAAACACTTTGCATGGCATTTGAGGCACTACTCCTTCTTTAGAGTTGGGGATTCTCACATCTACCCAGCGGCCCTCTATGTTGTGTCTTTGAGCCAAAGCTCTCATTTGCGACACATACGTCGCAAACCGTATGAAACCAAATCCTTTGAAAGTACCATTTTTATCTCTTTTGAGCTGAACCATAACAACTTCGCCAAATTGTTCAAAGTATTGCCTTATAGATTCTTCTGTTGACTTCCATGGCAATCCGAGACAAATTAAATCAGAACAGGTAAGTTTTTTCTCAAGACGTTTTGTTTTTGCAGCAGAATTTTCCGGAGATACATCTTCCATTTTACGTTTATTTTCTTTAGGGAACACGCAAACATAAAGATGCTTACCCCAACCGGCATCACTCGGAGGGTGAAGCTTGCCATCGCTTAAACGAATTCCACGTACAGATTTACTTTCAGGGTGTCGATACTTTAAGCCGCATGCTCCAGGAAACTGCGCTACTAACGTTGACAGCAGTAAAGTGCCATCAAGTTCGCAAGGAATTTCAACAGCATTTGCGTCATCTTCATCTTCACTTACTCTTATGTACTCAAAAAGATCTTCATTATAATTACCGCTACTTTTCGTGTTCATTTTGAATGTGATCCGACTACGTTTACTTTATTTAAATATCTAAGATGTACGATATTCGTAGGCTTCTCAATAATCAATTCTATAATGGCCGAGGCCCATTTTTTTTTTTTAATGTTTTCATGACCATGGATTCAATGTCCTTCAGTCGAAATCATAAGTTATATTTAACATAGAATAAGAGTTAGTTTAGAAAGTAATAAACATTAAGATTAATGTGCAATAGTATTCCTAATATCGACATTTTACAATAATTAATGTCCTAAATGCTACAATTTACATTACTGATAATAATAGTAACAACAACAATACTCCTAACTGTCTACAAAGTACAATTATATTTTTTCTACAGTATTCATTACAAATTTAAATACAGGAGTAAAAAACAACACATTGGATAATAAATCCTGAATGCGGCGGGGAACACTTAACGAGTTTTCATGTGCGACATCACAAATTTCACTGACAAGTGTCAATCTTTGAATACCAAACGTTGGACACTGGAATATGAGGTGGTTAATATCGGCATTTTCCTGAGAGCAATATGTGCAAACATCTTCTGTGATAATTTCTGCAGAGATGTGCTGGAAACCGGCAATGACCAAACCGCATACGATTAATGGTCGTTATAAACTTTCGTGTATAAAATTATAAGTCTCTTTGTAACTCTCCGTACCATTTTCCCTTAGTTTCAATAGTTATGTCCCAATACTCCTTCCATATTCTTTTTGACGAACTTTTAAAGTGTTGGTAATAGTCTGTAAAAGGCACTTCGAAAGTCTCGGTCTGGTCTTCATCGTGATCTTCACGCGTCGCCTGATCCACAACCTCATTTCCAGTTATGCCACTGTGTGAGGGAACCCACACAAACTCGACATATTTTCCTAACATTTGCAGCATATCTTTAATACTATACAAAATATAATTCTGTTTATATACAAAATTACAATTACACAAAGCAGACAGAATCACTAACTATCAATATATTTACAGTATTTACATTGGTTTTTACATATGTCAAAGCAGCTAATATAGCCCAACCTTCTGCCGTGTAAATGCTACAGTTATTTGGTATTTTTATACATTTGGTAACTTTCATTTGTGGGTCATAAAATGCTGCTTTAACAAGATCACTCTTAGACCCATCAGTATACAGGGTGCAGTAATCTTTCTTATCGTTTAGAAACTCTAAAAAGTCAAATTTATTTTTGACAGAATCTAAATGGCACTTAATATTCAGATAATTTAGTAATGAATCATATAGACATTTGTAAATAGGCCATTTGTTTCTGATGTACATGTCTGTTGTCAGGTTTTTTACATTTGTCATTATTGTTGTAATTTCAGGCAATGCACCTGAAACAAGAGTATCAGCCGAGACATTTGATGTTCCAACTGACTGTGAGACTTCCGCAGGATATAGAATATTATTGAGAACATTACTGTTGTTGCAAGATAACTCCTTTAGACAAAACCTCTCAGCCAGCTGTAAACGCCGCAAGGACAATGGAAGTATGCAATTTTCAATTTCCATAGAATGGATAGGAGTGGTGCGCATGGCTCCACTAATTATTCTCAGACCCATATTCTGTATCACCTCCAATTTTTTTAACAATGTACTACCAACATTCATGTAGGCTAAAGAACTGTAGTCAAAATGACTCTTAACTATACTTTTATATAGCATATTAAGTATTTTGGGGTCTGATCCCCAAAAAGTTCCGGCTAGGCTTCTTAAAATATTTATGCCCTTCATGGCATTCTGACATATGTAGTTGATATGTTTGTAAATTTTCAGTTTGTCATCTATTATAACACCTAAGAATTTATGATAATGTGCAATAGGAATTACTTCATTATTATAGTTAATATTTACCATAGTCTGTGTAAATGGATCTTTACTAAATACTAATACTTTGCTTTTCTCAGAACTGATATCTAAGTTTAAAATGTTGCTGTAATAATAATGTAATTGTGCTAATGCAGTACTCATACTGTTAACAGCAATATTCAAGTTTTGATTTTCACTGTATAAAAGCAAGTCATCTGCAAATTGTAATATTTTTACCTGAGAAGTGTCTACAAAATTAAGGATCTGAGATATGTATAAGTTATACAATAAAGGTGACAATGTTGCTCCCTGCATTGTTCTTTAATTAACAAGTCTAGGTCCATGTAGTATGTTGTTATATTTGACAAATAGGGTTCTTTTGTATAAGAAGTTTAAAATCCAGTTTAAAACTTTACTTGATAAACCTAATTCATGCAATACATGAATTAGGCATTCAATGTTAACATTGTCAAAAGCACCTTTAACATCTAAAAATACACATATAACATTAGTGTGACTAAGTTTTGCCTTTTTAAGGTCTGATATAAGAGATACAAAGCTTTCAGAGCAACTTATGCCTTTCCTGAATCCAAATTGCATGTTGGGTAATATGTCCTGCGTTTCAGCATAGTAATCAAGACGTAACTTTAACATATTTTCAAAGCTTACCTAAACATGATGACAAAGAAATAGGCCTATATGATGAAGGATTATTTGCAGGTTTATTTGGTTTTAAAATGGGAATAACACATTGAGTTTTCCATGACTCTGGTATACTAAAATTATTCCAAAGTTTATTATAAATATTTAATAATATTTCTTGTGCGTTAGGATGCAATTTTTTTATTAACATGTATGGTATACTATCCAACCCTGGTGTGGTATCTTTCCTACTTTTGAGTGCTATATACAATTCATTCAATGTAAATGCTTTATTGAGAAACGTGTACCGGATGACCCCACAATTACAAATATAGTATTATATAGACTTGAAATAAGACCTGAAATACCTACATGATTTATAAGTTAATAAAAAGTATGATTTGTTCAATAAATTAATTTCATATCTTTCTATCTAACCCCGATAGAAAGATATGAAATCATTGCCTCGACTTAACAGTTAAAGGAATAATATTCATATGTTCAAGTTAAATATCAATTGTATAAAGCCTATAAGGCGAAAATTAACTTAGTGGAATGATGTATGTAAACTTTCCACAGGTATTGCACAACATTTGCAACTATACCATAACATTGGTAATTTTCCATGAAAACCCAATATGTTGCACAATAATTGTTAATTATAATACTAAGAAATAATAAAATTACCCCCTCCCCAACCAATATACGGCTCGAGTATAAAAGCCAAAGCTAATTCAATTGACAATAACCCCACTATATGTGGCATACAAATGAACACATAAATATAGAAACAGTCCCCATACTATTCATGTCGTTACTACAAGTTATCGGTACTACTTACTAGCCTTTGGAAATACTTACAAGAAATAATCGTCAAGTGAATTAGCTTCAGTCAGATAGATATCATAGTTAAAATAGGAAGCCTAAGTATTGGTTTAGGAACGGGATTTCGATATAAACTGTGACTTTTTATTCTCTACTTCACCTACACTGCTCTTAAAGCTATCGAAAGGGGTTCAGAATGCTTTTACAGTCCTCAGTCTGCACATTGGTCCTTCGAGCCGGATAGATCCTAAGCTCAAAAAGAATAAAATGTCACAAAGAAACGAAAGTCCGTCTCCGTCGTCAGTAAGGACGACCGACACCCCTGGCGGTATTACCGATACCTCCGAGCAGAGCTCCGAAAACACGACCACGACCCAGACGTCCGAGTCGTCGAGGGTCACGAGAAGTGCTGCGAGAAGCGGCGCTACTGCACCGTCGTTGGCACCTCCGCAAGCGCCTACTGGTGCTGGGCGGAAGCGGCTGGCGGCGGCGCAGCCCCCTGGAGCCTTGCCCGCGCCTACTGGCGCACAGCAGGCTCCAGCTCCGGAGCTCTACAGCAAAGTGCAACAGGCGGGCCCTAGTCCCGGCCCGGCTTCCGCGCTCCTCGCGGGCGCCGCCGGCGAGACCCAGGACCCCAACCAAGCACGAGCCCCCGCCGATGTCGTAGCGTCGTCAGAATACGACGCACAACGGTCGGCGATGGCACCGAGTACCGTGGTCGAAAAAGCCATTGCGCCAAGAAAGACGCAATCAAAGGCCTCATCGCGGAAGTCGACAAAGGAGAGGCGAACCCAATTAGCGAAAGCGCGGGAAGTGCTAGCTGCAGCCAAACTAGTAACGCTTGAAGCGGAGCTAGAAACTAGTGAAGAAGAGGACAACGCAAGTGCCACGACGGAAGTGGATACAAGCCGGCAGGTCGAGACCTGGTTAGACCGGCACCACCTCCCAGCCCTTGATTTGAATCCCCATAATTTTTCTTCTCAGTTACAGTATACGACGGGAGCGCCCGCTTTTACGCAGGCGCCCGGCGCGCATGCGCCGCCCGTCCCTGCGGCCACGATGCCCCCCGCGCCCCCTGCGCCCCCTGCGCCGATGTACGCCGTGCCTCTACAAGCGCATGCGCCGCCCGCGCCTGCGCCTACGGCCACGCAGTACCCAGCGCTCCCGCCCACCGTGCTTCACGGCTCTGCGGGACCCGCTGCGATGGATGGATTGGCGGTACAACCGTACGCGCCGAACAACGACATCATGACCATCACAGAAGCGATCCGGAATGCCATACTGGCAAGCAAACAAGATCCCCACACAAGAAAAACGGCGGATCTACCAGTCTTCACAGGTTCCTGACGGCAATGGCTGTCATTCAAGCAGGTATATACGGACACTTCCCCGTACTACACGCCGGGCGAAAATACGGCGCGACTGCAGACAGCTACCCGAAACCTGAAAAAATACGGCGATAAGTGATTTCGTCATATCCGGCGCCAAGCCGGAACTCATCATGGAGAAGTTAGAAGAATGCTACGGCAACACGGCGACTCTTGCGGCGCTGGAATATAGAAATCTCCGTGAGCTGCCCAAGCTCACCGACAGCGCGCAAGACATCTGTTCGTTCTCGCTCAAGCTCGGAACGATAATGGCTACGTTACAACTCGTCGATGCCCATGAAAGCAGATATAGCTCAGAAGTCCTGCGATCACTCCATGATAAGCTAACAGTAAATTTACAATCAAAGTGGTATACCTACTCAGCTGACAAACCGAGGCGCGAAAGCGTTGTCATGCTGATGGTAAATTTTATGCGAGAAGAAGCCAGATTACGAGAACCGTACACCGTAATCAGCGATGCAACCCAGGTGCCGCCGCGCCATCAGCCCTTCCAGCAACGAAGCCACTACAACGCGCCCTACGCACCGCGCCCGCCCGGCCAATTTACACGGTACAGTGCGCCACGTACATATCCGCCGCCCGCCGCCGTCGCGCAGCCGCGACCCCAGAGGACCCATACCGCCATGGAGAAGAAATGTCCGGTATGTGAAAGTACACAACACAGTGGGGGCGGAGAGTGCGCGAAGTTCATAAATATGTGTTTAGACAAACGGCGGGAGATCGCGAAAACGGCGCAACTGTGTTTTAAGTGCCTGTGTATACGTAAAAAACAACATTTTTGCAAGAAAATGATTTGTTCGGCGCCTAACTGCGGGAAAAATCACTATATCAGTTACAGATACAGCTGCATCTGAGTCGGTGTCATGCGCATGGACCCGTAAAGCTCAATCATATTTAAAAATCCTCCCGGTCGAGGTAAGGGGCCCTCTCGGCAGCCGCGGCGCCTGGGCGCTGCTGGACGACGGATCATCCGTCACGCTGATCGACGAAGCCCTAGCCGCGGAGGTGGGAGCGCCCGGGGAAGTCGACCCACTGCACATTGAGGCGCTCACGGAAAAAGGCCTGAAAAATAACACGTCGCGGCGGGTGCGTATAGAACTGGCGGGAGAGGGTAACTCGAGTAAAATTGAAGCGAGAACCGTGAGTAAACTTTCTTTATCTCCTCAACATGTGAGTGAAAGTGTAATTAACGAGTGCGATCACCTAAAAGATATAAAAGATAAGCTCGTGTATCATACCGCCCGCCCGAACATCTTGATAGGTCAAGATAACTGGCCGTTATTATCAGCCGAAAATGTAAGAAAAGGACGATGCGATCAACCGATCGCGAGTAAAACGGTACTAGGCTGGACCCTCCACGGGGCTCAAACAAGAGAGCCCGGGCACCGTGTAAACTTCATAAATAATATTAATACTGACGAAAATTTAAATAAAAAACTCGATTATTATTTCAGTATTGATTCGATCGCCATAAACCCCGTTCGCCCCGCTTCGGACCCGGAAGAAAAAGCTACCCGGAAACTGGAGGAAACCGCCCGACGTGTCGGCCCGCAACAGTACGAGGTTGGTCTGTTATGGAAGAACGACCAGGTATGTCTGCCATACAATTATAACTCAGCTCTGAGGAGGCTCCATAGCGTCGAAAAACGTATAGACAAGGATCCCGCGCTCCGCGTCAAGTACGAGAAGGAAATGGACGATTTAATTGAACAAGGTTACGCAGAAATAGCCCCGGCGACGACTACGCCGAATAAAACATTTTTCCTTCCGCATTTTCCCGTAATAAACCCCATGAAACCGGACAAGGTTCGTGTGGTCCATGACGCTGCAGCAGTCGCGAGAGGTACAATCTTAAACGATAATTTACTCTCTGGTCCGGACCTACTCCAAAACTTACCTGGCGTAATAAGCCGATTCCGAGAACATGCCATAGGAGTTACGGCGGACATAAAACATATGTTCATGAGAGTCGATGTGCGCCGAGAAGATCGCGATGCCTTAAGATACCTCTGGAGAGGGGATAGGAGAGACGAGGCCCCGCCCACCGAATATCGTATGAAAACATTAATATTCGGAGCTACATGTTCGCCGACATGCGCTATTTATATAAAAAATATGAATGCTATGAGATTCATAGACCAGGAGCCGTGCGCTGTACAAGCCATCATAAAAAACCATTATGTTGATGATTATCTAGATTCATTTGAAAACCCACAGAAAGCGATCGAGATGTCCAGCAAAGTACGAGACATACACGCTGAAGGCAACTTCGAGCTACGTGGATGGGTGTCCAACTCGCCCGCCGTGATGGCCGCTTTGGGCTCCGAGCGACTTCCTGCGGACACAACGGTCGCGCTGGACGAAGTCGAAGCCACGCCCACCGAGCGAGTTCTCGGCCTGATATGGAAGCCAGCATCGGATGAATTAACTTTCAACTTGGATCTCGCTCGACTCCCTCCTGAATTAATGAAGGACCAACGACCTACAAAAAGGCAAGCCCTCCGAATAGCCATGTCGATATATGACCCAATAGGATATGCGGCAGTGGATCAAAAGCTACCTGATGACCTGGCGGAAACATGGAAAATGTGGCTGAAAAGGTTAGAATGCCTACGCAACATAGCTATTCCGCGGGCCAATGCCGGCTATTCGGAAGCTATAGAGCTACAACTTCATGTGTTTGTGGATTCATCTGAAGATTCTTTCGCGGCGGCATTGTACTGGCGTACAAAAGGCGCATCCGGCGAAATAAAAATAACTCTCATAATGGGAAAAGCAAGAGTTTGCCCGATCAGGGCTCATAGTATACCGCGTCTCGAGCTTATGGGCGCTGTAATCGGCGCTCGAATGGCGGATGCGGTGAAATAAGAGCATGAAAAGCAACCCGATTCAACAACCTTTTGGACCGACAGCAAAACTGTCCTGCAATGGATACGTAATGGTTCACGCTCATATAAACCGTTCGTAGCACACAGAATATCGGCCATACAAGAACATTCAAAAGTGAATGAATGGAGATATGTACCTACGAAGTTGAATGTGGCCGACGACGCCACTCGAGATATACCGGCCGACTTCTCATCCAAACACAGATGGTATAAAGGTCCAGATTTCCTGTATCAAGACCCGAGTAAATGGCCTACGGAAAATCTGACCGAGTGTAGCAAGGCCACGCCCACCGGCGAAGAAAAAGTGTGCTACGCCATGAAAACCGACGAATGTGACATTCGCCGCGCCATACCGGCCGCTACGAGATTTTCCAAATGGGAAAAATACGTCAGATCAACGGCACGAGTCCTACAATTTATACAGTTATGCAGAAAAAAGCACGAAACAATTAATTACAAAAGAACCAAGAAAAATATCGAAGCGGACCCAGATTGGAAGAAAACTCGTAGCCGGGGAAAACCGAGCGCTACGCCGCCTGCTACGAGCTACGAAGATAGCTACAAAATAATTCCAGTAGAGCTGCTACGAAGCGCCGAACATATTATTTGGAAAGCGACACAGCGAGACGTCTTCCTAGATGACCTCGCCCTGGTGAGCAGCGGAAAACCAGTATCAAAAGGAAGCAAGCTGAATGAACTTGCGATTCTGGAATCAAATGGAATCATCGTACTCAAAAGTAGAATCGACGCCGCTATCGACGTGAGTTGCAACAAAAATCCTCCCGTGATTGATGGACGACACACTACAGCGAGACTGTACATAGATTACGTACATAGACGACTTCATCACGGCCGCGTCGAACTAGTAATCAACGAAGTGCAACAACGAGTCTGGATTCTACACCTACGACAAACTACGAGACAAGTAATACACGCCTGCCGGCCGTGCACTATAAGAAAAGCTACGCCACCGAGCCCACCCACCGGTAATCATCCGCACACGCGTCTCGCGCATCATAAGAGGCCATTTACATATGTCGGACATGATTATTTTGGGCCGATAACAATAACTGTCGGACGTACCACACAAAAACGGTATGTTGCATTATTTACGTGTCTAACCATTAGAGCTGTGCATTTAGAAATTGCAGGTTCACTCACCACAAACTCCGCGATCATGGCTCTGAGAAGATTCATCGCGCGAAGAGGATGTCCGACCGAAATCTGGTCCGACAACGGCTCCAACCTGCGAAGCAGCGACAAGGAGCTGAGGCGCGCGCTGACCCCAGGCCTCAATACAGAGGCCACTCACCGAGGCATCAGCTGGCGCTTCATCCCGCCGTCCGCCCCATTCATGGGCGGCTCGTGGGAAAGAATCGTGGGCTTAATCAAGCGAGCCCTGGAAGCAGTGCTGCATGAGCGGCAACCCAAAGAAGAGGTCCTCGCCACTTTCCTCGCCGAAGCGGAGTTCATCGTCAACAACCGCCCACTCACACACGTCTCAACCGATCCAGAGGACCCAGAGGCCCTCACTCCAAATCACTTCCTGCTGGGAGGCTCGGCGTGGAACCCCGCGCCATGCACCTTCACCGAGCAAGACGTCGTCGGACGCGTCACATGGCGCGCCGCCCAACGCCTCGCCGATATGTTCTGGGCGAGATGGGTCCGGGAGTACCTACCATACCTCCAGGACAGACGGCACCCCTCACACAAAGGTGCCGTCATAGCCATCAACGACGTGGTCCTCATAATGGACAACACGCTACCTCGCAACACATGGCCACGAGGAAGAGTCGTCGCTACATACCCAGGGAGCGACGGCATCACCAGAGTCGTCGACGTCGACACAAAGGGTGGCATCCTCCGCCGCCCTACGAAGAAGCTCGTCATATTACCCACGGCGCCCGAGACACCGCGACAGCGCGTCGCCTGCGGTGCCCAAGACAGCGCGCCGCCCACGGCGCCCGTGTCATCACAGCAGACCTGAGCATCGAGCCACAACAGCCGTCGTCTGCGAGCATCAGGCAACATCAACGTGTCACCGGCACCGGCGAAGTTTCCTATGACTAAGGTCATAGTGGCGGGAGAATGTACCGGATGACCCCACAATTACAAATATAGTATTATATAGACTTGAAATAAGACCTGAAATACCTACATGATTTATAAGTTAATAAAAAGTATGATTTGTTCAATAAATTAATTTCATATCTTTCTATCTAACCCCGATAGAAAGATATAAAATCATTGCCTCGACTTAACAGTTAAAGGAATAATATTCATATGTTCAAGTTGAATATCAATTGTATAAAGCCTATAAGGCGATAAATTACATAGTGGAATGATGTATGTAAACTTTCCACAGGTATTGCACAACATTTGCAACTGTACCATAACATTGGTAATTTTCCATGAAAACCCAATATGTTGCACAATAATTGTTAATTATAATTCTAAGAAATAATAAAATTACCCCCTCCCCAACCAATATACGGCTCGAGTATAAAAGCCAAAGCTAATTCAATTGACAATAACCCCACTATATGTGGCATACAAATGAACACATAAATATAGAAACAGTCCCCATACTATTCATGTCGTTACTACAAGTTATCGGTACTACTTACTAGCCTTTGGAAATACTTACAAGAAATAATCGTCAAGTGAATTAGCTTCAGTCAGATAGATATCATAGTTAAAATAGGAAGCCTAAGTATTGGTTTAGGAACGGGATTTCGATATAAACTGTGACTTTTTATTCTCTACTTCACCTGCACTGCTCTTAAAGCTATCGAAAGGGGTTCAGACTGCTTTTACAGTCCTCAGTCTGCACAAAACGAGTTACTTTCATTTACAATAGATTGATCTAAAATATTATTCAAATAAACTTCATTCAATTGTGATGAGTCTGATATGGTATCTAAGAAGCTTGGTACCCAATCATCATCCAAATATCTGTTATGAGAAGACCCTATCCTCTTAAATCTTTTCATGTAATTCCATATGCGGGAAATAGGTGTCATTCTATCAAAACTAGTACATAACTTGTGCCATGAATTATTTCTTTCTTCTTTTAAAATTATTTTCTTTTGAGCATCAAGTTTCTTATAATTAATGAAATTAGGAATGCTTGGTGATTTTCTCTACTCTATAAGCGCCTCCTTAGACTTATGAACCGCATCATCACATTATTGGTTCCACCAAGGTGCAGGTTTTCTCATAATTTTCAAAGTTTGCTTTAGCTTTTGTTTTGGAACCGTTTCTGCTCTAATATCATACAAAATATTTACAAAATTATCATACAAATCGATAGGTTCTGTACCATGTATATTTAAATTTGAAAAACAGGTGTCTGATAGTTCATGAAATTTAGGCCAATCTGCTTTACTATAAATATATTTTTCTTCCACAGGACGCACTTCGTAAATAGAAGGCTTCACAGTTACAACAACCACAGTTGGATAGTGATAACTGCCCATCGGATCGTCATGAACACGCCTTTCACAGAGAGGAGCTAATGTGGGACTGACCAGTGCTAAATCTATTGCCGATGCATTTCTATTAGGATACTGAACAGTTGTGGCTTCACCTTCATTTAGAATACACATATCAAAATCATCAATAAGATTATATAAACTGTTACCTCTATTATTATTTGTCTGACAACCAAACAGGATATGATGTGCGTTAAAATCTCCCATGATAAGACATGGCTTAGGAGTTTCAAGTAACACCTTTCTCATTTTATTAGTAGCAAATCTGCCACTATTGGGAGGGCAATATACACAAAGAATGTGTAATGTGCCCATGGATGTTTATGCAGATATGCATATATTTTGAATGGACTCGTAAAAAGTTGTTTTAACAATATTGTGTTTTAAATTTTGTTTAATCAATATACCTACTCCATTACGTTCGTTTATCGAGTTTTTGTATATTAAATTATATGGTGTAAAATTGGGAATTATACTAGTACTTTTTAACCAAGTTTCATTTAACAGACATATATCTATGTTTTGCTCCGAGAGAAATGTTTTCAATAAGGCTGTTTTACTCTGTAAGCTTTGTACATTAAATTGTGCAATATTTAAATATGTATCTATTATGTTATTAAATTTGCTAACAGTATGTCTTTGATTTTTTTATTTGTGATGGGAGTGCTATTCTTATCATTACCAAGCATTATAAGGGATTTAACAAGTGCGTTAATAATGATGTCGTTATCTAATATCTGCTCTGGATTAAAAGCCTTTGGGCTTCCGGCTGTATTATTGTTGACAATTTTTTGTGGTTTGCTAAGGGCTGGAAAACCCTTAAGATTGGAAATTGCTGGTGCTGTACTCACCACAGTGGCATATGACTGGTTGGGGTTTAAATATTTGTTTCTCTTCTCTGCCATCTTCTTTTGTTTAATTGGGCAATCTCTTGAGATAGCCAAGTGATGACCGCTGCAGTTGATGCACATAATTTCTTCGACGTCACATTCCTTATAAGTGTTGTCCGGCACATGAAGAGCACATTTGTGCACCTCGGCAAGCTTTTGCAGAGTGATTGAATTTCAAGCACTTATAGCATTGTAGAAGCGGTGGTATATACAAGTGCACAGGGTAACGGAACATCTGTATGTAGGAGTACTGCGGCAAAGATGTTATAGCAAATGTCACTGCAATGGTGCCCAATAGGGCAAGTTTTCCATCAACCTTCCTCATGAATCTCTTGACGGAGATCACTTCTGCATCACAGGTGATGCTTTTGTATATGTCTTCATTGCCCATGTCTTTGGGAACATACCGTATTACTCCAGTAGTCTCAGTCAAGTGTGCAGGCACAAAAGCTTTCAACTTGTTTTTTACCAGAAAATGGTTCATTGTTAAGAAATTATTCGCTGGTGCTGGTTTTGTACATGTAACTCCAACTTTATAGGCATTCACTCGGTGGACGCCAGCGATCCCTTTGACATTTTCAGTAAATAATTTTGTCAGTGCTATGGGGTTACTGTTGCCAATTTTTTCGTTTTCTTGTGATTCTACGTAGACTACACAATCTACGCTGTGGTTTTCCGGAAATTGTCTCGTATAATTGGTTTTAGTAAATATTTTGTAATCTATTTCTCCGTCTTTTCTTGCCTCCTGAAATTTCCTTTTTTTGGCTTCTCGTTCAGCGGGGGCCTGGCCCCCGTCGGAATTTGTGCCCATTTTATTTACACAGTGATAAGTTTTGTACAAATTAACTATTTACAAGGAAATTTATAAAATATATACATAAAAAATTAAATTGAAAAAGCAGCAAACTTTAAATCACCCGCTTAGTTTGACTTCCCGCCAAAAAGTCCGCCGAGGCTCATTTTTTTTTTTTAAATGTTTTCATGACCATGGCCGCCGAGGCTCATGTCTCGCAGTGTTGCCACTTGCCAGATCAGATTTTTGAAAATCCGAAAGCGTAGCTAAAACATCCGTAGAATCGGACCATTTTATCTCTTCCAAGCAAATGAACTGTCAAATATATAAAAACTGAATATGGCAATGTTTTGTATCTATCACAGGTCACAGACGTCAAGTTGTTTATGTGTCTTAAGAACATGGTAGGGTATCTCAAAGGTCGGCCTACAAAATTGTTAACAGTGCCCTCTTTTTCATTTATACCAGAATAACAACATATTATTAGAGGTTTTTGTAACATGTACTAGATAGCGCTGTACAACATTTCGGCCAGTGTGGCTGTATGAAAATATATAGGTATTTTAGTAAAACATTTAATAATATTTCTTTTTTATTTATTTCCTGATATTTATTATCTTCCTATAGTTTTCGATTTATTGCTACTCTATATTACAAAAAACATTACATTCGAACACCTCATTGTAGCAAAAGCAGGAACTGTAACTGAATATGAGTAGAAATCAGTGGTTCGTTTGGCAACACTTCAAAATAATTCGAATACCCGGCTACTGGCACTCAAATTTGAATCTGTTGTCATCGGTCGGTCCATATGTCAGTCCGTCATATTGTAATTAATTTTGGTTTTCGGCTACTTTCAATACATTTTTGGCTAATTAATGTTGAGTTGAGTGTCCTAAATCCTCAATAAAATAACTATAATTGCTAAAAACTGTAGTGGAAGTGATTTGTGTTGAAATGAGTGTTGTGATTGTTCCTCTACGCATATCTCTCACCAACCTTCTTGTGATGGCTCCACGACGATGTTGTGTAGGTACCGTTCTGCACAGTGATTCAAGGAGATGGTAAATTATTTGATATTTAATAACATGTAACTTTGTAATACATTTTTTGCCATAATGTATCTGAAGTATCTTAGAACTGGTGGGTATATATACAAAACTTATAAAACGTCAATGTACTTATTTTCAATTTTTCAGGTACGCCCCATGCATTCTTTCCCAAACCCGACTGATCCTTGTAAACCTAATGAACTCGAGAGATTTCAAACGTGGGTTATGAGAATTGGAGGTGACATTGTGGGCGAAGAAGACACTTGTTTATACACCAGAACCGAAAAGTATGGCATCGGCACTTTGAGGATATCTTTTCGTTTCCGAATAAGCGCATACTCGACTGGCTATACCGTCGCTACATATACCAGGTAAGTTTCAGTACTATATATATTACATTTTTTTAAGTGAATTACGTAGTTACATATTCATATTATCATGTGCATATTTCGGTCCTACTGGCTTTACTGTCTTTGCAGTACCAGTTATTTATAGTGGTTCAAAGTAAATAAATTATATTAATGAGGGCTTCTACAATGTAAAAAATCTATCCATCACATCCTGTGATTGGTGGAACTGATGATATTTCCATTTTAGCAAAACCCTTATTTAAATATACCTATTAACAAATACTACTTCAATATTTCTAGATAAATGTGTTTTTTTTTACCTGAATGACCTGATATCTATGAATGCCCCAGTACCATGAGTATAAGAGATATTACAGTGAATACTTTATATTTAATTAGTGTTAATTTTCACGGTTGCTAAGTCTGTCACAAGGACAAGTTTTGGGTGCTCCTCTGTCTGTATTTGTGTATGTCCTACCGTACGTCCGTTTTTATTGTAAGCCGGTTTTTATTTGTGATTACACACCTTAAATGCAAAGAAATTAGAAGTTATTATGTAAACTAGACAGCTCGCAACTTCATTCATGTAAGTGAAAAAATAACCACTCCTTTTTACTACCCACAACTTTATGATAGTGTAGACAGTGGTACATGGGCAAATGTACGTATGTTGATAAGTATTTCTGTCAGTCTGTTCGCCCTTCCGTCCGTCTGTCGTCCATTTGTCGTCCGTCCGTCCGTCTGTCTGCATGTCTGTCCGTCTGCCTGTCTGTCTGTCTGTCGTCCGTCCGTCCGTCCGTCTGTCCGTCCGTCCGTCTGTCGTCCGTCCGTCTGTCTGTCTGCCTGCCTGTTTGTCTGTCCGTCCGTCCGTCCGTGCGACCGACCGTCCGTCCGTCCGACCGAACGTCCGTCCGACCGACCGTCCGTCCGTCCGTCCGACAGACCGTCCGTTTTTATTGTTGGCCGGAATTTATTTGTGATATTTATTTAAATTAATTTGTATATGTGGTACAATTTCAAAGTTTAAGTGCAAAGAAATTTAAAGTTATATGTAAATAATGAAATAATGAACTTCAGTAAGTAGGCCACAGGGGCAAATGTACACGCCAGTGTTTACCATCACCACATCACAACGTAAGATGTGACTACGTTAAGAAGCGCCGCAAGAACTTAACAGTCCTAAAGTAATTTTTGGATTTCGTATCTAAATGGTATAAACTTATAAAGGTCTGTCCGTCTGTCCGCGAACAAACTTAGTTATGCAGTTTTGTTTATTTACCACAGTTTTGTATTCCATGAAATGTTGACATCTATATCTGTCTGTCGGTCTGTCTGTCTGTTGTCTGTCTGACCGTCTGTCCGTCCTACCGTTTTTATGACACCTCAATTCCCGTGATACGTAACTTCAACTTTTTCCAATACTGCATTATAGGACTAGCCGCTTTGCGTTATGATTTATGATATGTATATTTATAAGCGAATGTAAAGTAAAAAAAATAATATCTATATGGGACAATACCATAGGAAAAAAATCCAATATTTCATAATTTATATTTTATCTCTAAGGGCTCCAAAATGGACAAGGACGAGTTCCAGTATTTGGTGGACTCTCATATCATGCTGCGGTGCCTTCCACATCCAGCGCATCAATATCTGTTGCACACGCAAGTCCAACCTGCGGTAAGATTTTTGCTGTCTATCTGTTTGTATTCAGACATAATAACAGTATTTGGATATAGATTTGCTTAGTCGGTAGTGATCCTCCTTACGAAACCGTTCGTTAATAAATAAATGAGAAATAAACTATACTTGTATGTATGGAGAGCCGAGATCAGTCGAGCGTCATGGCGACCCTCAAGAATTTAGTTTGCTTTGACTACATTCGTAGGTCAATTAATAATATTTACGTGAAAAGGTTCCATTCGTTTTTTGCCTTTACTAGTCCTAGAATACTATTAGCAAAATGGATCCAAAATGTTTTACTGTAACCTACTACTACTTATTTAGATATAACGGCTAAACAGATTTCAACTTTTTTTGGGTAGCTGGGCACCCACAGATGGTTATAGGATATATTTTATCCGATAATGCTAAAGCAAAAATGATTTATGATTTTTCTTCCTCCGCGAACGAAGTTATTCTCTATATCTATTCTATTTTAAAGTAGTTAAAATTAAATGTAGGTGCATTGAAGATTTAAAAAATAATGTTATGGACTATTTGGAGGTCACTAAAACGAAAAATATTTTTTTTGGATTTTTTGTATGTTTGTATGTGTCGTTGTGGCTTCATCACGCAAAATCGGCTAAACTATTTTTGGTACACGGATAGCTGGGTATCTCTAGATGGTTATAGGATACTTTTTATCCGACTACGCTCACGGAAAAACGAAGGGTTACGACTTTTTCTCCTCCGCGAACGAAGTTGCGGGCGCCTTCTAGTATTATATAAACCATTATTGTAGGCGAATGGAAGTAATGTTATATTTTTAATTTCAGGAATTGGTGATTTGCCTCAAGAAAGTGTGGACACGGCTAACAAACTGCTGTTTTTTGATAAAAAAAAAAAAAAAAAATTATGAGACACCGCTGTAAAGATTGTATCATCGCACAAGTCTCGATCTAATCGACAGCCTTGTCATAGTCCAGAAACGTTGACGCATAGTGGTTGGTCATACTTTTCGGTCTTCTGTATAACCTGACGCGGTTCGTATGTTCGTATGGATGTGGTGTCTATCGCACCGAAGGGTTTGAGGAAATTGGCTTGTTCGGGAGGCTGGAAATCGTCAAACCCGCGTGCGAGAGGGTTCGTGATGACTCTCTAGAACGGCTTATAGACTTAGCTGAGAAGTAAGATAATTAAATATATAACAACAAGAACAATAGAGTAAAAGTATAATACTTGATATAATAATAAAATTGCCATTACAAAATTCCCATTTCTAGCTTTCAAAAACGAATTGAAAAAGTTTATAATGTCAAAAGCATAACTAAGAGCACTATTTAACAGACAAAGATGCATGGCCCAAATCAAAAACCTTACTTTTACGGGGATACGGTTCTTATAAGAAGGCATATCAAACGTGCGTTTTTTTTCTATTGTAATTTAAGTATTATACATTTGATATGATTTTTTGTATAACTACGTATAGAGTGTATACTTAAGTAAAACGATTAACATTTAAGATAGGCTAAACACTAATATTAAGTTCATGAAAGTTCATTATTTGTTTCTTGACGGTGTAAATTTATTATTATGAAGGCTGTTATTTTAAATAAACTAATTAAGATTGTTCATTAAATTTATTTGAGTTCATTTTATGGTTCCGTACCTCTGTATTAACAAAACGAAACCCCTACATCACTTTGCTGTCCGTCTATCCGACTGTTTTCTGTTTATTAACAATTAACAATTTCCTATGCGAATATTTTATTTTCATTGGAAACACGGAAATAACATGTGTGTATTGAAAGAGTAAAAATTACAATACTCAAACAAGAGAAGAAAAAATCTCTATTACAATACTTAATTATTGGTATTGATTAAAATTAGGAGGGAATACTGGAATACGAATTATGTAAATTCTGAAATATATCAAATATACAGAGTAAAGCGCGCCACATATAAACAAAACACAAAATGTTCCACATCGCTGAAGATCGCACGAGCATCATCGTTGGTTCTACCTCAATGAGATACATTTTATACAATCCAAATAAGTTGAACCGTTTCCAAAAAATTGGGAAACATGCAAAATAAAGTAGAGGAGGCAAACACAGAACCTCCTCCTATCTGAAGTCGGTTAAACATTTAGTTAAGTGTCCAGCAACTAGATGGCAGCACTAGATGCGTCGCTTAAGGACTTAAAGTTGCCTATCTATTTCAGTTATATACATTCTCATCTATGCTTAAGAAACTATTTTATCTTTCCATTAATATTATTTTGTTTTATATCAGCATTCTGGTTTGCATTTTGTTTTGGCGATTTTATTCGATGTTATAATTTATATCCATAAAAAAAACACCTTGCTGTTTTCAAAACTTGACTCCGAGCAGTATCAAAACTCAAACAACCTACTTCCTAATAACTGACTGAACTGAATTCGGAAAACTGACATTGGCACAAGCTGCGAGCTGCAATTTTTGAAAATAATAATAAGAAACTATTTATGTTTACGTTCGTTGGTTTAAAAAAAAATAAAGGTTTAACTATGGGAAAACCACATAAAAGTGGTCAGCGGGAACTGCTTTTCCGCATGATCATTAACTTCGATGCTGTAAAGCAACAGCAAGAAGCGATTATCGCTTAAAGCGGCAATGTTTACATTAAGTCTTTGGCTGGTAGAGAATGCAAACCGGTTTTAACCGAAACCGGGTAACCGGTTTTAACCGCCCATATTGGCAAATTTTAATACCCGGTTATTAATTAGAAAATCGGGTTTGGTTTCGGTTTTTTTATAGATATATTTGGTTCATTATATGATTTGCTTTTCATTTTTTAATTCATTTGTCTGTGATTTTAAAACGATAGATTATGTTAACATATTTTAGGTACTTCAATTTTAGTATATTAGGAAATTTTAAAAAGCATTTCAAACGCTATCAATTTCCTATTGCATATTTGGAACAAATATATGACAATGACCATAAAATATTTGGTAAAACGATATTCAGTGCTTGCGGTGCAATATAATTGATTAAAATTTTACAATTATTGCGGCTCGTCTCTTCAATATAGGTCACAAGAACCTGATAATGATTGAACCGAAGAAGCAGTGAGAACTTTTTTATGAATGTTTTAAATACTTCAGAATAAATATAAAACTACATGAGAAAACTCTACCTAGATGGCAGCCGATGCCACACCGTCAACTACAACATCATATAACGCGACATCGTTTTCTAGTAAAATAAACTGTATAACAAAAATTATTTCATTGCAAATAGCTTTAAAGAAAATGGCAGCTAACTACGTTTAAATTTTGAGTTCGATATCTTACGTGTAGCTTATTTTATGAGTCTTTAAAGTGCGCTGGAAAATTCAATTTTTAAAGTGAGAAAATATAATAATAACTAATAATACCATTCAATAAACAATAAAATGTTTTTGAAATAAAACAATTTAACTGTTTTAAAATTTAATTGTTTTATTTCAATGAGTAATAATCGCGGAAACAGAAGAAAATATTAATAAAATGTTTTGTTATTTATGTTATAAAACCTTTTCGATAAATGCAAGTTTTAACATAGCTGCAGAACAAAGTTCTTATGTATTGAAATAAAACAATTTAACGGATTATATCGCGTATATTATCTCATTTTAGTTCCCGACGTTTCGGAAGCTTTTCAGCTTTCCATGGTCAGGGGTATCTGCGACGATCAACATCTGACTGCTGAGTTGCAGAATGTCAAACGTGCGCTTCGAGCCAACGAGCTCCAGATACCACGTTCCAAGCAGAATCCCAGTATGAAGAAACCAACAGTCGAGCGTAAACCTGCCGTATTACTATATGTGAAAGGGGTCACAAACAAGATCGGATGTATCTAGAAAGCGTGCTACTATAAAACATATTTCAAGCCGTTAAAGAAGGTGTCTCAATACCTTAGACCCGTGAAGAGTACAGCCCTTTGCAGAGTGCAGGCATTTATAAGCTGGACTGCGAGTGTGGTCTTTCATACATTGGTCAAACGAAACGCAGTGTATCAACCCGGGTGAAAGAGCTCATAGCAAATGTCAAGCACCGTCGGTGTAATAGGTCTGCAGTCTGTGAACATGTCATTGACAAACCAAACCGCTCAATTAAGTTTGATAAACCTTCTATCCTTGCCAAAGAAAAAATATATCTTCCCAGAATGCTACGCGAGACTATTGAGATTAAAAAGCATCCTAATTTCAATAGAGAAGATGGATTGTCACTACCACCAGCTTGGGATCCTGTAATACATCTCATCAAGGAACAAGCGAGACACAGGACTGCAAAACCTTGATTTCCGAACGGTGTAAAATATCTTATCTGTTTATAAAGTAGTTTAATAGTCTCTGTTTTTTTAATATTATAATTAGTAATGAGGTAGCCTGGGAGTTTTTCTTTGCAGCGTTTCTTTTCTCCTCAGTACGCCTCATTTGTGAAATGCTGTTGGTAAATAATTAAAATAAAATAATTAAGCCCTTCTGGCACATGTGTGTCTGGCAACTGTCTTTACAGCTTAGGCCCATCTGGCATGTATGTACACCTTTATTTATTTTTTTCAAAAATGGGTAGTTTGCACAAATTGTAACTTTGACATAGGAAAATACATCTTTTCTCAGGCCACCCGTGACCATGGAAAGCTGAAAAGCTTCCGAAACATCGGGAACTAAAATGAGATAATATACGCGATATAATCCGTTAAATTGTTTTATTTCAATGAGTAATAATCGCGGAAACAGAAGAAAATATTAAAGTTCTTATTTTCCCTATACAAGATACTAGCGTGTGACGTCGCATGCTTGAAGGCTTTAGTATGAAGCGTTTTTTGGGAAAGTCCAAAAATGTGCCTTTAACGTCCTTGTATCTCGGGGAGTTTTTATGATATTCGAGTAGGTTTGTCACCAATATTTCTAATATTAGGACGTCGTTTTATAACATACCATAAAAAATTGTCAAATAGTCTATTCTAAAGTTTTATATTCTTTCAAACAAAATATATAATTAATAGTGTAGATTTGATGTAAATCCGCTAATACTAATGATGACATACGATTTTGCCATTTAAACTTGTTACACTTTTGCCATTATTCTCTGTCAAAATTGATTTCAGTATCAATTCAGTAGACTTAAGTAACTACGTGTCTATCGTACTAAAGTCTAAAAGCTTATCATTATCATTCGAATGCCACTGTTACAAAAGTTAGTCGTTAATAAGAAAGTATCAGACAGATTTGCACAGCTTAATATCCATTTTAGACATGTATTTCCACGATTTCTGCAAAAATACGATATAATAACCGAAACCGGTTTTAACCGGTTATCGGTTATTTTTAGATCATAACCGATAGAATACCCGGTTATGAAATTTTACCAGTTATTGCATTCCCTATTGGCTGGTAAGATTTACTAATTTTAGTACTTTTGAAAAACACCAATATGGTTTTTGTTAAAATAATTTTCAAGTAAAGCCATTTAGCTTATAAGCAGCCTCTTAAGTGCACTGAGAATATTATGTGGTGTTACTGATTTATTTATTATTCATAAGACTATTTAGTGCCCTATATTCAGTGTTTCCATATACCAAAGCACTGATAAAACAATTAAAATTTGTGGGGTAAAGATATTATAGCCAGACTATATATATATAAAATATTCGACTTCTAAATATTCAACTTCTTCATATTCTGTCGATGATGTATCTAAGTATTCAACCTCTTCATATTTAGCTTTTGATGCGGCGTTGTGTTCTGTGCTTTCGTCACTATCGGAGTCGTTGGAAACATGACACAAATTAATATAGTACTAACTAAAGTTACATACGTTAAATAACCATCACTAATTGCCCGCCTACTTCTATTACCTACCACTACTTGATGAGACGGCTGAGACGGCGATCGCTAAAGCTTGGCCGTCTATAACTACTTACTCCTTAGGCAATCCTATGTTTCGGTATCTCTGCAGTAACATACTATTATTCACTTCCACCAAGAAATTGCTATCTAAGAATTACGAGCTAGAAGGAACATGACTACTTATTTCTACCATTCTAATTTTATAAAATCGTTAATTTCTACCACTCATAACAGAAATTCTCTTCAGATATTGTATTTTGCTAGTGACATTAACATCTTCTATTTTTTAAAGTTTATTTAGAACGTGTTTCATTTTCCTCTTACGATCATCATTTAAACTAGCTGTAATTTGATAGAAATAATAAATAAGTCACTAACACCACATAACATATTCTCAGTGCACTTAAGAGGCTGCTAAAAACTAAATGTCTTCACTTGAACATCATTTTAACAAAAACCATATTGGTGTTATTCAAAAGTACTAAGATTGGTTCATCTTACCAGCCAAAGACTTAATGCAATGTAAACATTGTCGCTTTTCAGCGATAATCGCTTCTTGCTGTTGGTTTACAGCATCAAAGTTAATGATCATGCGGAAAAGCAGTTCCCGCTGCCCACTTTTATATGGTATTTCCATAATTAAACCTTATTTTTTTTAAAACTAACGCACGTAAACATAAATTGTTTCTTAAGACAGATGAACAACTTGACGTCTGTTCTGTGACAGATACAAAACATTGCCATATTCAGTTTTTATATATTTGACAGTTCATTTGCTTGGAAGAGATAAAATGGTCCGACTCTAGCAATCCGTATTTTGCCTCTGTAAAAATCCGTAAATCTACGGATTTTGAAACAGGTTTATTTGACAGTTTCTGAACCTTACAAATAACAATGTTGTTTAGTTTGTAAAGTCCGTCTTCTTCACAACTCCAGTCAGCCGTTCCATTTTACATACTTTTGCCTAACTGTCAAACTACTGAATGAATTGATCACTGTGAAGGCTTCGTCAGCTACATGTAACGAAACGCAAAACCAAAATATAATCTGAAACAAGAATCTTAGATACCTACTGACTTCAGAGGATTATAAAATACCTACAGTAGGTAGATAGGGTATTCATGGAATGAAATCGTATAATTGATATACAAATCTCATGGTGAAAGTTTGTGTTTTAGTTTTGTTTTTTTTTATTACGAAAATCAGACATGTGTTTTAAGCGCCCATGGCGCTCCTGGGCGATATGGAGCGACCAAAGGACGCTGGAGGACTGGTTAGAGAAGACAAACCCATTTCCAGTGGTGAATGAACATAGGCTGCTGATGATTATAACTTTCGTATTTTTGAATGTGTACCAGTCTCCCAGTCGACGCGTTATTCTACCATTGACCATGATTTTTTTTTCACTAAGGGGGAAATAATCGTTACCTAAAGGTTGTCTGGAAGAGATCGCTCTTTAGCGATAAGACCGCCTATTGTTTACCTATTTTATGTTAAGGCTCTATTGTATTGCTTCTATTGTTGGTGTGCAATAAAGAATTGTTGTTGTTGTTGTTGTTGTTGTAATGGTAAGTTCTGTTCTATTGTGATGTGGTCTATTTGTCAGACTTCTAGTTTTACCCTATTTCTCCGGGATTCTTTCATCAGATCCGGGTTTGTTGGCAATGAACGGGCTTGAAAGAACATCCTTTAAAAAAATAGTTTTCTAAATCGGTCCAAACATTGAAAAAAAAACCCTCTTTTAACAATGGGTTAAATTTCCTCATTTCAAATTTAACCATTCAGGGCAAAAATCCTGCGAAATATCTTATTTTCTAAATATTTCTATTGAATACTCATAACTCAAAAGCAGTATATTTAACAAATATATTACGAAAAATGTTTTTTTATCATACTAAAATGTTATTTGCACTTTGTTTTAATGTTGAGACAAGTATCAAGACTATTTAGTGCCCTATATTCAGTGTTGCCATATACCAATGCACAGATAAAACAATTAAAATTGGTGGGGTAAAGATATTATAGCCAGACTTATATGGCTGAAGTTCAAAGTGAGGAAGACATACATAAGTGGATGATTAGGTTAGTAATAAGTATATTACCGTTGGTATAGGTATGAGTGTGGCGTTCTCACGTAAAAGGTACCAATTTGTCAGTCGTCAATAAAGTCCATTTCTGGTTGCATTTATTTGCCACTCTGCAGTTACTCGGCCTTACTGATATCCGGCAAAAGGTTACCTTTTACCTGAAGACGCCACAAATACTTACTGCAAAAACACAAGGAAAGTGTTTGCCAATGAAAGTAAATAATAAAATACTAGCACGTTATAACAGTTTATTTATTTTCTACACATGTGAGGAGAACAATATCGTTTTGTAAAGCTTTTGCCTCTTCGCACGAATGTTGCCAATCACGCTCTGAAATCTCTCCCTTTGTCGGTACAATCGACAGCCAATGCTGCCTCTTCCTTTTATCTTTTGGAAAACTGCAATGTTTAGTATTATTTATGTTAATTGTAAAGACACAAACAATAAACATGTTATTATATACTGTGATATGAATTATGAAGATAGAAACCGTACCAAGATGATAGATTTAGCTCCATTCAATACGAGTAAATACCATGCATGAAAAAGGATTGGTCACCCTAGTTGTAAAACCACACATGCGTCAATTTCTCATCTAAGTTCATGTTTAACTCCAAATAAACAAAATATACTTCTAACTTATCATTATAACCTTACTAGCAAAATAGAGGAAAATTGATTGCCTGTAAGATTTATGAACATTTTCGTAAAATAAGTACTTACCTGTGAAATTGTATGACTGATTTCGGCCTCCAATTATTCCTACAATGCTTTACTATGCAATACATGGCGCATAACCCAAGTTATTCGACGAAAAACGTTTATTTCACGAAAAAATCCTCTGAATTGGTGAATGACTGCTGACAATTCAGACGTGATTCTGAGATATTTACCTTATTTCTTTATTATTAGTGTTTCCATAGTACGCAGGAGGTGCGTATGCCGTATGGCAAAATGAGGATTTAGATTGGGTTCTTTTTTTTTGTATGATACAAAGAAAACTAAGTTAATTTGATTGCAGAAAGTTTTATAATTATAAGAAAAATATAAATTTCTGTTGACATTAGCTTAAAGTAAATTAATTAGGTGATGCTGGATAATTCACATTTCTATAAAAACAAAAAAATAAAACCGACTCCAAAAAAAAACTAAAAAATTACGCCATAATTCAGTTTCTTCAAATTAATTGTATATACTGTGGAGATTGACTATACAAACGGTTACTTGTAAGTAATTTGAAGAAACTGAATTATGGCGTTATTTTTTACTTTTTAGTTTTTTTTTGGAGTCTGTTTTATTTTTTTGTTTGAAAGTTTATTTATTTTACACGTTTTAGTTAATCGTTACTTAAAAGTGTATCTCGTGACGATTCGAACAAGCCCGAACACGGCTAGGATACATTATTTTATTACATAGATCTGGTGCCTACCTTCCGGCTCTATCATCAAATCAATTCGATGGTACCATTCTCATCAGGAACATTTAAATTTGTGACTATGAAGTTGCTTAGCTAAATTAATCAAGCTATTTTGTCGCCACCCGTAAATTATTTATCATTGAGGAGTTCCGATGGCATTCTGTGGTCTTCTGCATCAGTTCCACTTCACCAATGTACACTTTCTGAATGCAAATGCTTATTATGTTTCTTATAATACCAAAATCGCTATATGTATGCCTACAATATTTGAGGAGTTCCTTCAATTCCTCGTGGATTCCATCATCAGATCTTCACCAAAATTAAATGGGACCAACTAAAAAGTACTTTCTATAAAACCAAAAAAAATATTCTAAAATCGGTCAAATAGTCTTCGAGTAATCGGTGAACATCCATAAAAAAAAAAAAAAACATTCCGTCGAATTGAGAACCTCCTCCTTTTTTTGCAAGTCGGTTAAAAAGTAAGGTTTTTTTTTATAAATAACCTGGCAATACATCACACTGTCGAAAAGAGTTAGATCATAGGAGCAAAGGTGAATGAACCTGGCTTCAACTCATAGTTCGGCACGCAACATCCAGTTTGTATACAAGATTCTTGCTATGAAAGGACGAAAAGGGAAAAAAAATCTATGATTTTTTCCAAGGAATTGCGTTTCGTCATACGCAGAGAACAACACTCGGGTTTTTAACGCAATACGTTTTGCTAAAAATTTGGTTAGTCTTAAATTCCGTAGATTCAGCAACAATTTCCCTAGATCCAGAGGGGCTGGGTTAATATTTGAGCATTAATCATTTTGTCAGAAACGTTTGTCTCTGTAATAAATGTCGTGCTATCGCAACTCAATTGGTCTTATTCTCTAGTTTGGACGGTAGTAAAATGGATTTGTTCGATAATTTTCACATTTTTTCATAGTAGCGAATTTTCACATCGCGTTCTTTCATGATCGGAAATTTAATTATTCATCTTTTTTCATGTAGCGATGTCTCATAAAGCGTTTTTTAATGTTCGCGTTAATTTTTTTCTCTGATTTTACCAGTAAGTTATTTTATCAGACGCATATATTTGTAGTTTTTTCTTCCGAACTCGATTTTTTACATGTTGTTATTTTATTATGAGCGAATTATAATACCTGCATAAAACTCCTATTAATACAAGAATATTATCGCTGTGTTAATTTTATGTAAGATGGTCCCTTGATAGTATATTATAGGCATTAGCTGATAAGTAACAGTTTATTACAATTAACTGTATTTTTGTGAAGAAATAGATAGGTCGTTCTTAAATTATTCGGCAATGTCCTTTGAGCTTTTTCGCTTGAACGTATAGTTTTGGAGTAATATGGCTCTGAATAATACACATCCTAATCGCGATTGTCCTCCCCTGTACCCGCGCGATGGTCCTCGATGGTTTTCCGGTGTTAATGTACTCTTGACAATCCGACCAAAACTCAACTCCAGATCTTAAAGTGCATGACAAATACGAGTATAGCAGGTTAAAGAGTATTCAAAGCTTTGGAGGTTTTATAAAATTCGATTAAATTTTTCTCTGAAACTATTATTATTGTTATCAGCCTGCACTGTCCCACTGCTGGGCAAAGGCCGCCCTCTCTTTCTTCTATTCGTCCCTATTTAAGGCAGCAACGGACCAATCCCGGAACGTGTCTAGGTCACCCCGCCATCTCCGTCTTGGTCTACCTCGACGCCGAACTCTATTGGGTGGGATCCATGTCAGTGGTATTCTTGGGCCACAGTTCATTCGCCATGCGGCAAACGTGTCCAGCTCAGTCCCACTTCAGCTTATCAGCTGTCTGGGCTACGTCGGCAATTTGGGTTTTGAATCGTAAGATGGTATTTTTGATGCGATCTGTTAATTTGACTCTCAAAATGTTACGCTCCATTATACCGAACTATTATGCCAACATGCTTTTGAGTTATGAGTATTCAGTAGAAATATTTACAAAATAAGATATTTCGCAGGATTTTTGCGTTGAAGGTATAAAGTGAGTAATCATAAAAAAATGATAAAATGTTGTATGGGTAAATTTGAAATGAGGAAATTTAATTCATTGTTAACTGGGGGTCCAATGTTTGGACCGATTTAGAAAACTATTTAAAAAAAAAAATGTTCTTTCAAGCCAGTCTCCTGGAAGGAATCCTGGAGAAATTGGGTAAAACATTTCTGCAGAAGACCACATCACAATAGAACAGAACTTACCATTATTTCCCCCTTAGTGAAAAAAAAATCATGGTTAATGGTAGAATAACGCGTCGACTGGGAGACTGGTACACATTCAAAATACGATACAAAATACGAAAGTTATAATCATCTGCAGCCTATGTTCATTCACTACTGGAAATGGGTTTGTCTTCTCCAGCGTCCTTTCGTCGCTCCATATCGCCCAGGAGCGCCATGGGCGCTTAAAAGACATGTCTGATTTTCGTAATAAAAAAAAACAAAACTAAAACACAAACTTTCACCATGAGATTTGTATATCAATTATACGATATCATTACATTAATACCCTATCTGCCTATTGTAGGTATTTTATAATCCTCTTAAGTCAGTAGGTAGAGTCGGACCATTTTATCTCTTCCAAGAAAATGAACTGTCAAATATATAAAAACTGAATATGGCAATGTTTTGTACCTGTCACAGGTCACAGATTCTAGATACCAGAGGGGCTACTACGAAATGCGAAAAACAAAGTTCGTATAGCGCCATCCCGCTCACTCTCATGTTATGCTGTGTTTGAGTGAGCGGGATGGCACCATACGAACTTCGTTTTTCGGATTTCGGGGTAGCCTTTCAGGCCATAAAATTCCTTAGAAAAAACAGGTCACAGTCGTCAAGTTGTTTATGTGTTTTAAGAAAATATTTATCTTTACGTTCGTTGGTTTAAAAAAAATAAAGGTTTAACTATGGGAAAACCACAGCGGGAACTGCTTTTCCTCATGATCATTAACTTCGATGCTGTAAAGCAACAGCAAGAAGCGATTATCGCTGAAAAGCGGCAATGTTTACATTAAGTCTTTGGCTGGTAAGATTTACTAATCTTAGTACTTTTGAATAACACCAATATGGTTTTTGTTAAAATAATGTTCAAGTAAAGCCATTTAGCTTTTAAGCAGCCTCTTAAGTGCACTGAGAATATTACGTGGTGTTACTGATTTATTTATTATTCATAAGACTATTTAGTGCCCTATATTCAGTGTTTCCATATACCAAAGCACAGATAAAACAATTAAAATTGGTAGGGTATAGTTGAATCATCGAGAGCGTGGAATTGCATATGTAGTAGTATTGTTTGTTTACAGGCATTCTATATTTCAATTTTCTATTTTCTTGTACTATCAGCATACAAAGAGGTTGTTATATATATATATATATATATATCGAAGAACTAAAAACAAAAATAATGCCAGTGTGAAATTGTCAATATTATTTACGTTGTGCGTATATTTTTACATCTGATTTGATTGTATTCTCAATTAATTATTGTGTCCGCCCGTACGACTACGAATAATTTCTATATTTTAAAAAAATATGGCTGTAAGTAATTTTGGTCCTATTGAGAGTCAAAGTAAGCAAATAATTTTCAACTGTTATAAATATTTTGAAAATGAACTGACGAAAAATTTAAACTTGCCTTACACTGCTGCCCAGTTAGTTGAAAAAGCTACAGGTGTTTGTCTCTCTACTGTTTATAACATTGTGACTGAGAGCAACAGCGAGAAATTCGCAACAACAAAGAAATTCACCTCCCCGAAGAATAAAAAGTTGCGTCCTTGTCCGTCATCAGCAGTAGACGATTTTGATCAGGAAGTCATCCGGAGAACTATATACAATTTTCATCTGTCCCATAAGCAATTTCCAACCTTAAAGGGACTCCACTCTGTGTTAAAATCCGATATAGATTACAAATTTGGCATTTCCACCTTACGAAAACAAATACAAAAATTAGGATTTAAATGGAAAAAGACCGAGGACAACCGAAAAATATTAATGGAAAAACACGACATACGACTGCTAAGAATAAATTACCTTATCAAAATTGCGGAATATCGATCTCAAGATAGACCACTAGTTTATACTGATGAAACCTACATCCACACTTCACATGTTGCCGGAGAAGCTTGGACCGATGGAACAGAATTTGGTGTAAAAAAACAAATCAGTACATGCCAGCGGTTAATAATAGTGCACGCAGGAGGAAAAGATGGTTTTATTCCCAACGCTTTGTTAATGTTTAAGGCAAACCAAAAAACGGGAGATTACCATGACCAGATGAACTTTGTCAACTACGAAAAATGGTTAAAAGAAAAATTAATACCGAACCTCAAACCGAATAGCGTACTTATCGTGGATAATGCGTCCTATCACAACAACCTTTTGAATCGTGCTCCAACGTCAAATTCTAATAAACAAGAAATGATGGATTGGTTGACAGAACACAACATTTCGTATAACCGGTTGATGTACAAAACCAGTTTGTATGAATTAATTAAACAAAATAAAGAGCGGTTTCGCGAGTACCACATAGATGCAATTTTAAAAGAACATGGCCACTCCGTATTACGATTGCCACCGTATCACCCGACATTCAATCCGATCGAAAATATTTGGTCCATGGTAAAAGGATAAATGTAGCAAAAAGAAACGCTTCATTAAACATGCAAGGCATTATGAGTTTAGCAACTGAACGAATGAATACCATCACTGCTGAGGACTGGGAAAATATTTGTCACCACGTCGAAAGTGAAGAAAATAAATATCGATGTCAGGAAGGAGAAAAGGATCAAATAACAGACAATTTTATTATCAATACTTGTGACAGTTCAGATGAAGAACATGATGGCAATAAAAGAAAAAAACAGAGGACTACTACTTATTCCACTTCTTGGGTATGTCATTTTATTAAGTTAAGCGAAAATTATTCTCCTTTTGTTGCAAACGGTACAACCACTACAAATGCAATTCCATCTTCTCGATAATTCAACTATAGTTCACAGTGCCTTGGTTTTACTGTAATGCTGTGTAACTTTTTTGAATAATAAATAAATAAATAAATTATAGCCAGACTATAGCGTCGTTTGGGCGGCACGTGCGGCCAACGACCCGCGCATTCAAGGTTACTCCATTTTTAAATAAAGTAGGTATGTACAGCGGTAGGTATGCGCTTTTTTATTCAAACATTAGTATCTGTTCGAAGAACTATTATATAATCTGTGCCACAGTATTAACATTAGTCAATAATCGATAGTTCCTGGTAAAACGGCACCTACTGACTCATTTTAAATAGAAAAAAGTTAAATGCGTCTAGTTTACAGATTACAAATCAGATTGCTGAAGTTTTAACTGCATATGAAAGTACAAATTTTTGTAAAAATTTTTTTGGAGTAGGTAATTTAACACATTAGTCAATAGTGTATCAGTTCATGGTGAATTGGTATTCACCCGCCGTCCTGGCTGTCAGAATGGCGGGTGTACCTCCACATTGTAATAACTTTATTTGTGGAGCTGTACAATTTTTTTTAAAGTAGGTACTAAATAGTACATTTTTTTAGTATAATCATTTTTTTAATATTATATTTGTGAAGGTACACCCGCCATTCTGACTCTCACAAAATTTTACGAGCTTGCGCCTAACAAAAGGTACTCTTAACTCTTTGCTTTCTAAGGTCCCCTATGTTTGAAAAATGCTTTTCTGATTAATTCAAAATCATTCCCACCAGTTGCTTGAAATTAGTCTGCATTTCGCACTGTCGATTATTAAATTCCTTCTTTTCGTTCCTAAACTTACCTATGTGCTTCGTTGTTGTTCACTTTGGTACCATCAAAAAGATACCTTAATCAAAAATAATTTAGAATCCGTTCTCAATTCCCAGCTTAGCGAGCATTCCTGGACCCAAGGATCCCTTTTCCCATTCGGTACGGACGGGGGACTGGGGATTCGCAAAATTTCTATTGTCGCTTTACCAGCTTTTTTGTCGTCAGTCCATAGCTCTTCTAATCTCATAGATAAAATTCTAAGGGACCACAAACCAGGAGGTTGCGGGCCTAGATGATGCAAAAAATGCTTGGTTAATTGCTTGCCCCGGGCAAAATTTCCCTGAAAATTTAAAACCACTAAGGACCAGCTCCTCTCGCTCAACATCATATGCAAATTGACCGTAGATTCCCTCCTAAGCCAGTGCTGCATAGAAGATCGAACCAGACTTTTGGCAGTAGGTACAAAAGAGTGGATACTGGGTCCAAGCGTACCCTTCCGTAAGCACTGGTAATTTTTTGGAACCCAGTAGCCTCCGACTTTCAGTTTGCCTTCGTTTCGGGGTCCCGGTTAGCGCCCCTCACCGATGCCCCTGCGGCAAAGATGTAGACAGGCTGGATGATCATGGACTTTCCTGCCAGAGCAGTGCGGGCCGCTTCTCAAGACACGCTGCTCTGAACGACATCATCCGCCGGTCTCTCGCGTCAGTCAATATATGCCGGTGCTATTAGAGCCGACCGGCGTCTCATGGAACGATGGCAAGAGACCGGACGGAATATATTTGATTCCGTGGAGTAAGGGACGGGTGCTAATGTGGGATGCAACCTGTGTAGGCACATTGGCCTCGTCACATCTCCACCGAACATCGTCTAGGGCCGGAGTAGCGGCAGAAGCGGCCGAATGTCTAAAACTAAACAAATACAGTGGTCTCGGCGCTGAGTATAATTTTATTCCTTTTGGCGTCGAGACCCTAGGGTCCGAGGAGCCCCAGCGCATTAAGCCTCTTCAAAGAGGCTTACAGATGTTACTAGCGACCGGAGAGCTGGCAGTTTCCTCGCCCTTTAAATCACCGTATGCTACAGATCACCATATGCTAATAATATCCACTTCTTTTTCAAAAATTAGCGATCCAGAAATTCCAAAAATTATGTTAAAGTGTTCAGAGAGCCCAAATTTATCCATGACATTTCAATTATAGTCACTTTCAGAAAATGAAATGTTGTATGTACATACATACATTGCACTCCGCACAGTTACCGTAGACAAACAAAGAGTGAAGAGAGTGGTAAAAGAACAAGCAAGGCAGAATGCACCTTTGAGAGTAGTTTTGTAGAAAATGACCAAAGATATTTTTTAGTGATGCAAAAAGCGATCAAGGTTAGGACTTAAAACACTGACAAATAAAAAATTATACATAAAAAAAGAACCGACTTCAAAATAAACTGCCATGCTAGTACATTGCGATGCTAGTGCGGAAAGTATGTCATTACTTCAACAGTACCGAGTTATCTAGCCACGAGCCGTAGGCGAGTGGTAAGACTCGGGACGAGTGAAGAATGACATTTCCGCACGTGTATCGAACGACGTTTTTTAATGCAGTTGCGAAAAAATAAGAAAAACAACACGTAAGCATCATCATCATCACCATCCATCATCATCATCATCACTATCGCCATCATCACGGAATAATAAAAACAATGTTTGTTCTGTTCTGTGACCATCATCAGTATCATCATCCATAAGTAGTCATGAATTAGAACAAGTATAAATTTAAATACATTGGAAAAGTAAAAAGCACTAGTTCGCGAAAACCAACTTTGCGCACGCTAAACAGCTACGTAAAGTAGCACTTTTTGAGCAACTGTATTAAAAATAATATTTTATGTACGGTACGGATACATTTGAATCACCTTTTGAAGTCGGTGCCAAACAATTCATTTATTACTATTAAGAACCGCGGCGGCGAGCTTTTAGTTATTATCTACCTACATATATATTTAGTCATAGTAATTCGTATTTTTGTTGAATAAAGAACTTTATTTACTTCAGGTTTGGCACGGACTTCAAAAGGTGATTCAAATGTATCCGTACCGTACATAAAATATTATTTATGGCTTTTTAGTTTATTTTGAAGTCGGTTCTTTTTTTCTTTATACATTTTTTTTTGCTTTTTAGTGATGGATTTTAGTAGTGATATAAAGTATTTATTAGAGCCCAGAATGGAAAGATTGAGGAGGCACTTTGCACGCATCTCGAGTCTTTGGAAGTAAGAAATGTAAAAGTTGGTTAGTTCATTGTACCTTTCATCATCAGCTCAGCATGAAATGATGACAACCAGAGGAAAATCACTGATTACTTAAGAAAAATATATACAAAACATTGTTAGTGCCTATAATATTTGAGGGTTTCTCTCGATTTCCATGGTATTCCATCATCTAATCCTGACTTGGTGATAAGGAGACGACTTCAGGGACACACTCAAAAGAATATGACTAACAGTCTTAACACATCTACCTGTAATAGATGTTTTTTTTTAAGAATTATCCTCTAACTCTTAACTATTAAGGAGTTGTACCTTCCGTCATCAGCGCAGCATGATGAGATGATGACTACCATATGCAAATACTTAAATAGCTTAAGAAAATATATGAAAAACGTTATAAGTGCCTATAAAATTTGAGGATTGCCCTCGATTTCCCTGGGATCCCACCATCAGATCCCAACTTGGTGGCAATGGGATCACCTCGGGAGTATATCCTTTCAATAAAAAAATAATTTTTAAAATCGGTCCACAATTGGCGGAGTAATCGGTGAACATACATAAAAAAAATACAAAATATCGAACATATAACCTCCTCCTTTTTTGGAAGTCGGTTAAAAATGCTCGCTTTCTGCGTAACTATGGTCGTTTCACAACTTAATTACTAACAACCTGCAGGTCTAATAACACCTGTATGGATCAATAGGAAGTTAATAAAATAACGAGAATGCGATGTTTAAAGTTATTTTATTTGTCTCTTACATTCAAGTATAAAAATATGGCTGCATTTAACGTTATGTAACTACGATCCACGAACGCAATATTGCCAACATGTTGAGTGCTCCCATATTTTAACACTCGACTGTACTTTTTACGGATAGTTAGTTTAGGGTGATTGAAACTGCTGTTGGTAGACATCTTTTTTTATATATAATAGTAGCTTAACTAACTTAATACCAGACTATATGAGAATTGAATTCAACAGCACCATTTATACATCCATAAATTAAGACATCAATGTTAAATTCTAAATCCTTATTTCTAATTCAAAACACTCACATTCAAATCACATTGTCATGAGATCCAAGCCGATGCGTTATTATTTCCAATACAAAAATTATCACGATTATTTTATATTAGAACTCGAATCAAAACTATCAATCTCAACGCTTAATTTAATTGTGTTGCGATTAATAACGGCTTGCGGGGTTCGTGACCCAGGTCTATGCAGTCATTTCAGTCTTCTTTACAACTGGCATATAATTTAATCATTCTCAAATATTAGGTGGGGAGTTTAAATTGGAGCATTCCATTTTTCCAATTCTATTATAAATTGGCGAGATGCTCCCAAAATTAAATAAACTGCACATGTCACTTTTGTTTCTGTAGGTATATATTGTTCCTGACCACATTAACCCAAAATTTTCAAATTCTGAAGAAACATGTGTTCTTACTTTCTTTAACCTTTCGGGTGTACGAGGACGCTAGATATAATTTGGCACTGTTGGGCTCATTTCACGCCCATGCAACGAGTGCAAGGAACTATGTGCAATGCGGAAAATGATTAAAATCATTTAAGTCAAACTTAAGGCCAAACCACATTAAACGGGATTTAATCAGGCACCTATCTTAACAAAACTATTAACTAACAAAGCCAAGTTCAAGCAAAGGAACTGGCTGCCAGCGCCGAGTGTAATATTACACGAACCACTTGGTGCCGCTTTTGACCCTTCTATAACTCAAAACCTCTTTAATGTAAACACATAAAACTACGTGTGTTTAATTATATCCATAAGGACATCTACAAGCCAGCATTTCATTAAGCTAGCTCAAACGGTAATAAGATATGAAGGTGGAAAAGTCGTAAATTTTAGCATTGACTGACTGACATATAGTACCTAAACCTAACCTACTTCCAGATGACCTAGAAGGATGAAATTTGGAATCCAGCTCGGTGATTGTATGTAAGCGTAGGAAAAAATATGTGTGTGGGTAGGTGGGTAGGTAGATAGGTAGGTGGGTAGGTAGGCGGGTAGGCGGGTAGGTTGGTGGGTGAGTAGGTAGGTGGGCGGGTAGGTAGGTGGGTTGGGTTGGTGGGTAGGTAGCCATATCTACGACGCGCGGTCATCGTTTCGAGTGCAAGCGAGAGCGCGGAACAAGCGATAGAGAGGCATGATCGGCCTAAGCATTCGGCTTCGTTTCCACGTTATCACGTAAAATTATCGTCCGTAAACGGACCTTTCAGACAACCAATTTTTTTTTATTGTATCGTTGGAACCGTTACAAGCTGATTTTTGAAACTATCCCAATATATATATTATTATATTTGCTTAACAGAAATATAAAAATGAAGTTAAATCAAAAACTAAGTGGTGTCCCCATACAAAAAATTTGTAATAGGCGCTAAACAACCGGCCAACGGTGTGTCGTCGGCGGCGCGCGGCACCACATATATTATACACAGAACAGAAGTAAATCTACATAAAAGCACTCCCGAGCAACACATAAACATGGGCACTGATTGTCATTAAATCTCAATACTTGCCTAGTTTTCTTTATAAAAAGTAATGATATTCCCACCGAAAACATAAATGTAAAAAAGGAGAGCCAAGTTCGAAACAAAAATTATGCTTGGCTGTGTGGGCTTCGCCGCAAAAAGAATGGAGATCTAAGTGAGTGCCAAGTTTTATACAAAACTCAAATATATATATCTAGGAATAAAATAACATTATGAACAAGTATTAAACTCTATTTCTTTGCTTTATTGGATACATATAACAATTGCTGTTATTTAAAAATGTGAGATCTTAAAGTAGGTTAGATTTGACTGATTTGAACTATCTATGTTGCGGTATGGTCCTATCACGTGTATTTGTAGACAGGTTATTAAAACTTATTAAAAAACTAAACATTTTATTGAAACCCTAATCTTGTCACTAGTGATAATTTCAAACATCAATCTTCCGAGTTTTCCGAACGTTTGATTCCCATGGCTACAAATACCAATATATTTTTTCGGCCACCAAAACTGTCAATATATTTTTTGGATACTAGCATTTAGAATACTTCAAGGTAACTCAAGTTGCGAATTAAAAAAAAACAAACATGTGATAAATATATATTTTCTATTGATATATTTTCTTTTGTAATGCCTGTTAATCCAGTACCGGATTAGCCCGTAAGCAAATTAAGCAATTGGGAATATGCATGAATTTTAATTTTTGCCTTATTAAAAGCTCATTCATGTAACAAACAGTAGACAAAAAAAAATTTTCGAATAACTATAAAAATAACCAAGATATAAGCCATCAAACATTTCATTCTATCACTTTCTAGCAAAACGGAATTTAATATGGAGTTTATATGGCCGGCGTAGACTATGACGTAACAGTACATGTCGGACCTCTCTGTCAAATCGCCGTTTAAAATGCCTATATCTTGCGTGTTTCTTGGCCGATTTAAATTTAAATTTCACATTTTGAAATCGTTTTACGGTATTTTCATATTTAGTTAAGAAAAGCGATAAAGAAAATTCATGCATGTACTCTATTGCTTAGGGCATCACGTCTTGGAGGTACACCAAAAACATCACCACGATAGGGGATAGGATAGGGGGGATGTACAAGCGTGGATTGCTTAGGGCCAGTGGCGGTTTTAGCATTGCCGCTCTACTGAGCATGTTACGGGAAGGGCACCCCTTTCTGCCAGGTATACCTGAGCGGTCGCCCAACCCCCGAACACCGGCACTGCTTAGATCAAGCAGTCTTAATCCGGCACTGCTTATTATTACTTATAAAGTGAAAAGTTTATTCGAATCCGATGTTATCTAAACGTTTCGTTATGTTAGATCTTACAATATTTCAAATAAGTTTTGATTGGTACCTTCTTACACTGCCGCACTAATCAAGATTCTTTTATTTTTAAAGTCTAAGGAATACAGTCAGATTCAATTCAATCGTAGTTGCAACGGAAAAAGGCTAGCACGGTTAAAATCCTAACTCAACGGAGTGCTCAATTGTACCTACGAAAAACAAAAATATATCACGGCAAATTACTGCAAGTGCCTTGCTGTCAAAATAACGATTTTACCCCGACATACACAATTTTACTCGCCTTTAATCGATAACGAAACCTAACAGGACGTGTCAGATAATATTCGGCAATATAACCTAGACGTTTAACACCTTCACAGTCCAGTGCTCCATATATAGGTCACGACGGACTATCTCCACAACTCCTCCGCCCCAAACGTGTGTCACTAAGATACGGCCATGTAAACACTCAGATTAGTATAATAATTATATTTGTGAATGCTGTTGTCCACTTGTTTGAAGACTAAAGTATAAAAGAAAGGCTGAAGTAAAAATATTATTTAAATCAAAAGTATATCTTTAACACTTTAATATATCAAGATAGAAGTAAAGAGTTCGTCGATTTATATGAGAACCGAGCGTGTAACATTTTGCGTAGGTACTTTGACGCCACGAATGTAATTTAGTGATGGGAAACATAAGCCGCGCGAAAACAATTCAAAAGCATCGATTCACAGATCGATTAGAACACGGCACGGATTCTATACACAGCTACCCCCACCACACCGCGTCGCGGCCCCACCGCTGTCAGTCACAAACAACAGTCGGATAACAACATTAGGAGCGGGAGGTTGCGTGCACGCTGCGCGGCGAAGTCCAAAACATCGGACCACTGAAATATTTTTCTATATATTTTAGTGCATCGGATGTTCGTCTTCGTTGTGAAAAGAAGTACTTAAATATATACCTTTATTCGTGTGATGACAAACAATTTACTCGTACATAATTGTCATTCAATTATATTACTCATGTTATTGTAGGTGCATTTTTATCGATTTAAGATATCGATAAGAACCAACAGAGGAAATGATAATAATTTTCGACAGAGGAAAAGAAAGAAACCTCATAATTTCAAATCGAAAAATATATATGTAGGTAGGTACCTACCTAACCAATAATTTGCGTTACATTTGTCAGTCCCTACTATTAACTCTACCTATTATCTGTTGCACAAATTGTAATATTATTAAGATAAAATATACCACGCGAGCACGCACGCCATTTTTTAAAATAATATTTAGCCTTATGTAAATGTGTACCTTTTCATAATATGACGTCATCACTACATCAATAGTTACTCTACATAATTTTTTACGACCAGTTGCTTCACTTCAATACATTAATTTTTAATACGAGGATCATTCGGAAAACTGAAATAAAATTGCAATATAGAAGTAACCATAACCTGCTTGTTAATAATATTTGCTTTGCATTACGTACCTACATGATATAGTTACATAATAATATAAAAACGTAATTATCATTTTCTCTGCTTTCAAAATCGATTTTAACCGAGTAAGAAAATCGCAGTCTACAGCACTAGGGTACAGCACTATTCTTACTTTTGACAGACAAAATGAGAAATCGACCTTGAACGTAACTCGACAATTTGAATAGCATATTTTTCCATCGCTGGTTTTGAACGCACGCCAAGTCTACCTTGTCAAATTAAAGCCGCAATGGAAAACTAGCGTTTGAGACAATCGCCCGCCGCTGTTTTGACGAAAATAATAAAATAAATTGTTTTTTAATTAATCACACATATTTTGGGACAAATAGTAATTACCGATGAAAGGAAATACCACGATTAACAGCTCCAACTTTATTGGTAGTATTTGAACAGTTAATTATTGAACAACGAGCGATTTTCTTTTTTAAACTTGACGTCGCACGCAGACCGCGGTCGGTAGCAGACTAATGTTCGCGGCGAGCATGTCCGCTGTCGGGGCGAGTTTTCGCCACGCGAGGTACATACACTCTTTCCTTCTATCTTGATATAGTTCTGTGATCTTTAATATGCTTTTTATTGCTTAGTGACACATACGTGGAGCATGGACGTGTGATTGAAGTAATTTGCTTGGACGTACAAGTATATTGAAACATTTTGCATGGGGACTGTGAACTTGTTAAATATGATTTTAGCACAAGTCCTCTCGGGTATATGCGTGGTATGAGTGCGTTCAGGATGATGTCCAAAACACACACATTATGAATTATGAGATGGCAAGTAGAAAATGTGGCGAGATAAATTATCGTAAAAACGGGAAATAGTACTTTCTTATTTTTTACTGTAGGTGTTAGAATCATAAGACATCTGTTTTATAAAAATATATTGTATCGTTTTAAGTGTAGAGCGGTTCAAGGTACTTTAATTTTTTCAACATTTTCTAAAATTATTTTAGACCACGCAGTTGAAGTGTCATAGTATGCTATATATTTCTAATCTTCTCACAAAGCCCTTTCATTTGATGGCTCACTTCGTACAATAAAAAAACTCCTCATACTGGCACCTTTATGATGTCAGTTTGTACCCCCACAGTTTTGGCACTTTTCATATTAAAAACAACACCTAGTCTGACTGTTAACATGCGTATTATTTTAAATTACATAATTTTAAGAGTATGATCTGGGAGTGATTTTTGACCAAACGCCCAAAAAATATAGTCCGGACAGGCCTAGAGAACTCAACTACTATTTTAAAATACAATAGGTTAATATACTGCCAAAATATGTTATCTAAGTGGCCTCTTCATTGCCCAATTGAGCTTCCTCAGAAATCCTCTAATAGTGACGGATTTATACTTTCACGTGTAAAAGCTACTTTTTGTGTTTTTTTAAGTGGGAGGAGTAAGAATAGTCACAAGGTATAGGCCTGAGACTAAAACACAATCGACAGTCATGGAGTCGAACCATCGGTAGAACACCGCGATAAAGACGCTCTTGGAAAGTTGTTTTACATGTCAAAGTCGGAGTTCTATCGAGTAATATGTTATCTCAAAATGGCCACCGTGCTCAGATCTATACACTTTATTTTAAACAAAAATAATTGATTAGACCATGCAGAGATGTTAAAGCTTGAGACCATTGAGGTAAATATACAAGAGGAGCAAACGTCATAACAACGCAACACAAAAAGCGAGCCTCGCGTCAAAAACCAGGACGTAATCGACAAAAATGAATTATCAAAATATATTCATCCCTTTTCCGCCTGGGATCGCGTTGCGCGAGGTATTTGTGATTTCACTGACACCTTTGACATCTTTGTCTGTCATGAAAATATTTAAGGAACCGTTTCGAACAGATCAGGGTTGCCTGCGACATAAAAATATTTCCACTAAACAATCAATAATGTTTTCAAATGTCTACATAAATAACTATGTTAAATATGTATTTATGAAATTAAATCGAATAAAGTGTAGTCATTTAGGACTTTTTCGTTAATTGCTTTCAAAGTTGTTATCTGGTGCTTTTTAAACATGAAACAATTGTGAAAATTTAAAGAAATGGCAAACTACTTATAAATATTTGTTTCTGGGAGGAAGCGAAATATCTGAGGATCTGTGTATTCTCCTAAAATGAAATCGTCGTTAAAATTAAAGAAGATAGATAACACAGTCATACATTTTGATTAATAATAGCATGTATTTTGATAATTTTTTAACGAACTTATCATATCACAGGAGTTTGGAATACAACTTTTGATAAGATTTTCATGTTGGATACCTATACAATTTTTCAAATGTCTACATAAATAACTATGTTAAATATGTATTTATGAAATTAAATCGAATAAAGTGTAGTCATTTAGGACTTTTTCGTTAATTGCTTTCAAAGTTGTTATCTGGTGCTTTTTAAACATGAAACAATTGTGAAAATTTAAAGAAATGGCAAACTACTTATAAATATTTGTTTCTGGGAGGAAGCGAAATATCGAGGATCTGTGTATTCTCCTAAAATGAAATCGTCGTTGAAATTAAAGAAGATAGATAACACAGACATACATTTTGATTAATAATAGCATGTATTTTGATACTTTTTTTAACGAACTTATCACATCACAGGAGTTTGGAATAAAACTTTTGATAAGATTTTCATGTTGGATACCTATACAGACCCTCATACATATATCCATTATGAAAGTAATTAGTACATTAATTTTAATAAGAAGGTCAAATATATCGGTCAAATAAGCTAGAATCTCCGAAAAATATGGGGAATTGAAATGTTTTACTAGTAACACTAAAAGTAAAAAATGACGCCAGTTGATTTAATAATTTTTTCGTGTTATTTACATGAATTTGAGTGCAGAAACAGTAAACTGTCATGTGAAAAGTAATTCCGTGTGTTTTGTTGTGATTTTCGCTTCACGGTGTGCATGATTTTACGCTACATTTTACCATTTTCACGGACTAGTGCATTTTACCATTTTCACGGATCTATTGAGTGTGTTAAATATTTATATTTTAATGCAAATAGTTTCTGAGGATAACCCGTTTTAATTAAGTAGGCTATCGAAAAAGTACTTTTGTCAGTTAGGGGGGTGTAAGGGGCTGTTCATAAATTACGTCATCTATTTTTGACCCTCCCTAACCATCCAACCATCATAATTCGAATGAACGCTCCCCCCCCCCCCCCCCCCCATCAAATAAAATGATGTCATTTCCATATAATCCGTTTTTCGTAACAGTTTATATAGAAACAAATTATAGAATTTCATTATTTTTTTAGTCATTGAAGCACTTATTGAAATAAAACAATTTAACGGATTATATCGCGTATATTATCTCATTTTAGTTCTCGACGTTTCGGAAGCTTTCCAGCTCTCCATGGTCACGGGTGGACTGAGAAAAGATGTATTTTCCTCTGTCAAAGTTACAATTTGTGCAAACTACCCATAATTGAAGCACTTTTTAAGATGCGATAGATGATGACCCCCCCCAACCCTCTTTCGTCATGCTACCATCATCCGATGTCCAGACCCCCCCCCCCCAATTTGAAATGACGTAATTTATGAATAGCCCCTAATGTGAATTGGCCGATTACACAGTGTGTCTGTTGTTGTTTTCTCCTTCTAAAAAATAAACTCATTTTTAGGTACATGTTGAAACCTGTGTAACTTCTTAAGTAATTTTGTCAGATCCGTAAATTTGGTATCGACGTCTAGCCAATACCCTATACTACAAACACAGAACAAAAAAAAGTAGGTAAATGACCTAGTTTTTTCAAAAACAAATGAAATCTGAAAAAAATATGCGTTTTTGTCCTTATTATTTACGTTTAATATTTTTTTTTGCTCTGTTATTGAAACGTTTGCGTATGATTGTTAGATTTAATCGATTGCTGATATGTTTGGCTATCTAATAAGATATTTTTTGACTTCGTAGGACGAATAATTGATAGATAATAGCAAAAATACCACATGCACCCGTGCTCAGGTGTTTGAAAAATTAAAAATGCCGCCAATTTATGACCGTTGACTTAAAAAAAAACATGTGGTGATTTATCGATGAAATTGATTGAACTACACAACCTTAAAAGCTCCGACATCGTTGACCAGACACACTGTATAGTAGTTTGTGTTCTCAGCATAAAAACGAAAGAAAAATAATTCTAAGTTGGAAGTTGTATCAAGTATTTTCAACAAAATAAACAGGATAAATGGTTACTTTCAGCAGCCATATTTAGACTACATTAACGGTTACTCACGTTTTAAAAAGCCGAGTACTTCTCGACATGTTTCGGCCCGTGTGGACACCGCCGGCCGCCGGCTTTTTACGACGCGAGTAACCGTTAATATAGTCTAAATATGTCTGAGTGCCACGGTGGTTTACTAGTTAAAATTAAAAAAAAGCTCGTGTATAAAAAATATTTTCACCATTTACGGATATATAAGAATGTAAAAATACGCGCATTGGCGATAATCGTTGCAAGCCTGGCAACCCAGGATATGTGCCTATTGAATACTGCTATCTCACAAGGTATACGCCAACAGCTTGTCTAAGGTATTCTCTGTCTACGGTTAACACAAAATTAAGGTCCTTGCAATAGAATACGGGTGATATAAACAATCACAGCAGATTGAGAGGACACTATTTAGATGTCATTCGGCATGGAGAACCAGCCAGTAAAAACAAACGCGTCGGTATCTTCTACAAGGAAAAACAACCACATAAAAGTATTATCGCGAAAAGTTGAAACATTTTATACTCCGAGGAGTGGGATAAAAAAAAACGAATTTACGTTTTAAATTTTACTTAAGATTTTCGCTAGCAACGTTCCAGCTTTAGCAAAATAGTACATAATATATTTGGCATTTAGAACTAGGGTGGCACATATAAACGCTATCGTATGACTTAATTCGCATAAAGGATCATGTCCATAAACCAAGTGAGCTGAAAATTGGGTCATTTATGTTAACTTAGTCTTCTACTTGAGGCGTCAAGTTAAATTTCATTGAAGAACTGAAATATGTACCTATACTGATTTTAAGTAGAGCCCCCGTTAAAGGATATTATTACGGACAAAATAGAGATTGCAGAAATTTAATTGATTGCAGAACAACAACTGATTTTCTGCGCTGTGATCGTCACATATAAGCTCTACTTGTCACTTGTGCTCTTTTTAAATGAGGATCTTTAAACTTTGTTTTTTTTTATATGAAATCTTTTTTAGGGTTCCGTAGCCAAAAGTGGAGCCCCTATAGTTTCGTCATGTCCATCCATCCGTCTCTGTATGTCTCAGGCATTTTACTCAAAAAGTACAAAATGTATATTGATGAAGTTCGGAGTAGGTATAGGTGTCTTGTATAAGCCGCTACTTAGTTTGCTAGTTACACGTTACTTGGACTCTGAATGTACAAATAGTTTATTTTTAGGTTGTGTTGTTTTTTAGATATTTATATATTTACCTCGATATGGCGTTCGGGCAGTTTCCTCGACCGACTACATTTTTACTTTGGTCTATACAGACTAAGTAAGGAAAAAAAATATTTGCTTCTGTTTCCGCGATTATTACTCATTGAAATAAAACTGACCCACCTCAGTCCACCCGTGACCATGGAGTGCTGGAAAGCTTCCGAAACGTCGGGAACTAAAATGAGATAATATACGCGATATAATCCGTTAAATTGTTTTATTTCAATGAAAATATTTGCTGTTATTTATTTAAAAATCTTACTATACCAACCACACAACTTAAAAAGAAACTATTTGTACATTATGAATCCAAATATCGTGCACTACCGAGAAAATATACAATATGAACACCTCTGGGATACTTAGGAATAGCAGGGATGTTGAATTGCATGCCTGAAGTTTACCGAGAATAGGGTACATAGATGTTTTTTTATCGCTTTTCTTAACTAAATATCAAAATACGGTAAAAACTATTTCAAAATGGGAAATTAAATTTAAAATCAGCCAAGAAATACGCATAATATAGGCATTTTAAAGTACTAATTAGACAGAGGTCCGATATGCACTGTTACGTCACAGTGCACTCGGGCCATATAAACTCCATATTAAATTCTGTTTTGCAAGAAAGAGATAGAATGAAATGTTTGATGGCTTATATCTTGGTTATTTTTATAGTTGTTCGAAAATTGTTTTTGACAACTGTTTGTTATATGAATGAGCTTTTAATAAAGCAAAAATGAAAATTCATGCATATTCTCTATTGTCAGCTATACAGATCAAATTTAAAGGAAAACATATTTTATAACGTGATAACTGTATATGGTTAAATTAACTCCTTATTATAAAATATTGTTCATTTTAAAATCGCCAGCTTAAAAATAAGTGCGCAGATGTTAATTACATATATCCCGATATAACATTTAAATAATTGCAAGTGTCATTATTTATATTGATTCCGGGAAAGTACCTAATTTCAATAGCTGCAGATAGTTATCGCGGATTTAAAAATAAAAACCGGCCAAGAGCTTGTCGGACCATTCTCAGAGTAGGGTTCCGCAATCGTTCATACAAAAAAATGCACCACAGATAAAAAAACTACGATATGAAAAAGTGCACTAGCAAAAATAGCGTAAGTATCTCCACGGCACTTACATCTTTTTTACAGTGGCTTATATAAGATACCTCAAATTTCATCAATATATATCATGTAGTTTTTGAGTCAAATGCCTATGGCATACGGACGGACGGAAGAACATTACGAAATTATAAGAGTTCCGTTTTTTTGGCAACGGAACCCTAAAAAACCAAACTGTTCCGCAATCTAAAGTTAAATTAAACTTCTTATTGATAGGTGGTTAAAAATGTATGCCTTTGCAAAAATACAATTACTTAAACATTTCGCGAGCTCTAAAAGTAAACTACAGGTAAAAAAAAACATATAATATATATATATATATATATATATATATATATTCTTTGGAAGTCATCATAGTATACAAGCCAAATCAAGATTCTAACGCGCGTTTATGCGCGTTAACAAAAGATTCGCCAAGTTTTAATATATGTATAAAATAATTACTCCAAAATTCGGAAATGAAAATAATAAGTTTAAATTGACACCTTAGATTAGAGCAATTCGCAGTAGCAAAATGACGAATTAATGTCTACAAAAAAACTTCAAGTATCATGCGAGGGGAAGAGTGAATTAAATAAAAGCGGCCAAGTGCGACGCACCGTGTTCCGTACAAAATATACGCCACAAACGGCCGTATCTATGAAAATCCAGTGTTAGCAGAGCCCTACTCCAAAGCAAAATGTACGCGGGGTTCGGTCATTTTATATTGCTTACTGACATAGACAGATATAAAATTATTCTGTTTTAAGTATTTGTTGTTATAGCGGTAACATAAATATGTAAAAATTTCAACTGTCTAAACTATCAAGGTTCATGAGATATACCCTGGTGACAGACGGACGGACAGCGGAGTCTTAGTAATAGGGTCCCGTTTCACCCTTTGGGTACTACCTTCGATACCGCGTTGTTACTGTGAGGTGCCATCACCACATCATTATTATCGGAGTCACTGACATATGCAAACTTATCACTATTAATTTGTACAAATGTGTGGGGACAAGTAATCAGGGCCGGCTTTAGGGCCGGGCGCTCGGGGCGCCGCAGTCTAAGCGTTTGCTGTATGTGGGACAGGGCGCCTGCTTAACCGCTCAATCAATGACTCGCCCAGCTACACGGTTAAAACCGGCTCTGCATGGTAATAATATTTCAGTTCTTAATTTATAAGTTCGCATAAGCTAATACGAATATTGAACTAAAAATAAGCGTTTTGACACAATTTGACACGAAGGTTAGAGCATGTGAGAGCACGCACGTGAACGGCCGCGCAGCGTTAGAATGATGTCATTACATGGCCCGAATACCTATTGACGCATCTCTGTACCGCGCTTTCTTATTATAAGATTTGACAAGACGTATACGTAAGTCGGAGAAGACCATGTAAGAAAAGTCTGATTAATTTCGCTAACATAGAAAACGGATATACATGTATAACTGTAGTATGGCCGGATACAAAATATTATTTTTCTATATACCTAACATTTTGTTACGATCTCACAATTCTAATGTAATGGCAGAAACTTGTGATAGTGGAACAATAGTTTTACAATATCCAATTAAATGGTATTTAGACCATTTTAAACATCGACAAACATGAAAAGCGTCCATGCAATTGTCGACCTGTATACTATATAGTTTGTGACTAAATATTAACCCTTAACTAAGATTCACAGCACTAAACAGTTACATAACTCTTAATAATAACCAATGAAAAAATATATCTTTTTTGCTGCTATGCTATTGCAACAATTAACAAAAATGCTATGCAGTATGTTATTTTCTATTGAAGTTTAAAATGCCGACTGTGTTTTTTATTTCTTTGGTTCAGAAACCATAACTGTATACTGAAATGAATACCTACGGTACTGAAAATATAAAGGTATACACATTGCCTTTAAAGGCATTATAATTTAATCACAAGCTTTGATATCCGACAAATGTAAGATATACAAAATAATATTTCAAATTTAGAATATTCTGATAAAAATAACACACCGCACACTTAATATAAAAACTAAAGAACAAGTAATTACAGACACGGAAGCAGTTTCTGAAGTCTGCGTTATAAATACAACACACTGAAAGTAATAATAGTATAAGTCACACTATTCATTTATATACGAGTATAAATGAAAATAGTTATTTAGGATTGTAGTGGAAGATTGAACCTAAGCCTTAAGCTTCTTGGCAGGCCGCAGTGCGTACGAGAGCGGCGCCGTCCGCTTAGCCGGCGGCCGCCGCCGTTGCATGCGCCCGTTCAACTCCTCGTCCATTTTGCGGGCCAACTCTAAATCTTCTTTCTCTTGCTCTATCTGTTTCACGATCCGAAGTTGTTCTTCAAAAATTTTCTTTACATCACAATGCTTCAGTGGACTAGACAAATTTTTTACGGCTAAATTTACCTTATTGTTATTTACAGAGTCCGAATTTATTGGTGGACTATTAAGTTGTTCTTCATTGCACTTTTTTGCATTTATTTTTTTGGATTCACTTCGCAAGTATGGTTTTCTTTCCGACGCGACTTGCCTACCTTTCGTTTTAGCTTTTTTTGGTGTAGTTTCGTTTTCACTTTTCGGAATACTACCCATAGAGCGTGTGCGTCTCAAAGGTGCTTCGTTATTTAATTTATTGATTCCTTCAACTTGCATGGAATATTTATTTTTTGTAAGCGTGCTTCTTTTTGGTACTGCTGCAGGAGGAGCATTCGACGGCATGCATTGTGATGCCTTACATTTGTTCTCTGATGGGGTTTTGACTATAAGTTCCTGAAGTGTTAAAACAAGATGATTAATCGTTATGTTGATTAAAATTAATACTTCATTTTATGTCAGAAATAAGCTAGAACAAACTAATGCTTCCATTATCTTTTATTTCGATATGATGTAACATCTGTAAGAAAGCTATAGCACATTTGGGTCAAAACCACCTAGGTAGGAAAATCCAGGTTGGAAATTTCTGGATTTATTTATATTTGTTCTCGTTCTCGTGAAATCAGTTCTAATCATTTAAATAAAACAATTTAACGGATTATATCGCGTATATTATCTCATTTGCGTTCCCAACGTTTCGGAAGCTTTTAAGTTTTCCATGGTCACGGGTAGACTGAGAAAATATATATTTTCCTCTGTCAAACTTAAAATTTGTGCAAACTACCCACATTGAAAAAAACAAATAAAGGTGTAGCCTACACCTTTATTTGTAGGTACATACATGCCAGATGGGCCCAATCTGTAAAGACAGTTACACATGTGCCAGAAGGGCTTAATTATTTTATTTTAATAATTTACGAAGCAGCATTTCACAAATGACGCGTACTGAGGAGAAAAGAAACGCTGCAAAGAAAAACTCCCAGACTACCTCATTACCAGGCATCGGAAATTCGGATGCTTTTATACCTACAACTATCAAAATCCCGGAAAAAGCTAAGCAAGTATGGAGTCGGCTTCTTCAATATAACATTTAATTTTTTCATATCCCGGGATCCCGGGATTATACGTCATGTATTATTACCTTTTAAATTATATAGGCTGTGATTATGATGTCTATTACTTAAATGAAACACATGTGAATTACAGTGGAAACTGGATAAGTGGAACCTGGGTTAGTGCAAAACCTCTTTAAGTGGACCCAAGTTCTCGGTTCCAGTCCATTAGCAACGAATTACCTCTATAAGTGGAATTTTGGGACCTCTACAAGCGGAATCAATTTTTTCGAAAATTTCTTATTTTCACCTCTGTAACTGGAAGCAGCCGTCTCCGAAACCTCTGAGTGGAATAGATAGGCGTTATAAAATTCGTATTTTTAATAAACCGTCGGGTAGTTTGTTTCGTTAACATTATGGTTTGTGTTTTAACTACGTATATTGTAGGAGATCACACGTCTCAGTTTGGTTTATACAAGCTTTTATTTACTTTCACCAGTCCCGTTGCTTGTCGGTCTGTAATCAAATCATGCAAGTTAAATTTGATCCACTTCCCGATTTCCGATTGAACTAAAATTTTGCATACCTATGTAAGTTGAACTTGGTTAAGTGGAGAACTGGATAAATGGAAAACCTGGATAAGCGGAACTAAACAGCCGGTCCATTGCGATTCCATTTATCCAGTTTCCACTGTAAATACAATTTCGTAAACAGGAACTACTAAAATAGTTTTTTAATACCGTGATACGTAGGTATGTACCTATTGATGTTATACAAATTTCCAATATGCCGGTAAATCCCGGGTATTTTCTTAGTAAAATTAAATATAGTCCGCCTCCATGCTAGTCAACATCAACGCGGTGTTGGCACTGAGGCCGAAGTTTAGGTATAAAAGCATCCGAATTTCCGATGCCTACTCATTACTAATTATAATATTTAAAAAAAAAAACAAAGACTATTAAACTACTTCTTAACAGAAAAGATATTTTTACGTTCGGAAATTAAGGTTTTTGCAGCCCTGTGTCTCGCTTGTTCCTTGATGAGATGTATTACAGGATCCCATGCTGGTGGTAGCGACAACCCATCTTCTCTATTAAAATTAGGATGCTTTTTAATCTCAATAGCCTCGCATAGCATTCTGGGAAAATATTTTAAATTTTCTCTTTGGCAAGGATAGAAGGATTATCAAACTTAATCGAATGGTTTGGATTGTCAATGACATGTTCACAGACTGCAGACTTATTACACCAATGGTGCTTGACATCTGCTATGTGCTCCTTCACCCGGGTTGATACACTGCGTTTCGTTTGACCAATGTATGAAAGACCACACTCGCAGTCCAGCTTATAAATGCCCGCACTCTGCAAAGGGGTGCTACTCTTCACAGGCCTAAGGTATTGAGACACCTTCTTCAACGGCTTGAAATATGTTTTTAAAGAAGCACGCTTCAAGATGTTTCCGATCTTGTCTTTGACCATATGTGAAAGGGCACATATGGTAATAACATCACAGGGAGGTTATAACATCTCTACATTATAAAGTTTCATATGCTGACATTTTTCATTTTGACATTTGACACTAAATAATAAAGTTTCATATTAATGAACATCTCACTCATTTAATACAATAATTAATTGACACTTCGGATCCCGTCGTCTTCCGATTGAGATCAGTTTTACCGATTAAAAAATAAGAGGACGCCTGCGCATAGTGTGAAAGCAATGTACACCATCGCACCGTCTGCAGTTAAGATCCGTCCATCGTGGTAAAAAGTGAACTGTCATACCGTTTGTTTCATTAATAAATAGTTTAATCATTCATAATATTGCCTTGCTTTATTTCATCAGGGGGGTTATTGCCTAACGACATTTTGACACTATGACAGTCGATTCAGATACCAGAATCAACTGTCATAGTCATAGCCCATACAAAATCATGACAATAGATTCTGATTGCGAGCGTCAAACGAAAGGCAATACGGGGGCAGGTTATGGACCGCCTATTATTCACTATATCTGTAAATCTTGATGAAGTGTAGTGTGTCCTAGATTATTTTATTAAAAATAAAAGATTCAAGTGTGTTGGTGATTTTGACCCATTTTCTCGAAACATTGCGTTACCGTAAATTACGAGAACAGAGAGAATTTTGGGGAATGTTCTCGGTGACGTTCTCTGTAACGAGAAGGTAGTATAAGTTTTCTATTTTTTCAACTTTTCTTAACGTAATTCTATTTCAATTAGTAATAATAATCTTCACGAAAAAACGCACAATAACCAGACCAAAGGAACTAGTATATTACGAAAATTACCGTAAGTTACCGCCGTAATTTACCGCAACATTCTCCGAGAAAGTTCTCAGGTAATATTTCTGACGAAAGAATTTAACTTTATTCATTGAAATAGGTGAAATCTAATGTGGTTACGTGATTTCTATTGTAATGTTGTATTCTGTAACGTGGTACACACTGTGTAGGCACAATATACAAGCAAAAACAAAAATCACACAACCAGTTTGAAGAAACTTAAATTTAAATGGTAAGAATAATAAAATCCAATCATCAACAACACTAATTTGGGTTCGGTTGCCGATTGTCCCTATCACACTAACGCATGCCACGTAACCACGTTTATGGGTATCCAGTACTCGAATCGAAATCATTGAGGCATCCGTTTTATCGGTCAGCGTAATAGGGTACATGCATGATTTTTTTTTATTGCTTCTCTTAATAAATTATGAAAATACCGTAAAAACGATTTCAAACAGTGAAATTAAACTGCTAATTAGACGGCGATTTGACAGAGGTCCGACATGTACTGTTAGGTCATAGTCTACGCCGGCCATATAAACTCCATATTAAATTCCGTTTTGCTAGAAAGAGATAAAATGAAATTTTTGATGGCTTTTTATATCTTGGTTATTTTTATAGTTATTCGAAAAAATATTTTTGTTTACTGTTTGTTACATGAATGAGTTTATAATAAAGCAAAAATAACAAATCATGCATATTCCTATTATTGTACGGGTAATTTTTCGGTCAGTACCTTTACTTGAAACGGTACCGTTTACGTTTCTCAGCGGTACGGTTTTACAAAAGGTACCTATTAAATTTTATTTATTTGGGTACCGTTACTGTTGGATACCTTTTCAATTGATACATTTATTTTAAGTTACCGGTCTTTTGCGGTTTTTCAGTCCCTGTTATAAAGTTGTAAAAATGAAATGTTAGTATGTTTGTATGTATCGTTGTGGCTTCATCACGCTAAATCGGCTAAACGGATTTCAACTATTTTTGTTACACGGGTAATTGGATATCTCCAGATGGTTATAGGATACTTTTTACCCGACTATGCTAAAGAAAAAACAGAGGGATTATGAATTTTCTCCTCCGCGCACGAAGTTGCGGGCGCCTTCTAGTTTTTCAAAATAAAGTTACTTTAAACACCCAAAATTATAAATTTTGCAAGTAAACCGATTATTACTCCTAAACTTACTCGTCTCCGTTATATTCGTTATTTGTACTACTATCGTGAATTTTTTCACTCACCCAAAATCAATCATTTAGTCGGAAGAGGGGGAGACACTACATTCTAACAAAAATGTATACTTTAAAGCTTAATATTTCACATACGCTCCCCTTAATCGAAAAATTTTAGTGAATCGCCAAGTCAAGAGTACCGTGAATATAGAATATCATGAAAATAGATATGAAGCATGTCGGGCTATACCTATACTACGGACTAACAGAAATTACCTTCAAAATTCACATCATTTTTTATTCTCATTCTTCTGTCAAGTATCAAAATAGATTCCCAATTCGATTCTATTAAATGTTTTAACTGCCTAAGTTTTACTTAGTTTCTATTTATTTTATAGCCTTACAGTAACATACTTACAGATGGTTAAGAGAGAATACCTACTCCATATTATTTATTATGAACTTAACCTACTCGTTACTCTCGGTAGAATGGCCTTTCATTTTTATAACTTAATAATAGTATAGATAAGATCGGTAGTTTGAATCAAACTGTAGAGATACTCATGAAACAAGGTGTAGGTAAAAAATATACGCTTGAACGTATAGTTTAAATCGTTGCTTTTAACGTAATTACATATTATAGCTCATTGATAGGAAATATTGTTTTATAACACGTAGGGTAAACATATATTTATCACAATAGGATGCCCTGCTACGAATAAGGTAAGTGGCCCCTATTTCGGCACGTTAAGGGACTTAGACTTTACAGATTTTATAATTATATTCTACACATGATATCACTTTGAAAGCTTTAGTGCCATGAACATTGATGTTTATCTGTTATTTAATGTTATTTGTCTGTTATTTAATGTAAGAAATATATCGGTTTAGATCGAAGTTTATTTTATATAAATTTATTTGTGGACCTCTCGTTTGTAGTAAATCTATTGACCTTAGTTTACTGAAATGACGAAATAAGCCTAAACTTGCATTTTGTAACTAAGTGTTATGTACAATGAATTGCGTTTTTGTAGCTGTATATACAATAGACCGATTCATAAATTAGGGCGCGGATTTTGTATGAAACTGTCATATTTTCCATAGACATTTTGCGCTAGCGCTTGTCCAACCTATACTTTAATTATCTTTGTATATATAAACTTCGTATATAATAAAGCATAATCCGCGAGATTCCGGGGTGGGTTGCTAGTTGAAATCGATTTTTAATCTGCACGTACTATTTCCTAAAAGCATTCATAAATTTACCTAAGTAACTAATAACTATAACGTATTTAAAAGAGGTTGTAAATCATTTCATCCAGAATATATACGGACGTCCCGGTTGCGGAAGGAGATGGGGGGGGGGCTGCGAGCGCTTACGTCACGAGCGATAAAGACAGCAATATCCCAAACTAATACCTAACGCGGCCGTCACAGAGACTTCTCTTAAGGAACATAGAATAGCATTATGAAAAGTTTTAGTCAAATAGAGTTGTCTTTGCCTTTTTATGAGCTTAAGAAGTCACAGCGCACACCTTACCGTCACAGCGAGTGCGCCCACACAACACGGCTGTTTGCGGCCGACTAAGATGCTAGAGTATGGATATATGATTTTTTAGGGAGATTAAATATAAGAGATTGTCTAATAAATTTCATGATAAAAAAACATTTGGTCTGCTTATTTTTTGCGCGCGAAACAAAACTCACGAAATGCCGTACTAGCACGAACTTGGGGCCACTTACCTTAAGTGCAATAACTCCTCTCAAAGGCGAAATGTAAAGTAAACCTTGTTCGAATGAAATGAGGTTCTTTTTTTTAACTTTTTGACTAGAGTTATGAATTTATAGTTATGATTATGAAACTGTCACATGCTTTGTAAGCAAGTATTTGTCATACTGTGTGTAAACTTATTTAAAAGTTTTGGAACTAAAGATAATTTTGGAACACTCCATTGTCGAAATATATATGACCTCAACTGTACACCATTCATTTCCATTTTATTTAAATACATATCCAGTTTTTACCATTTTTATCGTTAATTCATAGTTAAAATATTATGCCACGAATTTTAGAATTTTATGTTTGTAAACTGACGTACCCGTGAAGGATTAATATCTTGACGAAATAGAGTAAACATTTATGTTTGTAAACTGACGTACCCGTGACGGATTAATATCTTGACGAAATAGAGTAAACATTTTTGTTTTTTCCTCGCAAGCGTGTTGATAAACGTCACGTGAACACTGTGAGCGTTTTGATCAAACACACCCGTAGTGGATGTGCTACAACGGAAAATAAGCTACTTTGCCGCATACATATCTACATCAACGATTTTTGGTACACAGGTACTTTAGACCAAAATAATTAATTTTTCCACTAATTCCTAAAATGACATCATCATCATCATATTTTTGTATGGGATTTGAATTTTTTTTTCACAACATATCGTGTGGGGTATCAAATGAAAGAGCATTACGAGACGATTCTAGAAATATACCTCACTCTTACCTTTTAGCCACCTGTTTTCCAAAAATCTAAAAAACATTTTCGTAACCTGCCAAATTTGGGCTCCCCAGGTGAGATGTGGCTCGGTGATTTTTTCCAAAACACACTTTAAACGTCTTTTCATATCCTCATATCAAACGTAAAATAAAGCAATTTGTAAAATAATAACTACTTTTTTAAGATTCTTTCCTTTTTTTAAAATTTTTGTATGTTAAAATCCAATCCCATACAAAAATGGATGAAGTCATAACTCCCCCCCATGGGGTGGATTTTTAGGAACTAGCGGAAAAATTAAAATTTTAAGTCTAAAGACTGTATCGTTTGTTATAAATACAACTTATTCCTAGCACTATAAACTGTCATGACCTTTAAAAAATAAGCTGATAAGACATAATTGTTACACATATGTCACAGAATCGATTGCTATATATTTGGTTTTCACATTTTATTGCAATAAAATAATGCGTGGCTTTACACCACAACAGCGAAAATCAATTGTGGACAAATGGTGCACTGTAAAAGGTATCACGTACCGAAAGCTAGCAAAAATGGAAGGCGTTAGTGTAGGAGCAGTCCAAACTGCGATCCGTAAGTACGGTGAGGAATATACCTTCAATGACCGACAAGACCAGGTCAAAAAGCAGGTCCATCCAACCAAAAACTGGACCAAAAGATAGTAAAGGCATTTGCATCTAGCAAAGAACTATCTGTCCGAGATGTCGCAAAAAAATTGGGAACGAGTATCGGGATGGTTCAACGCGCCAAAAAAAGAAATAATTTGAAGACTTTCAAGAAACAGAAACGACCAAAAAGAAGTGAAAAACAAAAAGCATCTGTCAGAAAACGTAACCGGAAGTTGTACGACTCGATTTTGTCTAAAAAACATACCTGTGTAATAATGGATGACGAAACTTACGTAAAACTGGACTATAAGTCTTTGCCAGGTCCCCAATATTACACGGTCCATGAAGGAACAGAGGTCATACAGTCTGAAAAATGCATTAGTGTCGAGAAATTTGGTAAAATAATTATGGTGTGGCAGGCCATTTGTGAATGTGGCATAAAATCAAGTGCATTTTTCACTACTTCATCAATGACTGCCAATATTTACAAGAAGGAGTGTCTTCAGAAGCGAGTCTTGCCTATGATAAGAATGCACAACAACAAAACTGTATTTTGGCCCGACTTGGCGTCTTGCCATTACGCAGGTGAGGTACTAAACTGGTACAAAGACAATAATGTGAACTTTGTGGCTAAAGAACTGAACCCGCCTAATTGTCCAGAGCTTCGCCCGATCGAACACTACTGGGCTATAATGAAAGCTAAATTACGTAAAACAGCCCGTAGTGCCGATACAGAGCAGCAGTTTCGTTCAGACTGGAACAAGATGACTCGAACTTTTAACAAAGTCGCTGTCCAATCATTGATGGGTACCATGAGACAAAAAGTCAGAAAACTGGCCAGAAATTAGTAATTTTGGTTTCGTTGTAGCATTTTTGGTTTCTCTGTAGTTGTGTACATAGGTAATATGAAAAAGTATACATATATTTAAAAAAAAGCGAAATATATTGTATTTTCTTTTTGTATTTATATCAAACGATACAGTCTTTAAAGTGCCTGTGTACCAAGCGGCTTCGACGATCTTTCTCTGAAGAAATTGCCAGTTTGCCAATGTTTAGACGATCCCCCATCTTTCGAAGTGTTCGTGAAAGCAGTCAAAAACTCGAAGACACCCGGTATGGACCAACTTCCTGCTGAAGTGTACAAATATAGAGGGAGAGATATAATAATACAAGGACTCTACCATCTTGTTCTGAGAGTGTGGGTTAGTGAAGAAGTTCCACACGACTGGCGGGACGCGGTGATTTGTAAGTTGTACAAAGGGAAGGGAGATGTCTCCGATTGCAGCTTTTACCGTGGTATATCGCTCCTTGCTAGCGCCGGTAAGGTCTTCGGCTTCGGCTTCCGTCCTAGTAGGGGCACTATTGACGCGATTAGTGTAGTAAGGCAACTACAGGAAAAAAGCCTTGAACATCAACGGCCACTCTACATGTGCTTTGTCGATTTAGAGAAAGCGTTTGATAGAGTTCCTCGCGAGGCTCTCTGGCTTGTGCTCCAAAAATCTCGGTACCCAAAGAAGTTCGTCAACCTCATACGCCAATTTCATGTTGGCATAAAACCGCAGGTTCAACATGAGACCGCACTTTCTGAGGAAATCCAAATCACAAGTAGTGTTAAGCAGGGTTGCGTGATGGCACCCACGCTCTTTGCCATTTACTTCTCGGTTGTGATGAGAGATGCGCTGCAGTCTTGTGCCAGTCAAGTCCAGCTTAACTTCCGGTCTGAAAAAGGTGTGTTTGACATTTCGAGATTTAGGGCGAAATCTAGAACGCAAAAGATTTTGGAGATATAGAAAGATATTGGAGATACTTTATGCTGATGACGTTTGCCTCATGTCCGATATTATGGTACATCTCCAAGAATATCTCGACGCATTACATCTTTCCTGACAAAAATTCGGCCTGGTTATTAGCGCTACTAGGACCCAAATTCTTAAACAGCCACCTCGGGGTTGCGAAGCTGATAATGCAATACTAAATCTAGATGGGAGACCACTATAGGAGGTATTGCACTTGAAATATTTAGGTAGCAATATCCGGCACGACAACACGCTAGCTTCGGAGATACCATCGCGCATCGCTAACGCCGCAGCCAATTTCGGACGACTCGCTGATCGTGTCTGGAGGTCTCATGATCTTAAGCTCAAGACTAAAATTAGCGTCTACAAGGCGCTAATCCTGCCAGTCCTTTTAAATGGCGCTGAGACATAGTGCCTCTACAAAACAGACATAAAGAAACTCGACACAAACCATCTTAGTTGTCTAAGATCTATCCTGAAGATCAACTGGCAGGATCATGTCTCTAATTCTGAGGTTCTGCGTCGCTCCAGAATGCGCGGCATGGAAGCTCTCCTCATGCAGCGCCAGCTCAGGTGGTGTGGGCACGTCTTCCGTATGGAGGACCACCGCTTACATAAAGCTGTCTTCTATTCTGAGATGGCGGAGGGTAAACGGAAGCACGGCGGTCAGCATCTGCGCTACAAAGACGTGCTCAAGAGACACCTAAATGCCTGCGCTATTGATTGTTGGGAGGAGCTTGCCTCAAACAGGTCTTCGTGGCGTTCTACCACCCATAAATCTGTTAAGATTTTTGAGGAAAACCGGCTTAAAACGCTTGACCTAAAACGCCAAACTGAAAAAGAAAGACCTAAGCCCTCATATACCCATATATATTCATATAACTCACAAGGCCAGCTCTATTGTATCCCGTGCGATAGAATATTTAAGACTAAGTTCGGTCTAGCGAGCCATAATAGGGTTCATGCTAGAAAATAAATCTATTTAAATATTTTCGATGTCATTGTAAATATATATGTTGAAATAAAACAATTTAACGGATTATATCGCGTATATTATCTCATTTTAGTTCCCGACGTTTCGGAAGCTTTCCAGCTTTCCATGGTCACGGATGGACCACCAGTCCTAAGGGAACTAAAATGAGATAATATACGCGATATAATCCGTTAAATTGTTTTATTTCAATGAGTAATAATCACGGAAACAGAAGAAAATATTAAATATATATGTGTTAAATGGAAAATACATAATTATTCGTAGTCGGGGTCACCGTCATCGAAATCGATGAGGAGGACTTTATATATATGCGGCAATTTTAGACATAGAATAAAAAGTATAAATAAAAAAATGAAAAAAAATCTTAAAAAAATAGTTATAGTTATTATTTTACAAATTGCTTTATTTTACGTTTGATACGAGGATATGAAAAGACGTTATGCTTACTCCGGCCAACCAAAAATCGTCAATGTAGATATGTATGCGGCAATTTTAGGCGTGGCACATGCACTACCGGCTTTCTATCGAGGGCACAGTGGCCAAATCCGATAAATCGTATTATTAGTTTTTTTTTTTATTTGTACTTTTAGTAAAGTATATTATGAAATTCCTACGTCACTACACACCTTGTTGAGTGCTATCACAAACGCAGAGGGTAAATTTTGCTGCAGAGACCGATTGCGAAGCAGACACAAGCCTTCAACATATTGCATTCTGGTGGGTATCCCCTTAAGCACGAGAGCCTGCGGTTTCTCCAGGCGAATAACAGGCACACGCAGCGGCAGCCCTCTCTTTGAATTGTAACTGCGAAATATAAGTTATATGTTTACATACACCATTTTCAATGCTTAATTTGATAATAATAAAGACACCCAACTATCTTTTCATTTATAAGAAGCAATCTATAAAAACAAATTTACAAACCTTGTTGTAGTCTTTCCTTGCACTGGTTTGAAATAACACAGTTCTTGTCTCATAGAGTCGACACTGCCACTTCCAACACTTCGTTTATCCAATGGGTTCATCTTATGTTGTAGTATACCAGTATATGGTAAGGATACAGGTAAGGATTGTGGTGCATTTACTGTTTTATCAAGATCTTTCTCATCGGTAAAATTTAAATTGTTTGTTTGAGGTAGTAAATCGGCTTTCTGGAAAGTAATTCTACTTTTAATATTACTTATGCTAAAGGTGCCCGCAATTTTGTTCGCGGAGAAAAGTCATAAAAAGTATCCTGTAACCATTCTCGGACATCCAGCTATTCTTGTAGCAAAATGGTTGAAAGTGTTGAAACCATCCAGCAGTTTTGCCCTGAGATCAGGAAAATGACAAATAACATACTATCAAAGCAATACACAATTGGCTACATACAATAGAAAAAAAAAACGAGTCAGTGAAATTAAAATAGCCACCTGCTTCACTTATAATTATGAGCTTACAGCTCATAAATACATTCGTGTTTCAAAGGACTTCTTTATATTAGAGCTCTCGGTCTACGGCGGGTTTCTTGTAAACGGTTCGTGTATCCGGGTAAGTGTAGTACGGACACGGGTTTCTCACCCGTTCGGAACGGATAATTAAGGTCCGTGTATTTAAGATCCCACTAAAAATATAAATGTAAAAAAGGAGAGCCAAGTTCAATACAAAAAATATGCTTGGCTGTGGGCTTCGCCGCAAAAAGAATGGAGATCTAAATGAGTGCCTAGTTCTATGCAAAACTCAAATATGTATATCTAGGAACAAAATAACATTATGAACAAGTATTAAACTCTATTTCTTTGCTTTATTGGATACATATAACATTTGCTGTTATTTACAAATCTTAAAGTAGGTTACATTTGACTTGGCCAGTTTTCATTAAATCAGTCATTTTATAAAGTTATTATTATTATTCACTTATTTATTTAAAATCTTAGGGTAGGTTTTTTTACTATATATATATATATATATATATATATATATATAAAGTAAAATACAAATAGCAAATACAAAATATAAACACATTATAAAAAACCTAACCTAGGGTGCCGCCGGCAGCGGGGCAGGGTTCAAGCTACCGGTGGTTAGGGCTGCACAGAGAGGAACCTCCTGACAATGCGGGCCGTGTCCAGGATTACTGCCTTCTGTATCTGACCCTTGATCCAGCCATCTAGCGAGTCTTTTAAGATGTTCGTTGAGACTCTTCGCTATAAGACCGTTTGCCGAAACCACTATCGGGACAATTATCGTCGAATCAACATCCCACATGGCGGTCACCTCGTGAGCCAAGTCGAGGTACTTGCTGAGTTTGTCCTTCTCAGCCTTCACGAGGTTCTCGTCATGTGGAATGGTGATGTCGATGAGTATTGCCCGGCGCTTAGATCGATCTACCAGCACGATATCAGGCTTATTGGCTACAATACTCCTGTCCGTGATGATAGATCGATCCCAATAAAGCGTAGCACGACCATTTTCAAGAACTGGCATCGGTGCGTACTTATAGTACGGCACCTCAGACCCCACAAGACCGTATTTAACAGCAAGTTGCTGGTGAATAATCCTGGCTACGAAGATGAGAACAACCGGAAATTATATGCCTGAGTGACTCTCCGGGACGGCGGCATGCCCGGCAAATGTCGACCGTACCGTCCTTCAGGATATACTTCCGGTAGTTGTTCGTCATGATAACTTCGTCCGCAATTGCACAGGCAAAACCTTCGGTTTCCCCGAAGAGATCGCCGAAACGTAGCCAGTTCACCGACGCGAGCAGATCTACATCAGGCCCTGTAAGGGCCTTGTAAAACCGCCCGTGTAGCTCTTTACTCCTCCATACGTCCTTGCGGTCTACAGTGCTAAGCACCATTGGTCTGCGCCAGTTCTCGTTTGCCAAGGATAGAGGGGTGAGGCCTTTGTCTACTGCCACTACATCGCGATGTATCCCACACTCATTGTTTAGGAAATACTCCCTGAGACTGCACACCTCGCGGTTATGGAGGTCCTTGGCATTTAAAAAGCCACGGCCCCCACACTTGCGCGGGATGTACAGTCTCATTACTGACGAGCGTGGGTGTAGCATGCGATGTGTAGTGAGCAGCATACGGACCCTCCTATCCAGGGCGTCCAGCAAAGTCTGGGTCCACCTCAGTATGCCAAAGGAGTAAGTGAGCAGGGGCATCACCCAAGCGTTGAAGGCGTGCGCCTTGTTGCCACCCGACAAAAGACTGTTCAGTACTTTTGTCAAGCGGCAAAAAAAAACGCTCCTTCACTGCCTGTTTAATGTCTCCGTCCGCAATACTCAATGACTGTGACATACCGGGATACTTGTAGGTTTCAACTTCGGAGAGAGATTTGAGAGACATTGTCTCGGAAAGCTGTAAATTCGTTGAATTTACGACTTTCCCCCGCTGTACATGCAGGATCGCACACTTGTCTACACCAAACTCCATTTTGATGGCACTACTGAATGTTTCTGTGACTTTGAGTAGCTCCACCAGTTCTGGTCGTTTAGGTGCAAACAGCTTGAGATCGTCCATGTACAGCAGATGAGAAATGATCTCACCCCCTCTGCGAAGCCGGCAACCTAATCCTGAATCCTTCAGCAGAGTGCTGAGTGGATGAGGCAAAACCACAATGGACTCAAACTGTCGCCCTGGAAAATACCCCTCTTAATCCTTATAAAGTCCTGCGGATCAGAGGGGCCATCTCGGCCACCTGGTTGACGAAGGACTGTGGTCCACTGCTTCATACATGAGCCTATAAAGGATTTTAAAACTGTATCGATTTTATACAGCTCCAAGATCCTCCCAAGCCATGAATGAGGCACCGAATCATAGGCCCTCTTGCAGTCAATACAAGCGGCCGAAAGAGTCCTCCTGTTCCGCCGAACTTGTTGACAAATAGTCGTGTCAATGAGGAGGAGCTCCTTAGTACCACGGGACCCAATCCTACATCCATTTTGAGAGAAGGCCAAAACGTTGTTCGCGACAATGTGCGTGTTAATTTTTGCTCTCAAAATAGATGTAAGGAGCTTGTACAGCGTAGGCAAGCACGTAATGGGTCGATAGTTTTTCGCTTCCGTGGTACTACCGGACTTATAGAGCAGGAAGGTAACACCAGTTGTTAGGAAAGATGGCAGGGAACCAAGCTCGAGGGCTTGTTGGAATTGTATTGCCAGTCGTTCGTGTGAACATCGAAACCACTTGACCCAGAAGTTGTGCAACCCGTCCGGCCCAGGACTTTTCCAGTTCTGGGTCGTACGAGCCGCACAGCTCACGTCATTATTATTATTATATATATATATATATATATATAAAAATTCTGATAAAAACTAGAGAGAGATGACACACCGTTGCGCACGTGCACGCCACGCAAGCGGTGTGCCATCTACTATGACATTTCATACGATACAAAGCGCACGCAACGCACACGTGCTGCCCACGCACCGGTGTGTTTCGGCCTTTAGTTATTATCTACCTACATATATATTTAGTCATAGTTTTTCGTATTTTCGTTGAATAAAGAACTTTATTTACTTCAGGTTTGGCACCGACTTTAAAAGATGATTCAAATGTATCCGTACCGTACATAAAAGATTATTTATGGCTTTTTAGTTTATTTTGAAGTCGGTTCTTTTTTATTTATACATTTTTATTTTTGCTTTTTAGTGATGGATTTTAGTAATGATATAAAGTATATTATAGTATTTATACAGCCTAGAATGGGAAGATTGAGGAGGCACTTTGCACGCATCTCGAGTCTTTGGAAGTAAGAAATGTAAATGTTGATTAGTTTATATTCATTTGTACCTTCCATCATCAGCTCAGTTTGTTTGTCTGATGATGACAACCAGACGAAAACAACTGAATAACTTTAGAAAAATATATACAAAACATTGTTAGGGCCTATAATATTTGAGGGTTCCCTGGTATTCCATCATCAGATCCTGACTTGGTGATAAGGAGACTACCTCAGGGACACACTATAAAGAATATGACTAACAGTCTTAACGTACCTACCTATAATAGATCATTTTTTAAATAATAATCCTCTAACTCTTAACCATTAAGGAGTTGTACCTTCCGTCATCAGCTCAGCATAATGAGATGATGACTACCATATGCGAATACCTAAATAGCTTAAGAAAATATATGAAAAACGTTATAAGTGCCTATACAATTTGAGGATTGCCCTCGATTTCCCTGGGATCCTATCATCAGATCCCAACTTGGTGGCAATCGGACCACCTCAGGAGTATATCCTTTCAAATAAAAATAAAAAATATTTGAAAGGATTTACCAAGGAGGCTATGTTTGGGGACATATTATAGCTCCTCAGCATCAGCTACCATGCCCTGCTGGCTAGGGCTGGTTCAAACAGTGGTTATTGGGAGCCCATATGCATATCGACAAGCCTACCTGCGGCGGCTATTGCTTGTTTGGAGCTTATTCGTTGCCGCTGTAAAACGAAATGCGCAGGTGCAACTGCGTAAAAAAAAAACTAAAATGCTCGGACCTATGTTTGACGACCGGTTTGGCTCAGTGGGAGTAACGTTGCCTGCGAAGCTGAGGTCCTGGGTTCAAATCCCGGTAAGGGCAAATATTTGTGTGATGAGCATAAATATTTGTTCCTGAGTCTTGGATGTATTCTATGTATATAAGTAATATATCTATTAAATATATCGTCGTCTAGTACCCATAACACAAGCCTTATTGAGCTTACCATGGGCCTAGTTCGATTTGTGTAAAATTGTCCCGTAATATTTATTTATTTATTTATTTATTATTAAACCTATGTGCATGTAGTGGTGTAAATTGCGAACAATAAATATTGTATTCGAACCCGCATTTTTTGTCAAACATCTCCTAACCACGTTAATTTTATCACAATTATAATACCTCAACTGGCGAAAATTTTCCCAACAACTTTATTCATATATTTAATTCATATTTGTATATATATATCACGTCCAGAAGTAATGTATTAATGTAATCTACAACTGGAAGAATAACAAATTATCAGAAATTATTTAAACATCCTTAAAAATCCTAAAAGCTGCATACCGCTCCTACAATGCAGGTACGCCGCACGATACAAAATATTTTTTTAACAGAATTATGAAGGAAAAATGTTTGACAAGTTTACTATTCTATATAGACGGATAAGTGGGCTATTTACAGGTTTTTTTTTCTAGAGTAGTAGTAGTTTTTATTCTGAAGAGGATTTTCGAAAAAAAAAGTGGAAAGATTTTTTTTGTATTTTATGTTTCTCGTATTTTTTTGTATCGGTGAGTGAAAATTTATTTACAGAAATGAATTCCTCGTCCCCGTATATACAAAAAAGACACCAAACATGATATAGTTGCTAGATGTAAGCAGATAAAAAACTTAGTGAGTGTGGCGCGCCGGAGGCACTTCCCCCCCCCCCCCCCCCCCCGCTCCTCTGCCCACCTACTGGGGGGAACTTCGTGGCAACCGGGCTTAAATCAGCTCAGATCACCCCCAGGAACACCTGTTCCAAGCGGTTTGCTTTGTCTCAAAAATGCAAGGTCCCCTTAAGGTGCGTCCATATTTGTATCATTTGCCCGTATCAGATCATCGTCGTGTGGCATGATCGCGTGTCACGATCACGCGTTTGGACGTTGCGCTGATCCGATCGCTCGAAATCTATTTGCTACGCGTATCATACACTTATATCGGAAGAGTGCTGCATGATCGGAGCGCCGACAGTGACCGTCCAAGCAGCGCGATACGGAGGCATACCACGGCACGGTGATCGGATACGAGCAAATGATCCAAGGGTGGACGCACCTCTAGAAAACCAGACCTAAGATCTCCTACTCTATGGTGTCAAACTCCAATCCTACCCGATACCCACCGCGAAATTCTAAGGCTATTTTGTAGCAAGTACAATATACGGCGTGGCTATGTGGGACATAAATAATCTATTTCGATAACTTTAGTGCTGACATGGTGGAACACAATTTCTCTCACACATCTACATATTTTTTTTGGTAACGCGTAATTTCCGACCTTGTTGTTCTTGTACATCATTATTCTATGGTACAAACAGTTTATTAAGTTGTGTTGCTTTATAGATTTTTTTTAAACCACGATACCTATGACATTTGTACATTTTCTCGACTGTATACATTTTCACTTTGGTGCAGTCAGCAGCAGAAACTGCTATATACACCAGGTGCTCTCGAAGAAGTCAGCGTTACAATAGTCTAAAAGATATTGACTGCTAGGCTAGCATTTATATGTGACCAGTCAGAATATTACAAATATCTGAGCAGACGGTATTACATTAATTTTGACACACATTACAAATCATTAACAGGTGTTAATAATTTGTAATGTGTGTCGTGTCTCAGTAGACCACTCATATCTAGGCAGTGAATATGTCAATAATATAGGACACTAAAGAAGAACTCTTTGTAACAGATGACACGTGACAGATGATGTAAAGAGTGATGGATAAGGCAAACGCGGTTTCGATTGTCATAATAGCAGATATCAACAATTTCCACAAGTAGTCTGAATCGATTTATGCGATTACTTATTCTGTATATTAACTAGCTTTTGCCCGCGGCTTCGCCCGCATACTATCTACAAAAAGGAGTTTTTCAGTTTATATGTTTCTATATTTTTTCCGTTTGTATATTTTTTCATTTTGTACATACATTTTATTTAAGTTCTCGGACTCGGAGCCGCCGGATCCTGGCGGCAGCGAGCATGAGCCGTGAGAGGATTCGCCTAGGCCAGTTAAAGTTGGGAACCATCGGCCGATAAAGAGTCGCTGAGGATAGTCGTGAAGATCCCATTCACCCCAAAAAACCCACAATTAATTCTCCACAACAAGCATCCATCCAAACCGCATTTACTCATCCAGATTTTGAGGAAGTACGCATAAGGTATGCTGAATCTGATATGGACCTTTTGGGACCAATTTTCAAAAAAATATGTCTGATCCATCGTCTGGAATCACCTTAAGGGCCACTAATTTTGGCCATTTTCTTTTCAAAAATAACATTCCTGACATAATAAAAGATGGAGTGAAACGAGTTGGCCGAAACGGTTTGCGGTGGAGTTCGAGTCCGCGTATCTTGCCAACAATTTCCTTGCCCATCCTGCCTTAGAGTGACAGCGAATTTCTGTGCTGCTATCCCATAGTTTTGTGTGACTAGAATGGGTATAGTTCTCAATATTGCAACAAACTGGTCCATGGAAGAAGTTGTCCTGAATTTGTCAGTTCCGTCTGGGTTTGGCAGGGTCATCAAGGCCCGCCGACTGAGTCGGAAGATATTGGGTGAGAATAATTCTATACAATGGGTTCCGACTCAGTCGGTTGTTCTTACTTTCTCCGGCCGCATTTTGCCGCCTCATGTATACCGCTTCTACAATAGCCTCTCTGTAGAATTTTACTTATATCCGACTATACAGTGCAGCAATTGTTGCAGATTTGGGCACGTTAAAGCATAATGCCGATCTAAATCGCGATGTTATAAGTGCGGGGAAAACCATGAAGGTTTTTCGTGTACGGTGACAGCATTTTCCTGCCTGTTTTTCTCAGGAAATCATTGTGCCAATAATCAGGCTTGCCCTGAGCATCACAGGCAGCGAAGTATAAAATTGGCTGTCTCAGGAAAATTTATCGTACATGGAAGCTGCAGCACGCTATCCCGGTGTCAGAAGGTCATTTGCGGAAACTACATACGATTTTTCTCCTCACATTCAATTGTCTGGACCTTCACCTCCTTCACGTTCCGTATCTCATCCTCCGTCCCAATATAGCTCTCAATCCTTCCACAGAACTATGCCTACACCTCGTAGATCTGCTCCTTCTTCTCCTCAAAACAATGGCTATGACAGGCTGGCTCATGCCAATATTGTTCAGGACCCGCAATCCATGCTTCCTAATAGTTGTGCTCTCCAAAATCAGGATTCTTGTAACAACGATAATTTAATTGAATTACTCAAATCTCTCATCCTTATTATTTCTAAGTGTTCAAACACTGAACAGAACATCATGCGCGAAAAACTATTTGATCTCGTCTCACTATTTTGTTCCCGCAATGGCTCGAACGATCCTACAATGAAACTGTCGCAGCATTCGAAATAAAAGATCGGCTGTAACTTTTCTTGTCAATAAATATCCCACCAAAAACATTCTGTAAAAAACTAGCCAAGTCTCGATGGAGCTGCTTGTTTATCTCTGAAATCTAGACAAAGTCGTGCCAAGTCTAAGGTTCCTTACTGCCATTTCTTTATTATTATAGTTAATGTTGTGTGACTTGGCCGTTGAACATTCTTTATACGTTAGTGGGTACAAGTAAATTTTGTTTACACGTAATGTTATATCTGTTGTAACTACCTATGTTTGTTAAGCGAGATAATAGCCCATACTGGTATTGGTAATTGGACACTAGTGTCTCATTTTAGGCTGTTGTTGATTGTGCAACACACGCATTCAGTATAGACAGTGCTGACTTCTGCTCTCTTCTTTTTGAAGCGTCAAATCGACCACTGATCTAACATAAAATAGACGTACAGACGGAATTCTATCAATGATTAGAAGTCCGTCTGTACTGGAAAAAAAATGATACTGTTTGTTTCAGGCTCGCCTATACATAAGTATTATTGAAATACGCAGCTTTATCAAGCCTACAATTGACTGGTTATTGAATCAACGTTTTCCAAGTGGCAATTTTCCATCGTCAATGGGTAGCGGTTCTGGCGACAGATTGGTGCAATGGTGTCATGGAGCACCTGGTTTTGTACCCTTCAACGGCCAAGTCACACAACATAAAGAAATCGCAGTAAGGAACCTTAGACTTGGCACGACTTTGTCTAGATTTCATTACTTTTTAGAGATAATCAAGCAGCTCCATCGAGATTTGGCTAGTTTTTTACAGAATGTTTTTGGTGGGATTTCACTTCTTTTTGTAGAAACGTGGGCATATTGATTTATTTTATTAGATTTTCTTATTTGACACAGTTTTGTTCTTTTTAAAAGTAGTTTTTTTTATTATTACATGTGTTTCTTTTATTTTTTCCTTCGATTTTTAACATCAAATGAAGCGGCCCACCAAGTTGAATATTTTTTGTAAAGGCGGTATGTCGATCTCTAATAGTTTGGTTGGGCTCTTGTGTTTTCTAATCAGGGTCACCAGGTACTCCAGATCCTAGTTTTAAAGTTTTCCCTTTATGTGGCCATTAAACCCTAACTTTGTACCAAATTTCAGCTCTCTGAGTTTATGGGAAGCACTAGTTCTATTCTGATGATCATGAGTGAGTGAGTGATTGTCATAAATGCGAAACTTTGCTTTCGCTTTACTTCGGAACTAAATGACCTACAGACTTGAAATTTTGGATTTTAAGTATGTGATTATAGCTTACTGGATGACGAAAATTTCTGCGTTCTGGTCTCATCCAGAGGTTCTCAAATAGGGGCCTGAAAATGCGCCGAAATGGTTCCAGTAAAGGATGGTACGGCAGTGTTTGCTTCGCGCTCGACTTGACGGGGGCACTGCCGTGCCCCCGATAACCCATTTCTTCTTGCCATCCAGGAGACATGGTAGAGACCCGACTCTATTTTTAGAGTCCCGGGTTTTGCATACCTGCGGGATGACAGAGGGGATGGGCATAGCCGTACAGCTATCTTCGTTGCCCATTCTCGGTGCCATAAAGAGGGCGGTGCCAGCGGTGCCCAGGCACAGGGCGCAGAGCCTGGAGGGGCACAGAAATGACAAACGGGCCTATGAAAAAAAAATCAAGGGTGCAATTATAGAAGCTTGCACCGGGCGCTTGAAAGGCTAGTTTCGGCACTGCCCATTCTGTCACCTTTTCACAAATTCCCCTTCCTGCTCACAGTGACTACATTAGTGCGGTTACTGTTAGAGTGAATAATATTTCTTTTCGTTCCATCTATATCCCCGACCCTCATGTGGCTGTATTGCCCGAACTATCGTTAATTATTTCATCTCTCCCTCCTCCTTGTTTAATTCTTGGAGACTATAACATACATCACTACTGTGATTGTGTTTCCGCCTCTTAATGGCTCTCCCACGAGGCGTGTCACACCCTTGCAGAATCCCAGAAGCGCTGTGGACATTTCTTTATCGTCAGCCTCTGTATCTTCTAGGGTTTTCTGGCGTATTCTCCCTAGTACTTTCGGTAGTGACCATTTCCCAATGCTTTTGTCCTTTCCTGATCCAGTTCCGTCGTTCTGCCAAGCCCCTCGACTGAAATACCAAATAACTAAAGCTGATTGGCCATTATATAGTTTTACCTTGGACAGTGAAATTACCCATATTTCAGCCCCTGCTGTAGGTAATGTAATTGATGTATACAATGATTTAAAAAAAGCTGTTTTATGCTCGGCTGATAAAGCCATGCCCCAAAAGAAAAACAATCTAGTAAAATTCCGTTTCCTCCTTGATGGGATTCAGACTGTTTTAGTTGCTGTTAGGAAGCGTAAAGAGGCTGAAGTTTTACTCTCTTCGAATTTTAATAGGGATAAATAACGACAATTATCTTAAAGTTGCAGCGGATACTTCTAAATTCCTCTTAAATAAAAAGAAGACTGGTTTGCAAAAGCTTTGTGAAAGTCTTTCACCGTCTACGCCTTCTGCTTTGGTCTGGAAGGGCATCAATCGTTTTCGCGGCGCTTATACGCTATAAGGGCTCATTAAGACAAAGCATTTGAGCCCAAATACTACTGTAAGCCGTTGCATAGTTCCAGTCACCACCTTCTAGGTGCATCATCAGGTCCTGGTTACCAGCTGCACTAAAAGTGCTCAATGAGACAAAGTATTTGAGCCAAAACCCGGTGGTTCTACTATAAATCTATAATCTGTTACATAAATCCATTATTTTCTAAATGCATATAAAATAATAAAATTAACCCAAGGATCAAGATCGGTTGTCACACAACTCCGAAGAACTTTTCCACTCGTCTAATTCGCTCCATCCCTTTCTTTTATTTTTAGTTGCGCAGCAGAGCGATACGACCTAACTCTAAAAGGCTCCGGCCACGACTGACGCGTTGGCGGCAACGCGACGCATTATAAGGCAGTTTTAAATAAATCTTATCAAATATTTGTTATCATTATTTGATACTATTTTTGATTTTGTATGGTAAAGGATATGTTGTCTTCTCATTATAATTCATTAACATATGATTTCCCTTGCGAATAATGTGGTAAAGCTGCAATGAACTTAGCGCAAACTACGTTGTTTTCCTGAGTCAGTTTAGTTAAACAAAACACTGAATTTGTTGATTTCGTCTGTAAAAACATTAAATAATATTATTACAATTCAAATGATGTAGGGTCATCAACAGTCCAACATTGACACAATGGTACACGGTGAAACTTTACAATATAACGAAAAAGTGATGTTGCCAGCTAAAGCATAGTATCTTGCAAGGACAAGATCAGGGGCCCTCCCAACTAGCCCAGAACAGGTAGACGCCGCGTCGAGTAAACACGTCTCTACGAGTGATTATTCGATTTGGCTACGACAAAGTAGGTTCTTTTCTTCATATTTGGTGATATTTTGCAAGTTACTGATAATGATTTCGTACTTCTCAATGTCATTGTGCATTCTGTGTATTCTAAAGTATATTTGGACGTAAATATTATTGGAAATAGTTCACTCTATGTCACTTTTTTTTAACGGAAATAAAAAATACCTGGCTGTCTCACGTTGAAACAATCCAGTGTGGTGTGCAATGAAACATGTTACAATTTCTAGCTTCATTGTAGATCATGTAGGAATTTACATATATAGGCCACAAAATTTTTACCCGAATGCGGCAGAAAGAGGGTTATGTTTTTCGAATATAAGTATGTATGTATGTCTATTTCTTTAGCACGCTCTGGAGCATTTAAAGGCTTTATGTATTACGCATGAGATGTCATAAGATTCCTCTAAGACATAGGAGTGTTGAAAACTATTTATGAAATAGTAAATTATGTTAAATGAAACTGAAAATATATTATTTCTGTGATGCAGATAATTTTAATGCGCTATGAAAAGTTTTATGTCTTATGCAGTGACCTCACTTCAATACAGTTTGCGTTGACGATAGATTTTTTATATTTTTTATTTGTATTTAATAGATTATGTGTTCATATTTTAACTTTCTCGCGTTTGGTATCTTCACGTAATGCTTAAGTCTTTAGCTTACCAAACGGGCAATATATAATACGATACGGAATCAATTAAAATGAGGACAATTTATATGGTTTAACTATGATAAAAAAAATTGTCCAAAAAGCCAAATATTGTTGACAGATATTTACTTATGGTATCACCAATTGTCTATGATTGATTTGAAAAATCGGCTAAAAGTCTGTTGTCAATTTATGTCATTTATTCAATGGTCCGCGGTTTATTTACATGCAAAAGGAGAATATAAATAAGTAATATTAACAATGACTATACCGAGTGAGGTCCGCAAACTATTATATAAGCTCGTAAATAATTACGACAATGTACGAAGCCGATCTGAAGCGTTATACTGTACAACGAAAAACTGCAATGTTTACGAGGGCTGCTATTTATATATCCGGAAACCGGGATTACAATCTTCTTAAATAGCATATTTGACCGCCATTGTAAAATTTGAACTTTTTTAAGTATATAAGGTATATTTTTTCTTCCTTATTAACGCTCGTGTTTTGTTTTTGACGGGTTTTAAATGTCATCTCGCAGCAAGAATGGAACTCACTCGTGAAAATATTCGTGCTATGATTTATTATGATTTTCGGCGTGGTTTAACGCAACAACAGTGCATAGATCAACTAACTTCAACTTTTGGTGATGAAGCCCCATCTAAAACTACTGTGTATCACTGGTTTAGTGAGTTCAATCGTGGACGTAGTATGCTTACGGACGAAGTTAAGGCAGGTCGCCCGAAATCGGTCGTTGTACAACAAAATATCGAGGCTGTGCGAAAACTTATAATGGACGACCGACATGTTACGTACCGCGAGATAGAGGCGACTCTGGGTATTTCTATGACCAGCATTAATAGCATATTACATAATTATTTGGCTGTAAAAAAAATTTGTTCGCGTTGGATACCCCACAACTTAACAAATGAGCAAAAACATGCTCGCGTCGAATGGTGCAATAAAATGTTAAAAAAATATAACCGTGGTGACTCAAAAGCCGTTTATAACATCTATACAGGTGACGAATCCTGGATCTATGCATACGATCCCGAAACGAAGCAACAATCAACGGTATGGGTGTTTCAAAATGAGCCGAACCCTACGAAAGTTACTCGTGCAAAAAGTACATTGAAACAAATGGTGGCCTGCTTCTTCGGTATTAATGGCCATGTAGCTACAGTGCCACTAGAAAACCGTAGAACGGTTAATTCAGAGTGGTACACGACCATTTGCTTACCGGAAGTATTTGAACAAATTCGTAAAACTAACCAGCGACGAAGAATCATTCTTCATCATGACAATGCCAGCTGTCATACGTCACGCGAAACAACTCTATTTTTGGAGGGTCAAAATGTGGAATTAACGGGTCATCCGCCGTACAGCCCTGACTTGGCACCCAACGATTTTTATTTATTTCCAAATATAAAGAATAAATTACGCGGTCAACGATTTTCGACCGCTGAAGATGCTGTCGACGCATTCAAACAACACGTTATGGAGGTACCTCAGGCGGAGTGGCAGAAGTGCTTTAAAAATTGGTTCACGCGAATGCAAAAGTGCATAGATCATCAAGGGGAATACTTTGAAAAACAATAAAACTATTTTCAGCCGTGTACGTTTGTTTGTTTTTTTGTTTCCGGATATATAAGTAGCAACCCTCGTACAAGTCGCACCGACTAAAGGTTGGTGCTCTATAAATATTTGGATACTTTATGTACTAGTTCTAACATTTGCCTATAACTATGATTAGGTACGTGAATTTATTATTAATACCTGAATCTCATAAACATGACATAATGTGTAAAGAAACGAATAAACTAGAAGATCTGGAAAATATCAATAAAATCAAAACATTGGAACGTAAGGAGTTACTGAAAACAAATATTCAGAAGAAATCTGCGGACTGGTCAGTAGTAATTAGTTATGAAAAAAATATAAAATACTAGCTTCTGTCTAAATTATCGCGGATAAGTGTATTTTTCCGGGATAAAAAGTAGCCTATGTCCTTCCCCGGGACTCAAACTATCTCCATACCAAATTTCACCCAAATCGGTTCAGCGGTTTAAGCGTGAAGAGGTAACAGACAGACAGACAGATTTACAGACAGCATTTATAATATTAGTATGGATATAAAAATGTCTTGGCCAAAAATATTACATATGAGCGACGAGCGTGTCGATGGAATCCCGCAATTGGCCCATCGGGCCGTTGGCAGGTGCAACATTACCAAAGAATATATATACTAACGTTAGAAGAAACGACAGCGACACTTGTGCGCAGTAACAAAACTCGCGGCTATGTGTGCGTGTCGTGAGGCGAGCGGGGGCGAGCGCGGGACGCGCGAGGTGGGGAAAGGCATTCATATGAATGCCGAGTTGAAGGGTCGCACCGCCGTCTCAGCTCGATATCAATTGACATAGTTCGCGCCGCGTCGTCTGCGCTTTACAGCGCTTTCGATCTACGGGCCACGCAAAAAAAAAACTATTATGCCTGGAGGTTTATATTGGCCGAGATGCGGCATATAAGTTTAGATATATGTCTTGTGAATGCTTCCCATTAGATTTTATGAAAAAACTGTACGTATGATTTCGAATCTTCGCTGTTATTAAAGGAAATAATAAAATATTTTAACACATTCACGACCGGGAACCCGCTAGGCGGGCGCTGTGTTCGTAGTAACTTTTCACTACATACGCATTTTCCCATATTATCGACTACACATGTAGCTTTACGAAAATGTCGGTCGTGAATGCGTTAAAGTAAGTCGCAAAAACAGAAAATATATTAAATTAAGCCATTTAAAACAATGTGAACACTATTATACTATAGCATTTCGATGCTAGTGCGGAAAGTATGACATTTCCGCACGTGTATTGAACGAAGTTTTTTAATACAATTGCGAAAAAATAAGAAAAACAACAAGCACCATCACCATCATCATCATCATCATCATCATCATCATCATCATCATCATCATCATAATCACCATCATCATCACCATCATCATCACCATCATCATCACCATCATCATCATCATCATCATCACCATCACCGTCACCATCATTATCATCATGATCAATAAGTAGTCATGAATTGGAACAAATATACACTTAAAAAAATTGGAAAAGTGAAAAGCACTAGTTCGCAAAAATCAACTTTGCGCACGCTTAACAGCTACGTAAAGTAAAATGTTTTCAGCAACTGTATTAAAAAATATATTTTAAACCTTAAAAAAATAAACATCTTTCATTAAGTAATTATAATTATTATTTCCTTGTGCCGCGGTAGCTAAACTGCCAACCCTACGCGTAGACGCGGCATTACAAGGTCACCGAACGTCCGAGTTACACCGATAGGCCGTTGGCGCGCCTGTGACTTTACTCTAACCCAAGGACCATGAAAACAAGAGGACTGTCATTTGCCATACTTTGATTCATGCCCCGATCGCAAGGAGATATTCTGGCAACAACTAGATGGCGCTTTAAAATTAAATATTTAAATCGTGTTATAATTGTACAAAGAAACAAAGTGTAGTAACAATTAATTCGTAAACAGCCAATGGTGCATGCATCTACTTTGTCGGGTGTCGTCACCAGAACGTCTACTTTGTCGGGTATGTGACGGCTATGACAAGTTACCTTAATATATAAAAAGTCCTTTCACTACCACTACAAAAGCCAAGTTATAAAATATTAACATACCAAAAATTTACTTCCTAACTTTCTTAGAAGTATGGAAAGAATGGCGTCACGTACCGGACATTCTGGTGGCATACACCCAATAATAAATAAATCGTAACATATAACTGTGTCCGGCTTGCAAAGTTGAATAATTGTAAAAAATAATTCTTATACTATATACTTATAGATGGCGTTGTACATATCGGGGAACGGTTTTTTGTATGAAGATTATCAGTCCTCTTGTTATAATGGTCCTTGCTCTAACCTGACCGATGTCTATACCTACTTAACCTAAGCACATACCTTGGTCATTAATATTATGCTATTACCGAGCTACATCTTATTTACACACCACATTTCATTTTTCGCCTTGTTACAATGGTATATGGCGAGAAAGTGTAAATAAATGTATTTGTCATTCACTGTACTGTAAATAGTGGTAGAAATTATGTGAGCTGATTTCATCACTTCACGCAGAGTGCACGTCAACGTATACTTATTTCCTTAGGTTTAGGTACCTTAAGTGTGCACAGAAAAACAAAAATATTTTCTAGTATCAAAACTATTATTCCTACTACACACAGTCGGTTGAGCGACTACGCTCCCCGGGCAGGAGAGGGACTGCGGACAGCTCGAGGGGCCTTGCTTCCCGCCAGTGCTGGACTTCCTTCACTTCACTACCGGATTTGACGGACAACCATGAACTCGTCCAAACGAGAATCTTCAACTGCAACACTAAGAAGATCGAAGTCACCGCGAGGGGGGATCGCTGCCTGGGCTTCCTCCATACCTCCCTTTCGTCGCGGCCGAGTGCCGTCCACCCCGGGTCGAGATACGTTCTCCCCGGGGCGGAAGGGGGCTCTGCAGGTGGCTCGGAAGACGCCCACTTTTCGCCAGTGCTTCACCATCACCCACATCAGAGGAGCCGCGATGGGCGATCCGCGATGGAGCTCCTGCACTTCTTCGTGTCGCGGCTCAGCCGTCCACGCCGGGTCGAGATGCGTTCTCCCGGGGCGTGAAGGAGGCGTGGGCGCCGGCTCGCCCTTCGCCTGCACTCGAGAAAACCTTAAAACAGCTGGCCGCAGCCAGTTTCATCATCCTTCATCGTCCCGGCGGGACTCACAAGACCTAGATGTCATGAGACGGACAGGCACCTGCCATCGGCGATTTCTTCCGGTGCATCCTCCATAGGAGTGACGGGCCCACTACAGAAACTCTAAAATGGCCCTTCAAAGGCCAAGAGCGATCATAGGAATCAATCAAAAAAAAAAAAAACCTCCAAAACAAGGTGTGTGGTCCAAGATTTTTTGAATTTTGGTCATATTTCAGTAGCCAGACTCTAGTGTATAATACTTTAGTCCGCAGTCACCTTGATTATGGTTCTTTTCTCCTGGAACCTTGTAATAAAGCGGCATTAAGTTCTTTGGACAAAATTCAATCAGAAAGTCTCCGCATTGTTATTGGTGCCATGCGATCTTCTCCTATAAATGCTCTCCAAATTGAATTTGTTGAGCCTCCACTTCATTTGAGAAGACAATATTAATCAGATCAGTTTACTTTTAAAATTATTCTCTCTCTTATACCAAAACTTCAGCTTCTTTCCAGATAATTAACTTCTAGTTACTGTTGACACAAAAATAGCCCTGTAAAAAGTGTCTTGTAAAAAGTTACCTAAAATTTACTCAGCTCCCATGCCCGGTATATCAATGTAGGCTTAATCCCATATTTGAGACTTCATATGAGGCAATTATTATTTCGTCCTGATGTTCTTACTGATTTGGGAATTGATAAGGATAGTATTTGTGCGTATTCTCTTTTGAATAAAGCTATTGATGAGTATTGGTCTAATTGG